>JAPDPK010000168.1:0-1280000 GCA_031772115.1 Heritiera littoralis | reverse complement strand
CTACAATTTCACATTCTCAATGTTAGGTATATAAACATATATTTTATATGTTTAATCTTAAACTAGATAAGACGCTTACCTTTTTTTAAACCTTCCAGGCTGTCCAAGATAAGATTCAAGCACCACTTAATGGCAGCCCCAACATAGCAAGAATACCACCTTAGGACTCCTATAGCACTTCTAAATTTCCTTTGCTGCGTCCTTTTCCCAACCAAAAACCTTCTCTTTTTTTTTTTTTTACACAACTCTCACTCCTTTTTGCGTCATCCAGCCTTGTACATATGCATGCTACTGCTGTTTCATGCCACAAGTTCTGGTTTCAGCAGTAACTGTTACACACGGCTGTGGCTGTTTTGTTTCCTCTTTATTTCCAGGCCACCAGGCCAACCTTAGAGGCCTTAAACTTCTGCTGTTCAAGGCTGAATGCAACCTTGTTCTCTACCTCCCAGCAGCCCTCTAAAAGACTATTAAAGACAGCTCCAAAAATCCCAAACAACAGCCTCTGTTCAGCCTTTGAAACCAACAAAATTCACGTCTAAACAGTTGCTCGAACTACATTAAAAGTCAGTCAAAGCAGCAACCAAAAAAAAACTAGCAAAAATCTAGCCTATAACAGTCCATCATGCCACCCGAATGTGGCATCTTTTGCTGCAACTCTATCTTCTTCCTTGGGCAGTTTCTTCTCCTATCCAGTTCAGGCCACTGATGGGCCTTGCACCACCACTCAGAAACGCCACTCAACAGCCCTTGAAGTCCTTAGAACTCCAGCCTAAACAACCACATCAAACTACACCGAAAAGCCTTTGTTTCCCAGCCGTACACTGGTCCCGATCCATTCCTGTCCCAAGTGCCAATGCCACCGTTTTCCAACCTTAGCTTCTGCTGTTTAAAAGGTCACCGATCACAGCACCAAGAACCTATCCTTCATCACCGATCACTGCTCCCAGCGTTAGCCTTTATTCCTCTGTTTCACACGCTTAGATTTGTCCTCCCAAAAGTTCGGTTTTTCAGCCCTGGAAATCAGCAAAATTTCTGCCTTAATAGCCAACTAAGCTGCACTTAACCAAATCCCAAATGCAGCCACTGATCAGCTCAATAGCAGCTCTCTCTCGTCTCTTTCTCTCCCTTTGCTGCAGCTTCTTTCTTTTCTTTTAAATTTCCTTTGGTTCACTCGATTTCACTCTTCTTCCTCACTCATTCAGCAGCAGTCTTCTCCCTTCATCTTAACCTGCAGTTTCTATTTTTTTTTCTTGTCTCTTTCAAGCTTCCTTTCTTTTTTTTTGGTTGGTTTTTGGCAGAGAAGCCTCTGACTTGTTTCTTTCCTTATTTCTTTTATTTTCGGCTTCTGTGGCTTTCAGTAAGAGTGCGGCCAACTTTCTTAATTTCCTTAGGCTTTTTATTTGTTTCTCTTAACCATTCAATAGTAGAAAAGTCAACAACCAATCAAAATCAAGGAAACAAAATCCATTTTCCTCACTTAATGCTCATTGGTCGGTTATACATGACATCTCCTACCCTTTTATTTCTTTTTTTTTTGTCTTTTTTTTTTTGCCGACATTAAGTTTCTCCCGTACCATTGTCTTCCACTTTTCATATATTGTTGTTTATTCAACAACCAATAAGAATCAAGCGTCCTTAACAAGCTAAAGTAGATATTTATCCTTCATACGTTTGATTTTTAAATAAATAAATTATGTATTTTTACTAGACCACTTTTAATTTCAAATACATGGCGATAATTAAGTTTTATAATTCCATCCATATCCTTACTATTTAAGCATTTATATACTAAATTACAAGGTTAGCCGGCCATTATTTAATGTACTAGGAATTTTTTTTTATGCTTTAAACTCATTTACTTCATTTAGTTTTCATTACTTGAAATAATAATAATTACAGATTACATTTTAATACTTAACTTATTGAATATCTTCTATTTATTTACATAATCGATATGAAATTTGCAGTCTTCACATATATATAAATATATTTATATATACGAATATATATATATTTAGGTACTTCCATATTTACATTTCTTTTTATTTCTATGTATGTGCCTCATGTATGTAATTATAAATATAAATATATGATAAATATAAATATGCATATCTATATTTACACATACCTATTTATAGGCATTTAAATTATTTTCTTATCTTACTATTGATTTTCACCTCACTTAATCCTTATTATTTGTATATACATTTATATACACTCGTACGTTTTTTTTCGTTGCATACATGCACATTTACATACGCATGCATGCATGTTACATGCTTTTAGCTTGGCTTATATGTGTACATAATCCTATTCAAGATTAGAATTACAACTCCTTCCTACTTACTTAGCTTACATTGCATGTACTGTATTAATGCACGTTTCAATTTTTTTTTCAAGGATTTAGATTCTGAAAAATTTTGACCAAAATCTTAAATTTGAAATCTCAAAATTACACCATTACTTTATATTCACTTAAATTAATCATTGAGTACATTCTTGGTTTAGAGAAGTTTGCGGTTCTCACATTCATGTTTGCCCTTGGTCACCTCAGTGTGATTTTTCTGATATGAAAATAAATTGAAACCTTATTTCTAAGAATCACAAGACTCATAAAAATAAGTTTTTCTTCTTGCATAACCTATAATAAAAATGGGATTTAAATATTTAAAACATTTAATAATCAATAAGATATTTTTCTTTATGATATTTTTCTTTATAATATATTTACCAATATTCATAAATTAATTACATTTTTTTCATTTTGATTATATTATTTATAATAATTGTCAACTTTATGCATCGAAGTGATTTAATAATCCCTATTAAATACTATAATACACTGCTATAAATCTCTTTAATTTCTCTTATTTTTTATGAAATAATTGAACACATTAATTGAAGGTCATGTAGCTTATGTACTATTTGATAGATTAGTCATTAAATAATTCTACATTAGCTATTGTAAAATTTTGTTTTTGGTTAGGTTCAAATGAATACAATATATATGTAAATATTTAAGTTTAACCAAATTCAATATATATATATATATATAACAGTCATAATATTGAAAAAAATATATTTTTACTATAATATATTTTGATCATTAATTTTGATATTTAAATATTTACTGATAATCTTAAATTTATGTTTAAATCTTTTTGGGTTTGGGTTAATTTGAATTTAGAGGTGGCAAATGATTTAGTTCTAACAGGTTTGGTCTGGGTTATATTCAGGTTCAAATTATTTCGGTTTCAGGTTTTTTCAGTTTCGGGTTTTTCAGTCTCGGGTTTTTTTGGTTTCGGATACTTACAGTTTCAGATATTTTCAAGTTCGATTATTTTCGGTTTTGGTCCGGTTTCGGATTCGGTTTGGTTTTAACCTGGCAGGCTTAGCGGGCTTAGTCAAATTATTTTGAAATTTTAAAAGTTATAAATATTTTTATAATTTTGAATGTAATAATTAATTTAATTTTATATAGTTAAATAAAAATATAATAGAAATGCTAAATTAAAGTTAAAATTTAATAAATATTTATATAAATATAAATTTTTACATTTTAATGTTTTTATTACTTAACAATTATTATTTATTTTTTTAATTTCCTGCTATATCCACATTTGTTATAAAATATATAATTATATATTAATAATTATACAAAAATTATTTTTTAAGTGAGCCAAATATATAGAGTAAAATTAAAAGAAAGTGAAAATCCAAAAGCATTAGCTATACAAATAAATAACTAACAAATTATAAATAAATCACATTAAACAACTAAACATTTATATAAATGGTTTTATACTCTTAACTATAACTTATTGTGTCATTGTATTTTTTGGGTCAACGTTGGGCCATTAGAATTTGGACACTCTTAGTTTAATAAATTTCTTTTTTTTCTTTGTTTTATTAGATTTTTTAAGAATTATATTATATTTTTAATAAAATTTTAAATTTTTAAGATTCTTTAACATTTATTTTGTTTTTTAAATACCAACATAATTAGTAATTAAATTAAATCTAAGCGTATAACTAGTTAACTAATTGTTCAATTATAATGCTGAATAAAATTATAGTATACATTAAACAAATATAATATTATGAATAATTAGTACTAATTAATTACATGGTAAACAAAAATACTACATTAAATATTACTCGAATAATTAGTCAAATATCTCATTAACATTTAGAATGTTGAATTAAACAAGTTATATACACCAATTGACATTATATTATAAATAAGAACATTTGATATAATCATATCATATACAATTATACATCAATTGATCAAATGTCTAATTAAACTGTTAAATAGTAGATATTACTAAATTATTTAATATAATGCTAGTTATTTAAATATAATTAATAATAATATTAATAAAGTATAAAAAACAAAATTTATTAAAATTATTGCTTACACAATAATACTACTCTAATATATTAAATTACACTTTAATTTACTATTAGAATTATTATTTTTATCCACACTTTAATTTTATATTTAATAAATAATAAATAAATTATTTTTAATAAATACTTAATTCTATCAAAATAATACTTACACACTAAAAGATTACATAATTTATTCTCAAAAGATTATTATAATATAATATACAAATCATTATTATAAGATACCAAATTGGTTTATTCATGTATAAGGTTATTATAATAATAAATAATTAATTATCATTAGCTTGATTTATAATTTTTTCTTTCAATGATGTCCAAGCTTATCAAAAAAATTGTACTTGCATTATTTAATTTAATTACTTAACTTTTTCTAATCTTAAAAACTTGAATTTTAATTTTAAGACTATTTTTTTTAAATGTAAATTTAATATCTTTCTATACTTGAAACTTTAAGAAAATATAGTTTAAATTTAATGTTATTAATAATGTTCTTAATGTGTTGTACAAAATATCCAAATTTTAAGTTTTAAACAAATATAATTATATAATTTTTTATATATTTGATTTATTATTGTATTAAAATTAAAATTTTATTATAAAATAAAAATAATAAAATGTTAAAATGTTTTTTGTAATAAAATCAAATGTTAAATTGTAATATATTTATTATTATAAATACAATAAGTATAATATAAAAGATTATTTGATATCATATATTATGGTGTTTTAAATTAATTTTATTTAATAATTGAATTAAAAAAATTTAATATTTATTTGTTGGTAATACATAATTAATATAATTGTATAATAAATAATAATTGTTTTCAAAATTTTTAAACTTTTTAATTAAGAAAGTGTATCAATATTTATTTATTTTTAAATAATAATCATATAATTATAGTTCGAATTTTTTGAGTTATAAATTTGGTTTTTTATGGGTTTCGAATCGAATCGGTCTTGATTTTGAATCATATCGAGTTTGGGTTTTGTCGGGTTCAGGTTCGAGTTTTTTCGATTTCGAGTATTTTTGGCTATGAGCTTTTTCGGTTTCAAGCCTTTGACGTTTTTGGTCAATTTGGGTTGGTTTGGGTTTAATCTAGGGTTGGTTTTCAGGCTCGAGCTAGCTTTTGCCACCACTATTTGAATTTGGATAAATTCAGCTTCGGGTTAATTTAGGTTTAGACCAATTCAGGTTCAAATCATGTCGGGTTTGGATAAATCTAAATTCATATGAATTTTGGTTCGGACCAGATTGAGTTTGGATCAATTCAAATTTGGATTGAGTTGGGTTTGGGTTGTTGACATTTTTAATCAAATTGGATCAATCGGGTTTAGTTTCCAATTAATCGACTTGGTTTTTTGGGTCAGGTCAGTTTTTTGCTACCTTTAAATATGACAATATGACTAGACATGGGCAGGATCAGGTCGAGTTCAGGTCAAACTTAGGTAAGGTGTCACGCTCTGATTTCTGAAAATCGAAACTAACTTCTTCCATTTTCACACAGTCAATTAGGTTGTGCTCAGTATCTTCACTCTTATATTAAGCTAAAACTTCCTTAGGTAACTCAACATTTAATCATTCAGATTGGTCCCAGTACACTAAATTACAATATGCATTTGTTCTTCTATACAAATACCTAATAACACAAATTATGGTTGACTCTCAAACTTCTTCAATTTAATATTTACATCCCTTTACACACTAAAGTACTGTACAATAATTTAAAGTACTGTTTAGTTATATTTATATAACTGAGATTTTTAGAATATTTATAATTAATAAATATTTGATTATATCTTAGGTTTTACGGTTAAACAATAAGTGGGCCTTACCGATTCTTGGGATCCAGATAAAGGTGGAACTTGGAGGATTCGATATTTGGAGTCGAAAAATATGATGGTAAAAGTTTTAGCCTCAATCTCAATTATTTTCTCATATTTTGAAAAATGAGCAACAATTTGAAAAATGACGGTTTAATCCATAGGCTATTAGAATTTTAGAAAATAATAGTCAAACCAAAAGGACTACTAAATAATTTCTTATAAAATATAGTTTTAGAATATCTAGACAGATGGAAGAAACTAGAGGCAAAAGTAAAAATTTACGCGATTTTACGGTTAGGGGTATTTCGGTAATTTAACGTAATTTGGTAACCGAACCCTAACAAAGGCTTCATCAAACATTATAGAAAGCTAAATAGAGTTGAATTATGATTAAATAAAATATTTTGGAGGTTAGACAGACTGTTTTCAACAAAGTTAAACTTTAGGGGCAAAATTAGAAAGTTTCATTAAGAAGAAGGGCATTTTGGTAATTTTGCATGGAAGGCATTAAAAATCAGAATTCACTACAGAATTCTACACCTTGCAGCCGGCCATCTTCAACCTCTTGCTAAACAACCATAGCCAAAAACTTGAGAGAAAGAAAAAGCCTTAAACCTAGTGAAAATAATACCGAAATTGAAAAATTCCTTAACAAACTCAGTCTATTTTTTTGTGCTTTTCCTCTTGGTACCAATATCTTCATCTAAAGTGGCCAAAATCAGATCCTAAGTCCTCACATTGAATTCGGCCAAGGTGAGTTGTTGGGGGATTTTAGATTTTTCCATAGTTTTCTTACTAATTTCTATGTGTTTAAGTTAATCCCATACTTCTTTAAGCTTAAATCATGTTAGAATCATGAATTTAGCTAGGCAAGGGTTTCAGCCACCATCCATCTTCCATGAACATGATGAATCTTGATGGGAATTTGATATAGAAATAATGCAGAAATTTAGAAAAGCATGAAATTAAGCCTAGTTAAGCTTAATGTGAACAAAACCAAAATGTTGGGATGAAAAGAGTGGTTCAACCATGGCTAGGGAAGCATGATCTTGATGTTACTTAATGTGTAATCTATGTAAAAGAGATGTAGAAATATGGTAGAATTAATTTGGAATTAGAAAATAAGCTAAATTTGGACAAATATAATTTGTAGAATGGAAGAAAGTTTTTGGCCTTGAGAAGGGGAGGCTGAAATTGTCTCTCTACGAAAACAGATATTTCAAACTTTTGTGGTCTGTGATTACCTAAAATTTCTTTCTATAAAGATAATGTCACCAAATCCTCAAAGCGAACACTATAGTGGGTAATTCCAAATCATGAGTAGGGTAGTTCTTTCATGGTCCTTCAGCTGACGAGAACCATAAGCGACTACCTTACCATTCTACACCAGCACACAACCCAACCCTTATGCAAACGCATCACCATACACTGAAAAATTCCTTGAACCACTAGGAATAGTGAGGATTGGTGCTGTTGTTAACCTGTGCTTTAGTTCCTAAAAGCTACACTCACATGCGTCATTCCTTTCAAACTTCACATCTTTGTGCATCAAACGCATCATAGGAGTAGCGAATCTAGAGAAACCCTCAACAAATCATCTATAATATCCATCTATACCTAAGAAACTCTGAATCTTGGTAACTGTTTTTTGTCTTTCCCACTAACTACAGCCTCAATTTTAGACGGATTAACAAACACCCCATCTTTGCTGACTATGTGACCCAAGAAAGCAATCTGATCCAACCAAAAATCACACTTGCTCAGCTTGTCATAAAGTTTTCGATCTCTGAGGGTCTGGAGAACTATTCGAAAATGCTGCTCATGCTTTTCTCGATACTTGGAATACACAAGAATGTCATCAATAAAGATGATAACTATTAGCTTTAAATTGACATATGTATTTTGAAATGACAAAAACTTAAATGTTTGATTCTATAATGTAAATTTGCTTTACCAATCATATGATTTTCTCAAACCACTTTAACTCTACATATCAAAGTTTAAGACCATGATTTAATTGCATATTCTTATTGGTCTTAACATTTTACAAAATGATTTTGAATATCTTTATTAAGTAATTTTCTCAAGAATATATTGAACACAAGTTTAGAAAATTACTTAATAAGTTTTTGGACAAAGTCTTCAATTGAGAAAGTCAAGAAAAATTCCCATAAAACTCATAAATGTTTTGGGGTAAATTAAAACCAAGTATCACATCATTTCTAACCCAAACTGGCCCAGAAAAGTGCAGGAACAAGTTGAGGGTTCGATCCCCCATGTTGAGGGATCAATCCACGAATGGCAGAATGCTCTCGGAAACAAAAAGGAAGCATGGGATCTATCCCTTAAGGGAAGGGATTGATACCTTCACGGCAGAATGCTTTGTAGGTGTGGAATGAAGCGTGGGATCGATCCCCTAAGGCATAGGATCGATCCCTTAACACTTGAAAAGCCTCCAACAGCTAGTTTTTGTGAGATACAACGGTAACTTTAGTTTTTGGCTCCAACCAATGTCAAGAATACATCCAAGGGACTATAAATAGAGGCTTGGAAGCTAAAGAAAGAAGAAAGAATAGCCAAGACATATCATTATTCATTTTCTTCATCTTCTCCAAGCATCTCAAAGAGTTCAAGAGCTAGAATTCAATATCTTCTATTACTCTCAACATCTTTGTACTATATAGCACAAATACTTTAGAGTTTCCTTTCTAGAGCTAAATCTTTGTAATCATTTGCCTACCTAGAGGCCTTATTTGATTACACTATTTGTAAACCCACTCACACCTTGTAAAAGAGAGGTTTCTCTTTAGCCTTTGAAAAAGAGGAAGGTTTCTCTTGAGCCTAAAAAAAAGGGAGGTTACTCTTGTGCCTGCAAAAAGAGGGATTGTAATATAAATTCAAATTAGTGAATTTGAGAAAATCCTTGGGCGAATCTCAAGGTAGAGGACGTAGGCAAGGTTACCGAACCTCTATAAATTGATTGTGTACATTTCTCTTTCCCTACTCTCTTTACTTATTTGTATTTATATTGTGATTGTTAAATTGAATTTATATTGCATACTTGAGTAGCCTAGAGAACTTAGAAAACTTCAATATAGGCTAGAGAATTTAGAAGAATCGAAAAACGACAATAAGGTTAGCTAAGAACCGATTCACCCCCTCTCGGTTTAGCCTATAGAGCCAACAATTGGTATCAGAGCTTAGGCTCGAGATTGATTTAGATTAATGTCTATCGAGTAAAATGATCATAAATGGCTCACTTGAATGTAGGCATACCCCTACGAGAATAGGGACACTCGTTAGTTAGACCTCCACTTTTCAATGGAGAAAATTATTCATATTGGAAAATTAGGATGATGTTGTTTGTGCAATCAAATGACCATGAAGTGTGGAGAGTAATAGTTAATGATCCCAAAATTCCAATGAAGAAAGTAGATGGAAAGGACGTCCCTAAGAGTGAAGATGAGTGGGACACAAATGATATGAGTTTGGCACAATTGAATGCCAAGGCTATGCACACTCTCTTTTGTGCATTAGGTCCCAATAAATATAATAGAGTCTCCTTATGTGAGAATGCCAAGCCAATATAGGACAAATTAGCCATTACACATGAAAGGACAAATCAAGTTAAAGAAACCAAAGTAGATATGCTCACACATGATTATGAGCTTTTTAGAATGAAAGAAGATGAGTCCATGAGTGATATGTTTACTAGGTTTAATGACATTATCAATGGACTTAAGGCTTTAGGTAAGACCTATTTTAATGTATTAATGGTTAAGAAAATTTTGAATAGCTTGCCAAAATCTTGGGAGGCAAAGGTAACCGCAATAGAAGAATCTAAGGATCCTAACACCTTGTCTCTAGATGAGCTTATGGGCTCCCTACTCACATATGAAATGAAATTAAAAAGAAATGAAGTGCCTTCAAAGAAAGTAGGAGTAGCTCTTAAATCATCCACTCATGAAATCATTGGAGATGATAGTGATGAGAGTGGAAATGAGGAAGAAAAGGAAATAGCAATGTTTGCCAAAAGATTTAATAGATTTATGAGAATGAAGGAGAGAGAGAATGATAGGAGACATCAAAGAAGAGGGATAATAAGAGGAGAGTCAAGTAGGAAAGAAAAAGACCTCTTAGTGTGCTATGAATGTAGTGAACCGGGTCACACTAGGCTAGATTGCCCCTTACTTAGGAAAGAAAAACATAGATGATGAGGTAGCTCCGATGAGGAAAGAAATTAGAAAGCATTTGTGGCTGCATGGAGCGAGAGTGATAGCTCCGATGAGGAAAACATAGATGATGAGGTAGCCTACTCATGCTTTATGGCTATTAGTGATGATGAGGCTAGTTCTAGTTCTAGTGAAGATAATGATTTTACCTTTGGTGAACTAAAAAATCCCTTTAATGAACTAGCAAATGAGTTTCAATGCATGAATTCTAAATATAAAAGGATTATTGCTAAATTAAAAATAGAAAATGAAATGCTGTTAAATGCCAAGCTTGATTTTGAAAAGAAATTAGAAGAAGCAAATCTAGAAATTGATGAAGTAAATAAAAAGAATTTAAATTTACATAATTCATTTTCTAGATTCTACATAGGTTAACAAAAGCTAAATCATATGTTAGAGACCCAAAGAGCTTTCTTTGACAATGATGGGTTAGGCTATAATGCAAAACAAAAAGAAACTCATCTTAAGAATTTCCTAGTGTGCAAAAATTCTATGCATGATACATCTCTCATATGCTCACTATGCAATAGGATAGGCCACACCTCTTAAGCATGCACATATAGAAAAACTACTTTTAGGGTAAAAGTAGTTAGGAAGATGTGGATTCCAAAGCAACCTATAAACAATGATGATTTGAGTTTGAAATGGATCTCTAAAGGATCAAAAATTGTTTGCACTAACTCTTATAGACCCAAGAAAATTTGGGTACCAAAGCATGTTTGAAATTGCTTGGTGTAGGAGTGTTAAAGCATGGAATTACAATGGAACTATGGAATTTGAATGCTCAACACATCCTCATGGAGTTTGCTTGTGCCAATGAAAAAGAGGAAGAGCTTGAGAATCCATCCTTGGCAAGGTCACAACAATTCTTCAAAGAATGGCTCAAGGTGGATTCAACAATTCAAGGCAAAGCATTCTCAAGCAAGGAGTTTTGTAAGCTTAAATTCTATCTTTTCAAAACTCATATATGTTAAAATTGTTTGTTTGATTTAATGAGGCATTTTGTTAATGATTCATGATGCATTTGAGTTGAATGATTGAACAAAAGGCATGATAAATAATTTTTGATTATTTTGTGGACAATTCTTAATGATTGAATGAAAAGCATATTTGATGATTTTGAAATGATTATTAGATTTCTGTAATTTGAGCAAGTTTGCAATGTGTTGATAATATATTTTCTTGCTCCAAAAATGTCAAATATGTCATTCATACAAAATGTCATGTCATGAGCATCAATGAGAAATATGCATGTTAGAAATTATGGCATGATGTTCACAAGTTAGATGATTTAATGATATATGTGCTTAAAATCTATGTGAACATGTTGATTTTGGCATGAGATTAAAATTTCGAAAGGAATTATCTTGATAAAATTTTGTTTTAAAATAAAATATTTTCTATCTTAAATTGGATAAGAGTTATTCAATACTTTTGAGATTTTAATGAGATTAAAATTTCAAAAGGAGTTATTTTTATAATTTTTTTGTTTTAAAATAAAATATTTTAAAATGGATAAGAGTTATCCAATGGTTTTGAGATTTTAATAAGATTAAAATGTCAATTAAGCCCAAATTGAATTTTGAGAATTAAAATTAAATTAAAATAGCCCTTGATACCCATAATTAAATAAAATTTGATTAATTAAAATTAGATTTTAATTAGGAAGCATACAAATTAATATGTGATATGTATGCTTGATGCTTGATTCTATGTGATATGGATGATTGCATGGTGCATGGTTATGGGCATAGGTTTACATGGGTTATAATTTATTTAAATAAATTTAAATTGGGCCTGCGAGCCTTGATTTATTTGTAATTTATTTATGTAATAGTTACATAGATAAATTAGGATTATCTTGTAAAATGTACAACATTTGGAGTCAAGATGGTTCAGAGCCAAAGTGAACCAAGGTGACATTTGAAGGGAAACCAAAGAGAAGGCATTTAGGAAAATAATGTATCACTAGGTTCTTTTGTAATAGAAAGGCCATAACCATGTCATGTTTAATTTTATGCTTTTACTTATATATGTTGATAAATATGTTAGAAAAACATGCTTGGTGAGACAGTAAAATTAAAAATCCCTCAAAATAAATATTAAGTCAAAGATAACAAATAAAGATGCCTTCCAATACGATGCATGTGAAAGAGACTTTGTTCAGTATTGTGCTACTTTGGCTCAGTCAAGGCCATACCTACCTTAGGAATTCACATTGCATGAGATAATAGTTATCTCCAAGTGTATTGGGTTAGACTTAACTAAATCAAATTAAGGCATTGGCTCAATCAACCCTAATAAGATTTAGAGGCGTAGGTTGGGCTTTAACCTATATGATGAGTTAGAACAAGAGTTGTTCACCCAACTATCCAAGAGTTGCATGAGATGCAATTGACAAGAGTTGTCTACCTAAATAATCTCATTGGACGCATTAGCTCAGCTAAAGTCATAATGGGACCAAATATGGATCCTGGCCCACAAGAAGTCTAGGCGAAAAGGCTTCCCGAGTTGATAGTGAGGGCTATTAGCTTGAGGAAAATAGTGGGAGCAATTCATTTAATTAAAAGACCATAATTAAATGATTTTAATCACAATGTTACTTACTTGCATATTTTATGATTATAGAATTATCTTGGCAAACAACTTATCCATTTGTTCTATCCTTGAGAAGAATAACAAGTTGGTTGGGGTAAACTTCTTAGACTGGTACAGAAATTTGAGGATAGTTCTCACTCAGGAAAAGAAGTTATATGTTCTAGAGCATGCAATCCCTGCTTAACCTCGACAGAATGCTTCCACTACTGATAAGCAAGCTTATCAAAAGCATTTGGATGATGCCACTGACGTGTAGTGCCTAATGTTAGCTTTCTTGAGTTCTGAACTCCAGAAGCAATATGAGAATATGAAACTGTTTGATATGATCGAACTTCTCAAGGAAATGTTCCAAGAGTAAGCACGACACAAATGTTATGAGGTGTCTAAGGCACTTTTCCAGAGCAAGATGGCTGAGGGAGCTTTGGTGCACACTCATGTACTTAATATGATTAGGTACATTGAGAGGCTAGAAGCACTGGGCTTCACCATGCATAAAGAGTTGTTAGTTGATCTCATCCTCCAATCCTTATCGAATAGCTATAGTTATGGATAAGACACTGGCAGAATTGCTCAACATGTTGAGAACTGCTGAGCAGCACTTGAAGAAGTTAAGACTTATTTCTGTTATGGTGATTAACAAGACCAAATCCAAAGGCAAAGGCAAGCTTAAGGGTAAGCCAAAGCCCAAGGTTAACAAGAAGGAAAAGGCTAAGAAGCTCAAGCCATCTGGTAGAGTTGCTAAGACAGGAAAGTGCTTTCATTATCATAAGACTGGTAATTGGAAGCAAAACTACACTGTGTACCTTGAGGAGTTGAAGAAAAAGAAAAGAAGTGAGACTTTCACCTCAAGTATATATGTGATTGAGATAAGTCTGTCTACTTCCTCATCTTGGGTATTAGATACAGGATATAGTTCTCACATTTGCATGAATGTGTAGGGACTAACAAGGAGTAGAAAACTTGCCAAGGGTGAGGTGGTCTTATGAGTTGGAAATGGACTGCATTAGCTGTAGGAACATTTAATTTATTGTTGCCTTCGGGCCTAATTCTAGAACTTGATAATTGTTATTATGTTCCAGCAATTGCCAAGAATATTATTTCTGTTTCTTGTTTAGACAAGAAAGGTTTTTCTTTTAAAATAATGAACAATAGTTGTTCAATTTACTTTAATGATATTTTCTATGGCAATGCTTCCATTATGAATGGATTGTATGTTCTAGACTTAGATAATCACATATACAGTGTTCATTCCAAGAGGTCAAAGGGTAATGAGATTAACCCTACATTCCTTTGGCATTGTAGACTTGGTCACATAAACGAGAAACGCATATCTAGGCTCCATAAAGATGAACACTTAGATTCATTTGATTTTGAATCATATGATATATGCGAATCTTGTATTCTTGGTAAAATGACCAAGGCCCCTTTTATAAGAACAAGTGAAAGGGCTAGTGGTTTACTAAAGCTCATATATATAAATGTATGTGGCCCATTAACCACACAAGCTAGAGGAGGGTTCCAATACTTCATCACATTTACTGATGACTATAGTAGCTATAGCTATGTGTACCTAATGAGACACAAGTCAGAATCCTTTGAAAAGTTCAAGGAATTCAAGAATGAAGTACAAAACCAGCTAGGTAAGAATATCAAGACACTCCGATCAGATCGCGGTGGAGAGTATTTGAGCCTAGAATTTATAGATCATCTAAAGGAATGTGGAATAGTTCCATAACTCATTCCACCTGGTACACCTGAATGGAACAGTGTATCTGAGAGGAGGAATCAGACCTTGTTAGACATGGTTTGATCCATGATGAGTCTGTTTGACCTCCCTGTCTCCTTTTGGGGTTATGCTTTAGAGATAGTAGCATTCTAACTAAATCGTGTTCCTACTCAAGCTGTTGAAAAGACAACACATGAGATGTGGACAAGAAAAAAGCCTAATCTATCTTTTCTAAAGATTTGGGGTTGTGAGGCTTATGTCAAAAGACAAGTCTTAGACAAATTAGGACCTAAATCTGATAAATGCATATTTGTGGGGTATCCTAAAGAGAAAAAAGGATATTATTTCTATAATCCCACATAGCACAAAGTGTTTGTGGCTCGGTACGATGTCTTTCTAGAAAAGGAATTCCTTTTTAGAAGAACTAGTAGGAAGAAAATAGAGCTTGAAGAGGTTCAAGAACCACAAAATGTCACTGAACCTTTAGTGGATACGTCGAGAGCCTGAGAAGCTTAACCTTCTCACCACTCAGCACAATGACGTATTGCTCATGGATAATGATGAGCCTACCACCTACAAAGAAACAATTACGGGCCCAGATTCTGAGAAATGGCTTGAAGCCATGAAATCCGAAATGGACTCCATGTATACAAACCAAGTATGGACCTTGGTTGATCCACCTAAAGGGGTGAAACCCATAGGGTGCAAGTGGGTCTTTAAAAAGAAGACTGACATGGATGGTAATGTGCATACTTATAAAGGTTGATTGGTGGCCAAAGGTTTCAAACAAAGGCATGCTATAGACTATGATGAAACCTTTTCACCAGTTGCAATGCTCAAGTCTATTCGGATTTTGCTTGCTATCACTACATACCATGATTATGAGATATGGCAGATGGATGTTAAAACCGCGTTCCTGAGTGGAAACTTGTCGGAAGATGTGTATTTGACACAATCTGACGGTTTTATCACTCCTGAGAATGCCAACAAGGTATGCAAGCTTCAAAAATCCATTTATGGATTAAAGCAAGCTTTTCGAAGCTGGAACATTCGTTTTGATGAGATAGTTAAAGAGTTTGGCTTCATCAAAAACGAAGATGAACCTTGTGTTTACAAAAGAGTTAGTGGGAGTGCTGTCATATTCCTAGTGTTATATGTGGATGACATATTACTCATAAGAAATGACATTCCTGCCCTACAATCTGTCAAAACTTGGCTAGGGAATTGCTTCTCCATGAAAGACTTAGGAGAAGCAACCTATATCCTTGGAATAAAGATTTATAAAGATAGATCGAGTAAGCTGTTAGGTCTAAGTCAAAGTACATATATTGACAAAGTGTTGAAAAGGTTCAACATGGAAGAATCCAAGAAAGGATTCTTACCTATGTCACATGGTATTTATCTCTCAAAGGACATGTGTCCTAAAACACAAGATGAGAGAGATAAAATGGCTAAGATTCCATATGCTTCAGCTATTGGATCTATCATGTACACCATGTTATATACGAGGCTTGATGTCTCACATGCTTTAAGCATGGCAAGTAGGTATCAAGTTGACCCAGGTGAGCGTCACTAGGTAGCAGTTAAGAACATCCTTAAGTACTTGAGAAGGACTAAGGATGCCTTCTTAGTCTATGGAAGGGAGAATGAACTCATTGTAAATGATTACACAAATGATAGTTTCCAATCAAATAAGGATGACTTTAAGTCACAATCTGGCTATGTGTTTTGCCTAAATGGTGGCGCTGTAAGTTGTAAGAGTTCAAAACAAGAGATAGTGGCTGATTCTACGACTGAGGCTAAGTATTTAGCGGCTTCAGATGCAGCTAAGGAAGCTGTTTGGATAAAAAAGTTCATCACAGAACTTGGAGTAGTCCCTAGTGTAGACACCTAATTTTGTCCAAACCAGTAATACTATTGCTCAAAAAAATTTCGGATCAAAGATTGGGTAAACTTTGTTTGATAACAGATTCGTTTTGAGTAAATTCAAAGATTTTTTTTAGGTTAATTTGAATGAGATTGTTCTTGTGTAAATATTAATATAAAATTTATGCTAGCAAACAGATAAGATCCAAACCCAAAATATTGGGCTACAATACATAGCCTAATTAAATAAGTTCAAATTGAGCTTTTAAGTACAAATTAAACCATACGAGCTTCCAAGCCCAAATGCAAAATGGGTTAGATTTGATTATTTATTTATTTATTATTATTAATTTTTTTTACTTATTCCATTTTATTTTTATTTTTATTATTTGCTTTTGTTTTGTTCAATCAACATTTAATGAGGTGAACAACCCCATACCCATCAGCTCTCCCTTAAGCTGCCTAAGTTTGCCTTACAAGCCACTGTGCCAGGCTGAAACTCAATCAATCCCATCCCTGACAATTACCTTTGGTGACCGAGAGACAATAAGGAGAACTTAAATGTTGATTCTAAAAAACTAGACAAAAAGATGTTCCTAAATCTGTTTAAAAAGCATGAACGATTCAAGCGGGGGGGACGCTCGGACACCAAAAATTTGGCAGAAACTCTACCATTCATCCCATCACTACCCGAACAGCCACCATTCACCATCACTAAAACACCAAAACTCCACCATCGAGCACCATTCTCACCATCGAAACCACCATACCTAGCTACCATCTCTGTAACTAACCCAACCCTAAGTGATACCCACCGCAAGCCACCATTCATCATCACCACAGAAACACTTGTAGCTCACCTCCGCACACCACCCGAAAACACAAAGAATCAATCACCATAACAACCACCCCCTAATAGCCCAACCAAAAAATCAAAACCCCAAACCCAAGATCCAAACCCATAAACAAAAAACCAGATCTAATGCCTCCCTAATACCTGCAAAAAAAAAAGAAACTTACAACCAGATCCAACAACCAGAAGCTAATCTAAAATCATCAACATAAAAAAAAAACAAAAACCATCGAAAAAAGGGGGAAAGGTTTCGGCCTAGGTTAGATCTATAGGGTTAGAGGAGTTTTTAGGAAGATTGGAGGCTAGATTTGGGTAGAGGAGAAAGAGCCGAGCGTTTTTAGGGTTTCGCGAAGACCATCGACGTCTGGAGTATGACGGCACACGGTGGCCAGCGCAGTGGCAGACGCTCGGCTTTTGGGATAATTTTTTTAAAGGTTTTGGGGTTTTTTTTTGTTTAAAAACCGATAGAAATGGAAATTTAACAAAAAAATGGGCCTTTTATAGAAGACTAAAACGCGGAGTTTTGGAGGCCAGCTGACCCGTGCGTTGACCAACCCGGCTTCGAGATCCGCACTACCCAGCTCCACCATCCGCTGGCGACCTACGTGCCACGCCCGATCCGGCTCCGAAACTTGCGCGACCCAACCCCTTGACCTGCCTCTCAACCGACAAATTTAGGCCCTTATCGTTTAGGCCTGATTTTGGGCTCTTTTGAGAGATTTCTTTGGGTTCAAGCCCAAATCTATTTGGGTATATCTTTACTCCTCTTATTTATTTATTTATTAAATTATTTATTTATTATTTATTTTGTTAAATAATTTATTTTGTGTGTTTTTAATATACTTTCATGGTAAAAATACATATTTATTTGTATATAAAATTCTCTAAGATTTATAATAATTTTAAATTTAATCAATTTGATTGCATGGAATTAGTTTTAACAATAAACATATAGTTTTAAAATATATATATAAATAAATAAATATATAAAACAAATATAACCATATAGTTTTACAATAAAATAAAATTCTTATTAGACAATTTACTAAAAATGTATTTTAGAAACCATTAGTAAAAATAAGCATGAAGTCCTGATGATAAGTGTTTGTAGAAGTCACAAATAGCGATTCTTCGAAACACTTTAGGTGAGAGGAATTTATCGAATGTCACCAAAGTATTGGGATATTCGATATAATTCCTCAATATTTAAATTTATGTTTATTTTAAGAAAATATATAATGATGATATAAATATATATTTGCAATGGCAAATAGAGAATATTTAGAAAAATACTAATTAAATGAAGATTAATAAAAATAAAATAAGTAATGAAAATAGTTAGAAGAAATTAATTAAAAAGTGGGTTTTAGAAATATATAATAATAAAATAATTAAACCAATAAGAACCGACAATGGTAAAATTTCAAAGGTAGAGAATAGTGATAAAATTAATTAAAATAAAAAACAAATAAAGAAAAGATGATAATGAAAGTTTAATAAAAAGAAATAGTCAAAGGAACTAAGTTAATAAAGCTACATAAAGCAAAAACATATGATGGTAAAATAATCAAGTTATTCACATAAGACGAACATGAATCGATGACAAAATTTCACGGAATTCGCAAGTAGTGATTCCTTAAAATATTTTTAGGTAAGGAGAATTTAACTAAATATCACCAGAATATTGGGATATGCGGTATGAATTCTTCAATAATAATAATAATAATAATAATAATTTGTTTTATTAAAATAAGTTAAATAAGAAAATATCAAGATAATAACAATAATGCTAATATAAAAGACAAATAAAAATATGGACAAATATAAGAAAATAAAACAAGGACCTAATTTAAATTAGGAAACTTATGAATAAAATAAAAATAAATGTGAACCCTCCAATGATGAGATATCGTGAAAATCACAAGTAGTAATTCTTCGAATATCTCTAGGTGAGAGGAATTTTTCGTATATTACCAAAGTATTGGAATATTTGGTATAAAGGATTTACATTTGTAATATAGAATAATGAATAAATCATTCTTTATGAAAACAAATAATATAGGATAAACAATTAAGTGATTGAATTAATAATAGAATAAATTGAAAATAAGTCGTAATCCATGAATAAGCATCGTGCATTTCTTTTTGAATTATTTTTGAAAGTCCGATGATGGAATGTTATGAAATTCACAAGTAGTGATTTCCTAACTGATCCCTAGGTGAGAAGAATTCACTAAATATTACCAGCGTATTGGAGTATTTAGTGCAATTTTTCAATAATTTAAATTTTCGTTAAAAATAAAAATGAATGTTTTTTAAATCAAAACAAATAAAAGTTACTAATAAAGCTTTAATAATTAAATATTTGTCCGATGATGGGATGTTACGGAAGTCACAAGTAGTGATTCTTAACTGATCCCTAGGTGAGAAGAATCTACTAAATGTTACCAAAAGAATTGGAACATTTAGTGTGATTTTTCAATGCATGAATTTTTTTTTAAAATAAAAACGAATAATATTAAAAATAATAATAATAATAATAAATAATAAATATGTTAAATAAGAAAATAGAAACCCATGTGCATCATATACTATATGCTAGCATCATATGCATAAATGTTAATTTCAAAACAAATGAAATTCTTCTGATGATGAGATATCGTAGAAATCATTAGTAGTAATTCTTTGAATATCTCTAGGTGAGAAGAATTAACTAAATGTTACCGGAGTATTGGAACGTTTAGCTAAATTTTTCAATATTGTGAGTTTCATTAAGAAAATCAAAACATATAAAGCTCCTTTTATAAATCCTTATGCATCATACACCTTTTATTAATATCATATGCATCCATAATTAATTATAAAAATAATATGAGCGCTACCGAGGATGAGATTCTATAGAAATCGCAAGTAGCGATTCTTAAGAAATCTCTAGATGAGGGAAATTATCTTGAATGTTACCAAAAGTATTGGAATATTTGATTTAATTTTTCAACAGAAGGAGTTCATGTTCATTTTCAAAATGAAACCTTTTTAAAACATATATAATAGTAAATTTTAACCAAACGCACAAATTCCTTTGTAATAAGAAGATTAAATTTAAGCCAAGATTATTTTATTAAAATTAAAGGATACCACGTGATTAGGATGGTACCGTTTTTTAACAGGTGTTGTGAGGGTGCTAATCCTTCCTCACACGTAACCGTACCCTTGAACCCAAATCTTGTTTTCGTGGACCAAAATTATCTTTTTGATAAAACTTAAATATTTTTTAAGATTTTGTTGAAAAGATAAGATTTTTTAGGTGACCAATCACACCTAGTCAAAAAAAGATTGGTGGCGACTCCCTGTTTTTTTTAAATGTTTTCAAAATCATTGAACGGTCGAGTCCCCAGACGAAATCGTTACGACACCTAGCATTGCTGATCCAATGGCACTTTATTGTGACAACAATGGAGCCATTGCACAAGCTAAGGAACCCAAGTCTCACTAGTGGTCTAAACATATACTCAGGTGCTTCCATCTGATCAGGGAGATCATACAAAGAAGCGAGCTGAAGATATGCAAAATACGCACTAATGATAATATTGCTGACCCACTTACGAAGGCACTATCACAGAAAAAGCATGATGCACATGTTAGGTCATTTGGTATTAGATACATGACCGATTGGTTGTAGTGCAAGTGGGAGATTGTCAATGTGTGCCCTAAGAGCCAATCAAATTTGGATTTGATTACACTTACGACATTGTGATTGTTTATGTTATTTAATAATACATGGCAGTTATTTATCATTATTGACTATATTTAATTTGATCAAGTCATAATCAAATAATAAAGTCCCTAGAATAGTGGATTCATATCAAAGGAATCAAAGCAGTGACTTTGATAATGAGATCCTTATGATACAAAGAATACTATTCTTAAATATCCTTAGTCGTAGTATCACTAAGAAGGGACGTCAGTAATACGGTAAGACTAACATGTGTTAGATTCCTTTGGGTGACTGATCTCATAAATCATGGATATGGTGATGTCCAAATTAACACATGAGTGATCATTGTGAATGAATACACTGGATTGACCCATCTTGAGAAATCTATATGGATCGTTACATTGAGTGTCATTAGATGTTCTCAATATGTGATCCTTAGACTTGAGATTGCCATGGTATCCTATGTGTGGATTGGTGTACTTTGATGCTAGTAAACGTAGCTCAATAAAGGTTGCAAGTAAGACGGTAATTGGTACATCATGAATCATATAAGGGTTGTGAGCGATCAAGATTGGATTTGTCCCTTTTGGTAACAAGAGTCTATATCTCAAGGCCTCTCAATAGAGATTAATTATTGAAAATATGTGGCCACAGTACAAATGAGATTTAAGATGAGATCTTGAATTCATTTGATTAAATCATTTATCTTGAGATTGAGAAACAATGTAGTTGAACTTTAATAGAGATGACACATTCCATACTCTATGTTCAACTGAGATATTAGGTGACGAAAGGATCGAATTATACGGTAATTGCTCATTGAAAGGTTGTCGTCAACTCACCGACACTTTCATTACTTGGGTAGCCATGATGCATTGCTAGATGCCAATCTTGGCTTGTGATTTATGAATGAGATTCTGAATCACTGCCAACGTAATGGAAACCTAAAGAGTCACACACAATAAGAGTATGACCAAAACAAGGTAATTGGAATTGGATCCATATGATGAATCCTAGTACACATAGGATTCTTAGTGAGACTATAATCCTATTCCAACTAGAATTAGGGATTTAATTAATAGTAATTTTAGCCTGAGATTACCAAAGGATATTTTGGTCTTTTCAATTATAATGAGATTATAATTATGAATTATTAGTTTAATAGTTCATGGGCAGATCGAATTATTAATCCAAATGCATAACCAATTAGTTGTAGTGCAAGTAGGAAATTTTTAGTTTATGCCCTACAATTAATTGGATTTAGATTAAGTAATTTTAAAAAAGCCCAAAAGACCCAATTTAGTTGGACTAAGGCTAACGCCTGTTTAGGGTTTTGTTAAGAGGCACTATAAAAATAACATTAAGTCTAAAAGTTTGACAGAATATTTTTTATAGTCGCTCTGCCTCTTGGAGCTAACACTCTCAGAAAACAATTCCCTTCTTCCTCCCTTTGCTTCTGATCACATCTTGTCTCAAGCAAACATCTTGTTTCGCGTCCTACTCATGTGGATACCGTTAGAAGGCTTCTCTAAGCTAGGAGTCTTGAGTTAATGATAAATCGAGGACTGTTGTGGGTTGCCATATTCAAAAGTTGAACATTCCTACACGAGTCACACCAAAAAGGTTGATTCTATCCCGAAAACAATCTTGTTGCATGATCCTGGTGATTTTGGTTTTGTTGTTTTTCCAATCCACTACTTATTTTCGTGTATTATATGATAAACTGAGGCAACAAAACCTTACAATATTGCATAATTATCCTTTAAGAAAAGTGTAGTCTATTACCTAAAAAATTATATAATTTTTCATCAAAACATAGCTTGTTATAGAAAAAAGACTGATTTTTCATAAAACATAGTTTATATGATATTTGATATAAAAAAAATTACGAGTTTTCATAAAAATTTATTCTATATATACGTGCACACTATCATATGTAAAGTCATAAGTTACTTTGAAAAATCCGTAATGTTTGACCTTTTTCAAACAGTAGTATTTTATTAATTAAAATAATTTGTTAATTTTAATGAATAAAACAACAGGTTTATTTAACATTAAAACTTTTAAAAAATATTTTTTAAGATTCTCTTAAGCAATACTTAAAAATATATATATTTTTAATATTTGTGACCAACTATCATGAGTTATATGTTTGGATAATTATTCAATATGTTATCAATGAAATTTAATTTGATTTTACAGAGAGATTAAGAGAATGATGCATCTTATTCATTTTAATCTCATCCGTGGAATTCAAAATTTCTACTAAAGTTAGATTAAATATCCTGTATGTTTAACTAAAAAGGAAACATTGTCTGCACTTTGTATGTACACTCTGTGTGCTCCAGATACAGATGAATCTATTTCCCACGCTGACACCAATTCTTCCACCCGTCTCATACCATTTCTACAATCCGTTTCTCTTTTATTGTCTTACAAAATCGACATTTTTATTTTTTTTGTTCTTAAATAAAACAATAACAGATAATAAACATTGCAAATAATAAAAATAAAACGAAAATACAGACCAACAAAATCTTAATTTAACAACATAATCATAGATAGCAAAATCTTGACTCTTTAAGATTGAAGCATACACGGGACGGCTATCTCTTTCGAGAGGCACACACGAAATTTCCATTAGTCAAATATAATTTCAGGTTCGCAGCAACTTGTTTTTTGCATGGCAATTGGATGGCAATTGGCAAAGGCAATTTAGCTACGGATTATATTTAGATTAACTAAGACTGGTTAGCTTAATTAGCTATCGTTAGTTACAGTTACAGTTAATTACAGCAGTTACTGCTCTGTTTTTGGTTGCTTATATACCAGACTCTCATGTATATTGTTTACTATCTTCTTCCTTCTTGAATAACAATCAATATAAACATTTTTCTTCTCTTCATTCTTGATTCACGATTATGTAAAATGGTATCAGAAGTTCATTTTTTATCTTTCTTTTTTGCTTCGATGGCTTGTGGGAATGCCAATAACAATGGTGCACCTAATCGGATTATGGTTGCTGCACCTCATTCATCTGAAGATTCAAGCAGTCCTTTCTTTCTTCACAATGGAGATCATCCAGGGCTTGTACTTGTGTCTCATATCTTGCTTGGTTCGAACTATAATACGTGGAGTAAGGCCATGCTGATGGCTTTAACTGCCAAGAACAAGACTTCTTTTGTTGATGGCTCCATCGTTAAACCAGAACCCGATGATCTTTTGTATGGGGCATGGACTCGTTGCAACAACATGGTAATCTCTTGGCTTTTCAACTCAGTTGCTCGAGAGATTGCTGAAAGCCTTCTTTATTATTCTACTGCTCATGAAGTCTGGAAAGATCTGAGAGATAGGTTTCAATAGAGTAATGGTCCAAGAATTTTTCACATCAAGAAGAGTCTTCTTGCTT
The DNA here is from genome assembly GCA_031772115.1 of Heritiera littoralis. Classification (NCBI taxonomy): domain Eukaryota; kingdom Viridiplantae; phylum Streptophyta; class Magnoliopsida; order Malvales; family Malvaceae; genus Heritiera; species Heritiera littoralis. Next base: position 1,255,364 of record JAPDPK010000168.1, on the reverse strand, counting down.
TACAGCAAGGTTATTTTGATGTTAGCAGTTACTATACGAAACTCAAGATTCTTTGGGATGAACTCAAAGAATTTCAACCAGTTCCTGTTTACAATTGTGGAGGGATGAAAACTTGGACTGATTTTCAACAAAATGAATGCACCATGCAATTTTTAATGGGTCTGAATGATTCTTTTGCTCAAATAAGGGCTCAAATCTTGATGATGGAACCATTTCCACCTGTTACTAAGGTGTTCTCATTAGTCATACAGGAAGAAAGGCAAAGGAATATCGGTCAAACTGTTCTTCCTATATCAAATCCATCTCTTCAAAATGAAGTAACAGTGGCTGCAAGCTCTTCTGGAAATTCTGGATTTAAGGGCAAGAAAGATCGACCCTTATGCACACACTGCAAATACTTGGTCACACCGTTGAAAAGTGCTACAAATTGATTGGATATCCACCTGGTTACAAATTGAAGGGCAAGAATTTTGCTTCAAAGGGACATGTAAATCAGATCAGTTCACTGCTAAATGATGGTTCTAATGCTTCTTCAACAGGATTGAGCACTGATCAGTGTAAGACACTCATTGCTTTCTTAAGCTCACAACTCAAACTTGACTCCCAGAACATTTCAGAATCACAGCAGCCTGAGCCTATGGTCTCATGTTTCAATGGTATTTGCTCTTCTATCTCTCATTCCTCATTTTCAGCATCTAACTGGATCTTAGATAGTGGAGCTACTCATCACATATGTTGTTCTTTAGAGTCTTTCCAATCTATTACATCAACAATTAATTCATCTGTTACACTTCCTAATGGGTTCTCAATTGCCATATCACAAGTAGGGACAGTTCAAGTATTGGAAAATCTTGTTTTAGAAAATGTCCTATTCGTACCTGATTTTAAATTCAACTTGATTTCCATCAGCTCCTTGTTGCAAAAATATAAGTACACTGTTAATTTTTATCCTCAATCTTGTGAAATTCAGGAACCTATACAAGGGAAGACGATTGGGATGGGTAATCGAGTTGGGAATCTCTATGTTTTGAGCTCAAGTTGTACATTTCCTTCATACAAACATATGTCTTCTCTTTGCAATAATGTTAACAGGACAGAAAGAGACTTATGGCACTTTAGATTGGGGCATCCTTCTCTTGTCAGAATACAACTTTTACAGAATGATTTGAACATCTCATCTAGTTCAAAAATTTTACTTCCATGTTCTGTATGTCCTCTAGCTAAACAAAAGAGATTACCTTTTGTATCACACAATTCTTTTTCAGATTCACCTTTTCAATTAATACATATTGATATATTGGGGCCTTTTACTCCATTGTCTGTTGAAGGATTCAAGTACTTCTTGACCATTGTAGATGACTGTACTCGATTTACCTGGGTTTACCTATTAAAAAATAAAGCTGATGTGATCCATATTTTTCCTGAATTTTATGCTTTGATTCAAAATCAGTTTGATATTTCCATTAAGTCAGTAAGGTCAGACAATGCTCCAAAACTAATGTTCATTGATTTTTTTAAAACAAAAGGTATCATTCCATTTCATTCTTGTGTAGACACTCCACAACAGAATTCTGTTGTAGAGCGCAAGCATCAACACATTCTTAATGTTGCAAGATCTTTGCTTTTTCAATCAAATATACCTCTGCCTTTTTGGAGTGATTGCATTTGACTTCTGTGTATCTCATCAATCGAATTCCATCACCAATCTTGAATAACAAATGTCCTTTTGAACTGTTATGGCATAAGAAACCCTCTTATACACATCTTAGAGTCTTTGGTTGCTTGTGTTATAGCTCCACTTTGAATAGAAATCGTTCAAAATTCTCTCCAAGAGCAGCTTCAGCTGCATTCCTTGGCTATCCTCCAGGATACAAAGGCTACAAATTATTGGATCTATCTACAAATACAGTATACATCTCTCGTGATGTTGTTTTTCATGAGAGCATATTTCCTTTTCAATCTTCATCTACACAATCACATGAAACTTCTATTTTTTTCTCAGATCACATACTATCACAAACACAAGACTCTTTTCTATCTCAACGTAACATGTCAGTTCCTTCATCAGAGTCATTTTCCTTCCCAAATCAAATTCCTTCTACTTCCACTAGAGTTAGGAATTCTCCTTCCTATCTTAAAGATTTTCATTGTTACTCCGTTCATAACTCTCATAATTCTACTCCTTATCCTTTATCATCTGTCATTGGATATAATAATCTTTCTTCTTCCTACAAGACTTTTGTACATGATGTTTCTTCATACATTGAACCAAGTACATATGCTCAAGCTGCCAAAGTTCAAGAATGGCGAGAAGCTATGTCTGAGGAACTGAATGCTTTAGAATCCAATGGTACTTGGACTGTCACTGCCCTACTTCCTGGTAAGAAGCCTATTGGTTGTCGTTGGGTGTATAAAATCAAGTTGCGAGCTGATGGCAGCTTGGAAAGGTATAAAGCTCGCCTTGTAGCCAAAGGCTACACACAACAAGAAGGTGTGGATTATCTTGATACTTTTGCCCCTGTTGCTAAGCTAGTCACTGTAAAGGTTCTTCTTGCCTTAGCCTCCATTCATGGTTGGAGTTTGTCAGAGCTTGATGGGAACAATGCTTTTTTGCATGGTGACTTAGCTGAAGATGTATACATGTCCCTACCTCCTGGATATACTCATAAGGGGGAGAATTGGCCTGCTAACTCAGTATGCAAGCTGCATAAATCCTTGTATGGCTTGAAACAGGCATCTCGGCAATGGTTCTCCAAATTTTCTGATGCTTTACTTCAATCTGGATTCACACAATCTTCTGCTGATAGCTCTTTGTTTACAAGAATTCATGGTAATTCTTTTCTGGCCTTACTTGTTTATGTAGATGATATTGTGCTTGCAAGCAATAATTCTGAAGAAGTCACACGTTTGAAACATTATCTTAACACATGTTTCAAACTTAAGGACCTTGGAGACTTGAAATATTTTTTGGGTTTGGAGATTGCCAGATCAAGCAAGGGTATTTCTCTATCACAAAGACATTATGCCTTACAGTTGCTTTCAGATACTGGTTATTTAGCTTGCAAGCCAAGAAATACCCCTATGGATCCTAATATCAAGCTGTCCAGAGAACACGGTGAACTCCTTAAAGATCCTACTATCTTCCGTAGACTAATAGGAAGGTTGCAGTATCTTACCATTTCTCGGCCAGACCTCTCTTATTCAGTGAATTTTCTCAGTCAGTTTCTTTCACAGCCTAGACTCCCTTATTTACAAGCAGCATACCGCATTCTTCATTGCATCAAAGGCTCTGTTGGCCAAGGATTGTTTTTTAGCTCTAGTTCAATCACTGAGTTAAGGGGCTTTGCTGATTCTGATTGGGCTGCATGCCCTGATAGCAGACGTTCCATTACAGGCTTTTGTGTTTTCATTGGAGATTCACTAGTGTCTTGGAAATCTAAGAAGCAACATACTGTTTCCAGGTCCTCTGCAGAAGCTGAGTATCGTTCAATGGCTAATGCGACCTGTGAATTCATATGGTTACTTGCTCTGTTCAAAGATTTGCAGATATCTCATTCTAAACCTGATGTTCTTTACTGTGACAACCAAGCAGCTCTTCACATTGCTGCCAATCTTGTCTTCCACAAGAGGACTAAACACATAGAACTTGATTGTCATCTGGTTCGAGAGAAGATGAAGACTGGAGTTCTCAAGACAATGTTTGTCTCTTCTCATCATCAAGTTGCTGATCTTCTCACCAAACCTTTGTTTCCAACTCAATTTCAGTTCTTACTTCGCAAGATGGGTGTTCATAACATTCACACTCCATCTTGAGGGGGAGTATTAGATTAACTAAGACTGGTTAGCTTAATTAGCTATCGTTAGTTACAGTTACAGTTAGTTACAGTAGTTACTGCTCTGTTTTTGGTTGCTTATATACCAGACTCTCATGTATATTGTTTACTATCTTCTTCCTTCTTAAATAACAATCAATACAAACATTTTTCTTCTCTTCATTCTCGATTCACGATTATGTAAAAGATTACGATTGAAATGACAAGGAAAATGCATGCCCTAGCCTACCAACCGTCCTGCCTCTCTCTAAACTCATGAGCTGGAAGTCGTCATGTGAGTTGTCACTTACATTTGGTTGGCTAGATACGACGTACATTGCACTAGAGCGCACCAGTTTTCTTCATTACTCGTTGATTTCCAATTTTTCTTCTGCTTCTTAACATTTTTTATTTTTATTGACAAGTGGTTGGAAGAAATAAAAGTAGATTTTTTTACAGATATTTGGATATGGTTCGAATTTTTAAGTTGCTACTGTTAAAAGGGTTTTACCATTTACTATTATTGATCCGAACAAAATTAATCTTAAACCGTAAAACGGATGAGCAGACTTGTAGTTACATCTAAAAAACATTCTTCATCTTCATCCAATGTGCAAATCAAAAAATTTTATCAGTTCTACCTTTTTAATTCTTTTTTATACTTTCCTGTCAAAAATTAAATATGATAGTTGATAGTATGAGTTCATCATTATCTTAAAAATAATGTTTTTATTAAACAATTTCATATAATTAATCTATACATCGCAGGGAGAGAAACCAAGACATGTGAAAATTAAATGAAAAATACAGGAGTACTACCGCAAAATCAAGCCTATGGATGAATAATCAATTTCATAATTACTTGCAAATACAATGAAGAAAAAACAACAATAAGAAAATTCTAATCAAAATGCCCTCGGAATGTACACACATTATGAAGGAAACCGAAACAACACGCAGCGGAATTTAAATCATTCGGCCTCCACCAAGATCGATTCGGAGAGTTGCCTGATTAGGGTTTCGAGATTTTACCTAACGTTTTCTCTGAATTTTCTATCGTTGGTTGAGTCACAAGCAGCAACTTTTCGTTCCTGCCTCTACGGTATCCACACGAACGGATCTCACGACTCTTGAACGTCTCACGATCAGAAGCCTTAAAGAGCGTTTTTATTCTTTTAACCGAACTGCTAGCTTCGATTAAAAAGAATGTTTTGTTTTCTGTTTTTTTAAAAAAATGCGGCCATGTTTTTTTGGAAAAACATCCTTTTTATAGGCAGTAAATTTTACCCTAAAATTTACTGCCAAACAGAACTCTAATCCTACTTAGAATAGGATTAGATATATTCTTAATCCAATTCAGAATAGGATTAGATATATCCTTAATCCAATTCAGAATAGGATTAATTAAGCTCCTCATTGATCCGTTCTAAGTGTGCGACCCAATAGGTTCTCAAAACAATGGCAATGACAAAATTGTCACAGGCAATGAGCGGTATCTAGCAACACATCATTGCTACCCATGTAACGAGAATGTCAATGACCCGACATAACCTTACTCGTGATAGATGTTACCGTGTAGTTTAATCCCTTTATCCTATGATGTCTTGATTAGACACAAGTCATGGAATGTGTCACACTTGTATAGTCTAATCAGCGTTTCTTGATTCCTGAGTAGACTAATTAAACAAATAAAATCAATATCTCATATTGACTTATTCGAGCACGGCCATGCATTTCTTAGTCTCACTCTATCAAAGGGCCCAAGACATCACTCTTGTTATATAAGAGGGATAAATCCTATCTTGATCACTCAACATCCCTTTACATAGATCAAGGCATACCCAATTACTACTTTATAGTCCATCCTGTTACGAATGACATCTAGCAGCATTAAAGTATGCAATTCTCTATGTTGGGATCTCTAATGATCTCAAGTCAAAGGATCACATACACCATCATCACTATGAGAATCGCTTATGACATTCATATAACAATCCATGTAGCGTTCTCATGGAGGGTCGATCCAGTACATAGTTCTCTAACATGTACCTATGTGATGACTTGATATCCTATATCCATGACAATGGTCATCAGTCAACCACATACTAGTCTTATCGTATCATTGTTATCCTTGTTCACAATAATACTTGACTAGGGATATTTTAAGAATAGTGTGTTATTACTATTCTAAGGACATTATTATATAAGATTATATTACGCAGTTATAAGACAAATATAATAATGAACTATGATAAATAAAATGTCATGATACATAAAAAAATGCCAAAGTCAATCATCTAATGAATGGTTCTAAGGGCATAATCCAACAATCTCCCACTTGCACTAAGACCATTCACTCATGTATCTAATACCTAGTGACCTAGTGTGACGATCATGTCTCTGCTGCGTCAAAGGCTTCGTCAGTGGGTCGGCGATGTTATCGTCAGTTGGTACTTTGCATATCCTCACATCTCCTCTCTCGATGATATCTCGAATGAGATGGAAGCGCCGTAGTATATGTTTGGATCGTTGGTGAGATCTAGGTTCCTTAGCTTGTGCGATGGCTCCATTGTTGTCACAATAGAGCTCAATCGGATCTACAATGCTAGGAACAACTTCAAGCTCAGTAATGAACTTCCTGATCCAAACAGCCTCCTTAGCAGCTTCAGAGGCAGCTATATACTCAGCCTCTGTTGTAGAATCGGCCACTGTCGCCTGCTTTGAACTCTTCCAGCTCACAGCACCACCATTAAGGCAAAACACATAACCAGACTGCGATCTATAGTCATCTTTATCAGTTTGGAAGCTAGCATCAGTGTAACCTGTTACAATGAGCTCTTCCTCACCTCCATATATCAAGAATGTATCCTTAGTCTTTCTCAAGTACTTAAGAATATTCTTGACAGTGATCCAGTGACGTTCACCAGGATCAACTTGATATCTACTCGTCATGCTCAAGGCATACGAGACATCGGGACGTGTGCATAACATGGCATACATAATGGATCCAATAGCAGATGCATATGGAACTTTACTCATACGTTCTCTCTCTTCTTGTGTTGTAGGACACTGTTCTTTTGAGAGAGTAATGCCATGTGTCATAGGCAAGAATCCTTTCTTGGAATCCTGCATGCTAAACCTCTTTAGCACTTTATCTATGTATGCACTTTGACTTAGGCCAATTAATTTCCTTGATCTATCTCTATAGATCCTTATACCCAGTACATAGGTAGCTTTGCCCAAGTCCTTCATTGAAAAGCAATTCCCTAACCAAGTCTTTACAGACTGAAGGGTAGGGATGTCATTCCCAATGAGTAGTATGTCATCTACATACAACACTAGGAAGACAATAGTGCTCCCACTGACCTTCTTGTAGACACAAGGTTCATCTTCGTTCTTGATGAAACCAAACTCTTTGATTGCATCATCAAAACGAAGATTCCAACTTCGAGAAGCTTGCTTTAGTCCATAAATAGAACATTGTAGCTTACAAACCTTTCCAGCATTTTTTGGATCAACAAAACCCTCAGGTTGTGTCATGTACACATCCTCGAGTAGCTTTCCATTAAGAAAAGCAGTCTTGACGTCCATTTGCCAGATTTCATAATCATGGTATGCAGCTATCGCAAGCAAGATCCTAATGGATTTGATCATCGCGACTGGTGAAAAAGTTTCATCATAGTCAATACCATGAATTTGTTTAAAACCTTTAGCAACCAATCGCCCTTTATAGGTATGAACATTTCCTTCCATGTCGGTTTTCTTCTTAAAAACCCATTTACACCCTATAGGTTTTACCCTTTCGGGTAAGTCAACCAAGGTCCAAACTTGGTTGGCATCCATGGATTCCATCTCAGATCTCATGGCTTCAAGCCATTTCTCAGAGTCTGGCCCTGTTATAGCCTCTTGATAGGTAGTAGGCTCATCTTGGTCCATGAGCAAAACATCACCGTTCTGAGTCATTAGAAATCCATATTTCTGTGGCTCACGATGTGTTCTAACTGATCTACGCAAGGCTTGTGTCTCTTGAGCAGGCGGTTGCTCCACAACATCTTGTGGTTCTGGTTCCACAACAACTTGTGGTGCTTGCTCAGGCTCCATCTCAACATCGGGTGCGCTATCTTGTAGCTCTTGAATTTCTTCAAGTTCTACTCTTCTCCCACTAGTTCTTCTAGAAATGAATTCTCTTTCTAGAAAGACACCTGTTCGAGCTACAAACACTTTGCGCTCAGTGGGATTGTAAAAATAATATCCTTTAGTTTGTTTAGGATATCCCACAAAATAGCACTTATCAGATTTAGGTGCAAGTTTGTTAGAGACTTGACGTCTTACATAAGCCTCACAACCCCAAATCTTCATAAAAGACATACTGGGACGTTTACCAGTCCATATCTCATATGGTGTCTTTGGAACCGATTTAGATGGAACACGGTTCAGTGTAAAAGCAGCTGTTTCTAATGCATGTCCCCAAAAGGATTCTGGAAGATCTGTATGACTCATCATTGATCGAACCATATCTAATAAAGTTCGGTTTCTCCTTTCAGATACACCATTCCATTGTGGTGTATTTGGAGGAGTGAGTTGTGAGACAATCCCACACTCTTTAAGATAGTCATAAAATTCTTGGCTTAAGTATTCACCACCTCGATCTGATCGAAGTGCCTTAATGCTCTTGCCAAGTTGGTTTTGTACTTCATTCTTGAATTCTTTGAACTTTTCAAAAGATTCTGACTTGTGTCTCATAAGATACACATAGCCATATCTACTGAAATCATCAGTAAATGTAATAAAGTACATAAACCCACCTCTGGCCTGTGTGTTTAAAGGTCCACATACATCTGTATGTACTAAGCCCAATAAATCACTTGCCCTTTCACTATGTCCTTTGAAAGGGGCTTTAGTCATCTTACCCATCAAACAAGATTCACATGTCTCATACGATTCAAAATCAAATGAGTCCAAAAGTCCATCTTTATGGAGTTTGGAAATGCGATTCTCATTTATGTGTCCCAAGCGACAATGCCAGAGATATGTTGGATTTTGATCATTAGATTTAATCCTTTTAGCATTTATGTTATAAATGGGCATATCAAGATTTAGAATGTAAAGACCATTAATTAGTTGTGCACTACCATAAAAGATATCATTTATATAAATGGAGCAACAGTTGTCCTTTATTATAAATGAAAAACCCTTCTTGTCCAAACAAGAAATAGAAATAATGTTTTTAGTGATGGAAGGCACATAATAACAATCATCTAATTCTAAAACAAGCCCTGTGGGCAATGTCAAAATATAAGTTCCTACAGCTAATGCAGCAACCCTTGCTCCATTTCCCACTCGCAGGTCGACCTCGCCCTTAGTCAACGATCTACTCCTTTTGAGTTCCTGCACATTTACACAAATGTGAGAACCACATCCAGTATCTAATACCCATGATGAAGAAGTAGATAGATTAACTTCTATAACATAAATACCTGAAGTGGAAGTCTCACTTCCTTTCTTCTTCTTTAGCTCTTCCAAGTATTTGTTGCAATTCCTCTTCCAATGTCCGGTCTCACCGCAATGGAAGCATTTCCCTTCTTTGGCAACTCCACCTTTAGGCTTCAGTGCAGTATCATTGGGCTTGAACTTGCCATTGGTTTTATTACCCTTTTTCTTGCCCTTTGCATTAGCCCTGCCCTTAGCTTTCTTAACTATTAAGACATCTTTGGGCTTGGCCTTTTTCATGTTGGATTCAGCTGTTTTCAACATGCTAAGTAACTGTGGCAGAGTCTTGTCAATTTCATTCATGTTGTAATTAACAACAAACTGACTGTAGCTGTCTGGCAACGATTGCAGAATCACATCAGTGGCCAACTCTTGGCCCAAAGGAAATCCCAATCTTTCAAGGTTTTCAGTGTACCCAATCATCTTGAGCACATGAGTACCAACGGGAGTCCCCTCTGCCATCCTACACTGAAACAATGCCTTAGAGACATTGTACCTTTCTTGCCTAGCTTCCTCTTCATAGAGTTGCTTGAGATGCTCGATCATATCGAACGCATCCATTTCCTCATGTTGCTTTTGAAGCTCAGGATTCATGGAGGCAAGCATAAGGCAACTAACATCCAATGCATCATCTTGATGCTTCTTATAAGCATCTCTTTCTGCCCTTGGAGCATTAGAGGGTGGTTCCTCAGGTAAGGGAATTTCAAGGACATACAACTTCTTTTCATGCTTGAGGACTATCCTCAGGTTCCTGTACCAATCCAGGAAGTTTGTCCCATTCAACTTGTCCTTCTCAAGGACAGATCGCAGTGAAAGTGTGTTATTTGTGTTTGATGCCATGGTAATCTACAACAAAAATATGCAAAATATAAGTATCATGAATGCATTCATTTAATTAAATATTTATTAAATGATGCTCCCACTATTTTTATCGAATCAACAACCCTCACTATTAATTCGGAAAAATTATCACATAATTTCTCTAGTGGGCCAAGATCCATATTTCACCTTATCTAGAGTTAGCTTTGGCTAATCGCCCAAGATTTGGCTATTTAGGTAGGCAACACTTACCAATTACATCTCATGTAACTCTTGGATAGTTGGGTGAACAACACTTGTTCTAATTCATCTCATGAATGGAAGCCCAACTTTATGCCTCTAAATTCCCAATCCTATTGATGAAATTTAGTTAAGTCAACCCAATTTATAGCCTTTGGATATCACTATTATCCCATCGCGTCTTACTAAGATAGATATGATATTTTGCTTTGGCAAACATAACAAAATCGATTCTAGTCTTGACGAGTGCTATTCATTGGTAGGCATCTATTATTGACTTAATTTAATTTGAGGGATTTTATTAGTTTATTGAATAAGATCTCACCAATTTTACTTTTTTTTTTTTAAATTATCATATGATTTTCATATCATAAACGTACAAAATAAACCATGCATCTCATGCAATTAAGCAATAAAATAAACGTGACATAGTTATAGCCCAAACTAAATGGATTTCCCAAGCCAATGAGAAACCCTAAGGGTTAACCTAAGGGTAATAGCATCTTCTCCAAGTGCCTCTTTGGTCATCCTTTGCATGGTTGTCAGCTCCAATTACATAGTTTAAGAGAAACCTCGAGTTACATTCGAGGGGAGTAAGATGAGAAAAGAATGTACAACAAGAATTTCAAGAACAAGGCACGACACGCAGGTCGTATTTATTAAAATTTACAACCAGGAAAATACAATCATATTGGGCTAGGGCTATAACTATGCACCATGCTCAAACAACAACCACCGTGTTATACAAACAGTATTGACATTGCCAACGCCCCTTATCCGGAAGAGTCCTAATCTTATCAGGATGTTCCAGCCAGTATCTCATACTGACTATAATTTTAGTCGCATTAGAACTCTTATCTAAAAGTGTTTCAATCTTTATACACTTTCGACATTATTCTGTTTCTTCCATAACGTTTATGCAGAACAGAAACCGCCATTAATAATTCGCATCACAGATTATACATAACGTTTATGCAGAACAGAAACGCCATTAATAATTCGCATCACAGATTATACATAACGTTTATGCAAAACAGAAACGCCATTATTAATTCGCATCACAGATTATATCTCACATATAAGTTGAATCGAAATTGATATACATCATATATATATTTTCAACAATTCGATTTCTAGCCTCTGAATATATCATATACATTCTAATCCGTATTAATCTCATTAAAACGATTGCATGTAATCATAAACAGAAAGTAACCAGAGATCATGCTTTTATCAAAACAAATCAGGGACTCCGAATCTGGCTCGGATACCAGTGAAGGAAACCGAAACAACACGCAGCGGAATTTAAATCATTCGGCCTCCACCAAGATCGATTCGGAGAGTTGCCTGATTAGGGTTTCGAGATTTTACCTAACGTTTTCTCTGAATTTTCTATCGTTGGTTGAGTCACAAGCAGCAACTTTTCGTTCCTGCCTCTACGGTATCCACACGAACGGATCTCACGACTCTTGAACGTCTCACGATCAGAAGCCTTAAAGAGCGTTTTTATTCTTTTAACCGAACTGCTAGCTTCGATTAAAAAGAATGTTTTGTTTTCTGTTTTTTTAAAAAAATGCGGCCATGTTTTTTTGGAAAAACATCCTTTTTATAGGCAGTAAATTTTACCCTAAAATTTACTGCCAAACAGAACTCTAATCCTACTTAGAATAGGATTAGATATATTCTTAATCCAATTCAGAATAGGATTAGATATATCCTTAATCCAATTCAGAATAGGATTAATTAAGCTCCTCATTGATCCGTTCTAAGTGTGCGACCCAATAGGTTCTCAAAACAATGGCAATGACAAAATTGTCACAGGCAATGAGCGGTATCTAGCAACACATCATTGCTACCCATGTAACGAGAATGTCAATGACCCGACATAACCTTACTCGTGATAGATGTTACCGTGTAGTTTAATCCCTTTATCCTATGATGTCTTGATTAGACACAAGTCATGGAATGTGTCACACTTGTATAGTCTAATCAGCGTTTCTTGATTCCTGAGTAGACTAATTAAACAAATAAAATCAATATCTCATATTGACTTATTCGAGCACGGCCATGCATTTCTTAGTCTCACTCTATCAAAGGGCCCAAGACATCACTCTTGTTATATAAGAGGGATAAATCCTATCTTGATCACTCAACATCCCTTTACATAGATCAAGGCATACCCAATTACTACCTTTATAGTCCATCCTGTTACGAATGACATCTAGCAGCATTAAAGTATGCAATTCTCTATGTTGGGATCTCTAATGATCTCAAGTCAAAGGATCACATACACCATCATCACTATAAGAATCGCTTATGACATTCATATAACAATCCATGTAGCGTTCTCATGGAGGGTCGATCCAGTACATAGTTCTCTAACATGTACCTATGTGATGACTTGATATCCTATATCCATGACAATGGTCATCAGTCAACCACATACTAGTCTTATCGTATCATTGTTATCCTTGTTCACAATAATACTTGACTAGGGATATTTTAAGAATAGTGTGTTATTACTATTCTAAGGACATTATTATATAAGATTATATTACGCAGTTATAAGACAAATATAATAATGAACTATGATAAATAAAATGTCATGATACATAAAAAAATGCCAAAGTCAATCATCTAATGAATGGTTCTAAGGGCATAATCCAACACATTACAGACGTTTTGGATCATGCAGCGGAGGAGATGTCCAAGTCGGGCACTTTGGAGGGCGAAAATGCAAGGAAAAGGAGAGCCAGCATCATCAGAACTCGGACTAACAGAAGGACGATCAGTGGCTGTGGCAACGGCGGCAAAACGAGTGGCAGCACCAAAAGCAGCACGGTGAACACAGCTAAGAGCATGATTAGGCTAAAGCTCTGGATCATCAGACGATGGCCACAGGCCCGACACTTGAGGGCGACAACATTAAGTCAGGGCCAAGGCGCCTGGGGTTGTTAATTTTGATTTTGAGTGTATTTAAAACGAACGGATCGCTTTACCAACCAAAAAAAAGAGCGTTCGGAGAAAAGAGGAAGGCAGGAAGCGGAGGGGTATTTAAACTTTAAAGGAGCATTTGGTGACCAACGACGAGATTTATATTTCATTGAAACCAATACAGGTTAGTGATATTAAAATTAGCGTTTCACAAATATAAAAATGTTTTTTTTTGTGTAAATCACTGTTTTTTTATTCATTTTAATGATCTGAAACTAATTTTATTCTAGGCTTCGTCACAATTAAGGAATGTGTGTTTAGTGGGAGTCTAATCCATGAACTCTTCTTACAAACTCAACTTGCGTTGTCAACTAAGCTACAACTCATGGATTATAAAAGAGTTTATATATGATGCACTGACAGTGTATAGTTTCTATACACTGTCAATGCATTAGAGGTTGACAGCTCATCAATAGGTCCTTATGGACAAATTAAAAAAATTTATTTATATTTGCATATAAGGGCCTTTTGATGAGGTGCCAACCTCTGGTGCATTGACAGTGTATAAAAACTATACACTATCAGTGCATCATATATAAATCCATTATAAAAATGTTATAGAACGTTCAAAATTGTTTTGCTTTGGCCAGAAATGTTAAAATCTGTTTAATAAAAGTTTTGTACATTTTTAATAAATATAAAAATAAGGTAATATATATTAAATTAAATCACAAAGTTTTAAGTAAAAAAAATAAATAATATTTTTGTTAATTAAAAAATAAAATTAATATAAAAATTAAAAAATTAATTAATTAATGTGAAATAATATGGTTCTCTTTATAATTTTGTGAATTATTGAAAAGCAAAGTAAAAATATAAAAATAAATAAATACATGCTATTAAAATCAATACTTCTTGAATAAACTATAATTTATAACTTCATAAAAAATTCATATTCGCTTTTGGTACAAGCTAAACATTTAAAATATTTGATAGCAAAAAGCTTAGTTATCATTACTACAATAGATAAACTCTTTCATAAATTAGACCAAACATGCATAATAATAATAATAATAATAATAATAATAATAATAATAATAATAATAATAATAATAATAATTTCACTGAGTTCCTCTAGATTTTATTATAATTTAACTCTAGTCTATTAGTTTTGAAAATGGAGACTTTGGTCTAAAATCACAAATGATTTTGATATATATCAGTCAAATACTAAAATTAAATTAATAATATCATATTCCTAAGTATTAATAATGAATTTTATTACTATTTATTATTTTTAAGTAATTTTTTAAAAATTACTCTATGTAAGATATTTATTTTTTAATACCAAAAAATAGTATTATAGACATTTCATGAGCAACAGATGTTTAAGTTAACAGATTTTTTAATAGTAATTTAATAGAATGATTTTTTATAGTCAAATTTATAATTTTGGACTAAAATGTCCATTTCTCAAACAAATAGACTAGAGTTGAATTATGATAAAATCTTGAGAGCTTCAGTGTAATTTACCCATAATAATAATAATAACATCTCGACTTTAAAAGCAAAATATTTTAAAATTTTGATAACAAAAATACTTGGTTACCATTATTAAAATAGGTAAACTCTTTCATAAATTGGAACAAACATAAATATATATATATATATATATATATATATATATATATATATATATATATATAAAATAACATCTGGCCTTTAAAATTTTTACGTTTGGATGAAGTTTGGGATTTAATAAAAAAGAAACGGAGATTTCTATAATAAGTTTACAGCATATATTAGGTCTACAAATATTGATAATTAAATTCATATATTAAATATTTATTGTTGACCAAATTTTAACGAGAAAAGGATAAAATCCCTTCATCTAATAATAAGATTGCAAAGTAAATTTAAAACTGAAAAAACAAAATTAAATAATCTTCAATTTATATACTTAAAAAGTAGTTTTTTTTTTGCTTTATTATTTAATTTTATTTAGTTTGATGCTTTTTTTGGTGAAAAGTTTTGACGCTTAATGACATTAACTTAAAATATAATAAATAATAATTCATTTAATTTTTTTTAAATATAAATGTAGTCACCTCATTTTGTCCAAAATCATATGAACGAATTCAAATTCGACCATAACCAATCTTAATCCAATTTTGGAAATCAATTGTAATTTTAACCTGATTTGTTATTATTGTCAAATTAGGAGTAGTTAATTGGGTATTTGAATATAGTTTTAGACTTGCTTGATTAATTTCATATTGAATTTCACATTACTGGAAAAAGGCTCATAGAATATGTTTAAAAATTGTAGTCTAAAACAAAAGACTACGTCATTGCCTGTTTTGGCATAGTTTTTTCTTAAGTATCATAGACTATAATTTCTCAAAATGTAGTCTACCATATGATATTAGACTATGGTTATTATAGTCGAAAATTATCAGATAAGGTTAAAAGAAAACCATAGCTATAAATTAGATACACTTTTAATGTAAAACCGTGGTTCTTTTTTTATATATAAGGAGAGACTACGTTTCAAAATTTTAACGTGGCCATTGTTACAAAATGGTGAATAGAGTAAGTAAAGAGATTGAAACCAGGATTTACGTGGTTCAGCAATGTACCTATGTCCATGGTGGTAGTTGTGAGTTTACCACTGAGTATATGGCATGAACCGAACTGTTCACCAATTATAACTCTCTTAACAAGACTGGTGAGGTGTCTAGGTGCAACTAGGGTGCAGGTATGTAAGAAAGGAAATAAGGCATAAAGTAAATACAACAGAGCCTAAATAGGAATGAGAGCCAAAAGTCCTTTTCCTATGGAAAAGAGGGTCAATTTATAGGCTAGTGTGGGGCACAAGATCCTACCATGTATCATCATTTGATGAAGTCTTGTTGCCTAAGTAGGACTAGTCTGTCTTCTGGCTATGAGACTGGAGAGACCAAAAGACTAAGCAAGATATAGACTAGGTCTATTAAGCCAGGCTAGGCATGTGTTCTTCTAGGCTGAGTCCATCCCTAACACTAAGTACCCCCTTGAACCAGAATTGAGCATCAGTTATGGTCCAATCTTGTCGAAATAACTTGAAAAGAACTTTATTGTGTGATTGTCGCCATCCTTCCTTTAGCGTGTTCCATGTAGAGCCAACTTCATGTTGTTAAGTTGGCTTAAGCTAGATTTTCGACCTTAATATTGTAACGCCTTTAAGCAAGTTAGGGTGTTGCTTTTGGTGTGACTACCTTTCCTTTCTTAGTTTTGATTATCCATCTTTTGTTGTGAATTCTAGCTTTGCCTACTAGCATGACTAATTTTTAATTTAGCTTCATAAATTGTTGTAGGTGTTCTTGCATGTTTTGAGTCTTGGCCTCACATCTTTCTCTTTTGTGATACTTGGTGTTTCATGCCTACCCTAAGCCTTAATGTGATGAGCCTCTTCTCTTTGAGGATTTAGATTATTTCTTTGTACCTTGAGCTCTAGGCTACTTTCTTCTGCTCCTTGAGGACTTGTCCTTGCCTTTCTTCATATTCAAGCTTTATCATGTTGAACTTGACATGTTCTAGATAAGGTAAGGGAATGTTCCATCCTCACCATTTGTAGTCTAGCACTTCTACATGCTTCGAAGAAAATTGGCTAAGGGAATGTTACCTCATCACCTCACATAGTCTAGCTTGTCATGTATTAAAGATTGACTAAGGGAATGTTACATCCTTGCCTTTAGATAAAGTAGCTGTTGGCTCACCGAGAGGGGGGGTGAATCGGTTTTTCTACTAATTTATGGTTTTTCCTAAAAGCTTAATGCACAAATAAAATAAATAAAGCAATAGTGAAATAAATGCAGTAAATAAGGAAGGGAAAGAGAAGCAAACACAGATTTTATAGAGGTTCGGCCAATCTCTTGCCTACGCCCTCTCTCCTTGATCCTCTTGTCAGGGGATTGATTCCACTCTTCTTTGTGAATGCTTACAAACCACTTCAAGGTGTGGTGATACCTTTTACAATTTTTCTTGAAGGCTTAGAAATAACCTTCTAAGTCTATCCCCTTGTAATGCTACCCTCACTCTTACAAGAACAACCTTACAAGGCTAGTACACCCCCTTGAATATCAGAAATTTGTGTAAGTGGGTGATGAACAAGGTGAAATATCACAAATGGAATACAGGGAATGAATTTTTTAGCTTGGATTTCTTTCTTGAATTTGAGAGTTTCTGACTGCTTGTTCTACCTCCAAACTTCATAAATGCCTCTATTTATAGTCCACCAAACGCTTGGGACGGTTGTTGAAGCATTTAATGCAAAACTTCCTTTTGAAACCCTCAAAAACTAGCCATTGGACACTGTTCTCGTGAAAAGGTGTTAGCTTTAAATTGCCATATATATTTTGAAATGACAAAAACTTAAGTAAGATTTAATGTTATAATTCATATTGTAAATTTGCCTTATCACACATGTTTTTCTCAATACATTTCAAGTGATCATATCAAACATTAGACCATGATTTAATGATGCATACTCTTATTGGTCTTAATACTTTGTAAATGTTTTGAATATTTTAGAAAATCACTTAATGAATTTTTGGACCATGTTTTCATCAGAGAAAGTTAAGAAAAACTCCCACAAAAATGTCAAAATGTTTTGGGTTGGATTAGGATCAAAGGTCATATCACTTCTAACCCAAAAGTGCAGGAAAATAGCTCTTTGGAGGCATGGGATCGATCCCTTTTTGGCAGTAGGCATTTTGGCGGAAGGAAAGGTCCTTCAACCCAGAATAAAGCATTCTGGAATGAAGGGATCCATCCCCTATGGAAAGGGATTGATCCCTTTGCCCGAAAATAGCCTGTAACGGCTAGTTTTGTGAGATACAACGGTCATATTCAAATTTGGCTCCACCCAACGTTCACAGACCATCCAAGGGACTATAAATAGAGGCTTAGAAGTTGAAGCAACGAAGAGGAACTACTCAGCAACTCCAAAACACATATTCCTCAAATCCTCAAGCCTCAACAACAAATCAAGAGCTATAAATTCCTCATTTTCTATCATTCACATATCTCTTGTATTGTTTAGCACAAACATTGTATAGGCTTTTCTTTGTGCCTAATTTCTGTAATCACTTGCCTATCTAGAGGCCCTTCTTTGATTACATTATTTATAACCCACCATTCCTTGTAAAGGGGAGGTTTCTCTTAAGCCTTAGAAAAAGAGGAAGGTTTCTCTTGAGCCTAGAAAAAGAGGGAGGTTTCTCTTGATCCTAAGAAAAATAGGGATTGTAATCACAAATTCAAGATAGTGGATTTGGAGAAAATCCATGGGAGTGTCTCAATGTAGAGGACGTAGGCAAGATTGCCAAACCTCTATAAATCACTTGCGTAAATCTCTCTCTCCCTACTCTTTACTTACTTGCGATTATATTATGTTTATTGCATTGAACTTGGATTGCATGCTTGCCTAGCTTAGAGAACTTAGGAAATAATCAAATAGGCTAGAGAATTTAGAAGAATCGCAAAACGAGCTTAAGGGTAGTTAAAAACCGATTCACCCCCCTCTCTGTATAGCCTATAGAGCCAACAATTGGTATTAGAGCTTGGGCTCGAGATTGATTTAGACTAGCCTCTATCGAGCAAAACGATCTTAAATGGCTCACTTGAATGTAGGCACACCCTAGGAGAAGAGGGACAATCAGTAGTTAGACCTCCACTCTTCAATGGTGAGAATTATTCATATTGGAAAACTAGAATGATGTTATTTGTACAATCAAATGATTATGAAGTGTGGAGAATTATAGTGAATGGTCCTAGAATTCCCATGGAGAAAGTAAATGGAAAAGATGTCCCTAAGAGTGAGGATGAGTGGGACACAAATGACATGAGATTGGCACAAATGAATGCCAAGGCTATGCACACCCTCTTTTGTGCTTTAAGTCCCAATGAGTATAATAGAGTCTCCTTATGTGAAAATGCTAAGCAAATATGGGAAAAATTGGCCATCACACATGAAGGGACCAATCAAGTTAGAGAGACCAAAGTAGGAATGCTCACACATGATTATGAGCTATTTAGGATGAAAGAAAATGAGTCCATTAGCGAAATGTTCACTAAGTTTAATGATATAATTAATGGACTTAAGGCTCTAGGCAAGGCTTATTCCAATGTTGAAATGGTAAAGAAAATTTTGAATAGTTTGCCTAAGTCTTGGGAGGCAAAGGTAACCGTAATAGAAGAGTCTAAAGACCCAAATACCTTGTCTCTAGATGAACTTATGGGCTCCCTACTTACATATGAAATGAAATTGAAAAGAAATGAAGAGCCTTCAAAGAAAGTAGGAGTAGCATTTAAGTCTTCCACTCATGAGGATGATAGTGATAGAGTGGGAATGAGGAAGAAAAGGAAATGGCAATGTTTGCCAAAAGATTTAATAGATTTATGAGAATGAAAGAAAGAGAGAATGATAGGAGACACCAAAGTAAAGGGGTAATAAGAGGAGAGCTAGTAGGAGAGAAAAAAACCCCTTAGTGTGTTATGAATGTAATGAATCGGGTCACACTAAGCTAGATTGCCCCTTACTTAGGAAAGAAAAGGATAGGAAACCTAAGAAGAAAGCATTTGTGGCTGCATGGAGCGATAGTGATAGCTCCGTTGCGGAAAATGTAGATGAAGAGGTAGCCTACTCATGCTTTATGGCTATTAGTGATGATGAAGCTAGTAGTAACTCTAGTGAAAATAATGACTTTACATTTGATGAGCTACAAAATGCCTTTAATGATTTAGCAAATGAATTTCAATGCATGAACTCCAAATATAAGAAAATCATTGCTAAATTAAAAATAGAAAATGAAGCCTTGACAAATGCTAAGATAGATTTTGAAAAGAAATTAGAAAAGGCTAACTTAGAGATAAATGAGTTAAATGAAAAGAATACAAATTTGCATAACTCATTCTCTAGGTTCTATATGGGTCAACAAAAATTAGATCACATGCTTGAGACCCAAAGAGCTTTCTTTGACAAAGATGGGTTAGGATATAATGCAATACAAAAAGAAACTCATCTAAAAAATTTCCTAGTGAGCAAAAATACTATGCATGATTTATCTCTTACATGCTCACTATGCAATAGAATAGGACACTCTTCACAAGCATGCACTTATAGAAAAACTACATTTAGAGGAAGAGTTGTTAGAAAAATGTGGGTGCCAAAGCATGCAATAAATAATGATGATTTGTGCTTGAAATGGATCCCAAAAGGATCAAAAATTATTTGCACTAACTCTCATGGACCCAAGAAAATTTAGGTACCAAAGCATGTTTGAAATTGTTTGATGTAGGAGTGTTAGAGCATGAGAATACAAAGAAACAATGGAGTTCAAATGCTCTACACACCTCCCATGGAGATTTCTTATGCCAATGAGAAAGAGGAAGAGCTTAAGAATCCATACTTGACAAGGTCACAACAATTCTTTAAAGAATGGCACAAGGTGGATTCAACTATTCAATGCAAAGCATTCTCTAGCAAAGGAGTTTTGTAAGCTTAAATCCTATATCTTCAAAACTCATTTTGGCTAAAATTATTTATATTTTTTATTGAGGCACTTGGTTGATGATTCTTGATGCATTGTGAGTTGAATGACTAAACAAAAAGGCATGACAAAGATTTTTGATTATTTGATTATAGTACTTGATGCATTGAATGAAAAGCATGATTTGTGATTTTGAAATGATTATTGGATTTCTGCATTTTGAGCAAGTTTCCTATGTGTTGATAATGTATTTACTTGTCTCAAAATACCAAATATGTCATATATGCAAAATGCCATGTCATGAGCAATAATGAAGAACTTGTATGTTGGAAATCATGGCATGTTGTTCACAAGATATATGATTTGATGATATATGTGCTTAAAACCTATGTGAACAAGTTTGTTTTGACATATTTGTAGTTTCCAATGCTTTAGTTTTGTCAAAATATGCTTAACTCTCAAAATGACATCCTTTGAGGCCAAAAATGCATTTTATTGTGTAAATTCTTCCAAAATTGCAAAATCTTTTGTTAAATGGTTTTTCAATCATATTTTTCATTCATACAAGTCCAAAATCATGTTTTACAAATATTTAAACCTTTACTTGGACTTAAATCACTCAAAAACGGAGTTTTGGTACCTCACAAGTTCAATTTTCTGGTAAAACATCTGTAGAATCTGCAGAAACGTATGAGGGATCGATCCCCCTTCTAAAGGGATCGATCCCCCTAAGCCAGAAAGGGCTTTCCTGCATGTTTAAACTGAAAATTGGGAGGATCTTTTGTTAGTTTCACACTATCTTTTGTATAAGCATAAAATTCATTGTTTGAACTTTTTTTTGATGATCTTTAATATATGAAAATTCATTTTTCATTGATATCATGCCTCAACTCCATCAATTAATATCATTTCCAACACTTGATATCACTTTCAACAATCAATATCATTTTTCTTGAGCTCATAAGTGCAAAATTAGTTTTCTCATTGAAAATGGTCTTGAATTGAATAAATCTTGAAATAATCTTAAAACATACTTCCAATGAATGCTTAAACATAATTTTGAGATTTATTTCAATGATTTATGAATATATTTGAGAATTTAATGAACTTGTGCATCATGACTATTGTTCATTCCTTGTGTATCTTAGTCAAGCATGCTTATAGGATTAAATTTCTTAGCTTGACTCATTTATTCCACACTAGGTTTCATGATAATTATACATCTAGTGGATTGATTCAACAATTGGTAATGGTTATTGGCCTATAATTTGTGATGGTAAATGGATCCTAAATGTTCAATTGCATGAAAATTTATCATCCATGAAATTAATTCTTTATGGCCAAATTATTAAAGAACTTGAGCGTTAATGACAACACCAACAATTGATACTCATGCAGTGAATATTGAGTGTTTTGATGTTGAACATACATGTTTGCTTAAGTTGAATCAATAATCATGTCTATGAGATGAGAATAGTTGTTTTCATGATATTATGTGCTTAACCTCACTCATAGCTTATGGATTTTGATGATAAAATATATTTTAGCTTGATAATATTGATTCACTTAAGTGAAGCCATTTTAGTTAAAATAGCATATGCCCTCTAGAACGTTAAATGATGATAACAACTAGGGATATGGCTCTTAATTGATTAAAATGGTAATTTTGAATCTTTCCTTGCTCATAATTGGTTAAGGACTTGAATTGGAAAATGAGCATAGGATTTTTGTGCTTGAAACCATGGAAGAAAATGTGTTTGCTTGAATACCTTGTTTGTTTGAATCTTCCATATGGTATAACTTTGTGAATATGAATATGGATTAATACTGTGTGATAGTATGCTAATGTTTAATTAATCCATATGCATATTTGATGATGTGTGATTGTGTTTTTGCATATTTGGAATGATCATTTTCTTGACATGAACACACTACACATAGATATTAGATTCATGCAAAATGCCTAAGTCAACCATTAGTAACAATTGGTATTTAGATTGAAATAACAATTAGTATCATTGGCAACCATATTTTCAATAATTGGTAAGCCAAATCTAAATTGCCAATTGGTATGATCTTTAAATTGACAATTCTTCTCATGCTCTTTAGTTTGAAATGACAAATAGAGAAGAATTCTCTTAGGATATTTTTGCATGAAACTCTTGTGCACTAGAATTTGTAGCTAATTGCTATATATCTTAATTCTAGGCACAATATTTCTTAAAAATGATTTATGAGCACATGCATATGATATGTTATATAATTTCATTTCATAATCATGATGTATTACAATGCACCTTAGTTGGACTTTAGAAAGAACAATTGATATACTTAGGTGCTTAATAGGATTGAAATGAGCAAGTCATAGACCTTAGTAGATATTTATACACAACTTGCTTCATTAATTACCAATTGTGAACTTCTTGCAAAATTATTTATAAACAATTGGTATAGGATCATAAGTCATGTTCTTTGTATGAATATTTCATACTCTTTATGAACAATTGACTTATTTATTTGTGCTATGAGTCCCATGTACTAACATGTTTCTTGTTGGATGGAGCATATTCTTTTATCTTTTCTCACATAGCCATGATTTTAGGGGGAGCATATTGTTTATTATTTTTCCTTCTTTTTGCTATGACAAAAAGGGGGAGAGATAGATATTAAAAGGGAGAGATATTAAGGGGGAGAGATAATAGGGGAGAAATAGTTTGAAAATTCATTTTCAAAACCCATGCTCATATTAAGGGGGAGCTTTATAAAATTCTGCTTTATTTGATGGGGAGTATTTTATCAAAGAATTTTCAAAGCAAATTTACATTAAGTTTTGTCATATCAAAAAGGGGGAGATTGTTAGCTTTAAATTGCCATATATATTTTGAAATGACAAAAACTTAAGTAAGATTTAATGTTATAATTCATATTGTAAATTTGCCTTATCACACATGTTTTTCTCAATACATTTCAAGTGATCATATCAAACATTAAGACCATGATTTAATGATGCATACTCTTATTGGTCTTAATACTTTGTAAACGTTTTGAATATTTTAGAAAATCATTTAATGAATTTTTGGACCATGTTTTCATCAGAGAAAGTCAAGAAAAACTCCTACAAAAATGTCAAAATGTTTTGGGTTGGATTAGGATCAAAGGTCATATCACTTCTAACCCAAAAGTGCAGGAAAATAGCTCTCTGGAGGCATGGGATCGATCCCCTAAGGGAAGAGATCGATCCCTTTTTGGCAGTAGGCATTTTGGCGGAAGGAAAGGTCCCTCAGCCCAGAATAAAGCATTCTGGAATGAAGGGATCGATCCCCTATGGAAAGGGATCGATCCCTTTGCCCAAAAATAGCCTGTAACGGCTAGTTTTGTGAGATACAACGGTCATATTCAAATTTAGCTCCACCCAACGTTCACAAACCATCCAAGGAACTATAAATAGAGGCTTAGAAGCTGAAGCAACGAAGAGGAACTACTCAGCAACTCCAAAAAACATATTCTTCAAATCCTCAAGCCTCAACAACAAATCAAGAGCTACAAATTCCTCATTTTCTATCATTCACATATCTCTTGTATTGTTTAGCACAAACATTGTATAGGCTTTTCTTTGTGCCTAATTTTTGTAATCACTTGCCTATCTAGAGGCCCTTCTTTGATTACATTATTTGTAACCCACCATTCTTGTAAAGGGGAGGTTTCTCTTAAGCCTTAGAAAAAGAGGAAGGTTTCTCTTGAGCCTAGAAAAAGAAGGAGGTTTCTCTTGAGCCTAGAAAAAGGGGGAAGTTTCTCTTGAGCCTAGAAAAAGGGGGAAGTTTCTCTTGAGCCTAAGAAAAAGAGGGATTGTAATCACAAATTCAAGATAGTGGATTTGGATTGGGAGCGTCTCAAGGTAGAGGACGTATGCTAGATTGCCGAACCTCTATAAATCACTTGTGTAAATCTCTCTCTCCCTACTCTTTACTTACTTGCGATTATATTATGTTTATTGCATTGAACTTGGATTGCATGCTTGCCTAGCTTAGAGAACTTAGGAAATAATCAAATAGGCTAGAGAATTTAGAAGAATCGCAAAACGAGCTTAAGGGTAGTTAAAAACCGATTCACCCTCCTCTCGGTATAGCCTATAGAGCCAACAAAAGGGATCAATCCTTTTCCATAGGGGATCGATCCCAAATTTCCCGAATGCCTTCCAACCTATTCCAAGATGCCTTTCAACCTTACGGACATTTAGGGATGATCCTTCTACAGGGGGGATCGATCCCTCATAATTTCCTACACTTATTTGGCTCCAATTTGATAGAGTTTGATGGCTTTTGCGATTTTAAGTCAGTTTGAAATATTCTAACACTTTTATAAGAGTATTTCCTGACTTTTTCAATTGAAATCTAAGTCTAAAACTTTGTTTAAAAGATTTTCCATCATTGAGTCCATATTAAGCAAATTTATATTGTAGAGAAGATGTTTAGCCTTACTTAAGTTTTTGTCATTTTAAAATACATGTCAATTTAAGGCTAACAGTAGCGCTTGGCATGCCTAAGAGACTAGTTGATAGAATGTTACATCATCGCCTTTAGATAGACTAGCACTTATAGTGCCTTAAAGACTGGTTGAGGGAATGTTACATCCTCACTTTTAGATAAACTAACATTTGACATGCCTTAGGGACTTGTTGAGGGAATGTTACATCCTCACTTTTAGATAAACTAGCACTTGGCGTGCCTTAGAGATTGGCTAAGGGAATGTTACATCTTTGCCTTTTGATAAACTAGTCCTTGGTGTGCCTTAGAGACTGGTTGATGAAATGTTACATTCTCACTTTTAGATAAACTAGCACTAGGCATCTTTTAGAGACTGGCTAAGGGGATGATACATCCTTTCCTTTCACAAACTTGCATCAAAACATGAATACGAATTGGTTAAGGGAATGATATATCTTTGCCTCTTGCGAGTTTGAGCTCATCACGCTTAATTATGGCTAAGGGGATACTTCATCCTTGCCATCCGCAAACTTTTGTGAGATTTACACTTCCTATTACTGTTATATACTGTTAATGAAGCTAGGAAGATAAGTTGTCTCATAACTATTCACATGCCTTATGTTTCGTAGGAATAACAGAGATTTGGACTGTGGACCCCACTTGGACTTATATTGTTCTGATGGAGGTGAAACCTGATAGCATCAATATTTGGAGTCAAATATTGAGATGCTAAGAATCTACATCTCAAAATTTATATGTTTGTGCATGTTTCGAAAAGCGTGCGACAATTTCAAAATGATGGTTAAGTCCATAGGGTTGTAATACTTTTGCAAATAATGGTTAAACTAATTTGATTTATGACCAACTAATAGTAATATGTTAATTTGATTTATGACCAACTAATAGTAATAGGTTAATCTTCATATGAAGAAGTCTCATGCCATGTTAAAGTGTAGATTGAATCACACGGAAAAGCAAAAAATTATGCGAATCGATGGTTAGGGTTATTTTGGTAATTTTGCCATTTTGGCCAGTCAAACCCCATCAAAGGCCTATTCAATGATTAGAATAGGTTAAATAGATATGTTTATGACTAAATGAAATATTTTGGAAGTTAAACTGATTTTTAAATGGAAATTGAAGTGCGAAGGGCGAAATGGGAATTTTTATAAAACTTAAGGGTATTTTCATAATTTAGCACCAAGATATTATTTTAAAAGGAAATTTCTAGTCTTCCTCTTCATATTGGTTGGCTATTATCTTCCACCATAGCTTCCTGACACTACAAGCTTCTTCCTCTTCATAGTGGCTAGCTATTATCTTCCATCATAGCTTTCTCACACTATAAGCTTGAGTAAGAGAGAGAAAACTCTCAAAACCCTAGCAAAAACACTGTAAAAATGAAAACTGTCTCAAGTAAACTTGCTTGGCTCTCTAAGCTCTACAACATACTACCAAAATCAATCCTGGAGTGGTCATTTCATTAGTGTTTGGGTCTCCTTCATTTTCGGCCAAGGAGGAAAGGTGGAGAAAGTTAGGAATTTTGTAATTTAATGGCTTAATGTTAGGTGTTTAAGGTGTTTAAGCATGTATTTAAGCTTGAATTGAATTGAAACCTTTAGAATCACTCCCTTAGGCCTTTGGCCAACATGAACCATGCATGAGTGAAATGTTGTTCAATGCAAAAATGGTGTAAAAACAGTGTAGAGGATGTGTAGAACACGTATACGGCCTTAAATTATTGAAACGGAGTGTGTAGCCATGGTTGGTATTTTCTACCAAGTGAAGAGCATGGTGAAACCATATTCAATTCAATGCAAATTGAGTCCTAGAATAATGTATAAATAAATACAAGGCTGTTGGGGAAGTCAAAACCGAAAAAAGATATGTTTTGACAATAATTGCAATGTAGGTACCGAAATGTAGTAAACCGGATTTACAACTGCAGTAAGCAATGTAGTAGATCTCAAGGAATTAGATCTTTTTACAACTGAAGTGTGATGAATTAACTGTGTTTGTATGGTGTTTTGCAGCTCGAAAGTGAGGAGTGTATATTGGTGCTACCGAGTAGCACGATGTAATTTGAGTGGTAAGGCACGGTGTAATTTGAGTGGTAAAGGATATATGTAAGAGGCGTGGGGATATTGTGTTGCATTAGAAATGATTGAATTGAGATTGTATGTGATTGATTACTATGAATGGATTGAGATTGGAAAATTGTGATTGTGGTTATTGAGCTATGTTTCTAGTGCAAAAGGGTTAGGATTGATCGTACCGTTGTGCTATCGAAATTTCGTAAATCAAACCTTAAACCCTAGAATCACAAGAGTAGATTGTAAATCCAATTGAAATGAAGCTAAAGAGTGAATGAATTGAAAGTTGCATATAGGTCGCTAAGAGTGCCCAATATGTAACTCAATTTCTGATGCTAATTTTAATGATTTTCCTTGTTTTGAAGATACCTATAAGTGCTAATGTCATTTTTATTTGTAAATAAAATATTTTTAATACTATTGCTATATATTGTTTCAATAATTGTGGGACATTTTAAAATAGAGTTCTGTTCCCTCACACACATAAACTTGCACATGCATATTCATAACATGAGCTCTTTACTCGAGCTCCATCCCTTTTAGGAGAGAGTAAAGTACATACGCTGTCGTGAGGTGGTAACCTCCGCAATAGCTAGCTAAACACTCCCACTCAAATTGAACCATTTCCATTTGTAGCCTGTTATGGGTGAGGAATGAGGTGCCTTACTAGTCCTATGTGGACGACAGTGAGGAGCAATTTGGGAACCTTTAGGTCCCTATAAATTTTAACCATGCATATAATGAGCCATAAAGAGCCAACCTTATGTGGAACCATGCCTATATTTTATATAAGTTACCTTGAAATTAGGACAGGTGGGGGAATATCTTCATGCAATATTTTTAGGGGGCAATAATAAAAATGTAAAAATTGAGATTTAGTCACTTTCATATTAATGAAAAGTTTTTCTCATTCTGTGTTTAGTCTAGAAAGTTGGAGTGTGTGTGTGTGTGTGTGTGTGTGTATATATATATATATATATATATATATATATTCCAACATTCTTTGATTTCTTCACTTATTTCTTTCCAAACTTATTTACATTACATAAGTTTTCAAAAAAAAAAAAAAGAAAACCATCTTACTTGTTGCATTGCATGGCTTGTCACAAAAAAAAAAACAAAAAAGGAATTTTTTTTTTGTACTTGTATGCATTGCAGTTCATACATATCATCACTATAGGATGTACTTCATGCATATGCATTCATACATATGATTTTTTATGCATTGCATTTCATACATCTCATCACCATAGGATAGTATACTTCATGCATATGCATCCATCCATTCATTTAAAAGATCTCATCCTAATGTTGGAGAATTCTGCTAATAAAGGTGTAAGGATAGCTCGCTTATACAATACTCGCCTCAAAGCAAAGATCATGGAAGGAGAACAACAAGCTAGAATTGAAAGAATGGAAAAGTTCAGCAGGAATTTTTCAAGTCCCAAGAGGAATCTCGGGAACAAATGGCAAAAATGTTGGAAATGATAATGACCCTAATGAAGGGAAAAGGAGTTGCTGAAGACTCAAGGGAGGAACCTCAACCTTCGAGAGAGGACCTACCATACCCGCCTTGGTTTACACATCTTCAAGCCCAAACTACTAAAAGGGCTTATCCCCAAGTCCAAGTTCTTATGAATCATCCACAAAATCAAGGACAGTACACGAGATTTAGCACTATTGATCCTATTTTTGTATCCAATTTGGATGATCCCATTGAACAAGACAAGTTGAGGAAGGAGAGTTGGGAATCGCAAGAGAACTACGATCTGTTAGAAGAAAGGCTAATGGCAATTGAAGGAATGGATTTCTTTTGGAGTATAGATGCTAACAAGCTTAGCCTTGTCCCTGATTTGGTTATACCTCTAAAATTCAAAGTTCCTGAATTCGAAAGGTATGATGGAACCACATACCCAACGGCTCACATTACTATGTTTTGTCGGAAGATGTCTGGCTACACAAGTAATGATAAGTTGCTCATTCATTGTTTTTAAGATAGCTTGATTAGGCCAGCAGCCAAGTTGTACAATTAGCTGGACCGAAGTCATGTCCATGCATGGAAGGATTTGGGAAAAGCTTTCATGACTTAGTATAGACACATGTCAAATATGGCACCGGATAGGTTGTCCCTGCAAAACTTAAAGATGAAATCTGCTGAAGGCTTTAAAGAGTATACCCAAAGGTGGAGGATTTTGGCAACTCAAGTGTAGCCTCCTTTAACTGAAAAGGAGACTGCAACTCTATTTGTTAGTACTTTGCAACCTCTTTATTATGATAGGCTTAAGGGGAGTGCTACTAAAAATTTTGCAAATATGGTCATTTCGAGAGAAATGATTGAAAATGCCATTAAATGTGGCAAAATTGAAGACAAAGAAGGGTGGAACCAATAAAAAGAAAGAAAGAGAAGTGCAAGCTGCTACCACTAAAAAACGATCAAAAGCAAATCCCACACCTCACTACCCTCACCATACATACCACCCCTACTATCCCTTTGCAAACAATATTTCCCAAGGATCATATCCAGTAGATTTAACTAATTATCCAACCCCAATCTCAATTCCTACAACCACACTGATAACTCTATGAAAATAGAGTTATTTTAGTATTTTATTGATTAATAATTATTTAATTCCCCTATTATTTTATTAATTATTCCCCTAATTTTATTAAATTCCTCATGTTTTGCAGAAAAATAAATTTTAGATGAATTTCAATCTTTTCGAAGAAAATAGACTGAAAATGGGCAAGAAAGGAGACTGGACCACTACAAGACAAGGGAGCATGACTCTTCATTTTATCTCTCATCTTTTGACATCTAGCATGCCACATGTCATCATCCTACTCACTCTTAGTGGATAAAAACAAAAGACACATGCCAACACATGGAAGACACATGCCTTTGCCACCTTGCATGCTTATGTGGATTAGAAGACAAAAAGGAAGGTGCTAGAAGGGATGAGATGTCCATGGCTGACGTGAGCATTTAAATGACATGGAAATATCTACTTTGAAGAGCCAAGGACATGAAGACAAGTGGCAATTAATGCCAACTCATCTAGGATAGGAATTACCATTGTATCCCTAGGTTAAATGACTATATAAGCAACTTTATGAGACCTAACCTAAAGGGGGACTGCCTAGGGTTTAGTTTTATTATTTTCTCCAGCAGATTTTTATGTCTTTACAAGTTTAGAGTAGCCACCATTTTTATTTCCTTAATGTTCTTTACATTTTTGCAAGTTAAATACAAGTTTTCATGATGTTTTCCTTTACTCTTTACTACATTCTTGCACTCTTTACTTAAGCTTTTTTGTTTCTTTAAATTTCCAGCAACTATATTCATCTTCTACTCTTTATTTTTCTTTTATTTTGGTTCATGATTGAGTCCCATGATCATGGGAGCTTAAGAGGTTGAAAAACTACCTCCATAGTTCTTGTGAGGGAGCTTGGTCCATAGTTTCCTTTTGCAATTTTTATTTTATGCTTTTAAACGTCTAATTTATTTTTTAGTATTTTTATTCTGCTGTTTTAGGGGTCTAGTTTAATTGGTTAAAGCAGTTTTTAAAAATCTTTTAAAACAAAAATACAAAAATTGATCAAAGTAGGATAGGTTAACTTAGGCATTACTTGTGACTGTTTTTGGTTCTTCACTTTATAGCGGTTTTAGGGTCCCTTTAGGTTCTGTTTTTGGTCCTTTTCAGTGTCTTTTAAGTTTTATATTGGTTGGTGTTAATTTCATGCAATTAGGTTAGGGTTTACTAAGTGTTTGATACATGTTCTAGGCACTAGTTTAGGTGTTTCATGCATTTTTTTCAAATCTGTCCAACAAAGTGACGTTTTTTATAGCAATTTTTTAGGTCTGTATTTGCTTCATTTTAAGGTCCATTTATGTGTCTTAGGGTCATGTTTAGGTTATATTTTAATCTGGGAATTTTAGGACTTCATTTAGATTAGGTTCCATTGCATTTTCTTAGACATAGTCATATTAGAACACTGTTTTTCCTGATCAGTTTTTATGGGCTGTTTACATTTCTTTTGACTATTGTTTTATGACGTCTTAAGGTGCATTTAAGTAGTATTAAATCATATTAGGAC
Source organism: Heritiera littoralis (assembly GCA_031772115.1). NCBI lineage: Eukaryota > Viridiplantae > Streptophyta > Magnoliopsida > Malvales > Malvaceae > Heritiera > Heritiera littoralis. Next base: position 1,223,868 of record JAPDPK010000168.1, on the reverse strand, counting down.
CATACATTCATTAGATAATTTTTTAGGCTAGCTTAAGTTACATTTTCATGCCATTTCCATAGCATTTGCATAACATTTTTGGCATTAATTCCATGTTAGGCATCCTTGCATTATAAGTGTTCTGTCCAGATTTTTTTAGCTGCTGCTTTGGAAGTTGTTTAGGTCAAGTCACATTAAGTTAGGTCATTTTAAGTGCATTTAGATAGTGATTTAAGTATAGGACAAGTTTGGTTAATTTACATGAGCATTTAGTTGCATTTTTAGGTTCATTTAGCATTAAATTTGCTTGCTGTATTCCATGCATTTAGGTACTGTTTTAGGATAGTTTTATATGTCTTAGGACGGTATTCATATAGGTCTTTAGTTAGGAAAAGTTTGGATTAGTTTCTAAATCATTTAGATGCATTAGTTTAGGTTTGAGTTACATTTTCATTTAATAATTTTAGTGGACTGTTTTAGTAAAGTTTAGGGGCTGTTTTAGATGCATTTTAGTTACTATTTCAGTTATTAAGTGCATTAGTTTAGGGGTTTAATTCATGCATTAGAGTGTAGTTAAGGTTAGGGTTGATTAAGATTTTATTTAGGATTTTTGGGGTTTAAATTAGTTTTAGGAAATTCATACATCATTTTCTTTCTTAAATTAGTTTTTAATTGATTTTTAATTAGTTTTTTTTTCCATTATTAGTTTCATATTAGGAATTTAATACATATTTTCATTATTTGCATTTTTTTAGAAATTACATTTTTTATCCTTATAGTTTACTAACTTAAAATTTTGTTTCCTTTCTTTTGTAGTTATTTAATTTTGATCATCTTCACTGTAAGTATTTCTTATTTTCTTTTTAATTTCATTTTCTTTTATTTTATTTTAGTATTTCTATTTATTTTATCTTATTTTATTAGCCTTTGTAGATCACCCTCAACTAAATCTTCATAATTTGCTAGGATATACCTTAGATAATAGTATCTAATATTTAGTTAAGCTTCGCATTACCAGTCTCTGTAAGACGATATTTCCGGACTCACCTCCGTATTACTTGAAGACCACGTGCACTTGCGTGTAGATACCTTTTAGGGTCGACACACACCTACATTCACACCACAACCCCAACTTGCAAATCGATCAAACACTTCAATCAACAGCTTGAAAAGGCAAAAGGGTAAACCGAAGGAACCAAAATTTGATCCAATTCCCATGTCCTACACTGAGTTACTTCCCCAACTTATTGAGCATCAACTTCTTCCTAAAGTTCCTGTGACACCTATCGAATCGCCATACCTGAAGAAGTACAATGAGAATGCTTATTGTGATTATCATTATGGAATTTGAGGCCATTCCAGAGAAAATTGCATGCCATTAAAACATAAAGTTCAAGCACTTATCAAGAGTGGGTACTTAGATTTTGAGAAAAATGGGAAAAATGAAGAGGGATAGAAGTTACTTCTTTTTCTTTAGTAATGCAGTCTTTTATGCATGAATGTTTTGTTTGTTCTTTATCATTTAAACAAAAATGACAAGCACAGTGCACTTTGGAATATTTCCTTTGTCCTTCCATTACTTTCATACACCTATATACTTTTCTAATTCATCCTTTTTCTGAGCATCCTTATAATGAATAAATCCAAGATGTGATCTTAAAATGCTTACTTATGTCTATGGACTCAAGATGGCGGGAAAAGGAAAGGTCTATCAATTATCATACATGGAATTTTTGACAAATTGTCCTCAATAACAAAGTTAGATCAAGGGTTTTGTTTATAAAAAAGAAAAGAAACGAAAAACAAGTGAGCTCGATAGTTACATCTTGCATTGAGTAAAATTCGTTAATTAAAAAAAAGAGGTGAACTTATAGTCTTTTTGTGATCATCTACAGTTTTTCAATTTTCAATACATGATCTTCAATGAAATTGTTCACATTTGATATGAGGAATGGCCATCTTTCATATATCTTTCTCATGAGGAAAATTAATCATTTGACACCCCATTTGAGCCTGCGAAAATCTTTTATTTAATAAACCCAACCAAGGATCACCCTCCACATTTGGGTGCAAATTTCAAAGAGGGATTTATTGAACAAGGACAAAGAAAAAGCTATGAAATGTGAGTGATAGGGGCAAAAAACAAAAGATTTCTTTTTATATTGAGGGGTGACAGTGAAACGAAGTTTTGAGTTCCTCTCTTGAAAGTGAAAATAATGAAAAAGAAAAAAACGAAAAAATGAAAAATGAAAAAGTTGAAAAAGTTGAAAAAATGAAAAAGTTGAAAAAAATGAAAAATGGAGAAAAGAAAAAATGAAAATAGGAGGAAGCTTATGAGGAATAAGATAATGTACTAGCATTAGTGCTTCATATGATGAAAATGATCCTTTAGTTTTTTAACCCTTAAACACAGTTTGGGCCTATTTCTCCATTTTTTAGAACCTTGAACCTTAGCTTACATTACATATTTTGAAAAGTTCATTCTGATCAAATGTGAATAGTTGAATGGGAGAATCATGCATTGGAATTTGATATTCTTGTAAAATCACTAAAGACTAATAAGATTGCAATTCTTTCCCTTAGTAGATCAACTTGGAACTCAAATGCATGATGAAATTATCAAAAAAAAAAAAAGAAAATAGCCCAAAAAAAGGAGAAAAAAAAAAGAAAGGTTTGAGTTGAAAACCCAAGAGGGCGACTCGAACCAAAAGAGCGATAGCAAAGTTGAAAATCCAAGAAAGAAAGTGATTAAGGATACCGCATGATATAACGCAATTGTTAACGGCTATCTATACAAGTTAGGGGCATGGAAGGATAAAAGATATCGATCAAGAGTTTCTCAAATGAAATTTTGGGCTGATTGAGGTGAAAGTCTAGATTTTCATTATAATGGTGCTCCTGTCTTTGTGTTTAAACTCTTGACATATCATTGTACACTTGCAATTGATTTCTTTCCCAATTTTGATAAACTCATACCTCTTTCTCACCCTTTCAGTCTTACTTATGATTTGCCTATCCATCTTTCGAAATCCAAAATGCATTGTGTTTGTCATGAATTTGAATGATGATGAATAAATGAATGATAACATGCATAAGAGATTTTTACTTTTGAAAGTAATAAAGAAATAAGATGAGAAGAATGAAGATAAAGCATTTTAACCCTGGGGGCATTGATATTAGTTGAAAATGAGGACTTTGTGTTTGGAAAGGAAGTGGAGATACTAGAGAAAGACAAAGTTAAAGATTAGACATGAACTTTATGAGCCTAAATGAGACTATAAATGTGAAGATTGTTTAAAAATCTATACATTTGCATCATTAGGGAGGTCACTTGCATTAGATCTTAGTGGAGATCATTTATGTCATAATTTGCATTGGCATCCAAGTAAAAGTTATCTGCATCATTAGGATAAATTTACATGTTTGCATCAGAAGCATTTGCATCACTTAGATAAATAAACACATTTGCATTTCTATTAAGGCATATATGTCTTTAGGAGACCATTCTTATTACTGGGATAGATATTTGCATTCACATTTTTGGGGCATACATTTTCACTTGCATAAAAAATAAAGAAAAGAAAAAACAATGAAATATAGATCACGAAGTTTGGAGTAATGATTTTTTTTTTGAATCTGAAGAATGATTTGATATAAGAAAATTTCAAGATGAAACTTTTTGATAATTGGTTGTGATCATGAATGCGAATTTATATCCAACATAGTTGGCACCATTGTGTGGTCTTAAGTCTAGCTAAATTGGAGATCAGGTGATTTTTTTTAACCCGATGTAGCTAGCACTACTTTGTGGAGTAAAGTCCAGTGAAATTAAAGAATAAGAACTTCATTCCGACCTCTGGTTTTATTTAGGTCACTTCATTTCGACCTCTGGTTTTGTTCGCGTCACTTCATTTTGATTTCTGGTTTCATCTGAGTCACTTCATTTTGACCTTTGGTTTGTCCAGATCACTTCATTTCGACTTCTGGATACATCCGAGTCACTTCATTTCGACCTCTGGCTTCATCCAGGTCACTTCATTTTGACTTTTGGTTTCATCCGAGTCACTTCATTTTGACCTCTGGTTTTGTCCGAATCACTTCATTTCCACCTTTGATTTTGCCCAGGTCACTTCATTTCAAATTTTGATTTCATCTGGGTCACTTCATTTCTACTTCTAGTTTCATCCAAGTCACTTCCTATCATTTTCAGCATTTGGTTTTTTTTTTTTTAAAATATTTTGAGACCTTCAGGCATAACATTTGTTTCAAAATCGAATCTATTTTTCCAATGGGTTGAGCCTTTGTATTGGAGTCGAGGTATTGTGTGAGTCTGACCCTAGTTTGGAGTCATCAAATGTTTCAGAAAAAAAAGGTTTGGACAAAATTGTTGTCTAAAGTCTTTACCTATTTCTGAATCTTAGTAATGTGCAAAGAGAGGCAATTATAGACATCGAATTTTGTTCAAAAATTTTTTAAAAAAAATAAAAATAAAAATAATAATATATATAATAAAATAAATTTCTTTGTCAAACTCTAACCCTAAAGTAAACTACCATTTAAAGAGTTGACTTGAAAGATTTGTTTCTAAAAGGAAATAAATAAATAAACAAAAAGAAAAGGAAAATAAATCAAGCAAACTAAGGAGATTTGGTGCCAAATAAAATGAATTTAAAAAAGCATTTGTTTTACTAGTTTCGTGGATTTGCAAAATCAAGGAAGGATGGGAAATGACAATTCTTTGTTTTTAAGGAATAACCATTACAATTGCTCTTATTTACTTAAAAAATGAACCAAACATACAAATTTAAGGAATTTGGGAATTAAACTGTCATTCCCCCAAATCAAACATGTACTAATATCCTTGAAAGACTCAATCTCGTGTTCCAACAAAATGATTGACAAAGAAAGATAGAACCTGATATGACAAAGTCTACCCGTGTTGGGCTAGGCCCAATGGCGTCAGAAATTACCACGTGGCAAAGACTCAATGGTCCATGTGGCATTCGATGATAAATGCCTAACGCATCACACCTGTCGCTGGGCGACAGAGTCACTCTTCCACGTGGCCATCAGCAACAGAGGTAGAAGTGCGTAATCATACCTATCGTCTGGCGACAGACTCAGAGTCTATCGCCTGCAATCATAACGCGACACGTGGTACGTAGATACCTACCGTCGAGCGACAGATTCCCAGTCCGTCACCTTCAGTCATATGGCGACATGTGGCGCACGGTTTCAGCTCCCGCTAGCGACAGACCCCTGACGCCACAACTTGTCACGTGGTATGAGTCTCTCGCCGGCGACAGGCTCCGGAAGCTCCCGATTTTCAAGGAACTTGTGTTATATTGGGACACAAACTCTTAACAAGATAATGTCATTATCCTTAAGCAATTAACCTAGAATGCTGGCCTATAAATAGGCCCCCAGGTACAATTTTATTCTCTAATTTTTGACTACTGGCTTTTACGCTTCCCAATACTGAAGAACTTTTTGCTGACTTAAGCATCGGAGTGTTTACGCAGGGAACCACCCCTGCGTCCCTCTGACTTTTCTTGTTTTACAGAAGCTTCTTGGAGACCCGTGGAGACTAAGTACGAGCATCGACGTCAGCACACCTTTATTGTTGTTTTGTGCAACAACAATTGGCGCCGTATGTGGGAAACGTATAAAAAGCCAAGATTTTCTAAGATGGTGAGAACAAGATCTACAAACGTAAGGACTGGAAGTGAGGAAAACTCTGTGAGCTCCCCTGAACAACAAATTCGCCAGACAAACCAGGTAAACAGGGAGGAAGAAAGAATTACTGTGTCGACGGCAGAATTCGAAGCTCTAAGGCGACAGAGCGAAGAAACTACCCAGACGCTGCGAGCCATGGTGGATCTGTTCCAAGGAGTTCTCCCGACATTGAATCTGCCGCCTGCCGTGCAGAACTTGGTAGGAGGAACAAATAGAGGTCTCCCGCCACAGATGTTTGGGCGACAGGAGGACACGACAGCGGCGGACCCCTCTCGTCGGCGAGAGGTTCCCCCTGTGAAAGAGCACGACATTCATCAGGGTGCGGCAGGACAGGGGAGCGGGAGGCCTGTCGCAGGCACCCAGCGAGAGACTGAGGAAGCATTCGGCTTAGAACCTACGACAAGGGTCAGGCGACAAGGCAGTGGGAGGTCTGTCGCAGGAACCCAACGAGAGAATGAAGAAGCAGTAGAGTTAGAGCCAGCGACAGGGGTCAGGCGACAGGCCCCACATGTGGGGCGGCAGATGGCTGGGCGACAGGACGATGACCGGGGGACAGGGTCTACCGCCCACCACCATGACTTGTCAAATTTTGATGGTGCTAACTTAGACCATGGTATTGGAGGTGTTGGAAAGAACAGGGTCGAAGATCAAAGCACTTGGGGAACCGGGTCGGAGTTTGACCCCACTTGGTGCACGCAAATGGTACGAACAAACGCACCTCAAGCTAAGGGCAAGGAAGTAGTCGGAGACCTACCTGATTCATCTCATGCCCGAAATCATCTCGCTCCCCCCGTGGACATGAAGAAGATGATAGAACAGGTACTGGAAGAGAAAAAGTTAGTGTCTGCAGAAGAGAGCCAGAGGAGGAGAGTATCATGCAAAAACCTCTGCCCCCAAAGTTCAAAATGCCGCAGATGACCGCCTACACCGGAAAGATGGACCCCTACGACCATATGCAAAACTATGAGGCACTAATGTTGTTACACGGATGGGAAGACGAGATAATGTGTAGGGCCTTTTCCTTAACTCTGTCGGACATGCGATGAAATGGTTTAATAACCTGCCTGAAGGGTCCATTATCTCTTTCGACCAAGTGCGAAGTGAGTTTCTCAAAGCGTTTGCGGTAAATAGTCAGAGAAGGAAGGAACCGACCTATTTGTTCACTATTAAGCAGGGAGCTAAGGAGTCATTGAAGAGTTATGTGGATCGGTTCAGAGATGCTACTTTGGAGGTGCGAGATCTGCAAGTCGGTATAGCCATGGCAGCCATGTTACAGGGGACAAGGTCTTAGAAATTGCAAGAATCCTTGTCGCTAGATCAGCCGACAACCATCTCAGACCTACTTTCCCGCGTACATAAGTATGTAACCTAGGAGGAAGTAATGAAAATGGTGACGATAGGAGAATCCAAGGATGGAAGGAAACGAGGAAGAGAGGTCACTAAAGCATCTTCTAGCCAACCAAGAAAGTTTGAGAAAGCTCCCGCACTGAAATGCAAGTCCTATACCCCACTCACCAAATCTCGAGCTTCAGTGTTGGCAGCAATTGAAGGATCAGGGCTTATACAGACTCCAAAGAAGACGTCAGGGAATTTGGGCCACGATTTAAGATCGTACTGCGATTACCACTCAGCACATGGGCACACAACTGAGAAGTGTAGGGAGTTGATGAATCAGCTAGAAAAGCTAGCACGAGAGGGAAAAATAAACCGTTTCGTATGGAAAGGTGATAGAACTAACTATCCTGCACAGAACAGAGGAAACAATTTCAGAGATAGAAGAGGTGAAAACAGAGGACCTGTTAGACGAAATGAAGGTGAAAGAAGAGATAATGACAGAAGGGTAGAAAGAAGGAATCGAGAGGAAGACAATGAACCCACAGGGCCAGCTATTAACGTGATATCCGGGGGTGAGTCGTTAGCTGGCACTTCTTCCTCGTCTCGAAAGACCTACACCCGACAGGCTTATCAAATTAATTCGGTAATGGAGGAAAAGCATGATGAAGAGCCCATCATTTTCACGCCAGCTGACAGAGGTGATATAATGATTCCTCATGATGACCCAATGGTGATTTTGACAGTAATAGCAAAACACCCAGTGGGTCGCGTCCTAGTTGATAATGGGAGCTCGGTAAATTTGATTTATTGGAGTTGTTTTGAGAAAATGAAAATCTCCAATGATAGACTAAAGCTAGTAACCACACCACTGTATGGCTTCTCAGGAGAAAAAGTGAAGGTGGAGGGCGCAGTTCAGTTACCTGTGACATTGGGGGAAAGCCCGAAGTGTGTCACTCGACAAGCGTTGTTTATGGTGGTGAAATCAACTTCCGTGGCGTACAATATGATCCTCGGGCAGCCATTGTTAAATGACATGAGAGCGGTGGTGCATCCCTGCTATTTGTTAATGAAGTTTCCGACTCCCCTCGGTGTTGGACAAGTGAGGGGAGATCAAAAGAAAGCCAGGACATGTAATATCGCATCTACCACATGTAAAGGGATTCAGAGGAAGGAAACCCTTACGATCGAAGAAAAGCCTAAGCCAAAACCTGATGAGGAGATGGAAGCAATCCGGTTGGATGAGGAAGATGAAAAAAGAATAGTGTACGTAGGAAGCCAGTTGCCTGGAGAAGTAAAAAGGGAGATAGTCCAATGCTTAAGAGAGAATTGTGATGTGTTTGCATGGACTCCAGCCGATATGCCTGGAATAGACCCTGAAGTTATTTGCCATCGGTTGAACGTAATCTTAGGGGCAAAGCCGATAAAACAGAAAAAGAGGAATTTTGCCCCAGAAAGGCAACAGGCAATAAACGAAGAAATATCGAAGTTGTTGTGAGCAGGATTCATCAGAAAAGTTAATTATCCGGAGTGGTTGGCTAATGTTGTGATGGTGAAGAAAACCAACGGGAAATGGAGAATGTGTGTGGACTTCACAAATCTGAATAAAGCTTGTCCTAAGGATTCGCATCCACTACCTCGAATTGCCAAGTTGGTAGACGAAACTTGTGGTTATGAATTACTTAGCTTTTTGGATGCCTTTTCGGGGTACCACCAAATCATGATGCATCCAGATGATTAGGAGAAGACCTCGTTCATTACCGATGGTGGGACATATTGCTATCGAGTGATGCCCTTCGGTTTAAAAAACCCGGGTGCGACCTACCAACGCATGGTAAATAAGGTGTTCCAAGACCTGTTAGGCAACACCATGGAAGCTTATGTTGATGATATGATCGTCAAAAGCCGACAAGGAGAAACACATGCCGAGAAAATGACTAAGGTATTCAATGTACTGCGACAATACAAGATGAAGTTGAATCCCAACAAATGCTCATTCGGGGTGAGATCTGGAAAGTTTCTGGGATTCATGATTACTAACCGAGGGATAGAGGCTAATCCCGAGAAAGTTCAAGCTATTTTGGACATGAGGCCGCCTAATACAGTAAGAGAAGTCCAAAGGCTAACAGGAAGAATAGCAGCCTTGAGTCGTTTCTTGTCCAAATCAGCTGAAAGAAGTATACCATTTTTCAAGGCGATAAAGGTAGGAAAGAACTTCAAATGGACGGAAGAGTGCAACGACGCCTTTGAAAGGTTGAAAGACTACCTGAAAGAGTTGCCTCTATTATCTCGGCCACATCCCGGAGACCACCTTCTTATGTACCTCGGTGTAGGAGAGAAAGCTGTAATCCTACTAAGGAAAGAAGGGGATAGAGATTGCCCGATTTATTATGTAAGCAAAGTCCTGCTAGATGCCGAGGCAAGATACCCCTTAGTTGAAAGAATAGCTTTATCCCTGGTGATAGCAACTCGGAAGTTACGGCCGTACTTCCAAGCTCATTCGGTGACTATCTTAACAGATCAGCCCCTTAGGCAAATACTGCAGAAACCAAAACACTCCGGACGTCTAATTAAGTGGGCTATCGAATTGAGTGAATATGACATTCACTTCTAGCCTCGCCAAGCAATAAAAGGACTGGCATTGGCAGATTTCATTATAGAATGCACTGGCCGAGGTCGAAGAAGAAACAGAGTTAGTCTGGTGGAAATTATTTGTTGATGGAGCTCGTAATATGGACGGCAGTGAAGCTGGAATTGTGCTAATATCGCCTGAAGGGGAAACCTATGAGTATTCCCTACGTTTCGATTTTCCAAGTTCAAACAATACAGCCGAGTACGAAGCCTTGATAGCTGGGATGAGACTTGCTGAGAAACTAGGAGTCAGCAACTTAATGGCACATAGCGATTCACAATTGGTGGTAAACCAGTTCTCGGGTGAGTATGAAGCACGAGAACCCGCCTTAGTCCCTTATTTGCAGAAGGTACAATTGTTGGCACTGTCGTTCAAGCACTTCTAGCTGACTCAGATAAATCGAACAGAGAACAACCATGCAGACGCTCTTTCAAAATTGGCTTCTTCCAGAGGGGTCAAAAGGGGTATGGTCAAAGTGGAATCCCTCGGTAGACCAAGCATTAAAGAAGAAGATGTCTGTGATGTCGAAATCGGAAGCGATTGGAGAAGCCCAATTAAAGATTACATACTGGAGGGCACACTCCCCACTAACAGAGACGAAGCTCGAAGGCTGAAGTTAAAAAGTGCTAGGTTTACCGTGGTAAATGGGGAACTCTATAAACGAGGATTCACAATGCCCCTGTTAAAGTGTCTAGGGCCCCAACAGGCTGAGTACACCTTAGCTGAAGTTCATGAGGGAATATGCGGTGAACATTTGGGGGCTAGAGCCTTGGTCTCGAAAATATTACACACGGGGTTTTATTGGCCTACACTGAGGAAGGATGCCACAGACAAAGTAAGAAGATGTGAAAAATGTCAGAAATTCGCTCCTATAACTACCGCACCTGTTTCTGCTCTTCAGAACACACTCCAACCAACTCCATTTGCACAATGGGGACTAGATATCCTTGGGGCCTTTTCCCTTAGGCTCAGAACAAAGGAAGTATTTGCTTGTGGCCACAGACTACTTCACAAAATGGATAGAGGCAGAGCCTTTGGCTACAATTTATGAGAAGAAGGTGGAAGCAATGGTGTGGAAAGACATAATTTGCCGATTTGGGATCCCCCACGTGATAAATGCAGATCATGGGAAGCAGTTCGACTGTGACACTTTCCGAAATTTTTGTAGTGGCCTGAAGATTCTCCTAAGAATATCTTCTGTGTCTTACCCATAGGCCAATGGGCAGGCAGAGGTGAGCAATCGAACTATACTGCATGGGTTGAAGACTAGGCTGGACAAGGCAAAGGGAGCATGGGTAGATGAGCTCCCAAGTGTCCTATGGGCCTACAGAACGACAAGCAAAGTGTCAACAGGTGAAACACCGTTCAATTTGGTATATGGCACTGAAGCCCTCATCCCAGTAGAAGTTGGAGTTGAGTCACCCCGGTTGGTCCACTACATCGAGGAACTCAATTCTCAAGGACTAAGGGAGAATCTAGACCTGCTAGACGAGTGAGAGACAAAAAAAAATGAGACTGCTGCTTACCAACAGAGGGTAGCTACTTATTACAATGCACGGGTGAAGAACAGAGAAATGCAAGAAGGAGACTGGTGTTGAGAAAATCGCAATCACAAACGCCATAAGGAGGATGGAAAGCTCCGGGCTAATGGGAAGGACCATACAGAATCAGAAAGATGGTCGGACCTAGCACATGTACCTTGAAAACCTTGCAAAGAAAGAAGATCTCAAAGACTTGGAATGCCAACCATCTAAGCTATATTGGCAGTAAGCATTGTAATTTTTGCTTTCTGATTGTTATTATTTTGTCTTTACTTTTCCATTATTGCTACATCACTTTATAGATGTTCTTATTTTTCTGATTCATTAATAAAGGCCAGCCATCATTCCTATATTTCTAACGCAATATGTGAGACAGATTATGTGTTACAGGAATTAAAATGAGACAACAGCTGGCAAAACTAAAGTCCCTAAGCCGAAAAATGCGCGAGACGGGCAAAAACAAAGTCCCTAAGCGAAAAATGCGAGAGACGGGCAAACATAAAGTCCCTAAGCGAAAAATGCCCGAGACGGGCAAAAACAAAGTCCCTAAGCGAAAAATGCGCAAGACGGGCAAACACAAAGTCCCTAAGCGAAAAATGCGCGAGACGGGCAAAAACAAAGTCCCTAAGCGAAAAATGCGCGAGACGGGCAAAAACAAAGTCCCTAAGCGAAAAATGCGCGAGACGGGCAAAAACAAAGTCCCTAAGCGAAAAATGCGCGAGACGGGCAAACATAAAGTCCCTAAGCGAAAAATGCGCGAGACGGGCAAACACAAAGTCCCTAAGCGAAAAATGCGCGAGACGGGCAAACTAAAATCCCTAAGAAAAATGCGCGAGACGAGCAAACACAAAGTCCCTAAGCGAAAAAAGCGCGAGACGGGCAAACAAAAGTCCTTAAGTACGAAAAGTACGAGATGGGTAAAGACCAGTCCTTAAACACAAAAAATCCGTGATAAAAGCAAACCTAGAAACCCTCCAGCAACAAATAAACGCAATATCCAGGTATTACGAGGTATATTGAAATTTTCAACAAATTAATGCATTTCAGTCGTTATTCAATAAAGTCCTTAAGCGAAAAAAGCGGAAGATAGGCACAATGCTCGAAAAAAGTCCATCTTTGCACAGGAATAAAAATGTTGTGTCAAAGTAGAACTTGGGGAGCAACATGGTATAAAAGTATACAAAGTATTCACATAAACAAAAAGAAAGAGCTACAGAATGAAACGGTACTGTTCACTCAAAAATTTGTGCAAGTGCTGAAAGAGCTACAGAAAAAAACAATACTTTTCATTCAAAATTAATCTGTACATAGGAGTTAACAAACAAAACAAAAAATACGAAACTCTAATTCATGGCAATAACTGAGTCAGCCGGCTGAGAAGGCGCTACATCGGCACTAGCATCTTGAGAAGCTTGAGGCTCAGAAAACGGGAGGATTCGAAGCATCAGGATCCTAGGGAGCCGAAGAAGCCATCCTGGGAGAAGGAACATCACCTGATGGCCCTACCACAGCGGCAGAGTCTGGCATGGGATCAATGGCTGCAGAATCCGAAATCTGAAATTCATCGCTGTCCAACCCCAGCAGTGCTTCAATAGACTCAGGCTGATCGCCCGCCTTGATAGGCTCAGAAACATCACGCACTGCTGGAGGCTCAGATCGATCAAGTGCCTCGGAAGACTCAGGTTGATGTTGTGGCTGTCAAGGAGGCCATGGACCTTCAAGATTGTCCAGCTTATCTACGGCTCCCTCCGCTAAGTAGGCCTCCGGACCTTGTGAGTCGGGCTCATATTTGGTCCAAGAAGGGGCGTCATAGTATTTGGCCTCCTCAGTAAAGAGCAATTCGGGAAAAGCCTCACTAGGTCGATGCTTCTCCAACCAAGAACGAGCCAAATAGAAACCGTACTTAATAAATCCCGTTGCGAACTCTGTCTTCTTGTCAAAGCAATGCTAGGACAAGCGATATTCGCGAACGGCCTCGATCCTGGCCTCGATCCGAGCTTCTCTTTGACGATCCAGTACGTTGTGCAGCTCCTCAATAGCCTCATCTCGCTGCCTCTCCATAGCTCCCCGATCATCGACAGCCTTATTGTAGGCTTCTTGGTACCCTTGAAGGGAAACAACCTTCGCCTGCTCTTCTCGGAACCTCTGCTCAAGATCAGCATATTTTTTATTCATTTCCTCCATCCTCTGGATGTAAGGACGAAGCTGGCTAACCTTGTTTGCAAGCTCCATTTTCTGCTCACGAAGCTCGCTAATATCTTTGTCAGCTTGCTCCCTAAGAGCCCGATGTCGGGCATTGACAGCCGCAATTTGTTGAGCCGACTGATAAGACGAAAAACAGAAGTAGCTCAAAACAAAAATGACGGAAAAAGTTAAAAACGGGGAATTAATCATCACCAAACGAGCGCAAGAACTCTTACCTTCATAGCGAGATAATCAGAATTATCCTACGCTTCAGGGATGTTAGTGAAAAGCCTCGCCTCGTCGCGAGGAAGAATGGTGCTCCAGGCCAAACGAGATGCTATCCCGGCATCCTCGAGACTATCGTTGTTGTTCACTCCGGGATAGGTCTGGAAATCCTCCCCACCGACGACGACCCCGCTATCAACCTTATAGCGCCTCAAAGTAGGGTCGACCACCTTGGGTAAGATTGGTCTTGTGGGCATTGAGGCTTCAATGATCAGCCTCTTTCTGTATTTGCGCCTAGGCTGGCGAGGAGCCGACCTACCCTCAACAGCACGAGAGCCACCTTCCTGAAGGGCTGACTCACTCCTTTCAGATTCAGAGCTCTCGCGATCGCCCGAACCTCGATCATGGACAAGAGGCCGCTTCCGTTTATTTCTCCCGGCCTCTTGTGTAGGACGGCTGGATTCGCTAGTAGAAGGTGGAGGAGGAGTAGGAGCACGAGCTGGTCCAGATGGGGCTCTAACTTGCGACTGAGGAGGAGGAGCCGCTCGAGCAGCAGCAGCACTGGCATCCCTCCTACGGAGCAAATCCCGAAAATTCATGCCTGCACAATATAAAAAGAAAGGATTAGCTGACCAAGTAAAACGCCATGCACATGCATACAAGAAGTAAAAAAGGATTGGAAAACTAGAAAACCACCAAAATCCTCTAGACTATCCAAGTTCGAATCTAAAGGAAAATCGACGAAAGGACTCCCAAAGGCATCGGCCTGAGCCCACTCAGGATTCTCCTCTGAAGGATCACTAGTACCCGCACCCTCAGGGGTCTCGTCCTCCAAATCTGAAGAGGACTCATCTACAAGACGGCCTATGGGGGTGGATGCTTCGGCTACTAATACCGGGGATGGCTGACTAGGACCAGCATCAGATAGACGAGGAGTTGTAGGCAGGTTAGATGGGGCAGCAGAAGCTTCAAGAACGGTCCTACTCACCCCCCAGCCAGTAGCGGCAATGTTCTCCGGGTGAGAAGAGAAAATAAATTACGCTCCCCAGTGGAGCAGATTCGCCGAATAGGCCCGCCAAATTGGTCCCTCAAAATTTCTGTTCTAAACCTCTCCGAGCGCTGCGAGTGGTCAGAGGTATCACGATTCCATCTAGAGCGAATCCGCAGGTTACTTGGAATCTCGACAACGACCCACTCGCTCTCAAAATTGCGCAGTTTATTGGGGAGATCCGAGAAAATTTTATTATTGGGAAACTCGTCGACCGTTAATCGTTGAAGGGAGAACGTTATTAACCCTTTTAGCCTGCGAACTCTAAAAAAGGTGCTTAAAAGGGGAACCGTTGGAACAATACCTAGGTTATGACACACTATGGAAAACGCTACCAGCTGAGCCCACGCATGGGGGTGGAGTTGACACGGGACGATGTCCTTATATCTAAGAAATGCTTCGCCAAACTCCGGAAGAGGGAAGCGAAAACCGAAAGACAAAGAAGCCTTATGGATGGCTACACCGTTTCTAACCAAGTCAGGTGTGACCTCTCCTTGCACTAGAAGTCTATAGCCATAACCCGAAGGAAGAGGGGAACGAGCCCTAATATCTTCTAAATCGGCATTTGTCAAAGAACACACGAGACCACCTGTCTTAAGTGTTTTACCCGGGCGTAGCAAAGACATGGCAGAAAAGAAAAAAGCAAAAAGCTACCCGGCGACAGACTCTACAGACGACAGACCCAATAAAGACGACAGGCCTATTAGGGCGACAGACTTTTTGGGCGACAGACCTTTTGGGCGACAGACCTACTGAGCAAAACACTTGCGGAAGACCTAAAACTGTAAGCGGAAGACTACAACACCTGCGGGAGACCTAAAACTAGTTGCGAGAAGCAATAAACAGGCGGTAGATGTATACTTACTGTCACTAAGGTAAGCGAGAGACTTCTGGTGGGAGAGCGACAGGCTCTTTTGGCGACAGACTCTTTTGGCGAGAGAGCTGAAAGATTGCGACAGATGGCTGCTCAGAGGTTTTCGTGGGGTCTCTCGTCGGGTCCCTGCGGTTTATATAGCCGCGACAGGGAATGCCAAACGTCACGCCAGAGAATGCCAAACGTCGCGCCTGATCACGTCTTTCGCAAAATAGACCTTTTTTCACCTGCAAAAAATACACAAAAAAGAGGACTATTCACAGTAGGTTAAGGCCCAAAAACATATATTTATACTCTCTTGGTTGGAGAAATCCAACAAGAGAGTGGGGAGCAATTGATATGACAAAGTCTATCCGTGTTGGGCCAGGCCCAATGGCGTCAGAAATTACCACGTGGCAAAGACTCAATGGTCCATGTGGCATTAGCGATGAATGCCTAACGCATCACACCTGTCGCTGGGCGACAGAGTCACTCTTCCACCTGGCCATTGGCGACAGAGGTAGAAGTGCGTGATCATACCTGTCGTCTGGCGACAGACTCAGAGTCTATCGCCTGTAATCATAACGCGACACGTGGTACACAGATACCTACCGCCGAGCGACAGATTCCCAGTCCGTCGCCTTCAGTCATATGGCGACACGTGGCGCACGGTTTCGGCTCCCGCTAGCGACAGACCCCTGACGCCACAACTTGCCACGTGGTATGAGTCTCTCGCCGGCGACAGGCTCCGGAAGCTCCCGATTTTCAAGGAACTTGTGTTATATTGGGACACAAACTCTTAACAAGATAATGTCATTATCCTTAAGCAATTAACCTAGAATGCTGGCCTATAAATAGGCCCCCAGGTACAATTTTATTCTCTAATTTTTGACTACTGGCTTTTACGCTTCCCAATAATGAAGAACTTTTTGCTGACTTAAGCATCGGAGTGTTTACGTAGGGAACCACCCCTGCGTCCCTCTGACTTTTCTTGTTTTACAGAAGCTTCTTGGAGACCCGTGAAGACTAAGTACGAACATCGACGTCAGCACACCTTTATTGTTGTTTTGTGCAACAACAGAACCATTACGAAACATACAAGTGGTTTAGATCCTTTTTCCTGTCCATGCACATAAGATGGCAAGTAATAAATATGTAACTTTTCCAATCCAACATATGATCATATCTTTATTATATTTTCTCTAAAGATGATTTATTTTTGAGGATAATTCACATAAGGTTGCAAGAGGCAGTTCGATAAGATACATACAAAGAAGTATTTGATCGAACCTACAAAAGTTTAGACAGACGTAGTGGTTATGTGAAAAACATGTCCAAATTCGTCAGTGTACATAAACTTTTTTTCTTGTTTTCGTTCTTAACTTTATGCAATATTTATTATTTTTTTACCTTGTAGGAAATATAATACTTCATCATGTCAGAAGTGTGGTGAAGACACCTTCATTTATGTCAAATTTGATCCACATTCTTGTTGTCATTTTATTGGAGGAATGGAGACTATTGGGAATTTGGGACTAGCTAGGCCACGTACTAGAGATATATTTCAATCATCATCCGCGGCACCTGTTCACCAAGTCCGTCCTACTTAGCTTGTACGTGATTGGCACCAAATAGACAAATGCAAGCTGTGCAACAACAAATCGATAACTTGTTAACCAAAAAACAACAAATCGATAACTTAACGCAAACACGAGTGACTTGTGCCAACCCAAAATGAAATAAAAGATATTTTGATTAAACTGATCGAGATGTGGGAGGCTAGTATGCGTTATCACATCCTAGAGCTAAATCGTTTTCATGTGGAGTCAATGCTCAGTAAAATTTTATTTTCTTTTTTTTATTTTATTTGAACGTGACATCTGTGGATTTTTACGAATTTTGTTAGTATATATGGATTTTATTAATGTCATGTTTTTTTCTGGATGTTTATTTGATTACTTACTGGTCGATGTAGGGATTTTACTTAAAATTGATGTAAATGAACTTGATTTGATTTTAGGTGCATTATGTTTATGGGTTTAAATGGGTTTGGGCTTAGTATTGAATTGAAAATAAAAAATTTCAAAAAATTCAGGAAAATTTTGGAATTCATATCTCTTGTAACGAATTTTATATTTATTAACGACGTAACTCATAAAATTAATGACTAAAATTTTATAATTTATAGGTATCAATGGAATTCCGTTGATTTTCTTTTCTCGAAAATAAAATGTAATGGAATTTCATCTTTAATGACCGAAATAAAACGTGAATTCATCATATGCTAGAACTATTAAGAGAACGGCTCATAAGTTCAAGCAGTACCTATAAATACTCTAGTCGTATTAGAAAAAAATAAAAAGTATGGTTTAATTAATTTGGACGGAAAGTAGGCGCAAATTCTTCAATAATTCCAGTGTTCAATGTATCTCTTCAATAGGCTGGATCTTTTAGACATCTAGGGGTCTTTTCATCCGGATTGAAATTGTCTTATTATTTGTACTCTCTTTTGTTTTTGTTTCATTGTTTGTAGTTGACATTCTTTTCTTCCATTTCCTAATCCCCGATATATATATATATATATATATATATATATATATATATATATATATATATATATATATATTCGCTTCTGCTGGCATAAACTATTTAATTTTATACCTCCTAATATCTTTTTATTGTTTAACCTAACTGTTAAATTAATTTTATTATATTTACATATATGTCAAATTTTAAATTAATAAAACATATTTAATTAATAATTTAATAATAATAAAATTTTAACAATACATATCAATCGAAAAGCGTATTATTTTCAATTAAAAGAATAAAATAATAGATTGACTCAAAATTGTATGTGCATGATAGATAAAAATAATTTGTTAAATGTAACTGTTGATATGTAAAAATATTAATTCCTGTGAAATTATAAAAAAAAATATTGTATTTTACAGTAATATAACATGATCCATCTGCATTATACTCTATATATATGCCATAACAACTGAAACAAAAATTATGCAAAAATTGTGAACATTAGGAAATTAATAGTCCTCTGGCCAAAAAATTTGAATTTAATCGTCCAGATACAGAAAAAGAAAAATACAGGCGAATTATACCAAATTAATCATGCCGATTCGTGGACAAGATAATTCAGAAGGCAAACGCCAATAAAAGCAATTGATGTGCGATGAAGTTTGTGATGTTTTGGTTCAAACTATAAATAAAGCATGAAAGAATATGAACGAAAGTGTACCAAAAAAAAATATGAACGAGCGACTACTATTTCAGCAGTTATCTCTGGAGGTTCGCGGAAAGAGGCGCAATACAGGATTGATACTTATTGGGTAATCTTATTAGTCACAAATGGAATAAAAATAATAAATATCAAATTCAAAATCATTTGTTCAATCTAATAAATAGTCAGATTCTTGATCGAACGTATATTTTAACCAATTTTCCAAATTCCAAAAGCAAATAACTTTCTTTTATATAATTACATGTATTTTCATCATTTTATAATCTAAAATTAATCTTGTTCAGATTATAAGTGATAAACGATAAAATCCTCTCAATCACTTATCCAAATATCTTTAAAAAATTTACTTTTATTCCTTTCAACCACTTATTGACTCCAAAAACAAATAACTATGTAGACGAAAAATGTTGCTGGGACTGGGGCTGGGACTATTGGGTTGTTTTGTTGAAATGGTGAGTTAATTTGACGTCCTTTGTGTTTCATTTTCCCCTAACTTTTCGTACGGACAAAAACGAGTGTATGGATGGCACTGGCAGTCGTGAATTTGTTTGCAATTACAAGAGAGAGAATATTAGATATGGCCAAACATTGCTAACTTCAGACTAGTCAAATTAGTTTGGCCTTGAGTTGAGTCTGCTATATTGCTGAGAATTTGCAATATCAAACAAACACACACCTCGACCAACCCTTTTCCATATTTCCATTCTCTCAAGATTCAACAAATATTGTAGTAATTTCCACAATCTAGATATGGAAATTATGCATAGATGACAGACTTTTTCTAAGTGGATTGTAAATCTAGAATGATTGACCCTGCACACTAACAACCCAGGTATAACCTGGATTTCAGCCGTATTATTAGCGAATATGTTGCACTCAGAATAATTTTCTTTTTCATTCCTAATTGACTGAAGGCTAGTTTGGATGAGCGTAAGATTAGTTTCGGTGAAATTAAAAAAATAAAATGACTATTAAATATATATATGTTTAATAAAATAATAAACATTGGTCAAATAAGAGGAGACCAAAGAAAGACCTTACAAAATTAGAAGAACAATCGGACCGAGCACATACGCTTTGAAAACGTTACAAGCCAAACAGGAACACTAATCACCTTAAGTTGTGTTGGCAATAGAAGCATGATATTTACTTATTATTGCTATTCTTATTTCTCCATCAGTTCTGATAATATTATCCTTGCTTTGTTATCATCTAATTTATGAATAAAGGCCAGTTATTCATATTTTACATTTTCTAATGCAATACATTAAATGGTTTATGTGTTACAGGAACAGAAATGACTGAGGCAAAAGCTGGCCAAACATAAGTCCCTAAGCATAAAAGGGTGAGAGACAGGCAAACATAAATCCCTAAGCACAAAAGGGTGCGAGACGGGCAAACATAAGTCTCTAAGCACAAAAAGGTGCGAGACGGGCAAAACGTAAGTCCCTAAGCACAAAAGGGTGTGAGACGGGCAAAACATAAGTCCCTAAGCAAAAAACGCGCGAGATGGCAACTCTATAAAGTCCCTAAGCAAAAAAGTATAGTACCCAAGTAGCACACAGAATGCAAGTTGTGAAATACATTAGAGGTACGTTACAATTTTATATGTATTGGACAAATCACATTTAACACTTTATGTTGGCATAAATGATGTTATAGTCTTACCAATTATAATAAGTCCTTAAGCGAAAAAAGCGTGAGATAGGCACAACGCTCGAGAAAAGTTCATCTTTGAACAGGAACAACAACATTGTTTGAAAGCAGAACTTGGGGAGCAATATGGTATAAAGGTACGCTTTATGCCGCAAAAATAGAATTATTTGATCTTTCTAACGCTGTGAAAGTATAAACGCATTTAATGCTGCTTTAGAGCTTTGTGATGCAACAGTTGTACAAAATATTCTATTGAATTCACACAAAGGAAGAAAAGCTAAGGAAGAAAAGCTACAAAAAGAAATTGTACTTTTCATTGAGAATGAATCCGTACATCGTTTAGCAAATAAAGTGAAATGAAAATACAAAATAACCTAATCTATGGTGAGGACCAAGTCAGCCGGCTGAGAAGATGCTGAATCAATGCTAGGGTCTTGAGGAACCGGAGGATAAGGAATTTGAGGAGTTGGAGGATCACGAATTTAAGGAGCTTGAGGATCAAAAACTTGAGGAGCTGGAGGATCAAGATCCTGGGGAGCTGAAGAAGCCATCTCGGAAGAGAGAGCACCGTTTGAAGGCCCAGCCACAGCCGCAGAGTGGGCACGGGATCGACGGTAGTAGAATCAGAAAATTGGAACTCATCGCCAGCTAACCCTAGTAATGCCTCGATAGGCTCGGGTTGATCACCTGCCTCGATAGGTTCAGGCTCATTACGGACCACTGCAGGCTTGGATTGGTCACGTGCCTCAGTAGGCTCAAGCTGGCTGCGTGGCGGTTGAGGAGGCCATGGACCTTCAAGATTGTCCAAGTCATCTATGACTCCTTCCTCTAAATAGTCATCCAGAGCTTAGGAGTCGGGTTCATACTTGGTCTAGGAAGGAGCTTCATAATACTGGGTCTTTTCAGTGAAAAGCAACTTAGGGATAGTCTCGTTAGGCCGATGCTTCTCCAACCAAGCACGAGCCAAGTAGAAGCCATACTTGATGAATCCCACCGCAAACTCTTCCTTCTTCTCATAGCAATGTTGAGACAGGCGGTATTCGCGGACGGCCTCGGCTCGGACCTCCCTTTGCCGGTCTAACATGTTCTGCAGCTCATCGATGGCCTTATCCTGCTGCCTCATCATGGCTTCCCAATCATTGGTTGCCTTATTGTAAGCCTCTTGATATCCGTTAAGGGAGGCTACCTTTGCCTATTCTTCTTTCAACTTCTGATCAAGATCCGCATTCTTCTTTGTCAATTCTTCCACCCTGCCGATATATGGGCAAAGTTGAACAACCTTATTCAGAAGCACCATGTTTTTCTCTAAGAGCTCACGAATTTCTTTGTCAGCTTACTCTTTAAGAGCCCTATGTCGTGCATTAACGACCACCATTTGTTGAGCCACCTGACAAAACAAAAATAGAATAATTCAAAAACCTGACAAACGAAGTTAAAAAAGGGAGTGTCATTATCAAATAAGTGCGACGCTTTCACCTTCATTGTGAGATAATCAGAGTTGTTATGCAAGGTTCGTGAAGAGCCTTATCTCGTCGTGAGGGAGGATAGTACTCCAAGCCAGGCGAGAAGCTATCCCAGGCTACCCGATGCTATTATTATTATTAACTCTAGGATACGTCTGAAAGTCCTCTCCATCAACGACGACCCCACCATCTACTTGATATCGCCTCAAGGTAGGATCGGCTACCTTAGGCAAGACTGGCCTCGTAAACATTAACCCCTCAATGATCAACCTCTTTCTATATTGACGATGAGGCCTATAAAGAGCCGACCTGCCCTCGGCAGCACTAGGGTCACCTCCTCAACGGGTAGACTCATTCCTCTGCGACCTAGAGCTTTCTTGATCGTCCGAGCTATGATCACGGATAAGGGGCCTCTTTTGCTTGTTTCTCCTGGCCTCTAGTGCAGGATGGCTGGGTCCATCGGTAGCCGAAGGAGGAGAAGTAGGAGCACGAGGATGTCTGGAAGCGGCGGCTCCGACCTGCTGCTGTTGTTGAGGAAGAGCAGCCGCTCTGGCAGAAACATTGTCCTCTCTTCTATGCATAGTCGACATGAAGTTCATATCTACATAACACGTAAAGAAAGAGTTAGCAAATAAAGTTCGAAAGTACCGCACATACATATGCCAGGAATAAAATGAATCAAAAACCTATAATATCACCAAAGTCTTCTAACTTAGCTAAGTTCGCATCTAATGGAAAGTCGTAGAAAGGACTCCCAAAGGTGTTGCCTTAGTTCCATTCAAGTTCTTCATCAGATGGGTCGTCGGCACCCACGACCCTGGAGCCTCATCTCCTGGATCAGGAGAAGGTTCATCTACGAGACAACCTATAGGAATAGTTGATTCAACTATTAGAACTGCAGATGGGCAACTGGAACTAGAACCAGGAACCGACAAGGTTGTAGGAAGGTTGGATGGAGCAGCAGCAATCCCAGGAACAGCCCTGCTTACTCCCCAGCCAGCAGCTGTAATATTCTCAGGAGTTAAAAGGGAAAATAAATTCCGCTTCCCGATGGAATATATACGCCTAATGGGCTTGCTAAAGTGGACCCTCAGGCTAGCTATGTCGAATTTTTCTGAGCGTTTCGAGTGGTTGCTGGTATCACGGTTCCATCTAATGCGAATTTGTAAATCGCTTGGAATCTCAACAACGACCCACTCGCTCTTAAAACCGCGCAATTTATTAAGAAGGTCTGAAAAAATTTTATTAGGAAACCCATCAGCCTTTAACCTCTGGAGAGAAAACATTATCAGTCCTTTCAGCCCACGGACTCTAAAAAAGGCACTCAAGATGGGGATGGTAGGAACGATACCTAAACTATGAAATACCACCGAAAATCCTACTATTTGAGCCCAAGCATGAGGATGGAGTTGACAGGGAACTATATCTTTGTACCTAAGGAACGCTAGACCAAACTCTGGTAACGAAAAATGAAAATCGAAGTCTAAGGATGCTTTATGTACAGCTACGCTACTTCTAACCAGGTCGGGTGTAATTCCCTCTCGGCCGGAAGTCTATAACGGTAACTAGAAGGAAAGGGAAAACGACTATTGAAATCCTCTAAGTCCGCATTCGTTATTGTGCATTCGACACCACCCCTTCTCAGTGTTTTACCAGGGTGTTGCGAAGACATGATTGGTTGAGGATAGGATGTGAGGCAACAAACTCGAGGAATGGTGAAAGACCTATGGGCGAGAGACTTTGGGAACGAGAGACCCTAATCCCTATGCGGAAGACTATACAACAACAAAAGGCTAAAAAAGCAAAGTGCAAGAGATACTAAATTACGGCGAAAGACAAACACTTACTGTGATACTGTGAAACGAGAGACTTCTGTGGTTAGGCAACAGACTCTTTTGGTGATAGACTCTTTTGGCGAGAGAGCTGAAATATGCGCGACAGACTGCTATCTCAGAGGTTTTTTGTATACACTTTCATCGAACTCTAGCCGTTTATATAGCCGCGACAAGGAATACCAAACGTCGCGCCTGACAACACCTCCCGCAGAGTTAAGCGTTTTTACCTGCAAAAAAATAACAGAGAAAACCATAAAAATAAGAAAAAGATTATTCACATTGGGCTAAAGCCCAAAACTAGTATTTATACTCTCTTGATTGGAAAAATCCAACAAGAGAGTGGGGAGCAATTGATATGGCAAAGCCCATTTACAATGTGCTAAAGCTCAAACATCAGAGAATCCACCACATGGCGAGATCCTATTAGACCATGTGGTGTTTTAGGCGAGAGATGGTTGTGGTGAGCGTGAGACCCTATCGCCTGCGATAGGACCTCTGTCGCAAGTGCTGAAGCGTGTGTCTGTCACCGAGGTCTTGTCGTTTGGACCTGTGGCACAAGTGCAACCTCTGGCATAAGGTGACAAGACCCTCTCGCTGGGTATCTGTCTTCTTTCACCTATAGCCCATCGCCGCGACAGGCTCTCAATAAACTTCCGAGATTGATGGAATTTGTGTTTTACTTGGAAACGAACTCTCACTAAAAAGACGTGATTATTCCCAGATAATTGCCCTAGGATATTTGCCTACAAATAGGTCCCAGGTACAATTCTATTCTCTAATTTTTGACTACTGGCTTTTACGCTTCCTAATACTTAAGAACCTTTTGCTGACTTAAGCATTGGAGTACCTATGTAGGGAACCTTCCTGCGTTTCTCTGACTTTTCTTATCTTACAAAAGTTTTTTGGAGACACGTGGAGGAAGAATACGAATATCGACGTCAGCACGTATTTATTGTTGTTTTGTGCAATAACAAAAATAAAACAGCGATAATTTTGAAATTGATATAAGTCACACAAATAATAATAAAAAAAATAGCGATGATGATGATGATGAATATATAAAATATATATTTTATAAAAAAATTATCATTATAAAAATATATATTTTATTATTATTATTCTTAAATATATATATTATTATATATAAAAATTAAAAATTAAAAAAGAAATAGTTGCACTCTCCCATCTATGAGAGAGTGTCTTGGCGCACCTTATTGCGCAGGAGAGTGCCAACGTGCACCCTCCTACACCAGAGAGTGACAATGTGCACACTCCCGTGTGGGAAAGCCACTCTCCCACATCAGAGATTGAAGCTACAATTTCTCACATTGGAGAGAGACCACTCTTTGCTACGTAAGGGGGAGGTTCACTCTGAGGCCATTGAGGTATTGGCCTAATTTAGTTAGGCTCAAATGCGCCTAAGCCCAAGTTAATTAATGAGTTCAAAAGGATTATTTGAAATGTTTCTGGATAAAGGACAAAAAAAGTAATTACAACCCAAGCCACCTTTATAAATACCAAGTCAGACGATTATTTATGGTAATTAATCACTATTTTTTTGACTAAGATTCTACTCAACCTCTGACTTAAGTATCAGAGTATACGTGCAGGAATAAATCTCTGCATCTCTTTGATTTTTTCTACAGAGTTCTTGGCAGACACATGGACACAAAGATCGAGATTCCTACGACATAAAAATTTATTGTTGTGAATAGACAACAACAATTGGCAGTATCTATAAGAATCGATACAAAAATTCTGTTGCGAAAGATGTTTAGAACACGATCAGCAGTGAGGGAATTAAATGAGCAGGAAGGTTTGGTTAATTCCCCTGATCATCAAACGCATCAGGAAACTCATGTGCTAGAAGCTGAACATGTGAATATAGTCTCAACAGCGGAGTTCGAAGCTCTAGGGTAAAGAAATGAAGAGACTACTCATGCATTGAAAGCTTGTTAGATTTTTTTCAAAGAAGCACTTCTGCAAATGAGTCTGCCACCAATCGTTTAAAATCTCACCGGAGGAAGTCAGCCACAACAGACTAATGAGGCAAACCCTTGGCACTAGACTAGAGTACATTAGATCAGTCTAGAGGAGATTAGAGTGCGCTAAACCAATCTGGGGCAAAACTAGAGTGTGTCAGACTAGCTTGAGAGAGATTGGAGTGCGTCAGACCAATTTGTAATTGACTAATAAGTGCCAGACCGGTGTGCGGGGGAGTAACATGAGGTAGATCGATGTGCAGTAGAGTGACGTGCGACGATAGATTAGTCTGTTGCAGACCAAGGCACGGTAAATCGTTGTGCGACATATCAACGTTCGGCAGACCGAAGTGCAACAACTTGTAAGTGTAGACTCAGGGCCACAGTCTGGGTAGCATCAATTTAATGCAAGTGTTGGGATAGTAAACCCCAATGAAGCAGTTGGTTGAAATACTGTCAAGATTTTCGACTTGAAAAGTGACTCAACCTGGAATTCTGGTTTGGAAAGAGAAGAAGACAAGCAAGTTGAGGGGAGAAGGAGATTGGCGCCCTCTGCCCATGATAAGGGAAAAAGAGTTACAAATCAAGAAGATTTATTTAAGATGAAGAGCTAGTTTATTTCCACTGCCCAGGAAACAAACGATGTGAAGAAGATGGTTTACAATGTTCTGGCTGAGAAAAAGCTAGTGTCGACTGAGGATAGCTAGAGGAGATGAATACCATTTAGTGCCTCAATCATGGAAAGGCCCCCACTCCGTAAATTCAAGATGCCTCAAATTATAACGTATGCAAAAAAAACTAACCCATATGATCAAATACAGAATTATGAGTCAATAATGCCCTTCCACGATTGGGAGGATGAAATTGTGTGTAGAGCATTGTCGATCACCTCGTCCAACACTAACTAAAAGATTCAAAAGAAGGAAACCCTTACCGTTGCTGACACCTAGATGTGAAAAAAGATAGGGAAGAGTTAGAATTTTAATTTTTTAAAGTTTCTATCGATGACAAATCTATTATTTTAAACCTTTTATTTTTGTATTCCTCATTGTTTTTTCTATCATTATTATGCAATAAATTAGTAAAGGATGTTCATGATTATCATCATTTACTTTTATTATCATGATTGCATACTTTACAACAGGAATACAAAAACCCGTGTTTAACTTGAAGAGAAAAATGTGCAAAGTAGGCTACACATGAACTTAAAGCAAAAAGTGCACGAAATAAGTCATGTGTGAAGACCAAAGTGCTTGGGCTTGAAGCGAAAAATGCGCGAGGTAAGCCATGCACTCGAAGAAAAAGGCCTGAAGCAAAAAATGAGCAAAATAAATTATGCATGTACTTGAAGCGAAAAGTGTATGAAGTAAGTCATGCGTGAAGACAAAGTGCTTAGGTTTGAAGCGAAAAATACATGAGGTAAGCCACGCACTCAAAGAGAAAGGCTCGAAGAAAAAAATGCGCAAAGTAGACTAGGCATGGATTTGAAACGAAAATTACACGAAGTAAATCATGCATGAAGACCAAAGTGCCTAGGTTTGAAACTAAAAATGTATGCACTCAAAGAAAAAGTCCTAAAGCAAAAAATGTACGAAGTAGGCTACACATGAACTTGAAGCGAATTGTGCATGAAGTAAATCATGTGTGAAGACCAAAGTGGCTGAGCTTGAAGCGAAAAATGTGCGAGGTAAGACACGCACTCAAAGAAAAAAGGCCTAAAGCGAAAAATACGTGAAGTAGGCTACGCATGGACTTGAAGCGAAAAAATATGCGATGTAAGTCATGTGTGAAGACAAAGGAGCATATGCTTAAAGTGAAAAATGCACAACGTAAGTCGTATATGTAAAAGACGAGAAAGTGCATAGGCTTGTAGCAAAAAAACTCGAGAAGCAAAATCATGCACTTGAAATGCAAGTGCTTGAAGTGAAAAATGCGCGAGATAAACCTATGTATTATGCAACATAAATTTAAATATGTACAAGGTAAATGTGAGATCGCTAAAATATTTTTTGTAAAATACTGAGTTTTTTTACAAAAAATTGAGGAGCAATTGATATAAGTGACACAAATAAGGATAAAAAATAAATAATAATAATAATAATGATGTTATTATCATTATAAAAATATATACATTTTATTATTATTATTATTATTATTCTTAAAAATATATATTATTATATATAAAATTTAAAAATTAAAAAAAATAGGTGCACGCTCCCACACGGAGAGTGTAACGGTACTCCCTCGTGCGGGAGATTACTTTCTTTTACGTAAGCGGGAGGTTCACTCTGAGGCCCACAATGTATTTTCCCAAATTTGTTCAGCCCTAGCTCATACTGGGACCACAGTTAATTAATGAGTATAGAAGGATTATTTGAAATATATATGTAGATAAAAGACAAAAGAATAATTATAGCTTAAGGCACCTTTATAAATATCAAGTCAGATAATTATTTATGGTAATTAATCACTATTTTTTTATTAAAATTCTACTTAATTTTTGATTTGAGCATTAAAGTATGTACACAAAAATAAATTTTTATGTCTATCTAATTTCTTTTTTTTTTACAAAATTCTTGACAAATACATAAATACGAAGATCGAAATTTTTATGACATACTCATTTATATCAATTTATTGTTGTAAACTGATAGCAACAAAAATTAAAAATAAAAATCAACGGTGGCCGAAAGGAGGTCTATTACGTTTCTGGTTCCTGCTGCAATACTGGGTTCTACTTCTGCTTTTGTTACTTCCTGCCCATTAATGCTAAATTCTCTGCGATTTTATGGTGTCCTGCTGCGTTTCTGCTTTGCTTTGTTTGCTGCAAGTGCTAAGAGGAAGAAATCAGCTCATTGCTATCTATTAATAAATTATAAGAAATTAAATGTTCAAAATTAAAAATAAACATTCTCTCAACTTTATAATCTAAATTAACTATTAGAATAAAATTTGACATTGAAGTTGATTGTTCTATTTTAAGTTATTGTTGTACTATTAAAATTTTTTGTTGAAATATAATTGGAATTATATTTTAATTTTGATTCTTCTTTGATTTTATGGCTTTTAATTAATAGAAAATTGTACAGATCATAAGCAGTTGATTAAATGAGCTTAGATAATAAATAATTATGGTTAAATTTATTAGGATAATATTCGAGTAGTAAATTTAAAAATTAGTTTTATATCTCAAAATCAACACGTACTCATTCGTTGACATATCTCACACTCCGACCTATTTTGAATTTACGATGATGTGTAATGAAAAAAAAAATAATGACCAAAACGTTAAATTAAAATATGTATAAACTTAAATATATAAATTAATAATTAATTTAAAAGTATTGAAATTATTTTTTTATAAAATTTTATTTTTGTTAATAAGTCCAAACCAATTAAAATTAATTTTATATCAAATAATATTTTTTTGTCATAATTTAAAAATTATTTTATATCAAATAATACTTTTGTTGAAAAATATTTAAAAATTATTTTTATGTATATCTTAATTAGAGGTGGCAGAAACTGACCTAACCCGAAAAACCTACTCAACCAACTCGGAACCGAACCGACTAAGTCAATTTTACTAAAAAAGTCAACAATCTAAACCCGACTTAATCAGAATACGAATTGATTCAAAACCAAATTGATTCGAATTCATATTGATCCAAGTCTGACTTAATCAAACTTAAGTTGATCCAAACCCAAATTCATCAGAATTTATATACCTAAACTCAACTTGACCTGAATCTGAATTGATCTGAACCCAAATTGATTTGAATCCAAATTGACCCGAACTTGGATTGATCCGAGTCCAAATTAATCCAAACTCAAAATGATTCAAACTTAAATTTAAGATTATCAATAAAAAAAATTAAATATCAAAATTAATGAAAAAAGTATTTTATTATAGTAAAAATATAATTTTTTCAATAATACGAATGTTAAATTTTTTGAATATGGTTAAATTTAAATATTCACTTTTATACTATATTCATTTGAGTATAACAAAAAACAAAAATTCTACAATAGTTAATGTAGAATTATTTAATAGCTATTATATTAGAGAGTACGATAGCTACATTACCTACACTTAATGCCTCTGATTATTCAATAAAAAATAAAGAGAAATTGACCCGATGTATAGTATTGTATTATAGTATTTAGTAGAAATTATTAAATCACTTTGATGCATAGAGTTAACAATTAGATAATAAAAACAAAACGAAAAAGATGTAATTAATTTATAAATATTAGTAATTATATTATAAAAAAAATTATCATACTTATTATTAAATATTTTGAATATTTCAATCCTAATTTTATTGTAAGTCAAGCAAAAAAAATTTTATTTTCGTGAGTTTTGTTATTCCTAGAAATATAGTTTCAATTCATTTCATACTAGACAAATTACAACGAGGTGACCAATGCTTAACTTAAAATACCTACCTACTCGACTTGAATCCAAATTCAATTAACTCGATTTGATTAAAAAATCAATGATCCAAACTCGATCTAATATGACCCAAACTGATTCTAACTTAAATTGATACAAATTCAAATTGTTTCAAACATGATCTAATTCGAATATAAAATGATCCGAATCCAAAATAAAATGATTTTTTTTGACCCAAATCCAACTTAACTCAAATCCAAAATGAGCTGAATTCTCTTTGATCCAAAACGATTCGATCAAAAATAATCTAATCCGAACCCGATTCGATATATTCATTTACCATCTTTAATCTTAACATTATTTCGCATTTGAATATTTTAAATAAAATTTATCTAATAAATAATGACACATTTTTATTTTAAAATAATAATTTAAATAATAAAAAAGTTTATTAATAAAATATCATAATATAAAATAATAGTTTATTTACACGTTTACATTAAAAATTCATTTATATTTTAATTTATTTTTAATATTAAAATAATTAAGTTAAAAAGTAAAAATAATAAACTAATAAAACAAAAAACCCTACCGTACCGTGGATATCTGTTCGCTTCCAAACGCACCCTAGAGGTTAGAGGCTAGAGGCCAGCGGCACAGCTAGATTTAGACCTGGCATCTTTAAGTTATAGGTTTGCAGTAGAGCTCAAGTCAAATGCATGTATCAAGTCTCTTTAGCGGTACGCCACACAGCTGGAGGAGCTGACGGACCTCCTCGCATTATCAACGCCCCCTACGGCTGTGCTATAACCCCTACACCCTACTGATTATTAATATTTTCATTACCATCCTCTCTTCCATAAAGTTTCCCCCCTAACACCCCCCCCCCCCCCCCCCCCCCCAAAAAAAAAAAAAAACCTCACTAATTTCTTCATGCAAACCATTTCATTTCCGAGTGAACGAGAACATCGACACAAGACAGAACCTGAATCGACTCCAAGCTATGTGTAACGTTAACTAGAAGAATAACGTGAATTTGATCCAATGTTTTAAAGAGATAATTAGAAGAGATACAAGCATGCAATTTTTCACCCAACGCACATTAATTCAAAGAGTACTGGTGGAGTACTGCTTGACATGAGGAAGAAATACAATGGATTTTGGCTTCTTAATCGGTCACAGCATTTCTATGAAAGAAATAATGCTTTATGGATACATCACACTCAAAAGACAGCAACGTCGGGTTCCCGCGATGGAGAAAATGCCAAGAAAAATAGAACAAACATGATCAAAACTGGAACCAGTAGAAGCACCAGTGGCGGCGGTGGCAATGGTGGCAACAACAACGGCAACAACAGAAGCGACACGGTCAACAAAATCATAGTCGCGTAAAAGTATTTGATGATCATCAGACTATATACCCAGCCAACAATCTTTGTCCGAAACCAAGAACCAATCATTGATCTACCTCATGAGTCATGCACCTTTGTCATCATCCATTGCCTCAGCATGTATTTGATAACTTCTTGTAGTATGAAAATGGAAGGAATCTGGAAAATCTGGTCATGGGAAGTTTTTGATTTCTAAGAATGAGAAGAAGAAATTAACAAAGTGGGAAGGGTATTTATGGGATAACAAAAGGTGCTATAGTAGAACCTAGTCGTTTGGCGTCACAATCAAACTCCCACTTGTTTATGTCCCAATTCAAGTAACCTTAACGCCGATACAATTTTATCACATTTTCTTCAAGTCCAGGTGGGCTAAGAGAGATGATTTTGCTACGATAATGACTGGTTTAGTGGTTTTTCGCTTTTAAATTAATCTCCCGCATCAAAACTATGGTCGCCAGTTACTACATGCGACGGGGCAAATAGTTTCATTGTAGTTTTTCTACATTTCTTGTTGCAAGGGATTTTAGGGCACTTTTTTTAGAAAAGTCTTAGGATCAGTTTGAACTTTGAATACAAGACACCTCGAAAAGGGATGCACTTGCAGCTCAACTGAATGGGTGCCTGGTTGTAAGTTGCGGTGGAAGAATCTCATTGTGTTGCACTTAAAATTGCGCTGGATTCTTAGGTTTTACTTGGTAGGAATGATGAAAAGGGTGAAGATATAAAATTTGTTAATTTAATTGTTAAGCTACAAAATAAAAAAATGATTTTGAAACTTAACTATTAGATTAATAAATTGTTCATCTTTGCCTTTTTTCCATCCTTTCTACCAAGCAAAGTTTTAGAAATCGAGTGATAAAAAAGCAAATTAAGAGAATGGTAGAGCTTTTTCGAATTTTGCCTCTCTCTCACATTTACATTTTTTTTTAATTTTTACTTTTAAATTAATAAATGAATATTTAAAATAATAAATATATAAATAATTAATTAACTTTATTGTCAAATAAATTATAAGTAAATGAATAGAAATAAAAATTAAAACAAATAATTGTTTAAATAATACAGTAAATAAATATTAAGAATTTTTATTTTGAGAGGTGTAAATGTATTATTATTTTTTCAATTAAACTTATATTATTAATTGAAAAGTATAGATCAAATTATGCAATTGATCCCTGCACTATTGTAAAATTTGAAATTTAATCTTTTTAGTATAATTCGTAAAAATTAAATTCTTATAGTATTATGATTTGAAAATTTTTGTCCAATCGATAACATCGCTAGTATTTTTCATTAAAAGTGCTGACACGACGTTGACTTTTGTTAACGTTATGTTGACCATGCTGATATGACATTTTGGTTGGCTCATATTATCAAATCAAAATAAGAGGATTGAATTCATTAAATTATATACTATAGAGACTAAATTTCAAAATTTAACATAATGGACAGACTATTCATAAAATTTAACCTATTAAAAAAAGTATTTTTTTTTCTTTATTTTCATTTCTCTCTTCTATCTCTAACTCAATCCCTTCTCTTTCTATTCCGTTCTACCAACCGGTTACCACTCTTTTTCGAATTTCAGCAACCAATAATAGTGCTAGCCATTGTCCACTATGGTGACGGTGTCCACATGCCCATATGCATGCATATTCATATAACTTGTTTCTCTCTCTTTGGGAGAACTAAAAGGAGTTCCTTTAGATATCGATATTCTTGTGATTATTATTTTTCAGTAGTTGCATGTAATTTAACATATTTTTTGTTTTCTTGTTGGCTTTTTTTAGTTTATGCAAGTTTAATAATCAAATTAGTCTTGAGAAGGTATTACAATTTTATAAGTTATGAGCCATAATTTTTTTCTCATATTACTTAGCTCAAATTGTAACATCCGAAAACATGAAATTTCGAACCAACTTTTTCTTTTTGAAACACTTATTCACATTCGATCATTTACAATTATATGGTTTGCATTCGGTGTCAGTGTAAGTTCACTCTATAACTTTCAATATCAATTAATCATTATACTATTAGAATAATTTTCCACGAATGTTAAATATGAAATCAGTGTATAAACTACAATACAAAATTTATAATTTTATTAATATTAATTTATTACAAATATTTTCAACTAGTTCTTTTACATTTATTGCTCTTACACTATACGATTTACATCCCGGATTATAAATACAAATGTTGTGTATACACATGTTTGAATATAAAAGCAAAACACTTAAGATATACCTGTTTACTCGATCGCTTAGCCTTCTAAAAATTTTCTTTGTTTTATCTTACCACAGCGGTTAGCATGTGTGTCACTGAGCTATCTGAGATAATGAGTAAGGGGCTTGAGCCTGGGGAAGCCTAGTAAGAAATAAGTATAAGAGAACTGATACTATAAAATCTATATGTATAAAATCATTTAATTCCTAACGGTACACTAAGAGATAGTTTATGAAGGATGCTATAGTCGGCTAGGTAACCAAATGGAGTATAGAAGGTACTTAGAAGTACCTGCCGTGTCCCAGTCCCTAGTGGCAACTATAGAGAGTAAACAATTGGAGGTGATATGCATAAACAGTATAAATCACTTCAAAATCATGTTATGCAATATTTCTGTATATAAACAGTTTAAATAAATCACTTCAGTAAACAACTTAGTATAGAAATCCAGTAAACAATACAGTAAGCACTTTAGAAGTTGCAGTGCAATTGGTATATAAACAATTCACTTCAGTATCAATAAGTAATTCAATTCAGTAAAATATTATAGTACAGTGGAGACCTGGCAACACCTAGTAAATATCATGCTATAACAGTATCCCAAGAAGGGAGAAACAGTAACAGTAAGACATATGACCATAGTCACAGTGGGTTCACAGTGTATACTTGCTAGGTGACAACTGCGGAAGCTGAAGACTTGGCAGGTCTATCAGCAACAATAATAGTAAGCATGATACAGGCCTAACAATCTCAAAACGGTTTGTAAAATAGTATAAATATCTTTAAAGATATCATTTTCAGTGATTAAATATTCAGTCAGTCCATAAATGCATATTTTAGAAATATAACTAGATCAAGAATAAAAATTCATAAAATATTTACAGTTCAATATTTAGTTCTAAACATATTCTATTTATCTGTAATAAAGCTATAAAAATATGTCAGTACCCTCACGTACGTAAAATTCAATACTATGAATTTTTAAATATATAATTTCTAGTTTCGGTATTCATATAAGGCATTTGAGATAGCATGAATTTAAAACTTGTTAAATTCTAATTTCAAATATTCAAAACATGCCAAAAATATAATTCTACGAATTTCTTAAAAATTTCGGCAGCATAAGGGTTGTTTCTAACCTAGCCTCATTGCAAGAAAACGCAATTTATAATACCAACCACAATTTTCAAATCTAACCCATTTCATCTCAAAACAATTCATAAAATCATTTTCAACATCAATATGAATTAACAATATCCTTATGTCATCCATACTCATTCCTTACCTTTCGGTTTTCACTGAAATAAAAATTAGCACCACACTCCCAGGCTGCAAAACATCATGTAAATACAATTATTTCCTTACACTTCAATTATAAAAATTTCTACCCTCCTTAAAATCTATCACATTGCCTATTATGGCTACCAAACCGGTCTACTAAATCAACTATAAGTGCAACTATAACTAAATTAACTCCATTTTTTATTCTGATTGCACCGACAATCTTATATTAATTTATACAGTGTCATGGGACTTAAAACACATTAAATTGAGCATAATTTCAAGGTCCCTTTCACTTGGCCGAAACATACATGCATGGCTACTCAACTTGATTCAACAATTCAAGCTTAATTTTCATGCTTTACTATTGTTCTTCATTCATTTTACAACATCAATATATCAACCAACTTTCACTATTAAAAAAATTTCTCACCATATTCTACTAACTATCAAAACATTTAATCACAATATATCGAATCAAGATTCATAGCTTCCTAAGAGAACACATTCATTATTTTCAATTATTTGAACGCAATACATATATATATATATATATATAAGTAAGATTTCACAAAGGACCATAATACTACTTACCGTATTCGACTAAGTTTCCAAAAACATTCTAACAATCGGACACCGTCCAAGACATAGTTCTTTATTTGTTTCAATATCCGATCACATATCAAATCTACTCCCAAGATACTCCAGTTACATTCTAAAATCATCATGTGTACTAGTTTCTAGTAATATCATCATAATTCTATGACCCATTTAATCACATTACTTCATATTTACACAACATTTTTTACCTTACTCGCCATTTTTTAAACGAAACTCCCTTGGTTGCAGCTCACTTGCCTCTATCATTTCTTTTTCAAAATTCCCTCCTACAGATTCCTTAGCTGCAATCAGTATTCAAACAAGGTCATTAAATATTAATTCTATCTCATTACACTTCAAGGAATATCATTTTAACCTTAAACTACTCAATCGAGGTAGTTTTTCACTACTTTTCTATTAAGGCCAAAATGGTCATTTCATGATCTTTTCAGTTTTCTTTCAATTTCAACTACACAAATACTTTAAATATCATTTTCTAGCTCAATTAAAACTATCAAATTATAATTTCAGTCTCAATTTAAGAATGCCCTTCACCTAGCTCAATGCACCTTTTGACGTCCAAACCATTTTCTTTTGGTTTAAACTATTTCGATATTATTCTTTATTCCTAATATCACTCTCCATGACACTTAAATCAATTGAAACACACTAAATCCCATAGAACTTAGGTTGGTCGAAACCCTTTTCCACTTCCCTTAAATATTTATTCAAAACTAATATCACATCTAAGCTTATAAT
Organism: Heritiera littoralis; assembly: GCA_031772115.1. Taxonomy (NCBI): domain Eukaryota; kingdom Viridiplantae; phylum Streptophyta; class Magnoliopsida; order Malvales; family Malvaceae; genus Heritiera; species Heritiera littoralis. The sequence continues at coordinate 1,187,490 of JAPDPK010000168.1, read as the reverse complement.
CATCTTTACTAGTACATATTTCATCTTCAAATCAACCAATACAATTTCACACTCACAAACCCATTTGGTTGAACCTCACTTGCTGTCCTAGGGGTGTTTTCACAACTTTCTAACACTAAATTCATGCTTAGAAAAATAAGAAATTCAACTTATATTTATTTTAAAGCAGCTTGAAATTTCCAGCAAAATCTCACCTCTATACAGTTAACTTCCAGCTTAGTTTTCACCCACCAAATGAGGTCTGTTTTGGATGGTTCTCGAATATGTAGTAGAGAAGAGGCAAGGCTTCAACTGATCCTTCTTGATCGACTTGAACCGAGGCCATTTTCATGGCCGTTTCTGATTTGCACAGTGGTTCCATGACAAACACCTACAGCTGAGAAAAATGGAAGTGTTAGGTGGTTTTGGAAGAGAAGGCCGGCTGTGTTGGGTTTATTAAACAATTTAACATGTGACTAGTTATTTTATTAGTATAATATTCAGGTTTGAGTGACAAAAGACCGTAATACCCATAATAGCTCCTTAATATACTAAGCTAAGCTTGTTTTACTACACTTTATCATCTTCAAAATTCATTTTTTTTCATTATTTCTTCAAACAAACCTTCAGTAACGTTTCCATACTCATCATTATTCATAAATATCTTGTAACAACTTAACTCCGCTTGTGTGAGTTAACGCAGTCCCGGGTAAAGGAGGAGGGTGGTGGTAGGTTTGGACAACTGGCCATAAAAACTAGTCCAATCTCATGAAATGAACCAATATCAAAACATCGTTGGGGCGTCCCTTACTCAACGACGCGTTGCATTGAAGCCCGGGTGTAGTGAAAAGTGGGCAAGGGTTGCTAGGCCATCGCCCAGAAGCGATGCGCCACATCAATGCCTGGATGTGGTGTTAAATAGGCAAAGGTTCCCACACCATAATGGACGGGGGTGGGTAAAGAAGTTAGTCCAAAACCAGAACCATAAGCTTAGGTTAAGATCTTAGAATATAGGTACGCTTAGTGGTAAGTTAGCTGAGATTTGTAAGCTTATGAGTAAAAGGAAGGTTAACATCTTATGTCTTCAAGAGACCAAATGGGTTGGGGAAAAGGCTAAGGAGATAACACCTTGGCAATATAAGCTTTGGTACACAGGGAAAGATAGAGACCGAAATGGAGTAGCTATCATTATAGATAAAGAGTACCATAAGGATGTTGTACAGATTAGGAGACAAGGGGATAGGATTATTTTGGTTAAGCTAGTTCTAGGAGAAGAGGTGTTGAATGTCATTAGCGTGTATGCATTCCAGATAGGACTTGATAAGGTTAGTAAACGATAGTTTTGGGAGGATTTAGATAAGGTAGTATAAGAAGTGCTTCTATGAGAAAACCTTTTTATTGGCGGCGACCTTAATGGACATGTAGGTACAAGTAGAAAGGGTTTTGAGTACGTACATGGTTATGGTGTAAGAAACGAGGGTGGGGATGCTATCTTAGATTTTGCTTTATCTTATGACCTAATCCTAGTAAACACATTGTTTAAGAAGAGAGATTCTTATCTTATAACCTTTAGAAGTGGACCAAGAGCAAGTCAGATAGATTTCTTTTTAACTAGGAGTAAGGATAGACATAGATGTTTGGATTGTAAGGTTATCCTAGGTGAAAGTGTTATCGCGCAACATAGACTCCTAGTCTTAGATGTGAAGATAGATAGACAACATCGAAGGACCCAACAAAAAGAAACTGAAAGGATTCGATGGTGGAAGCTAAAAGAAGATTGTCATACAACATGTAGAGATAAATTGGATTCAAAAAGAAGATTGGACAATAGAAGAGAACCCAAATGTAATGTGGAATAAGATGGCAAAATGCATTCAAGAGGTGGGCAAAGAGACATTAGGAGTATCAAATGGAAGAGTGCCGACTGGAAAGGACATAACATGGTGAATTGCAGTAGTAAAAGATGCTGTAAAGACTAAGCGAGAGTGTTACAAGGCCTTGAAGAAGAACAATACAGAAGAGAGTTTTACTAAATATAAGTTAGCTAAAAAGGAGGCAAAGAAGGCTGTGGCAGAAGCTAAGATGAAGGTTGCGAAAGAGATTTACGACAAGTTGAACACAAAGGAAGGAGAGAAAAAGATATACAGATTGGTGCGAGCAAGAGAAAGGAGGAGTCGCGACCTAGGAGTCGTGAAATGTATTAAGGATGAGCATCAAAGAACTCTTATTAAAGATAATGACATTAAGGATAGATGGCATGATTATTTTGACAAATTATCTAATGACGGACAAAATAAAGTTTTGGATAATATCTCGGTGCCTCTCAAGGATTTAAATTGGTGCTTTATGCTTAGTATCAAAGAGACAGAGGTAAAAGAAGCACTAACGATGATGAAGAACGGAAAAGCTGTTGGACTTGATGACATCCCGATTGAAGTTTGGAAATGCCTTGGAGATGTAGGAGTTAGGTGGTTAACAAATCTGTTTAATAAGATTTGGTGCACTAACAAAATGCTGGAGGAATGGAGAAAGAGTGTCTTGATACCTTTATATAAGAACAAGGGAGATATTCAAAGTTGCGCCAACTACCGAGACATAAAATTGATGAGTCACACGATGAAACTATGGGAGAGAGTGATAGAACGTAGATTAAGAAAGAATGCAGAGATATCGGAGAATCGATTTGGTTTTATGCCGGGTCGATCAACTATGGAGGCAATATATTTGCTTAGACAACTTATGGAGCGCTCTCGAGTACTAGGTAAAGATCTCTATATGGTCTTTATAGATTTGGAGAAAGCATATGATAAAGTGCCTAGGGAGGTACTATGGTGGTCCTTAATGAAGAAATGAGTTCCTTTGAAATATATTGAACTAATTAAGGACATGTATGGAGCTGCAAGGACACATGTGAACAGGTGGGGGGCAAACAAGTGAGTTTCCTATCACGGTGTGATTATACCAAGGGTCAGCGTTGAGTCCATTCTTGTTTGCGGTAGTTATGGACAAGATGACAAAATCCATCCAGGATAAGGTGCCTTGGTGTATGATGTTTGCATATGATATTGTCCTATGTGCGGAAACTAGAGCGAAGATCAATGCAAAGTTGGAATTATGGAGACAAACGTTGGAATCAAAAGGATATAAACTAAATAAAGTGAAGACTGAATACATGGAGTGTAAATTCAGTTCTAATCGAGTGGAAGAGCATAATGTAGTGACGTTAGATGGGGTGGCGATACCTAAGCGGGATCATTTTTGATATTTGGGATCGATAGTATAGATGGATGGAGAGATTGAGGGTGATGTGACCTATAGAATCCAGGCTAGATGGAGTAAATGGAGAAGTGCTACAGGTGTGTTGTGTGATAAAGGAATTCCTATATGGTTGAAAGGCAAGTTTTATAGGACAGTTGTTAAACAAACATTGTTATATGATAGTGAATGTTGGGCGACTAAGAGGCTACATACACAAAAGATAAGTGTAACAGAAATGCGAACGTTGCGATGGATATGTGGATATACAAGAAAGGATAGAATGAGAAATGAAAATATTCGTAAGATGGTTGGAGTGGTACCTATCAAAGACAAGATATGTGAAAATCGTTTACGTTGGTTTGGACACGTAAGACGTAGACCTGTAGATGCTCCAGTTAGGAAAATAGAGGCTATGGATGTTGAGAGAAGAGTTAAGACTAGAGGAAGACCGAAAAAGACTTGGAAGGAAGTAGTTTGGAAAGATATGGACGTTTTAGAGCTGGATGAGCAAATGACCTTGGATAGGGATCTATGGACGAAGAGAATACATATGGACGGTCTAACATAAATTCAGATATTGGTTCATGTAGCCTATCCTAATCTCTTAGGATAAAGGCTTTAATGATGATGATGATGATCTTGTAACAATTTATAACTATTTAATTTGATAATTATCCATATAATTTAATTTGGAAGCCAATTTAATTTCCAAAACATTAATCTCATTTTTCTAATTGCTTTACTGCACTTACAACCAAATTTAAAAATGCACCAAGATCAATCTCAAATGAATAAAAATATGAGCCATACATGGTTGGAAAGGTCTTCGACTTAACTTTCCAACGCAATTTGAATCACCTAAATCGGAGTTTCCTATTAAAACTTATGACCAACTCTTTACCGACTACTTAGTTTTGAAATTCCTATATGTGACGTTAATATAGGAATTTATTGCTACTAATCCACAATGAATTAAAATATGAGCATTATATGGCTGAAAATTTTTTGAGTTAGCTTTCTAATGGATTTTGAATCACTTTAATCGGAGTTTCCTACCAACCGCTACGGATGAATCTTCACAGATAGGTCGGCTGGTAGAATCTACTGCTCATAGGGTAGTTTTACAAAATTTCTGGTTTTGATCCATAAGGAACCAAAATGCGAGACCTATATGGTTGGAAAGATAATTAAGTTAGCTTTCTAAATAATTTTACGGTTGATCATTTGGATACTTCGTTCAAGAATTATAATTGAAAAACTAGCGATTGGTCACTTACTACTCATGATGTCTCGATACTCAAAATATCCAATCCTTAGTTTACTTACTAAAATATGAAATTCATGGTTATCATAGTTTGGAGTTTGTCTTCTTCACTTGGGAGTTTAACCACACTCATTTAACTCCTATAAGTCAAACCACATTGACCACTCAATCCCACAGCCTATGGATAAAATCATCATCGTTTTTTTTCAATTTGTTGACTACAATTCTTGGGTACCTCAAATCAGATTTTGAACTAGACGAAATTAATACCGTAGATACATTGAACTCCAAATATCAATATTTTACTCTTTCAAAACCGTTTCAAATCATAACGATTCTCGCATGGATCCCACATTCCTTTCCTTTAACACTCCAACTATTCGAAAATCTTAGCCATTAACCTTCACTCATTCTTTCTTCTAAATCCTCAATCTTAGGGAATTCATATGAAAATTGGGGTTCTCACGCAAATTGTAGTTATTAAAATATTGATAAGGCTTCTTATGTAACAAAGTTGTTTTTAGTATTTACTACCACTATCCTATTACAACTTATTCAAACTTTAATATGGACTTTGAGGCTTTAGCTTATAACTTGTTTAAAATGTTTCAAGGTTATTCTAGTTACCATCATCTTCCTTATTTTATAAAAGAAAACTCTACTGCTTTAAACCCTAAACCATAAACCCAACTCAAATTAAATGCTTTTCCCTTTAAATAAATTCCAAAGGCGTATGAACTTTTTTTTTTCAATTTGAAAACCTTAACACTTAAACTACTTGGAGTAATGTTGACTTATTTCATGCCTCTTATTGTTGTGCAGTTATTACTCCTACCTAATTTTCTATTTTATGCAAAAATGTTCGTTGTGGTTTGGGCTAAATTTGACAAAGAAAAGGCAAAAGTGAACTTTGATTTGGTCATTTTTGTTGTAAATCTGGTTTAAATTCTAGAAAAAAGTTTGTAAATCCTAAATGGCATAAAACTATTGAGGGTTTGTTAGTTTTGGCTTGAAATTGTGCTATGACACAACCTGGACAGTTTTCGCTTAAGTGTGAAGGTATTGTTTAGAAATATCTAGCAAGTGACAACGGCTACAACAGCTACGCTTAAGTGTGAAAGGACTTAAGTTTAAATTAATTTCATTTCTAATCTTCAAAATTATATCAAAACATACTTTTAACTTTTTTAAAAAATTTTCGGCAGGATAACGTTATTAGCTACCTAGCCTTCCTCTACGAAAACGCAATTTACATCCAAATCTAGTTTCACAATTTCCATTCCAAAACCTCAAACCATATTCATTTCAACATTTCAAACGCAACACAATATCCCTACGCCTTCATATGCATCTCTTAACTCTCGCATTACACAGAATTACTACTTAGCACCAGTATTATTTTTCTGCCTCTGCAGTTGCAAAATTAAACATAAATGCAGCAAACCACCACACTTTAGTTACGAAGATTATTCAATACTATTAGACCTACTACATAGCTTATGGTAGCTGCAAAATTGGTCTACTTTATACCGATACTAATATTGCAACTACAGTCAAATCACTTCCGTTTTCGATTATGACTACGCCTACAGTCTCATATTAATTCGTACAACATTCTAAGACTCAAAACATATTGAATTAAGCATGATTGCATAGTCCCCTTCACCTTGGCCGAATGCATTCTCTCTCCTACATGTCTTATTTCAACAATTTAAGCTTAAATTCATGTTTCATGATTATTCTACATTGTTTCTACATCATTTTCACATGAGATAACATCACACACATGCATATTCAAGCTTGACTGAAACCTTGGGAGTGTGAATTCCATAGATTTAATTCAATTCAAACTTAAATACCTAGCTAAACATCTTAAACACATAACTTAAAATCATAAAACCATGGAAAAATCAATTTCTCTCACCCCTTTGGGGTTGGCCGAAACTTGAAGGAGACCCTACACCTGAATTTTGGCCACTTTGACACTTGATTTTGATGTCAAGAGATAGAGCACTAAAAATTATACATGGTTTGTGAAGACTGTTTTCGGTTTGGGGGTTTTTTGCCCAAAGTTTTAAAGCTTTCTCTCTCTTCAAGCTTGTAAAAATGGTGGAAATATGGGTGAGGATGATGGCTGCTGAAATTTGGAGGAGAAAATGGCTGGAAAATTCTTTTAAAATAATATCTTAATGTGCAAATTACCAAAATGCCCTAAAAACATTAGAAGTTGACTATTTTGCCCTTAGCGGTTTATGCTTTATTTATTTTATCAGTCCATATGGCCTAAAACCTTATTACATGAAAAATATTTCACCACTGATAGTTGGTCAAAAGTCATCTCAATTTGACCATAATTTACGAAAATTTCGACGGCATATGGACTTAATTGTCATTTCCTAAATTGTTTCACATTTTTCAAAACATGCCAAAATAATTAGATTTGAAGTGCAGATTCTTACCATTACATTATTTTGCTCCAAATACCATATCTGTCAAGTTTCACTACCATCCGAACACTCAGAATCTTGTGAGGCCTACCAACTGGTTCCCCGTCATACTTACAAAACACATTGTATTTAAATTGTCGTTAGACATCCCTTGATCTTAACTTCATAAATAGTAAGGTAATAGTAGTGAGAAATCGAAATCTCACAGAAAGAGAAGGATAGAAAATAGAAGGAAAATAAGAAAGAAAGAGGAAAGAAAGAAGATTTGGCTATTGTGCTAGAGTTTGGTGTGAAAAATGGGTAAGGAAAATATTGTTTTCTTGGTAAATTTATTTACACAATTTTATAGTTTTTCTGAGCATGTACATGTATCGTTTGAATTGTAGCAAGGGCATAAAGCGGTCAATTATGGAGATGTGGCTAAAGCGCTAGCTTACGAAGCTTTCGGTAAGATACTTTTATGAGGTTGCGTTAGTATTATCTTGTGTAGATAAGAAATTGTATTTATGTGATTATTTGATATTGGAATATCGTTAAAGTATTCATAGAAAATTGATTATTGGTGTTAGAATAGGATATGAAATTGTGTTGGAATATAAAATTGAGTTATGATGGAGCATCCCAAGAATAGTATTAATATGTGATCAAGCATTGAAATATGATAGGGACTTATATAAAAGGAATTGTAGGTTGGTATTGTGAATAAACTACTAGGGTTCGATTTTAACTATGGTTTTTAAATATGTTTGCAACTTTAGTTCAATATAGATCTGATCAGTTTTAATCAAAAGTAAAGTATAAAAACGTACTGAATTGATTGTTAGAGAAAGGAATCAATTGTGAAAATTTAAGTTTGGTTTCATTGATTTTATAACGATTTTTTTTTATAAATGGGTTGTGGGAGAAAGTATTGAATTGTGTTGAATTAAAAGCACTTGATTATTTTATGTCATGATCTGACTATAACTCACAATACAGATAATTTCCAATTTATTATGATTTGGTTGGGCTATCTGTAGTGTCTACACTCATTTCAATCAAAAATAGTATTCAAATCCCAAAACTTGGGCACTCTTTTCGATACATACTGAACAATCATAACTTGTTTTATAGTAATTACCATCAATTTACACTCCATAGTTATATGCAATACATTACAATAAAATGTACATCCCCTGTATAAAATACATGCATAGTAGTACTGTATCTACATTGTCTAAACATAAAAAGAGTAAAATAGTATACCTCTATGGCTTTTGGTAACCGCCTAAGAGATATCAATCAAAATCCTCCCGAAAATAGAATAGCTTTATTGTAGATAATCTGAAAGGAATGTAAGAGGGTGAGCTTACACTCAATAAGAAATATATATATAAAAAAACTAATACTAAGCATAACTATATGCATGTAACCTAAGAATGCTCCTACACTTAACAATGACTAACAGTACAGAATTCAGGCACTCTATTAGAAAGGATATTATAGTCAGTTAGGCAACCAAGCTGAGTATAAACGGATACTTTGAAGTACCTCACTTGTCTCGGTCGCTAACTCTGACTATAATAAGTTTACCGTAATTTGCTTGGTAGACAATTCAATGTACAGTTTTTGATCAATCATTTCTTATGCAATTCAGTAACCAGTTAACAGTCACTTGATAACAATATGAAATTAGTTTAGTAGACTGACAAATAAAATAATTTGTAATATGTACAAAGACCAGTTTAGTAAACAGTTCAGTAAATCACTCAGAACAGAACACTAAACAAATTTCAGAAAACAATACGATAAATCAGTTCAATTGATCGCATTCAGTGAATACTCAGAAAATAGTATGGAAAAATAAATCAATGGCAATCTAGTGGTGTGAGATCCAGTTATACTATTACTATACATGATATTGAACAGTGGATCACTATTCAATTTCAGTGTATTTTGCAGGTTATAAGTGAAACAGTGATGCGGGCCTCATTAGCCTTACAGTGTTCAGAGGATACGATAAGCCTAAGGTAAGAATTTCAAGCCCAAAACATTTTATTTAGATTATTTTTGGAATGCGTGCCAACAATTTAAATAATGACGATTAAGGACATAACCCGGTGGCATTTTTCAAAATTGTGCCTAAACTAAAATGAATTTGGACCAAGTGAAAATAGCATGATATTCTGCATAAAAATAAGTTCTAGGCTATGTCAATAGATAGATCGAATCGGTAGTTAAAACAAGAATTTATGCGAATTACTCGATAGGGGTAATTTCATAATTTCACCTTCACGGTACGTCAAACCTGAACCAAACCACCTTTATTATTCAAAAAACATCCACTAAGAATTTTTGGTGATGAAATCTGAATTTTTGGAGTGCAATTACATAGTTATAAAAATTATGGAATCTTAAGGGCACTTTTGTCCAAAAATTTCAAAATGAAGGGCATTTTGGTAATTTTGCCCATGTCTAGAAAATTCCACATAATTCCCCTCATTGTTGCTGGCCACTATTCATGCTTCTTCAACCTCACTCCCATGCCACACCATAGCCAAAGAAAAGAGAAAAGAAAGAAAGCTTCCATAACTTACAAACTACACATTTTCTTAACAAAATCTCTTCCACAAAATTAATCTACTCATCTTCCTCTCTTCACCCATACCAAAATCCCATTGAATAAGTGACAAAATAAAGAGAAAAGAGGGAGAGAAGGTTTCGGCCACAAGGTACTTCTTACTATCCATGTAGTTTCAATTGATTCCAATGGTAGATTTTAATGTTTTCAAGCATGCTAAACATGAATTGAGTGTTAGATTCATTAAAAATTGAATTAAATCAAGATCCACCATTAATGGGGGTTTCGGCCAAGTGTGGAAGTCTATGAAACCATGTTCTTTCTTACATAAAAATGATGTCAAATTGATGAATAAACATGGTTAAGCATGAATATCAAGTTAGATTGTTGAAATTTCATGGATTATGCAAGATGGTGAATTCGGCCTTGGCAAGAGAAGAGGGTTTCATGGCTGCATTTGATGAATTTAGGATGCCATTAGACTGTAGAAATTATGAAGAGTCCACCGGTGCATTCGGATTTAAAATCGAACTTAAAACGGAGAAGTTATGTTTTAGCACTGGTAGAATTTATACTGGTTTTGATATTTCCAGTGTATAATGTGGCTACAATTGTTGAAGGAAAATGGTTTAAAAATTAAATTGAAGCTAATAACTATTTTTGGCGAATTTCTTTGCAGCCCGGGAGAATTTGATTTCAAGTGGTGCTATCGAGAAAGCCGATTAAGCTAGACAGGTAAGGGGTGCGTGTGTAGACTGTAAGGATATTATGAATGCATGTTTTCGATGAGAATAATTTTATGAGAATAATTTGGAAATGATATGCCTTGGAAACTATGCAAATTATGGTTTTGGCTGGAATTGGAACTGTGTTTTAAGTGCAGGGAGGCTAGGTCAATAACAGCGGTAATGCCGCTGAAATTTCTTAGAAAATTTTCTAAAAATATCATGAAATACTTTAGTGCATTATTGAGTAAAATTCCTAGCCTTAGAAATTAAATATTTAATATTTTTCATAAAATAGTGATATATCAAAAAATATTATTTAAATATTCATGTTACCGAATTTAATTAAAGTGAAGCTACCAATAATTTCCTATGAGTGTTTTACAGTGTAATAGAAGGTTTACAAAATTTATTATTGCCATGTGGATATTTTATAAACTGTTTTCAGTATACTATTTACTGTGTTACAAATTAACCTTTATGGACTGACTGTAGAATTTTCCTATTTTATTAATATTCATAAAGATGATATTACTGTTTAAATACTATTTTGAGATTGTTAGGCCCCGTATCATGCTCACGTGTTATTATTACTATTACTATTATTGTTACTGTGCTGTTGATATTGATCCTATCTTCACAGTCCCAGTTGTCACCTGATCAGTGCACACTGAAGACACCTATAGACTATGGCCATATGTCTCACGTGTTACTATTACTGTTCCCTACGGGGATTATAGCATGATATATTCTGGGTGTTGTCTGGTCTCCACCACTATTACTGATCACTGTATTGTTTTATTGAATTATCACTATTATCGAAGTGTTTACTGTTTATTAAATTGTTTACCGTACTGATTACCAAAGTGTTACTATCACTACTGTTTACTGGAATTTAATAAAGTGTGTGATATATTTTAAGTGATTTAATAAATATTTATTAAAGTGTTTTATATAAATGGTTTTACAACCCTTTTATTTTATTTTTTTATTTGTTTAAAACCTTATTAAATGTGAATTGTATCAAAAATCAAAAACTACTCTCTATAGTCGCTTCTAGGTTCCGTGATATGATAGGTATTCTAAAATACCTTCCATACTCCATCCAGATCCCTAACCGACTATAGTATCCTTCCTTTACTATCCCTAGTGTACTGCTAGGAAATAAATGCTTTTAATGCAGATAGATTTCATAATATCAGTTTCTGCATACAATTCTCTTACTGAGCACGTTTCGCTCACCCTTTTATTTTTCCATCTTCACAGATTACTTACAGTGACTGCTTGATATACCATTCCGAGGATTTCGGCTACGCTTTTGGTTACCCCAAGGCAGCTTAGTATTGAGCCTGGAGGTATATTTATTTCCCTTATATGTTTAGACTTATTGTACAGTACTATTTCATTTGTAAATTATGAATAGGGGATGTAGACATTAAATGAAATACTGTTATGTAAATATTTCTACTTATGCAAATTAAAATAAATTATTTCCACAAGTGGTCACTGTTTAAAGAAAGTGTGAAATAAAGACATCGCAAACAGCCCAACCATTACTATAAGTGTGGAAATGTGTGATTTACTGTACATACTGACTATTACAAGTGGAGACCAGGCAACACCTAATAGAATCATGCATTTCAGAATCCCGAAAAGGAATAATAATACGAGTTACAGCCATAGTCAATAATGGTTCACAGTGAACACTAATCAGGTGATAGTTGTAGGTATTGAAGATGTGACTAAGGTCCATCAACAATAGAACACACACTCACTCAAATAAGCATGATAAATTCAAAGGCTACTATAGGGCTAATAGTCTCAAAACAGGATATAAAATAGTGGAAACACAATTTAGAGTTCAATTTAGTGAAACGAATCTTTAGACAGTCCATAAATCAATAAGATCAGCAACAATGACATTTGTTACGAAAATATTCATCGAATATTCTCAGTTCAGAATCCAGCGTTCAAAATATTTTATTTATATATAAAAATGTCACTAATAATCATAGGCATCTCAAAAACTAGAAAAATCATTAAAATCAGCCTTAGAAACTAAGTTACAAATTAAGCAGTTTTAGCGACCTATATGCAACTCTTAATTTCTTCACTCTTTAATTTTATCTTATTTGCATTTGTAGTCTACCCTTGTGATTCTAGGGTTTAGGGTTTAATTTATGAAATTTCGGTAGTATAATGGTAAGGTTAATCTTAATCCTCCTACACCAGAAACATAGTTCAATAACCATATTCATAGTTTTCCAACCTTAAACAATTCACAGTAACCAATCACATACGATCATAATTTACCCATCATAAATGCGACATAGTATCCTACGCCTCTTACATATATCCCTTACCACTTAGATTCTGCCAAATCACCTGCTAGTTCTACTATTCCGTACTTCACTTGTGAGATGCAAAACACCACACAAACATTGTTAATTCCTCACACTTTAGTTATAACAAGTTTATAACTTCTTGAGATCTATCACATTGCCTACTACAACTTCAAATTCGGTTTCTTTCATACTAGTGCTAACTTTGCAACTATTGTCAAAACATCTCCTTTTTCAGTTCTTACTTCACCAGCAGTCTTGTATTAGTTTATACATTAATCTAAGACCCAAACTAAATTGAATTGAGCAGGAATTCCTCATGCTCTTTTCTTGGCTGAAATGGCCTTCTATAGATACATACTCTTTTTTAATGATTTAAGGCCGTAAATGCGTTCTACTCATTCTCTACACTAATTCTACATCATTTTTGTATGAAGCAACATCACATTCATGCATGCACACTCTTGGCCGAAACCTAGGGGATTGATTCTCACGATTTTAATTCAATTCAAGTCTTAATATACACTTAAACACCTTAAACACATAACATAAAGCCATTAAACCAAATAAAATTTAAGCTTTCTCTCACCTTTCCTCTTGGCTGAAATCAATGGAGAGCCAAACACCATGAAAATGGGCACTTTAAGACTTGATTTTGGTAGTAGGTTTTAGAGCTCAGAGAGCTGGATAGGTTTGGTGAAGACTGTTTTCGGTTTCAAATGTTTTACTAGGGTTTTTAATGACTTTCTCTCTCTAAACCAAGCTTTCAACAATGGTGGATAGTGAGAGAAGATGATGGCTGGTGAAAATGAGAAGAAAAGGCTAGAAATTCTTTTTTAAATAATATCTTGGTGGCAAATTACTAGAATACCCTAATACCTAAGAAAACACCCCATTTTGCCCTTCACATTTCAACTTCCACTTAAATAGCCAGTTTAACTTCCAAAATACCTCGTTCAGTTATAAAACATATCTATTTAACATATTCTAATCATTGAATTTGCCTTTGATAAGTTTCAATTGGTCAAATGGGCAAAATTATCAAAATAGCCCTAACTGTTGAATCCCATAGTTTTCTGCTTTTGCGTACGATTCAGTCCACAACTTAACATGGCATAAGACTTCTTCACATAAGGATGTATCTATAACTTTCGGTTGGTCTTAATTCAAATCAGATTGACCGTTATTTACGAAAGTTTCTGCAACCTATGGACTTAGTTGTTATTTTTTAAATTATTGCACACTTTTCAACATACGCACAAACAAAGGAATTTTAAGATGAGGATTCTTACAATCTCATTATTTTGCTCCAATTATCCATACTGTAGGGTTTCATGTCCATCGAAGCAATAGAAGTCTCAATGGGGCCTACAGTCCAAATCTCTATTTTACCTATGAAACACAAGGTATATAAACAATTATGAAATAACTTATTTCACTAGCTTCATTAGCAGTATGTAACAGTAATATGAAGTGTTAATCTCACATTTTATATACTAAAATGAACTGCCTTGGAAATTGTGGGTTTTGAAATGGTTTGGATAGGTTGAAAATTTTGAATTTTACCTGTAGGAGGTTCCAATTTCTTAAATGTTATACTACCGAATTTGGCATAAAATGTCCTATGTAAAGTTACTGTATTCCTGTACAAATGGAGCTTTAGAATGATTAAAATGATTTATTTAGAAAGATTCTAAAGTACACAGTTGAAATTGAATTTATGCTCTAAAATCAAATAAGATAATTACGAGACAATGGCATTAGCATAACATTAGGATCATGTGTATATAAACAGGGATAATTACCTCATACTGATAATTGATATTATTCTTGGAGTCATGATTTTGATTCTTAGTCGGATAAGACGATTATGAAATATGACTTATGGTATTTTGTGGAAATGTAATGGATAATAAAGGCTGTATAATTAGTGTTATAGAATATGAAATGTATCTTTTATTAAATAAATTAGTAACTATGAGTGACATGGTGATTGAGACTGTAATAAATTGTTTTATGTTAATGTGTGGTATTGTGGATGATACTGAAATATAGATACCATGTATTGATGTGACAATGTGATCTTGGTAAGAGATATACAATATTAATGTTTATTTTATCAGTGACAGGACTAGCCATTAACACCAAAATCGATGTTTTGGGTTAAGGCCATGGTCCCATATAAACAATACTCACACACAAAAACTCCTTGATGTAGGAGGTTTTGGGATATTATTGGAATTATATTTATATACATGTGAAAATATATGGATATTCATTGTGTTTTATGGACTGTGAGATAGATGTTGGAAATTGGAAGTGAATTGAGGTTTGATTTGTATGGATGATAATTGGATAAGAAAAATGTGAATCTGTCACAGCCCGTGACCCTATTTTTCATCTTTTTCTATACATATTATTTGGTTGAGTTGTCTGCGATACTTTACTTTTCTTTTACATATAAACAATTTCATATAAAATTATAATATGAATTACATCCCCTATCTTAATTCATAAGGAAGTAGTACTGTAGATAAGTCTAAATACAGAAAATAAATTATTGTAACTTATGTAATAAATCAAACTGTCACATCATCCCCAAATGCACAGCCAAAATCCTTTAGATGTTAGACTTCAGTTCTTGAAAATCTGAAATGTTAAAATTAAGGGGTGAGCAAACCACAACTCAGTAAGAGAGTTATATGCAACACTTGATATACAACTATCTATATGCTGAAAAACTTTTTTGTTTTCCTATAAGGGCTCTAGGCTCATATGTAGGAAGGATACTATAGTCGGCTAGGGATCCGAATGGAGTAAGGTAGGTATTTTGAAATACCTGTCTTGTCCCGCAACCTAGAAGCAACTGTAGAGAGTAATAAATTTCTTTTGAAATTTAATTCCTTTTTCCCTTTCATTTCGTATCCTTTTGCATCTTATGCTTTTATGAATTTAAAGCATTTAAATAAAATATCTAATATTTATCTATTCTTTTAGATAAATATTAATTTAAATTATCATCCTTCTGTTTTAAATTCCTTTCGTGTTTTACTGTATAATGTATAATTAGTACAGTACTTTAAATAGCAGAATAAGCTATTAAATCCTTTTCATATAAAATATATATCATTTAAATCTAATAGTTAATTTAAAAAATTAAAATAAGAATATTAGATTTATTTTCCTCCTCTTTCCTTTTTAAAAACATATCACATATTCATGTCACATATAGTCTAATATTCAATTTAAAATCATAGTAAGAATATTAGACTTATAAACTCTTTTGAAAAATCATCATGCAGTACTATAATCAGTACTGTAATAAGCATTATGTAAAATGCTGTAAATCATATTCATTTAACTTGTCACATATCGTGTAAAATATTTACATTTCACATATCATATAAAACATTTTCATATATGGAGACTGAGGCAATCATCATTCATATCATGCTATAGACCCCGAAGGGTAAAGAAGTAAATATATTAGATATATGGCCATAGTCTATCATTGTCCTCGGTGGATCACTAATCAGGGGTCGACCGGGACTACATATCACATATCACATATTACATTTCACATATCACATATCAGCATGATAGGATGCCAACTAGTCTCAAAACCATGTTTTTCATCATAAAATAACCTTTATGGAATTTATAAAAATATAAAAATAATAATTTTATAATTAAAACCACAAAGGTTATAAAAATCATTTAGTGAATATTTAGAAAATATAAATTAAATATTCACTTTATTTCCTTTCAATTTCCTTTTCATATCACATGTAGTTCGCTTATCGAGAGAATTTTTGGTGATCTCATTATCACCAAATTTGAAAACATGAATATTTTAAAATTAAAATTTCGTATATTTATGTTCTATGAAAAATAATTAATTTCTTGATTTTCGTGGTTGGAAATCATTTCTCGTGAAATAAAATCATTTATTATGATTTCACTTAATTTCCTAAAATTTTTCGACAGCATAACGGCTGCCGATTGACTAGCCTCCTGCACAGAAAATACAATTTATTTCTCACAACCAGCCAATCAACACAATTTTCCAACCGATGAATCACCACAAAATATTTCATAAAATATTTGATAATTAAAATCATGCAGACTGCATATCCTTACAGGCTGCACATGCCTCCCTTACCTGTTCCGGGTAGGCGACTTCCTCTCAAATGTCGCGCCTGTAGTCCACACCTCCTGATTTCATCATCTCCACTCATCTCGTAAAATTCCTACAATTTCAATTGCATACTAAATTTAGTATTTTACGAGTTTGTTTAATAAAATAATTATGATAAAAATTATCATAATTTCCTACCGTATTTTCTCTTTCTTTTTCTTTTTCCTTTTTCTTCATTCTTTTTCCTTCTTTTTCTTCCTTTTTCTTCTTTCTTTTCCCTTCTTTTTCTTCCTTTTTCTTCTTTTTCTTTTCCTTTTTCTTTTCTTTTTCTTTTTCCCTTTCCCTTTTCTGGTCTAAACCAGTTCAGACCGGTTCAGACCGGTTCGGCCTTCCTCCACTGGTTCAGCCGGTTCGCCCACTGTCGGTCCTCCTTTCCACCGGTTCATGCCTCCCACAACTGGCCGAAGTTGCAGGGACGTCGGATCTGGCCTCCATTTCTCCCCATCGGCGGTGGTGGCGCCGGATCTGGAAGTGACGACGGCGGCGGCTCCTTCTCCTCCTCTTTTCTCCTTCCTTTCTCTTCCTCCTTCACCGTCGGTGATCTCCTTTCCTTCCCCTGGCCTCCGCCGGTGTTGTGGGGGGAATGGCGGTGCCCGGATCGGCCGGCATCGCCATGTCTCTTTTTCTCTTCTCCTCTTCTTTCCTCTTCGGTTTTCGTTCGTTTCTCTTCTCCGTTTCCTTTCCCGTCATCGGCGTCGGCTTCCTCTTCCTTTCCTTAGCTCGCTGGCAACTTCGCCTCCTCTTCTCTTCCCTTGGTCGACCGGGCAACAGGGGTCGGTCGCCCCTTACGTTTCTCCTCTGTTTTTTTTCCAAACAGAAGGAAAAAAGGGAATCGAGTTTTCCCGATTCCTATTTTGTTTTTTTTATTAAATTTTTTTATAATTATATATATTTGTAATATTAAATATATATTTTTTATGTAAACTATTAATATATATATATGTACACTTTGATTTAAAATACTATATACATATATATTTCATATATATATATATATTATATACATATACATAAATGTATAAAAATTTACATTTATATATTCAATGATATAAAATGGTACTTCAATATATGATATATACATATATTCCATACTAGAAAATTGCCCGTGCTTCGCTACGAGAAAATTTTTTTCTTTACAATTTTTTGTTCAAACTCAGTGCATACAAATGAAAAGTTAAAAATTAAAATACTCAAGAGTTGAACAATCATGCTCGTTAATTTGTTACAAAACCTAATTGAAATTTTGGTTCAATGTAAACATGGAGCAACAATCGACATAAGTTGCCAATCCACACAACAGCATAGAAGCTGGCCAAAGTATATAGCTCGCCAATCCACACAAACTGCATGACCACTCGCCAATCTACACTGCTGTAGAAACTTCCCTTTTCTTCGATTCCACAACAAAATATTTATATCAATAAGAAATATACTCTAATAAAAGAGACACATACTACAGAAGCTCGTCAACTCACATAATAGCATAACAGCTCACGAACCACATAGCTCACCAAACTACACAACTGCATAACCACTCACCAATCTACACAGCTGTAGAAACTCCCTTTTTTTTTCGATTCAACAACAAAATATTTAAATCAATAAGAAATATACTCTAATATAGGAGGCACATACTACAGCAGCTTGCCAACCCTCACAAAGAGCATAGCAGCTCGCCAAAGCACATAGCTTGCCAACCCACAAATCCACATAACTGCTCGCCAATCCACACAGCTGTAGAAACTTCCCTTTTCTTCGATTCAACAACAAAATATTTAAATCAAAAAGAAATATACTCTAATAAAAGATGCACATACTGCAGCAGATCGCCAACCCACACAAATAGCATAACAGCTCGCCAATCTATAGCACGCTAATCCACACAACTGCATAATTTACTCGCCAATCTACACAACTGTAGAAACTTCCCTTGTCTTCGATTCAACAACAACATATTTACATCAATAAGAAATATACTCTAATAAAAGGAGCACATACTACAGCAGCTTGCCAACCCTCACAAACAGAATAGTAACTCGCCAAAGCACATAACTCGCCAATCCACACAATTGTAGAAACGCTCACCAATCCACAAAGCTGTAGAAACTGCCATTTTCTTCGATTCAACTATCGTAATACTGCATCAACTTGCCAACCCCATAGCTCGCCAATTCACACAACAGCATAAACAGCTTGCCATCCAACATAGCTCGCCAGTCCACACAATTGCATAAATCGCTTGCCAATGGACACAATTGTAATACATGCGTCATCACCAATTGCTTCAATTGACAAAACAGTGTTCATACACGCATCATCACCAATTTATTCAATTGACAAAAGCTATCTTTAATAGTATGTATTGATTTACTTTTAAAAAAATTACTTACATAATTTTTCAAAAAAATCACTTACATAATTTTTCAAAAAAATCATCATCTTTTTTCCAAATAAATATAGGAAAAAAATTATAGCATTTCCTAGCTACATTATTTTCTAAAACAACATTTTATTGTCTATTGTTCTCCATAAAAAAAAGAATTTACATTTATAAATTATATATAACAAAAAACATGTTAAGGATTTAACTAAAAAATTGTTGAGAAAAAAAATAAAAGGACCTAAGTAAAAAAAAAATTGTTGAGAGCAAAAAAAAATAATTGGACAAAAAAACATGTTAATGATTTAACTAAAAAAATTGTTGAGAAAAAAAAAAAAGGACCTAAGTAAAAAAAATTGTTGAAGGCAAAAAAAAATAAATGGACAAGTGTCAAGCTATGGGAGAGGAGGAGACAAAAATATATATATGTATAGATATGAATGTATATATTTATTAAAAATATATTTATATAATATCATTATAAAAATATATATAAAAATACATATCTTTATTTCTTATTAAATTTGGATTTCTTAATATCCAAATTTATTTTCCCCCCAATTTCAATTTCTCCATCTATTCCTTCATCAACCTTTTTAATTTCAATAATATTCCAATTCTTGTGAATAATTTCTTTAATTAATTTAATTTCTCTATTTGCATTGGAATTTAATTTACAAATATTTAATATCAAAATATTAAAATTCACGGTTATCACATAATCAACACTATTTTGTGACCTTGAAAAGAGGAGTGTGATTTTAATAACCTATGAATGTTATTAGTGTGTGTTTGTGTGTGTGTGTGTGTGTGTATATATATATAAAAATACATTGTGATCTCATTGATACTATTGGAGAATTGAGTTATATTGTCGTGCATTTAGGTTCATTCATAACTTATGACCTTGAAACTTTAGAACCATGTATCGATTTTAAAGAGAAAATATTGTTTTGAAATTATATGAATTTAAATCTTTTGAACAAAAGTAAATGTTTGAAATGCCTAGACAGTCACAATGCATTAATACTTAACTTGTGCTTTGACATCGTGCATAACATGTACAAACTGAACATATGGTTTAACTATACATTCATTTGAGAAACAATGCAGTTTTAAATGCTTTATTGTTTAGGCTGTCTTAAAGGATTTGAAAAGAAATCTGAAAAAAAAAAAGGATTTCGATTTAGGAACGACATGTACCCTATGGAATGCTTGTGTGGCTTATGCCTTTGTGGCATAGAGTATATATATATATTGTGTAGTTTTGCCTGTGTGGCATGGAACCTCATTTATATATACGTGATATGTACATGTAGATGTTGCCTGATGAGACCATTCCAGGCTGTGCAACAATACTCGTAGACACATTCCTCAGTTTCTAGCTGATCAGCGGGACTAGGACAATCTATGATCATAGATAGATGCCCTTATAGGGAAACTTTCCTATTGATAGCTATAATAGGTTAGAGATAAGATGTTATCAAAATAGGAATTTATGCTTAATCTTTTATTAAATGTTACATACTATCTAGAGTATGGTTTTCTTATATTTAAAACTCTAGACATGATATGTTTTAAGGTATATGTGATATGATTGAAATTGAATATGACTTCAATATGGTTTTATACTACGCATGATATGATTTGAGACCGTACATGTTTTGAACCATGTTTAAAATATATGCAAATTGATTTTGAGATTGTATATGCTTAATACAGGATTATATATGTGTGACATATTTTGAAATGAAAATTGTTTTATATAGTAGAGTTTTCATATGTTTACATACTAAACCCTGTCATGATAATACATCTTGCATTAGTGCATCATAGGTAGTGATACAAGGGTACTTAGTGTCATTAAGGCATGATTGAATTAACACTCAAAGGATATCGATTCCTATATGATACTAGATATACACTTACAAGATTCATGTGTTTGCATTAGAGACGATATAATTCTAACTATATTCTTATATTAGTAACTTACTAAGCCCTCGCTTATTAAATGATACTAATTTTTTTATAGATTGATTCAAGTTAAGGGACACGTTGGGACATTTCGGGTGATTGAATAGTGTCTTAATGCCCAAGGTCTTCATTGTTGAATATTTTGGTATTGTAATACTTCTTCCGTATATGCTTTTATTTTCAGGTGATTTCTATATAGTACTATAGGGTGGGGTGTAAACTGGGATAATAAGTAGTTAATATAATATTTTAATGTTACATGATTTGTTTGTAGTAAGTAGTTGTGGATGTTAGAACTGTTGAATTGAGAACGGCTACTGTGTTGCATTATGTTGAATTTGATTTGTAGGTGATTAATTGGGGAAAGTCTTACAATATAAGGGAGGATATTTTCAATATGTTTTTAAGAAATAATAAGTTATGGCTAAAACTGACCCCTGTCTACCTTAGAAAGTAATTTAAATCACTTTTCAATTAAGGAATGAATGGAAATGGTTTAGCGACTACATTGGCACCGAAAACAAACCATAAAACGAAAAGAAAAAATTTAATCCATAAATTTGTTAACTGGATTAAGTTTAAGTGTTAAAGTGAAGTCACGACTTTCGGGTCATGAAAAATGCAGTTGAAATTTTAGAAATATATGTCGAAAGTGTCATCCTAAGCAGCAGAAAACTATTAAGGACTTGTTGGTTTTGACATGAAGTTGTGCTATAAGACCACTTAGAGAGTTTTTCCTTTATGAAGATATTTTTCAAGAATATTTCGACAAGCGGTAACAACTAGCTTCAGTAAGGTGATCAGTAGACAAAATCTAGAAAATAAAGATAGCAATTGGTGGTGTAAACACGATTTTTGTCTAGGCATAATTTTTGGTAAGATTAAATTTTAATTTAATATTAATTCTTGAACAATTGCATTTCAAAATTTGATTTCGAGAGTTAATTTGAGCTTTTAAAATACTGGATCTCAAATTTTATTTTTTGTAGATATATTTGGTCTTAAAATGTTGACTAGTCTTTAAATATGAATCTTGGAAAGGAATGGAAATTTGGAAGCTTTGGAAAAATATTGAAAGTTAATAAATAATCAGGAAAATTAAAATGAGATTCAATTGGATTTTGGGAAGAAATTTTGAAAATTGAATGTTTGTTAGAATCTTTCGGAAAAGATATAAAATTTTTTTCAGTCACAGCATCCCTACACCTTCTATATATATTCCTGACCAATCCAAATCACAATGCAGCACAATATAGCCAAGATAGTAGTAAAAGCATAAGTGAGCATGTATTCGCTTACTCTAATTTCCACCAACTTACTTCGGAGTTACAGGAAACAACAGTCAATTGTCCGTATTCCTTTTACTAAACATGTAGTACACTTAAGGATCTTTTATATTTTCTAATACAACGACAAATTCGGTCTACTTCTATGAGGACCACATTTTCCCAATATATTCCATAAGCTAAAGGTTAGGAAAATGAAAAGACAAAGGACGAATTACTAAGAAATGAAAAAATTGGACTTATAAGAGGAAAGTGTCATATGGGCCCTACGAGACTTCTACAGTCCGGATTGTAGTGAAACTCCAAGGTTATGATATTTGGAGTGAAATACCGAGATAGGAGAAATCTATACCTCAAAATTCCTTCGCTTGAGTATGTTTTGAAAATGTGCAACAAATTCAAACTGACGATTACGTCCACAGGCCGTGGAAATTTTTGTGAATAGTGGTCAAACTGACTTGACTTTTTACCAATTGATAGTCATGGATAAATCTTCGTGTGAAGAAGTTTCTACAGTCCGGATTGGAGTGAAACTCTAAGGTTATGATATTTGGAGTGAAATACCGAGATAGGAGAAATCTATACCTCAAAATTCCTTCGCTTGAGTATGTTTTGAAAATGTGCAACAAATTCAAAAATGACGATTACGTCCACAAGCCGTGGAAATTTTTGTGAATAGTGGTCAAACTAACTTGACTTTTTACCAATTGATAGTCATGGATAAATCTTCGTGTGAAGAAGTTCCATGTCATGTCAAATGGTAGATTGAATCACGCGAGAAAGTAGAAAATTACGCAATTTAACGATTGGGGTATTTTGGTAATTTCACCTTCATTATCAGCCAAACCTCGACAAAAGTTTATTCAATGATTAGAATGAGTTAAATAGATGTTTTTTATGAGTGAATGAAATATTTGAAAGTTAGACTGAACATATAAATCGAAATTAGAAAGAAAGGGGACGTAGTTAGAATTTTTAAAATTATTGAAAGGCATTTTCCTAATTTTACCTTAACGATATTTTTAAAAAGATATTTCTCTTCTTTTTCCTCCATTTCCGTCCATCATCATCTTCCTCAAGCTTTCTCACACTAAAAGTTTGGGTTTAGAGAGAGAATGTCTATAAAACCCTAGCCAAACACTTTGAAACCGAAAATTGTCTTCACCAACCCTACCCAGTTTTCAGTGCTCTATCTTTTGACACCAAATCAAGTCCTAAAGTGGCCAAAATCAAGGTGAACCAACCCCCATTAGATATGGTCAAGAAGAAAGGTGAGAGAAATCTTGAAATTTTCATGATTTAATGGTTTTAAGCTATGTGTTTAAGATGTTTAAACATGTATTTAAGCTTAGATGGAATTAGAACCATGAGAATTCTTCCTTAGGGGTTATAGCTAACTTCTCTCATGTATAAACATGATGCTTCTCAATACGAAAACAATGTAGAATTAATGTAGAGACTACGTAGAACATGTTTGTAGCTTTAGATTGTTGAAACAAGATGTGTAGGAGAGATTATCCCATTCGACCAAGGTAAAGGTGACACTAAAAGAGTGTTCAATTCAATGTGTTTTGGGTTCTAGAATACTATATAAAATAATAAGGTTGATGGTGCAATCAGAGTCGAAAACGAAGGTGATTTAACGGTAGTTGTAATGTTGGCATCGGTATAAAGTAACCGGATTTAAGATTGTAATAGACAATATACTAGGTCTCGAAGAGTTAAATACCGTTTATAACTGAAGTGTGAAGCATTGACTGTATTTATGTGGTGATTTGCAGCTCGAAAGTGAGGTGTGAACACTGGTGCTATCGAACTATTTGGCAAAAATCGAGTGGTAAGGGATATATATAGAAGGCCTAAGGATACTGTGCTGCATGTTTTTGATGGAATATAATTTTTATGAGATTGAGTTGATGGTTTGATTCGAAATGAGAACTGGAATTGTGGTTTATAAATTATGTTTTCTTGTAAGGAGGTTAGGTTAGGTATAGTCGTTATGCTGCCGAAATTTCTTTAACCGAGCATAAACTTTTAAAACCATTGCTTGGTATGATTTTGTGAGTGGAATGAAAGTAAAAGCATGTTTTGGAATAAAAGTTTTTAAATGTTATAAGTGCATACTGAAAATTGTAACTTAATTTACAATATAATTTTTAAGCATTTTCCTACTTTTCATTATTTACTCACGTTTTCATGTTACTGTTATGCGTAAATAAAATATTTTGAACATTGATTTCTAAACTAAGAATATTTGGTGAATTTTTATATTTCAACTATAATGATTTTTGATTTTAATGTTTTATGAACTGACTAAAGATAAGTTTTATTGGATTTGGTTTTTGTAAATATTTTAATTTAGAGTAAGTGATTGGCCACTAGGGTGGATCCTTGGCCTAAAAGGGGTACGCCAATCTTTACAATAAAATATGTATTTAGTAATGTTTTAAGACTGTTGGCCCCATACTAGCCTTCAGGTGTATCATGCTATTCTGAGTGAGTGGACTTCGCTTTTTGACCAGGTCGCATCATCAATGATTTTAGCATCCATAGTGGTCACTTGATCAGTGTTCTCTATAGAGCCTTCAGACTATGACCATATGTCTTCTGAATCTTTTAGTGCATGATTCTATTGAGGCTTGCCAGGTCTCCACTGTTTTTGATTTATTTGAAATTTATATGATTTCTGAACTTTTGATATCTGAACTCTGAAATCTAAAATGAATATGATTTATCTAGACTTTAATGATTTATGAACATTTGACATTTAAAGTTTGAAATCTGAATGTTTTGATACTAATAATGTGAATGTTATTTTGAACTCTAAAGTTTGCATATTTTCTGATTGATTTAAAATTATAAGAATGACAATTGAACATCTGAAATCTGCATGTTTTCTGATTGGTTTAAGACATCTGCACTGTATAGGTTTGAAAATGGATTTTGAATGATAAATTGTCATGATTTTGATTTTGAAAAATGAATTCCTTCTCTGATTTATTTCGTAGTCTGCTCTGTGGTTGAAGTGTTAGGAAAAAAGGTTCTTGTACTATTTACCGAATCAATTCACTGTCTGTTTACTAAGTATTCACTGAATTGATTACTGAACTAGTTCTAAACAATCCTCTGAACATGTGATTTCTGATTGATCTTCTTAAAGGTTTTCCAAGTGTGTGATTTTCTAACTAATTGTCTAACAATGTTCTAAGTAAGTGATTTCTAATTGATTTTCTAAAAGGTTTTCTGCACGTGATCTTTTGAATGATTTCCTAAATTGTGTTCTAAGTGAGTGATTTATGATGGATTTGCTGAGCTGTTTACTAAGTTGATTTTCAAATTGTTTACAAGATAATTTAATGAACAATGAACCGATTGATTTATTGGATACTTTACTGAGCCATTGATAACGACTATTTATTATTGAGTATTGTCACTAAAGATTTGAAAGGTTTATATTGATTTGATATGCATGAATTCCTTCTCTGTAAAGTTTTCAGAAATTCCCATAGTCGGATTTAAGGACCGAGACAAGTGAGGTGTTCTAAAGCATCCTTCCATACTCAGCCTGGTACTCTTAACCGATTATAGTATCCCTTTCGATAGAGTTCCTTCATACTATTTTAATTTTGGTTGCATATTTATGAAATATGTTTTCAACATATGCATATAGGTATGCATAATATCATTTCTTTTTCATATATTTCTTATTGGGCGAAAACTCGCATTGATAGCTGATCGTTAAAAGAAAGTTCTGATTGGATGCTTATGGGGTTTCGATATTATACCTCGTAGGTATGGTATTCAGACATTTATTGTACAGTACTTTAGTGTGTAAAGGGATGTAAACAATAAACTAAAGAAGTTGGAATGTCAACCATAGTTTTGTTATTATATAGAAAAACAAATACGTATTGTAATTTAGTGTACTGGGATCGATCTGAACAATTAAATGTTGAGATAGCTAAGGAAAGTTTTAGCTTAATATCAGAGTGAGGACATTGAGCATAGCTCAACCAAATGTGTGAAAACGGAAAAAGTTAGTTCCGATTTTCAGGAATCAGAGAGTGACAACTTCTATTGGATCCTATAACTACAACTACAGTCAAAACTTATCAGAATTCAATTTTGACTTCACCAACAATCTTCTTATCATCCCTACACTGTTCTAAGCCCCATTTTAAATTAGATTGCACATTGTTTCATATCCCCCTTCACTTGGCTGAATTTACCATGTCATCCTACACATGGTATTTTTCAATTCTAATTCCATATTCTTACTTTTCATTATCCAAACATTAGTCTATATATTAAAATTAAATCTAATCAACAACTGGACATATAAATCTCTAAGTGGTAGAATTTATTTAAGTATCTTACACATGGATTTATTTAAAATAAATGTTGTACACAAGCTTAACACACTTAGAACTATCATATTTATCAAAAGGAATTGAAAACAAAATCTTCTCTCTCTTACCCCTTAGTGGCCGAATCTTTATGGCTAGATTTTACCCACCAAATGGCCATCCTCAAGGCTGATTCTAAGGTATGTGGTAGAGTTTGATGAGAGGAATAACTTTCATTTAAAATGTTTTTCGATTTGGAGCTTGTAAACTAGGGTTTTCAAGCTTTCACTTTCTAAAACCATGAAACATCAGGCTTTCTCTCTCCTTCCATTCATGGCTGGCTAAACATAATGAGGAATATGAGATTTTTAAGCATTTAAAATATTTTATTGGCCAATTTACCATTTTGCCCTTCATAATTTTTAAAATACCCTTTATGTCCTAACTATTTTAATATTCATTTAATTATTTAATTTCTTTTCAAAATATGTTTATTTCCATGCCAAATATATTTATTTAATATAATTTATTCAAAACTTTGACTTTTGATAGGGTTTGATCGGTCAAAATGATGAAATTACGAAAATATCCTTAACTGCTCATTCACGTTGTTTTTGGCCTTTTTGTGTGATTCAGTCTACGGACTGAAATAAAGTAAGACTTCTTCACACAAGGGGTCAACTATAATTGTCTGTTGGTCTAAAGTCATACTAAGTTGACCGTTACTCATGAATGTTTTTTTGACTTATGGACACAATCGTCATTTTTGAATTTATTGCACACTTTACAAGGCATGCACAAACAGATGAATTTTGAGATGCCGATTCTTACCATCTCAGTAATTCACTCTAAATATCATCACTTTAGAGTCTCATCTCAATCTGGATAGTAGAAGTCTTGGTGAGGCCCACAGTTAGATTTCCTTTATACCTAACAAGCATAAAGGAACTTATCATTCTCACTAGATCTAATCATTCTAACTTCGAATACAATTTATATGGATGAAAATGGGTTGTGAATCTCACAATACGTGTTCAAATGGTTTTTGAACCACATCAAAAGGGGTTTTCATGTTTTTTGAAATGATTGAATTAAAGATATTTGCTAAACTGTTTTGAGATTTTGGCATATTATATTAACACCAATAAAGTATAAATGGACACGCCTGAGTGAGCGGTGCTCCTAAGCTTACATGTGGACTTATCAGATGAGGTTCTTATAAGGTTTTTGGACATGTCAGACAAGTTCTAGTATAAGTCTAGACCTCCATCTGATTAATGAGATCAGAGTTTACCATGATTATAGGTACAACCCTTCTCCATTGGGGCCTTTCGGATCTACTGATATCTATAGTGGAATTAAGACTTTATTATCAAATCCTTATTGAAAAAGTTGATTTACATATTGAAATTAATATTGGGCTGTGCTTTAGAGCTAAGTTACTTTTGTTCACAAGTATCGAGTTAGAGTTCCTTAGGACATGATATCAGTTTAAATATACAACAAGTATGATCGAAATGGTATTTGAAGACTGCATTATTGTGGATTCATGCATTGCATGTAAAACAATATAAAGCTACTTTTGCACTTATATAATTGACTTACTGACCTCTCAATACCTAAAATTTATCCTAAACCTTTTCAGATTAAGCACAAAGTTGGGGAAATATTTCAGATCCGTCTAGAATACTTTTGCGGCCTGAAATATCATCCCAACTCTCTGAGGAGACTTTCTTGCTTATTTTTGGTATATCATGATTCTTCTTGTATTCAACTACTATTCAAGCTGCTTTTGATTCAGCAGCATAGGATAGGATGTAAACTAAGACAATGAGATATTATTATAATATTCTGATGCTTTATAATGTGTCTTGTTTTTTCGGTGGATTGGAATTAAGTTAAATGTCAATAAAATCATAAAGTATGCTTGACAATGATATTGGTATGGATGTCATCAGAATGGTATCTATGGAATAAATATCTAGGACTGTATAGAGGATATGTTGTCTGTACAGTACTAGACTAGGACCTTGAGCAATTAACTCTAAATAAGACAGGAAGTTAACAACTTTATATTGACACTGCACAAACACAAACAAACCCGTTAAGTTAGGAAAAAGCGAAAAATTTGCCTAAAATTTTCTACACAGTCGTAAGGTTAGACATCTCGTCCCTGCCTTCGGGTTGTGACATAACTTACAGTACCTATGGATTTATTTGTCGATTTATCATAGTCAACCTATACCTCATAGGCAATTTGACAATAACTAATGATTCATTTAACCAAACAAGAAGCCTAAAATAATAATGGCTTCAATTTGTAACTCATAATGTATCATCATCATATTGAATGTAAAAAACTTACAAGATCTATTTTCATAACTAGGAAAATCCATATCAACAATTGAATAATATCATGCTCACACAAGGAAAATATGTCATCAAATAATCTAATGATAATGACTCCAATTAATCAAGTGAATCACTAAAATCCTTATAAGCAATTCGACGATCACTAATGATTCATATAACTAAAATGTAATTAACCTATAATGAACTAAAATAATAATGGCTTCAAAGTGTAATTAGCAGCGCGCTATGATCATAATGAACCTAAAAGACTTACAAGTTCTATTTTCATAACTAGGAAACTCCATATAAACAATTAATTAATATCATGCTCACATAAGGAAAATATGTCATTATACAATCTAATCATAATGACTCCTACTAATCAAGTGAATCACTAAATCGCTCTAATCATATTTTAAATGAAGTGAAAGAAGCATAACAATTAATGAAGTCATAACCAAAATTATGTATTGTATGCCATCATGCTAAATGTGATAACTACTACTGTTTTTGCACTTTTGTGGTGTCACGTTAATAAACCACGTGTCAAATAATTAACATATTATGAAAATATATTCATATTATTAAGTTCATTTAATATGTCTTTTGACTAAGTGTCAAACAATAGCCTAGGTACAAGTGGAATAGAGGTTGGGGTGATGATGGTTACTTCAAGATCCGAACTAGCGTAGATGAGTGTGGTATTGGATCTGACGTGGCAGTTGGTTTGCCTTCCACCAAAAATCTTGTTAGTGAGGTTGCGATACGGACACTTTCGATGCTTCATTTTGAGAGTAATTCATCTAGACATGCCTACTATCATTTATGTATCAATTGGGAGTTGCAATCATAGTTTATCAATGCATGGACTACTGTTGTTGTTTCATGTTGATTTACAAATGTATGCTTCATCCTATATATATGTGTTCTTCTAGTTTGAAAATAAAGTACTCCTACTAACCCTATCACATATGATATCTCCAAAACAATAACTTTCTAAAACACGTGTAAGAGAACTCCTATTGATTTTCACTTCCTTTAAAAGTTTTTTTTTTCTCAATAGAGTACAATGAAGTCAAAACCTTTATTCTTCATTATAATTTTAAAGAGTTAAATCAAAATATTATTCAAGACAAAGAAGGAAGACTTTTAAAATTCTTCTTCTTATTTTTTTCTCAAAAATATTTTAAGTAATTAATAAAAATAAAATGTATAAAATAAGATAAAATTTGGGAAAGATTAACAAGGAATTAACTAAATAAAATCTAAAACATTTAGTTTACTAATTTGCATAAAGTTGTTTCCTCAAAACTCTAACACGACTGATAAGTGTAAAACAACTTCTCACTCACATGTTGGTTCCTTAAAAGAAGTTTAATTTTCTTAAAAATACGTTGTCAAAAAATGACAACAAGATACCTATAAAGTCAGTAACTACTAAGTTTGATAATTTTAGCAAGGATAATTAGACATGTATCTTAATTCAGAGTTAAACAACCAAAATAAATATTTTTTTTTCAAAATGAAATTATGTTTCAACAACTCTCAATTTTGCATAAAACATTACCAAGGGAGATATCATATCATGTCCAAAAATCTATTCGAATGTAGAAGCTATCTTACGACACAATATTCAAATATAAAACCTAGGATATAATAATGACTTAAGAAAAAAAAAACTTATCACTAGTGGCAGACATTAAAACCATGATGACAATTATAAAATAAATTCAAATTAAGTATAAAGGCATTAACTATTTCAATTCGTTTATTAGTCTTATCAATAATGGCCAAGATACATTATTACATATTTATATTGGTAAACTTAATATTTAGAAAACATATTATACCATATGCATTTCTCAAAATTTATTACAATCTGTTTTGGGAGAGAAAAGATTACACTTTTCCAATGACAATCCATATTAGCATGATTGGTAGCTTACCAATCCATGCACAAAATTACATCTATGTCATACATGTGTAATAAAATCATGTTAGCTTCTAGTTCCTTTTCTCTCACTTTCAGTTTACAAGATTTATAAACAAGATCGATCGTTTGAGATTCTTTCATTACTATGCTAAGGTGCCATAGGTATCCTAGTGACTCAAGCTCTGCGTGGAATCTCCTAACAAATAAAGGGGAAATAAATAAATGTGTAGAACCAGGAGCAATTAAAACTAAAGCTTTACAATTAAAGATTAGGAGCTTACCCTTAATGACAAAGCCGGATGCATATGCAATCTCTTAATCGAGTGTGAAGACTTTACCATGAATGACGGGCTTCTTGCCCTTATTTGTAGCCTTAGGCTACCTAGTAGCCCTTTCTCTACTGATTTCTCTGGAGCTTTCACCATAAGAGAGTCTCTAATCAAGTGTCGTATCTTAATGCATTGGAAACATGTTCAGTATCTTTATGCCATGGCATTTATACCGTGGCATAGTGTTATGATCCTTGCCACATTTAGGGCAAGTCTGACTAGTCTTAGGCTTCTCAGCATGCTTATGAGTGCATCTATCTTCTATCTATTACCCTTGTCCTTTTTCTAGGTCGCCTTACCAGAATTAGCCTGCTTACCCTTACCCTTATTGCGGCTATCATATTAGCATGGGTCTTATTCAAGTCCTGCTCGACAAATTGAGCTTGCCTAATCACCTCAGGGTATGAAACAATGTGATAAGTGACTAGCTTGCTTTTGATAGCGAGTCTCAAACAATCTACAAACTTAATGGCGTTCATGATGTTAGCTCTAGCAATAAATGTATCATACTTGCATAGCATCATGAATTTAGACTTGGCTCCACTGTCAAATTACCTTGAATTAGATTTAGAAATTGTGTTTGCTTCAGCTGCTGTGCACACTCTGGGAAATACTGATCTTCAAAGGCTAGTAAAAATGCATCCTAGGTGACTACCAAATTCTAACCAAATAAAACTGTCTTAGGGGAGTGCCAGCAGTGCTTCGCCTCACCCTGAAACACGAATGTAACTAAAGCTACCCGCTCTTCGGAATTGCAACCCAAATAGCTAAGAGCTTCTCCAATTTCATCAAGCTTGTCTCTACCACTTCTATATCTTTCACCCTCTTGAACATAGGTAGATTAATTTTCTAGAACTGTTTTAGCCCAGCCATATTTTTGTCCACATTTGGTTCTACTGGTGGTAACACAGCAAGCCGTGGAGAATTAGCTTGAGGCTAAAGTGGTGGTGGCTATAAAGGCTTTAGTGGAGTCTGAAGAGCTATTGCTAGTGGTGGTGGTGCATTAGGCAGATTATTAGCTAGATGCTGAGCTAAAATAGCATGTATGTTCTGAAGGCTAGTTGCTATATTCCTGAAATTTCCTCTAGTTTAACTAGCTGTTAAAAAGGTGAAAGAGGTAGAGATGGATGCGTTGCATTATGCCTCCCCCTAGAGGTCGCTCACATCCTCTCTTCGACATCTTACACTTCGACTTACCTATACAGAAAATGTGCGAATTAGAATAGTTGCAAACTTGATCTCATAGTTATATTTCAAGCATAGCAGTACTATAAGATGTAAATGGAATGTAACCATGAATCAAAATTACCTACATTAACCTATACTAGAAAACTAGCTTATATAGCAACAAATAATGTCATGCCTCAAAAGTTTGATAGAATGCTTAACTTATGTGGAACGTGAAATTATAAGGTAACTTATTCTTTTCACAATGCGTTTGCCTACAAATTAGTGTAGTCTTAGGTCCTCATGTAGATTATTGTAGGACTTTGATTTAAGGCTACTTGCCTAAGGTCCTTGTCAAAAATGTATCTAACTATTCGTCCTATAACCGTAAATCACAACTTTCATAAACAATCAAATAGTTTATCGATAATGACCTATTTCAGGCAATGGATTTATTATACCAAAACTATTATATTTCACAATCCAAATGTCTATTGGCGTAGTACACATCTCAACATACTAAACTACGAAGTAACTGTCGAAAAATAACATTGTCTACCTCTCTAAAATATATACTTGGCAAATATTCCCAATATTTAATTGGTAAGTACAAATTAAGCAAAAATAATTTATTTACATCCCAAATGCAATATATTTTGTAATGTAAGGGTTTATTAACCTAATATACATGCTAAAGTATAGTATTCCCATAAAACTGCCTGAAAGAAAAATCATATATATATTGAAAATATATACCCATATATAATATTAGACTACGAGATCTGTGCAAAAATTGCCTTCTAACATAGCTCAGTCTAAAAAAAGAAGAAAGGGAGTTTAATGAGCGAAAGCTCAGTAAATCACTTATATAAGAGCAGGGTTAGGATCATACTGTTCTATATGCCATGTAAACACAATAGCTGTAGAATAGGTTCCAAAATCATATATCGAATATAACACTAACGTATAACATTTACACTTATATACTAAGACTTTCTACAATGCAATCAAGGTATTTTAGGGGTATCAGTTGTAACAATACTTTGAAGTATCCCATCTCCCCATTACCCTGACTTATGACAAAATAATGTTATCTTATACAAAAATATGTACTCGACTATCATAACATGGAAAGCAAATGATGTCATGATTCTAATTCTGAAAACATATACAAACGTTTTTGAAGTTCCTATGTTCAAAGAATACATAATATCAAATAGTTCAAGTTCTAATATATTAAACATTAGTGATTTTTTATTATATTGAGTATGTTTACAAAGCAAATACTTATACTGAGTATTTTGAAAATGATGCCTTGCATTAAATCATGCCATTTATGTAGCAAATCGTGTTTAATACACAGGGTTCAAAAGCTAATAGTCTAAAATAAGGTTTTAATAATAAAGCTTTTGCAATACTCAAAACCAATGTCTGAAAATTGGATATAGTTTTGAATGATATGGGAAAATCAGGTCTGACTATATCAATAAATATGCATTTAACCTTATTGTAACTATCAGTGAGTTTGACTACCTTAGACACGGTACAACCTACGGCTATAGATTTCTGAATCTTAGCCTTATTAATCAAGTATGACTAGGACCTGTATTCAAACATATAACATGTTAATACGTTCCAATGGTTTCAAAGGTACTTAATGTGCATTTATAAATCAATGCAACATTTTCAAATCGTATAAGTTCCATGTAAATAAATGTATCGATACATTAAAACATGGTTTGAACATATTTCAAAGTCCCATAAATCTCAAGCTATGCATACTATGAGCTAACACACTACACATAAGTCACATGATTACACACTAACAAGACTAGACCTAATGTATTGGCTAATGGCCTAGCATTATTCTTATTCAATTTCACTTCCACATTGCCATTTAACTTGCACTAACAATTCGCATCAATCATGATAGTGTCACACTTATCAAATGTACCACAATTGGGTATTATGCCCTCACTAGGTAGTAATGGCACACTTCACACACACAATGTTTCATGTCACATTTCAACTTCCAATCACACAAACTTATGCAACAAGATGCTAATTTTCCTTATACAAGCAAATTACCAAAAACCAACAATCTTAGCCAATTTTGAAGGCTTGGCCGAATGCATTAACCAACAGTTTTAGGTAATTTTGCTATAATTTCAACACACCAAACACTTTAGTACATTCATATATATGATAGAAATCAAATCGAGTAATCTTAAGTGACCTCACCTTAATGAACCTCCTTTTGCCTTCAACTTCCTAGGGTGTTCCTTGAGATTTCTACATTCCAATTACACCACAAATAAGTATCGATCATGTATATACATTTAAGCTCACAACATGATCATATTACATCATTCTTACCCATATATTACACTTAGGATCAAAGTGACAAAGTTTCCTTCCTTAAGATTTCTCTACAAACCGAAAGCATCAAACACATTAACATAATCATACAATTCATATATCTTAAGTTTACATCAAAACAACATCATTTTCATAGTCCTCCTTCACCTTGGCCGAACACACAAGTCCATAAAGCTTTCTTGAATTCTAACACTATATCATTACTTAACATCATCATATAGCTCATATACGTTAATTTCAAAGAAAACAAACCATCGTACCCTATAGAACCAAAGTTGGCCAAACCCTAACCTTAAGATTCCTTGATGTTTTGCTTCAAAACAAAACCATAAACACCTTAGACTTGTCATTTAAGCAACATATTCAAAGATCAAATGAAGTAAACATCACTTATCCCTTAAGCAAGCTTTGGCCAAAACCTTTCTCTCCCCTCACTAAGTGTTGTTTCAACTTAAAAATTTCCTATAAACGCAAGGGAAACAAGTTCTCTTACTTAAGGAAAGGTAAAAATAGGCTTAAAAAGATAAGATTTTGCTTCACTTTCTTCCTTTCTCCCATCTCCTTATGTTTCTTCTCTTCTTTCTTTCTTGGTGGATTTCGGTTTCCTTTATTCTTTTCTTATGTTTTGCCAAGCTCTTCACCACTTATACACACTTGGTCTTCAATTTGTACTTAGTTGTTAAGAGTGGTGAAGTCAAAAGTCAATGGAAGATTAGTTAGTAAAATATCTCTTCATGTTTATCATTAATTTTCCATATTTTCTTAATTTTGTTAATTTATGTGGTTACTATCACCTTAAGCATACTAGGCTAGTATTTAATATTCAAATATCACATATTAAAAGTCATTGTTGACATTTTAAGAGGGGTGGCCGGCCATGCATGAATTCTTTAGGGTTTTGTATACTTTAGTCACATTTTGTTATTATTTTCATCCATTTTTTGTTCTAACTTGGTCAATTTCAATACGAGGCCTGATATAACACTTCTAGGGTTTTATCATACTCATTTGACATCCAAAAGCCAACCATATTGTTCGTTTTGACCACGTGGTCTAGCAATCTCTAGACAAAATTGTAATTTCTTGAGTTCAAATGTCTTACTTGAAGTCATATATGTCCATAAAAGGATAAGTCCATGATACTGGGATGGGTGTGGGACTTTGAAATGTATTGCGTACTGGAGCTCGCATCCTTACACAAAGGTTCAAAGTGATACGATTTGATTTTCAATGCATTTCAAACGTCGAATAACTTACGTAGGATTATAAAACTAGCAATTCTAAATGTCCTAGGTAAATTAAAATTCTGAATGGTTTAGAATATCAATTGCAAATTACTAAAGTCATTAAGTAAGACAAGTTTTAATCATTATCTCCTAAGCTTGTCATGATTTCAGTCCAAGCATGATTTTAATGATTTTGAACTTAAAAGCCTAAAATTAAGTAATAACCAAAATAATGTAAAGTAACTAACGAAAACTAGACTAAGACTCCTCTTTTTGGGGAAAGGAATGAGCGTTGTCAACCACGTCTTTTTGCTTCCTTCTACTTCTTTTTATAGCTCAAGAATTATGTCAGAGTAGTAGTTTTTGTGGAGCCAATCTTTGTTTCCTTTTAAAACTCCATTTTTTTCTTTTACCGAGTCTTTCTCTTGGTCTTGGACTCTATATTATTCTTTTCTTGTTTCTTAGAGTCCTTGTTGAAGTAGACTTCCTCCCTTTACTTCTCTACGTGGGTGTAGAACACTTGAAGGGTGTTCTTGGGCTTTCATGAGAAGAGGTTGAGACTCGCATTCCTTGTACTACTTTCCCCTAGCATCCATGTCTATTACTGCTCTACATAACTTAGGTTCTGTTTGTGTTTGAGTTTGATTACATCCAGCTGAACCACCAGCTAAGTTACCACCACCACTATTCTTGGCTATATTACCCTCATCATTCATCAAGCTTGTTTGTATGATTGCCTTTGAAACTTCTTTATTACAATCTTCTGAAGTATCTTCATCACCATCGTCATTCTTTTAAACTACCATGCCCCTTGCTTCTAGATTCATCTCTTCATTTCCATAAATTACTTAACCTCTAGATCCACTTTACGCCAATACAGAGACCGATCGTAGTACCTAGCAAAGTCCACATTGATTTTGTAATCTAGTAACCACACTCCATTAAGTTTCTGCACAATTCTCCTGGTATTTACATACTCACTGAATCTAACAAATCCAAACTTCCTCCCTCTTGCACTTCATTTTTGTGGAATGAATACATCAATAATTCTCCCTTGCCATTGGAAAATCTCATGAAGCCACCTCCACTAAACCCTGAGTGCAATGTTGTTAATGAATACAATGAAAACCTTCATTATCGTTGTTAAAAAAAAAAAAGAACTAATTTTTTAAGCTCTTCTTAAACCTAGGGGTAAGCTATGGATGGTATTTTAACAATCTCAATATGTAAGAAATTCACAATATCAAAATCCTAGCTTTGGACTCAAAATCTTCCTCTCAAACCTTTCTTTTCCCCAACCTTCCGCACGTGTAACTTCTACAGTAACAGCTATTCTTATTATGTCCCTACCTGAATATAAGCTGTGGGACATCTATCAATATTTTTGCATCGACGACACAACGCTGACATTAATTTTCAAATCACTATGCTGCCTTAAGTAAGTTTGATATTTGGGGAATGAGAATTTGAACCTAATTCCTTGAGAAGAGAAAAAAAATACGTACCTATCATTATCATTAAACCAAATGCTATGGTCTTTAAATATTAAACTATTTAAAAGTTAAGGGTGTATAACCCTGGTGAGAACGAAACTTTAGAACAAGAAATATTTAAAAAAGAAAAACACATGGTTTTATGTAGAAGAAACAGGAGTTTATACAATTAAATATCATTAGATAAAAGACGAATAACCAAAAAAAGAAAAAAGAGAAATTTCAATCCAAGGAAAGAGGACCAGCTGGTGCATGTAAGTTTGAAGAACGTATCATGGCAAAGGATAAATACTCAAAAACTGTTCAGTTTTACAGATTGAAGTCCACCAACTTACCTAGAAAGAGTTAATACTTGTGCAAAATTCAATCTCACAAGACAAAGCAAAGTTCATGGTCTGCTGACTGCAAGACTTCAAGTTGTTTAACAAAGTAGGTTTACAGAAAAGGTATTTGCTTTACCTCAAACAGAAGGCATGCTGATATTTGGGTTTTCTGATGGAGATAAGGCCAAGAAAATGAGTATCGACAATATCAACACAGGAATAAAGAGAAATATCAATGGCGGCGGTGGCAATTCTGGTATCACCAAGGGCAAAACTAAAAGCAACATAGTCAGCACAACCATTAAAACAATTGATCTCATGCTAAAATAGGTAAACATCAATTCTTCACGGCGTAATAATCTTGACTCCAGAATAGATATACGATATCATCCAAGACAATGAAGTTAATCACGTCTCCATACGTCACTTGTCATTTCTAGCAACTTGAATTTCTTATCCAGTAATATAGTTTGTTCGCACTAAGGATCTTATACTGGGAATAGGATTAACTGATGATGAAAAGTTTCGAAGAAAAAAATGGATCGGAGAAGACGAAGACTGAGTAACAATTCATTCCAGGGTTAGTTTGGATTTTAAGTATAAAGAAACGTGTAATTTGAGTATTATGGCTTGGGCCAAGGGCGACGCTCTTTCAATTTAACTTCCAACTTGCTCCATTCAATGGGAATTTTATTGGTTAGATGTCACCATCGGTGAGGCTCATATGTCCTGGTTCAAGTAATCCTAAATGTATTTCAGGAATTGTGACCAAAAAATAAGTATTTTAGAAATATTATTCTATTCTTCCGCCATGTAATTTTCACATAGAGTTAGTTCATAATGATTATTATATGTATACATATAATTAATTGATTTGTATAATTAATTAATTTTTATAAATATATTTAATGAAAAATGTTTCAGTTTCCTTTAATCCTATTTGTAGAGTTTAATAACTTTACTGTTTATTACTCCCGATCTGAACAAAATTAATCTCAAACTGTAAAACGGATGAGGATAGTTGTGGTTCTACAAAAAAAATTTAATATCAGTCATATTTTTCTAAAATATTAGACATGTAAATAAATTATTCACAAGCGAATTTTAAAAAATAAAATAAAATTAACTACAAACTATTTAATATTAAAATTTTAGAAAAATTACTCCTATTCTATTGCTAAAACGTATTAAAAATTTTCATATCATGGAATTTGACAATTGACATATATAGTAGAAAAAATCTGTAAGCAGTATACATATGCCACATGTAGATATGAATTTTGTCCTCTATCAACAACAGCTAACTTGAGGTACATGTCAATTTTCTTGTGATAAAATGGAATGAAGAAAAGGAAATATGAGTAGTAGGTGTGTTTAAAGAAGAAAGCCAATATTCAGACATTTTTAACTAGGAAGGATAGGCATTTTTCAATTTGAAATAATGTACTGTACCATAATTCTTTGAGGTTTAATTATTCATCGAGAAATAAATAAATGCTACATTTAATTGACACTTTCCTTTTTTCCTTTGAAATAAAAAATACATGTGTTTGAAACATTTCATACAAAATCAAATAAATTTTTTTGGAGGATGTCATTTTTTTTAAAATAACCAAATGCATGGATCGACTTCTGTATAGAGTAATTATGATATAATTGGCATTAAATTTTAATTACTTGTCAATTTTAAGGCAACTATGATTGTTTGTTACCTTTTGTTTTTGCTTTATAGAATTTTTTTTGGAAAGTAAAAAAGAAAATGAAAAGTAAAGAAAAATAGAAAATGAAAAAGAATAAATTACACAAGTAATCAATAAATTAAATAAAGCCAGTTCTTAGTTATATTCATGATTAACATTTTCATGTAGTTATTCAATGTTGTAATTTGGTTACACACCTAACAAAATGATTGGCTGTTATGTTTCTTCCACTAA
Source organism: Heritiera littoralis (assembly GCA_031772115.1). Lineage (NCBI taxonomy): Eukaryota > Viridiplantae > Streptophyta > Magnoliopsida > Malvales > Malvaceae > Heritiera > Heritiera littoralis. Next base: position 1,147,595 of record JAPDPK010000168.1, on the reverse strand, counting down.
TATTGGATATTGGAACGTGACTAAATTTATGAAACTAATAATCTAGATTTATTTAGTATCATTTCACTTTAGACCAGTTGAAAACTACTTTTTCTTTTTTGTCTCTTTGCTTCAGATTATAATATATATATATATATATATATTGATATAATCATTCATGTATTTTATGCTGTGTACAATAAAACATTCATGTATGTCATGTTTTGTAAGACAAAAAATTTCGTATCAAAATTTATATCGAGATATCAAAAACAAAATTTATTTTAATTTTTATCAAATTTATATAAAACTTTTATCAAGTTTTAACTCCTTTCACTTTCATATCTCTTTTTGGTATCAATTTCATGTTTAATATTGCATTGCAAAAATGTAGGTCATTTTCATGCAAGGCATTGTCAACTTGACTCTGCAAGGATTAAAAAGCTAAAATTCAGCCAAACTAGAAACTACATAGGCAAGTGAACTATAATCGCGACATACTTGAGTACTTATTACACCTCTCAGGGTGTCTTTTGGCTGCCCGGTAGATGGCCATGAGAGATTCCCCCACCACACTACATCTCCATCTCCTCGCAGTATAGTTGATAGCAGCTCTTACTGAATCCGAGTATCGTCCACGATGACAAATATGGCCGTTTTTGAGGTTTAAGATCAAAGTTACGTGGCCAGGAACATGCATAGACACTGAAGAAAAGACAACCTCAAAAGAAATGGTGTTGATGATGGGAATGTAGTGTACCTTTTTTACCATGGTTGTTCCAGAACTTGTAGGAAGCACATAATCAAACTCGAACCAATAGACAAGTGTTAAGACTACAATACTTTAACATTAAGGCTTACTGGTGTAGATTTTCTCCAAATCCAAATTTGTTGTGGGAGATTTTGCACTAGCTATAAGTAGAAGGGTTAGGGTATTTTCGATGATATCTATTTTTTGCTCTCTACTCGACCTTACTGAATTCACCATTTGATACTTGAGCCAAATCCCAAATTTGGCCAACTTTCATTCTCCCCACCTGGCAAATGCTTGGCTAAGCACGAATTAATCCAAGCTCAACACGGTAACTGTGGAGGCTATTACAAGCCAGTTGGGCAACAAAATGCGATGGAATTACAAGGGTCCGTTAGCGTACTGTCAGATGCTGATTTACCAATACCTCCTAAGCTGGGAAGGGGGTGCATGGTACTCGATACACGTAAACATGATTCTTTAGGCAGGTACTAAGACCAATGATCAAAAAACTATGCTACTTGATTGATTTGCATGACATGTTTCTGCTCCATACAGTGTATCAGCCGAGTCTTACTATCTCTTTGGGGTCACTTTCTTTCATCCAACAAAAATGGGACACCAGACATTATTCAGGTTGAGGAGTTTTAAAAATATATATACATATGAAAAGGGAATGATTCTGCCCGGAACCCGTCATTTTCACTAGTCATACTTGATCTTTTACTAAATCTTTAAAATTCAATCAACAATCAACATGAATCTTATTTACTATAGACTTTCTTATTTTAACATGATTATTCTCTTGTTTATTATTTGGATAAGCATTCTTTCTATAATATTAATAGTTTTTTAATTGCCCTTTATATATCCTAAAGATTTTTTGAAAAGATACCATATGCGAGAAGTTGTTGTGATAATAAAATATTATTTTTCTAAAAAAATTTGTAATCATACGATAATCACTTAACTCGAGTACTCAACTAACTAAATTAGCATATAATTAAACTAAATAATTAAATTTAAACTTACCCACGGTAAGACTTGAATTTGAAACCTAATTTATATTTCAAAACTCATTAGGCAAAGAATTAAAATGGTAAATTTCCAACTTTTAAGTTACTGTATTTAAAGATTTGACTATTCTACCTGCCCCTGTTGTGTATATATTGGATATTGCGGAATCAAAACAAATTTAAAAGTTATGATCAAATTGTTTGAGAATGAGATCGGTGATCCTTTCATGGTGGATCATGTCTAGCTTTTGATGGTGTCTGGTGCGTCTTCTTCTTTCTTTTTTCACTTGCTGATTAAATCAATACAAATCATAAATTTAATTGACCTTAGGAAATGGTCAAGGGTCATTAGCTTTAGTCTCCAGAAATTTGAAAATATTGTATGATACTTTTCCTAATTACACACAAAGTGAAGGGAGTTTTAGGAGATTCAAGTCTGTGGGTTGAGTCGATCTAAAACCGCAATTACATAATTATTATATTGATTTCTCGTTCAGTTTAAGCTCAATTTTTTCAATCAGAATCTTTGTTAGATATATGGTTTAGATTAATACTCGCCAAGCTACAAAGAAACAATAAATACAAAAAATGCTAGATGCATTTCCATCTTGCCACTGATTAAACGACTGACCTTTAGGTTAATAATACGTATAGTTTATTATTTCATTCACTAGGTTTACAAATGGAATTTAAAAATTATTATGTGATAATTCGCTGATTTTTATGAAATTTTTAAACATAAAAATTGATAAAGTATGTGATGATTTTCTATGGATCCTAGTAAAAAAACTTACCATTTTAAGATTTGAACTCAAAATCCATTTAAATTAACATTAAGATGTATCAATAACCAAGATTTAATTTAATCATTTTTATTTTTTTTAAAAGTAAATTTAAAGTATGAATCTTCTTTTATTTGGCACCTCTTTATTAATTTTTTTAGTGGACGCATGTATCCTATTTTTTTTTCTTTTTTTGATTTACAATAAAAATATTAAATAATTAAAAATAAAAGTAAAATTATTTGAATTCGAATATAAAACATAAAAATATCAATTTTATCTTTAATCATTTAATCACGAAATTGTTGACGACAGATGTATCCTACTTAAACTAGCTATGTTTTATCTTTTAGCCAAATTTTGCTATGGTTTTGATTGGACAATGAAACTTTCAATTTTTTTTAGTTGATTTACGGAACTAGCGGTAACACAGCACTCGTGTTTCAACATTCAATGCATCTCCTTTCTGTCCGACAAAAAGATTAATTTTCTTACAAGGCAATTTGGCTTTGATTAATACATTTTCTATATAACTTGCATACGAAAGAGAAAGAAATAAATATCCAAAGGATAAAGGGCTGTCAAGTTGATGTACAAGTAGAAACAAGTACATGCACCTCGGGAAAAATCATGCTATATGGGGACCGCTTTCATTTTGTTTAACCGCACCTTGTTAGAAAGCAACCAAATGCAGGATGATTTTGAAAGAGAAAAATGATGCTCAAAGGCTGCGCAGAGATATTCATTGTTTATTCTAAACCCTTCTTATTCAAAGGAAAAATATATAATAAGAACAATAATAAACTTGAAATCAGTACTTACCCATGCCATGCATGCCAGCTGTAGACCCAACAATGGAATGTGATCATATTTGAATCCAGATTCAACGTGGTTGGAAATTTTATCGCATTGTTTGGCTGTATACTTGTATTGGTGACAGAGGAAGAGCTAATGTTGCTGTTTCCTATTGTATCTCTCTCTTAAGATTTATTTCAGTAGATAATGAGATTGAAAACAATGATAATGACGAAATTATTTACTGTAGCAGTAGAATAAAATCATCATGGAATATGTGTTTAAATGTGAACACAACTATAACAATGAGATTAAGTATAGTAAGAAAAGAAAATAACAATTAGGCTTTGTTTGGTAGGAATGATAGAAATGGGTGAGAATAGAAAATTTGCTAATCTAATGGTTGAGTTACAAAATAAGAAAGTGGTTATAAAATTTAATTATTAGATAATCAAATTTTCCATCCTTACCTCTTTCCTTCCTTCCTACCAAGCAAAGCCTTAAGGTCATGTTTGGTGCATGGGATGATGGATAGGATAGGATGATAATTATCATCTTATGTTTGGTGCATACATTAAGAGGAGGATTGGATTGTAAGGAGAATTAATCATCTTCCTAGTATAGGATGATTCAATCCTTTCCAAAAGGTGAGGATTATTTCTAATCCCATAGGATTAGAAACAAATACTCATATTTTATTATTTTATCCTTAACATTTATATTTAAAAATGAACTTAAACATTTAATAAAATAGTAAGAATCTTTAATTAGTTAATATAATTTTTTTCCTTCTTTTTCATTTTTCCTTCTTTTTCTTTCTTTTCTTTTCTTGTTTTTGATTAAAGAAAAACTATAATTTTGATAAAATAATATTTTCTTGTACACATTTTTTTTAAATTATTTTTTAGAAAATAAATTTTCAAACATAAAAATTATTATAAAATATATTTTTTAACTAGTTTTTTCTTACATTTAAATTTTTATTTTTTCTTTCTTAATTTTTTTTCCTAAAAAAAATGAAAGAAAAATGACTATTAACCATAAATTATTAGAAACTATATATTTTTTAATTCATCAAAATTGAATTATTAAATTTAACTTATATTTTTCTTTTTTTTCCATATTTCCTTATAATTGACCAAAAAAAAAAGAAGATAAAGAAACCATAAAAATAAAGAAAAATATTTAAGAATAGTCTTTTGGAAAATTTAATGTAATTAAAAAATAAACTTATTTCTAAGAAAAAACGTAATTTTATAAAAAATATATTTAATTTACAATAAAAAATTATTTTCAATTTAAATCATATAAAATAAATAAAAACAAAAAGGAAAAAAAATGAAAAAATACAGAAAACGTTTTTTATAAAAATTCATTTCTTAACAAAATAATTTTTTGAAAAAGTAATATAAAATTTTTAGAAGTAGTTTTTTATTAAAAAATCAGCTAATAAATTGGACTATTAATGATAATATTATAAATAATATTTAAATTTTTAATTTTTCATTTATATTTATACCAAAAAATTATAAATTTAAATTATGTTACTTTATAAAAGAGTACTTAAAGAAATCATTTTATATTATTTTTAATTTTCACATAACAAATATTATGAAAGACATAAAAAATCATCCTATCCTATTCTTAATCCTTGTACACGCTAAACGTAAGATAGGATGATATTATCTAATCTTATCCTATCCATAATCTTATATTATCTTATCCTATCCTCATCCCATGCACCAAACATGACCTAAAGACATTATATTAACATTTGCATATAATGGAATTTATTGTATATATTAAGTATTTATCAAAATTAATAAATAATTTAAATTATTTTATACAAAATAATAATTTTTAATAAATTCAAATTTTGCTAAAATTATTTTTATCAAATAAAACATTTGATATTATATATTTTAAAATTATTTTTTCTATATTTAATAAAATAAAATATTAAAAATAAAATTAAAAAAATAAAAGAATTTTAAAAAATATATAATTTTAAAACTTTTAAAAAGGGGACAAAAATGTAATTTTTTGTCTCCATTGATGGTCCAGTCATTCACTTGATCCCTACCCCTCCAATGAGTTACTGAAAGGGCAATCCCAACCAATTGCATTGTAAAGTGCATTCAAATGCACTCTTCGATGAAATTGAAAACTGCATTTAGATTCTGCGTACCATGGGTGTGGCAGAATCCAAATCAAACCTTACTCAGCTGCATTATTTTTCTTTTTAATTTGGTTCATGATTTGTAGAAATAATTGATACTATTTAAGCTCATTATGCTTAATGTTAATTTAAGCCCAAATTAGAACCCACTATCTATGAGAACTCAAAATTTATTTGAATAAAGTGAATACATGACCTATTGAACCCGATTTGATCTCCAAATCAATAATTTTTGGCTTGCGTCCAGTAAGTCAAGCTTTCATACGGGCAGGTCTATGGGCCCCACAGAAGCGCACACTCACCTAGATACGTCTAAGTCATCATATATTGATGATATTTGATCTCAGATAAGCCAATTTTAGTCATTTAAAATTATTTGAATTCAATTACAGCTTATCTTGATATAAATTAAACAAATTGAAAATGACAGTTTTGTCCAAAGGTCACCAGATCAAGTGGTTAAAACCAACATCGTGAACTTGTTACTGGGCTTTAACTGAGTAATTTCAAAGCCTTAATTAGTCACGTCAGACCCCGAATTGAAAAATTTTACGAGAGATACAAAAAAGGTCGAAAACAGTAAAACTGAGTGAAAACCCTAGTACACATGTACATAGCCAACCACCCCTCAGATTTTTCCACTAATCTTGTCTTATATGCATGGGACATGCATGTAAATAAGAAAAATCTCACATACCAAAAAGTGTGAACCAATTAGAATTAAGAAAATTATATGATTTAATGAATATTATGGGATAAAAGACAAAATTTTTATTTAGCTTTTGGCATAAGCTTCTCTTTAACATTGGATATTAATATAAGATATTTTATGACATATTTAATGCAAAATGAAGAGGTGGAGTTGGCAACATCATGATGGAAATGCATAGAAACTATAAATGTAAGGAGAAACATAGTGAAAGAACAACCAAGGCTTGGCCTAGCTATTGTTACCCCTCTTTAATAGGGATTAGGTCTAAGGTTCGATTCCCTACTTCCCCTTTGTACCTCCTATGAACCAAAAAAAGGAGAAACATAGTGAAAGCCATAAAAGCTTCACAATCATAAGCTTTTTAACTTACTCCAAGGAGATTTCAACATTTTCAATCATCTATTGTGCTTTTCTAGCTTACCTCCATCTTCTCATTCTTCTTATACCTTTGTTTTCAAGAAAGGAAGCTTGAAAGACTAAGAATTCTATAGTGAGAAACAAATCAGTCAAGGTCTAGATTTATAAGCTACACTTTGATTCATGATTCAAGGTTAATATATGTTGATTATGAAGTGTTTCTAAGGTGTTTAATGGTTTTTAATTGCATTAAAAACAACTCCCTTGAGGTAGATACAATTCAGCCAAGATTGAGATCTAAAGGCTAAGGTTAGTTTCAAGCCACCAATTTGATATATGTTAGTTGTGTAGTGGTACAGACATGATGTGCAGTGATAAAATTAAATGAATCATGAGTAGCATGAATTTTACCATTCGGCCAACTAGGGTGTGGTATGTAACCATACTTACTTTTACATGAAATTGATCTATGTGGTGTAATTCACCAACCTAAGCATGATTATAGTGCTAAATTTGATTTAAATCATGTGTAATGAGGATTTGCAGAATTGGCCAAGGCAAAGGGCATGGTGAAAACGATGTGATTAAGCCTTTGTTAATATGAATTGTTAGTGTACAAGTGATGAGAAATTTACTCGTGCGATTGGTTTGGAAAGAAACCATGAGAATGTGACATTTTGTTAACTATCGGCATGAAAAATCCTAGTGGTATCCTAGGTGAAAGCAATCTGAATTGATGTGTTAAGTAGCCTGTTTAAGACATGAAACTAAGAGCATGGTGGCTTATTGTAAGGATTTGAGTCCTTCAGTGGTAAAAATGCGTAAGGCAACTAAGCTTGAGAACAAGCCTGCAAGTATAGAAATTTTGGTAAGTTAACCGTGCATGATGCATGATAGCATCATACAGTGTAACTATAAACAACAAACTATTGATCTAATTGTGATTGAACTATATATATATGAATTGTGTACCAATACTGCTTATTAAGGCGTAGTAGTCCGATTCTAGTGCATGTGAATTTTATAGATATAAGATGTTGATATGTGATTTAAGTGTGATGAGAATAATGAACTAAATTGTGATTGCGAAATTGTGGATATGTGCTTTGAATTTGCAGGCTGGGTAGTATAATAAAGTAACTCGAACCTAATGACGTTAACTTTAGAATTAAAAGTACAAAACATGAAAGTCTAGTATAATGCACTATACCAAGACTGCATATTACATTCTCAAGCATAGCATGATAGTGACATAATTTTAAAGCATGCATTGATTAATACTCACTTGTATAAAAGCTTTAAAATCTTCTAATGAATATATGAATACAGTGAATATGTATGTGTTTTTGAATAAAGCATATAATCATTTTATATCTACGTTATTAACGAATTTCAAAACGTGTATAAGAACTATGTTACAAATATGTTTTAAAGAATGATTTCATGAAAGCTACAACCCAGCTAACAGGTTATAATAGTTTGTCATGACCATATCTTCCTTCGCTAACAATTAGAGCAGTTAGCATATTCATTCGGCCCTCACTAACGAGTTATAGTAATTAGCATATTCATTGGGCATTGGCTAATGAATTACAGTAGTTAGCATATTTATACGGCTTTTACTAATGTACGACAATAGTTAGCATATTCAAACAACCCTCGTTAACGGATTATAGTAATTAGTATATGGCCCTTACTAATGAGTTATAATAGTTAGTGATGATTACACGGCCTTCGCTAACGGGTTCTAATAGTTAGCATATAAGCCCTGCTAACAGGTTAGAATAGTTAGCAATGGTCATGTGAAGAATATTGTTAATATGGCCCTTGTCATGGGTTATAATAGTGACCGTAGCAAATAATGAGTTAACCAATTCATGGTTTTAATGAATAATCCATGATTTACATGAAATGATAAGTAATTGATTTACAAGATTTCAAGTACATGATAAGAATACGAGTGTTTGATTTATAAGAAAATGAGTGATTGACTTATAAGACTACGAGTATAAGATATGATTTATAAGACTACGAGTATAAGATATGATTACAAGCATTTAGTTTCTTTTGATTAAAAAATACATTATTTTATCAAATACTGTAATTGCATGAATTTATTGTACATTGCATTATTTACAGTAAATCATTGAATCATTACATTGATAGGACAATTTAGTTGTGGTTAAAGGGATAATGAGGTATTTCAAAGTATCCTTCCATGCCTACCTCGAAAGACCTTATTAGTGTCATATAGTTATAATGTCAAAAACTCAAAATAAATAAGGAAAAGTGATTATAAGTCAGTAATAGAATATTACGAGTTAACATATACGAGTATTGGATGTAATAAGTTTATCGAGTTGTTGCACTGCATGCATTTTGAATAGTATAAAGTATGTTGCTATCTTTAGCAGCTGTACGGTTACTTACTAGGCTTTTTAGCTCACTCTCCCATTGTTGATCATCACAAGTTAAGCTAAGGTAATGCAATACTGTACCATAGTATCTAACTTCGTAAGTTTTCAACTACAGAGGTCTCGCAATAAATGTTCAATATAGGTTTTTAGCATTTAAACAACGTTATTTTTGCACAATTTTGTACAATACTATAGATCAAGATATGTATAAGTTAAAAATGTGCTTACTTGGTAAAAATTGTCATTGTTGGGGTGTAAACGAATTTTTTTGGGAAATGTGCCAAAATCATAAAAATAATGTATAATTTGGTTAGGAATCTTTTTTAAGGGTCAAACGACCTCATTTTTCAATGTGATTTAAATATGTAATAGATTAAGAAGTTTAAGAGTGTGATAAGGTATTGAGACCAACATTAACTGTATTCGTTGGTTAAATTGGGCTATCGGGTTAAATGTATCACCCCAAGAATTTATTTCTTTTACGCAGGAATGGCTTTATGATATTTTGGATGTTAATTGATTTGACATTAAACTGGGTCCTTGGGCAGGTAGCCTTAAACTGCATTAGGTGAATAGTAACCCGATGATATGATATGAAACTGCTCACATAACATACTAACGTAAAGAATAAAAGAAAGTTAGCCCAAAATTTTAGACTTCCATGTAAGTTATTATAAGTTAACCAAATTGTTACATCTCTTGGGATGTGACAGTTTTGTTGGTATCAAAGCAGGTTTGTCTTGTTGAGTAAATATAAAAAGGTCTAAAATAGTGTTTACATCCCAAGCACATCCCATAATAAAGTAATTGTCCGAATATAAACTATGAGTTAAAGTGATACTACTCAAATGCGTGCAACTTTTTGTATAAGAATATTATATTGTGCCTAAAGGATGACAGAGACTTTTGCAGAGGGGAGATTAGGTTTGCCTCTACCTCTTCTATTCTTATCTTCTTCCCTTCCCAGTCAGTCAGGAAGTCTTTGTATTCCTACACGTTTGCTCAACTATAATAGATTTTCAGTGATATTATTGTCATACTACAGAATTAGACTGCGTCCATTTTGCAGCAAATGAGTAAGCCACCACCACCACCACTAATTTGATAGCTATCTACCTATTAGCCACAACCTCCACCACCCCAGTCATATGCAAATTCACATCTACAGACTGTTGTACCACCACCAACAGCTTGGAATGTAAATGAGTACATGAGCAGATTGAAAAAGTGTTAGAAAAGGAATTGCCTGTGTTAAAAGGGTAAAGGCTCTAGAAGTGGCAAGGATCTGGTTTGTGAAACTAGAGAAACCCTTTTGGTTAATGAAGTGTGATCCAAATAAAGTAGTTATTGATAAGAATAAGAAATAGATAAAGGTTTTCGAAGATTGTTATCGATTGACCTATCTCACACATAAAGGTATTAAGTTTAAGTAGAAATGAAGAGTGTGAGTACAGTTTTTTACAGTTGAATAGAGATTGGCCTCAGTAATTATTCTGATTATATTGAGTGGCTCTGGAAGATTTGATATGTACAGTGATGTTCAGTTCTAAGGTTGGGTTGTGTGCTAATGTTATATGGTAGACTAGTGGCATATGGACTTGGACAGTTAAAAGATTATTGAGAAACCACCCCACCCACGAGATTGAATTAGGATTAATGATATAGAATTGAAAATTTGACACCATTGCTTATATGTTAAGGAAATTTTTTATTTTCATAGATTATAAGAACCACGAGTACTTGTTTCTGAAGAAAATAATAGAAGACGGAGAGATATGGAATAGAACTCCTTAAAGAGTAAGATTGTGAAATCATGTACCATACAATTAAAGTTAATATGGTTGCTGATGCTTTGGACAACAAAAGCATTGGTATGATTTTCTATATGATGTTGCAAGAGGGAAATTGATTGGAAAAGTAATACGAGATAAGGATAATTGTGAATATACTGATGGTTATCTGATAGCTAGGTTATGAATTCAGCTGAATATAGTGATCAAATTAGACAGGCTCTAAGTGAAGACCTAGTTTTGATATATTAGGCTAGTCAAATGAAACAGAGGTTGAAATCTGAATTTTTGGTTAGTAATAATGAGACTTTCAAATATAAGAACAGACAATGTGTATTCAGTAGTGATACCCTTAGGAAATAGATCCTGAAGGAGTCTCACAGTCTAAAGTATACGAAGCACCTAGGCAATATTAAATGTATTTGAACTTACGGGGTGTTTATTAGTGGGCCAAGACGAAGAAAGACACACAAAGAATTATGTTGAAAGGTCTCTGTTAGCTTTAAATTGACATATATATTTTGAAATGACAAAAACTTAACTAAGCTTTAATGTTTTAATTCATATTGTAAATTTGCCTTATCACACATGATTTTCTCAAACCATTTAAAGTGATAATATCAAACATTAAGACCATGATTTAATGATATATACTTATTGGTCTTAATACTATATAAAATGTTTTGAATATTTTAGAAAATCACTTAATGAACTTTTGGACCATGTTTTCATTAGAGAAAGTCAAGAAAAACTCCCACAAAAATGCCAATATGTTTTGGGTTGGATTATGATCAAATGCCACATCATTTCTAACCCAAAAGTGCAAGAAATAGGCTTTCTGGCAGCATGTGATCAATCCCCTAAAGGAAGAGATCGATCCCTTCATGGCAGAATGCCTCTAAGGCATAGAATGACGCATGGGATCGATCCTTTTTGCAAAAGGATCGATCCCTTTATGTCAAAAAGCCTCCAACGACTAGTTTCTGTGAGATACAACGGCTAGTTTCTGTTTTGGCTCCAACCAACGTCCACAAACCATCCAAGGGACTATAAACAGAGGCTTAGAAGCTAAAGGAAGAAAGAGGAACCACTCAGCAACTCCAAAACTCATTATTCCTCAAATCCTTAAGCCTCAACAACAAATCAAGAGCTACAAAGTCTTCATCATCTATCATTCTCATATTCTAGCACAAATATTGTATAGGCTTTTCTTTGTGCCTAGTTTTTGTAATCATTTGCCTACTTAGAGGTCTTCTTTGATTACACAATTTGCAAACAATTCATTCCTTGTAAAAGAGGAGGTTTCTCTTTAGCCTTAGAAAAAGAGGGAGGTTTCTCTTTAGCCTTAGAAAAAGATGGAGGTTTCTCTTGAGCCTAGAAAAAGAGAGAGGTTTCTCTTGAGCCTGCAAAAAGAGGGAGTGTAACACAAATTCAAGAATAGTGAATTTAAGGAAAATCCTTAGGAGCGTCTCAAGGTAGAGGACGTAGGCAAGGTTGTCGAACCTCTATAAATCACTCGCGTACAATTCTCTATCCTTATTCTCTTTACTTATTTGCAAGTATATTTGTGTGTATTGTATTAAATTTATATTGCATAATTAAGTAGCCTATAAAACTTAGAAAATATCAATATAGGCTAGAGAATTTACAAGAATCGAAAAACGAACTTAAGGTTAGTGAAAAACCGATTCACCCCCCTCTAGGTATAGCCTATAGAGCCAACAATTGGTATCAGAGCTTAGGCTCGAGATTGATTTAGACTAACCTCTAACGAGCATAACGATCATAAATGGCTCACTTGAATGTAGGCACACCTCTAGGAAAAGAGGGACAATCATTAGTTAGACCTCTACTCTTCAATGGAGAGAATTACTCTTATTGGAAAACAAGAATGATGTTGTTTGTCCAGTCAAATGATTATGAAGTGTGGAGAATTATAGTGAATGGTCCTAGAACTCCTATGAAGAAAGTAGATGGAAAAGATGTCTCTAAAGGTGAGGATGAGGGGGACACAAATGACATGAGAGTGGCACAATTGAATGCCAAGGCTATGCACACTCTCTTTTGTGCATTAGGTCCCAATGAATATAATAGAGTCTCCCTTTGTGAGAATGCCAAGCAAATATGGGACAAATTAGCTATCACACATGAAGGGACCAATCAAGTGAAAGAAACCAAAGTGGGTATGCTCACACATGATTATGAGCTTTTTAGAATGAAAGAAAATGAATCCATGAGTGAAATGTACACTAGGTTTAATAACATAATTAATGGACTTAAGGCATTAGGCAAGACATATTCCAATGTAGAAATGGTTAAGAAAATTTTGAATAGCTTGCCAAAATCTTAGGAGGCAAAGGTAACTACAATAGAAGAATCTAAGGATCCTAACACCTTGTCTCTAGATGAACTTATGGACTCCCTACTTACATATGAAATGAAATTAAAAAGAAATGAAGAGCCTTCAAAGAAAGTAGGGGTAGCACTTAAGTCTTCCACTCATGAGGTCATTGAGGATGATAATGATGAGAGTGGAAATGAGGAAGAAAAGGAAATGGCAATGTTTGCCAAATGAGAGGAGAATCAAGTAGGAAAGAAAGAGACCCCTTAGTGTGTTATGAGTGCAATGAACCGGGTTATACTAAGTTAGATTGCCCCTTACTTAGGAAGGAAAAGGATAGGAAACCTAAGAAGAAAGCATTTGTGGCTACATGGAGCGATAGTGATAGCTCCGATGAGAAAAATGTAGATGAAGAGGTAGCCTACTCATGCTTTATGGCCATTAGTGATGATGAGGCTAGTAGTAGCTCTAGTGAAAATAATGACTTTACATTTGATGAGTTACAAAATGCCTTTAATGATTTCGCAAATGAATTTCAATGCATGAACTCCAAATATAAAAAAATCATTGCTAAATTAAAAATAAAAAATGAAGCCTTGACAAATGCTAAGCTAGAATTTGAAAAGAAATTAGAAGAGGCTAAGTTAGAGATAAATGAGTTGAATGAATATAACACAAATTTGCATAACTCATTTACTAGGTTTTATATGGGTCAACAAAAGCTAGATCATATGTTAGAGACCCAAAGAGCTTTCTTTGACAAAGATGGGTTAGGCTATAATGCTAAACAAAAAGAAACTCATCTTAAGAATTTCCTAGTGAGCAAAAATACTATGCATGATTTATCTCTTACATGCTCACTGTGCAATAGGATAGGCCACTCTTCACAAGCATGCACTTATAGAAAAACTATATTTAGAGGAAGAGTAATTAAGAAAATGTGGGTGCCAAAGCATGCAATAAGTAATGATGATTTGAGTTTGAAATGGATCTCCAAAAGATCAAAAATTGTTTGCACTAACTCTCATAAACCCAAAAAAATTTGGGTACCAAAGCATGTTTGAATTTGTTTGTTGTAAGAGTGTTAGAGCATGAGAATACAAAGAAGCAATGGAGTTCAAATGCTCTATACACCCCCCTCATGCAGATTGCTTATGCCAATGAGAAAGAGGAAGTGCTTAAGAATCCATCCTTGGGAAGGTCACAACAATTCTTCAAAGAATGGCACAAGGTGGATTCAACTATGCAAGGCAAAGCATTCTCTAGCAAAGGAGTTTTGTAAGCTTAAATTCTATCTTTTCAAAACTCTTACTTGCTAAATTTGTTTGTTTGATTTAATAAGGCATGTTGTTAATGATCTTTGGTGCTTTATGAGTTGAACGATGAAAGGCATGATTTATGATTTTGAAATGATTATTGGATTTCTGCATTTTGAGCAATTTTTCTATGTGTTGATACTGTATTTACTTGCCTCAAATTACCAAATATGTCATTTATACAAAATGCTATGTCATGAGCAGTAATGAAGAATTTGTATGTTGAAAATCATGGCGTGTTGTTCACAAGATTATGTTTTAATGATATATGTGCTTAAAACCTATTTGAACAAGTTTGTTTTGACATATTTGTGGTTTCCAATGCTTTAGTTTTGTCAAAATATGCATAACTCTCAAAATGACCTTTTTTGAGGCCAAAAATGCATTTTATTGTAAAAATTCTTCCAAAATTGCAAAATCTTTTGTAAAATGGTTTTTCATTCATATTTTTCATTCATACAAGTCCAAAATCCTGTTACACAAATGTTTAAACTCTTACTCGGATTTAAAATATTCAAAAACCAAGTTTTGGCACCTCACAACTTGAATTTTCTGTCAAAAATTGCAGAAAACGTATGAGGGATCGATCCCCCCAAGCCAGAAAGGCCAAAAACTACAGAAAACAAATGAGGGATCGATCCCCCTCCTATAGGGATCGATCCCCCCAAAGGCAGAATGCCTTCCCTGCACTTTTTCAACCAAATCTGATAAGGATTTTTCACTTTCTTGATATCTTCTTTCTTCTCAACTTAAAATTCATTGTTTTAACTTCTTTTTGATGATCTTTAACATATGAAAATTCATTTTTCATTGATATCATGCCTCAACTCCATCAATTTGTATTAATTCCAACAATTGGTATCACTTTCAACAATCAATATCATTTTTCATTGAGCTCACAAGTGCAAAATCAATTTTCTCATTAAAGATGGTCACGAATTGCATCAATTTTGAAATAATCTTGAAACATACTTTCAATGAATGCTTACACATAATTTTGAGAATTATTTCAAGAATTTATGGATATATTTGAGAATTTGATAAACTTGTGCATAATGAATATTCTTCATTCTTTTTTGTTCATCTTAGTCAAGCATGCTTATAGGATTGATTTCAAATGTAAATTCAACAATTGGTATAAGGTCATAATTTTCCTTGGCCTATAATTTGTGATGATAAATGGATCTTAAATGTTATAATGCATGAAAATTTATCATCCATGAACTTAAATTTCTCTTATGGCCAAATTATTGAAGTGCTTGGGCTTTAATGACAACACCAACATTCAAAGATAAATGCAAACTTGAAAAAATGTACCTTGATTGATATCCATGCATTTATTCTTGATGTTGAATTTGCTTAAGTTGAATCAATGATCATGTATATGATATGAGAATAGTTGTTTTCATGAAATTATGTGATTAATCTCACTCATAGTTTATGAATTTTAATGATAAACTATATTTTAGCTTGATAATATTGATTCACTTAGGTGAAGCTATTTTAGTTAAAATAGCATATACCCTCTAGAACGTTAAATGATGATAACAACTAGGGATATGGCTATTAATTGATTAAAATGGTAATTTTGAATCTTTCCTTGCTCATAATTGGTTGAGGACTTGAATTGGAAAATGAGCATAGGATTTTGTGTTTTTATGGAAGAAAATGTGTTTGCATGACTAACTTGAGTTTTTGAATCTTCCATACGAATATGGATTAATACTTTATGATAGTGTGCTAATGTTTAATTAATCCATATGCATATTTGATGATGTGTGATTGTGTTCTTGCATATTTAGAATGATTATTTTCTTGACATGAACACATTACATATAAATATTGGATTCATGCAAAATGTCTAAGTCAACCATTAGTAACAATTGGTATTTAGATTGAAATAACAATTAGTATCATTGGCAACCATATTTTCAACAATTGGTAAGCCAAAACTAAATTGCCAATTGGTATGAGCTTTAAATTGACAATTCTTCTCATGCTACTTAGATTGAAATGACAAATAGGGAAGAATGGAACTTTTGCATGAAACACTTTTGTGCTAGAATTTGTGATTAATTGATGTATGATTTAATTCTAGACACAATATTTCTTGAAAATGATTTATGAGCTCATGCATATGATATGTTATATAATTTCAGCTCATAATCATGATATATTGTCATGCACCTTAGTTGGATCTTAGAGAACAATTGATATACTTAGGTGCTTGATAGAATTGAAATAAGCAAGTTATAGAACATAGTAGAAAATTTATAAACAACTTGCTTAATCTCTTATCAATTGTGAACTTCTTGCAAAATTATTTATAAACAATTGGTATAGTATCATAAGTCATATTCTTTGCATGAATATTTGATACTCTTTGTGAATATTGACTTATTTATTTGTGCTATGAGTCCCCATGTACTAACCTATTTCTTGTTGGATGGAGCATATTTATTTCTTCTCACATAGCCATAATTTTAGGGGGAGCATATCTTTTGTTCTTCCTTCTTTTTGCTATGACAAAAAGGGGGAGAGATATTAAGGTATTAAGGGGAAGAGAAAATAGGGAAGAAATAGTTTGAAAATCTCTTTTGGAAAATTCTCTTCAAACCATGCTTACATTAAGGGGGAGCTTTATAAAATCCTGCTTTATTTAAGGGGGAGTATTTTATCAAAAAATTTTCAAAGCAAATTTACATTAAGTTTTGTCATATCAAAAAGGGGGAGATTGTTAGCTTTAAATTGACATATATATTTTGAAATTATAAAAACTTAAGTAAGCTTTAATGTTTTAATTCATATTGTAAATTTGCCTTATCACACATGATTTTCTCAAATTTAAAGCGATAATATCAAACATTAAGACCATGATTTAATGATATATACTTATTGGTCTTAATACTTTATAAAATGTTTTGAATATTTTAGAAAATCACTTAATGAACTTTTGGACCATGTTTTCATTAGAGAAAGTCAAGAAAAACTCCCACAAAAATGCCAATATGTTTTGGGTTAGATTAGGATCAAATGCCACATTATTTCTAACCTAAAAGTGCAGGAAATAGGCTTTCTGGAAGCATGGGATCGATCCTCTAAGGGAAGGGATCGATCCCTTCATGGCAGAATGCCTCCGAGGCATAGAATGAAGCATGGGATCGATCCTTTTTGCAAAAGGATCCATCCCTTTATGTCAGAAAGCCTCCAAGGGCTAGTTTCTGTGAAATACAACGGCTAGTTTCTGTTTTGGCTCCAACCAACGTTCACAAACCATCCAAGGGACTATAAATAGAGGCATAGAAGCTAAAGGAAGAAAGAGGAACCACTTAGCAACTCCAATACTCATTATTCCTCAAATCGTCAAGCCTCAACAACAAATCAAGA
The DNA here is from genome assembly GCA_031772115.1 of Heritiera littoralis. Classification (NCBI taxonomy): domain Eukaryota; kingdom Viridiplantae; phylum Streptophyta; class Magnoliopsida; order Malvales; family Malvaceae; genus Heritiera; species Heritiera littoralis. The sequence goes on along the minus strand of JAPDPK010000168.1, from coordinate 1,129,773 downwards.
GCTACAAAGTCTTCATCATCTATCATTCTCATATTCTAGCACAAATATTGTATAGGCTTTTCTTTGTGCCTAATTTCTGTAATCATTTGCCTACTTAGAGGTCTTCTTTGATTACACAATTTGTAAACCAATTCATTCCTTGTAAAAGGGGAGGTTTCTCTTTAGCCTTAGAAAAAGAGGGAGGTTTCTCTTTAGCCTTAGAAAAAGAAGGAGGTTTCTCCTGGGCCTAGAAAAAGAGAGAGGTTTCTCTTGAGCTTGCAAAAAGAGGGAGTGTAACATAAATTCAAAAATAGTGAATTTAGGAAAAATCCTTTGGAGCATTTCAAGGTAGAGGACGTAGGCAAGGTCGCCGAACCTCTATAAATCACTCGCGTACAATTCTCTATCCTTACTCTCTTTACTTATTTGCAAGTATATTTGTGTGTATTGAATTTATATTGCATTGAATTTATATTGCATAATTGAGTAGCCTAGAGAACTTAGAAAATATCAATATAGGCTAGAGAATTTACAAGAATCGAAAAACGAACTTAAGGTTAGCGAAAAACTGATTCACCCCCATCTCGGTATAGCCTATAGAGCCAACAGTCTCACATGTTAACAATGGAAGGTTGAGCATTAGAGACCTATAAGGTTGCTCCAACCTATACTGATTTTAATCAAAAATGGGAGCACATCATTATGATTTTGATTGAGATTCCCCAAGATATAGAAGGATCATGAGATTATATGAATTATTATTAATTTATTGAATAAGTTAGCCCATTTTCTACCTATTAGAACCGCAAATTCTTTTTGAATATTGACAGAGCATTATGTTAGGGAATAAGTCAAACTGCACAGTATCCATGAGCATTATTTCAAAAAAGGATTCCAAGCTTACCTTCCATTTTGGGAATATTGTCAGGAAGCCATGTGATCTAAGCTATAGCTCAGAACAACCTTTCGTCCTTCGATTGACGGCCAATCTGAGTGGACTATACAGACTTTAGAGGACATAGAAGTGCTTTTTGTTATTGATATTTTTCAAGGTTCCTATGATGATCACTTTACTCTGACTAAATTTGCCTTTCACAACAACTATTATACGAGTTTGAGAATAATCCTATAAGATGTTATATGAAGGAGACACAGGTTTCTTATATAGTGAAAAGAAGTGGGTGAACATAAGATGGGTGTTACCAAATTAGATAAGATAGCTTTTGAAAAATATTAGATAGATACAAAACAAATTGAAAACAATACAAAATCGTTATAAGAATTAAGTTGACATACAAAGCCAACACTTAAAGTTTCAGATTGGGAACAGGCATTATTTCAAACAGGGATTCCAGGCTTACCTTCCGTTTTGGGAATATTGTCAGGAAGCCATGGGATCTAAGCTACGGCTCAAAACAACCTTCAATCCTCCGATTGACGCTCAATTTGAGTGGACTATACAGACCTTAGAGGACACGGAAGTGCTACTGTTATCGTATTTTTCAAGGCTCCTACGATGATCACTTTGCTCTAACTGAATTCGCCTTTCACAATAGCTATTATACGAGTATGATAATGAATCCTATGAGATTTTATATGAAGGAGACACAGGTTTCCTATATAGTGAAAAGAAGTGGGTGAACATAAGATAGGTGCTCCCAAATTGGTTGAGAAAGCTTTTTAAAAATATCAAATCGATATGAAACAGATTGAAAACAATGTAAAATCGTTAGAAGAATTAAGCTGACATACAGAGCCAACACTTATTATTTCATATTGGGAATAAGGCATTCCTAAAAGTCTCTTCATCTAAGGGTACTACGAGATTTGAAACGAAAGTGCAATTAAGTCCTTGTTCACAGTACGAGTTTTAGTGATCAAAGAGAATTGAAGAGTATTGTGAAGCAATCCGAATATGTGACAGAAAGAATATAATTTTGAGATTGAAAACATTGTTATTGGTGAAATTGTAATTTATTTAATAAAAGGGTAAAATGTCTTTTAAGTTTATTCCATTTATATTTTTTGTCTAACCAAATATATTAATACTAACTTCTATTATATTCCATTTTAATGAACCAAGCATCATAATAATTATTCGATTCCATTATTCCTCTTTTCTTTTTCACAGCATATTTATTCTATCCCTCCTCTATTTCATTTCGTGAATAAACTTAAAAAGGAAAACTTGTGTGACCTAACCTGAAACAAATGCTTAACCAAACATCTTCTTACCTGCACTCCTCTTTTCTTTCTTTATTTATTTCTTAATGCTTTATTTATTTATTTATTCTTTTGGATTAATTCATTTAATATGTTTAGGATATTTGATTATTTTAGTTTAAAATATTATGTGATTTATTTGATTATTTTACCTTGGTTAATTTGTTTAATATAGGAATTTATCTAGTCTTATTGTTTAGTTTGGTTAAGTTCATTATCTTAGTCTGGTTAATATATTTATTATTTAATTATTTTGTTAGGATATATTGTTAATTGCATAAAATGATAGAAAAAATTGAAAGTTAGAAGACAAGTAGAATCATGTATAGAATTCTTCTTAAAATTATTTATAAATGTAAAGTTAATTTAAAAATGAAATTATTCATAAATTGAAAGGCAAATTAATAGAAATGAAGTGAACAAAGATGATTGTGATGATAGAATTATTAGAGTGGGTACACATATTTAGCATTACTAGGTGAGAAGTTATCCTTTAAATTTGACCAAAATGTTGAAAGGTTTAAAAGCAAAACTTCGATAAAGAATCATTGATGTTCATTTTCAAATGAACAAATTTTAAGTAAATAAAAATGAAAGTTATGAAAATCAAGTAAATAATATAAGTGAAATTAGCAAATAATAAAGATAAAATTAGGGAAATTAAAGAATTTTCATAAGACACTCAATACGATAATAACGCATTTTCAAGGGAGTTGAATTTGATTATTTGAATATTTTTGAGGTGATAAAGATTTTCTAAGAATTCTACTAGAATGCTAGAGATGACTTAGAAAAGTTTTCCAATACTTAAAAATAGAAATTTAGTAACAAACAAAGGGTAAAACTTAGTACGACTTAAACTTAGTTAATACCATATAAGATGTGTCGTAGGGGTGCTTAACACCTTTCCCACGCATAACCCTACTTCCAAACCTAGGATCTTTGAATGCATATCTATCTTTATCCTTAGTTTTGAATTTGTGACTAATCATACCTAGGTAAAGAATGATTTTTGGCAACTCCTGATTTATGTCTCGTGATTAATTTTATTTATAACAAATAACTTAAAAAAATTAAATTGTGACAATGCATATAAGAGACATGAATGTATATAAGTCATGGACATTTGACAATGCTATTCTAAGATAGTAATATCTTATGAATTCCTAATCTAGAATTAGACATCTCTAAATTAGGAGAAAAAAAATCATTGATTAAATATGTGGAGAACCAAATATATTGTTTTATATTTTGTTCTTCTTTTTTAATTAAAAGTAACAAGGAATGTGTATATTATGTACATTTTTTATTCATGGCAGGTTATAAGGGAGAAAAGGGAATCAAATCTTGTATCTAATTCATCCTAAGATGAGATAACAAACACTAAGCCAAGCCATAGTTATTGCATATAGCATGTAATTTTCATCAAGGTTTTGTTCAAGTGGAAGACAAGAGTGAGCCAATGGCCATGGTTAAAAGAAACTTATTGAGTGAGGTGTTAACACTATTATTGTATGGATTTGGAAAAGGTTCAAAAAGAATAGAAAAGGCCATGTTCGTCATTTTTTATTCTCGATCTATAGTTAATATAAACATAAATAAATAATAAATTAATTTTAAATCAAATTATTTCATCACTATAAAAATTGCAAATAGTAAATAAATATTCTATCACATTAGCAAATATAAAAAATACATAAGAAATGATTACTTACTTGAAATCTTGTTAGAAGAAGAAAAGAATAATCCGCTCCTAAATTTTTTTCTTGAGCTTAATAACTTTTTTTTCTCCTCCTTGTTTCTTTAAGTTTCCTTATCTCTATTGAAAATTATTTTATTTTTGACAAGGTCTTAATGAAAAATTATGGGTGAGATAGAAGTTCACTTTTTGACTTTTGCTTTTGTTATTTTCTAAATCTACGGTTGTCTTTGAGTGAAAACATTTTTTTTTGCAATTATGGTCTTCTTCTTTTTAAAATTTATAGATATGCCATATATACATTTTATTTCTTTTACATTTTCGATGTGTATAAAATATAAAGGAACTACATTTTTTTTACTATTTTTCTTTTGTAGAATTTCTTAAGGGACTTATGATCTTAGTACTATCCCATTGTAAATCCGTCCCAGCTTGGTTTCTCTCTCTATCTTGATATCTATCTTAAAGTTACAGATTAGGAAGATGAAGAATTTGCTGCTAAAAGGATAATTTTAACTTCGTTCCTTGGATTTCCCAATGCCATCACCGATTTTTTTCTCTAGGTTTGCATCTAAAACTAAGATTGCGAAGCAAAGGAAACGTTGACAATGAAACATGATTTCGAGTTTACGTTGAAGTTTTTTGGAACCAATCTCTAAAAGACAGATGTAAGAATAAAGATTCGCCTAAATGCTTTAACAAATCTCACAAAGCTCGATCAGTAGTCATAGCAGCCATGGCCTCTACAACTAATTTATTCTCTTTCAGCTCAAAAGCCATGAAATCTGGAACAACGATCTTGCTTTATAAAAGAAAGAGGATAAAAGTACGTGTACCATTTTCACACGCAGAATCTAAAATTACTAATATTTCTCAGTTAAAGATTCAACAAGAAAAATGAAAAAAAAAAGAATTCAACTTACAGATAGTCTTTCAAGCAATACATACAAAAAGAGAACTTTCCATCTTTGTCAGTCTAGAGTCTGGATCGTGTTCTTTCGTTTTTGTTTCCTGGGGTTCTTGGTATATTCACCTTCGCAACTTCGGCAGTCCTCGAGGATCAGAAGAAATTCAAGACTTTGGGGTTGAATTCAAAGTTCACACTGAGGCGGTGGTGATATTGGGCGCCTGGGACGGAGAAAAGGCCAAGAAAAGGAGAAGAATCATTATCAAAAGCGGAACGAAAAGAAGCATCGACGGCGGAGGTGGCAGAGATGGCAGCAGCAGCGGCAGCACCAGCAGTGACACAGCTAACACCATCATAACCATGATCCATCTCATACTTCTAGTTAAACTTAAAGCTATAATCCTTCAGTCAATGACAACAAATTTCCAATCAAATTTAGGCTGCCGATCATTCAGGCACTCTCATCCTCTTCCATAGCTGTAGATTGGAAATCCTTGGATTAGGACAAGCTTGATCAGTGGTTTATCTGTCTGTAAGAAAACTGGTTTTTATGGTTTTTAAGGAACTGGAAAGTGTATTTATTTCCAGTACTGATGACGTGAGGGGCGTTACTGCCCATAGTCGTTACCAGTCGGCGTACCCCACCCATTCTTTTTCTTGTGTCTCAATTCAGTTAACTGAAATTTGATACCACTCACTGTATGCATTTATATTTTGGCATTTTCTTAGTTGCATGTAAATTTGCAACTAAATTCCTGCATTTATTGTAAAATTGTAAAACTGGCTCCTGTTTATGAGTGTAAATGAGTAATGTTACTCATAAACTATTAGAGTTCGATTTGATAATTATTCGAATTTGACTTGTTTATTTTCGAACCAAACTCGAACTTAAACTATTCGAGTAACGAGTCAAGTCAACTTAGAGTTTCTTAATACTCGGTTTGAGCAATTCACGAGCCTTATTGAGTTTTTTTTAATATATATTTTTAATATTTTATTATGAATTTACTATTTTACCTTCATAATATATGGCTAAAAATTTACAATTCGAGCCTACCGAGTTGAGCTCGAGCGGCTCGAGTATATATTCTATCTAATCAAATTCAAACTTCAAAAACTAAGCTCGGTTGAGCTTGAGCCGAGCTTCAAGCCTTGAGTTATCGAGTCGAGCAGAGCTCGAACCTGATATTGGATCATCTTGGCTCAGCTCGATTACACCCTTACTCCTGTTTACTAGGATATATAACTTTTCAGTATTTATATTTTTAACAGATTTTAGTTTTGTTTAAAATTAATTTTTTTAGTACAGCTATCATATCCATTTTACAGTTTGATATTAATCTTGTTTGAGCTGAAAGTGGTAAACGGTAAAACCCTTCCAACAATAGAGACTACAGGATAATTATAGGTTTTTCAAATGAGAATAAACGAAGAAAGAAAAGTTACAATCATTAATTAATATAAAATCTTCAAAATGTATAATATATAGTAGAACTCTTATAAATTAATCTCTTATAAATTAATAACATCTTTAAATTAATAAAAAAATCATAGTCCTGACTCGGGTCAATAGAAAAACATAATAAACCCCCTATCGTAATAATTAATAATTTTATTTTAAAACTTAGTGTAAAATTTCAGTCCCAATTATTGTATAAATTAATAATTTGAAAAAAAAACTACAAAATATATTATGTAATATTTAAAAACTTGAAAGCACTCCAAAAGATTTTAATTTGTAAAAGACTAAAATTTTTTATTTTAATAATTAAAAAAATTATAAAATTTTATGAAATTAAAGACTATAGAGTTATTGTGAGATTTAAAGAATGTAAAAATTAAATAGACACATTTTTTAAGGCTTAGCTTGGCTCCCGATAAGTAGTGGTATGGGGGCACTACGATTAACAGCACTAAAAGACAAAAATTTTGGAAGCATAAATTACCATTTTGTCTTTTTTTTTTTATTTTTTTATTATTTTATTAAAAAGTAGATATTTTTAACAGTCATTTTACTTTTTTCAATTTTACCGGAACCAACTGCATCGACCATCCAAACTAGCCTTAAGACAATAAGATTTTACAATGTAAAACCCTTTAAATTAATACTTAATGATGGGTCTCAAGAATATTAAGTTAGAGTGGCTTCATTGTATCACAAAATATTACTTTTGGTATCTAACAAATAGTTGAAAAAAGTTGAAGTGGACTTTTTTCTAGGCATTTGAACATGATTCGAATTTTAAAATCCCCGCTATTGGGAGGGTTTTATCATTTATTACTGTCAGTCCGAATAGGATTAATTTTAGATTGTAAAACAGATGAAAACCAAAAAATACTTTTGATATAAGCAATCAAACAAACAAATCAATAAATTAAAATATAATTAGATAAAATAATTTAATATAAAATTAAGTCAAACACATTTATAATAATATTAATCCAATGAAGCCTTATAAAACCAATTTAGTAAAATAATAACAAAAGGCATTGCAAACTGTTGTGGTATTTTTGGAAGGAGGAGGTTGGCTTAGCTAGGAGTCTAATTAATGAACTTATCAAATGGTTAAAAAAGAATTGTGACAAATTTCTAATCAATCCTACTTTCATTTTCAATTATCAAATATTTTTTTTTATAAAAAAAATGAAAAATAGCAAGTTATTGTAAATTTGAAATTAAGATTTGGGAATGCATTTTGATGCTCAATAAATGTTCAAGTAGAAAGAAGATCAATAGAAAAAGATAAGAAGGAATACGAGCGGTTGAATAGGATTTATCCCTTAAAATATTTACTTTTCACTATTTTTACATCTTTACATGTGGATTGTTAAGTTTAGTGCATGTTGTTCACCTTTTACGCCGGATATAATTCACGCTAATTGACGAGAACATGAAGTAGAGACACGGATCTTAACACAAATCAATTTCACAATTATGTCCCCTTGTTTTGTTTTATGGTAAACATTTCCTTCGTTTGAATATTTATATAGTTAGCTGGAATTCTTTTAATTTTTCAACTAAATTAGAGAATAATTATAAATAATTAAACATGAAAGATTATTTATAAATAATTAAAACAAATTTAGAGTTTGAATTATTTTTTTGAAGTTCTCTTTCACTTTTCTCCTTTTAGCCTTGCAATTTTTGGTCCCTTTTTCTTCATTCAGTAATCTAAAAGCCGACGTTTTCAGAAAGCACTGCTCTCACTTAAGTTGGCAAAAGTTTTGACATGTGACAAATACCAGCAAAGGAAATGGGTGTTTGACATTGACTGGCGGAATCCAAATTCTATATATATATATATATATATATATATATATATATATATATATATATATATATATATATATATATATATATTTCCTTTCTCATATTTGGTTTGTTTAAAGAAGGATAAGAAGGTAATTTTGAATGGATTTTTGGACTATTTGAAAACATACATTCAAAAAAAAATTCCTTTCTGTTCGGAGAAGACAAGGAAAACAGCGAAAATCCGACTTTCTGGTCCATGTTCATGCACGTTGCTAAGTGCACTCCCCTGCTCCTCTGACTGAAATTTGCTGCTTTGCTGACTGTTGATAAAAGTTTGGATGCAATAACTAATTAACCCCACACATCCCACATTACTCGATTGAACCAGACCCAGAGCAGAACATCCCTCTTTCTTCTTCATCCAATGTGCCACTTTCATTCGTTCACCGATGTTGCATGGGCCACAACTCAGAAACAACAAAGAGTTGCTGGTCCTGCTGGCTGCTCTATATGATTTTGCCTCTCTTTTTAGGGCACAAAATGATTTTAAGGCAAGCAATTGGATGGAGTCTCTTTTTCATTCCATAAATTTCACTCTATTCATCTCTTACATTTTGTCCTTTAAAGTGATGTTATCTTATATTGATTTTTTTTATTTTCAATTGATTTAAAATTTGACGTTTAATTCAGAGTTGAAATTCTGTTATTTGATTCTTGATTTATATATTTTCTTGTTTTTCATGTAATAATTATGCCTACACGTAATAGGAATTTGTCTACGAGTTTATCACGTGATAGTTATGTGATAGTTATGTCTATATGTAATATATGATTAGGTTCTCTTAAAATAGTGTTTTTTAATCATATAAACAGGAGAATCAGAGTTCGGTACAAATTTAGAAAAGTAATAAGATACTTCAGAAGATACATAGGAAAAAAAATATGAATCATCCTGAACCTATGCTAAAAGGATGAATGAAAGTATATAAAAAAAAATCTCAAGTTTGTCAAATATTAAGTTTTAAGTGATTTTATATTCCAGTTAAATATTTTTATTTATTTTCAATGGGTTTTAATACAAAAAAGCGGAGAAATTTATTTTTTCTATCCTTATTTTTATTTGATAAGAAATTTTTTTTAAAAAAATGATGGATTAGCGTATTAATTTATTTATCTTTTCTAAAGTAAAAAAAAAATTAAATATGCCTTACAGTTATACTTAAGTTTTTTTATGAGATACAGAACATACCAGGTTAAAATCGTGCGCAATTTTAACATCATACGTTAGTTAAAGAACATCTTATTTGCAATTTTATTGTCAACTTAGTTTTTTTGTTTGTTCAACTAATTTATACGATTGTAATACGTAGCCTTCAAATTAAGCTTGTCCTTCTTGAAGGACAAAAAGATGTAGTAATTTATTTGGTGCGTACGACAGAGAGATGTGAGAAACTTGGTATTAAGTTTTTCCATGCTCCATATCAAGAAACGTAACATTGAGAAGGAATGATTTAAGATTTGACTCGTAAGGTATTCAATTCATTTGCAAACAATTAGTCATTGATAGTAGGTCCTTGATCAAGCAAGACTTTTGCCTCCACTAAATCAGCACCACCATATGTACAACATAGGTGGTGGTGCTTGCATGAATATTTACTGTTCACAAATCACATGTCAATAAAATAAATAAATAAAATTTAAAAACGTTTGCATATTCATCAATATCCATCAATTATCAATACCTTAATACCGTAAATTGATTCTGATTTTGGGTTGAAAAATTAGGGCATTGATTCAATTTTTTTGAGGTGATTTAGATCAATAACTGATTTTTAAAAGGGAAAATTATATGGACATGTCGTGGAATATCAATATTTATTTTAATGGGAAAACACAAATTTTATTTACTTAAATAGATTGGAACTTTTGAAATTACTAAGGCAATTAGAATGACCATTTAACTCTCATTGTAACCTTGAGAGAAAACCATCTCCTCCCTTTTTTTTTTTCCTCTTTTTGTTTCAACACTTACATTATTTGGCTTATACATCCAATGACTCCATATTGACTATTTATTTTCTTTCTTTTCCAGCTACTATGTACATCAAATCAGGAAGAAACCAGTGAAAAAAATCAAAACAATATGGACAAGCCAACTTGGATGAATGAGATAGAAATACTAGGCATTTGAAGACATCAAAAGAGGAAACCGATTACCTATATAAGAACGAAGCTATAAAGAACATGTAGAATTCTTTGATTTCCATATGTACATCTTAGATAAAAATATGTACAACTCGAACAAGCAAAGATATTTGAATGTCTTAAAGTATGAACCAAATACTTACTCGGACAAACTCTTGGTAAGAAAAGTGAGAAATATAAAGATATTTGAATAACCATGAAGAGAAAATCGAATAACACTCTCTAAAAAGCTATAAACTGATATATACATTTCATGTTTTCCATATGTACATCCTGCATGAACAATTGTACTTTTCTTCCAATTTAAAAAATCATTAAGGTGTCATTTGGTTCACGGAAAGTTAGATTACCTTTTGGAATATGATCACTAGCAAAACATTGTACATTCGGGAATCTTCGAAATGTTAGATTCATGTGTGGTTTAATTGGGAGGAAAGTAAGATTTTTGTGTTTGGTTAGGGGAATGTATGATTACCTAGTGACATATTTTATTATAATGCCCTTAATTATATTATTAGCTGATATAAAGTGAATAACACATGAAAGTAGTTATATTTAATTTACTTATTTATTTATTTAAAATGGTAATTAATTAATTAATTTATTTAAAATATTTATTTATTTGGTCTTATTGTTTATAAAGTTTTTAATATGTAAATTATTTTTATTTAACAAACTATTACTATATTAAATTGATTTTGATTAATGAAAAACTTGTTTATAAGGTCTCTTCTTTTATTGTTCTTGTCACAGCCTGAAGGTCATGATGTGCGCTTAACACTTGTACTTATTCTACTTAACAAATTTATGAACTATATTTTTCTTTTAACTTTAAGGTTTGTATTCAGTATCAATGTAGTACTAAACGATTCTCACTAACCTTTTCAATACACTCTAACCTTAATAGCTTAAACTTTAATCCATGGGTGAGTTAGCTTAAAAATTGACATATATTTTAAAATAACAAAAACTTAGCACAATTAAATGTTTGATTCAATTTGTAAATTTGCTTAGTTATTTATGATTTTTACAAATCATACCAAGTACTTTTATCAAGTATAAGACCATGACTTATTTAATGATTTTTTGATAGGTCTTAATCTTTTTAAAAAATGATTTTGAATATTACATTAAGTAATTTTCTCAATGAATTGTAGAATATATTTTAAGAAAATTACTTAATAATTTTTAGGCTCAAATTCATGCTTCCAAAGTCTTGCCATATTTAAATAAAAATAAAATTGGCTTAGTAACATTTTTTGTGCTTAAAAAGATCCAAGAAATTGAAATGAAGAACAAAGGATCGATCCCCTTAGTAGGGATCAATCCCTCTTTTGGTAGTGAGCTAAAAAGATCAATCCTTTACCTTAACGGATCGATCCCCCAATGCGCAGGAAGCCTCAAACTGCTACTTTTTAAGGGTTTCAACGAGAAGAAAAGCATTAAATGCTTTACCAACCTTCTTTAACTTCAAATGGGATATAAATAGCTGCATGAAAGACATTGGAGGCAACAAAAATCACTGCGCTATCATTTTCAACCTTGAAAGCTATTCTTTAAACTCAAAATTCATTCATTCATTCTCTTTTGCTCTACAAATTGCAAATTCATACCTTCAAGAGGTACTTCTTGTATACAAACATTTTCGAATTCACTACCTTGTAATCAAGGGGAGAGTAACCCATTGTGAGGATTAAATTGTGAGTGATTGCGTTATCTCTTGTTAAGAGAGTTAGTGGTTTCTTCCTTAGCCATCAAAAGGAATTGTAAAAGGTCTCACCAACCTAAGAAGACGTGTGTAAGTGATTCAACGTATAGTGAAATCAACAACTTTGACAAAAGGATCAAAGTGATAGGACGTAGGCACAAGATTGGCCGAACCTCTATAAACTTATTATTTGCTTTTCTCATCCCTTTATTCTACTTTGTGCTATTCAATTTGAAGTATTTATTTTGTGAAATTGTGCAAACTGGTTTGAAAATTCTTAAGAGAGCATTTTTATGAGAAAACCAATTTACCCTCTCTTGGTTAAAGCCAATAATTGGTATCAGAGCTTGGACTTGAGATTAGAAAAGAATTAACACCCTTCGAGTAAAACAATTTTAATGGCATAAGCAAATGTAGCTACTAATTTAATAGGTGAAAGGCACTCTACAATTTGACCTCTACTCATTAATTATGAGAATTATGCTTATTGGAAGATAAAGATGATGCTATTTGTGCAAACTAATGATTATGAGGTGTGAAGAATTATAGTTAAAGGACCTCATGTCCCAAATAAGAAAGTAGAGGGGGTAGATGTCCCAAAAAAGGAAGCTAAGTGGGATAATAATGACTTTAGGATGGCACAAGTAAATCCTAAGGCCATGCATACCCTCTTTTATGCATTAAAGCTTAATGAGTATAATAGAGTTTCACTATGTGAAAATGTGAGATTCTCATATTCTTTCCATCCATATAAGCTATATTTGAAGTTAGAACAATTAGATTTGACAGTAATGATAAGTTACCTTATGTCTTGTAGTTATTGGAGAAATCATTAAAGGACCCCACAAGATTTTCCTTAACCCAGATGGGAACAAAAGTTGCAAATTGTTAATTTTGGGATCAAATTACAAAATCGGTAAGAAGATCACTTTTGAAATTCTTTCATATAAGCATATCTAGGTTTGCGTGCAACAAATTCAAAAATGACAGTTGTGTCCATAGCTTGAATTAACTTTTTTGAATAACGGTTAAGGTAGTTTGACTTTTGACTCACATACTATCATAGTCAAACTCTCGTGTGAAGAAGTCTAACCTTATTCTAACTTGTAGACTGAATCACGTAGAAATGTGAAAAACAATGCGATTGGGCCAAAAAGCCTTCACTTAGGGTTATTTTGGTAATTACTCTACTAAGGTCGGTCAACACCCACCAGTAAGTCAAACTTTTGACTATTTCATGTAAAATAAATATATTCTTATGATAAATAAAAATATTTTGAATTTTAATAAAATGATTTAAATATTATTATATTAATGGGAATATGGGCGGTATTATTGAAATTTTAAAAGGACAGCTTGGTCATTTAGCCTTAATGATATTTTGTATTTAATAAATAAATAAGGATATTTTATCCATCCTCTTCAAGTTGGCCAAACACCATCTCAGCATTTTCATCCTAAAATTTCCTAAGTATCAAGAGGGAGAAAGCTTGAAGAACACCCCTTAAGCCTCTCCAAAACTGGCTCCACCTTAAACTAAAGTTGTTCATCTTGATTCCCTCCATCACATATCTTAGTTAAGAAGCTAATAGTAGCTGTTTGCTTGGTGAAATCAACCCCTCAAGTTTTGACCATAAGGAAAGGTGAGAGAAATGCAACTCAACTTTGATTCATTTTGATATATGTTAGTGTTTAAGGTTAGTTTAACATGTGTATAGCTTTAAATTGTTGCAAAACTAATTGTAGGACACTCTTAGGGTTTCAACCATTAGGGTTTAAGAGTGAAAGATGTATTGTAAAAATGATGAAGGAATGATGTAAAGAACTTGAGGAAGATGTTTGTGGTCCTGGAATGGAACAAATCCAAGTGTAATGTGTGTAAATGCTTTCGGCCAAACATGAATCATGGTGTTACCATGCATGTTTTGTTACCAAATGGAGTATAGAATAATGCTTAGATGTTAAGGAGACTGTTAGGGAAGTCAGATTCGAAAAAGGAAGTATTTTGATTGTAAATGCAGTTATAGGGTCTGATAGGAAGTAGATCGGATTTGCTGTTGTATTAGAAAATATAAGTCTTAGAGTATAAAACATTCTTTGTAAAAGGAATATTCAATTTTGATCTTGTTTCGATATTGTTTTGCAGCCCCGAAGTGAGGAAGGTTAAGAAACGATAGGCAAATAGATGCTTGCCTATCCGTGTTGGTGATGTTAAGCTGCCATATTGTACTATGGCATTAGTGGTAAGAAATGTATATAGAAGGCGTAAGTGATACTATGATTACATTAGGATATATTGGCTGCAACTTCAAATGGTAGATAACAGAGAGCTTAGGATAATAAGGGATTTTGCAATCCCAACCATAAGAGGTGTTACACAAGTATTAGGAGGCAAGCAATTCTTATGAACAACTTTGAGATCAAGCCAGCTATCATCTAGATGATCTAGACATTGATGCAGTTTAGTGGGTTGCCCCACGATGATCCATATGCACACTTGGGCAGTTTCCTTGAGATTTGCGACACCTTCAAGCATAATAAAGTCTTTGAAGATGCGATTAGGCTTAAGTTATTTCCCTTCTCTCTTAGGGATAGAGCGAAAAGTTGGTTAACCTTAGGGATAGAGCGAAAGGTTGGTTAACCTCCTTACCCCAAGTATTTATCACTACATGGGATGAGCTAGCCAAATTCTTTCCTCCTTCTAGGATGGCCAAGCTCTTAATATCTCATCCTTTACCTAATTCGATACAGAGTCCTTATACGAGGCTTGGGAATATTACAAGGACATCCTTAGGAAGTGTCCACATCATGGCTACAAGTCTAAACCTTCTATAATAGACTAACTAGCTAGAATAGGATGATAACCGATGCTACCACTGGAGGAGCTTTGATGTGCAAAATGGAGGAGGAAGCATACAACTTGTTGGACAAAATGGCCACAAAAAATTATCAGTGGTCAGTGGAAAGACATGCACATACGAAGTCTGCTAGTATCGCGAGCTTGATGCTCTTTCCACTTTGACCTTTAAGATCGCTACCTTAACTAAGAAGGTGGAGTCCTTAAGTACCCAACGCTCTCCAATCCATAGCCCTAGCCCTGTCCTACTAGTATAAAGTCCATTTTTCCAACACCTACAATTCAGGGTGGAGAAATCACCCAAATTTATCCTGGACACAAAACTAGGGCTAGTCCTCCAATTCTAGACCTACAGGCCTTTCTGGATTCCAGCCTCCACCCTCTCATATCTCACCACCCCATTAGTTTTCACCATAGCAATACCCTCTACAACAACTTCATCAGCTGCCACCACCACCACGTATTCAACCCCAACCTGAACTTGAAAAAAAGCCCTTACTTGAAGAGGTGTTTATGCAAATCATTTAAAATCAAGCAACTTCTATTCAAAACTTAGAGATATAGGTAGGGCAGATTGCACGGTCTCTAAGTCAACACCTTCGTGGAGCCTTACCTAGTAACACAAAGCCTAATCATGTTAGGAGACCAGGTAAGGAGCAATGCAGCGTAGTTTATAAAGATAGAAAGTTTGGAGATGCTGCTAAGATTAAAGAGTAGTTGGCTGATGATGAGGTGGAGCCTATTGTTACTTATATAGTGAGTTCAGTTAAGCCCAACTCTTGCTTACCTACTATTTTTTAACCTTCAGGCTCATTACATGTTAAATCTTAGAGCTCATCTAGGTAGAGCCTATGATAACGATTGAGCCTAGCTTTTGTTTGCCTACTGTTTACAGGCCATCCATCCTCTTCCCTCAATGCTTTCAAAAGCCAGTCATTTTTTAACCCTCTTCCAAGCTAGACTAGATGGCACTTACTGAGAAGTGTAGTGCCTTAATAAAGAATAAGGTCATCCTTAAGTGTAGTGATCTTGGCAGCTTTACACTTCCATGTTCCATTAGTGAGTAGATATTTCCTAAAGCCTTAGGTGACTTAGGGTCTAGTGTTAATTTGATGGCCATAGTTGTTTATGAGAGGTTGGGATTAGGTGAAGCAAAGTCAGTACACATTATCTTTCACATAGCTGATAGATTTACTAAGATCCTTAAAGGACGAGCTGGGGATGTTCAAGTTTGAGCAGGTAAATTTAGAATCTTAGTAGATTTTTTGATTTTAGAGATGAAGAAGGATAATGACATACCCATTATTTTAGGGGGTCCTTTCTTAGCCTCTAGTTGAGCTCTCATTGATGTTGATAGAGTAGAGCTCACTATAAGGTTGGATGATGAGATAGTGGTTTTTAGGATGACAAAAGAGGTTGGTGATGGTGAACAATCAATAGGCTTCCATAAAGAATTGAAGGAGGAAGAAGAAGTGAACGAACCTTTTGAAAATCAAGTCCTTTGGGGTAAGTGTCTCAATTAAAACTATTAAGGATAGTTTGTGGCGAAGGAAGTCTTAGGGTTTCGTATGATCCTTCTAAGGAGAAAGATGTGAATAAGCAGTTCATACATGCGCATTATGTTACTCCTTTTAAAGCACCCGCTGATGAAGTCATGTCTTACTGAAGACCTCTACTTCTCAAGATGGATTGTGTAAACCCTATTCTAGTAGACCCTGATTGATATTTCTACTATACACTTCATGAGAGTCCTACTGAAGACTATAAACTCAGCCCAGCTTCATTCTTTTATTATTACTTGGTTTTATTTTCTCTTCTTTTCTACAATTCTTTTTTCTGTTCGATGCTTGTTTTTCTTGGTTTTACTTTTGTAGGTACTATTTGTAGCAACACCCTTCTTTGAGCTTCATAGTGTAACGACCCGTTACCATATTTTTCACCTTAATTTACACAATTTATCCGTTGGGCTGTCTGTGATACTTCACTTTACACTTGATGTTAAACAATTTAATAAAATATTGTTAACATTATACACATCCCCTATCTTAATTACAAATATGTAGTACTGTAGACATGTCTAAATACAGAAAATAAATGATCATACCTGATATATCTTAGTCGGTCTGTCACATTGTCCATTATGTGCAGCCGTAATCCACAAATATTGGATCTCACCATCATCAAAACCTGAAATATTAAAATTGGGGAGTGAGCAAACCACGGCTCAGTAAGAGAGTTATATGTCACACTTAATATTCAGCTATCTATATGCTGGAAATAATTTTTTTCATTTTCTTTAAAATCTTCCTAGCTAGCTCTAGGCACACATGTAAGAAGGATACTACAGTCGGCTAGGGATCCAGATAGAGTAAGGCAGGTATTTTGAAATACCTGACTTGTTCCGGAACCTAGAAGCAACTGTAGAGAGTACAAATTTCATTGTTTTCAAAATGATATAATTTTCGTTTTTTCCACTGAGTAAACCACTTATTTCTTTTCATTTCAATATACTTTAAAATACGTGGCAGTTCAGTAATAAAATAGTGGTTTACTTCTCTCCTCTTCAGTACAGTAAAACACGTAACAGTACAGTGATTTGTAAATATCCAGTCATTGGATAGTTACTTCTTCGATTATTTCTTTCTTAGAAATAATTCTTATGTTATTCGTTTAGAATAAACATTTATTTCTCTTTTCAAATCAGTAACCGTATCGTACAGTTCAGTAAAACAGTATATTCAGTATTTAGTAAAACAGTATCTCGATACGGTTCAGTCAGTAACAGTAAATAGTAGCTACCAATTCAGTAAATAGTATACGGTAGCTTTCAGTTCAGTAAACAGTAAATGGTAGCTTTCAGTTCAGTAAAACAGTAATCAATGGCTACCATTTTAGTAAACAGTACAGTTCAGTAAACAGTAAATGGTAGCTTTCAGTTCAGTAAAACAGTAATCAATGGCTACCATTTTAGTAAACAGTACAGTTTAGTAAACAGTGTTTTGGTACGGTTTTTCATCAGTAAACAGTAATCAGTACAGTAAACAGTACAGTATAGTAAATAGGATTCCGTGAATCCTTTCAGTAAACAGTAATCAGTATGTGAGACTAGGCATCACCCTACAATTAAATCATGCTATCATTGTCCAATAATGGACCAGTAATCATCCCTGAAGGGACACAGTAAACAGTATGTATGTGATCTATGGCCATGATCTATATGGTGTCCTCGGTGTACACTTGCCAGGTGACATCCGAGACGCTGATGACTGGCGGGTCTATCAGCCACGTGACAGTAACACTATAAGTGTGATGCATGAAACTCGGGGCCTAAGTCTCAAAACAGTATAAACCGTACTATAGCCGTTATGGATTTTAAACACGATAAATCAAATTATCCATAAGGCTCACATGTAAATATAATCACCTTTATGAAATTTATAAAATAAATAATATTTTTCAAATTATTTCATAAAGGTATATATCATGTTTTCCATATGGTGAAAACAGTCTGCAAAATCATCACTGTAAAAATAGAAGGGCAAAACTGTCCTTTTCCACCGTAAAACACGAATGCACGCTTTCCCGTGCCTTTTATCCAAAACATGGTTTTCAAAGAAATCGGGATTCAAATCGAATATTTTCATAATTTATGTAAAAATAAATTATTTACTTTCCAAATTCAAAATCCCTTAACCATGTTTACTTCTAGAAACACGTGTAGAAACCTTTTGTCTCTAAATCATGATTTTCCACCATTTCTTAACCTTTATGGAATTTTCATAATTATTTGTTTCCACAATTAAAACCATAAAGGTTTTATGTAAAATCAAGTGAATATTTAAGAATATTTATAAAAATATTCACTTCAGTCTCTTTTTCATTTTCATCTCGTTTCACGTGAAATATCACCTACCGGGTGAATTTTCGGTGATTTCCTTTTCACCATTCTCGAAAACATGAATATTTTAAAATCAAATATCATTATATTCATGTTTTATGAAATCTACTTAATTTCTCGATTTTCGTATCTGAAAATCATTTCACGTGAAATCAAATCAATTATTATGATTTTCAGTGATTTTCGATAAATTTCAGTAATTATTCGATAATTTTTCGGCAGTATAACGGCTGTCGATTTGGCTAGCCTCCTGCACGAAAAATACAGTTTATATTTTTCAACCGGTATTTCACCACAATTTGAAACCGATAAATCACCACAATTTTCAAAACTAATCATTATAAATTGCATTTATAAATTAAATGCATAATTTAAAACATGTGGCCGAATATCCTTACAGGCGGCACATGTCTCCATTACTTGTTTCGGGTCGACGACTGCCTCTCGATGGTCGCGCCCGTGTTCACCTCGCCCGATTCCATCAGCTCGATCATCGAGGGAATTTTCTGGAATTTAAATTCTAAAATTTTAGAATTTTTCCATAATTATTTAAATAAATAAATTATTTAAATAATTTATCACTTTTCGGGATTTCTTACCGATTCCCATAATTCTCGGGTTTTCGAATTCTAGAAATTTCCCGTAATTTTCGAAATTCTCTTTTTTTCCACTCTTTTTCTTCTTTTCCTCTTTTCTTTCCTTTCTCTTTCTTTTCTTTTTTCTTTTTCTTTTTCTTTTTCTTTTTCCTTTTTCTTTTTCTTTTTCCTTTTTCTTTTCTTTTTCTTTTCCTTTTTCCTCTTCCTTTCCCGTCAGACCGGTCTGCCTCCTTCCTCGCCGGCGGTCGGTTCTCCGGCAGTTCAGGGGCTCCACAGCTGGTCGACGGCACGACGAAGCTACCGGTGCCCTCCGTTTGCCCTGGATCGGCGGCATGACGACGGATCGAGTCGATTTTCCTTCGGTTTCTTCCGCCTCTTCGCCGGCCTTCCTCCGCCGTTCAGCGCCTCAACTGTGGCCTCTCACGTCTTCCTCTTCCTCTGGCTAAGCTTCGGTGGCAGTGGCGGCGACCGATTTGGCCGGCACCGCCGGTTCCCATTTTCCTTTTCTCCTTCGTCTCGCCGGGTTTCGCTTTTGTTTCCGTTTCTGTTTTCTTTCTTCTTCCGTCTCGGGTCGTCACCGGTGACCCTCCTTTTTCCTTTTTCCCCTTGCCGGCGACACCCTTCTTCCCTTTTCTTGGCCCACCAACCACCGTCGGCCTCCATCGGGAAGAATCGAGATTTTCCCGATTCTTTCCTTTCCTGTTTCTTGTTTTTTTTGTTTTATTTTTATTATATTTTTGTTATGTATTATATTTATAATTTACTTTATAAATATAATATTAATATTATATTATATAGTACATACTATATAATATTTTATAGTATATATATTATATATTAACACATATATATTTAATATATATCTACATACTTTTAACTTAAATTACATTTATATATTTTGATATAAATGAAATAATACTATATATATTGTATTTACAATATATATATATATATATATATTTTCTTCCTCATTTTCTTATTTAATTTGGATTTCCAGTTATCCAAATTAAATTTCCTCTATTCCTTATTTTATTTCCAACTTAATTTCCTTCACTCGAATTTCCCGATCCGTCACTTCTTCAATTCTCGGAATATTCCACCAGATTCCAATCTCAAACGATATTTCTATTTTCTTTAATATTAATTTCCAATATTTATAATTTCCAATAAATGAAAATTTACGGTTATCACATTCTCTCCACCTTAAGAAATTCGGTCCTCCGAATTTAACTTAAGTCCAAAGGTGGTACATGTCGTATACTTACGACTTTTGACCTCTAAGTCATCCTCCAAGTAATACTACCAGTACACTTTCAACATCAAGAGTACTTTAGACCACTACATGCTGTCTTTCATCATATATATCTATACTCCCGTAAGTTCTTTCATCAAATTGGGAGTTATTCATTTATACTCTTTTCACATAAGAGTCCATGTACAGTATTTTTCATGTCACAGCTACTCTATGCTGTTCATCATCCATTTTCTCACTTAGTGCCAAGTCGACATAATTTGGTACTATCATATACTCATGTCAATCAATGATATGTAAGTGTTCCAGTAGCTTTCATATCTCATGCATCTGCTCTCTCAATGTATCTTCAAGCGTTTCAATATTACACTAAGATATTTACATCAGTACGGAGCGATGCTATCAATACACTTGGGATCTCAAAGCCTTTTGCTATTTCTCATTAAGCATATGGCATCTCAGAGACTCCCATCACATGTAATGCTCACTGGAACTGTACATATACATCTCCGCTGTTTCACACTCATACTACGACTAAGGCACTAGAGAATAGAGGATTCCGATAATGGAATTGATTCTATTTAGATCATTAGTCCTTAATCACTTTCATATCGTTATCTCTCTTTTGGACTCTTTATTATCCACAATATTCATTTTCACACTTATTCCACCAAGGCTGCATCTCATGCAGACTTTACTATGGATCATCTCTTACCATCATACATCATGAGACAATCATGTTCTCTTCATGTAGTATGGTCTTTATATCTCTTTTCATAATTTAGATTCTACAATAGAATCCTCAAATTATCCATTTAATCACCATATTATCTATACAATTTCACCATTTACCATTTCGAGGTGGTTATGTGTATAATCATTTTCCATTTATAGACTGGCAGTAAACATATCAATTATCTTACTTCTTGGAGTATCATTAATTTTACTTATCAAATCTGGCGTGATTTTACATCTTGCCACAGTTATGTGATAACCAACACAATTCACTTTCAGTCGCAATTTCAGGAACTATTTCATGTTCCCTACTCATCATGCAACTTATTTCCTTATTCCACTTTCATTTTCATTTTCATATTTCCACTTTCATCTTTTCATATTTTTACTCTCATCCTTTTAGTCGGTTTTCTCAATTGGTATGGTACTTATACTGCTAAGATCTTTTAAAATCTTGCATACCATTTTTTCTTCCCACTTATCCATTTACCGACTTTAACTTCTTCCTTTAATTATATCACATTAGTAGAACAATTAGCCCCATCACTCTTCTATAGACTGGCATTAGTATCTAGCTAGACTCATTAATCTCGTATCTCAATCATTATCTCTTTATCATAGACAGATTCACTATCACTCTGTCATCTCGAGATCATATATCCCAGAAAGAGATACTGTCTAGCCAAGTCTCTTAGTTGCCAATCTTAACTTATAAATTACAATCTTTAAGAGTCCGTAGGGTCATATAACCAAGTTGCTCATATTCCATTTGTGTCTTAACTATTTCGGCATCTCGCCACTTTATCTTGTATGAATGCCTCAATCATTAGGCTTATGTATATATCACAAGGTATTTCATTAACCTTGTAAACCTCAATAGGCACTCGTACAGTTCATGTCGAGTTCCCATCATCGTCTTACTGACATCCGTCTCAAACTTTTCTCAAATGACGCTTTATACTGAGGCTAGTCTTATGAGCTCCTCATATATTTCTGATTAGATCAATAAAGCGTCTATTTTCATGTAGATGAATACTTGTTCTTCACAAGAACTTTATTAAATACTAATCATTTACTATATCACTTTATTTCATCTACATCTCAATATCATCAATGCTTCTCTCACTTACACTTATACAGATAACTTTCTTATCCTCAATTTACATTATCTGTGTTTCCCTCAATCACACCTTATACACATGCATTTCATTATTCTCACATTTTCCAGAGTGGATTTCTTAAGCTTTCGGATTTTCTTAAGTTCTCCGATATAAGCTTAGAATCAGATTTCATATTCAAAATCGAGTCAATGTTATCTCGATTCCTCCAATTTATATAACTCTGAAAGTTCTATCGGAAATCAAATCTGATACTTTCTTTAATCACACATTCCTTATTAATTCTGACATTTCATCCTCATGTCCTATCATTTACACTGTGTATTCTCAAGGTAGAGACATTTACTATTCGATTCATTTCAACTCCTACTCTACCTTGATTTCACTGTTTACTCATACTTTACAGCCTTACGAATCTCATTCCAATAAGCTGTAGTAAGTACAACAGTTATTAACACATGTTACAGCTAACCAATTTATTATCTCTGTAATTTGCTTTAAAATCAATTTCATTTAATAAATTCAGGTTTAACTCCCTTGAGCATATTATCCACGAGGTTTGAACCCTGGTACCCTTACGTACCTAGTTCCTTACACTCGTGTTATCATTAAGCTACTTGTAAGAGTCCCGCCCGTTCGAATCGGCCGTCGGCGAGCATCCCCTAGGCGATCCTTTCGCCCCAGGTTTACCTTTACACGTGAGTCAGCGACCACATAGTTCGCCCACACCTCACAACACATGATCCACTACGGGTCGCCCATCATTGGGTCGCCCATCACAGTTCTGTCTCAAAGGTCCTGAAGAACTTAGGTTAGCTGTCATCTTCTTCTGTTCTTTGGAATATTCTCCAATTCACAACACTCCATGCAATACATCAATGGCAAGGCATATCTCATAATGCTCGAGTTCTATAATTAAATATTCATTTAATACCTCAAAATAGTATAAATGTATAGAACCTCAATCAACCATACTGCTATGGATTTCCTCATCTGTACTATTCACCTTCTCAGTCATTTTCTGTAATCATTTCACTTTTCATAATATCCACGATCCCGTAATAATTATCCGAGTCGATACACTCGTAATTCAGACCCTTACAATCAATAACCGGGCCAATCATCTTGTGGCATTCCACTACACTTTTATCGGATCGTATCATATAAGGCCCTGGCCCTTCCGCCGTCCGCCTGTACACATGTGTATTAACCTTTTTGAGAATGCCCAGCCCGTTCATTGGGTCACCCCTCGAGGTTTTATCATGAGGCCTAGCCCGTTCACTAGGTCACTCGTAATTCGCGTCCGTCCTCTAAGTGTCAGTGGAATCAGTAATAGGGATCGTTATATCCATATGACATCCTCTATGTCATTTATAACTCCATTACCATCAATGGATTCAAGATTAACTTGATTTTATCACTATTCAAAACATCGCCCAACATAGGGGCATTTTCGTCATTTCGACATTTATTTCTTTCTCCTCAGTATACATTGAAATCAATGATCTCATTATCCATGTGCTGATATTATCCTTTCTGATACTTATATCAGCAATTTAGATCTCATTCGGTTTCGACAGAGAAGTTCACTAAAATCCACAATTGGATTATTTTGCTTGTAATTCAGCTTTATATCAACAATTTCTCTGTCAGATCAATCAATTTCAACTTCTGTTAGTTTATTTTGACTTCCAGTAAAATTTTGGAGTCAGGGGTATTTTGGTCATTTTTGGCCAAAAATTCTCTCTTAAAATTACCCTCAATCGGTGATCTTAAAGTCTATTTAATGATATATTTCATTCCCCTCTTTTATATCATCATTTTCATGTCTCAGTTCAATTCGGACTGTAAAGTACTGGTGGGGCCCTCACCGAGTCCTTTCGGTTCCTTACCGAACAGGCCTTCATTTAGATTATAAGAATCACCAATTTTCTGGTAATTTCTGAGCCTATTATTTCTTTAACATTCTCAATTTATACTTTCTCACTCCCTTTAAATCATTTTACTCAATTTACAATCATTTATTTTCTCTATGTATTCAGACGACACAATACTACTAGGGATGTTTAACACTTTTCCTTCCAAAGTATCCACAGACATCAGGCCAACCATGCTCTGATACCATTAAATCTGTAACGACCCGTTACCATATTTTTCACCTTAATTTACACAATTTATCCGGTTGGGCTGTTTGTGATACTTCACTTTACACTTGATGTTAAACAATTTAATAAAATATTGTTAACATTATACACATCCCCTATCTTAATTACAAATATGTAGTACTGTAGACATGTCTAAATACAGAAAATAAATGATCGTACCTGATATATCTTAGTCGGTCTGTCACATTGTCCATTATGTGCAGCCGTAATCCACAAATATTGGATCTCACCATCATCAAAACCTGAAATGTTAAAATTGGGGAGTGAGCAAACCACGGCTCAGTAAGAGAGTTATATGTCACACTTGATATTCAGCTATCTATATGCTGAAAATAATTTTTTTCATTTTCTTTAAAATCTTCCTAGCTGGCTCTGGGCACTCATGTAAGAAGGATACTACAGTCGGCTAGGGATTCAGATAGAGTAAGGCAGGTATTTTGAAATACCTGACTTGTTCCGGAACCTAGAAGCAACTGTAGAGAGTACAAATTTCATTGTTTTCAAAATGATATAATTTTCGTTTTTTCCACTGAGTAAACCACTTATTTCTTTTCATTTCAATATACTTTAAAATACGTGGCAGTTCAGTAATAAAATAGTGGTTTACTTTTCTCCTCTTCAGTACAGTAAAACACGTAACAGTACAGTGATTTGTAAATATCCAGTCATTGGATAGTTACTTCTTCGATTATTTCTTTCTTAGAAATAATTCTTATGTTATTCTTTTAGAATAAACATTTATTTCTCTTTTCAAATCAGTAACCGTATCGTACAGTTCAGTAAAACAGTATATTCAGTATTCAGTAAAACAGTATCTCGATACGGTTCAGTCAGTAACAGTAAATAGTAGCTACCAATTCAGTAAACAGTATACGGTAGCTTTCAGTTCAGTAAACAGTAAATGGTAGCTTTCAGTTCAGTAAAACAGTAATCAATGGCTACCATTTCAGTAAACAGTACAGTTCAGTAAACAGTGTTTTGGTACGGTTTTTCATCAGTAAACAGTAATCAGTACAGTAAACAGTACAGTATAGTAAATAGGATTCCGTGAATCCTTTCAGTAAACAGTAATCAGTATGTGAGACTAGGCATCACCCTACAATTAAATCATGCTATCATCGTCCAATAATGGACCAGTAATCATCCCTGAAGGGACACAATAAACAGTATGTATGTGATCTATGGCCATGATCTACATGGTGTCCTCGGTGTACACTTGCCAGGTGACATCCGGGACGCTGATGACTGGCGGGTCTATCAGCCACGTGACAGTAACACTATAAGTGTGATGCATGAAACTCGAGGCCTAAGTCTCAAAACAGTATAAACCGTACCATAGCCTTTATGGATTTTAAACACGATAAATCAAATTATCCATAAGGCTAACATGTAAATATAATCACCTTTATGAAATTTATAAAATAAATAATATTTTTCAAATTATTTCATAAAGGTATATATCATGTTTTCCATACGGTGAAAACAGTCTGCAAAATCATCACTGTAAAAATAGAAGGGCAAAACTGTCCTTTTCCACAGTAAAACACATATGGACGCTTTCCCGTGCCTTTTATCCAAAACATGGTTTTCAAAGAAATCGGGATTCAAATCGAATATTTTCATAATTTATGTAAAAATAAATTATTTACTTTCCAAATTCAAAATCCCTTAACCATGTTTACTTCTAAAAACACATGTAGAGACCTTTTGTCTCTAAATCATGGTTTTCCACCATTTCTTAACCTTTATGGAATTTTCATAATTATTTGTTTCCACAATTAAAACCATAAAGGTTTTATGTAAAATCAAGTGAATATTAAAGAATATTTATAAAAATATTCACTTCAGTCTCTTTTTCATTTTCATCTCGTTTCACGTGAAATATCACCTACCGGGTGAATTTTCGGTGATTTTCTTTTCACCATTCTCGAAAATATGAATATTTTAAAATCAAATATCATTATATTCATGTTTTATGAAATCTACTTAATTTCTCGATTTTCATACCTAAAAATCATTTCACGTGAAATCAAATCAATTATTATGATTTTCGGTGATTTTCGATAAATTTCAGTAATTATTCGATAATTTTTCGGCAGTATAACGGCTGCCGATTTGGTTAGCCTCTTGCACGAAAAATACAGTTTATATTTTTCAACCGGTATTTCACTACAATTTGAAACCGATAAATCACCACAATTTTCAAAACTAATCATTATAAATTGCATTTATAAATTAAATGCATAATTGAAAATATGTGGCCAAATATCCTTACAGGCGGCACATGTCTCCCTTACCTGTTTCGGGTCGACGACTGCCTCTCGAAGGTCGCGCCCGTGTTCACCTCGCCCGATTCCATCGGCTCGATCATCGAGGGAATTTTCTGGAATTTAAATTCTAAAATTTTAGAATTTTTCCATAATTATTTAAATAAATAAATTATTTAAATAATTTATCCCCTTTTTGGGATCTCTTACCGATTCCCTTAATTCTCGGGTTTTCGAATTCTAGAAATTTCCCGTAATTTTCGAAATTCTCTTTTTTTCCACTTTTTTTTTTTTTCCTCTTTTTCTTCCTTTTCCTCTTTTCTTTCCTTTCTCTTTCTTTTCTTTTTTCTTTTCTTTTTCTTTTCCTTTTTCCTCTTCCTTTCCCGTCAGACCGGTCTGCCTCCTTCCTCGCCGGTTCCTCGCCGGCGGCTGGTTCTTCGGCAGTTCAGGGGCTCCACAGCTGGTCGACGGCACGACGAAGCTACCGGTGCCCTCCGTTTGCCCTGGATCGGCGGCACGGCGACGGATCGAGTCGATTTTCCTTCGGTTTCTTTCGCCTCTTCGTCGGCCTTCCTCCGCCGTTCACCGCCTCAACCGTGGCCTCCCACGTCTTCCCCTTCCTCTGGCGAAGCTTCGGTGGCAGTGGCGGCGACCGATTTGGCCGGCACTGCCGGTTCCTATTTTCCTTTTCTACTTTGTCTCGCCGGGTTTCGCTTCTGTTTCCATTTCTGTTTTCTTTCTTCTTCCGTCTCGGGCCGCCGCCGGTGACCCTCCTTTTTCCTTTTTCCCCTTGCTGGCGACTCCCTTCTTCCCTTCTCTTGGCCCACCAACCACCGTCGACCTCCATCGGGAAGAATCGGGATTTTCCCGATTCTTTCCTTTCCTGTTTCTTTTTTTTTTGTTTTATTTTTATTATATTTTTGTTATGTATTATATTTATAATTTACTTTATAAATATAATATTAATATTATATTATATAGTACATACTATATAATATTTTATAGATATATATATATTATATATTAACACATATATATTTAATATATATCTACATACTTTTAACTTAAATTACATTTATATATTTTGATATAAATGAAATAATACTATATATATTGTATTTACAATATATATATATATATATTTTCTTCCTGATTTTCTTATTTAATTTGGATTTCCAGTTATCCAAATTAAATTTCCTCTATTCCTTATTTTATTTCCAACTTAATTTCCTTCACTCGAATTTCCCGATCCGTCACTTCCTCAATTCTCGGAATATTCCACCATATTCCAATCTCAAACGATATTTCTATTTTCTTTAATATTAATTTCCAATATTTATAATTTCCAATAAATGAAAATTTACGGTTATCACACATAGTGTTTATCTTTCGGATGTTAGGGGAATTTTTATCTAGAGCTTCATTTCTTTGTTTATCTGAATATTGAGGATACTATGCACTTTACATTTGAGGGTGCATTTTCAAAATTTTTGTGCAAAATTGAAAAATCTTTCAAAATATTTGAAAATTCAAGCTTAAATTGATTTGTTTTGAGATGATTTGAATGCTTAGCATTTTGTTTCCCCAAAATCCTATGATATTACCCCTAGATTTGGTATAATTTTGATTAAATGAGAAGCATGAAGTTGAATTTTTGAATTTGTCTTGATTTTGATTGTGATATCCTCATCTTTATGCACATGCCATGATCATGGATTTGTATGCACATTTAGAGAAAGCTTATTGGATATAGGATTGCATTTGTTCATTTGATTTTGTACATCATATTCTAGAATTTGCTTGATCTCCTCTTGAAGTGAAATTATTAGATCACATTTGATAAGGAGAATGATTTAGGCCATCCTTGGATCGTTTGAGCCTTTCTAGCTAACCTTGTACATATTTTATCCTTAGTCACCCCTTTGAGCCAAATTATCCTTTCTTTGTATATACACCCATATAGTTGATTTTCCTTAGCTAAACAAATAAAAATTCCTACTCTTTACCCTGAAAGCATGTGATTAATTAGGACATCATTAGAGCTATGTACATATAGGTATAAGGAAAATAAAAAGGAAAAAGAAAAAAGGAAAAAAAGAAAAAGATAAAAAAAGAATAAAAAAAGAAAAAATAATAGAAAAAGAAAAAAGAAAATAAAGGAAAAAAATATAAAAATAAAATAAAAGTGTAT
Source organism: Heritiera littoralis (assembly GCA_031772115.1). Lineage (NCBI taxonomy): Eukaryota > Viridiplantae > Streptophyta > Magnoliopsida > Malvales > Malvaceae > Heritiera > Heritiera littoralis. The sequence continues at coordinate 1,100,720 of JAPDPK010000168.1, read as the reverse complement.
AGCAAAGAAAATAAGTTTGGGGTAGTTAGTTCTCTAAACATTATAGATCCTAGTGAGTAGTGCATCATTAGGGATTTGAGCATAAATTGCCTTTATCATTCCTTTGCCTTGGCTCACATTACATGCTTAATGAAGACCTATTGATTCTTGGTTAAGTGTGACTACATTAGTGGAGAGAGAGGTGAAAAGTGAACATATGGAAGTAATCAAAAGTCATTGACTTTACATTTTTATGTTTGCATAAACTGATTCAGACTGTGTACTTTATAGTGAGATTGACATTACAAACACACACACAAGAGTCTAATTTGAGTTAAGACTTATGATTGAATGACACCTAGTGTTTGAGCTACGATTATGAGTCTCTGATATTGGGATTTGTACTTTATCTTTGAGAATAATTGGGAAAATAAATCTGTTTTGCACTTGTCATCTCCTACATATGTTTTGTTTTGCTTGAGTACAAGTGAAAGCGAAAGCTCAAGTTTAGGGTGTGATAACTCTACGAAAATAGGGTTATTTTAGTTCTTTATTGATTAATTATTTTTTAATTACCCTATGATTTTATTAATTATTCCCCTAATTTTATTAAATTTCTCATGTTTTACTGAAAAATAAATTTCAGATTATTTTCAATCATTTTAGTGGAAATTTGACTAAAAATTGGCAAGGAAGGAGTTTGGACCACTAAAAGACAAAAAAGCATGAGTCATTATTTTCTCTTTTCTCTCTTGACACCAAGCATACCACATGTCATTATCCTACTCACTCTTGGTGGATAAGAACAAAGGACACATGACCGACACATGGAGGACACATACCTTTGCCACCTTGCATGCTTATGTGGACTAGAAGACAAAAAGGATGGTGTTAGAAAGGATGAGGTGTCCATGCCTGATGTGGACACTTAAATGACATAGAGATATCTACTTTGAAGAGCAAAGGACATGGAGACAAGTGGCAATTAATGCCAACTTATCTAGGATAAGAAATTACCTTTGTATTCCTAGGTTAAGTGACTATATAAGCTACTTTATGAGACCTAAACTAGGGTGGGCTGCATAGGCTTTAACTTTATTTACTTTTCAACACATTTTCATGTCTTCACTAGTTTAGAGCAGCCACCGTTTCATTTCCTTATTGTTCTTTACTTTTTTGCAAGTTAAATATAAGTTTTGATGATGTTTTCTTTTACTTTTTACTACTTTCTTGTACTCTTCCTTGAAGCTTTTTAATTCTTTAAATTTCTAGCAACTTTAATCATCTCTCCTTCTTTTTCTTTTATTTTGGTTCATGATTGAGTTATATGATCATGAGAGCTTAAGAGGTTGAAAAACTACCTCCATAGCTCTTTTGAGGGAACTTGATTTATAAGTCCCTTGAGTAATTTTTATTTTCTGTTTAATGCTTCCAAATGAGTTTTTAGTATTTTTTTTCTCTACTGAGTTAGGAGTCTATTTTAATGAGTTAAAATAGTTTTTAAATATCTTTGAAAATGAAAACACAAAAAATGATTAAAGTAGGGTATGTAGGGAGTTGGTTTCATTTTGTGTTAGTCTCGAGTAGGTTTCTTTAGCATTTTTTATTTCTTATTTTAAGGTCTTCAAATAATTTTTTGGAAATTTTTTCTACTTTTTTAAGAGTCTATTTTATTGGGTTAAATCAATTTTGCCAAATTTTACAAAACAAAATTACAAAAAAATGATCAAAGTAGGATAGGATAGCTAAGGCATTCTACAAAAAAATTGACTTTTACCGACACTTATAAGTTTCAGTAAAAGACCAACAAACTATCAGTAAAAACCTTATCGGCAGTTCATTGATCGTTGGTTATGTGAATGCTAATGAAGGTTTGCTGGTGGTGTGTACTCCAATGTTGACAAAGGTTTAACAAATTGGGGCATGACTTTTCTCGGCGCCTTTAAATGCCTTTAAAAGCAAAAGGCTTTTATTGGTACTTTTAAGTGCCGGTAAAAGTCCTATTTGAAATTTGAAATTTTTATATTTATTGAACTTTATTTTAAATTTAAAAAAAGTGCCAGTAAAAGTCTTATTTGAAATTTATAATTTTTATATTTATTAAATTTTATTTTAAAATTAAAAGCTTGATTAATTTTTTGTGTTTTCATGAAAGATAACACAATTGTTAATGCCATTGTTCACGAATAGTTTAATAAAATGATTTAAACTCTTAATTGAATTTTTTAATACAAGTTAATAAAATAATTGTTGGTGCAATTTTTTGTTTTTTGCTTTTCCTAAGCCGAGCTTCATTGATAAAGGATGAGATTACAAAGGTAACCACTGACCAAAACATTACAAGAGCTAGCGCTAGAAAAACTTGCAAGCAAAACCCAAAAGAAAAAACAGATGAAAACTATAATGCATGTTACAGGTAATTCTTAAAAAGAAGTATGTGAGAAAAGGAAAGGAAAGATTATCTGGAATCTTGCAGCTACATGGATTAAACTAGTGGAAAGAAATTCTTTAAAGTTTTTGTCATTCATGATACAACAAAACATCAAATGAAAGCAATGTAAAATCTTTAACCAAAAGGTTTAATTCAAAGTATTTATAACCAAAACGTTATCAAAATGCCAATTATTATCCTTAACTATGAGAACCCTATTTCCCCAATACCCAATATAAGTTAAAGAGTGTAGAAATCGAAAAGTGAGAATTGATCACTAAGATTTCTAAGTAAAGGGTCTGTTTTGTGAAGACTGGTGAAGTAACCAATGTGCGCCATAAGGACTTTTACTGTTCAAATCAAAATAAGACCCCAGAGTAATGATATTTGAAGCAAAATGTTGAGATAACAACAATCGGCATCTCAAAATTTCCTCATTTGTGGATGTTTTGAAAAGCGTGCAATAATTTCAAAAATGACAATTACGCCCATAGATTGAGGAAACTTTCATAAATAACGGTCAATTACTGAACCGTTTATTGACCTATTTATTGAACCATTATTGACTTACTATAGAATTTTTTATCGTCTATTTACTAAACTGGTCACTAAACTATTTACTGAATCATTACCGATTGTTTATTGAACTGTCTACTAATTTTCTAAACTGTCTATTAAACCGTTTATTGATTTTCTACTGAACTGTTTTACTAAACTACTTACTGAATTGTTACTAACTGTATATTGAACTGTTTTACTAAAATTCTTACTGAAACATTTACTAACTGTCTAAATTATTTACTGAATGTTTACTAACTGTTCACTGATTTGTTTGCCAAACTGTTCATTGATCGTTTTTTGAAATGTTTATTTAGTGATTTACCGAACTAATTTCAGTACTTTTACTGAATCATTTACGGATTAATTTACTAAACTGTTTACTGATTGGTTTATTGAACTAACCATTGTACTGTTTACTGAATCATGTACTGAATGATTCACGGAACAATTTACTAAACTGTTTACGAAATGATTTACTGAACTTTTTATAAATGATTTATTGAATGTTTTACTGAACTATTTACTAAATGATTTACTAAATGTTTTACTGAACAGTTTATTGAATGATTTACTAAACATTTTATCGAACTATTTCCCGAGTGATTTGCTGAACGTTTTACTAAACTGATTTCAGAGACTGTACACTGGACTTTTTACTAAGTGCTTACTGAATGTATACACTATATATCATCGTTTTCTATCAATTTTAAATTATAAATGATTTGATAACAATCGTCTACCATATAGTATCGCCATTGAAAGATTGATAGGTTTTTGATACTAATTTGATACGAATGAGTTCCTTCTTTGTAAAAATTTTCATAAACTCTCTAAAGTTAGATTTAGGGACTAGGACAAGTGAGGTGCTCTAAAGCATCCTTCTATACTCAGTCTGGTACTTCTAATCGATTATAGTATCTTTTCCGATTGAGTGCCCAAACATTGTTTTAATTTTGACTGTAAGTTTATGAACATGTTTTCGATACATACACATAGGTATGCATAGTATTAGTTTTTTTTATATATATTTCTTACTAAGAGTAAGCTCACCCCTTCTACCTTACAGATTATTTGCAATAATAACTAATTGTTACGAAAAAGTTCTGATTAGATTCCTATGAGACTTTAATCTTGTACCTTGGAGGTATGGTTACACAATTACTTTATTGTATTTAGACATTTATTGTACAGTACTTTAGTGTGTAAAGGGATGTAAACAATAAACACAAGGAATCTAAGTGTCATTTATAGTCCTTTGCTATTGGATATTTATAAAGTTTGAAATGGAAATGTAAATAAAAGTAATACACACTGTAATTGACAGTACTAGAACCAATTTGAATAGTTAGATATTAATTTAGCTAAGTAAATTTTAGCTTACTATCAGAGTAAAGACACTGGGCACAGCTCAACCGACTGAGTGAAAATGGAAAAAGTTAGTTTCGATTTTCAGTAATCGGGGTGTGACTTTAACAATGTGTTTGGACGGAAAATTTTGAAATTTTGAAGCATTTCAAAATGAAGGCATTTAAAAATTCACTAATTTAAAATACTAGCATTTATAATTATCTTGTTTGGATAAATATTCTTTAGAAAGACTTTTTGAATATTAGAAATTGATGGAATAAAAGAAATAATTATAAAAAATATGCAATATGGGTATCATTAGATTTGTATAAATGCATGGATATTATTAATAATATAAAAAAGTGAATGTATTATATTTAATGAATGTAGTATCTATCTTTTTCAATTTTATATTACTAGTAGGTCATGGGTAAAAACTAAGGAAAGATTTGGAGGAATTTTGAAAATCCACCTACGTAGGTGGATTTTTAAGAGGGAATTTGAATATCTCAAATTTTCTTTTGAAATTCTTCAAAATTTTTTTGCCAAACAAGGAGATTTAGTTTTAGACTTTTGAACATCTTGATTGAAATGAATTTCCCTCTTGAAATCCCTCATCCAAACATACCCTAAACAATAATTAACTTCACAAAGTAACCAATAATGTCTTCAAGAACCAATTAAAACAACCACCAAATTTTCTAAACTTCCTAGAAGTCTAATACAAGCATAAAATTTCTAGCTAGATTGTATACCGATTATCATCCTTGAAGCTTCCATCTTCACTTAAGTATTTGCACGTAGTGACCCTACCAAACTAGATGCGTTTGAAACCTACAATAAGAGAGAATAAAACATCTTAATTGTTATCACCATGCTATAAACAGTGTCTATAAACCTACAATAAGATTTTCTCTTTTATTTCACTTTAGTCTTTTTCTAAAACTCAAACAAACTAAACTGAATATGTTGTTCAGCTTACACTATTACTAGCAAACTACAAAATCAATCCAAAACAAACAAGGCAATTACCAATAAAATGAAAATAAAATCTAAATAACACAAAAAAAATAAAAAAACCAAAAGGAGACAGAACAATTGTAGATCTATAAGAAATGATACACACATCAAATCAAACAAGCATGCAACATAACCCATAGCTCACATTTCAACATTTATGCTGATATAATATATATATATATAAATATATAAACACAAGTGGTTACCTGTCTATTGCCAAATGCAAAGGGAAGCCGAGTTGATGTCCATGCTTGGCACATGTGGAAATCTCCTTTGCATGGTATTGGAAAATTTAACTAGCTCATCTTTTACCTTTTTAAGTGATGCTAATGTGAGAACCATTTATATTGTACTGTACATGTGTTCGATGTAAAATTATAAATTGAATTCCATGTACTTTGTAAATTATAAGTAAAATAGTAATGTAGGCCCTACTTGCTTTAAAGTACCTAGATGTACATGAGACTAATAAAATAGTGTACGGAGGGTTTAATTAATATATTGTGAAAATTTCGAGCCTAAAATACCTTTTTTAGATTATTTTTGGGAAGCGTGCAAATAATTTAGAAAATGATGATTAAGGACATAGCCCGGTGGCATTTTCGTAAATTATGTTCAAACTAAAATGAATTTGGACGAAGTAAAAATAGCATGATATTCTACATGAAAATAAGTCCTAGGATATGTCAATAGATTTATCGAATTGGTGGTTAAATCAGAAATTTACGCAATTGACCCGATAGGGGTAATTTCGTAATTTTACTTTTTTGGTGAACCGCGCGTCAACGAAACCACCATGATTCATCAAAATACATATAATAAGAATTTTTGGAGATGAAATCCAAATTTTTGGAGTGCAATTACATAATTATAAAAATTATGGAAGCTTAAAGGCAAAATTGTTTCAAAATTTCATAACTAAGGGCATTTTTGTCATTTTAGCCCCTTCTAGAATTCTCTAGATAATTCTCGCTTGTGCTGGCCGGCCACTATTCACTCTTCTTCATCCTTGCTCCCACACCACCATTGTGATAACCGCGAATTTTCTTATTTTGGTATTAAGTTCTTGAAATTTAATTTTAAATGTAAACAGATAAGCGAAAGTAAATAAATAAAATTATTTACGAAAATAGGAATATTGTTGGAATTCTAGAAATTGATGAAGTGATGAATTTGAGGAATTTAATTTGGATATTGAGAAATCCAAATTTAATAAGAAATGAAAATGTGCATATTTATATATTTATATATCTATATATATATATAAATATATTTTTATATAAGCACATTTGTACATATATGAAATATAGTATATATGATTAATTATATATGGATATATACTATTTTATAGCATTAAATAAATACATATATATATTATTATTATTATATATAATTATGCATATATATAAATATATATGTATACATATGAAATATAATTGTTATTTTAAATTTAAGTGCATGAAAATATATATAAATTGTTGGTACAAAAATATGTATTTATATACATGTATGGTTAATATTATATTTATAAATATAATTATAAAAAAATAAATAAATATATCAGAAACGAGAATCGGGATACAACTTGACCCCCGTTTCTCTTCTGTTACAAACAAGAGGGGAAACCCAGCTGAAGCCGACCACTGTCGGCTGGAGAGAAGGAAGAGGAGAGAGAGAGAGGTTGTTAGTGAAGGAAGGAAAGAAAAAGGAAGAGGCGAATCGGAAGAAGGAAAAGAGAAAAAGAGAAGAAAAGAGGAAAAAGGAAAGAGGCGTTGCCGCTCGATTAGGATGCCACCACCACTACCCTTATTGCCGGTGAAGGCAAACCAAGAAAAAAGGATGGGTGGCAGTGAAGGGAGAAGAGAAAAGAGAGGAAGAAAAGAAAGGAAAAGGAGGACCGACTGTCGCTTCCAGATCCGTCGCCGCCGCCGTCGATTTGGAGAAAAGGAGATCGAAAACAGCTTCAGCACAACCTCGGCCAGCTGTGGAGAGGCTGAATCGGTGGTGAACCAGCCGATGGGAGGCTAAACCGGCTGAACCCGGCCGAACCGATCTGAACCGATTCAGACCAGAAAAAAAAAAGGAAGAAAAGAGAAGAAGAGGAAGAAGAAGACGAAGAAGGAGGAAGAAGAAGAAAAAGGGTAGGAAATTTATTATAATAATAATAATAATAATAATAATAATAATATTATTATTATTATTATTATTGTTGTTGTTGTTGTTGTTGTTGTTGTTGTTGTTGTTGAGTAATTTTGTAGATTTCTAAATGTGAGTATGGGCTTGAACTTGTAGCAATTACACAAGAACGATTGGAGCATGAACAAATTTGGGAGAGATTAAATCGTCAACTTTGATACTAGGTAAGATACTTTTATAAAGCATTAGTAGTATTATATTGTATAGTTAAGAGTTGTGATCTTGAGGATAAATTATTGATGAAATGATGTTAAAATGCTAAGAAGACCTATAATTGGTGGTAGGGGATACTAAATAAATTGTGAGAATCAACTGCCTTGTGCTTTATAAATTGTATTTTCCTTGCAAGAGGTTTTTAATAAAAATTAAGCCGTTATGCTGCCGGAAATTATATGAAAATGTTTGATGAAAAAGGTTAATGTTTTCTTGTATAAATGAACTTTGGAGAGAATTATTAAAAGATAAGTTTAGAAAGGATTTTATCATATTGCCTAAAAATTTGATTCTCGAATAGTTTGAGAAGATAAATGGTTGAGCATGATAACTTGATGAATTATATTCTGGTCGTGGTAAGACTTTCATATAAGTTTGCAGTAGAATTATATTGTGTAGGCCTTATAGAATCGATAAATTGATTTATCATAATATCATGAATTGGTTATCAAGTTGAAATTGAGATTGAAAATCGATTTAGTCGAATCATTTATAACATTAATGATGATTATATGATATAGCTTGGAAGAGAATATCGAGGTTGTAATTTAGATGGTTGAACGACTGAATTGTGGAATTATCGATGGAGTGATGATTTTAGAATTAATTAATTTTGATTTCTTGATTTTGGAGTGGTTTCGAACGTGATAATATGGACATTTCAAGAGGTCAATGTTGAGATGGTTTTATTATATGACATTATATTGTCAAATACACATGAGATAATAAGCAGACCTACACTTGTGGTAGGGGTTTTAGTATCAATATTGTGGTATACGATGGATAGTTGTGATATCAAGTTATAACAAATGTATGACTTGTGCATGCATAATATTATTGAAATTGAGATTGAATTTCGATATAATCTAATCATTGATAGATTCAAATAAATGAGTGTCAAACATGTGATCATATGGTTTCAGTTATAATTTTGGAATAGGTCTTGAATAATAAGATCGACAATTGCATAAGTTCGGTATTCTGATATAAAATGTCTTGGAACATTTTGTGATAGTGAATGAAATTGTACATCAAGTCGGAATTATGATCGAGTGTCAATATATTGAACCATAGACGGATTGGATAGGTGACTATTGATCTTGTGATTTTATATCCTCGATGTTGACTTTGGAATAGGTCCTGAGTGATGATATCGATATTTTCATAATTTTAGTATCTTGATGGTTATATAGAAATGTGATATTTAAATATTCATAAATACTAAGGGGACTCATACTAACAGTGGGGGTCTTAGTATTGATGATGAAATGTACAAGTGATTGTTATAATCGATAATTTTTGAGAAATGATATTGAATATTGAGGAACAACATGGAATATCGAATTTACCTATTAGGTATGATCCGATTAAATAAAAAAAGACGGAAATGAGGAATTTGGATTATAGTTAGCACTATACCAAATGATATATTTTATGAATATGATACTTCATTGCTTTGAACTCATGATTTAATTTGCATCGCCTTTAAGCATGCTTTATTTACAACTTCAGATGTTATAATAATGTTTATATGAATACTTTGAATTATTGATTAGTTTTGAAAGGAAAGTATATGGTATACATATATGTTTTTATATATAAATCATCTTAAAGAAATGTACCATATACTTTACATGATTTTTGACAAAAAAAGTTAAAGATTTAAATGTTTTATGAGACTATAGGCACCCTAAGAGAGTTAAACCCAATAAAGCATAGTGGAAACCGCCTAATTGGAGATTACTCATTAGGCAGAGATGCTTGTCCGACAATAGTCGTGGACAGGGCTCAGTCACACCTGATCAGTGGGGCTGAGAGACATGAGGTCTATGGCCATAGATAGCGCCCTAGTTGGTTTCCAGGGGACGATGATATGATTTCTCACTGCTAGCTACAGTGAACTAAGTCTTTATTGATAGAATATTAGGTATTCAACCTAGTCTCGAACATGATATGACATGCAGTCTAGAGTATAGTTTTATTTGATATGAACTCGACTTGATATGACTTTATAGTATATGAGAAATGTTTTTGAGACTGTACATGTTTTAGACATGCTCTAAAAGTGAATATGAAATGTTTTGATATATTACATGTTTTTCATTTAAAACATGTCTTAAAAGTGCAAGTGATATAATTTGCGAATTGTACATGCTCTAACCATGTCTTAAAAGTAAATATGAAATGAATTGAGAATTTACATGTTTGAACATGTTCGAAAAGTATATGTGATATGATTTGAAATGAAACCATTTCATACGGTAAAGCTTGCATAAGTTTTGCACGCTGCTTTATGACATAACGACATTCTATTTACATGATGTCATGATATTACACTGTACATGAACGTATGATTTATATGAAGAGTATTATGACTTTACACTACCGATAATCATGATTTTTCCATATAAAAAGCGATATGATTTGATATGATACAATAGTATAATTGTTAAATGTAAAGTAACCTGATATGATATATTGCATTTGAACATGGTGTTCACTTGAGATATGATATATTATAAGATTGAAGTGAGTATGGATTAATAGTATATGATATTCAAATTATACACGATGCATTGTTGTACGATGCATTGTAGTATAAGGACAAGAAAATTGAAAGTGATTAAGTTGAATTTATTTAAAGGTCTGAGTGATAGATAGATGACAGGAATTGAGATAATGAGGTGCTTCAAATTCCCTTACATCGATACTTCAAAATTCTGCTCACTTAAGGTCCTTAGGACATGATCTTGTTATAAATATGATATGTTATCGATTGAAAAGGTGAATTGTAATGGCAAACTTGCAAGTTTTATGCATTGCAGTTAAGACAGTATAATTCTACTCCTGCATTTATATTAGTATCTTACGGAGCCGTGGATTTTCTCACTCCCTTAATTTCATCTCTTTTCAGACTATTTGAGTTAAACTCTACCATGAGAGCTTTTGAGTGGGCCTCCGGATACGGTATCTAAGCTTGGTACTAGCCTTTTGAGGTATACGCTATTTATAAAACGCTTGTTTATATGTAAGACTTTAATTGATGCACAGTACATATTTTGTTAAATAAGTCGGGATGTAACTTGGAACCGTTTCCTTGCTAGTTTAATATTTAAGTGAAATGACTATAGTTCACCTAGATAGTTGAGTAAATACGCTCACAAATTAATGTTTAAGTTATCAAGGCTAAAGTATAAAGAATGGATCAGTGAAATTAGTTTAGTGACTACACTGACACCGAATACAAACCGTAAAATGGAAAGGAAAAATTTAGTTCGTAAATTTGTAAGAAGAAAAAGTATGAGCATCAAGTGAATGTCACGACCTTCGGGTCGTGACAACCATAGCCAAGAGAAGAGAAAATAAAGAAAGCTTCCAAACACTATCAAAATCACATTTTTCTCACCAAACTTATAATTACAAAATTGTTCTACTCACTCACCTCTCTTCATCTATACCCATAGTTCCTTGAATAAGTGACAAAACAAGGAGAAAAGAGGAAGGGAAGTTTCGGCCAAGGTACCTCTCTCTATACATTATGCTTCTTTTAATTTCAATGGTGAATTTTAGCATTTCTAAGTGTGTTATGCATGTTGGTGACATTAGATTGAATTAAATCAAGCTAAATCAAAATGTGTCATGAGAGAGGGTTTCGCCAAGCTTGGGATCTCATGAATTCATAGTGTTTCTTGCATAAAAATGGTGCCAAATAAATGTGTGAGCATGGATAAATAAGTATATGAGCTTAAGTTGTTGAAAAACCATGGGAAAAGCTTAAGGTCCCATTCGGCCAAGGTGATTTAGGCAGGTTATCGTGCTGCATTTGATTAATTTAAAATGCCAAAATAATGTTGAAATCATAAGGAGTCCATCGATACAATCGGATTTAAATTCTGACTTAAAACAGAGAAGTTAGGTTTTACTACCGGTAGAAATTATACTAAATTAATATTTACAGTGTACAATGTGGCTGCAATTAAGCATAAAAAGTGGCTTAAAAATAAATGTTAAGTGAGCTAATATTTTTGGTAAATTGCCTTACAGCCCGAGAGAAATAATTTACGTGTGGTGCTAGCGAGAAGCTCGATAACCTTAGACAAGTAAGTGATGGGTGTGTAGGCCGTAGGGATATTATAAATGCATGATTTAAATGAAAATATTTTTATGAGAATATTATGGTAATCAATTTCCTTGGAAACTGTGCAAGTTGTGGTTTTTGGCCGGATTGTGAACTGTGTTTACATGCAGGAAGGCTAGGCAAATCGCAGCCGTTATGCTGCTAAATTTTCTTAGAAAATAATTTAAAAATTTCATGAAATATTTTAAATGCATAAGTGTGTGATTCCTAACCTTGGAAATTAATTATTAAAATTTTCATAAAATGTGAATTTATCGAAAAACAATAATTAAATATTCTTGAAAAAGAATTTTATCGAATTAAAGTTTCCAATGTGTTTGTAAATGTGTTTTACAATGAAATAGAGTATTTATGAAAATTATTATTGCAATGTGAATATTTTGCAGAGTGTTTTATGAAATTGTGTATTATGTGAAATTATAATTCCTTCATGGATAAATATGGAAATCCAATTTATTTTAATAAAATCCATAAAGGGCCTAATATCATTTTTATATTGTTTTGAGACTGATAGGTCCCGTATCATGCTCATGTGTTAATGTGTGTTATATGTGTGAAGCTGTTGATACTGATCCTATCTTTAGCGTCCTGGTTGACACCTGATCACTGTATGACTAAGGACATTTATAGACTATGGCCATATGTCTCATGTGATTATCATTTTACCCGAGCATGATATATCTAGGGTAATGCCTGGTCTCCATCATTTTACCGTGAATTTAAATCATTTTACAAAATTGTGTTATTAAATCATAAGTGTTTACCGACGTGATTTCTGTGAAACGTGTGATTATTTCTAATCGATTTACTGTACTAAATTGTGTACGATACTGTTTATGGAACTTTTATTGATATATGTGAAATGTGTTTAAATGTGATTTTGTGATTTCTTAATCTACTATTTTAATTGTGATTAAATATGAAGGTTAGATTATTTATTTAAATACTTTAATTTTATAAAAGAATTTATTTGAAAATCATTTATGAAATGTTATTGAAATGTTTTATTTGATTATTAATACTTACTCCCTATAGTTACTTCTAGGTTCCGGGACAAGACAGGTATTTCAAAATACCTTCCATACTCCATCCGGATCCCTAGTCGACTACAATATCCTTCCCTGATTGTGCTTAGTGTGCCATTAGGAAAAATAAACGTTTTGTGAATATAAAATTTCGTAATATCAGTTTTTGCGTATGATTCCTTTACTGAGCATATTTTGCTCACCCCTTATTTTCCACCTCCATAGATTATTTCTAGTGATAGCATAATATACCATCCGAGGATATTGACTGCATATTGGTTACCCCGAGGCAGCATTTGGTGGATCTTGGAGGTATATGTATTTTCTTTATATGTTCAGACTGTTTGTACAGTACTACTATATTGTAATGATAGACAGGGGATGTAAATATTGAATTAATTATAATCATGTGAATATTTGTATCTAGTAAATTAAATAAATTTATTTTTATAAACTATTGTGGTTAAGTGTATTTGTAGAAATAAAGACATCGCAGACAGCCCAACCATCAATATGATTGTGTAAATGTGTGATATCACTGTATATTCGGATTGTTACAGCTAATGTCACCTCAAGTTCATCCACCTTAAAGACATTTTCTTCTAGCTCAGACACTCTAGTCGCCTTTTCCTCCAAGTAGGAAACTTTATTAGTCATAGCGTCTAACATCTCTTGTAGCTTGAGAACTTCTTCAACTCTTTCATTCATTGCCTGGAAGTGATGAGAAGACAAACCTCACAACGAGGGTCTGAAGCAAAATCAGGATATCGCAAATCAAAAGATTTCCAAGCAAGAGAGTCAATTGGATGCCTTAATTTTCCATCTTTCTTACGACCCTTATCATGCATAACAAAGCAGAAGCTATTTTTGGAGACATGAACAATTTTTGAAGTCTAGGGTTTCAAGGGAAAATTATGTAACACCTTTATAAGTTTCTTCCTTTTACCACTAAAATCACCCTCCAAATTATCATTATCACATTGCACCCACCTAGAAGCACCATAGATGTAACATGAGTCTTCATTTGCCCTCTTATCAAGGTACAACATATAAACATTTGGACAAGCATGAATCTTGTCATACCTGAAACCTAATTCCTTAACCATGTTCGTAGTTTCGCAATAGGAATTAGGCAAAGTTTCACCTTCAAGAAGAATCCTCTTCATTAGTGAAAGAAGCAAATTGAATGACTCATTACTCATCCCATTAGAAGCCTTTATTTGAAACAACTTAAGATGACATACAATCTAGACATTTTTTGAATCCCAAGTACAATTCTTGGTTAAAATCATTTAACAACTTATAAAACTTTGTTGGTTCAACATTTAGCTCTCCTTGGGATTGTCTATTATCATCCCTCCACCAGAAAATTGAGATAACTCAATCTCATTTTCATATTCATCAACTCATAAAATCTCTTCAACATTAAGATCTCAAAGTTCTTAAGAGCTTTTTGGTAAATGAGACTCGTAATTAGGTAATTAAGTTTAACTATGACAAACCTAACGAGTATAACTAAACAAAAACCCATTGCAAATCAAATGCTCTTATACAACTTCTGATGGTTTCCAATACAAATTGACACATTTTATGCAAGGACATAAGATCATGCCATCTCGACATGCATTCTCAAATACAAATCTTAAAAATTGGCTAACCCCTTGCACATATTCACTACTAAACTTAGACTTTCCAATCTAACTCTTATCCATGGTTATAGTAGTGATGGCAAAAGAAAACAACCAATGAAGGAGAGCACAACCTAGAAAATAACAAAGCAACTTGATTATATATCTATAATATGTATGTGTATATAAAACCAACCAAGAAATAATATACTAAGCAATTTGGGGAAGAAAACATGTATGTCTTTTGAATTTACTATTTTACCGTTTTTAGTAGGAATTCAGTCTTGAGACTTGAGTACTAATGCAGCATGCTTCTGTGTTATCTAAATGTCATGTCAAAGTTTGCCTGTTGGTAAAGGCTGAAGAAATGCATTCTAGATCACATGTAAATCAAGCATTAGTTCAAAGATTTGTGCACATGAATAATTCATAAATAAGGTGAATGAACTTCCAAAATGTAATTGCATAAAAAAATAAGATTAAATCATAGACGAGAAAACTTACATGAAGCAATCAGTTGTCCAATTATGCCTTCGTTGAAATGTAGTAAAAAGATTGACCACCTTCACATCCAATTCATGGCATAGCACCTTGTGTTCTAATCTACTTGTTCTTCATCAATAAGAGGATAAGTAAGAAAAATGAGTCATGTTGAATTTGAAATGTGTTGTTTCCCAATAAAAAGAAAAAAGAAGTTAGGATGAGCATTAAATGTTACTTTTTAACAATGAAAAGACATGCATGGTTGAGCTTAAGGTTGTCATTCAACGAAGAGATTAGTCTACTCTTGGTATAGGCTTCTATTCTAATTGAATTAGAAAATGGGGAGACTGGGCATATAAGTATACCAGAAGACCAGTTTAGAGAAAGTTGATTTCATTTCCAATCCCATCACTCTTATCACCTCTATCGCAACCACATCAGATTCCTCCCTAGCGAGAAAGTAGAAAGGTAAGGATAACTAGGATGAAGCAAAATCATGAGAAAATGACAGCCCCACTGAAGCAGTTAGCAACCAATTAAGCTAGTAGACACTGGGCTCAACTCATTTATTTATCTCACTGCATTTGCTAATAGGTTGCATATAGAGTCAGCACTTTTAGGTTATTTGTTGCGTATTAGCACTCCCCTTGAGAGATCTCAAATGAATAAGTGTGCATCGTTAGTGTAAAGTGAAAGTGGAAGATAGGGAATTAGTAACAGATCTAATATTGCTGCACTTCCATAACATTGATGTCATTTTGGGTTTGGATTGGTTATCCACTCATTGTGATAGTGTAGACTACTATAGGAAAACTGTAAACCACTCTCTACCTAATCCATATATGATATGCTTTGATAAGTAATAAAGTGGTAAGTTGTGAGATCCCTAATTTCTCTGTTCTTTTTATGCCTATTAAATGTGCTAAGTTAATATATCAAGTTAGATTATAAAGATTAATTCTCATGTATTTTGCAAGAGTCAGTAAACTTGTCAAGTGGGCCCCATAGCACAAACTATATTCCGGATGGACTCCAAAGTGGTAAAATGTGAAAGTTGGGCTCAAAATACCTAATATGTCAGAAGGCCACTTTTCGAAATTCTTTTAATTAAGCACACTTAGGTTTACATGCAACAAATTAAAAAATAATGATCGTGTCCATAGGCCAGAAGAATTTTTTCTGAATAACAATCAATGTAAATTGACTTTGAACCTACAGACTATCATAGGAGAATCCTCGTGTAAAGATGTTTCACGTGGATTCAGCCCGTGAAATGAATTATGCGGAAATGCTAAAAACAACATGAATGAAGAAAAAAGTATTTGTTTAAGGGTAGTTTGGTAATTTCACTACCTATAGCCGGTTAAACCACCTTGAGAGTCAACCTTTGACCATGGTTGACCTGAATATATGGAAAATAATAGAAATAAAATATAAATTTTGGAATTAAAAATATTAAAATAAGGATAGGACAAAATAGGAAATAGTGAGATTGTACAAGGGTATTTTAGTCTTTTCTCAAATGGCTGGTCAAATTGGTCAACATTTGACTTAATTGACTCAAAATAAATAAAATAAACAAAAATAGAAAATTAACATCTAACCTGGAAATTAATAAAATAATGTTATGGTATTTTGATAAATAATGAAATTTTAAATGGGCATTTTGGTCCTTTTGGCCTATGGCAGATTTTTTATGAATAAAATATCATTAAATAATGACAAAATAGTGTTTTCTTCATTCTTCTACAGCCGGCCAGCGACTACAACACGTCTTCTCCATTTTTGCTCCAAGTTTTCTTCATTTCTTCCTAGTGAAACATCCCTTTTTCTTCATTAACTCACTGAGCTTTCTTTATAGAACTTGTTCCCCATTCCAAGAGCTATTTAACCATCCAATTTACTAAACCAAAATCTAGCAATTGAAGGCTGGTCTATACTTGGCAAATTCGATCATAAGGTAAGACTATGAAGAGTTGATGCTTTTTTTAATTCCACTTAATGCTTAAGGTTGCTTTAAGTATGGGAAGTATGTTTATGGCCATGGGTTGAACCAAAATTATGTGTAAGAAGAAGTGAGGGTTTTGGCCATGATGAAATGGTAGGGAGATCATGTTGATTCTAATGCATGAAAGGTAGAAAATAATAGCATGTAATGTAATAAAGATAGCCATGCCCATAAATTAGCAAAATAATAAGTCTAGCTTCATAAATGTCATTCGGCCATGAAGGAAGGATGTTCATGTGGTGTGATTTTGATACATAGTGATGGTGGAGTTAATATAAAGGATGAATTAAGATTACTTGTAAGGTTAGAATTTGAAAATTTTGAGTGTAGGAACCATAGGAGTATTCGGCCAAGGGTTGTGCTTAGAGAAAATATAGTGATTTTTATGCATGAAGGATAAGGAATAATAAAATGTAGTGTAATAAGCGTGACCATGTTCATAATTAGCCAAACTGTAAACTTGGCCACAAGAAGATGTATTTGGCCATGGTGATGGTTTGTTGGTGAGAAGGAAATTTTGACGGACGGTGGTTGTAAAATGAAAGTAGAAGATGAGTATTGATAATGCATGAACTTAGAATGGAAAAAGAATGAGCATGGTGTTAATGGCCATATTCAACCAAATGGAATTCATGGGAATTCCATATTGTTTCCTAAGTGTAAATGGATAAAATGGAAGTTTAGGAGAAGTAAAGAGAATTTTATAAATTGGAGTAATGAGTTTTAATTAATTTCAATGTTATTTTGCAGCTTCAAGCTCGAATAGATAAGTGGCTAAGTGGTGCGATTGGATAGTTATCCAACACTATAATTAAAGTAAGGAGCATTTATGGTAGTAGTGCAGGAAATACTGTGCGTGCTGTGGGAATTGTACTGCCAAAAATCCAAGAAACTAACTTTAACTGTTAGCCAACTTTCCTTAACCAAAATGTTAGAAGTTTATTTAAAATATACATGAATTTAAATCATGGTTTATTTGCCCATAAATTGATTTAATTAATTATTTTACATTTATTTAATTTACTAGCCTATGCTTCAAATTCTTATATTTGCATAAAGAAATTTTAAAGACATTGAATTTTAATAGGAAATATTTATTGAATATTATTCCCTCAAAAATAATGTTTATTTGTTTGTACCATTATGGATTGACTGAAGATAAATTGTTATTGAAATGATTTCTTATTGTTATAAATGAAATTGTTTGGAGATTGTTGCTCCCTGATGAACATGCAAATTGTTTATTCATTATGGCCACGAGACCCTAATCAAGTCCGTAGCATCCACAGTAGGCACCTGACTAGTGAGCATTATGGATTCTTTTCACAATGCCCATTGTTATCATTAAATAGGAATGACTTAAAGATGGATACCAGGCCCGTACGCGGGTACGCTAGTTCCTATATTGGTTCCTTATGGGATACTTATTGATTATGGCATGTGAATCTTGGATGTTAACTTTCTCCATCGATTGATTTGAAGTTAAATTGATTATTGAACTGATTGATTCTAATTTGAAAGGATTGTTTTAATGATTGTTTTAAGTGAATTCAAGATGTTCATGATTGAAATGATAGTGTTTTAGATAAATGTTTTACATGATACAAGTGAGTTTAATTTATTGTAAATGTTTCAAATAAATGTTTTATTTGCATGTCATGGCATAGTACCACTCTTCTATAATTGTTTCCTTATTGAGCATAAACTCACCTCCCTCTTTTCCTCCAGATTACTTGCAGAGACATTCCACTCATTTAAGAGAAGCGCGATTTTTGGTTTACACAATATTTCTTCAAGGCTTATCTCTAGTCCGTTGAAGGTATATTGTGCATTTTATATATTTCAAACCTATTTAGTACAGTATTTATCGTATTGTAGATAATATGGGGATGTAAATTAATAGGAGGAATCGGTACTGTATTAGCAATTAGAAATTTGAACCTATATTCGAAAAGAGTTTATGAGTTAAATAAGTATATTTCATATTGGGCATTGGTGTTTATTTTTATGGATAATATTTATATTTTATGGAATAAGAACAATGAAATATGAGATAAGACATAAGTAAGAATTGGCATCGGCAAATAGCCAAGCCATTATATGAGATTGATAAAGTTGAACGGTAAATCATATAAAAGTCAGGTGTTATATAAGTGCTCGAAATTTTTGTTCTGAACATATCGAAGTGATATTAGTAGAGGCACAATTGCCAATGTGGGCTGCAGATTGATGCAGTATGCTTGTTAACACTCATGAATGAGGATGTGTTTGATAAAGATGATAGTGGAATGACATAGCATGGTTTAGCTTAAGATAGGTCATGCAATGATTTGGATTGAGCTGTGTGTTGAGCTTAATTGTGATAACCGTAAATTTTTCCATTTTTGGATATTATTAAGAATGGAAATTCAATTTTTAAATGTAAATAGGTAAGTTAAAGTAAATAAATCAAGTATTTACGAAAAAGGGAAATAGAATTGGAATTTCCAGAAATTGATGAAATGATGAAATAGAGGAATTTAATTTGGATAGATAGAAATTATAGTAGTTTCAATGTATTTTGGGTAAATTTAATAGTAGATAGCAAAAAGGAATTTAATTGGAACTTAAGTTACATGAGAACTTGAAAAATTATGGAAGTGGCGTGAGGTTGATGGAATATTGGTGCAGGAATTTTACCAAAGGCCATTCGGCCATAAGAGTGTTGATCGTGGGTGGTGAATTAGGAAGAATTTAAAATGTTTGATTTAATACTTGAATGAGTAGAAGAAATTTATGAATTTAGAATGATTGAAGAATGAAAAATCATAAAGGCATGGTAACATGAGACTCACGCCAATGAAGAAAAGAAAGAAAGCGCAAAAAAAAAAGAAAAAGAAAAAGAATGTTAATATAGTTTTGAACAATGATTAATTGTTAAATTAAAAAGGAAAGAAAAGAGAAAAAGGAAGAAAAAGAGAAAAAAAGAAGAAGAAAAAGGAAATTTTCAGAATTCGAAAATTTCCTGAATTTCGGGAACCCGGGAATCGGTAAGAAATCCGGGAAATTATTAATGATAATTATTTAAATAATTTATTTATTTAAATAATTTGAGAAAATTCTAAAATTTAGAATTTAAATTCCAGATATTATTCTCGGCGATCGAGATGAGGAATCGGAAGAGATGGAGTACGGGCGCGGCCGGTAAAAGGAAGTCGCCGACATGGAAAAAGGTAAGGGATGCATGTGCAGCACTGTAGGGATATTCAGTCTGCATGTTTTAATTTCGAAATATTTTATGGAAATATTTTATGAAATTATTATGATGAATGATTGGTTGGAATTTGGAATGAAGTACTGGCTGGAAATTATAAACTGTATTTTCCGTGTAGGAGGCTAGTCAATCGGCAGCCGTTATACTGTCGAAAAATTATCGAAAAATTTCTGAAAATTACTAAAAATCATAATAAATGATTTTATGTCACTAGAAATGATTTTCATCCACGAAAATCGAGAAAATGAATATTTTCATAAAAACATGAATAAAATGAAAATTATTTTAAATTATTCATGTTTTAGAGAATGGTGATAAGGAAATCACCGAAAATCCTCTTCGAGAATGGTGATAATGAAATCACCGAAAATTCTCTTGATATGTAAATTATACGTAATACGAGATGAAAAATGAAAAGAAATAAAGTGAATATTTATATATATATATTTCTTAAATATTCACTAAATGGTTTTATAACCTTTATGGTTTTAAATTATGAATGTATATTATTTTTATAAATTCCATAAAGGTTTTCTGATGATGAAAAATACGCTTTTGAGACTAGTTGGCATCCTATCATGCTGATATGTGATATGTGATATGTGTCATGTAATATGTGATATTTAGTCCCGGCCGACACCTGATCAGTGATCCGTCGAGAACAATTATATACTATGGCCATAGATCTGACATGATTATTTATACCTTTCGGGGTCTATAGCATGATATGATTAACGACCCAGTGGACGGG
Organism: Heritiera littoralis; assembly: GCA_031772115.1. Taxonomy (NCBI): domain Eukaryota; kingdom Viridiplantae; phylum Streptophyta; class Magnoliopsida; order Malvales; family Malvaceae; genus Heritiera; species Heritiera littoralis. Next base: position 1,079,687 of record JAPDPK010000168.1, on the reverse strand, counting down.
CTGGGCGTGCGTGCCTAAGTCTCCATATATGAAAAATGTTTTATATGATATGTTATACGTGAAATGTAAACGTTTTACATGATATGTGATAAGTTAAATGAAAGTGATTTACAGTATTTTACATAATGCTTATTTTGGTACTGATTTTAGTATTACAAGATGATTTTTCATATAACATGTGATATGAACATGTACTATGTTTTCAAAAGGAAAAAGAGTTTATAAGTCTAATATTCTTACTATGATTTTAATTGAATATTTGACTATATGTGACATGTGAAATCCCCAAATTTCTGTAATTTTCCATACTTGTACAGTTTTCCAACTTGAATTAATGGAATAAAGATGAATTTCTGAAATTTTAAATAATGTATGGAATATGTATGAAAATGAAGAGAATTGAAAGTAAAATTATCAAAGAAATAAGGTGATATCAGGAAAATAAATGGAGGATGAAACAAGAAATTAAATCAGAAATTTCATTGGTAGTTAAATGGATAAGTCATGGGAAGAAAAGAGAAGAGGATTAATTGATGATCAAATGAGTCAAATGGTCAAAAGGGGGACTAAATGGCTGAGATGAGCATGCATTAAAGGGGGCATTAAATGCCATAGCATGACTCATCATCATCATCTCTTGCACCCCACGACACCAGCCCATCTCCCTCTCCCTCTCCCTCTCGTTGCTTCCATTTTCCTCTAAGTGTCCAAGCTTCTTACCTTGACAAACCCCCTCATCTAACCATCGATTCGTCTAGCTCGTTGAACGAAAAACGATCCTTGTCGATAGCCTAACCTATACCTTTAATATGAGACAGTGAATCCAAGTGAGTAAAGAGATCTAGAAATCCAAAGATTTGGTGAATTGCAAAGGTAAGCAAATTAGAAGGTTTTATGTTGATATTTTGATGGTTTGGGATTGTATGAAGTTGATATAGTAGGTTTATTGAGGTTTGAATTGTCATGATGTTTACAGCTTGAAGAAGTGAAAAAGGGCAAGTGTAGATTGGCTACCAAACTTGTGGATTAATCTCGATTGAGGTAAGGAATTTATGTAACGGACGTAGGGTGACTATGTCCGCATATTTTCAACTATTTTAACTGTTTTGGAGAGAAACAACGGTTGCTCGAAGTGTAGGAAAAAGGGACATTTTGGGTCCTACTACTAGTACCAATTAGGTTAGGAGCAGCCGACTGCCTTAAGTAGCAGCCGACTGCCTAGAGACATCCAAAGCGCCGTTTTTCGAAAACCGACTCAAACTAGTCGACTGCCAAGGGAGCCAGTCGACTGCTATTTTCCAGAAACCATTCTGTTTCAAACCAGTCGACTGCCAGGGGGAGCCAGTCGACTGCTATTTGTCCAGAAGCATTTTGTTTCAAAACCAGCCGACTGCCAAGGGGGCCAGTCGACTGCTAATTCTCGGGAAACATTCTGTTTCAAAACCGGTCGACTGCCATTTGGGACCAGTCGACTGCCCTGTTGTATTTTGAAAAATATAATAATTGAATTTCAAAAAAGGGAAAGAAATTCAATAAGGCAAAACGTGATGTAGCAGTCGACTGCCATATTTGACCAGTCGACTGCCTATTTGAAAGAAAGGTTTTGAGAACCTGTTTTAAGAAAGGATATTCATACTTGTTTAAAACCTATATGAACAAGGTTTTGGAGACTATGAATCTCTCAAAAGAGCATGCACATTATTTGTTACTTGTATTTGACTGAGGAGCTCTAGTCCAGCCCTCAGACCCGCAGTACGGCACCTGACTAGTGAAACTATGGGCTATACACAATGGCCATGAGTCTCTTATTTGATTCGGCTTTGGGGAGGATCCTTGGCCCATACGTGGGTACGCCATTTATTTGATATCTCTCAGGATTATCCCTTATGGGATATATTTGCGGTATCCTCATGAGATCCTTATATTGGATTATCCCTTATGGGATATATTTGCTGTATCCATTATCTCTCTGGATTATCCCTTACGGGATATATTTGCGGTATCCATGATGAGAAATTACTTGGTGCATGATTCTGTTGGATAAAAATTGTCTCCCATTTATTTGAAAATAATTATAATTGCCTATTTGATTTCATGTGATTTGAGATCCGTGGAAATATTTGAAAGCATGATTTACTTGTATTTGATATTTGCGAATGAAATATACGAAATATGCTTTATAATGATTTTACATGACATTATAGAGCCAAGCATGACATTATAGAGCCAAGCAGGAAAACAACATATAGTGATATAGTACGCTATTTTACATAAGTTTCTTACTGAGCGTAAACTCACCCTTTTACAATTATTTTTCATACAGATTACTTGAAGTAATTCCGCTCCGGATAGAGGAGCATCTTTTGGGATTTTGAGATACCTTCGGGGCACGCTTCCTACTTATCTCTTGAAGGCATATTTAGTCGGCCGTTACTTCGGCTAATGTACAGTACGACACTATAGTTTTGTATATGTGGGGGATTAGGTTGTCTGAATATTTGAGATCCTGGCGTATATGGCACATGTTTATAAATGAAAAATTTTATGCATGTGAAAATGAATATTATACTCTGATAGAAGTAAAAAAAATGCCTAAAGCATGAGAGTAAGGAAGATTGACATCGGATAAACTAGTCAATTTATTAGTTATTTGAGGTAAAAGTTAGTTGCTATTTGGTTAGTGACGAGGACGTCACAGATTGGTATCAGAGCAGATTTGACTGAAGTTTATCGATGTCAATAAGCTAGAATTAGAGTAATTCCCCAATGTACTGTACTAGTTTACTTGATTTTGAGCAGTATAACGGTTTAAGGTTATACTAAATGATGTTATTCGATTATGATCTTAACAGAATGAGTACTCGAAGGAGGGGTACTAGACGAGGATGAGGACGGGGTCGTGATGAACTGCCCCAGACACAGTCTTCTCCATCTCCACCGCATAGCTCGAATACGAGGCTAGCTAAAATGGAGAAACTTATGGAAAATATGGCCGCAATGTTCAACCAGTTTATGGCTAATTTTCCTAACATGGCCGCAAATGCACCAGCAGTTAACCCTACAGTACCTCCTACTCCGGTGGTACAACCCCCACCAGTCCCAGTTAATGAGAGGCGAGATCCTACGGCTTACTGCAGTGTGGTGCTGATAAAGGAGTTTAAGAAGCTGGACCCGCCAAAGTTCAAAGGGGACAGTGACCCATTGGCCGCGAAAAATTGGATGAAAGAGGTCACCAAGGCATTGGGGTACTTGGCTTGTACAGAGAAAGAAAAAGTGGGGTTGGCCGCTTACTTGTTGGTGGATGAGGCCGAACCATGGTGGCAGGCTACTCAGACAGTATTAGAGGCTAAGCATACTGAAATAACGTGGGATAGATTTGTGGAAGCTTTTAATGAACAATATGTCCCACGTACTGCTCAGAGGAGATTACAAGTTGAGTTTTTGAACTTGACTCAGGGAAGTATGACGGTTAGCCAATATGAGTCAAAGTTCATTACACTGAGCAGATTTGATCCTGAAGTACTGAGAAGAGAGGATCATAAGACCTACAGATTCATGGAGGGATTGAGACCTTTCATTAGGTCTAAGCTATATCCATTGGACATCACTACATATGGAGAGGCAGTCCGTAAGGCTCAACTATGTGAGCAGGACTATGAGTTTCATCAGGCAGACTTCCGAGTGAGGAATAAGGGTAAAGAACCTATGAAGCGGAAGTCAGATGAGAAGGCCTCGAGGGATAGATATCCATCTAGGAGGAATAGGCCTTATGACAGAGCCTCAATAGGTAAGCAAGTTTGTTATAAGAAAACAAATTGTCTTCATTTAATGGTTATATGGAATTATGTTAAATAGGAGTTATGATGATTATGATACAGGAACTCCTAGATCCACCGGGATCAAAATAGGTGATGAGAGATCCCAACATCCAGTTGGTAGTACCGCTAGCTCACCGAGGAGTACGATGCCGAGGTGTGTGCAATGCGAGAAATTTCATGGAGCACAGCCTTGCCGGTTGGTGAGTGGGGCGTGCTATTGGTGTGGTTATATGGAATTATGTTAAATAGGAGTTATGATGATTATGATACAGGAACTCCTAGATCCACCGGGATCAAAATAGGTGATGAGAGATCCCAACATCCAGTTGGTAGTACCGCTAGCTCACCGAGGAGTACGATGCCGAGGTGTGTGCAATGCGGGAAATTTCATGGAGCACAGCCTTGCCGGTTGGCGAGTGGGGCATGCTATTGGTGTGGTGAACAGGGACATAGAATTAAAGATTGTCCCAAGATAAATCAGAGGGCACCTGAAGAGTCAGAGAAGACCCCTCAACCACAACCTAAGACCACACAACCCCAGCGTAAGGCCACAGCGGCAGAGAAAGGAAAGGCGCCTGTGACTCAGGGACGGGTATTTGCTATTGACAAGGAGTCCGCTGATACTTCATCGAAGATGATTCAGGGTAAGATTTACCTTAATGATACATATGTCCTTGCTTTATTTGATCCAGGCTCTACGCACTCTTTTATTTCCCCTATGGCTACTAGGAGATTAAATGTTGAGCCTGAGCATTTAGGAGGATTACTACAAATAATTACTCCATTTAGGGAATCCCAAATGATGGACATAGTGTATCATAATTGTAAGATACGGGTAGGAGAAAGAGAATCACTAGCTGACCTAATCCTATTAAATATGTTTGGATTTGATGTTATATTAGGAATGGATTGGTTAGCTGAGAATCATGTGATGATAGATTGTCATGCTAAGAGCGTGATCTTTTCCTCTCCCGTTAGCCATGTTGTAAAGTTTGCGAGTATTTAATACAAAAGCATAATTGCTTGTTTGACTTAATTGAGATTTATACTTGTGGTGTGAAGGATTTATAGCATATGTGGGATACGTAGATCAGAAACGTCCCGAACTTGATGAAATTCCAGTAGTTAAGGAATTTTCCGAGGTGTTTCCGGATAATCTTCCAGGACTTCCTCCGGATAAGGAAGTGGAGTTCACTATCGATTTGGTGCCGGGGACGGAGCCCATTTCGAGATCTCCCTATCGGATGGCGTTGGTGGAATTGGAAGAACTGAAGAAACAGCTTCAGGAGTTGCTAGACAAGGGATTCATACGACCCAGCGTATCCCCTTGGGGCGCTCCCGTGCTTTTTGTCAGGAAGAAAGACGGTAGTATGAGGTTGTGCATTGACTACCGGTGGTTGAACAAAGTGACGATCAAGAACAAATATCCTCTTCCCAGGATTGACGACCTCTTTGATCAGCTTAAGGGTGCACAAGTCTTTTCCGAGATAGACTTGAGGTCGGGATATCATCAGTTGAAGATTCGAGATGAAGATATCCGTAAGACAGCATTCCGGACACGGTATGGTCACTACGAATTTCTAGTGATGACGTTTGGTTTGACCAATGCACCCGCAGCCTTTATGAACTTTATGAACGATGTGTTTAAGCAGTACTTGGACCAGTTTGTCATTGTCTTCATCGATGACATCTTGGTGTACTCGAGGTCACGGGAAGAGCATGAGCAACATTTGAGGATTGTTTTGGAGACCCTCAGAGACCGAGGATTGTATGCCAAGCTAAGTAAATGTGAGTTTTGGCTCACTTATATCTCCTTTTTAGGTCACATAATCAGTAAAGATAGGGTCTCGGTTGATCCATCGAAGATTGAAGCGGTGGTTCAATGGGAGAGACCGAAGACTGTCACGAGATTAGGAGTTTCTTGGGTTTAGCTGGCTACTACAGAAGATTTGTAGAGGGTTTCTCAAAGCTAGCTGCTCCACTGACGCATTTGACGCGCAAAGAGGTGAAGTATGAATGGAATGAAGCTTGTGAGCAAAGCTTCCAAGAGTTGAAGCGCAGGTTAACGACTGCACCTATCCTCACCATTCCTAGTGGTTCAGGAGGATTTGCAGTATTTAGTGATGCCTCAGGACAAGGTTTGGGATGTGTTTTAATGCAGCATGGTAAGTTAGTGGCATATGGTTCTAGACAGTTAAAGGACCATGAGAAGAACTACCCGACTCATGACTTGGAGTTAGCTGCAGTAGTATTTGCTCTGAAGATATGGAGGCATTACCTATATGGTGAGAAATTTCAGATATTTACTGATCATAAAAGTCTGAAATACTTGTTCTCCCAGAAAGAGTTGAACATGAGGCAAAGAAGGTGGCTAGAGCTTCTGAAGGATTATGATTGTGAGATCATGTACCACCCGGGGAAGGCCAATGTGGTGGCGGATGCTCTGAGCCGGAAGCATGTAAGTATGATAGCATATATGATGATAAAAGAACACGAACTGATTGAGCAGTTTGCAAGCCTAAGTTTAAGTGTTACATTTCTTGAGCAATTTGGTATGATGGCTAGTTTGAGAATTGAGCAGAATTGATGGACAGAATCCGGGCTGTTAAGAGAGAGGATGTCCAGTGTATGGAGGCTATAGAGAAAATTCAATCGGGTATGACCTCAGAATTCCATATGGGTGAGGATGAAATTTTAAGGTTTAATAACCGTATATGTGTTCCTAAGGACAATGAATTGAGGAAGCTAATCTTGACGGAAGCACATTCCACTAAGTACACATTACACCCGGGGAACACGAAGATGTATCATAATCTTCGCAAGGTGTATTGGTGGAAGGGCATGAAGAGAGACATAGCTGAGTTTGTAGCGAAATGTCTAACATGCCAACGAGTTAAGGTAGAGCACCAAAGACCAGCAGGTTTGTTGCATCCTCTACCTATACTTATGTGGAAATGGGAGCACATTACGATGGATTTCATTATGGGATTGCCCAAAACCAAAAGGAACCATGGCGGTGTTTGGGTGATTGTAGATAGGTTAACCAAGTCAGCTCATTTCCTGCCTATGAAATCAACAGATACACTTAACGCTTTGGCAGACTTATACGTGAGAGAAGTCATCAGACTACACGGTGTTCCAGTGAGCATCACATCGGATAGGGATTCCAGGTTTACTTCTCACTTTTGGGAACATTTTCAGGAAGCCATGGGATCTCAACTAAATTTTAGCACAGCCTTTCATCCGCAGACTGATGGACAGTCCGAGCGCACTATTCAAACGCTCGAGGATATGTTGAGAGCTTGTGCTCTAGATTTTAAAGGCTCATGGGACGACCATCTGCCATTGGCTGAGTTGCTTATAATAATAGCTATCATGCAAGCCTTGGGATGGCACCGTATGAGGCCCTATATGGTAGAAGGTGTCGATCACCGATTGGGTGGGAAGAAGTGGGCGAGCGTAGATTATTGGCTCCAAATTTAGATGAGCAAGCATCTGAGGATGTTAAATTGATTTGTCAAAAAACTCAAGACAGCTCAGAGTCGACAAAAGAGTTATGCAGATGCTCGACGGAGGCCACTTGAGTTTTTGGTTGGAGATTTTGTATTTTTGAAAGTTTCTCCATCCAAAGGAATCATGAGATTTGGCCGACGAGGTAAGCTGAGTCCTCGTTACATCGGACCATTTGAGATTCTAGATCGTGTTGGAGATGTGGCCTATAGGTTGGCATTACCTCCGAAGTTATCGGGAGTACACAATGTCTTTCATGTGTCAATGCTTCGGAAATATAATCCGGATCCATCTCATGTCATTGAATATGAACCCTTGGAGATTCGAGAAGACATGAGTTATGTAGAGAAATCGATTCGGATTTTGGATAGAAAGGATAAGGTGCTAAGGTCTAAGACGATTCCACTGGTTAAAGTTCTCTGGCAGTACCATATGACAGAAGAAGCTACTTGGGAACTAGAGAACTTGATGAGAGAGAAGTACCCGGAATTGTTTGAGACATAACCTTACTTGAATTTGGAGGACCAAATTCTCTAAGGTAGGGAGAATGTGAAATCCCCAAATTTCTGTAATTTTCCATACTTGTACAGTTTTCCAACTTGAATTAATGGAATAAAGATGAATTTATGAAATTTTAAATAATGTATGGAATATGTATGAAAATGCAGAGAATTGAAAGTAAAATTATCAAAGAAATAAGGTGATATCAGGAAAATAAATGGAGGATGAGACAAGAAATTAAATCAGAAATTTCATTGGTAGTTAAATGGATAAGTCATGGGAAGAAAAGAGAAGAGGATTAATTAATGATCAAATGAGTCAAATGGTCAAAAGGGGGACTAAATGGCTGAGATGAGCATGCATTAAAGGGGGCATTAAATGCCATAGCATGACTCATCATCATCATCTCTTGCACCCCACGACACCAGCCCATCTCCCTTTCCCTCTCGTTGCTTCCATTTTCCTCTAAGTGTCCAAGCTTCTTACCTTGACAAACCCCCTCATCTAACCATCGATTCGTCTAGCTCGTTGAACGAAAAACGATCCTTGTCGATAGCCTAACCTATACCTTTAATATGAGACAGTGAATCCAAGTGAGTAAAGAGATCTAGAAATCCAAAGATTTGGTGAATTGCAAAGGTAAGCAAATTAGAAGGTTTTATGTTGATATTTTGATGGTTTGGGATTGTATGAAGTTGATATAGTAGGTTTATTAAGGTTTGAATTGTCATGATGTTTACAGCTTGAAGAAGTGAAAAAGGGCAAGTGTAGATTGGCTACCAAACTTGTGGATTAATCTCGATTGAGGTAAGGAATTTATGTAACGGACGTAGGGTGACTATGTCCGCATATTTTCAACTATTTTAACTGTTTTGGAGAGAAACAACGGTTGCTTGAAGTGTAGGAAAAAGGGACATTTTGGGTCCTACTACTAGTACCAATTAGGTTAGGAGCAGCCGACTGCCTAGAGACATCCAAAGCGCCGTTTTTCGAAAACCGACTCAAACCAGTCGACTGCCAAGGGAGCCAGTCGACTGCTATTTTCCAGAAACCATTCTGTTTCAAACCAGTCGACTGCCAGGGGGAGCCAGTCGACTGCTATTTGTCCAGAAGCATTCTGTTTCAAAACCAGCCGACTGCCAAGGGGGCCAGTTGACTGCTAATTCTCGGGAAACATTCTGTTTCAAAACCGGTCGACTGCCATTTGGGTCTAGTCGACTGCCCTGTTGTATTATGAAAAATATAATAATTGAATTTCAAAAAAGGGAAAGAAATTCAATAAGGCAAAACGTGATGTAGCAGTCGACTGCCATATATGACCAGTCGACTGCCTATTTGAAAGAAAGGTTTTGAGAACCTGTTTTAAGAAAGGATATTCATACTTGTTTAAAACCTATATGAACAAGGTTTTGGAGACTATGAATCTCTCAAAAGAGCATGCACATTATTTGTTACTTGTATTTGACTGAGGAGCTCTAGTCCAGCCCTCAGACCCGCAGTACGGCACCTGACTAGTGAAACTGTGGGCTATAGACAATGGCCATGAGTCTCTTATTTGATTCGGCTTTAGGGAGGATCCTTGGCCCATACGTGGGTACGCCATTTATTTGATATCTCTCAGGATTATCCCTTATGGGATATATTTGCGGTATCCTCATGAGATCCTTATATTGGATTATCCCTTATGTGATATATTTGCTGTATCCATTATCTCTCTGGATTATCCCTTACGGGATATATTTGCGGTATCCATGATGAGAAATTACTTGGTGCATGATTCTGTTGGATAAAAATTGTCTCCCATCTATTTGAAAATAATTATAATTGCCTATTTGATTTCACGTGATTTGAGATCCGTGGAAATATTTGAAAGCATGATTTACTTGTATTTGATATTTGCGAATGAAATATACGAAATATGCTTTATAATGATTTTACATGACATTATAGAGCCAAGCAGGAAAACAGCATATAGTGATATAGTACGCTCTTTTACATAAGTTTCTTACTGAGCGTAAACTCACTCTTTTACAATTATTTTTCATACAGATTACTTGAAGTAATTCCGCTCCTGATAGAGGAGCATCTTTTGGGATTTTGAGATACCTTCGGGGCACGCTTCCTACTTATCTCTTGAAGGTATATTTAGTCGGCCGTTACTTCGGCTAATGTACAGTACGACACTATAGTTTTGTATATGTGGGGGATTAGGTTGTCTGAATATTTGAGATCCTGGCGTATATGGCACATGTTTATAAATGAAAAATTTTATGCATGTGAAAATGAATATTATACTCTGATAGAAGAAAAAAAAATGCCTAAAGCATGAGAGTAAGGAAGATTGACATCGGATAAACTAGTCAATTTATTAGTTATTTGAGGTAAAAGTTAGTTGCTATTTGGTTAGTGACGAGGACGTCACATGACATGAATATGTTATATGTTTTTCAAAAAGGAAAGAGGAGGAAAATAAATCTAATATTCTTATTTTAAATTTTAAATTTTAAATTGAAAATTAAATTTAAATGATATATATGTTATACGAAATGGATTTAATAGCTGATTTTTCTATTTAAAGTACTGTACTAATTATGGTTGTACAGTAAAATATGAAATGAGTTTTGAATGAAAATGATGATGATTTAACTATATTCTTTTCAAAGAATATATGAATACAAGTTATTTTATTTAAATGCTTTATTTCATAAAAAGCATTATTTTGAAAAGAATATAAAAACGATATGGAATAAAAAGGAAAAAGGATTTAAATTCCAAACGAAAAGAAAATTACTCTCTACAGTTGCTTCTAGGTTCCGGGACAAGATAGGTATTTCAAAATACCTACCTTACTCCATTCGGATCCCTAGCCGATTGTAGTATCCTTCCTACATGCGAGCCTAGAGCCCATAGGAAAAATGAAAAAGATTTTCAGCATATAGGAAGCTGAATATCAAGTATGCATATAATTCCCTTACTGAGCCGTGGTTTGCTCACCCCTTAATTTTAACATTTCAAGTTTTTTTGAAGCTTGAGAGTCTGACACATAAGGATTTTCAACTGCGCATTTGGGGATGATGCGATAGCTTGAGTTATTTAATAAGGTATGATCATTTATTTTCTGTATTTAGACTTACCGACAGTACTACTTTCATATGAAGTAAAATAGGGGATGTAATTCATATTATAAATTAATATGAAATTGTTTATATGTAAAAGAAAAGTAAAGTATCGCAGACAGCCCAACCAAATAAGATGTATAGAAAAAGGTGAAAAATAGGGTCACGGGCTGTGACATTAATTCAAGGGTTTTGTTTTATAAAGCCATAGAAAACTTAAACCTTATGCTAACAAAACCATTTGTGTAAAAGTACATGATTTAACTAAAAGCATGATCCCACCATAGCTTTAAAGACTATTAAACTTTGAAATTAGGATTTTGAATTATAAAATTTTGATTTTTGAGGGATTAGGCATTTAATGAGCTTTGATAAAGTATTATTTGACTTGGCCTATTAGATCGACCAGTAGGAGTTTAGACCTGTCCACCACGTGTGGAAGGAGGTAGACTTCATTGATATGTCCAAAAATGGGAATTAATACATGGTATTCCCTCAAACTTGAAAAGTGTATCGAATTATGCATATTTACGAAAAGCATTTTCAACAATCAATATACTTTGAAAACTATATGACTTTGAAAACTGTGTATTAGAAAGTATTTAATCTAGAAACTATATGGATTTGAAATCATTGGACATTTGAAATTATACAATTTGAACTGCATGCATTTTAAAAGTTTAATGATTTAAAATATGTGACTTTGACCTAAGAGGAATCGGAAAACTCAAATTCTAAAATTCAATAGGACTCTTCAAACTCCCATTGATAGAGTCAAGATTGAACGCGAAGTGTTGTAGACTTTGAATCTTTAGTAAATATTGGAGATTAGTTGGGCATGTCATGTGATATAGCAAATTGATGTGAAAGATAAGATTATGAGACAAGACACTCAAGATTGTCTTGTTATGACAATTAATAGCAGCACAATATGAAAATTTCTAAATTGCAAAAGGAGGTATGGTCATAATGTGTGAGATAATTAAATGCATCTGAGTTGGGATGGAGTAATTAATTGAATTTTGAAGCTCATAATAAGTAGATATGATCTTCAGGACAGAGGGTAATATATGAAATAAAATTAAGGAATACTCAAACTTTGAATTATTTGGGTATAGAGAATATGAAAAATAAAAATAAAAAGAAAGCCTCCTCACAAGTTTAAGATTATGATGATCAATTTGGAGGACCAAAATTCCTAATGTAGGAAGGATGTAATATGAAACATGTTTCTATTGTATTGTACATAATATTTTGTAATTATTTAATTAATGGAATATAATTTATTTTGTGAAAGTGAATTTGTAATGTGGGCTTCACTTTAAATTTTATGGTTTTGATGGATTCAAGATTGATGATAAAGTGTATTGTGAGAGAAATAAATATAAAATAATGATTTTGAGGCATAGAAATAATTTTTATATATTTATAATTATTTTGTGAATTTTGGAAAACAAATTGGAAAATGACGAATTCATCCTGAGGGCATTTTCGCAAATTACGCCTCAACTAAAATGAGTTGGGATGAAGTAAAAATATCATGAGATTCTACATAAAAAGGAGAATAACATAGTGCCAAGAGATTGATTGAAACAGAGGTTAAATTGGAAAATTTTGCTACCGGTCCAATAGGGGTAAAATCGTAATTTTTCATTATCGATGCATCGTGCGTCAATGAAACCACTTCCAATCATCAAAATATATTAAATGTGATTGATTGGTACTGGAGTCTAAATTTTTTGGAGTCCAATTATATGGTTTTTACGATTACGGAGGCATAGGGGTAAAATTGTCCAAAATTTAGTTAAGTAAGGGCATTTTGCTAAATTGCCACTCTTTAGAGTTTTCTTTTTAACTCAGCCAATTTATGGCTGGCACTATTCATCATCCCTTACCCAAAGCCTCACGACAAAGAAGAAAGAAAAGAAGAGAAAGAAAGAAAAATAAAGAAAAAAAAAGAAAACTATATGAAATTAGCATTTTCTCACCAAATTTCTTTCTAGAAAATTATTCTACATCATCCCCTCTCTTCATTGGTATCCATATCTTATCAAAAGAGGAAGAATATAAGGAGAAAAGAGGCCAAGAGGGGTTCGACCAAGGTATGAGATTTGCAAATTTTTGATGTTTTGTTTAATTTCCAAGTTGTATTTTAAGTAATTCAAAGGTGTAGAATAAGATATTTGATTAATTTTGGCTCAATAAAAATTTTCCATTGGGAACATGGTGAAACCATGTAAAAACTACAAACTTCGTACCATATTAGTGAATAAATAAGAGACATAGAATAAGTTGAGTACTATGATGCACCTTGTAATTTCATTATTTCAAGTAATAAGAATGAAGTCACAAGTATAGTAAATTTAGCAAAAAAGGATTAATACCTTGAGATAAATTAGAAATCTAATAATGAGTTCAAGAGATGTATGAGAGCAAAGAGATACATGTATTCCACAATATATAAATATATTTGTTTTAATAAAACAAGGACACAAGTATACTAAAGGAAATGTAGTATACTTGGATAATTATAATAGTTAAAATAAAATAAAAAGAAATACAAATATATATACATATATACATATTGAATATTAAATGTGTGTGTATATATATATATATATATATATAAATTTTAAAATGAATGAGGAATATATATATATATATATAATATATATATATACACACACTTACCTATAAAAAAAATGCATTAGACATGAACATGTGAAAATATGCATATGTATATATATAGGTGTATGTAAATAGTATATATTAATGTTTAAAATATAGGTACAAATACATACTTCATATACATAATATAACAAGATAAATAAATATATATAAATATATATACATTAGATATATATGTATAAATATATATTATTAAGTAAAGATAATTAAAAAAATAATATGGATGTTGATATTTGAAATAAGAATAAAAATATAAATAAAAATAAAAATCTAAGATTGATAAAAATATAAAGTAAATTAATAGATAAATTGTTAGTGGAGTTTGATGGGACTTTCTCCCATCAAACCCCACTAACCTCACCCATCGGCATCAACCAAAAATGATATGGACCTCACCGAAAGAAGATGAGGTTCAATGAAGCAGACGAAGAATACTTGAAGAAAAACAATAACAAGTTAAAAACACTGCAAAGGAAAACAAAAATTAGAAGTAAAACTAAGACCCGCTGTGTAGAAACACAAGAACCTATGGTATTGGACCAAGACCCGTTGCTTAGAAAAGCAAGAACCTATGGTATATATTGGTTGAAGGTAAAAGAACGCCACAAGGAAGACCTTGATAAGTTCAAGAGTTCTCAAGAGAACCAAAGAGAAGAAGTCTCTCAATTTTATTACTAAAATCAATTGTGTTCTCCCTAAAGGGTTACATAACTATTTATAGGCAAATAGCAAACTTGCAGCACAAGTAATAGGAAACCTACTTTCCTAACTTGCAGAATAGAAAATAGCAAACTTGCAGAACAAGCAATAGGAATCCTACTCTCCTAACTTGCAGAACAAGAAATAGAAATCCTACAAAATCTATTATTTAAAAAGGAATTGGGCTTAAATTAAATTAAGACAATGTTCAACCCAATAATACTTAACTAAATAAAATATGCATCCAACCTAATTGCATTTTGACCCAATGCTTGTGTGTCTTCAAGAAGGATGAACTTGGGCTTGGATCATGTTGTAGAAGACTTTATCATCCTCAATGCTCAAGCTTTGTTGGGCTTTCTCTCTAACAATATTAATGAAACCAGCCAAGGCTTGTTGCATTATCTTTGATTTAGCTCTTGTAATTGGACCTCCATGGATGCTCAAAGGATCACGATCATCACAAACTTGACTTAAGCTTTGTGAGCTTGGGTCTCCATCAAAAACCTTCTCAAAAGAAGCTTTGAAAAGAAAAGAAAAGAAAAGAAAGTGTAAGTTGAGAAGGGAGGCTGGGACGTGAACCAGAAAAGAAGGAAGGGAAAAGCTGTAGCCGAGAAGAAAGGAAAGGAAGAAAAGAAAGAGCAACCGAAGGAAAAAGGAAAGAGAAGAAAGGAAAGGCTGGAACCGAAGGAGAGAAGGAAGAGCTGCTGGAAAATTTGAGTAAATGAAATATTCTTCTAACTTTACAATGTTTATTTATTAAGTATGAAAATGAAATTATGATAAATTGAATTAAATGGGCACTCTATGGATGAAGGATTGATTAAATTCCAACTTGATGTTCAAATCTGAAAATCTATGTTTTGTTTTGGGTTGCAATTAAAACATTTAGTTTAATTGTTATACAAGGAGAAAAATTCTGAAAAACGTATTGTAGATAGCCTTTTAAGTTAGGAGAAAGTCAGTTTTGGAATTTCTTGATTTGGATTTCTATAACTTGAGATATGTACAAATGAGTACAGGGTACTCTGTCAGAAAAACGTGAATTCCAGTCTTAACTTTGAAAAATTGTAGAAAATAGCCTAAATTGAGTTAGGTTTCAAGCCTTACATTTCCAGAAAGGTAGTGGAGTTAGGATTATTATGGTTTTAAGTTTGGCCCAATTGGATATGCTGATAATTAAATATAGAGTATTTTGTGCAAGTAGGTCAGTGTAACACTGTGCCTGAATGCTGCTGGAAGATAGTGCCATTTTGGAAAATTGCTAATGTTGATCTAGGAAGAATTAAATCATGAACCTTACATTTCTAGATAGGGAAATGAGTCAGCTTTCATCTAGTTTTGGAATTTGTGGATTTGGAATTATGTAGCTTAGGCTATGTACATATGAATGCAGGATACTCACTGCAAGGTACAAACAGCCTAGTGTCAACTTCAAAAATTTCTAGAAAATTATTCAGATGGAGTTTGTTTGCAAAATTTATGTTTCTAGAAAGGTAAATGAGTTAAGAATAATATGGTTTTGAGTTTGCACAATTTGGACAACCCTATCTTGAGATATGGCTCAATTTGTACACAGAGGTCAGTAGACAATCTGCCAGAATGCATCTGGAAACAGGGCAAATCTGAGGAATTATTAAAAATAATTTCGAAATGATGCAAGTGTGAAACTTGCTATTCTGAATAGGGAATTGGATTAAGATTCATATGATTTTGGGATTCATAATTTTGGATATCCCTACAATTAGTAATATAGAATTTAATGCACAAAGGTCTGAAAACCATCCGGTCATATGGGTCAGAATTGGGCTGAACTTTGGAAAATTGTGAGGAACAACATGGAATGAACTAGAAAATGGACTATACACTTTTGGATAGGGAATTAAGTTAGATTACATTTAAAATTGACGATGCATTAATCAGAATTCAATAATTTCCGTTGTGAACAGAAAGACATTGTTAGGTTAGGGTGGAATTTTGCTGCATTGTCCAAGCAATTGATGGGGGTTTTTACACGTGAATTTCAAGCTATACATAATAAGCTGAAGCCGTGAGTTTCTTGGAGACCAAAAAAGAAACTGATTTCTTGACACAGTGAGTAAGGGCTAAGAAATTGGTGCACTCGGTTTTGAAGGTAATTCTAAGAGTGAGGGTTATGTTTCATTTTAAAAGATTGTATGATTTAATTAGACAATTAAATACAGTATGTTTAGATAATGTTACATTTATGGTGAAAACATCAAAAAGATAGAGCTAAATATATATATATATACATACATATAGATAAACACACACATATATATAGATATATATATACACACACACACACACACACACATATATATATATCTATATATATATAGATATTAGATAGAGTTTTCCACAGACATAATGATAAAGAATTTAATATGATCATGTAATTATACATGGATATATAAACATGCATTGAGTGTATATATGTGTCGTGAGTCTGAAGAGGAAGAACAACATTGGTTTTAATTTAGATAGTTGCACTTGGATACAATATGAATATACTAGGTACTTATAGATGTCCAAGTACTAACAATAAGAAATTTAGAAATGGAATTTCGGTATAGGAATTTATTTGAAAACATTAAGGCAAACGTTTTGTACTAAATCGAATAAGAGAAATTTTTACGATAAGGATTAAATCCCGGTTTAAAGATTTATATATATATATATATGAATATATATATATATATATATATATATATATATACATGCTCTTCAGAGTAACAATGAGATCTTAATTATAGGCATAATATTAAACTTGAATATATGTGTGTAGCTTTAAATTATGCGCTTTAAGTTTTGTAATTAATATGATATGAGTAGTTGATTGAGACAATATTAGAATGATTGTAGTGACTTCGACTGGAGCAGAGGAGTGAATTTCCAATTTGGAGGATCGAGGAATATACTCGCTAAGGGTATAAGGTAAGTGGGTTAAATAAGCCTTGCTAGTATCATCTCGTAAGAGATGAATAAATACTTATTAAAACACTTATCTAAATTTACCTCAAGTTGGTGGAATACTATGGGTAAGACTATAAGAGTAAGTACGGTAAAATACAAATTGGACATAATGTGATCGTGAATAGTAGTTGTTTAGAAAGGAATCGTGCTTGTGATTTGCATGTTATGTGTTATAGTTTGTTCGTGGTTGTTGAATGTTTAAATTGTTTACTTTTTGGTGCTTGCATTTTGAAGAATGCATATGAATTAATTAAGTCGTACTGATGGAGCATGTTAGCATATTGTGATACTTTGAGAATGCATATGTGATTTGTGTGCGGTATGTACAGCTCCTAATGTTGAGTTCATGGACCTAAATTAGTACCTAGTCGTGTTTATCGAAAGCTAGGAAAAAGGCCAACCCGAGTAAAAACTCAATCTTTGTACCGCGTGAGCCATCTCTAGAGAACTCAAGGGACCTACGTGCTACGTAGATTCTTCTGAAACTATGGGAGCCACCTCTAGAATCTTTTGAGAGCTAAGTGCTACACGAGTTCCGATGAGATAGTAGAAAGTATGTGTCATAAAGGCCAACCCAAGTAAAGACTTGATCTTTGTACCGTATGAGCCACCTCTAGAGAACTCAAGGGACCTATGTGCTACATAGATTCTTCGGAAACTATAGGAGCCACCTCTAGAATCCTTTGAGAGCTTAAGTGCTACACGAGTTCCGATGAGATAGTAGAAAGTATGTGTCATAAAGGCCAACCCGAGTAAACACTCGATCTTTGTACCGTGTGAGCCGCCTCTAGAGAACTCAAGGGACTTACGTGCTACATAGATTCTTCGGAAGCTATGGGAGCCACCTCTAGAATTTTTTGAGAGCTAAGTGCTACATGTGTTTCGATGAGATAGTAGAAAGTATGTGTCATAAAGGCCAACTCGAGTAAAGACTCGATCTTTGTACCATGTCAGCCACCTCTAGAGAACTCAAGGGACCTACGTGCTACAAAGATTCTTCGGAAACTATGGGAGCCACCTCTAGAATTGTGATAACCGTAAATTTTCCATTTATTGGAAATAAGGAATATTGGAAATGGGTGAAATAAATAAATAGAATTGAGAAAGGAACGGATGGTGGAAATCCGAGTGAAGGAAGTTAAATTGGAAATAAGAATATTTGGAAATTCGAAAAATAATAAAAGAGGAAATTTAATTTGGATAACGGAAAATCCAAATTAAATAAGAAAATAAGAAATAAAAGAGAAATATATTTATATAATTATAAATTATATAAATGTATTTTTATACAAATACATATGTACTGAAATACTATATAGTATATATTAATATACAGTGATATATTTATATATATACTATTTTATTAATTTAAATAGTACATATGTATACAAGTATAATATTTTATGTATATATAAATATATATATACATACATATATGGAAAATGTAAATGTTATTTTACATTAAAGTTTATATGTATATATATTGTAAATACAATATATATTGTATTATAACATTTATATAAATATATATAAATGTTATTTATTTAAAGTATATAGATATATATAATATATATATTTTAATACACAACATATATATTGTATATCTAGTACTATACTATATATAAATAATATTATATGTATAATATTATTATAGTATAAGTATTATATATATATATATATATCTAATTAAAAAAAAAGAAAACAGAGGAAGAATCGGGAGAAACCCGATCTTCCCCGATGAAGAAGCCGACCACGTCGGCCGGCCAAAAGAGAGGAAGAGGCGAGGCGAGAGACGTCGCCGGTGAACCCAGGAGAGGAAGACGAGACGATCGGCGACGGAAAACGGAAGAAGCAGAGTCGGAAAACGAAGGAAAACCGACGAAAACCGAAAGAGAAAGGAGAAGAAGAAAACGGCGGTGCCGGTCGGTCTTGGCACCGCCACAGCCACCTCGACCTCGGCGGAGGTGAGGGGAAGGAGAAAAGAGCCACCGGTGAGACCAACGACGGCGGAGGAAGGCCGACGGAAGAGGAGAAGAAACTGAAGGAAAACCGAGTAGATCCGCCGCCGTGCCGTCGAACCAGGCTGAACGGAGGCCACCGGTAGCTTCATCATGCCGTCGACCAGCTGAAGAGCCGTCGAACCGCCGGAGAACCGACTACCGGAGAAGAACCGACAGTGAGGGGGGTGACCGGTCCGACTGGGAAGAAAGAAAAGGAAAAAAAGAAAAAGAAAAAGAAAAGAAAAAGGAAAAAAAAGAAAAAAAAAAAAAGAAAAGAAAAGGGAAAAAAGAAAGAAGGAAGAAAAAGAAGAAAGAGAAAGAGAAAAGGAATTCGGGAATTTGGAAAATTCCCGAAAAATCTCGGGAATTACGGGAATCAGTAAGAAATCCCGAAAAGTGTTAAATTATTTAAATAATTTATTTATTTAAATAATTATAAAAAATTCTAAATTTTAGAATTTAATTTCAGAAAATTCCCTCGATAACCGAGCCAATGGAATCGGGCGAGGTGAACACGGGCGCGACCTTCGAGAGGCAGTCGTCGACCCGAAACAGGTAAGGGAGACATGTGCTGCCTGTAAGGATATTCGGCCACATGTTTTAAATTATTCATTTAAATTTTATAAATGCAATTGACATTGATTGGTTGAAATTTGTGGTGATTTATCGGTTTGAAATTGTGGTGAAATACCGGTTGTGAAATATAAACTGTATTTTTCGTGCAGGAGGTTAGCCAAATCGGCAGCCATTATACTGCCAAAAATTATCGAAAAATTACTGAAATTTACCGAAAATCACCGAAAACCAAAATAAAAGATTTGATTTCACGTGAATCGATTTTCGGGTACGAAAATCGAGAAATTAAATAAATTTCATAAAACATGAATATAGTGATATTTAATTTTAAAATATTCATGTTTTCGAGAATGGTGACAAGGAAATCACCGAAAATTCACCCGGTAGGTGATATTTCACGTGAAACCAGATGAAAATGAAAAAGAGACTGAAGTGAATATTTTTATAAATATTCTTAAATATTCACTTGATTTCATATAAAACCTTTATGGTTTTAATTATGAAAACAAATAATTATGAAAATTCCATAAAGGTTAAGAAATGATGGAAAACCATGTTTTGGATAAAAAGCACGAGAAAGTGTGCATATGTGTTTTACGATGGAAAAGGACAGTTTTGCCCTTCTATTTTTACAGTGATGATTTTGTAGACTATTTTCACCGTATGGAAAACATGATTTATACCTTTATGAAATGTTTTGAAAAAATGTTAATTATTTTATAAATTTCATAAAAGTGATGGTATTTACATGGGAGCCTTATGGATATGTGTGAAATAATTTGATTTACGGTATTTGAAATCCATAAAGGCTAAGGTACGGTTTTTACACTGTTTTGAGACTTAGGCCCCGAGCTTCATGCATCACATATACTGTTACTGTCACGTGGCTGATTGACCAGCTAGTCATCAGCGTCCCGGATTGTCGCCTAGCAAGTGTACACCGAGGACATATTATAGATCATGGCCATAGATCTCATTACTGTTACTGTGTCCCTAGTGGACGAGATAGCATGATTTGATTGTAGGGTGATGCCTAGTCTCACTTACTGTTTACTGTTTACTATTTACTGAAAGGATTTACGGAATCCTATTTACTATACTGTTTACTGTACTGAACTACTGTTTGCTGTTACTGATGAAAGACCGTACCAAAATACTGTGTTACTGAACTATATTGTTTATTGAAATGGTAGCCATTGATTACTGTTTTACTGAACTGAAAGCTACCATTTACTGTTTACTGAACTAAAAGCTACCTTATACTATTTTCTGAACTGGTAGCTACTGTTTACTGTCTACTGATTGAACCGTATCGAATTACTGTTTTACTGAATATACTGTTTTGCTGATGTACAATACGGTTACTGATTTGAAAAGAGAAATAAATGTTTATTCTAAAAGAATAACATAAGAATTATTTCCAAGAAAGAAATAATTGAAGAAGTAACTATCCAATGATTGGATATTTACAAATCAATGTACTGTCACGTGTTTTATTGTATTGAAGAGGAGAGAAGTAAACCACTGTTTTACTACTGAACTGTCACGTGTTTTAAAGTATATTGAATGTGAAAAGAAATAAGTGGTTTACTCTGTGGAAAAATGAAAAGTTTATCGTTTTGAAAACAACGGAATTAGTACTCTCTACAGTTGCTTCTAGGTTCTGGAAAAAGTTAGGTATTTTAAAATACCTGCCTTACTCTATCTGGATCCCTAGCCGACTGTAGTATCCTTCCTACATGTGTGCCTAGAGCCAGCTAGGAAGATTTTAAAGAAAATAAAAAAAATTATTATTTTCAGCATATAGATAGCTGAATATCAAGTGTGACATATAACTCTATTACTGAGCCGTGGTTTGCTTACTCCCCAATTTTAACATTTCAGGTTTTAATGATGGTGAGATCCAATATTTGTGGATTACGGCTGCACATAATGGACAATGTGACAGACCGACTAATATATATCAGGTACGATCATTTATTTTCTGTATTTAGACATGTCTACAGTACTACATATTTGTAATTAAGATAGAGGATGTGTATAATGTTAACAATATTTTATTAAACTGTTTAACATCAAGTGTAAAGTGAAGTATCATAGACAGCCCAACCGGATAAATTGTGTAAAATAAGGTGAAAAATGTGGTAACGGGGCGTTACAAGAATCCTTTGAGAGCTAAGTGCTACACGTGTTTTGATGAAATATGAGGAATCATAGGTTATTGTGAATAAATGATTGTGATTTGTGAATGTGATGAATATCAGTAGATGAAATAGATCTTAGACATAAGACAGAAAATGTGTATAATCATTGAATATACTTATATATACCATAGAAACATGTGCTATTTGAATGTTTGTCTTCTTTCACACTTAACCATACTGATCAAAAAGAATGATACTTTGTGAATTTAAGAATGGAAGAAAAACATGAATAAGCTTATGAAATCTGTGTACATACGAATTGATAGCAAATCTTGATATAATTCATACATGCTATTTTATAGAATTCATGCATGTATGATCGTGCTTTACGATATGAGCCTAGTATGTACTTATTTAAATTACTTACTGAGCCATGGATTTACTCACCCCTTAAATTTAAACATCTATAGATCTTACGAGTTGATAGCTGGCTCAGGCTTCTTATAGGCTCCCAGGAATTGTACCTAGTAATGGTACTCGTCTGCGTTCTCCGGGCCTAGCTTTTGCATTTTTGAGGTATACTACTTGTATATCAGTTGATAGTTATATGTACTTTAATTTCACAGGAAAGAATATGGGATGTAGCTTTGGACCGCACTAGATTATTATGTGAATCTGGGTGATTATCGAGTCCGATCCGGGTTAAGATGTACATTTTGAATGATGTATAAATTGCTAGATGTGGACTTACTAATGATTAAACTCTAGAGGAGCATGAGATGCACGATTGTATGAACTGTGGGAAATAACAGCTGGCTGTATTGTGTAGTTTAAAAATATGTTTTAATGCAGGTGATTTTATTGGGGAAATTGATAAAATACAAAGGGGAGGTTTTCGACCCGCTTCTTTTGAAATAGTTAAATAAGGCTAAAATCATAAAAATCACCTTGAGAAGGATTACATAGCTTGAGAAATGATATTAATAGGATAAGATTTGATTAAGATACTGCATTAACAATGAATACAAACCGTAAATAAAGAAAGAAAAATTTGGTTCGTAAATTTCCGTCAAGGGTAAAGTAAGTGTTAAGTGGACGTCATTGGCCTTAGGGTCGTGACAGATTTAATGGTATTAGAGCCAGGTTTGTCTAGTACGTGTTAGTGTAGTTTAGACTGTCTGTAGTGTTACATCCCATGTACTGTGAAATATATGTTTGGAAAATTTTCAATTATTGACTTATACTAAGATTGGTCTACTCTTGGTATAGTTTGTTTTAATTCGAATTAGAATGAGGAGGATTGGACGTAAAGGTGGGCCTGAAAGGCCACCTCGGAGGCCGATGATGCAACCATTGACTCCATCACCCTCATAAGCTGGACATGTAATAGACTACATATAAAGTTAGAACCTTTAAGCCATCTGTTGCATACTAGCACTCCATTCAAAGAAGTCTTAGATGAAAGAGAGTGCTTATTATCAGTGTAAAGTGAAGGTCAAAGATAAAAACCTAAAAGTAGATCCGATATTGTTGCACTTTTACGACATTGGTTTCATTTTGGGTAAAGACTGGATAGTTACCTATAGTACTGTAATGCCTGAATGTTAAATGCTCAATAAATCCTGAAAACTGTTCTAAATGCATGTGTTTTGCATTGAAATTAAATGATAACAAGGTGCATAAAACGGTTTAGTTGTGGATGGTTTGAAGCCTCAGGAAGTGAGACAATGGCCTATAAGGTAGAGAGGATGTGAGAACTGTAAATTTTCTTAAACTGATCATGTACCCAAGCGTAACTATAAGTGAATATAATGCAATATTATAATTTTGGGGTTTTGCGAATTTAAGATCACGGTTCGTACATGTAGAATTGAAGTCCTTGAGAGTTACATAGAATGATTTACATGAAATGTTTTAAATTGCATAAATATAGTTTATTCCAAGTGCATGTGATGTTCTAATTGTTTTAATTTGCATAAAGTCTTAATATGTTTTTAAATAGCATAAATGCTATTTAATTATTTTTACATAAACAATTTATTATTTATTTATGTACCAACAAGTTATTGGTATATTTAAAGTTTTAAATGAATTTTTAATGAGCTTTATTGCTTCCAAATTCAATAATCATTCTTTTATATGATTTATGAAATGTTTTGAGACAGTTGCTCCTTAGTGATCATGCATACTGAGTTTATATGACTGCGAGATCTTGATCAAATCCGCAGATTTATGACTGTGGGAATATGGTAAAACCCACAGGTTTTCACAGTGAGCACCTGACCCGTGCGAACTGTGACTGTCGACGATAGCCACTCGTTACTGATTTTCCCTCTGGGAATACTGTATCATGCATGATTTTATTGGATGTGACTGTCTCCACTGAACTAAATGTGAAATGATTTGGATATTAAAATGATTTAAATACTGATTTGTTGATTTGACAAAAAACACATAAAAAACAAAAAAAAATTTGTCTAACTTCCTTATAGATTTAAGAGATGTTTAAGATCTCGTATATGTTGAGAAGTGTCTGGCCTTCAGAAAACAATGTGATTTAGAAAATATGTGAATTGGAGACTACATGAATTTCAAATTATTTGACTATTGAAATTTGCCTCTTTGAATTACATGGACCTTGAAAGTCTAATGAAGTGAACCTTATGATTTTGAACTATGTGGATTCAAGACCCATAAGACTCTTCATATTCTCACTAGTAAAGTTGAAACAAATACGACATGTTATAGAAAAGGGATCTTTGAATGGAAAACTAGAGATCATTAGAGCATGTCGTGTAAGATAATAAATTGATGTAGAAGTTAAGATTATGTGAAATAAGAAACTAGAGACCATCATGTCCTGGCATTGGTCTTAACTCAGTTTGATAGTTTCTAAATTATAGGAGGATAAAAGGTCACAATGTGTGATCTAATGAGATATGTCCAATTCGGTGGACCTATTGAGTATTAAGCTTTGAAATTGATATGAGAACGATACGATCTTTAAGATAAGTGATAATATGGAAAACTATTCTTCAAATTACAAGACTTTAATATGATATGAGATAGAGAGAATGATAGAGAAAAGCTCCCTCGTATGTTGGGAGGACATTGATCAATGCAGGAATAACTTAAAAAGCAACTACGAGAGTTGCTAGAGAAGGGTTTTACACGCCCAAGGGTATCACCATAAAGGCTCCGGTATTGGTAGTGAAAAAGATAGATGACAACTTGAAATTGTATATAGATTATAAGCAGTTTAATCAAGCGACAATTAAGAATAAATAACTGCTACCTATGATTAATGACTTATTGGATGAGCCAATTTATAAGATTGATTTGAGATTGAGATGATGAGAGTAACAATTATGCTTGTGATGTCTTATACACTAAAAGTACATTTACTTATGTAATTGTATATATATACATTTGTGTATTGCAAAGGTAAGAGTTAAGATTATGCTATTATGTGGATTGTTGAGGAAGTGAAAGACTCATGTGGGGATGGACTGGAATTGACGCGTATGATTTTAGCATGCTATGCAATGGTTGCTGCAAATGAATTGTCTGTAAGAAAGTGGAAACCTGATCATGAGTGAACATAATCAATGATTACGGAACGTGGGTGCCTGTGGTGAACTACTTTATTGTGGAAAAGTGAATTATGACCTATCGAGTAAATTAAGTGGGAAAAACTTGGAGTGTGACCTTGTGGAAATAGGCTACATAGGTTAGTTACTCTATGACACTACGATAATGATGTTTTGAAAACAGTATTTGTGATATGCATGAAGAGTGTGGTGTTCACCGAGTATAATGATCACTGTAAGGTGATTTTTGTGTCTTGAAGTATTGTTGAGAGATGGTTAATTGATGTGTGATAGGTTCATTGAGGCCATGGAGAATTGTTAATTTGATTATTGTTGTGGTAACAAGATTCAGAAAATATTGAATTACGACATTTTGTGGTTCTTGCTATGTAGGATGCTTATGTAAAAGTACATATTTATAAATATTGTGTGCTCCCATTAACTAATAAGCGCATATTAACTTGTGTAGTGCATAAGAAACGTAGATACAAGATGTAAATTATTGACTTTGTTGATATAACATGTGACGAATGTATTTAGCATAATATGGAAATCATGTTGAGGTGATTTGAGATAGATGATTATTGCGGTGACAGGCATCCTAGATAGTGTTGGATTATGCCCTTAGATCATTCATTAGATGATTGACTTTGGCATTTTTTTATGTATCATGACATTTTATTTATTATAGTTCATTATTATATTTGTCTTATAACTACGTAATGTAATCTTATATGATAATCTCCTTAGAATAGTAATAACACACTATTCTTAAAATATCCCTAGTAAAGTATTATTGTGAACAAGGATAACAATGATAGATAAGACTAGTATGTGGTTGACTGATGACCATTGTCATGGATACAGGATATCAAGTCATCACATAGGTACATGTTAGAGAACTATGTACTAGATCGACCCTCCATGAGAACGCTACATGGATTGTTATATGAGTGTCATAAGCGATTCTCATAGTGATGATGGTGTATGTGATCCTTTGACTTGAGATCATCAGAGGTCCCAACATAAAGAATTGCATACTTTAATGCTGCTAGATGTCATTCGTAACAGGATGGACTATAAAGGTAGTAATTGGGTATGCCTTGATCTATGTAGAGGGATGTTGAGTGATCAAGATAGGATTTATCCCTCTTATATAACAAGAGTGATGTCTTGGGCCCTTTGATAGAGTGAGACTAAGAAATGCATGGCCGTGCTCGAATAAGTCAATATGAGATATTGATTTTATTTGTTTAATTAGTCTACTCAAGAATCAAGAAACACTGATTAGACTATACAAGTGTGACACATTCCATGACTTGTGTCTAATCAAGACATCAAAGGATAAAGGGATTAGACTACACGGTAACATCTATCACGAGTAAGGTTATGTCGAGTCATTGACATTCTCGTTACATGGGTAGAAATGATGTGTTACTAGATACCGCTCATTGCCTGTGACAATTTTGTCATTGCCATTGTTTTGAGAACCTATTGGGTCGCACACTTAGAACGGATCAATGAGGAGCTTAATTAATCCTATTCTGAATTGGATTAAGGATATAACTAATCCTATTCTAAATTGGATTAAGGATATAACTAATCCTATTCTAAATTGGATTAAGGATATAACTAATCCTATTCTAAGTAGGATTAGAGTTCTGTTTGACAGTAAATTTTAGGGTAAAATTTACTGCCTATAAAAGGATGTTTTGTGTTTTCTAAAACACAGCCGCACAATTAAAACAGAAAAGAGAAACCTGTTCTCTGTGGTTTTTAGAGCTTCTTTCAAACAAAACAAAATATTCTTTTAATCGAAGCTAGCAATTCGGTTAAAATAAAAAAACGCTTTTTAAGGCTTCTGATCGTGAGACGTTCAAGAGTCGTGAGATCCGTTCATGTGGATACCATAGAGGCAGGAACGAAAAGTTGCTACTTGTGACTCGACCAACGATAGAAAATCAAAGAAAACGTTAGGTAAAATCTCGAAACCCTAATTAGGCAACTCTTCGAATCGATCCTGGTGGAGGCCGAATGATTTAAATTCCGCTGCGTGTTTGTTTCGGTTTCCTTCAGATAGTTCTATACTTATGAGTGCATTCCAGATAGTGAGGTCCTAAAGAGACAAATAATGAAAGAGGCACACAATTCCAGGTACACGATGCACACGGGGGATACAAAGATGTACTAGAATGTGTGCAAAGTGTACCATTAGACTTATACAAAGAAAGATATTTACTCCAGAGATTGTAGAGAAAGCTTCCGAAGATGTGAGGTTGATATGTAATAGATTGAGAACAGCCCAAAGTAGACAGAAAAGCTATGCCGACTATCGGAGGAGACCCTTAGAGTTTCAAGTTGGTGATAAAGTGTTTTTGAAGATCTCTCCGTCTAAAGGCATAATGAGATTTGGCAAGAAAGGGAAGTTAAGCCCCTGATACATTGCTCCATTTGAGATATTAGAGAGGATTGGTGACATGGCATACCGACTAGCATTACCACCAGAGCTATCGGGTGTGCATAACGTCTTTCATGTATCGATGCTATGGAAATACCATCCGGACCCATCCCATGTTATCGAGTATGAGCCATTGGAGATCAGGGAGGACTTAAGCTATGTCGAGAGACCTATTGGGATTTTAGACAGAAAAGATAAGACATTGAGGTCTAAAACGATTCCTTTGGTTAAAGTACTTTGGCAGCATCACTCTTTAGAGGAAGCCACATGGGAGTTAGAGAGCTTAATGAAAGAAAAGTACCCTCACCTATTCCAGATAGACACGAAAAATTTGGAAGACCAAATTTCTTAAGGTGGGGAGGATGTAAAAACTACAAACTTTGTACCATATTAGTAAATAAATAAGAGACATAGAATAAGTTGAGTACTATGATGCACCTTGAAATATCATTATTTCAAGTAATAAGAATAAAGTCACAAGTATAGTAAATTTAGCAATAAAGGATTAATACCTTGAGAAAAATTAGAAAATCTAATAATGAGTTCAAGAGATGTATGAGAGCAAAGAGATACATGTATTCCACGATATATAAATATATTTGTTTTAATAAAACAAGGACACAAGTATACTAAAGGAAATGTAGTATAATTGGACAATTATAATAGTTAAAATAAAATAAAAAGAAATACATATATATATATATACATATATACATATTGAATATTAAATGTGTATATATATAGATATATATATATATAAATTTTAAAATAAATGAGGAATATATATATATATATAAATATATATATATATATATACACTTACCTATAAAAAAATGCATTAGACATGAACATGTGAAAATATGCATATGTATATATATAGGTGTATGTAAATAGTATATATTAATGTTTAAAATGTAGGTACAAATACATACTTCATATACGTAATATAACAAGATAAATAAATATATATAAATATATATACATTACATATATATGTATAAATATATATTATTAAGTAAAGATAATTAAAAAAATAATATGGATGTTGATATTTGAAATAAGAATAAAAATATAAATAAAAATAAAAATCTAAGATTGATAAAAACATATAGTAAATTAATAGATAAATTGTTAGTGGAGTTTGATGGGACTTTCTCCCATCATACCCCACTAACCTCACCCATCGGCATCAACCAAAAATGATATGGACCTCATCGAAAGAAGATGAGGTTCAATGAAGAAGACGAAGAACACTTGAAGAAAAACAATAACAAGTTAAAAATACAGCAAAGGAAAACAAAAATTAGAAGTAAAACCAAGACCCGTTGTGTAGAAACACAAGAACCTATGGTATTGGACCAAGACCCGTTGCTTAGAAAAGCAAGAACCTATGATATATATTGGTTGAAGGTAGAAGAATGCCACAAGGAAGACCTTGATAAGTTCAAGAGTTCTCAAGAGAACCAAAGAGAAGAAGCCTCTCAATTTTATTACTAAAATCAATTGTGTTCTCCCTAAAGGGTTACATAACTATCTATAGGCAAATAGTAAACTTGCAGAACAAGTAATAGGAAACCTACTTTCCTAACTTGAAGAATAGGAAATAGCAAACTTGCAGAACAAGCAATAGGAATCCTACTCTCCTAACTTGCAGAACAAGAAATCGAAATCCTACAAAATCTATTATTTAAAAAGGAATTGGGCTTAAATTAAATTAAGACAATGTTCAACCCAATAATACTTAACTAAATAAAATATGCATCCAACCTAATTGCATTTCGGCCCAAGACTTGTGTGTCTTCAAAAAGGTTGAACTTGAACTTGGATCATGTTGTAGAAGACTTTATCATCCTCAATGCTTAAGCTTTGTTGGGCTTTCTCTCTAACAATATTAATGAAACCAACCAAGGCTTGTTGCATTATCTTTGATTTAGCTCTTGTAATTGGACCTCCATGGATGCTCAAAGGATCACGATCATCACAAACTTGACTTAAGCTTTGTGAGCTTGGGTCTCCATCAAAAAAATTCTCAAAAGAAACTTTGAAAAGAAAACAAAAGAAAGTGTAAGCTGAGAAGGGAGCTTGGGACGTGAACCAGAAAGGAAGGAAGGGAAAAGCTATAGCCGAGAAGAAAGGAAAGGAAGAAAAGAGAGAGCAACCGAAGGAAAAAGGAAAGAGAAGAAAGGAAAGGCTGGAACCGAAGGAGAGAAGGAAGAGCTGCTGGAAAATTTGGGTAAATGAAATATTCTTCTAACTTTACAATGTTTATTTATTAAGTATGAAAATGAAATTATGATAAATTGAATCAAATGGGCACTCTATGGATGAAGGATTGATTAAATTCCAACTTGATGTTCAAATCTAGAAATCTATGTTTTGTTTTGGGTTGCATTAAAACATTCAGTTTAATTGTTATACAAGGAGAAAAATTCTGGAAAAATTATTATGGATAGCCTTTTAAGTTAAGAGAAAGTCAGTTTTGGAATTTCTTGATTTGGATTTCTATAACTTGAGATATGTACAAATGAGTACAGGGTACTCTGTCAGAAAAACGTGAATTCCAGTCTTAACTTTGAAAAATTGTAGAAAATAGCCTAAATTGAGTTAGGTTTCAAGCCTTACATTTCCAGAAAGGTAGTGGAGTTAGGATTATTATGGTTTTAAGTTTGCACCAATTGGATGTGTTTATAATTAAATATAGAGTATTTTGTTCAAGTAGGTCAGTGTAACACTGTGCCTGAATGCTGCTGGAAGATAGTGCAACTTTGGAAAATTTCTAATGTTGATCTAGGAAGAATTAAATCATGAACCTTACATTTCTAGATAGGGAAATGAGTCAGCTTTCATCTAGTTTTGGAATTTGTGGATTTGGAATTATGTAACTTAGGCTATGTACATATGAATGCAGGATTTTCACTGCAAGGTACAAACAGCCTAGTGTCAACTTCAAAAATTTCTAGAAAATAATTCAGATGGAGTTTGATTGCAAAATTTATGTTTCTAGAAAGGTAAATGAGAATAATATGGTTTTGAGTTTGCACAATTTGGACAACCCTATCTTGAGATATGGCTCAATTTGTACATAGAGCTCAGTAGACAATATGCGAGAATGCATCTGGAAACAGGGCAAATCTGAGGAATTATTAAAAATAATTTCGAAATGATGAAATTGTGAAACTTAGTATTCTGAATAGGGAATTGGATTAAGATTCATATGGTTTTGGGATTCATAATTTTGGATATCCCTACAATTAGTAATATAAAATTTAATGCACAAAGGTCAGAAAACCATCCTATCATATGGGTCAGAATTGGACTGAACTTTGGAAAATTGTGAGAACAACATGGAATGAACTAGAAAATGGGCTTTACACTTCTGGATAGGGAATTAAGTCAGATTACATATAAAATTGACGGTGCATTAATCAGAATTCAATATTTTCCGTTATGAATAGAAAGACATTGATAGGTTAGGGTGGAATTTTACTGCATTGTTCAAGCATTTGATGGGGGTTTTTACATGTGGATTTCAAGCTATACATAATGAGCTGAAGTCGTGAGTCTCTTGGAGATTGAAAAAGAAACTTATTTCTTAATACAGTGCGTAAGGGCTAAGAAATTGGTGCACTCGGTTTTGAAGGCAATTCTAAGAGTGAGGGTTATGTTTCATTTTAAAAGATTGTATGATTTAATTATACAATTAAATACAGTATGTTTAGATAATGTTTACATGTGTATAGGTGCATAAACATCAACAAGATAGAGCTAAATATATATATATACACACATATATATATAGATAAACACACACATATATAGATATATATACACACATACATATATATATATAGATATTAGATAGAGGTTTCCATGGACATAATGATAAAGAATTTAATATGATCATGTAATTATACATGGATATATAAACATGCATTGAGTGTATATATGTGTTGTGAGTCTGAAGAGGAAGAACAACATTGGTTTTAATTTAGATAGTTGCACTTGGATACAATATGAATATACTGGGTACTTATAGATGTCCAAGTACTAACAAATAAGAAATTTAGAAATGGAATTTCGGTATAGGAATTTACTTGAAAACATTAAGGCAAACGTTTTGTACTAAATCGAATACGAGAAATTTTTACGGTAAGGATTAAATCCCGGTTTAAGGATTTATATATATATAAGAATGAATATATATATGCTCTTCAGAGTAACAATGAGATCTTAATTATAGGCATAATATTAAACTTGAATATATGTGCGTAGCTTTAAATTATGCGCTTTAAGTTTGGCAATTAATATGATATGAGTAGTTGATTGAGACAATATTAGAATGATTGTAGTGACTTCGACTGGAGCGGAGGAGTGAATTTCCAATTCGGAGGATCCAGGAATATAATCGCTAAGGGTATAAGGTAAGTGGGTTAAATAAGCCTTACTAGTATCATCTCGTAAGAGATGAATAAATACTTATTAAAACACTTATCTAAATTTACCTCAAGTTGGTGGAATACTATGGGTAAGACTATAAGAGTAAGTATGGTAAAATACAAATTGGACATAATGTGATCGTGAATAGTAGTTGTTTAGAAAGGAATCTTGCTTGTGATTTGCATGTTATGTGTTATAGTTTGTTCGTGGTTGTTGAATGTTTAAATTGTTTACTTTTTGGTGCTTGCATTTTGAAGAATGCATGTGAATTAATTAAGTCGTACCGATAGAGCATGTTAGCATATTGTGATACTTTGAGAATGCATATGTGATTTGTGTGCGGTATGTACAGCTCCTAATGTTGAGTTCATGGACCTAAATTAGTACCTAGTCGTGTTTGTCGAAAGCTAGGAAAAAGGCCAACCCGAGTAAAAACTCAATCTTTGTACCGTGTGAGCCACTCTAGAGAACTCAAGGGACCTATGTGCTACATAGATTCTTCAAAAACTATGGGAGCCACCTCTAGAATCCTTTGAGAGCTAAGTGCTACACGAGTTCCGATGAGATAGTAGAAAGTATGTGTCATAAAGGCTAACCCGAGTAAAGACTCGATCTTTGTACCGTGTGAGCTATCTCTAGAGAACTCAAGGGACTTACGTGCTACATAAATTCTTTAGAAGCTATGGGAGCCACCTCTAGAATCCTTTGAGAGCTAAGTGTTACATGTGTTTTGATGAAATATGAGGAATCATAGGTTATTGTGACAATAAATAAATGATTGTGATTTGTGAATGTGATGAATATTAGTAGATGAAATAGATCTTAGACATAAGACAGAGAATGTGTATAATCATTGAATATACTTATAGATACCATAGAAACATGTGCTATTTGAATGTTTGTCTTCTTTCGCACTTAACCATACTGATAAAAAAGAATAATACTTTATGAATTTAAGAATGGAAGAAAAACATGAATAAGCTTATGAAATTTGTGTACATACGAATTGGTAGCAAATCTTGATATAATTCATACATGCTATTTTATAGAATTCATGCATGTATGATCATGTTTTACGATATAAGCCTAGTATGTACTTATTTAAACTACTTACTGAGCCGTGGATTTGCTCACCCCTTAAATTTAAACATCTACAGATCTTACGAGTTGATAGCCGGCTTAGGCTTCGTATAGGCTCCCAGGAATTGTACCTAGTAGTGGTACTTGTCTGCGTTCTCTAGGCCTAGCTTTTGCATTTTTGAGGTATACTACTTGTATATCAGTTGATAGTTATATGTACTTTAATTTCACAGTACTAGGAAAGAATATGGGATGTAACTTTGGATCGCACTAGATTATTATGTGAATCTGGGTGATTATCGAGTTCGATCCGGGTTAAGATGTACATTTTGAATGATGTATAAATTGCTAGATGTGGACTTACTAATGGTTAAACTCTAGAGGAGCATGAGATGCACGATTGTATGAACTGTGGGAAATAACAGCTAGCTGTATTGTGTAGTTTAAAAATGTGTTTTAATGCAGGTGATTTTACTGGGGAAATTGATAAAATAAAAAGGGGAGCTTTTCGACTCACTTCTTTTGAAATAGTAAAATAAGGCTAAAATCATAAAAATCACCTTGAGAAGGATTACATAGCTTGAGAAATAATATTAATAGGATAAGATTTGATTAAGATATTGCACTAATACCAAATACAAACCGTAAATAGAGGAAGAAAAATTTGGTTCGTAAATTTCCGTCAAGGGTTAAGTAAGTGTTAAGTGGACATCATTGGCCTTCGGGTCGTGAGACATGTAGTTTCTTGCAAGAAAATAATAGAAAATTATTAAAGGAGCATGGATTTAAAGGTCATCGAAACTAGATTGTTGAACTAGTTGAAAATCATGAAAAAGGGTTTAAGGGGGCATTCGGCCAAAAGGGCTTTGGATGGCATAGGATGCTACATTTCATGGTTTAAATATTTAAAATGCCTGTAGAAATTAAGAGAAGAAGACTGGTGAAATCGGATTTGAAATCGGAGCTAAAACGGGGAAGTTAAGGTTTACTACTGATATAATTTATAATGGTTAGTCATAGACTGTATCCTACATGGCTGCATTTAGTGAAAGTTAGTAGCTTAAAATTAAGAGGAAAATTAATAATAATTTTTGATAAAATTGTTTTGCAGTCGAGATTAACAGTTTATGGTTGGTGCTACCGAGAGAGTCGATATTGCTAGACAGGTAAGGGAGAAGTGTGTGAGTTGTAAGGATATAGTGAATTGCATGATTTAATATGGATGATTTTATGAAATTATTTGGATGACGAAATGCTTTGAAAATCATGGAATTTGTGGTATATGGCTGGTTTTATATACTATATTTTAAGTGCAAGAGGTAGGGAAACGCAGCTGTTATGTTACCGAAATATTATCAAAATTATTCTAAAATAGCATGAAATATTTTAGATGCATAATTTAAGTGAATTATGAATTTTGGACTTGATTTCCATATATTTTCCATAAGATGGAATTTTATTGAAAATGTAATTTAAATATTCATGTTGTGAAATTTTATTAAAGTGAGATTAGAAAAATGTTCTTTAAAGGAATTTATATTAAAATGAACATTTATAAATTTTCTCACTAAAACATGAATATTTTCTCTACTGTTTTCACTATATTGATAAATGAGAATTATTACCTTTTGGAATTTTTATTAAATTAACTGATAATTTTTATTCAAATTCCCTAAAGGTATTTTATATTGAAATTAAATGATTTTGAAACTTTAGGCCCCAATTTCATGCTCACTGTTATTGTAATGTCACGTGGCTGATTGACCTGCAAAGTCATCAACAATCTCGGGGTCACTTGGCAAGTGTACTTTGTGGACGCCCTATAGACTATGACCATAGATCTAATTGTATACTGTTACTATTTCCCTTTGGGGGATAATCATATCATGATTGATTTAGGGTGTTGCCTAGTCTCAAATTATTGTTAAAATGACTATTGATTTGTATTTTTATTGATTACTGTTTACTGTACTGTACTGAGAAATATTGTTGTTGAATTGTTATTTACTAAATACTGTTCACTGAACTATACTGAAATCACTATTTATTGAAAAGAAAATAATTATGATATTATTTCTAAACTAGAAATAATTTACTGAACTGTTTATTCACGGATTAAAGAGTTTCATTTTATTGTATTGAAGTGATTGTATATTGTTTCTACTGTTTAAAAACTTTACTGTTTACTGTATTGTTTCACTACTGTACTGTCACGTGTTTTAAAATGCTACTGAAGTGATGAAATTAAATGGTTTATTCTATTTATATTTATTGAAAATAATCATTAAATTGTTTATCATAGCAATTTATAAATTTCTCCCTATAGTCGCTCTAGGTTTCAGAGACAAGACAGGTATTTCAAAATACCTTCCATGTTCCATCTGGATTTCCTAGCCAACTATAGTATGCTTCACTTTTACTGTGCTTAATGAACCGTTAGGAAAATAAATATTTTCCAGCATATAGTTTTCGTTATATCAAGCTTGCATGCGACTCTTTTACTGAGCACATTGTCACTCACCCCTTTATTTACACTCCACAGGTTATTATATTTGGATAAGAGACATACCATCCCGAGTTATCAGCTGCGATTTCGGTTACCCGAGTCAGTAGATTTACGATCTTGGAGGTATTTTATTTTCTTTTATATATTCATAAATTTTGTACAGTTCTACATAAATTACAAGTAGATTACAGGGGATGTAAATATGATATGGAATAATGTAACATTCATATTTCGCATTTATAAAGTAAATGAAATTTACTGTTTACCAGTGTTACTATGTAAGTGATTAAGGCATTGCAGACGGCCCAACCGTCAATTATGTGTAAAAATAAGTGTTTTATTGTATATTCAGACAGTTACATGTAAAGACTGCAAATTTTCTGTACCGAATTTGTAAAAGAATGTATCAATCGAAAAAATTAAGTGTTGAGGTCTACTCTTCAGAATTTAATATTGTGAAGTGATGAAATTAAGTAATTGAGTTTTATACTTGATTAGAGATAATAGAAAATGGTTAAGGTTAATATATACATAAGGGATATATATTAATTAAATAAAGAAAATTCATGCAAAAATATAAATATGTATGAATGAAAAACAAACTGAATGCATATTAATTAAATGGAAGATGTCCTTAATATATATATATATATATATTGAGACAAATAAGCAAATATACATTTATATATAAGCATACATACATATATATAGATTAAAATATATGAATACACCATGGAAGTCACCTCTAGGTTCCCAAGGGAGCTAAGTGCTGTACGAGAAATCTTTATTCAAATTGTTTTTGATTGCAGGCATACCCTTCAAGTCTATCAAGCTCTATGCTTTAGACTACCAGTGGAGTGTATATTTTAACCTTCAAGTGACTTCGAGCCTATTGAGCTTCGCTCTAGATTCTATTACCTGTCAATTGAGCTCTATGCTCCAGACTACCAGTGGAGTGTACACTTGACCTTCGGATCACTTCAAGCCTATCAAGCTTCGCTGTAGGGTCTATTTCCTATCTATCAAGCTTTGTGCTCTACACTAGTGCAGTGTATTGTACCTATTGAGCCTAGTGCTCTAGGTAAATTGTACTTGTTTGGAAAACCAATAGACATGTTTCTAGCTCGTGACTGCACAATAAGATTGGAACATATCTATGGCCATAGTGTTGTGTTTGTTACAACTTGAAAGCTGTGACGTGCACTTGACACTTACACTTATTCTAGTTAACAAATTTATGAACTAAATTTTTTCTTTTTGTTTTATAGTTTGTATTCAATGCCAATGTAGTCACTAAACAATTTTCATTCATTCCTTAATTCAAAAGTAAATTAAATTATTCTCTAAGGCAGGCAGTGATCATTTTTAGCCCATAACTTATTTCTACTTAGAAACAAATTAAAAATATCCCCCTTATATTTTGAGATTCTCTCTACTTAACCACTTGTAAATCAAATTCATTTATCACAGTGCAACACATCAATCTCTCCCACAGTCCACATCATACTCATCAAGTAGATATCATTTCAACAGTCCTAACATCCACAACTACCTATCACATACATATCATGTAGCATCAAGATATTATATCTACCATTCATTATCTTAGTTTGCATTCCATCTTATAGTACTATAAAAAATTACCCGAAAGTAAAAGCATGCGCAAACCTTAGGATTTGAGGAATTACTTAACCACCAGAACTGTCCAAATGTGCCATCCTAACATGAAATCAATCTATGGTAGAAATTAATTTCGTTTAATAAGTGAGAGTTCAGTAAGTCATTTATATAAGTGCAGAATTAGGCTTATACTATTTTAATGTAAATGCATGGAACCTTTAAGTAAAGATTCTCATATCATATACTTTCTATAATTGTTTACCAAAACTTCTTAAATCATGTCCTAAAGGACTCTAAGTAGGCAAGGGTTTTAGGGTATCAATGGAAAGATACTTTGAAGTACTTTATTATCCCTGCCCCAGCACCTGTCTATAAATTGACCTATACTCATAG
The DNA here is from genome assembly GCA_031772115.1 of Heritiera littoralis. Lineage (NCBI taxonomy): Eukaryota > Viridiplantae > Streptophyta > Magnoliopsida > Malvales > Malvaceae > Heritiera > Heritiera littoralis. Next base: position 1,041,554 of record JAPDPK010000168.1, on the reverse strand, counting down.
CAAATCAATCATTTTTCAATCCTCTAGTCCTAATACCACAGTGTATCATGCAATAGTGAATTATATGAAATTCCAACATCATATGGTATTAAATCACACTCATACAAATCTCATGTCATATTACATCTTATATAGAAACTATGTTTAGTCACAATATCAAATCAGGCCAGTCTTTATCTAGAGATTATACTCTTGTACTATATCAAATCATATCAATTTTCATATGAAAAACATGAGCACATGTAGTACAAAGTCATGACGCTCTTCTTATAAATCTCATGTTCATGTACAATATAAGATCATGACATCCTTCAGTAAAAAGCATATTGTTAGGTTATGATTCCATATGCAATCTTATGTAAGTTTTACTATGTAGAACGGCTATCATTTCAAATCATATCATGTTTAGTATATAATCATATATGGAGCATATATAGTCTCGAAATCATATTAGTTATACTTTTAAACCATATCAAAACATGTAAAATCTCAAATCATTTTAGGTTAACTTTTAAAACATGACTAAAGCATGTACAATTCGCAACTCCTATCATGTATACTTGTAAAATATGTTTAAAAACATGTAATGTCTCTAAACATCTCATATTCACTTTATAGCATGTCTAAAACATGTATAGTCTTAAAACATTTCTCATATACTATAAAATCAAGTCAAGTTTAGAGTTCATAACAAATAAAACCATACTTTAGACAGCATATCATATCAGGTTTGCAACTAGACTAAATCCTTAATACTCTATCAATGAAGATTTAGTTCACTGTAGCTAGCAGTGAAAAATCATGTTATCGTCTCCTGGAAACCAACTAGAGCATTATCTATAACCATAAACTTCATATCTCTCAACCCCACTAATCAGGTGTGACTGAGCCCTGTCCACGACTATTGTCAGACAAGCATCTTTGCCTAATGATTAATCTCCAATTAGGCAGTTTCCACTATGCTTTATTGAGTTTAACTCTCTTAGGGTGCTATAGTCTCATAAAACGTTTAAACCTTTAGCTTTTCTTATCAAAAATCGTGTAAAGTATATAGTACATTTCTTTAAGATCATTTATATATAGAAATATATACATATATACCATATACTTTCTTCTTAAAACTAACCAATAATTTAAGGTATTCTTATAAGCATTAAATGGATGCACTCTTTCAAAATCTCAAGTTATAAACAAGGTATGCTTAAAAGCAATGAAATTTAAAGCTTGAGTTTACAACAGTATAATGTAGTGCTCATGTAATGTGTCAATGAAATATCATTTGGTATAGACTAATTATAATGCCAAGTCCTACTAGTATCCTTACTCTCAAAACACATTAATGTAGCACTTATATCCAACTCAAGATTGTTACTTATATCACTTTAAATTCCTCAATTTTGTATTTTCAATTTCAACAGAATTGTACCTAAAAAAAATCAATTTAATTATAAATAAACTCATCACAACCTATTCTATAGATCTTCCAATCATAATAACCTTAATGATCAATCATTTCATCAATTATTATTATACCATAAATTTATCATTCCTTAATCACTAATTCTCAACCTTTAATCATCACCATTATCACTTAATCCTAACTATACTTATACAATATAATTCTAACTTTGAACTATATAAAGGTCTTACCGACTCCTATGCTCGAAGCTCGTGCATTGAGCCTAACCCGAACTCAAGTTGTTGCCTTAGCGCCTTGCTACTCCTTAAACACAATAGTACTAGATTAATGCCAATTTACAATAGTTATTTTCTAATTATATTTATAATATGTAGCATTCTACAATTGTCTTACCGATTTAAAACTTAACATGCGTAAAATCCGAATTTATACATGCGTGCACCAAATTTCACGCGTACACCAAGCTTGATGCGCATACACCTTCAAATAGCAGTAATTTATTTAGTATAAATTTAATACAATCAAATATATATTTTACTTATGTTATTTTCTTTTTTTTAAACGATATTTGTTTACCTATAAACTCGAGTCAAGGACCATATATATTTATATTTTTTTCTTCTTCCTTTCTTTTTCTATCTTTCCTTCCTTTCCTTTCTCCTTTTTTTTCTTTCCTTCCCGTTCTTTTCTTTTCTTTCCTTTTCTTTCTTTCCTTTCCTTTCTTTTTCTTTCATTCCTTGTTTTCTCGGCTTGTATAACAAGGCAGCAAGTAGCCCACTCTACAGCCCTGGTTCGGCTGGTTTTGTAACCTTGTCGACTCTAATACGTTCTCCCTACACAGCTTCCTTCAACCACCTCCCATTACCAGCATTAACAGCCCCAACTCAGCCCCTAAACTAACCAACTTAAGCCTTCACAACCCACCTAAGTTCATCCCGTTCTTAGCACATTTCAATGCTTCACAAACAGTCCACGACACCCACGTTTTGCAGTCCCTTTTTACCCTGTTTCCAGCCCCCGTAGGACAGCCAAAAAACCACCTTGAATAGCCTTGTTTGGCGCCCAACACGCCACTCGTGACAGTTCTTCACCGAACGTCAGTCTGCGATTTCCTTTATCTCAGTTTCCAGCTTCAACTACCTTGCATTCTTCTGCCTCGGACTGCTCTGTTTCAACCCAAGTACCCCTGCTCCAGGCTTGGAACCGCGCCACTGCACACTGCCTTTCTCAGCCCTCCCGACGCCAGCTACTGCTTCCCTTTGTTGGATTATGCCCTTAGAACCATTCATTAGATGATTGACTTTGGCAATTTTATGTATCATGACATTTTTATTTATAGTTCATTATTATATTTGTCTTATAACTGCGTAATATAATCTTATATGATAATGTCCTTAGAATAGTAATAACACACTATTCTTAAAATATCCCTAGTCAAGTATTATTGTGAACAAGGATAACAATGATACGATAAGACTAGTATGTGGTTGACTGATGACCATTGTCATGGATATAGGATATCAAGTCATCACATAGGTACATGTTAGAGAACTATGTACTGGATCGACCCTCCATGAGAACGCTACATGGATTGTTATATGAGTGTCATAAGCGATTCTCATAGTGATGATGGTGTATGTGATCCTTTGACTTGAGATCATCAGAGATCCCAACATAGAGAATTGCATACTTTAATGCTGCTAGATGTCATTCGTAACAGGATGGACTATAAAGGTAGTAATTGGGTATGCCTTGATCTATGTAGAGGGATGTTGAGTGATCAAGATAGGATTTATCCCTCTTATATAACAAGAGTGATGTCTTGGGCCCTTTGATAGAGTGAGACTAAAATGCATGGCCGTGCTCAAATAAGTCAATATGAGATATTGATTTTATTTGTTTAATTAGTCTACTCAGGAATCAAGAAACACTGATTAGACTATACAAGTGTGACACATTCCATGACTTGTGTCTAATCAAGACATAAAAGGATAAAGGGATTAGACTACACAGTAACATCTATCACGAGTAAGGTTATGTCGAGTCATTGACATTCTCGTTACATGGGTAGCAATGATGTGTTGCTAGATACCGCTCATTGCCTGTGACAATTTTGTCATTGCCATTGTTTTGAGAACCTATTGGGTCGCACACTTAGAACGGATCAATGAAGAGCTTAATTAATCCTATTCTGAATTGGATTAAGGATATAACTAATCCTATTCTGAATTGGATTAGGGATATAACTAATCCTATTCTAAGTAGGATTAGAGTTCTGTTTGGCAGTAAATTTTAGGGTAAAATTTACTGCCTATAAAAAGGATGTTTTTCTAAAACATAGCCGCACCTTTTAAAACAGAAAAAAAAACATTCTTTTTAATCGAAGCTAGCAATTCGGTTATAAGGAATCAAAAACTCTTTAAGGCTTCTGATCGTGAGACGTTCAAGAGTCGTGAGATCTGTTCGTGTGGATACCGTAGAGGCAGGAACGAAAAGTTGTTGCTTGTGACTCGACCAACGAAAGAAAAATCAGAGAAAAACGTTAGGTAAAATCTTGAAACCCTAATCAGGCAACTCTCCGAATCGATCCTGGTGGAGGCCGAATGTTTTATTTCCGCTGCGTGTTTGTTTCGGTTTCCTTCACCCTTTGTCCCTTGTTTCGCGGTTCCGTTGTAGCAGCTCGCTTCTGCTATGTTTTGGCCTTCATGGTCGTTGGTTTAGCCTCGGGAAAGAGCCCTTCACAGCCACTGTTTCAGCCTTGGAAACTTAGCCTTCAGCCGTTCATCGACCTTCCACTTTCTCGCCCATCACTGTTCTCGGTTTTTCACGTCATCCATTTCAGTTTTCTCTTCTGAACACTAAAAGAAAATGAAACTTTGTTATCATTCTCTCTCTCCCCGTGTCTCCTTCTTCACTTTCAATTTCTTTCTTTTATATCTATTATATTATTTATTATTATATTTTTATAAAGCTTGTGATGGGATGGTCTGCCAGACCATTCTCATCGTTTGGTGGGAAAACTTTCCACCAAACCCCACTTCAAAAATATATTTTTATTATATTATTATTTTCTATCTATTTTAATATTATATATATTTATGTATTTTTTTCCATTTTCATAATTATATATTGTATAAATATATGCTTATATATACTTATAAATATATATATATATATATACACACACTTGAATACCTTTTTATTTTCATCTATAGTTATTTATACTTACATGTTTTCATTTATATACTTACATGTTTGCATTTAAATTCATTATATGCTTATATATGCATACTTGTTTATAACTTATATATATATATATATATATATATTATATATATATGTGTGTGTGTGTGTGTGTGTGTGTATGTATCCGTACTTAAAAGTATCTAAATTCCTTGTTCTTTCAAATATGATTAGACTTATATATGTATATTTCTAAATATATACATGTATGTTTAAGCATGTAATTATATATATACCTATAAATATTATATTATTTTTACTTCATTTGATCATATATATTATATTTAATTATACGTATGTGTTTATGTACATACGTAAGTACGCATGCATGCATGCACGCACGTGGTATGCATTTGGTTTGATTCTCGCGTTTATGTAACCTTATATATGCCTATAATTTCAACTCATTTCGTATCCATTTAGTGTACATTGCTTCTACTATATAAGTGTATGTTCCACGTTATTCTCAAAGACTTTGTTTCTACGATATAAACCATGATCTTATATTTGAAATCCCGAAGTTATATTATTGTATTATATTTTCTTAAATTATACATTAAGTGTGAGAACCTCATTTTTTCAATACCTAATATAAGTTAAAGAACGTAGAAATCAAAAAGCGAGAGTTAATCACTAAGATTTCTATATAAAGGGTCTGTTTTAGTAAGGATCGGGGAAGTACCCAATGTAGGTCCCACAAAGACTTTTACTCTCCAGATCGAATGAGGCCCTACAATGTCGATATTTGAAGTGAAACATTGAGATGGCAAGAATCTGCATCTCAAAATTCCTTTGTTTACACATATTTTGAAAAGCGTGTAACAATTTCAAAAATGTTGGTAACGTCCATAGGTTGGAAAAACTTCAATAAATAATGGTCAATCTAATTTGATTTATGACAAACAGACAATCATAGGTGAGTCCTCGTATGAAGAAGTCTTACGTGATTCCAACTCGTAGGCTGAATCATACGAAAACGTTAAAAATAACTCGAATGAACAATCAGGAGTATTTTGCTAATTTCACCAAAATGACCTATCAAACCCCTAATAAAAGTCAATGTTTTGACTAAATTATGTCAAATAGATATAATTGGCATTGAAATAAAAATAGTTTGAAGTTAAACTGAATATTTAATTTAATATTAAAAAGTGAGGGCATAACGGGAATTTTTAAATTTGTTAAGGGCAAAATGGTAGTTTGGCCCATAAGATATTATTAAAAGCTATAAAAATCTCACCTTCTTTGATGAGTGGTCAGCCATGGAAGAAAAAAAAAGAGAGAGAAAGTGGTTTTCATGGTTTTTTAGAGAGAGAAAGTGGTAAAACCCTAGTGTACACTTACCGAATCGAAAAATACACTAAATGAAAATTGTTCCTCACCTCGAGCTCTATCACAAACTTTCAAACCAGCCATTGGAATGGCCATTTGAAGGGTGTAAAAGGCTCTCAAAGTTTCGGCCAAGCTTAAGTAAGAGAGATGTTAGCTTTAAATTGACAAGTGTTTTGAAATGACAAAAGCTAAAGTAATGCTAAATGTTTTCTGTATATTGTAAATTTGCCTAAAATGGACACAATGATAGAAAATCATTTAAACAAAGTTTTGGACTAAGATTTTAATTGAGAAAGTCAAGAAATACTTTTATAAAATTGAAAGAATGTTTTGAACTGAATTAAAATCACAAAAACACATCATTTTATCCCAAAACTGCTCACAAAAAATGCAAGAAAGGTATGAAGGATCAATCCCCAGTTGGCAGTACACTTCCCAAGTGCCAAAAATAGGCAAGGGATCGATCCCCCCAATGAAAGGATTGATCCCTAGTTGGCAGATTGGGCTGGAAAGGATTCTAGAAGTTAGAGATTGATCCCCTATGACTAAGGATCGATCCTCTATCATGAAAACAATGCCCAACGGCTAGTTTTTGAGGGTTTCAACGGGAAGAATTGTATTAAATGCTTCAACAATCATTCCAAGCTGTTGGTAGACTATAAATAGAGGCATTTATGAAGATTAAAGATAGAACAAGCACTCAATAATCTCTCTAAGCCTTAAAAAAGAAATCAAAGTTGAAAAATCATCCTTTGTACTTGCTTTGTGATATTCCACCTTGTATACCACCCACTGTTATTCAAAGGGGTGTGTAAGCCTTGTAGGGTTATCTTGTAAGAGTGGGGGTAGCTTTGCAAGGGGATAGGATAAAGAGGTTATCCCTAAGCCTACAAAAGGAAGTGTAAGAGGTCTGTCCATACCTTGAAGTGGTTTGTACTTATTCATATGAAGAGTGGAATCAATCCCTTGACAAGAAGATCAAAGAGAAAGGACGTAGGCAAAAGATTGGTCGAACCTATATAAATTCTGTGTCTACTTCTCTTCCCTTATCTTTATTTACTGCATTTGTTACGTTATTACATAATTTGTTTTATTTGTTAATTGAGTTCTTAAAAAATCAAAATTAGTAGTTAGACCGATTCACCCCCCTCTTGATAGAGCCAACAATTGGTATCAGAGCTTAGACTCGAGAATTGATTTGGAGTAATTTTCATCGAGTATAAACGATCTAGATAGCTTAAAATAGTGTAGCTACACCTTTAGTAGGAGATGGACACTCTACAGTTAGACCACCACTCTTTAATGGTGAAAATTATGCATATTAGAATACTATGATGATGTTATTCATTCAAGCCAATGACTATGAAGTGTGGAGAATTATTGTTAAAGGTTCTTTAGTTCCAATTAAGAAAGCTGATGGGGAGGAAGTGCCAAAGAAAAAGGATGAATGGGATACAAATGATTTTAGAATGGCACAATTAAATGCTAAGGCAATGCACACACTCTTTTGTGCACTAGGACCTAATTAGTATAATAGAGTTTCACAATGTGAAAATGCAAAACAAATTTAGGATAAGTTGGCAATTACTCATGAGGGAACTACACGAGTCAAGGAGACTAAAGTAGGTATGCTTACTCAAGATTATGAGTTATTCAAAATGAAGAGTGATGAAACTTTAGTGACATGTTTACTAGATTTGCTGATATTATAAATAGTCTCAAAACCTTAGGAAAAACATGCTCTAATGTTGAAATGGTGAAGAAGATTCTTAATAGCTTACCTAAATCATGGGAAGCTAAAGTTACAGCTATTGAGGAGTCTAAGGATCCCCATACTCTTTCTTTAGATGAACTCATGGGATATCTACTCACCTATGAGATGAAACTCAAAAGAAATTAAGAACCTCCTAAGAAGGTTGGAGTTGCATTAAAATCCACCATAAATAAGGAATCCAAAGATGATCATGATGAAAGTGGTGATGATGAGGATTTTGAGATGGCCATGTTTGCAAAGAGGTTTAACAAATTCATGAGGATAAGAGCTAATGGAAACTCTAGGAAACCCCATAGGAGAGACTCTAACAAAAGAGAAACAAGTAGGAAAGAAAAAGATCCAATCATTTGCTATGAATGTAAAAAACCTAGTCATATTAAATTTGATTGTCCTTTTTATAGAAAACATAGTGAGAAGAAACCAAAGAAGAAGGCAATGATGGCTACATGGAGTGATAGTGACTGCTCCGATGAAGAAAATGTTGAAAAGGAAGTAATTAACCTTTGCTTTATGGCCATTGAAGATGAAAAGGTAAAATCCAACTCATTTGATACTAATGAATACACATTTGATGAGTTGCAAGATGCATTTGATGATTTAGCAAATGAGTACGATTTAGCAAATGAGTTTGAATGCATGAATATAAAATATAAGAAAATAATTTCAAAATTGAAAAAGGAAAATGAGATGCTAATGAATGTCAAGTTAGAATGTGAAAAGAAATTAAAATATGCAAATCTAGAAATAGAAGAGTTAAATAAAAAGAACATTAACTTGCAAAACTTATTTTTTAAATTTTATATAGGTCAACAAAAACTTGATCATATGCTAGAGACCCAATAAGCATTTTTGATAAAGAAGGAGTAGGTTACAATGCATCAAATAAAGAAACTCACTTCAAAAACTTTCTTGCTAAGGATGAAAAATTTGTGCTGTGCACTTTATGTAATAAACTAGGACACTCCTCACAAGCATGCACATCTAAGAAGACCATTATTAAAGGAAAACAGCTAAGAAGACTTGGGTGCCCAAGCATGTTTTGAATTCAAATGATGAGTTCTTGATAATGAAATGGATCCCTAAAGGATTAAAAATTATTAGTACTAACTCTCAAGGACCCAAGAAAATTTGGGTACCTAAGATAAAAGTTTGATGTGTTTGTGTATAGGAGGAAGAGCATTGCTACAAGGCTAAGTCTAAGGAGCATTGGTACCTTGATAGTGGATGCTCAAGACACATGACCGATGACAAGAGCCAATTCAAAATCTTAAAACCTAAAGTGGTGGAGAAGTCACATTTGGAGACAACTCCAAAGGACAAATTGAAGGAGTTGGCTCCATTGGTAACTCTTACTCAACTATTGAAAATGTCTTGTATGTTAGAGGATTAAAACATAACTTGCTTTGTATTAGTCAATTGTGTGATAAAGGTTTTAAAGTTGTGTTTGATGCTTTGTGTTATCATGTTGTTAATGCTAAAACTAATCAAATCCTTTCATAGGACATAGATAAGTAAATATTTACATTGTACACTTAGATGAGCTAAATAGCAAAAATGTATGCTTTATGGCCACAAAAGAAGATGAACCTTAGTTATGGCATAGAAGACTAGGTCATGCTAGCATGCATGTTTTATCTAAATTAGCTAAAAGAGACTTAGTCGTAGGATTGCCTAAACTTCAATTTGAAAACGATAAGATGTGTGAGGCTTGTGTAAGAGGAAAACATAAGAGAGTATCATTTAAATCTAAGAAGTGTGTAACAACCTCTAGGTCACTTCAACTCCTTAACTTAGATCTTTTTAGACTGACTAGAACCACTAGTTTAGGAGGGAAACACTATGGTTTTGTCATAGTTGATGATTACACTAGGTTCACTTGGGTGTTCTTTTTTAGGTGTGAAAAATGGAGCCTTAGATAAATTCATCACTTTTTCAAAACTTGTTCAAAATGAAAAAGGTTATTCTATTACTGGCACTAGGAGTGATCATGGAAAAGAATTTCAAAATCTTGATTTTGACACTTATTGTAATGAAAATGGAATTAGCCATAATTTTTCAGCTCCAAGAACTCATCAACAAAATGGGGTCGTTGAAAAGAGGAATAGAACCCTAGAAGAAATGGCTAGAACCATGCTTTGTGAAAACAATTTGCCAAAATATTTTTGGGTTGAAGCTATTAACACTGCATGCTATGTTATATGGTTAGGCCCATTTTAAATAAAACCCCTTATGAGCTTTACAAAGGAAAAAGGCCTAACATAAGCTATTTTCATCCGTTTGGTTGCAAATGCATTGTTTTGATCAATGGAAAAGACAGTTTAGGAAATTTTGATGCAAAAAGTGATGAAGGTATTTGTCTTGGTTATTCTTTAAATTCTAAGGCATATAGAGTTTTTAACTAAAGAACACTTGTTGTAGAAGAATCAATTCATGTGATTTTTGATGAGTCAAGTTCCTCTAGTAGAACCAATCTTGATGATAAAGTAGAAATATTTGATGAAACAATAATTGATCCATCTCAAGATAAAGATGTTAAGGAACAATTAGAAGATCTTGATATAAATAAGAATGAGGAGTCATTAGAACAAGAAATAATTGAGAAAAAATCAAGATGTCTTAGAAAACTTAGTTATGTGAAGAATAATGACATTATTAGAGATCCAAATATTGGTGTTAGAACTATGTCATCATATAGAAATATATGTCAGCATGTAGCTTTTGTATCACAATTTGAACCAAAGAATGTGCATGAGGCTTTAAAAGATGAAAATTGGATTATGGCTATGCAAGAGGAATTAAATCAATTTGAAAGAAGTAAAGTTTGGACTCTAGTGGAAAGACCTAGGTTCATCCAATTATTGGAACTAAATAGGTATTCAAAAATAAAATGGATGAAAATAGTGTAATAGTTAGAAACAAGGCTAGATTAGTAGCACAAGGATATAAGCAAGAAGAAAGAATAAACTATGATGAAACCTATGCTCTGGTAGCAAGACTAGAAGCCATTAGGACGCTACTTGCCTTTGCATGTTACAAAGATTTTAAACTATACCAAATAGATGTTAAAAGTGCCTTCTTAAATGGTTACATAAATGAAGAGGTTTATGTTGAGTAACCTCCCCATTTTGAAAACCCAAAGTTTTCCAATCATGTTTTCAAACTCTCAAAAGCTTTGTATGGGTTTAAACAAGTTCCTAAAGCTTGGTATGAAAGATTGTCAAAATTTTTTATTGAAAAAGGTTTTGCAAGAGGCACAGTAGATACAACCTTATTTATTCAATCTAAGGGTAGTGACCTATTAGTGGTTCAAATCTATGTAGATGATATCATTTTTGGATCCACAAATGAGTCATTATGTAAAGATTTCTCCAAATTAATGCAAGGTGAATTTGAAATGAGCATGATGGGAGAGCTAACCTTCTTCCTAGGACTTCAAGTTAAACAATGTAAAGATGGTATTTTTATAAATCAAGCTAAGTACACTAAAGACTTACTCAAAAGATTTGGGATGGATGAGTCTAAATCTCAATCTACCCCAATGAGCACAAATATCAAGCTTGATAAGGATGAAGGAGGAAAATATGTAGACACTAAACTATATAGGTCTATGATTGGTTCATTGCTATATGTCACTGCTAGTAGACTCGATATAATGTTTAGTGTATGCTTGTGTGTTAGGTTTCAATCATCTCCTAAAGAATCACACTTACAAGTTGTAAAAAGAATCCTTAGATACCTTAAAGACACTTCTTCCTTAGGACTATGGTATCCTAAAGATTGTACGTTTGCTCTTTATGCTTATTTCGATGCGGATTTTGGTGGTTTGCAAAGTTGATAGGAAAAGTACATCTGGGACTTGTCAATTCTTAGGAAATAGACTCATTTCATAGTTCTCCAAGAAACAAAATAGTGTAGCTCAATCCACAACCGAAGCTGAATATATTGCTTTCGAAAGTTGTTATGCACAAGTGTTGTGGATTAAGCAACAAATGAGTGACTATGGAATATAGATGAATCAAATTCCTATCAAATGTGATAATACTAGTGCTATCAATCTTACCAAAAATCCCATACAACATTCTAGAACTAAGCACATTGAAATAAGACACCATTTTATAAGAGATCATGTACAAAAAGGTGATATTGTTCTAGAGTACATAATTACCTTACACCAATTGGCTGATATCTTCACTAAACCCTTAGATAAAGAAAGATTTGGCACACTTAGAGGTGAACTAGGTATTATGAATGCTCCTTGAACTAAATTGACTTCCTTGTGATCTTGAATGAATGGCCTAAGTTGGTTGGGATGAATGCAAGTCATAGATGTAGAGAATATATTAACTACTTGCTCATCATAAACTTAACTTGCCATATTTTTTCTTAAAAATTGTGAGGAACTTCAGTTGTTAGGATGAATTATTGAATATGTGTTTGCTCATGTAGTAAATTCCATGCTAATTCCTTACCACTCAGCCTTTTTGAGAAAGAATGTTAATCTGCCTTAATCACCATGCCACTCGCTAAAAACCACTTCTCATGTCTAAAAATTTCCTTAAAATACAACAAAATGGTTTTCAATGACTTTTCCAAATGTTTTTGTCCTTTACAAGTCATAAAACATGATTTTAACTTGCTCAAAACTTGTCTTGATCTTAAAATACTAAGAATCTCAGTTTCAATTGTTTTGGAATCGTTTTTTTGCATAAAAACTTAGGCAATTAACTGAGGGATCGATTCCTCATGCAATAGGATCAATTCCCTGGGTTTTCAGGCCTAAAAAAATTGGGTTTTAGCTATGAGGGATCGATTCCCATCACCATGGGATTGATCCCATAGCACCAATCTTATGTAGGATTGCATTTTGCATGGAAGTGATCGATCCCTTCCTTAAGGGGATCGATCCCCTAGGGCTAGAATGCACGAATCGGCCACTTAAGAGCTCGACTTTTCACTTTCTTTTCACTATTCATCATCCCCTTCACGAAAACACCCATTCCACCAGTTCCTCCATACCCAAACTTCCAATCTCACTCATTTCTCCATCAAATCACGCCATTTCTTTACTGTTCTTCATCACTTCTCCATCACTTTCACTTCCCATCATCATTTTTCTTCAAAACTATATCTTTTTTGTATTTTTTTTTACTCCCAACGTCATTAACGTGATTAACGCCCAACATCTAAATTTTTCTTGTTTCTTCATCAATTTCCATCATATCTCTTGCATTTTTCACTCATATCATCATATTTTACAAACCCATTTCCATTTCTTGAACAATCTCTCATTCCATCTCATTTTCACGTACCCAAAACCCATTCTTTTTGTCAAACTTCTTGGTCCTATAACTTTCAATTCCTTTCACTTTTCATTACCATCCTTTCATCAACATTGTTGCTTGTGTGTTAATTTGTGGTTTTATGCTGTTGGGTAGTTCCCCATTCCCTTATAAACTCATCCACACATCACCAAAGTAGTGCCCATCAAGTGTTCGACAAAATTCCTCACAGACTTTTTCTTCACTTTTCACATTCATGAGAAATCCGCTAATATGAGGATCAAGCATTGGTGACCAATTAACTTCGAATTCTTAGAGGAAATAGGATTCCCATATTTAGCCAAGTTTGAAGCCTTCCATTGGACATGTTTTCTGAAAATTAACACTTTGATCTTATGCAACATCGTTCGGGCGTTCTTCTCTATCGTCGAACTTATCATGGGTCCCAATGATCTGTGCCAAGTTGTGAGGATTAGATCGTTTGTCATGGGAAGGCATATTGAGGTTTGCAAGCAATCACTTTCCTATGCCTTCCGCATTCCTGAAGGCGGCCTTATCTATGAGGATGTCGAGGTTCCATTAGAGTTTGCCGATACTGATGAGCATGTCGGTGATCTTCCTATCTTTGCACTCCTCTTACATATCATCATCTCATGGAATCTTCATCTTTTTGGCATTAAATGTTCTCAAGTCTGTAAGCTCGATAGATTTTGGCTTCACCACATCCATTCACCTAATGGCGTTCGACCCAACCTAATTCATTTCATCTTTCATGACTGGGTGAAAATTGTCCAAGGTGGAGCTAAGACGATTGTCTTTCCTCAGCCACTAGCTTACTATCTTCTTGATCAAGGCATTGATTGCTCATACGAAGCCGATGTTCTTCCGGATCCGAGTACCACCATCAATCTTGCTACGATGCATAACCTTAGGTGGTTTCTACGTAGGAGAGGTGATTATATAGAATGGGAGAAGCGTCACGGACATGCAACAACTCCCAAACATGCTCCCGAAGAGGAAGCCCTTGAAGGACCTTTTTCTTCAGCACCTTTGGGCTCCACACTTGCTTCTTTTGACTAGATAATGCTCACGCTTTAGCAAATTAACATCTCTCAACAAACTTTTCAGCAGGATGTCACCCAGCGATTCAATCAACTTGATGCTTGTCTTGAAATGATAGAGGAGACATAGGCTGCATTGTACGATGAGCTCTAAGGTGTTCACATGCAGCAGGATGACTTTATTGAGCAGTACCACATGACTTTTCCTAAGAGGCATTGAGTTAGATATGTCTAGAGTATCTCAGCCCTTAGGACTTATTGACTTGTTAGATTAGTTAGCCTCGACTACTTGTGACTGGTTATGATTATGTGAGACTCGTTTGTTTTGTTTACTTTGTGACTTCTTAGGATTATGGTTCTCTATGGTACTATCTTGGTTTATGTTTACGTCTATGGCATTGATTATATTTATGTTGCTTTAAATTGACAACTTCTCCATGCTGTATATTCTTTATATATATGGTTTGTTAAGGGGGAGTTTATTTATGAGTTTTCATTTCTATATGATTTTTGCTATGACAAAAAGGGGGAGAAGTAGTGTAATAAATTTTTATAAAATTACATGCTTAAATTAAGGGGGAGCAAATCGTGATGGGGAGTAGCATTTTTGTTTTTCAAAAATATATTCAAAGCAAATTTACCTTAAGTTTTGTCATATCAAAAAGGGGAAGATTGTTAGCTTTTAATTGACAAGTATTTTGAAATGACAAAAATTTAAGTAATGCTAAATGTTTTCTCTATATTGTAAATTTTCCTAAAATGGACACAATGATAGAAAATCATTTAAACAAAGTTTTAGACTAAGATTTCAATTGAGAAAGTCAAGAAATACTCTTATAAAATTGAGAAAGTTTTGAAATAAATTGAAATCACAAAAACACATCATTTTATCCCAAAATAGCTCACAAAAAATGCAGGAAAGGTATGAGGGATCGATCTCCCATGTTGAGGGATCGATCCCCAGTTGGCAAATTGGGCTGGAAGGTATTTTGGAACTTAAGGATCGATCGATCCCCTATGGCTAAGGATCGATCGATCCTCTATCACCAAAATAGTGCCCAACGACTAGTTTTTTAGGGTTTCAACAGGAAGAATAGCATTAAATGCTTCAACAACCATTCCAAGCTGTTGGTGGACTATAAATAGAGGTATTTATGAAGATTAAAGATAAAACAAGCACTCAACAATCTCTCTAAGCCTCAAGAAAGAAATCAAAGCTCAAAAATCATCCTTTGTCCTTGCTTTATGATATTCCACCTTGTACACCACCCACTCACATTAACTTCTATTATTCAAAGAGGTTTGTAAGCCTTGTAAGGTTATCTTGTAAGAGGGAGGGTAGCTTTGCAAGGGGATAGGATAAAGAGGTTATTCCTAAGCCTACAAAAGGAAGTGTAAGAGGTCTCTCCACACCTTGAAGTGGTTTGTATTTATTCACAAGAAGAATGGAATCAATCCCTTGACAAGAGGATTAAAGAGAGAGGACGTAGGCAAGAGATTAGTCGAACCTCTATAAATTCTGTGTTTGCTTCTTTTCCCTTATCTTTATTTACTGCATTTGTTACATTATTACATAATTTGTTTTATTTGTAAATTGAGTTCTTAAAAACTTAAAATTAGTAGTTAGATCGATTCACCCCCCTCTCGGTAGAGCCAATAAGAGAGAATTTCTGTTTTCAATTTCATCGATTCAAAATGATTATTCTTCGATGTTTAAGCATGTGTTAAATTGAAACCAAAACATTTGAATCATGCTTAATGAAGTTCTACCAAGAAGGGTTCTTGATGAACAATGCATAGCTTCATGCAAAGGTGATGTAAAATTAATGTAGAGACTGAGTGGAACATGTTTGTAGCTTTAAATTGTTGAAATGAATTATGTAGACATGTATAGGCAGTTTGGCCAAGTGAAGGGCATTGGGAAACCGTCCTCAATTCAATGCAAATTGGGTCCTAGAATACCATATAAATTGATATAAGACTGCTGGTGAAGTCGGAACAAAAAAAGGAAGTGTTTTGACTGCACTTGCAGTTTTGGCATCCGGTAGGAAGTAGATCGGATTTGCTGTTGTATTAGGAAATGTGAAAGACCTTAAAGTCTATAACATTCTTTCTAAGATGAATATTGAAATTTGATTGTGTTTTGATATTGTTTTGCATCTCTAAATTAAGTGGCGTTAAGGAAACATTAAGCGAATATATGCTCGTTTATCTATATTACTTACTGGAGTTTATTGTGTATAGTGCATTGTGATTGGAATTGGTAAAGGATATATATAAAAAAACGTAGAAATGCTATGACTGCATTAGAAATGACTAGATGAAATTTAGAATAATTGAATAATGAAACTATATTGAGATCAATTGACTGGATTGTGTGACTTGAACTCATTGATTGGACTGTATGATTTGGAAATAATGATTGAACTAAGTGATTGATATTGTAACAGAATTGGGAATTAAAAAAGTGAATTGTGATTATTGAACTATATTTTATGTGTAGGAGGGTTAGGATAGAAAGTACTGTTATGCTGCTAAAATTTCATAAAATGGTCTTAAAACCCTACTCTACTAATAGGAAACTATTACAGTAGGAAATGTAGAAGAAAAAGAATGATTATTTGAGTAAACCTTAAGGCTTATTGATGTGCATGAATTGGTAACACTATTTGGGAAGGGATTTCTAATATTTTCAATCTTTTTTCACAAAACCGAAAAGTTTTAGAACTGTTGTTATAAGTAAATAAAATATTTTGAACACTGTTTTTTTTGTTGAGAATATTTTATACTGTATAATGCTTTTACTGCATTTACTATTTTAAATGCAATTGTCACTAATTTTATGTACGTATGGACTGACTAAAGATATGCTTTGATTGAACATCGTTTAAATCAAAGTGTTTTAACTGGTTTACGAAACATATTATCGAAAGTTTTGAACGTCTAACTGAAGTGAGTGTTTTGAATGTTCCAAATTGACTGACTTTGTTTTTCTGAAAGTTTTGATTGTCTGACTGAAATTAAAGTTTTGTTTGTTTGATTGAAGTTAATGTTTTGAGTGTCTGACTGAAGTAAATGATTTTAATATTGTGAACTAACTAAAAATGTTTCATTGAAAGTTTTGTTTATCTAACAGAAGCCAATGCTTTGAAGGTTTCGAATTAACTGACATTGTTTTATTGAAAGTGTTTACTTTCCGACTGATGTTAACGATTTGAATGTTTTAGATTTGATGGAACGTATTAGACGAAATATACTGATTTTTGAATAGTATGATTTTGAAATGAAACTTGGTTTCCAAAAGTTTATATTTTGATTGAATTATTGTATTATATTTTGAAAACATAAAGTAATGTTTTATTGTTTTCATGGAAATCAAGTAAATGTTTTGAGACTATTAGCTCCCAATAGTTACTTTCAGATAATCAAGCCATACTTAGTGAGTGTACTATTTGTATTAGACCTTAAGCAAGTCTATAGCTACCTCTGTATCACCCGCTTCGTGGTATTGTGGAGTGTAATGTTGCTGTTGACCATAAGCAAGTCTTTAGCAGTCCTCAGGATTGTCATTGGCTTAATGACACTGGATAGACACCTTTTCGACTGTGGCCACATGTCCTTACTGTTTACACCCTATTGAGACTACTGGAATCGCTTGATTCTATTGGGATGTTGCCATATCTCCACTGAAATGTTACAGTACTATATACTGAACTATTTATCGAACCGTTTATTGAACTCTTTACTGAATCGTTCACTGATTGTTTACTAAATTGTTTACTGAGCCGTTTACTAATTGTCTACAAAATTGTTTATTGAACTGTTTACTGAACCGTTTATTGATTGTCTACAAAACTGTTTACCAAATTGAATACTGAATTGTTTACTGAATCGATTACTTACTATTTACTGATTATTTAATGAACTGTTTACTAAACCATTTACTCACTGTTTATAGAACTATTTATCAAACTGAATACCGAACTGTTTACTGGATTGTTTACTAACTGTTTACAGAAAAAAAAAACCACTAACTGTTTATTGAAACATTTACTGAATTGTTTATCTAGTTGATCACTGAATCGTCTACTAACTGTCTAAAACTGCTTATTGAATCGTTTGTAGACACCTTATTTTGTCTGAGGTTTTAACTTGTAAAAATAATTAATTGGGTTAAGTGACTTTGTATTTTAATTTAATTTAACAATTTAGAATTAAGGTAGAATTAAATTAGGATTTTTTAGATTTAGAATTAACATTAATTAAGAAATTAGAATTAAAATAGGATTTAGGAATAATAAAAAAAGAGGAGAAGAAAATGAAATAAAATTAATTTTAGGATCAAATAATTAGATTATTAGATTTTTTAGGATAATTATTAGAATTTATTAATAGGATAGTTATTATTAGATTAATATTAAATTTGATAAAGTTAAATCAGAATTAACATAAGAATTAAATAGATAAAATATGAAAATAGGAGATAATTACTACAATAGATATAATTGTGTCAGGACTCTAACAAGTTTGTGATTATAAAAAGGGGTTGAACCCATAATTTGGAGAACAATCAAGCCATCTTCTTGCCGAATTGGCTTGCACACTGTTATCATTCATTCATCGCCGACCTGTTCTCTACTTATCACCATCATAATCGAATCACCAATCACTCATACATCTCTATTATCATCATCTTTGAAACACAGCACCAAAAAACCATCAACTTCTCCTATCTCGCTCCTTGGGCCAAATTCTGGTCATCTTCATCGTCAGCTCTTCTCCGCCGTTGCTGCTACCGTGTCTCCATCACATCAGGTTACCTACACTGTTGCTTCACTATTGTGTTCGTTGCTAGTCGAAGCTTCCCTGTTTTGCCGCCTGATCCTTGCTGCTTGGTGCTATCGTTGCCCCGTTTTTGCATCCTTCGCCTCCGTCACTCCATCTGCACCGTTGCATTAGCAAATTAGCTTTGTACCATCTCTGCACTGTTCAGCCATCATCACAGCATCACCAAATTTCTGCTCCTCACCGCTTGTCATTGTTTGCTACTTGTTATGGCATTAAAACAAGGGCCGTTATACAAGAAAAGGAGGCCACGTTGGAATAAAAGAAGAGAAAGAAATAATAAAGGGAAAAGGTCAGTACAAGGTAAGAAAAAAACTTATTTTTGTTTTATTAATTATATAATAGTTAATTAATAAATTAGAATAACATTTAATTGGTAATATACAATTAAATAAATCAAGATTTAAATTAACATGATTTAATAATTGGATTTAATTTGTAAATAGAAATTTTGTATTAGGACCAATTAATTTGATTAACATGATTTAATGTAATTAATTAATATCACATGACTTAATTTAAATATGAACTAATTTATGAGAATGTATTTTGCATGACTTGTATGATCTGATTGATTTTGCATGATTTGATATTGATTTTTTTTATTATATATACTGAATAAATAATTTGTTTGCTCAAATTAATTTGTATGTTACATTAAATATAGCTCACAGATTTTGGGATGTAATTAGTTAATTTAGTTTAGGACATATGATAAATAAATTGCAACTTAGTATGAGGAATATAAGATAAATAAATAAATAAAATATAAAAATTAGATAAGAGTAATTAAATTATGAAGATGAATGCAAATTATCCAATGATGAAATTCCAAGAAAGTCAAATGGTACTCCTTGGAAATTTTTAGGTGAGGAGTTTGCTTTAAACTGAACCAGATTGATGGAAGGTTTAGAGTAAATTTTCAACACAATAATATGTATTCATTTTCTAAAATAAAAACAAATAAAGTCTAATAATAAAGATAATTAAAATAAAAACATAAAAACGTGATAGAAAAGCAATTAAAATTAAAAAATTTAAAATAATGGAAAATTAGTAAGAATTGGGTATAGAGTCAATATTAGGTATTCATAATCTATTTAAATGATCCAAAGATAGAGCCTCTTCAAGCAATTCAATTGGTACTACTTGAATACTCTTGAGGTGAGGAGATTTACTTATTGTCTGAATCAAATCGATGGAAGAATTTTAAGTAAATTTCAAATATTTTAAGCATATCGAAATTAATTTAAATTAAAGTAAATTTAAAATGACCTATTGGGTATAGAGTCAACATTAGGATTTTCATAATGTATTTAAATGATCTGAAGACAGAGCCTCTTTAAGCAAGTCAATTGGTACTACTTGAATACTCCTAAGATGAGGAGATTTACTTATTGTCTGAGCCAGATCGATGGAAGGATTTTAAGTAAATTTCTAATATATTAAGCATACCAAAATTAACTCAAATTAAAGTAAATTTAGAATGACCTAGAATAGTTTGTACCATTTTAGGATAGGCATTGTGGGAGTGATAATCCTTCCCCACACATAATCATACTCTCGAACCCTAGATTCTTTGAACGTCGACTAAGCTTTATCTTTAAACAAGAATAGGTGACCAATCATTTCTTAGGTCAGAATGGTTAGTGGCGACTCATTGAATTTAAGTCTAGCGAGTTAGGTTTTAGGACCTGACATGTTACGACAGGTTGGCGACTCCGCTGGGGATATTAGAGAGTCAAGCCAACATATATTTATATATTTTAGGTCATTAGAAATTTCTTAGAAATAATGATTGATTTCATAATGCTTAATAATCATTTAATACACACACACTTCACATGCATACATGCATAAGCCCTCAGCCTGGGCTCTATCCTTATTAGGAGGGAGAAAAGTACCCACGCCTTCGCGAGGTGATAACCTCCGCATGGGCTGGCAAAAAACTCCCACTCAAATTGAACATTTTCGCTTGTAGCCTATAATGGGTGAGGATTGGGTGCCCTACTAGTCCAGGGCGGATGACAGTGAGGAGCAATTTGGGAATCTTTAGGACTTTGAATTATCCAAGCCCTGCATATAAAGAAACCTAAGAGGCCCAACTTTAGATAGAGCCATGCAAAACCCTTGAAATATTAGACTCAAATCCAAATAGGACACAAATAAGGACTCATGTAAACAAAAAAAAATAAATATGAAATGAAAATGGTGATTAACATTTTTTTCTTGCATATTTTAGGAGTTAGTCTCATAACAATTATTGGCAAAATTGAAATTCACATCCATGGGAAAATCTAAAAGGGACGAGTTGAAAGAAGCGGTTGATGATGTCAAGGCTAAGTCTGAAGCAACCCAACAAAAAAGCGGTGACTGCCTACTCACTAATTATGTTTCTAACCTTCCCGAAAAGGTCCACTTGGACCTTAAGCAAAATGATCTAACTGATCTGGTCAACATATGAAAGGATAGAGAGAAGAAAGGAGAATAACATTGAGGAAAAGTATGGGGATTTGGCCTTACTACTCTCTGTACCTATAGACACTGATATGATAAGGGCCATGGTGCAATTTTGGGATCCATCTTATCGATGCTTTATCTTCAATGAAGTAGATATGGTGCCAACGATTGAAAAATATGAGGTATTACTTCATCGCAAATTGGAGAACACTAACAAGATTTATTGGAGGAATAAGACAAGCCTTTGCAAGAAATGGGCCTCAATAACAAAAATGGAGGTCCAAAGAATTGACCAACTCATCCTGATTAAAGGGGAGAGTTCTTGCTTATCTTGGGAGTCTTTGTGAGCTTGCCTTCATGAAGGAATGGATGATCAACAATGCATGAGCATAATGGCTTTAGCAATTTATGGATTGGTGATCTTTCCCAAAATCTTAGGGCATATTGAAATTACAGTGGTGGACTTTGTTGAACAAGTAGGGCATCAAGTTAATGCGGCCCCAACTATTTTGGCAGAAACAATTAGATCTTTGAACTACTATAGAAAGAAGGGGCAAGGGCATTTCTTTAGGTGTGCTCAGTTGTTAACTATATGGATGAAAAGTCATTTCAAATGTGAAGAATCAAACTTTGGATCAGCCCCATTAAAAACTAGTGTTCCTATTAAAGGGTTCTGTGACCATGAATGGCCAAAGTCGAAGACAAAGAAAGCTTGGATTTCATTCTTAAGTAAAAAGGTGAGTTGTAATGTGGTTTGGGTGGCACCATGGATGAAATGAAAAACAATGCTATACCAATGTGGAGATAAACCTTAGGTCCCTTTGTTAGGAATTTAGGGCATAGTTAGTCATGCACCCTTAATGGTGCAAAGGCAATTGGGATATGAACAATTTGCCCCTATGACGCATGGCCTTAATCAACGAGAGTATGACTACACTGAGGCAGGCTCTTTTAGCAAAATTGGTGAAGATGTTAAAGCTTGGAAAATGACAGAAAGAATAGAAAAAGGGAGGTTCATAGATAAAGTCACTCCTGAGTATTCCGTTTAGCATGCTAGATGAGGTAAGGATGTCAAGGTTCCCCTTGAAGAAAATTATGAAGCCCTTGAAAACCATATGCCCTAAGATCCCATGATTGGTTTAGAGATTGCAAAAAGGAAGTTAGAAAAAGAGAAGAGGGAATTAGAACAAGAGTACAAAAAATTCAAGTACGAAACAGATATGAAGATAGGAAAAAGAGATCATGCATACTCAAAGGTCCATCAAGAGAAGAGCAAGTTATTAGATGAGATTATCTACTTGAAAAAAAAGCTTGCAAGATCTGAGAATGGTCGTTTGATGGAAGAAAAAAGCTTACAAAATCTGAGAATGATCGTTTGATGGAAGAAAAAGCTTACAAATCTAAGAATGGTCGTTTGAAGAAAGCACAAATAAGAAATGGCACAACTCAAGGAGGAAGCACAAAAAAGGGAGAGTGAGCTTGATAATGCCCAGAGGGAGATAATATGATGGAAAATTCGATACAGAGAGTTCTCAACCAAGCCCAAAAAGATCAACAAAAGATAAAGAATATGGCTTAAAATATGCAATGCTTACAAAAGGAATAGGGAACTTTCAAGAAGGACTCAAAACTTTTATGGACAATGTTTCATCAAATCAATTGGGTGGCTCATAGGGCCCAACAAATCGAAGATGAAATAAGAGAGTTGAAGCCTAGAGTTAACCCAATAACAGAGCATGGAAAGAGGCTGCCACAATTGTTGGAAGAGATGGAAGGCCATTATAGGACCGTTAATAGACTCATGTGGCATCATTAGATTTCTTCATGGATGTATTAGGATTTTACTTTTGTTAAATAATTACTATGAGACAAGTTTTTTTTTCTCTTTTTCTTATGCATTTAGGTTGTAAAATTTCATTTATTAATAAAATACATCTTTGAATTCTTTCAAGTCTTTGCACATTTTTTTGAAAATAATTTCAACTTAATTGTGGCATTCAAGATGTCAAAATTGCATCTACTAAACGGTCCACCCTCCACAAATATCATACAAGGTATCAAGCAAGCATAATGGAAGAGGATCAAAATAGTAGGATAGAGAAGCTAGAGAGAGATAATGCAGAAATAAAAAGGTAATTGAGTGAAATTACTCAGTTGTTAAAGACCATGATCAAAGGAAAGGAGAAGATGGACGAGTGTGTCCAAGAGACTCAACAAAGCATTCGAGACAACCCTATTTTCATTTTTGAAGGAAGTACTGTCAAAGCTCCAACACCTTTATAGATACAGGCTCAAAACCTAATCAAAGTGCCAAATTTGGATGATCCCAAGGAGTTAGAAAAGCTAAGACATAGGGAAAAAGATGTGATACTAAAGCTCAACTGAGCTTAATAGAGGAAAGGTTAAGTGCCATAGAAGAAGTTGACTATTGTAGACCTGTTGATGCTGAAAGGTTTGTTTGGTACCTGGTGTCATCCTTCCACTAAAATTCAAGGTACCTGAAATTGAAAAGTTCAATAGAACTTCGTGCCTAAAAGACCATCTTACCATGTACTGTAGAAAGTTGGTGGCATATGTATGGGATGACAAGCTATTAATTCATGTTTTTCAAGACATCTTAACTGGGTCAACCACTAAATGGTATAACCAATTGGAAAGGAGTAAAGTTACTTCTTGGTCTGAGTTGGTGAGAGCTTTTATAGCTTAATACAGACATGTGTTTGATGTAGCTCCTAACCGCTTATCTCTCCAAGGTATGCAAAAGAAAAAAGATAAGAGCTTCAAAGAATATGCCCAATGCTGGAGAGACATGGCATCGCAAGTTCAACCTCCTTTAACTAAAACGGAAGTCACCGTGTTCTTTTTAAGCACTCTTAAGGTGCCCTATTATGAACGTATGCTTAGCAGTGTAACTAAGAACTTTGCAACATGGTGTTAGTTGGTGAAGCTATTGAGAATGTCATCAAAAGTTGTCAAATTGAAACACCAACAAATGATAACAAAAAGGGTGGTTTTTCGAAGAAGAAAGAAAGAGATGCACAAGCTGTTTCAAACAACTCACGTCACTTATATACCCCTTACCCACCCACAATGAATTATGCCTATTCTCAACGTTACGCACAAACCTATCCCCAAAATACCTATGAACTTGTTTTCCATCGACAAGCTCCTACAACCTCGACAAACCCCACTATCCCGCTTAATGACCAAAGGTATACCCGACCCGGTCAAAGTATTACCATAGACTCTATACCTATGACATACACAGAGTTATTCCCAAAGATAGTAGAGGGTCATCTCATTACCCCTGTTTATATCAAGCCCCTGAAACCTCCTTACCCAAAGTGGTATGACCCTAATGCAAAGTGTGCGTATCATAATGGTGATATTGGTCATTCTATTGGGAATTGTATGGGTTTGAAGGTGAAAGTCCAATCACTCATCAAGGCTAGACTCTTGAGTTTCGGGAAGAAAGGTGAGCCAGATGTTAATGCAAACCCATTGCCCGATCATGTTAGGGCAATAGTAAATGTTGTTGAGGATAAATGAGAGGTACGATTAAAAGGACTGTGGCTGAATTAAAAACTCCATTGGAGAAGGTGTTCAAAGTTTTGGTTGAATCTAACTTATTGCAACCAATTGCGCTTGTCCCAAACTCTTATAAAGGACAACATGATAGAAGAATGACTTGCAAATACCATTGTAAAGCAATCGGGCACTCTATTCAGTATTGCGAGATTTGAGAAGGAAGTTGTAAAAACTAACTGATGAATCTCATGTAAAGTTCTATGAAGAGATTCAAAGTGAAGAAGTTGATGCCACTGATAAGGAGTTTACTTTAAAGCCATTGAAAGTGTTTTATGAAGAGAAACCTATGCCAACAATTCAAGGGCCTAAGATGGTGATAAAGATGCCAACTCCATTCCCATACAAGAGTGACAAAGTCGTGCCTTGGAAATATGGGTATGATGCAATAATCAAAGATGGGGCAAATGTTGAACTAATGGCGGATAGTCTTGATTTCGCCAATATAACCGGAGTTAGGGGAATGACATGTAGTGGATGTTGCTATACTGACGAGATGTTACAACAAGCTAGAAGAGAGAAGGCCAAAGTGGGAGAAGAAGAGGAAGTGGCACTAGCCCCAGTTTTTTAGGAGAATCAATAGGGACCCGTAATAAATGAGGATGCTTGTGAATTCCTGAGATTCATTAAGCATAGTGCGTATAGTGTGGTAGAACAATTGAACAAGATGCCAGCTCAAATTTCATTATCACCTCTGCTCTTGAACTCGGAACCCCATAGGAAGGTGTTGTTAAAGGTGTTGAATCAAGCTTATGTGGTGCATAATGTATCTATAGAGAAGATAAACCACCTAGTGGGCAATTTGGTAGTAGATAATTTCATATTCTTTAGTGATGATGAAATTCTAGTCGAAGAGAGAGAAAGCATTAAGGCTCGTCATACAAGTGCAAAATGCAAGGGCATCACAATTAGTTGAGTGCTGATTGACAACGGTTCATCTATTAATATCATGCTAATAATTACTTTGACAAGGATACCGATAGATGAATCTCATATGAAGCCAACTAGTATGGTGGTGAAGGCATTTGATGGAGCTCGTAGAAACGTTGTAAGGGATATAGAGCTTCCAATGTAGATTGGACCATGCACTTTTAATATACAATTCCAAGTGATGGATATTACACCAACTTATAGTTGCTTTTTGGGAAGATAATGAATTCATATGGCAAGGGTAGTTCCTTCATCTCTTCAACAAAAGCTAAAGTTTGTTGTGGATGGCCAAATAATTGTTGTCTCGAGAGAAGAAGATATGATAGTAGCTCAAACTTCTGTTACACCTTATGTGGACATTGGAGATGAAGCTGTGGAATGCTCATATAGATCCTTTGAGGTTGCAAATGCACTCTATATGGGCGAAGGGTCAAAGTTGTGTACTCTTCGCTTGTTAGCTACTATTGATATGATTGTGAAGCAAATATTGTGGAAAGGATGGCGTCTCGATTCTGGGTTGGCTAGAAGCCTGCAAGGAATGTTGGAACCACTAGAGATCATTGAAAACAAAGATAGATTTGGGTTGGGATATAAACTGACAAGGATAGAGAGGATGAAGATGATGACTGAGAAGAAAGAAAGGAGGATTCTCGCTTGCATGGTTGTGATTTCAAGTCAGAGGGATTAATTATACCATACTTGTATGACTTGTTTCGCTCAACTGGGTATATTTATCCAGATTTGATGATGGTGACTGAGAAAGATGTGAGAATTGATTATATTGTAGTGTACATGTATAAATATTTATTGATTAATTAAATTTTTAAATTTTGTAAATTATAAGTAAATAGTGATGTAGGCCCCACTTGGTTATAGTGCCCAGATGTATAAAAGACTGAGGAAACAATGTACGGAAGGTGTAATAATTATAATGTGTAATTTTTGAGATCGAAAATTCTTTAATTGCATTGCTTTGGGAAGTATGGCAAACAAATTAAAAAAAAGACGGTTACATCCCAAGGGCATTTTCGTAATTTTACCCTTTTCTAGAATTTTCTATATAATTCATTCAATGTCAGCCAGCCATTATTCATTGTCTTCCTCCCCTCACCCCATGCCACCAATAAAAGAAAATAAGAGAAAGAAAAGAAAAATTCCTATAAGTTACAAACTAGCCATTATTTCACAACAACCTCTTTTACAAACTTCTTCCTTTCTTCAAGATCTACCTACCCATACCCAAAGCTTATTGAATAAGTGAGAAAATAAGGAGAAAAGAGAGCTTGAAGTTTTGGTCAAGGTAAGGTTCTCTTTATCCATGGTGTTTCATTTAATTTCAATGGTGTAAGAAAGATTCATTCAAGCATGCTAGTCATGTTTATGGCATTAGTTTTGATTTAATTTGGCTAAACAAAATTTCACCATGAATGGGGGTTTCGGCAATGATGAGAACCTAAGGGAATCATTGTGTTTCATGCATAAAAATGATGCCAAATTGTAGCATGAACATGATTAAGCATAAAGGAGACATTAGATTGTTGAAAAAC
This sequence comes from Heritiera littoralis, assembly GCA_031772115.1. Lineage (NCBI taxonomy): Eukaryota > Viridiplantae > Streptophyta > Magnoliopsida > Malvales > Malvaceae > Heritiera > Heritiera littoralis. The sequence goes on along the minus strand of JAPDPK010000168.1, from coordinate 1,014,078 downwards.
AACAATTTTGGCAAAATGAAGAATTCGACCTAGGCAAGGGGACCCATGTTCATGGCTGCATTTGATATTTTATGGTGCCATTAGACTGTAGAAATTACAAGGAGTCCACCAATGCAATCGGATTTAAAATCCGACTTAAAATGGAGAAGTTATGTTTTAGTACTGGTAGAAAATATACTGCATAAATATTTGCAGTGTACAATGTGGCTGCAATTAAGCATGAAAAGTAGCTTAAAAATAAGTATTAAGTGAGCTAATATTTTGGTGAAATTATCTGCAGCCCAGGAGAATTGGATATCGAGTGGTGCTGTCGAGGAAATCGAATAAGTCAGATAAGTAAGGGATGCGTGTGTAGACTATAGGGATATTTCGGATGCATATTTTCAATGCAAATAATTTTATGAGAATATTTGGAAATGAATTGCCATTGAAAACTGTGAAAATTGTGGCTTTTGGTTGGTATTATGTTGTGTTTAAAGTGCAGGGAGGCTAGGGTATTAACAGTCGTTATGCTGCTGAAATTTCTTAGAAAATTTTCTAAAAATGCCATACAATATTTTGGTGCATTACTAAGTGAATTCCTAGCCTTGGAAATATGATATTCCATATTTTTCATAAAATATGAATATACCAAAAAACATTTTTTTAAATATTCGTGTTATTGAATTTAATTAAAGTAAAGTTATCGAAAATTGCTCTATGTGTTTTACAGTGTATTAAGTGATTTATAAAGTGAAGCATTGAAAGGTGAATATTTTATTAATTATTTTCATTATAATATTCCTTGTACTATAAATTTAACCTTTATGGACTGACTGAAGATTTTACCGATTTTATCGATTTCCATAAAGGTGATGCTATTGTGTGAATATTGTTTTGAGACTGAAATGTTCCTAAATGTGTTCTACAGTGAAATAGTGTGTTTATGAAAATTAATATTAGCCTTGGAAAATAAATATTTATTATTTTCCATAAAGTGTGAAATTACCGAAAACTAATATTTCAAAAATCCTGAAATTGAATTTCACCAAATGAAAGTATTGAAATGTGAGTATATCTATTTTATGGTGAAATGGAATATTTATGAAATTTATTATTACAATGTGAATATTTTATAACACTGTTTTCATCGTACGGTATACTGTGTGTTTTTATACCTTTATGGATTTTTTTAAAAATATTATCTATTTTGCTAAATTCCATAAAGGTGATGTGATTTCTTATAAACGGTTTTGAGATTGATAGGCCGCATATCATGCTGATATGTGATATGTATGTGCTGTGTGAAGTTGTTGGTATTGATCTTATCTTCAGCGTCCTGGTTAACACCTGATCAGTGTACGACCGAGGACAATTATAGACTATGGCCATAGATCTCATGAGATGATTATTATACCCTACAGGAGTTATAGCATGATATATTGAGGTTGACGCCTGGTCTCCACCATTTATTGTGATATTAAAATGTTTAACTGAATGGTGATATGAAATGATAAGTGATTATCCATATGTTTTCAGTGAAATGGATGATTATTTTTAATCAGTTTACTGTATAAACTGGGTACAATACTGTTTATGAGACTGTTATCAATATATATGAAATGTGTTCAACTGTGATTTGTGATTTCTTAATCTAATATTCAACTGTGATTTGTGATTTCTTAATCTAATATTCTTTTTATGATTAAATACGGATATTAGATTATTTACTCAAATATTTTAATTTATGAAAGTATTGATTTGAAATTTATTATGAAATGTTATGGAAAGGTGTTTTATTTCAATTATCCGTACTTACTCCCTATAGTCGCTTTTAGGTTCCCTGACAAGACAGGTATTTCAAAATACATTCCTTACTCCATCCAGATCCCTAGCCGACTATAGTATCCTTCCTTTATGGTCCCTAGTGCACCTATGGGAAAATAAATGATTTTATTGCATATAGATTTCGTGATATCAAGTTCTGCATACAATTCCTTTATTGAGCTGTGGTTTGCTCACTCATTTATTTTTCACCATCCATAGATTATATTAATTGGTTAATTGGCATATAAATCCGTGGACTAGTTGCACTTTGGTTATCCCAAGGCAAGTTATAGTGGATCTTGGAGGTATTGTGTTTACATTTGTATGTTCTGACATTTTTATACAGTACTACTTATTGTAAATTTAATCTCAGGGGATGTAAATTGATTTATACAGTTGTAAATATTAAGTATTAATAAATAAATAAATAGTCTAAAGTGTTTTACTGTTGTAAGTGAATAGTGTTAAAGGCATCACAAACAGCCTAACCAACTATTGTATATGTGTGATATGCGATAAATGTGAATAATTACTGTATATAATAGACTGTGACAAAAGGATTGTTGAAGGTTTTTGCAAATTTGTCTGTTTCTGTAGTTGACGAAGAAGGAAACGAAAGGTTCGATATTGATCAGTTCGTATACCCTTCAGATGCAGAGCTAGGAAATTGGACTGTTTATGAGATACCAGTTGTTTATGCCACTCAAGAGTAATGGATTTTTCTTTATTTTCTTATTTTCATTTGTTTTAGGTTTTCTTAAGATCTTTCAGTTTTTAAATAATGTAGGAGTGCTTGTGCCTAAAAGCACTGAGTTTTCTTTTATGTATTAGGCCAACTTTCATTCATTTTCTTTTCAATAAAAATTAATAAGATGCAAATTTCATTTCTTTTTCCATCCCAAGACACAATTACCCACATTCTCCATTTTACTAATTTTCAAGGATCCAGATAATGAAAATGATGATAAAAATGCAAGAATCCAGAATTTAATTTTGAGAATCTTGTTCAATTTAATGAATCTAATCATGAAGAGAACCTTGAGGATTATATTGTGCCCTTTGAGTTATTAAAATTGGTGGATCAAGAAAAGAAACCTATTGAGCTTTATCAAGAAGAGACAGAAATAATAAATTTGAGAGATGATGAAAATAAAAAGGAGGTTAAGATTGGAACTTCCTTACCATCTAATGAGAGGAAGGAATTAAAGGAGCTACTTCATGAATATGTAGACGTGTTTGCTTGTTCTTATCAAGATATGCTTGGACTAGATACTAGAATTGTGGAGCACAAGTTGCTATTGAAGCCAGAGTGTAGGCCTGTGTAACAGAAGTTAAGACACATGAAACTTGACATGTTATTGAAGATTAGAGATGAAGTAAAAAAGCAATTTGATGCTAGTTTCTTGGAGGTGGCCAAGTACCCTAAGTGGGTAGCCAACATAGTACTAGTTCCAAAGAAAGGGGGGAAGTGCGAATGTGTGTGGACTATACAGACTTGAACAAAGCTAGTCCTAAAGATAATTTTCCTTTACCCTGCATTGATACACTTGTGGACAATACTACCAAATATCCACGTTTTCATTTATGGATGGATTTTTTAGCTATAATCAAATAAAAAAGGCTCACTAAGATATGGAAAAAAACCACTTTTGTAACAATGTAGGGGACCTTTTGTTACAAAGTTATGCCTTTTGGAGTAAACAAATGTTGGGGCTACATACTAGAAAGCAACGATGACTCTCTTTCATTAATGATGCACAAAGAGATATAGGTGTATGTAGATGATATGATTGCAAAATCACATAAAGGAGAAAATCATGTCACTAATCTTAGAAAGCTATTTGATAGATTGAGGAAGCATTAATTGAAGCTGAATTTAGCAAAGTGCACATTCAGGGTTAAATCTAGAAAGCTATTAGGCTTTAAGGTTAGTGAAAAAAGGATAGAAGTGGATCCAGATAAGATACAAGCTATCCAAGAGTTGACTCCTCCACACACCCAAAAAGAAGCGAGAGAATTTTTTGGGTAGATTAAACTACATCTCTCGTTTCATATCTCAACTTACCCTCAAATGTGTTCCAATATTCAAATTACTTCGCAAGAAAGATTTAGGGGAATGGAATGGAGAATGCCAAGAAGCCTTCGATAGAATCAAGGAGTATTTGTTAAACCATCGTGTGTTGGTACCACTAGTGACTGGAAGACCTTTGATTTTGTATCTGACAATCCACAAGAAGTCAATGGGATATGTGTTGGGCAAAGAGATGAATCTGGGAAGAAAGAACATGCAATTTACTATTTGAGTAAAAAGTTCATTGATTACAAGTCCAAATATACTGAGTTAGAAAAAATGTGTTGCTCGTTGGCTTGGACGGCTCATAGATTCAAACAGTTCATATTGTATCATACCACATTGTTGATTGTAAAATTGGATCCTCTTAGGTACATCTTTGAAAAGCCTGCATTATCTAGAAGGATTGCAAGGTGGCAAGTAATGCTCTCTGAATATGATATTACATATGGAACGCAAAAAGCAATCAAAGGGAATGTGATTGCAGAATTTCTTGCTGAACGTAGTGCAGATGATTATAAACCGATGAAGCTTGAGTTCCTTAATTAAGATTTAATGTTTGTGGTAGAAGAAAAATGTGAGAAAAGATCTTGGAAGATGTATTTTGACAGGGCGTCAAATACCTTAGGGCATGGAATAGGAGTGATCTTATATCTCCTGATGGTGGTCATTATCCAATTACAGCAAGATTGGATTTTAACTGCACAAATAATATAACTGAGTATGGAGTATGTATCATGGGTCTGCAAGCAGCCATAGAAAGAAAAATCAAGGTACTTGAGGTGTACAGTGATTCAGCTCTGGTAATTTATCAACTAAAAGGAGAATGGGAAACCTGAGATGCAAAATTAATCCAGTACCAAAAGTATATTGTTGAGTTAATTGATTATTTTGAAAATATCCAGTTTAAACACTTGCCACGATAAGAAAATTAGATAGCCAATGCTTTAGCTACCATAGCAGCAATGTTTACGTTGGATGCAAATGTGAGATCCAACCCATTAAAATGAAAGTGAAGAGTTCCCCAACACATTGCTTGAATGTTGAAGAGGAAGTAAACGGGAAGCCTAGGTATCATGATATTCTACAATATATCAAGAATCAACAGTATCCAGAGCATGCTACTGAAAATGACAAAAGATCCATAAGAAGATTGGTTATGAGATTCTTCCTAGATGGAGAAATTCTGTACAAGAGAAGTCAAGATCAAGTACGATTGAGATGTGTAAATTTGACTGAAGCTGCTAAGATTCTTGAAGAAATGCATGATGGAGTTTTTGAAGCTCATGCTAATGGTCACATGATGGCTCGACAGATCATGAGTGTAGGTTACTACTGCTAACTATAAAGAGTGATTATATTAGCTATGCTCGAAAATGCCACAAGTGCCAGATTTATGCTGATAAAATTCATGTGCCTCCAAATACTCTAAATGTATTAGCACCTCTATGGCCTTTTGTTGGATTATGCCCTTAGAACCATTCATTAGATGATTGACTTTGGCATTTTTTTATGTATCGTGACATTTTATTTATTATAGTTCATTATTATATTTGTCTTATAACTGCGTAATGTAATCTTATATGATAATGTCCTTAGAATAGTAATAACACACTATTCTTAAAATATCCCTAGTCAAGTATTATTGTAAACAAGGATAACAATGATACGATAAGACTAGTATGTGGTTGACTGATGACCATGGTCATGGATATAGGATATCAAGTCATCACATAGGTACATGTTAGAGAACTATGTACTGGATCGACCCTCCATGAGAACGCTACATGGATTGTTATATGAGTGTCATAAGCGATTCTCATAGTGATGATGGTGTATGTGATCCTTTAACTTGAGATCAAGATCCCAACATAAGAATTCATACTTTAATGCTGCTAGATGTCATTCGTAATAGGATGGACTATAAAGGTAGTAATTGGGTATCCTTGATCTATGTAGAGGGATGTTGAGTGATCAAGATAGGATTTATCCTCTTATATAACAAGAGTGATGTCTTGGGCCCTTTGATAGAGTGAGACTAAGAAATGCATGGCCATGCTCGAATAAGTCAATATGAGATATTATTTTATTTGTTTAATTAGTCTACTCAGGAATCAAGAAACGCTGATTAGACTATACAAGTGTGACACATTCCATGACTTGTGTCTAATCAAGACATCAAAGGATAAAGGGATTAGACTACACGGTAACATCTATCACAAGTAAGGTTATGTCGAGTCATTGACATTCTCGTTACATGGGTAGCAATGATGTGTTGCTAGATACCGCTCATTGCCTGTGACAATTTTGTCATTGCCATTGTTTTGAGAACCTATTGGGTCGCATACTTAGAACGGATCAATGAGGAGCTTAATTAATCCTATTCTGAATTGGATTAAGGATATAACTAATCCTATTCTGAATTGGATTAAGGATATAACTAATCCTATTCTAAGTAGGATTAGAGTTCTGTTTGACAGTAAATTTTAGGGTAAAATTTACTGCATATAAAAGGAGGTTTTGTGTTTTCTAAAACAGAGCCGCACAATTAAACAAAAAAGAGAAACATGTTCTCTGTGGTTTTAGAGCTTCTTTCAAACAAAAACAAAATATTCTTTTAATCGAAGCTAGCAATTCGGTTAAAATAAAAAAAGTGCTCTTTAAGGCTTCTGATCGTGAGACGTTCAAGAGTCGTGAGATCCGTTCGTGTGGATACCATAGAGGCAGGAACAAAAAGTTATTGCTTGTGACTCGACCAACGACAGAAAATCAGAGAAAACGTTAGGTAAAATCTCGAAACCCTAATCAGGCAACTCTCCGACTCGATCCTGGCGGAGGCCAAATGATTTAAATTCTGCTGCGTGTTTGTTTCGGTTTCCTTCACCTTTTTGTATGTGATGCATGGATGTTATTGGACCAATTACTCCAAAGGCTTCGAATGGGCATCAATTCATTTTTGTGATGATTGATTACTTTACCAAATGGGTGGAAGTGGCTTCTTATGCGACTGTAACATGAGCAGTGGTTTGCAAGTTTATCAAAAGAGATAATTTGTCGATACGGGCTCTCAGAAAGGATTATCTCTAATAATGCTCGGAATTTGAACAACACAATGATGAAAGAAGTGCGTACCCAGTTTAAAATCAAGCATCATAATTTAGTGCCGTATCGTCCAAAGATGAATGGAGCAATAAAGGCAACAAATAAAAACATCAAGAGAATAGTGGAAAAGATGGTTGAGACATATAAAGATTGGCATAAGAAGTTGCCATTCGCCGTACATGCTTATAGACATTTGTTCATACTTCTACTAGGGCAACACCATTTTCGTTATTGTATGGGATGGAAGTCGTGCTACCTGTTGGAGTTGAAATTCCGTTCTTGAGAATCCTAATGAAAACAAAGTTAGATGAGACTGATTGGGTGAGAGATCATTTTGAGCAACTCAACTTCATTGAGGAAAAGAGAATTGCAGCATTATGTCATGGTCAACTCCATCAAAGGAGTATGACGAAAGTGCATGATAAGAAGGTTCAACCAACAAAGTTTAGAGAAGGAGAATTAGTCTTGAAGAAGATTCTCCTAAATCAACTAGACAATAAGGGAAAAAGGGCTCCAAATTAGGAAGGTCCTTGTGTTGTGAAAAAGCATTCTCTAGTAGGGCATTACTTTTAGCTGATATGGATGGGGATGATTTGCCAAACCCAATAAATTCAAATGTTGTGAAGAAGTATTATGCCTAAAAAAAGAAGGAAAAAAAGAAAAAAAAAAGAGAAAAAAAGAAAAAGAAAGAAAAAAGAGATAAAGAAAAAGGAGGATTCAAATTGAAAACCCGAAAAGGGCAATTTGAGTCAATTGGGGGTGAATTCGAACTGAAAACCCGAAAAGGACGGTTTGAGTCAAGGAGGCATATCTAAGTTGAAAACCTGAAAAGGCAACTTAGGTATAAGGAGAAAAGGCATTAAAGGGTTATGATACAGAAACACTGATATGATTTGATGGGACTCTACATGGTCAGATGAATTGAAGAGAATGAGTTTTTCGATGAGAATTTTGTATTAATTGATCAGAATTATTTTGATTTTTGTTATTTGGATGATATTACCCAGAGCCTAGTTAGTTAATCCTGAGAATTCCTGTTTCACTTTCAACCATACTTTGCTTTCAAACTTGGCTATTTCTTGTAATATTTTTCAGTTATTGAATAATACCTTCCTTCCATTTTTACCTATTATTTCTTTTTTATATCCTTATCTTGAGGAATTGAGAAACTGTATTGTATTGATTTTGAAATCAAAATGATAATGAATGTTTGCTTGGCAAAATGTGTAAAGGATTCCTATATTATTTAGGAAAATGAAAGAAAATGAAATCTATGAATGAATAGCAAATGGAAATTAAGAAAAAACTAATGAATAAGAAAGAGTGAATGATGATGGAAGAGGAAATAAGGGATGAGATATGATAAAGAAGATACAAAGATAGGATTTTCATTCAGCAAAACGTGAAAGAGAGAAAATGAGAAAGAGGAGGTAGAAATATAATGACAAGAAAATAAATGCATTGAGAAAGAAAAACCTTGTTATTGCCACAATTAAAGTTGAAATGTTTTTTAAAGAAAAATTACATGTATAGGATAGAATGCATACAAAGTTGCATACATGATGCTTTGCATAGATAAGAAAAAGAGAATTACAAACAAGATTCTTTAAAAATTGTGAGTATAATTGTAAGAGCCTCGCCCGTCTCACCAGGCCATCGTCGAGCACCCCCTAGGCTTCCTCATTGCCCCAAGTTTACTCTTACATCGTCAAGGCCATGCCCGTTCCAGTGGGCTGTCGGAGAGCAACCCCTAGGAGTCCCACACTCCCCAGGTTTACCTTAACAGTGTGAGTTGGGTGGTCGCCCATCACACACCATTCACGTATTGTCCGCTTTGGCCGTTGCCTACCTCACGGCTTTGTCCCAAGGTTCCATAAGAACTCAAGATTAATTCCTTAAGCGCGTTTGTTGAGGTTCAAACCCTGGTACCCATAAGTACCCCAGCCTTAAACTCATGTTACCATCGAGACATGTTGCCTGGTTCTGCGGCTTGTACGATACAATACGACACGATTCGCTATAAAAATTATACGTATCGATATAAAAAATTGGTTTTATAATAAATCGGTAGCGTATCTATCGATACACAAGTGAATCGAAGCGTATTGTACGATACAACGATACACTTTGATATACTTTATAGTGAAATTGGGCCAAGCCCCATCAAAATCTGATCTGACCTAATTAACTAAAAATGCAATTTTAATAGTTTTTTAACCTAGAAAAACTTAAAAACATATTCTCTACATAAATTAATTTTGAAAGTTTGAAAAAAAATTAAACTTTTAATTTAGTTAGTAAATTATAAATAAAAAATATATAAATATATTATTTAAAAATATAACTATTAATGAGTATGTTAAGAGTTTGCAGACAATCATATTTTTTATTTTTATCATAACTTACTTAATCCAACTAATATGTATATTTTTTTTATTTTTTTAACCTAAAAAAATTTTAAAACATATTCTTCATAATTTAATCTTGCAAAATTGAGAAAAAAAATAAACTTTTAGTTAGTAAATTAAAAATTTAAAAATATATACTATTAATGAGCATGTTAAGAGTTTGTAAACAATCATATTTTTTACTCACTTAATCATATTAATATGTATAATATTTTTTATTTTTTATTTATCTTAAATGTGTATGTATTATTTATAATTAATTTTAAAATTATTTACCATATCTAATTGACATGTCCTACCTTACGGAAGCCTAAATTTGCGGCAAATTTTTCATTTTTCGTTATTTTCATTTTCATCATTTGTTGGTGACTGTGTAGGTTACATATATGTGCCTATAGTCATGATTTGTTTAAGCGATACTAAGATCACTAAGGTCCCATTTCATTCATCTTTTAATTAATTCATATAACATCATGTAAAATAGTATCATCAACATCAACTAACATTAGCTTGTCATTAAAATGATAACATTATCAATGTCAAACCAACATCAACCAATACGTACTGATATCACCTTACACATAACCTACATCCTAGACTATATATATACATATGACCAAAATGTACAAAATACATTGTGTCATAATTCACCTGTGTCTATATAACCTACTCGGAGCTGTGTACCTTACACTGTACGTGGGAATCATTCCCAAGGAGCTTACTAAGTCAAATGTAATAATGGCAGTGATAGTCAATCTAAAAGGGAAGAAAGAAGAGGGGAGTGAGTCATAAACTCAGTATGTAACAATAATAAGCAACTTAAAATCATACCAAGCAGCTTTCAATTTCAAAGTTTACAAATCAATGTACAAACAATAATATCAAATCAATCATGCTGTAGTTTGAAAATCAGAAAACATATTGAAAATCTCAATATTAAATCATGCATAAAGCATGTAATCCAATCAATAGGACATATCGTGATACCAAGAGATAAGGCATAGCATTATCAAAGGTACTTAGAGCTAACATCATAATGATCCACGATAGCTAACCGTAGCAATCTCCCAAGAAGGGATGCTGCCTATATATAGACCAATCCACCTCGGTTCATTGATCAGATGACACCGGGACCTATCCAATTCTAGTAAACAAGACAAGCTGATCGTTTCCGAGACCTATGCTCAAGAAACAGTGCTTTAAGTCAATTAAGATCACCTACACAACTCTCAAGGTATGGTGCCCTAAAGTCTCATTACCCCGGATCTAAAACAATATTCAATATCAATCTGTCAAATTAGCCATCCATGACCTCATATTAAATCATAGTGCATAAATATGTTGGTAACATTCAAAGGCTCACAAGGCTTTTAAAACGCTTTAAGTTATAAATAATATCAAGAAAGTCATCTTAAACCAAAAGCTTAGTTCAATTTGGAAATTCACAAGTGTTATCATATTAAAACAATAATTCATAAAGCACAACAAGAAGTTGGTGAGCCTTTAGCATATTTATAAAACATTTTCAGAAACTAAACCAATCAGTGAAGGATAGGCTCCATGTGCAGCATGTCCAATAAGTGTCAAATACCAAATCAGAAATCAATGTTCATTCAATTTGGATGTAAGGTAGTTGCTTAGGGTTACTTACAGTACTTCCTTAGCTATTAAGTTCAATCCTCCCTGGCTTATCAAGTTTCACTCAAGCAAATTTAAGCAAGTGAACCTTCAGCCAACTTTAGTCCTTAGTATAGCCCTCTACACAGCATATGGTAAATCAGGTTAATTCACCACTCCCAATTACATGCCAACATTAAGAGTTATATAATTCAATAAGAAATGCCACCAAGCAGTGTTTCTAAACTACTTAAATATAAACTAGCTTTTCTCTTCCTCTCTTTTGGTTTCAAACTTTCTCTCCAAACCTTGTGAAACCGAGAGCCTAACCCCTTCTCCTCACTTCGCTTTTGCTTCTCTTAACAATATTGTCACATGCAAAGCCATAAGTTACAATTCATAGGGATTATAAATGTTAGGAGTACAAAAGAACAATTTCCTTACCTAAGCTTCCTGAAGCCGAATGCCCTTAAATTCATATTCTTGGTTTCTTCCTTTTCCAAACTGTAAGCCTCACATGCAATTCTCAAACTGAATTTCTCATCACTTTCCCTCTTCAAATCTCACGGTTTTTATGAGCTCTCTCCCTTAGTGTCTCTCTTCGCCAAAGCTATTTGCAAGTTTCTCTCAAAGTTTTCTAATGGCCAAAAATAAAGAAGGAAAAGGAAGGATTAGTGCCCATGGTTTTTGCCTAAAACCTCTTAAGTTAAAGAAAAATTTCTAAAGATTAGTGGTTAACTACAGGCATAGATAGTAGTCTATCTTTGATCATTCATTAGTCAGCATACTCAATTTATAAGTGTATTTTATTGTTTTGAAAATGGGTTACTATTACATGCAACCTTAAAACTCTAGACATAATCATTTCTCATGTTGTGTCTCCCACTATCTTATACAAAAATTAATTATTTTTTTTTCTTTAACCTTAATCCATAAATAATTTCATCCCTTAGTAATCCCTTTTAATGTCATTAAATTAATTCAGCAATTTTTGGCAACCTTTTGCCCCAATTTGAATCTAATTAAATTCTTGAGTTAAAAAATTATCTTTTTACCTTTGGTGTCCAAATTTCACCAAACTTCACCGAAATAATCTCGAGGTCCTCACCTTCAATAATCTGTCTAAAAGTTCCAAAAAAAAACCTTAAATTAGTTAATATTTAATCTGATAGTTTTACAAATATTAACATACTTGAGAGTTGTCGCACTCTCCCTACCTTGGGAATATTGGTCCCTAAATTTGAGTCTCGCTATCTCCGAACAAATGACGATACTTTTCTTTCATCAGACTTTCCACTTCCCTTGTTGCTTCTTCCTCAGAATGCCTCTGCCACAACACTTTCACTAATGGGATAGTTTTGGATCTCAGCACTTTCTCTCTGCGATCTAGGATCGCGAATTTAGGAATGGCAATGGGTACCCTATAAACGGGTATTCAGACTACCCGACCCGATTAAGTAGGATTAGGGTAGTGTATAATCGGGTTCGGGTAGTAAAATTACTACTCGTCATGGGTTCAGGTAGGGTTTGGGTAGTTACCTTAGGGTATCCGCTACCCGAACCCGATTATAAATAATAATTAATTAGTATGATAATTATATTTTTTTATATATAAATTATTTATTATTATTGTATTTAATTAAATTAATTCATCAAATATCATAATTATGATTTTTTAACTTTAATTTATATTTATTGGTTAAATTAAATTTATTAACTTAACTTTTTAAATAAATTAATCCAAAATTGATTTTAAATTTAAATTGGAAAGTCAAATTTTCATTTAATAAATGGGTATTTAACGGGTTCGGGTAGTTAAACGGGTATTTTCAATTTTATAGGGTTAGGGTTCGGGTAACACAAATCAAAATAATCGGGTAGTTAATTGGGTTTGGGTATCCCAAAGTTAGTAGGTACCCAACCCGTTTACATTCCTAATCCTGATAAGCTTCTCTTTATACGTGAGATCATTCCGAATATCTAATTTTCCATAGTCCACCACATGAGAAGCATCTAGGTGATATTTGCATAACATTGACACATTAAACACATTGTGCACACTTTTAGTTACGATAGTAGAGCTAGTCTGTATGCAACTTCATTGATCCTTTTGAGAACCTCAAATGGTCTCACATACCTTGAACTAAGTTTGCCTTTTTTCCTGAATCTCATAATGCTTTTTGAAGGAGAAACTTTCAAGAATACCAAGTCACTTACAACAAACTCTAGATGTCTCCTACGATTGTCGGCGTATGACTTCTGTATACTTTGGGTAGTTTTAAGCCTGTCATAGATAAGTTTCACACTATCCGAAGCTTGCTGAACCAAATCAGGTGCAAATAATTTTTTGTCTTCCACTTCCCATCCCACTGGAGATCTACACTTCTTTTCGTACAATGCTTCATACGAGGCCATACCAATACTCGAATAAAAACTGTTGTTGTATGCAAATTTCACCAGCGGAAAATGATTATCCCATGAAGCCTTGTAATCAAGTGCACATGCTCTCGATAGTCTTCGGGAGTCTGAATGGTTCTCTCGGACTAACCATCAATCTGGGGATGGTAAGTAGTGCTGAAATGTAGTTGAGTTCCCATTGCTTCCTGAAACTTCTCCCACAACTTGGAAGTAAATAGGGAATCTCGATCAAATACTATGATCACTAGGATACCATGTAACCGAACAATTTCTCGAACATAGAGATCTGCCAAAGCACTGAGAGAATCTATAGCCCTGATGGCTAAGAAGCTAGCTGATTTAGTTAGTCTATCCACTATCACCCAAATGTCATCATGCTGTCTCTTAGTTCTCAAAAGACTTAGCATGAAACATGCTCTTATTTCTAATTCGGAATAGACAATGGTTGGAGCAATCCAACAGGCTTTTTATGCTCTACCTTTACTTGTTGACACACCAAACATCTTGCAACAAAACCAGCGATGTCTTTCTTCATTCCAGCCCGGTAGTGTAAGCTACATAGGTTTTGAAATATCTTAATGCTACTCGGGTGCATAACATACTTCAAGCTATGAGCTTTTTTCTAAAATCAACTTCTTTAGTTTTTGATTATCCGGAATGTACATTCGTCCCTTGTACTTTACATCCCATGATTCCCGAACCTGAAATCAGCTTTTTCATTCCGTTTCCCTTCATTTTCACAAACAATCTCTCTTAGTCACAGATCCTCTTTCTGCTCTCGATGAATTTGATCAATCAAGTCAAGCTCAATTTCATACTAGTAGTCATACAACCTTTCCCATATGGTCTTATTTCTAAACTCAGGGCTGCAAACTGCTGCAGCATACACTATTCCTAAACCATTAGCGCATTTACTATGACATTAGCCTTGCCTGGATGGTATAGAATTTCACAGTCATAATCCTTCAACAATTCCATCCATCTCTATTGACGCATGTTTAACTCTTTCTGGGAGAACAAATACTTCAGACTCTTGTAATCTATGAAAACTTGAAATGTTTCTCCATAGAGATAATGGCACCAAATCTTAAGTGCAAGCACTACTGCTATGACTTCTAAGTCATGTGTTGGATAGTTCTTCTCATGGCCCTTCAATTGATGAGAACCATAAGCTATCACCTTCCTATGCTGTATCAGAACACAACCCAATCTATGACACGAGGCATCAATGTAGACAGCAAAATCTCCAGACCCACTGGAAATAGTCAATATTGGAGCAAAGGTAAGCCATCTTTTCAATTCTTGGAAGCCGTTCTCTTATGCCTCATTCTAGTCAAAATTCACTCTTTTCCGAGTGAGACGGTTTAGTGGTGCAGCAATTTTAGAGAAACCATCTACAAATCTTCTGTAATAACCGGCTAAACCGGAAAACTACAAACTTCAGTTACTATCTGAAGCCTTTCCCACTTCAGAATAGCTTCAATCTATGACGGATCTACTGACACCCCATCCTTCGACACGATATGCCCCAAAAAAACAATATGATTCATCCAGAAGTTACATTTACTGAGCTTAGCATACAACTTCTTGTCTCTAAGGACTTGGAGTACTATTCGCAGATGTTGTTCATGCTCGTTTACTGACTTGGAATAAATAAAGATGTCATCTATGAAGACGATCACAAACAAGTCTAAGAAGGGCTTGGACACCTTATTCATCAAGCTTATAAAAACTATAGGTGCATTAGTCAAGCCAAAAGGCATCACTAGGAATTCATAATGGCCATATTTGGTCTGGAATGCTATTTTGAGAACATATTCCTCTCAAATCCTTAGCCAATGATAGCCAAATCTGAGGTTTATCTTAAAAAACACTATAACACCTTTCAGTTGATCAAACAGGTCATCAATCCTTGACAAAAGGAACTTATTCTTAATTGTTGCCTTATTAAGCAACCTGTAGTCAATGCATAGTCTTAAGCTGCCATCCTTCTTCCTAACAAATAATATTGGTGCACCCCAGGGAGATACATTTGGGCGTATGAATCCCAAATTAAGTAGCTCTTGAAATTACTTCTTCAATTCATCCAATTTGACTAGAGCCATTCTATAAGGTACCTTTAAGATTGGCTAAGTACCCGGGACTAAGTCGATGGTGAACTCAATCTCTCGTTCAAGTGGCAGACCGGGTAAGTCATCGGGGAATACATCAGAAAATTCTCTGACAAGTGGTATATTCTCTAATTTAGGATGTTTCCTTCAGGTATCTTCCATAAAGGCTAAGTATCCTTAACAAAATAGCATACATTTTTAGACATCTCAATCATTCAAATCATACTACTATTTTATTATCATTTATCAAAAGATATTACAACTGTTTCAAGTAGGGAGAACACTACAGTCTTCTTATAATAATCTAACTGAGCGTGATGTTTAGCTAACCAATCCATACTTAGGATTACATCAAAGTCCTTCATATTTAACAAAATCAGGTCAGCTAGTAGATTGCTATCTTTCACCTTTATCTCACAGTTCTAGTATACAACATTAGTTATCTGTGATCCCTTTAAAGGTGTACTAACATGCAATATGTGTTCTAAATTTACAGGTTCTACTTTAATCCTACTAGTAAAATATAGAGCAATAAAGGAATGAGTAAAACCAGGGTCAATTAGAACATAAGCTTCAAAATCAGCTGCAGTGAGCTTCCTTTTACACAAAATCTATACGGAAGCCTCATCTAATGCAAAGACTCGACCCTAAGCTACTGACTTCTTGCCCTTATCAATTGCCTTACCTTTATCACCAGTTGATTATTCAGAGGCCCTTTCTGAAGCCTTACAATTGGGACAATCCTTGATCATATGTCTATGTTTCCTATAGTGAAAATAGGCTCCCATGTCTCTGTAATAGGGTCTAGTACTGTGATTATTGCCACACTTGGAACAAGTTGGACATTTCTTAGTCTTATCCCCTTTCTGTCTATTCCCATCAGTCTTTTACTTCTTTTCTAACTGTTTGCCCCTATAGGGCATTCTATCCATTGTGCTCTTTTCCTTTCCCTTACTCTTCCCTTTGTGCCTATATTCTTATTAAATCATATCGTAGTCTAGCTCTACCATCTAAGCTCATTAAAGGGCTTCACATAGTTATTGATGACTAGCACCTCCATTTTACTCTTGATGCTAGGCCTCAATCTCAAAATGAACTTGATGGTCCAAGCCTTCTCATCCCTAAAAGCAAACGAATCATATCAGCACAGAGTAAAGAACCGTTATTCATACTCATCTATAGAGTTAGAACCCTATGTCAGTCTTAGGAAATCAGCATGTCTCTTTCTTTGGGCAAGCTTAGGGATATATTGCTTAGAGAAGCTTTCCAGAAATGCTTCCCAAGTGATATCAAGATGACTGTCCCTCAATAATTTCTCCGTTAATTCCCACCATACTTCTGCTTTTTCCCGAAACATAAACACGACCAGTTTTACTTTCTTTGTAAAACTGCAGCCTATGTACTTGAGTAACTTCTCTAATTGCTTGACCCATTCTTCGACTACATCCGAGTCCTTTTCACCTTTGAAAGTGGGCAGATTCATTTTCTAAAATTGTCGCAGTCGATTCAGATTCTTATCCACCTGGTCCCTAATCTGTGGTGATGGCGGCATTGGAGGTTGTGGAGCTACAAGTGGTTGCGGTGGTGTTGGTGGCTATGGCGGTGCAACCAATTACTGTTGCGGAGCAGCCTGAAGTTGTGGCATAGAGGAGGGGCTGTTGCTTGTACTGGAGCCCGACCTAGAGGCTGATTAGGGTTGTCTCCACATTGTTGTGCTATGAAGGCTGTGAGATTTTACATTGTTTGTTGCAATTCCCCAACAGTCCTAGATAGCTGGCTCATCTTAATATTGAGATCTGGGTCTTGAAGAAATTGTGGAGGAAGCGGAGGGGTTGGAGATCTAGACAATCCTCGGGGAGGAGCTTGTCATCCACCTTTCCTTATTATAGCTTTTTACTTCCCTGAAATGTAAATAAACAATTTAGTATAGTTCATATGACAACCGTAGTTTAAGAAAAACATAGGCACAGTGTACTAGGATAGAAGCTAAATCTATCGACTTACACAGATACGGACAAACCACTCTGATACGAACCTGACAAGTCTTATTCTTCTTAATTATCTTACGAAAACCAAAATTTGCGAGCAAATTTTTTATTTTTCCTTTACTTTATTTATATCGTTTGTTGGTGACTGTATAGGTTACATAGACACGCATATTATCAAGATTCATTTAAGCGATACTAAGATCACTAAGGTCCCACTTCATTCATCTTGTAATTAATTCATATAACATCATGTAAAATAATATCATCAAAATCAAAGAACATCAGTTTATTGTTAAAATGATAACATCATCAACGTTGAACTATCATCAACCAATACATACTGATATCATGTTACGCATAACTTACATCCCAGACAATATATATACATATGACCAAAAAGTACAAAATACACTGTGTCATAATCCACCTGTGTCTATATAACCTACTAGGAGCCGTATACCTTACACAGTTCATAGGAATCACTTAACTGTCCTTCAAAGCTTTAATTGAATACTTAAAGAATTTTTTCACCTCAAAATATTCACGAAACATGCTCGTTCTCATGAAGAGGCTTCATCATTAAAATATATTACAATCTTAAAGTTCTATAAATTTTGAAGACAAATGAAAATTCTTAATATTGAAATTATTCTTTTTAAACTTTTCAACACTTAGATAAAATTCGAAAAGAATATTTTCGCCTAAGAAATTTTCATTCATTGCACTCTTGCAAAACTTAAAAATTCCATCGTCGGTTGAA
Source organism: Heritiera littoralis (assembly GCA_031772115.1). Taxonomy (NCBI): domain Eukaryota; kingdom Viridiplantae; phylum Streptophyta; class Magnoliopsida; order Malvales; family Malvaceae; genus Heritiera; species Heritiera littoralis. The sequence goes on along the minus strand of JAPDPK010000168.1, from coordinate 995,797 downwards.
TTTTTATTTTGTTCATATTTTTAATGAAAAATGCATATTAAATTTTTATTATTTTTAACAAAATTCTTTTAAATTATCATTTTATTTATCTATTTACTTTTTAAGTTTAACAGAAAAAACCTTGATATTGAAATTATTTTCTCCAAAATTTTCAACACTTTGGTCAAATTGAGGAGATGTAATTTCTCACCTAACAATTTCTCACACGTTGCACACTTGCAAGATATGAGAATTCTATCATAAGTTGGATTTTAATTCAAATTTCATGAACAAATTTGTTTACAAAGATTATTATTATTATTATTATTATTATTATTATTATTATTATTATTATTATTATTATTATTATTATTATTATTATGTAGAAACTTTTTTTAAAAAAATTTATCCATACTCCCCAACAGTTTGAATGAATATGGAAAAAAGAATTCATCATTTCAATTTCGAAGATATTTGCACGTTTGCAATTGCAATACCTTTATCACTATTAGGTTTAAATTAAACAATTTATATATTTCTTTTTTTCTTCTTTCATCTTTGCGTTTGTATTGACTAAACTATTCTTTTAAAATCTTTTATAGGTAAACGCCTGTTAATATTTTTATTTTTTATTATTTAATTATTTTTAATTATTTTTAAAAAATAAATTGAAAATTCTTTACTAAAATTCACTATATCCCTCAATGCTTTGATTGAATATAGAAAATTCCCACCATTTAGAAATTTCTTAAATATTTGCACACTGGCAATCTTCTTAGATATTATATTGAATGAACCTCAATTTATCCCAAAATTTATTGATAATTCACTAAATAAATTTAATTTAAGAAACAATGTTTTTCTAATTTAACTTAATTTATGAGTGTTAATTTAATTTACAAATTTGAATCTAAATTACCCCATAAAAAAACCACTTAATATTCTTAAATTCTTTTACTCATAATTTTCACTTAATATCCTATATTAACTTATATTGTCTCTTAAAAATAGTATACAAGTTAAATAGATGAGAAAAAATTGATAAAGCAAAAATTTAAACTAAAAGGAACAAAAGAAAAAAGTAAGTAAATGAATTAATTAGAAAACAAACTTGGAAGTCTTTAGCTGACTTTTTCATCTTCCTTTCCATTTTTCTCTCTTTTTTCTCCTTTCTTCTCCAAACCAATGCTTGCAAGGAATGGTGGCAATAGTACGATGTAGGAGGCTTGGAGTGGTGGGGAATGTGCAGTGCACAACAAGACTAATGGTGATGTAGTAGTGATTGTTAGAACTTAAATCAGCTCACCAAGTCACTGACATGAATCAAAACCAAAATAAAAATAACTTTGGGTGTGTAGAGCCAAAAACACACCATCCACAACCACTAGTATGATTGCTTGAAGGGAGGAAGCGTCATCGGAGGTCCTCCCACGCCTAGCTACAATCCCATGGAGTTTTCTATAAAGATGAAAGCGAAACCCATGTTAGAAGATGAGAAAATGTAAGAGAGAGAGAGAGGAGAAACTACTGTTGTTCACTCCTCAATAACAAGTGATTAATGGGCTACCACTTATATATCTATGCCAACAGTAGGGACCTCCCCTATATTATGTCATGTATTATACCCATCCCATTACGAGTTAATACATGTATAATATACATACATTACATATATATGATCACACTTTATACTAAAGTATACTACTAATTAAATTATATGATTGTAATTATACTTAACTAGTTCATATTAATAAAGGTATTTCAACGCTCCCACTTGGACAGTTAAGTAATTAACAAAAACATCATATAATATCAGTAGGTATTCATAAGCCCTCTAGATACATTGTACCGAAAGGGTACAAATGCGTAGACTTATAAATACTTTAACAATAATAAGCCTTTACAAGTTTCAAAATGAATCATACTAACAAGGTACATATGCATAAACTCATAAAGACTTCAACAAAAATAGTAGTATAAAAGTGTGAAATGGAAATGATATGAAAGCAAAATCAAATATCCATTTTTATTAGGTCCATGCGTCTAAACCGAATATGCATTGCTTCAACAGAAACACATTAGACTAATACAGAATGTCTCATCTAATATAATGCATATTCATCAGAATGTGTGTAAATAGAATATGCATATATAGCATGTAGGAATCCATTAATACAGTTATAACTGATTTCGTTACACACAGCTCCCACTAACTTAATATAACAAAAGACCCTATATGCCTCATATAAGTTTCATGTCTTTAAACACTTAGGCAACCAAACTTTTAGTTAGTGGATACTAGAATGAGCTCTCTAATTATGTGCTCTACAATCTAATCAAACAATGGATTCCATTAGTTTCTCTCTAACAAACCGAAAAATGATATCTATACATTTGGAGTGTGAGGAACTCCTAGCATTTTAGAAGAGAAAGTGTTGCAGCATTACCACAATACAACTCCAGGACTTCAAAATAGCAACCATAAAAAACCAACCTTGAAATGAAATTTTGCAACCCAAATGGCCTATCATGTAGCTTTATAGTATGCTACAAGGATGTTATAAGCATTTGTTTCACACTTTTTAAGAACCAGTTCCTACATATAATGCAAATATATATATATATATATAACTAGAAATTGGTTTCCATCATCTGGCTAGCATGCAAAATCAGCATCAAAATATCTAACTAAACCTAGAATGTCAGATTTGTTGATATCCAAATACTCTCATTGCAACTTCTAGCTCTCTATTATAGGATCGCTTAAGGATCACTGAAGTACACTTATAATATACTCAACATCAGAATGTGTACTGACTTAAGCATTCAGTAATTACCGACAACAAGGTATACATAACACTCGACATGAGCTCTTTTATCATTACTTTGAGGACTTTGAGACTTTCATAGTATGTCACTTTTCACGAAAGAGTACCTTATAGGAGAACAATATACAATAAACCTACTTAACATACACAACGTAGGTTTCATAAGACCAATGAGCAAGCCTATAAATACGTCACGAAGAGTCTCAATCCATAAAATAGAATGAGGCCTCACTTATATTCTTTATCCTGAAGTGACATGATGACATGAAATTTATCTCATACAACAGGTTAGTGCTATAGGCTGCTATTGGATGTCATTAGTTTATAGCACAGCAAACAGATAACTACTCCTACTAACCTTGTAATGGGTCTATTTACAAAAAGTGTTATCCTTAAAGTGACTACCTTATTACTTTGGATACAGTCTGGATGCCTTTTAATGTCTGCAAATGAACTCCTTAAGCTCACAAACTATATGTTACATCTTAAGAACTACAATATTTTAGGTTGCTTCATTTAGGCATTTTAATGCTTGCACGATATAACTTCTAATCAAAATAAGCTACCAATTCCCATCATGATTCTAAAAAAATCTTTGGTCGAAACTGGAGAGAAGGTTTTCTTTAAAACCAATTCCTTCTCTTTATTTAAAGCCTTTGGCCAACTTTGACTTTAAATCTTCTATTTTGGTCTAAAGTCTCTTTGGCCTACAATGATGTGACAACTCAAATAGATCTCATACATTTTTATACAACATAGATGCTTACTCATCTTGCATGACAAATATCTAAATCCAAAAGTTTGGATTAATATAGCCTCCTAACAAACATCAGAATCAGAAGACACATGAATCTCATATTCATGTTCCTCTATAAGGTCAGGTACAAGTTCAAAATATAGTATTGGGATCAACTGTTGATTCCATCGATTGGCTTTTTCCATCAGAAGGTAAAACATATATGGAACTGCACAACAATATGTACTTCTTTGATGACTTTGTGGAGTTCACAACTCCCACTCTTTAAGTCATCCTCTAAATAACTTACACAGTCAGACTCAATGATTCTAGTATCACATGATGAGAAACCAAAATCTAAAATCTCTTTAGTCAATAAAATATCCAACAAAATCGTCGCTAATAGTATTCTTGTCAAGTTTTCCTAATTGTGGGTTATGGGCCTTTGCCTTCCTTTATAACCCCTAACACAACAAGTGGCGCAAGCTCAACTTCTTATCTAACTAAAACTTAAGATGAATTTGGGAACTGGTTTTGCTTGAATCTCAACTTAAAATGTGAGTTGTAGTTCTCGTAATTTCACTCCACCTGAATTTCAAAATTTTGGAGTGCCACATCAGAATATACTAATAATTATTATTATTGCAATCTCATTTTGTTTCGGTATTCCAAGCACAGTATACTAGGTGTCAACACATAATCCTATAGTGTGCTTGACCAGAAAATTGGTATAGGATTTCACCTAGCTTTATTGTACTGACCATATTATTATCACCCCTGTCTGACCATTGCCTTAAGCAACTTATCTTTCGTAAGCTACGCAATAAAATCAATCAAAATGCTTAAGGCCTCTATAAGATCAGATATTTCACTCTATATGACCTAAACTAGAATGGCCTTTAGTGAAAGTGATGAATATATCCAGCAAAAAACTAAATGTGGAAATCATCTACAAATGTCAATATAACTTAGTTCCTAATCATCTCATTATCTACTAATCATATCCTTAACATTAGCAATAAGATTTCCCTTAATGCAATCTCTACATATGCCTTAAAATGTCCCTAATTCTTATACTACAACATGATAGATTTCTCATCTATTCCATTATAATCAGAATCGACAGTCACATCATTCACTACTGAAGAAAATTTGCTTAACATTAAGGTACAAGTCTTCTATATATATATATATATCCATCATATAGAATGCCAAAATAAATACACATGTTGTTACTAAATAGAAATACTTTTCTATCATCTGAATGAAACGTATAAACTGACAGTAATTCCAAGACTGTCCACGGAATTGAACAACAATTGACTGATTCTTATGTTTTTAGTATGGATTTTAACCCCCCATTACCCATAGTCACAACTATTTTTCCCTTATTTGGTTTCTAGTTGTTTATGGCTTTATTGATAATAGCACCAGTATCCAACCACCAATAGTTAAAGGGCATATCTCCTAGATTGAATCAGAATAAAGGCCAACAGAATGCCTTTTACACACATCCTAATCTAGAAAAATTCTTACAATCTACTCTTTTATGCCCAAGTTTATGACAAAAGTGGCACATATTGATATTCAGAGGTATTGGTGGAACCAGAATGGGAAGTGGGCCTAGCAAATTTCTTCCTTTTTTAAATGACCTGATTGAGGCTTCTTGATGACATTACTTTTGCCAATCATATTGGCATATGTCATCATGTGGGCCAAATGAGATCAATTAACTCAAAAGATCACCTCCTCCTAGATGACAATATCACTTTTGATATTTAAATGCCATACTTTTTTCTGTCTATTAAGGTGCATTGAATGAGATCTACGAACTTGAAAGATCTCCCACTCTCCACCCTAAAAGGAAGTTATACAAGATCTGCTAGATATGGACTAGTCCTTTATTGCAACCTTCATCAATCATATGTGAACTATTTCTAAACAGCATCTGTAAATGCTTCATATCATCATTGATTGGAACACTTTCTCTGATGTGCTCATTCATGATGTACCCTATATAATTAGAGAATTTTTATTTGAGTGTTCCTGAAATCCATAATAATACTTTGTCCTCAAAGAGCTCACATTATTGGGTATAGAAGATGGATTGACACTCGGAGCTACTTCCAAGTTCAGTATGCCCCATAACTGTAGAGAGTGATTCCATACCATTTGTCTAATTTGATCCTGCTAGAGACTTCATATGTGATAGTTGCATAGATAATCAGAATTTATAGAGGTTAGTGAAATAACTCAAGCAATATTAAATTTATTCCACAACATGCTGTAGAGGATAAGAGAAAACTAGTTGAATATAAATTTGAATGATAGCCCACCGACACAGTAGGAAAGTTATGTTATATCCAAACTAAAATCCTCTCCTATCCAAGCATCCTTTAAAGCAACAAGCAATCCAACAGAGAAAGAATTGTCACTTCTAGAGATTTTCATAAATTTGCAATTGTCACTAAGCATTACCTTATTATTCTCTCTTTAAAATTACCAAAACAATTGTCAAAAAATCTTCATGACTATTCTTGCAACAGGCAAGTAATAATCAATCCAGTTAATGATTTTGAATTTTAAGAATATTCAAAAAATTAATTGACTAAAATTAACTACACCCAAAATATGCAATTCTTGAAGCATATGTAGCAATTTTAGGTCCAACATTAATTAATTAATTCCACAAGATTGTGAATATTCAAATAATAAGGCAATGGTATTTTGAGAGTCTATTAGTTTAAATAAATTATCAACTGAATAGGTAGCCTAAATCCAGAGAACTAGCTCAAACAAAATACCCCAAATAATTTATTTAAACCCATTTAATTAAGCCAATTATCAACAACATTTTTATAGGCACGGATATATTTCAAAATTAAGTGAATTATGAATTAAATTGGCTATTGAATTTCTGAAATTACCCCAAAATTAATTCATTCGAAAAATTCACTTATACCCCTTTAATTTTGGGCTTAGCAAATAATTAAGGCTATTACAAACAATTGGCCTATAATCAAAATGGCCCAAGGATTAATTAACCTGACAGCCCATAATTAATTAATCAAAAAGACCAATTAAACTATTACCCAAACTGGTCTACTAATTAATTATGCATAATGGTCAATAATTAATCCAAGTTCAATAGCTAAAAAAATTAATTAATCAATATGCCCCCAAAATAAATTAGGCAAAACGGCCATAAAATTTAATAATTTTATTATCCAAAATTACTAAGTGGCCAATAATTAAACTAACAAAATTGGGATCCAACAAAATACCCCACCAATTTAATTCAACATAGGCCAACAAATGAAATAGCTCATAATTTAACAATTTTTTCCCAAAAATTATTAAACTAAATGGCCAAAATAAATTTCCAAACTAATGGCCCAATATAAATAAAGAATTCATGGCCTAAAAGCATTAAAATCCCAAATCACCAAAAGGGAAATGACCCAAAACGGAATGGCCCATAAAATTCAAATTCCATAATGGCCTAAGAAAAAAAAACCTTAACCCATTAAAAAAAAAACAAGGCCCAACAGAACAAGTGTTTTTTTTTAAGAGTTTTCCAATCTGGCGCGTGCATTACACACGCCTGAATATTGTCTCTGGTGCGTGACGTTCACACACCAGAAAATAGTATGGGGAGCGTGCTCTACATGCGCCCTAGAGTCTTCTTCCTCTCCCATTTTTTGCGAATGGGTTTTGCAAAACTTGGGGGTTTTTTAACCTAACCAAACTTGATTTCCCTTTATTTCAGTCGTTTTAAGCTCTAGAAAACCGATATTTTTATGCCCAAGTAGCTAGCAATAGTAAAACACGAAATTTGGGTCAAAATATTCATGAAAAATGCATGGGTTATATAAATCAAAAATACCAAAAGAAAATTTCAAGTATTTTTAAGTTTCATTCGTGGTTAGTTTTCGAATTAGTCAATAATTTCAAAGTGAGGAGGCTCTGATACTAATTGTTAGAACTTAAATTAGCTCACCAAGTCACTTACATGAATCAAAACCAAAATAAAACTAACCTTAGGTGGGTATCGTCAAAAACCCACCATCCACCGCCACTAAACGACTGCTTGAAGGGAGGAAGCGCCGTTGAAGGTCCACCTGCACCTGGCTGCAATCTTATGGAGTTTTTCTGTAAAGATGAAAGCAAAACCCATGTTAGAAGATAAGAAAATGAGAGAGAGAGAGAGAGGAGAGAGAGAGAGAGAGAGAGAGACTATTGTTGTTCACTCCTTAATAATAAGTGATCAATGGGCCACTGCTTATATATCTATGCCAACAGTAAGGACCTCTCCTATATTGAGTCATGTATTATACTCATCCAATTATGGGTTAATACACGTATAATATACATACATTACATATATATGGTCACACTTTATACTAAATTTTACTACTAATTAAATTTATATGATGTTAATTACACTTAACTAGTTCACATTAATAGAGTTATTTTACTAGTGATGGCAGCAAGAAATGTAGCAGTATAGGCGGTATAGGCAGGGAACACAAAAGTTTGGTCTAAGGAGGCTTGCAGCAATAGTAAACCCAAGATAGACACAAAGCAACACACAGTAAAGCAAGCTCACTCTGTAAGTAGCCAGCAAACCGGAAACAACCAATGGCAAGATAGTGTACCACTGCAATAACAATAGGTTTAAAAGAAATACACACAGCAAGATGGCAATAACCCAAAAAAAATGAACAAAGTTGGATAAAAATAAAAGCAACAATGCAAAATTTGGTATAACATCTTTGAATTGTTTTACTTCTCGGTTTTCTTTTGGTCTCTCTATCCTTGTCTTGTCTTTTGAAAACTGTCGAACCCTTTTTATATAGGGATTATTTCATCACATTTTCATTCATTTTGGCCCTTAGCTCATGGCTGTCTTTAAGGGAGACTCTCATTGATAGATTTTTGTCAACCTTATTTTAGGTTTAATTGTTGATTATTCTCTTCTTTTTTGGGTAGCAAATCAATTTAGTCAACCCTTATTTAGTTTAAGTGAAGAGTGGTATGATAGGGTACATGTTAGATCATTTTCAAAATAAGTGAACGAATAATTGATTAAATATTAAATTTAATCAATAAATTAAGAAATTAATGCTTTAGTAAGGCTCTGAGTTAAGAAAATCAAATTAAATTTGATTAAGTAAAGCTTGTAAGGGTAGTCAACTACCTATATAAGGCAGTCAACTGCCCTTGTGCAAGAAACTTTCTATAATAAATTTGCACTAAGGCAATTGGATGCCTTGGGAAGGCAGTCAACTGCGTTGGGGATAGTCAACTACCTATATAAGGCAGTCAACTGCTTTGCGGACAGTCAACTGCTTATATAGGATAGTCAACTGCCTATAATGAAGTCAAGCTTTTGTATAAAATTAATGCTAGAGCAGCCGACTACTCTATTTGGAAATTATGCACTGTTATAAAAATACACTAGGGCATTCAACTGTCATTTTCCAGTTGTCGTAACGATTTTTGTCCGGAGACCTAATCGCTAGACGTAACGCTATGGAGTCGCCACCAATCAATTTTAACTTAGGTGTGATTGGTCACCTATTCAAAGCTAAGGATAAGTGCATTGATCTATGTTCCAAATTTTGGGTTCGGGAGTACGGTTACGTGTGAGGAAGGTATTAGCACCCCCACAACGCTCGTCCAATGGACGGTACCAATTAATCATGTTTTATCTTTAGCAATCTTGATTTAAATGGTCTTTTATTCTTAACTAAAATTTTTCTTTTTATTATTTTCCTTAGGATATTCTCCAACACTTTGATCGAATTCCCAAGGAAATTTTGTTACCTCAAGAGTATTCACGGGACACATTCATCCTTGTGAAGAGGCTCCGTCGTCGGTCTAATATATTATGTTTTAATTTTCTATTTTATTTACTCTTGGAATAAAAATCTTTAATATTGAAATTATTTTCCCTAAATTTTCCAACACTTTGGTCAAATTTAGAAGAAATATCTTCTCACCTAATAATTTTCTAAATATCGCACACTCGCGAAATTCTAACATTTCAGCATCGATTAAGTTTTCATTTTCTACTATTATATAAGAAAATATACAATTTTATTAAAAGATTATTCATTATTATCATTTTCTAAAAATTTATTTTTGAATTAGACAAATTCTTTTTATAAGTTTTTGTGAAAAATTTCCCTACATCCTTCAACACTTTGATCGAATGTAGAGAATTGAAGTTATTAAGTTTTGTTCCAAATTTTCCAACACTTTGGTGAAACTTGAAAAAAATCATTTTTAATTAAAGATTTATTTTTAATCCACTGATTCGTCCAGAATAGCTCACCATGCACGAGATGTCACTCTTTTTAACTTGCCACGCATTAACTTGTTGGCAAAAGCTCGCCCTCTTATAGCTCGCCAAACACAAATCATTTTACATAAGAGCTCGCCCTTTAACAAATTGGTTTTTTTTTAAAAAAATCAAATTTTGTAACTTAACAGCTCGCCCCTAAAAAGTTAGTTTTTGCGAAAATTTTCTCTACATCCTTCAACACTTTGATCGAATGTAAAGAATTGAAATTATTAATTTTGTTCTAAATTTTCCAATATTTTGGTGAAATTTGAAAAATGATTTTTATTTTTTATAATTATAGATTTATTTTCAATTTACTAGCTCGCCTGAAACAGTTCGCCTCGCACAAAATAACTTATGTGCTACAGCTCGCCCCATGGAACAACTCGCCATGCACGAGTTATTTACAAGAGCTCGCCCTATACAAGTAGAGCATGGAGAGCTCGCCTACTCAGTAGAGCTTACGCCATACAATTGAACTAGAGTGTTGCGAGATCGCCTACCACTTAATTCGCCATACACGTGGACTAACGCGTATAGTGAGATCGCCGGCCCACTATAGATCACCCACACATGTGGACTGGTGCGTAGCGAGTTCACCCATGCAATTGAACTAGTGCAATGAGCTCGCCCGCAAGGATATCGAATAAGATTTGGGCGAGGTATATTTATCTAGACACGGGATTTATTTAAAACTTCTTAAATGAAGAAGGCAGAGTACACTTACAGTGTTTGGCTCGTTGAAGTTTTGTTGAGCTCGCCTTTCAATTTTCTGGATTGGTCGCCTCTAGTCCAACCAAAAGTCGCCTCTCGCTACCACACTTTCTTCTTCCCAGTAACAAATGTGGATACTGCTCACTGTCGTCCACGCATCCTTTTCACTGCTCCAGTCACCGTCCCAATCACACCAGAACTGAAATTGAGATTTTTGCTATTGAAGGTAGTTGAATTCTTTCTTTTTCTCTGTCTCTCCATTTTTCTATGTTCTTCCCTTTGTCCTTATCTCTGTTCTTCTTTAGACTATTTATAAGCATTTTCAGTCAAAAAAAATCAGACGAAATCCTTAAAACCAGGGATTATAATCCATTGTTTTGCTGGTTTTTTCTGAGCATTCTTAAATGCTTGCTTGAAAATCTTAGTTTTTCCATGTGGATGTAAAGTTGCAGAGGATCTTGGAACCGATCTTCCTTTCTTCTTCATCTTTTCCGAGCAATTTTTAGTCAATAAAATCGGAGCAAATTAATTTTTAGAAGACTTTCACTGCAAATGAGGTTTGTCTAGAGGTCGGCGAGGATAGCAGAGCTAAGCTTAGGGTGGCTGTCTGACAGCCTTCACGCCGGTGTTGTTGACATTGTTCTTTCTTTCTTTTTTCTTTTCCTCGAGCAGCTTTTTATGTATTCCTTAGTCAACAAAAGCGGATCAAATCTTTAAGAGATTATGATTACTTTACGCAGTCGGTGTCAGTGAAGTTGGTGAGACAACAGGGATCCGGCGACCTCAAGGCAGGCGAACACCCATCGGCGAACTAGCGACCTCAAGGCTGGCGAACACTACTCGGCGAACTCTATTATTATTTTTTTTTAATACTTTTTTTTAATTATTTATTATTAATTTTTTCTTTATTTATTTATTTTTTTTTATTATTATTATTTATTATTTTATGTTATTATTATTTTTTAATACCGATTTTCTTTTCCCTTTTTTTATTTTATTTTTTAACAAATTCAAATATATGATTAAATAGATTTAAAATTCCAGACAAAATTAAGTGTCTACACCAGTATCTAACCGCTCCAATATAAAAGTGCATATAACGACTAGTTTCTTGCTTGAAGAGTTGCAAACTCTTAAAAGATGTTCTTTCACTTCTGAACAATTAAGAAATATAACCATTAGCTTTTAGAAGTTGTGATCTTGTTAAGCAATTATGTTTATTGAATCAAACAAACAAATAAATAATGATGTCACTTGATTAAAAGATCATGTCACTTGGAATTAGCATCCATAAATAGAAATGTTAAGTTCAGACTTAAGGCACACCAAGAATCATAAGAACTATTATATTCTCTTTTTCTTCTCACTCTCAAACTAGAGTTAAATCTCTTGGCATTATTTGCTATAGAAAATTGTAACTAAGACAATATACTTTTGTACTTGTCAAAAGTGTTTAGTGGTTTAATTTCACTAATGCAAAGTGATTTTAAACAATGGCTTCTTTGTATTTTAGGGATATCCGATAAACCTCTATGCATACCATAATTAGTAAGGGCAAAATAATCCTAAGGAAAGTGATATTATAGCAGCGCACCTAAAAGTCATTTCTACACTTGTTCGTAATTACCAAGAAGATCAAAGTCTAAGGTGATTCAAAGCGCTCAAGCAAACTCAAGGTCATCTTCATATCCACCAAGGAGGTTCAACATCAAAGCAATTTCTTAAACAACGACACATGGGGTGCATGGGGTTTATATGGACTTTGCATGGGGTTTAGTCCTTTAGGGTTTGAACAACCTAAGTGTTAGGATAGGGTTTAAACATAGATTAGGGTGGTTTAGGGTTAATAATGGATTTTAGGGTTTAGGGTGGTTTACGGTTTTACCAGAACGTTGACTTGCTTCCAATTTATTTTTTATTTTTTATTTTTATTATTTTGAATTTTTTGAATTGTTCGAATAAAATTAAGTGTCTATAGATATTATGAAAAGTATCAAATATATATTTAGAGTTAATTAGGGCTTATTAGGTTTTGAATTGTGGTTTGATAAGTTCAGTTCGACTGGATTAAATATATTTTCGAATATGAAATATTTTATTAATTTTACATGTACTCACTTTTTTTATTTATTTAAATGGCTAGTGTTAGCTCTCGTTACTTAAAAAAAAAAAAAAAGTAACGGTCCTGCTGAGAATTCTTTCTCTTCATGGACCGATAAGATCACAGCGCCCTTACTGGAATGTTTGACACCCTCGTTAAGGGTAGAGAGCTATGTGTCAAATTGTCAGAAATTCCTCATCACGACAAATGGAAAAAAAAAAGTTCTATGGGCTTGTGCAAAATGTTTTCCAAAAAATATTAGTTGTTAAATTTTGAAATTTCATCAATGCCAATCTTAGAGAGAAAGTGGAATGTTTAGAATAAAACCAGCTATCTTTTAAAATATAATAATTAGAAATTCATATGTAAAAGAAAAATCTTCTTCTTCTCATGATAAAAAAAAAAATTCTTTGTATTGGTTCACGTATTGCCGATGAATGTGTAAAACAAGAGCTCTTGACATTTTTGAGAACGTAATTAATAAAGGTAACGTAAAGAATATATTGAATGATTTTTGTGACTAGTGATGCGAAATACAGACAATGGAAGAAAAGTCAAAGACTGCAACGTCGTTGTCAGGGTCGACATTATAGACTTTGGCATGTAAAAATTCAAAACAAGCCAAGAACATTAGGCTTATAAATAAATAAATATATATTATATGTAATCCCTTTTTATTCTGTTTTATAATTTCTAAGATGTTTAGCTGGGCAAATCACAGTGTGGCATATATGGAAAAGATATTAGCATTTCATGTCGTGCAAAAGTTGAGCAGGCAATATCTTTGTGTTGAATTTAGAGAGCACCGCGTAGAATTAAAGTTGTATAAAATGGAGAAAAATGATAACAATAATCAAGTTCAGTTCGAGGAAACTGGCTGATGGCAAAATGTTGTTTTCTAGCGAGGAAGTTATTTTACTTTGTCTCTTGCATGCATCTGACTTTTGTTTTCAAAATTACAATTTTCTTTTTCACGTGCCGCTGTTAACAGGGATTTTGGATTTATCAAAAGAGATTGATGATTAATCAAAGAAACAGGCACGGAAATCCAATAATGATTAAGGACCGGCCCACCCTTTTTGAAAATTTAATAAAGAGATCTTCAGGTTTGGTACCATAGGTAAATTTCATTTTGTTTGAAGTCGATTGATACAATTTATTGTAATGATTTAACATAAAGCATGTTCTGTTAGTATAAACTGCACTAATTTTCTTTTAGGATTTTCTAGTATTAATTCCAGTTCATCTTAAGTTGGTTTTAGGACTAACCCATTAGCTTCCACTGGTGGAGCCTTTTTCCACTCAAAATTTCAACTTTATTTTTTTTTAAGTGTTTTTTTTATTTCAATAAAAAATATTATTTAACAATTGATTTAATTATATTTTTTGTTTTAATTTTAAATCACTCAAAGTGTCAAGAAAGTTCTTATAATTCAATGAAAGGCTGAATAATTTATAGTTCTACTATTACTTTGAAAGTAATGATATTCTTAAAAGTTTAATGTTTAATGTTATCATAGTAATTTTTTATTAATTTTATGAGTTTGTTCCTTCTTGTTATTAGTATATTATTTGCATTTTATTTGCGTGTGTTAAATAGGTTTTGCAAAAAAAAAAAAAGTATGATAGTAATTTTCTCCCTTAAAATCAAATGTCAAAATTTGACATTGTCACAAGAGAATTGGTAATTAACTCTTATTACTGATTGTATGTTGAAAAAAACTTGAGTAAAAGGTTTTTGTGTTACAAAATGGTAAACTAAGTTGTGCCAAAGGATTTAAAAGTTTACTTTCTTTTTTGCTTTTATTTTTTGGGTTTATTTTGGATCCAATGCTTTGAAAAGTTAATTGATGCTTAGTATTCACCATATTGAAAGAATTGGTAACTAATTATTACACCAAAAGTGGGGCATAATAAATGTAAAAATATTAAGATATCTGTTACTAATAAAAAAATTGTAATTTTATTTTCTCTTTCTTTTTTTTACATGAGGTTTGATGCCAGTTACAGCTAAAAATCCTTTTTGCTAAGAGCTAATTTGGACGGACGAAGAAATTAATTTCAATGAGATTAAAAATAATACAAAAACGTTAAAAATATATATTTTTTAATAAAATAATCAAAAAAATTAAAAACAAAGGTAGAAAAATAATTCCACCCTCCTACAATTTTGTCTTTTTCATTTCCATCACACCGTGCCGCAGCCCACCAGGCAACTAAACTCACCCTAAAGCAATTGAAGGCTGCCATATGGAGTTTTTGCCTAAAATTTACTTGTGTCACTCAAATATCAATAGAGATATCTTATCGTCAATGTCAACGTTTGTTGTTTTGCTCATCTTTACTGGCCCAGTATCTTTTTCTTGGTTTCTTGGATTATGTCAGTTACTATTTGCTCAGGTGCTGGGCTTCAATAGCTGTGTTTCTTTTTTTTTTTTTGGTGAAACAATAGCTGTGTTTCTATAAATGGATGGAGTGATGAATAAGACTCAATGAACTTATAACCAAAAAAAAAGACTCAATGAACTCATAACCAAAAAAAAAAGACTCAATGAACTCAATGACTGTGTTGACTGGTTGAAGGCACAGGGCGCATGCCTCATTGCAATTAGTAAAGAGGAGATGCAAGTCGATACTAACATGTTAACGTCATCTTGATAATGAATACAGTGATCTTATTTCCATCTTTACCTAGTCTATATAAAAAAGACATCCTAATGGCTTTCTGTTTTTAGAATATAGGTTTAATAGCTAAATGTACCCTCAATCTTCTACATAAAATAGATATAAGTCCTAAACTCTTAATTTTATTGTAAAAGTCTATAAACTTTATTTTTATAATAAATAAGCTCTCAAACTTTAAAATAATGTAATTAAGTAAAATAAATAAGAGATTAAAGTCTTATTAGCCCTTAATCTTTTAATTTTATTACAAAAATTTATAATTGATTAAACTTAGTTGTATTATTTTTAAAATAGTAGGGGTTTATATAGCAAAATTAAATGTTGAGGACTTATTTCATTTTTTGTAGAAAGTTGAGAATATATATATATATATATTTATATATATATATATATTTATATATATATATTTGGTTACATATATTTGGCTATTAAGCCTAGAATATAAAAGAGCAATAACGAAAACAAAACAGCGAAATAAATAAAATAAGCCTTTTATTGCGACGTTATTGGTGGTAGCTAGCTTATTTCATGATTACTATAGCAATCCAGAAGCAAGGAATGGTACTACCACATTTACTTATTAGTATAGTACGAGGCAGTGCTTCCTTTTGCTTACATTTTTCTGCATACCTGGAGAACATGCTATCCTCCAATCATACGTAGTTTTCAAATCTTATTAAGTTTTGCAAGGAGGAAGACAGTGGCAGAGGTGACAGCAGGGATAAATAAGTCGTCAGGGATTTTGAGTTTTGCCTGTTTCTTAATCATCAACGCAGTTACCGGAACTCCAAATAGGAACAAAGCTATGTCCTTGCCTCCGATTCCTGTAAATCCTGACTCAATAAGCACTTCCTGGAGAATCCCTTGAAAATCTTCTTTTGACAATTTTCCTTCTGCTGCACCCTCCTTGTATTTCTGCACCCATTGCTTAATAATCATACATTATGTTACGTTAGTTATCGAGTCCATAACTGGCCTACGTTTATTTATACTTACATTATAGGCAATCTCCAGCGTTGTAGTCTTTGGGACGCTCAATTGTGCGCTTCTTCCAATCTTTTTGTTGATTTCTCTGTCAAAAAACAAAGATAAGCATCACATTTAATCAAAATGATATATATATATATATATATATATATATATATATATATATATATATATATATATATATGAATACTACCCTTGAATGAATTGAATCAAAAAAAATGTCATACTCGACGGTTTCGCAAACTGCCCGGTAGAACTTTGCTTTAGTCCAATCTTTCTCGTCTTTAAAATAAGTTTGGTAGCATATCTCTACGAGGGAATCAAATTCTTTAGTCTTCTTATCCCCTGCATCCATCCATCCATGTAATGAATATGCAATCATTGTTCATTTCATTTATTCAATATTATTCATGTGAATTATGGTGATGATTATGTTACCAATTAAAAAAAATCATTATGAAAGTGCCAGAGACTCGAAAAAAATGAATTTGAAATTCTAGGAATATGTACCAAAATTAATAACCGTTGATGCAGAAAATATTATGAGATTAAGATATAAAGAGAATACCAGAAGCTGAAGCGCTTTGGCCCATCTTGATCTTTTTTTTTTTTTTTGCGAAGTTGTGATGATTTGAGACGGAGATGTTAATTACAAATAAAAGGTTGCTTAAAATGACTTATTATTTAAACAACCCAAAAAGCACCGAAACTTGAGAGAAAGGGAGAGTATGTTGCTTAGGCATGAAGCAAAGCATTAGGAAAAGCTTCCACCAAAGGAAAAGGACCCTGCTATTGCCTATTACTAGATTCATTTTAAACTGTTCAGTTGCAGAATATCGTAAGTCAAGGAAAAGGCAAATACAATTGAGAAAAACCATAATCTCTTCATCAAGGATATAAATGCCGCAACGTTAAATTAAATCAAAGGAATTTACAACATTCTCATGACAACCATTTTATCAACAGAAACTTCACCATCAACACTGATCATGTAAGCAGTTAACTACTGGTGCTGTTAAATCCATGGACTGCATCTGCATGTCAGCTATGTATTTAGTATATAAACGACTAAATCTGGCTTTTGTTTTCTCCAAGGATTCAGGTTTTGACGAAGCAACCTTCCTTCTGTAGGCTCCCCTCGCTACAACAGGGACATAAGATTCAGCACAAGGTCTACAAGAGAAGGAATAGCATATCATATCAAAATTAAACGAACATTTCAGTTCTGCAAACATGATTATAACAGCAATAATATTGGGAACTAGATTTAACAAGAAATCTTAATATTGACATGCCAACCATCAAAATCGGGTACAATTACTCCAAGAATACAGAGGAAAGGGCTCATTGAGGAAGTCATATAGATTGTCATGGCAAGTAGCTAGCCATATACGAATTTGAAAAGAAACAGATAAAATTTCTTTACAATGGACCTTTCCTTCATTATAAGTTTCTTTTCCCATACTAGCAGCCTATCCAGAACAGTGGCATAAGTCTATCCTTCCGATTTTAACTATTTGCCATACCTCAGAAAGTTCTATACCTTGTAAACAGGCATGACCCTTACAAAATGATCAATATGCATTATGCACTATGTACTATGATTAAAGGGGTTATTATGATGATCAATTTAATGTTGGCAAATAATACATTAAAGCATTTATCAACATAATTGCAAATACAAGACATCTTATGCCAGAACCCCTATTTTCAGGAAGCCGGAAAGAACTCTCAAATCCCCTCAATAGAGCATTGTTTTTTAACTTCTAAAAGCTAAATGAGAATTTTTATGACCTCCATCCTTCCAAATAAAAAGCAAGTAAAACCTTTATATCTTTAGAATTGTCTACTATCAGGTTCATCTATATGCACGTGTGTGAGTGCGTGCATATTTCTTGAGATAAGGTGCAGAGTAGAAAGATCTAGGATCAAGGTCAAACACTCACATGAAGTAAAAACAAGGACAACAACATCTAAATGCAAAACCACCTTATACTAAAAGCCCATAAGATCATTCAACCTTTAAAAGAAAAAAATATGTCCAATCTAATATGACTTCAAGCTTCTACCTTTCACTTAGAACATGTGTAAAGCTTCCCCCTACAAATAATTGCAGAATATCAACCGTACAAAACTCTAATTTTCACAAGCACTAAAGAGCATGAAGATAGGGAAAGCTACTAAGCCTAACGACATTTCTATTGAAATTTGAAAATGTCTTGAAAATGTAGGAATTAAGTAGTTGACAAATCTTTCTAACAAGACTTGGCACACTCACAAGATGCCTGAAGAATGGAAGAATAGTGAATTGTTACCACTTTATAAGAACAAAAGAGATATTCAATGTTGCTTCAACTACTGAGATATAAAACTGATGAGTCACACGATGAAATTATGAGTGATAGTGATAGAATGGAGATTGAAGAATACTATAGATATATCAGAAAATTAATTTGATATTATGCTTGGAAAGTTCTCGAGTGCATGTAAAGATCTTCATAGTGTCTTTATAGACCTTGAGAAAGCATATGATAAAATGCCTAAAAAGGTGCCATGGTGGTCTTTAATGAAGAAAAGAGTTCCCATAAAATATATTAAACTAATTCAGGATACGTATGGAGATGTAAGGATACATGTGGGATGTATGGAAGGCAAACAAGCGAATTTCCTATCACAGTAGGACTACACCAAGAGTCAGCGTTAAGTTAATTATTGTCCACTGCAATAACGAACAAGTTGACAAAATCCATCCAAGATAAAGTTGCATGGTGTATGATATTTACAGATGATATTTGTAGAAATCCGAGCAGATTTTGTGTATTTACAGCTGTATATCTACAGTTGTATACCATTAAGTTCAGTTTATTTGTTTCCATGTTAAAGGAATCTGGTTTCCTTATTTGGCAGATTCCCATTAATAAGTGTTTTATTTTTTCCTGATTTTCTGGCTGATTACTATCAGTCCACCTTGTAATATAAATAGGTCATATTTTAATTCATTAGACAGAGGAATAAGAGAAATTTTCTATTCCAAATTCAACATGGCATCAGAGCCATCGTCCATCTCAGAAATTTCATCTTCTCAAGATCCCTCTATTACTAGTTCCAATGGAGGATCTGAAACTACTGCCTTCCTCATCACTGGACACAAACTAAATGGCCACAACTATCTCCAGTGGTCCCATTCAGTCATGATGTTCATATGCGGCAGAGGAAAAGATGATTACATCACTGGTGGAGTCACTAAACCGAAGCCTAATGAGTCAAGTTACAAGACCTGGAAGACAGAAAACAATCTTGTAATGTCATGGCTTATCAACTCCATGACTAATGAAGTTGGAGAGAATTTTATTCTCTATGAAACAGCACAAGAAATCTGGGATGCTGCACGGGAAACATTCTCTGATAAGGAAGACACAGCAGAGGCATTCGAGATTGAAGGTATTCTTCATGATCTCTGTCAAGGGGATCTCACAGTCACCCAATATTTTAGTCGCTTGACTAGATATTGGCAACAACTTGATATGTATGAAACTACTCAATGGGACTGTCCAACTGATGCTCTTAAGTATAAAAAGATTGTTGAAAGGAAACGGATATACAAGTTTCTCTTGGGACTCAACAAGAACCTAGATGAGGTGCGCGGTCGAATTCTTGCAACAAAGCCTCTACCTAATCTACGTGTAGTCGCTTCTGAAGTTCGACGCGAAGAAAGCCGAAAGAAGGTAATGATGGGTACTACAAGTCAGTCAACAACCACTGAAGCATCTGCTCTAGTTTCAAGAGGATCCGATGATAGTCGAACAAAGAAAGGGAGACCATGGTGTGATCACTGCAAGAAGACAGGTCACACCCGTGACACTTGCTGGAATATCCATGGGAAGCCACCTGATTGGAAACCAAAATATAAGAGAGAAAGTCGTGGAAATCACACTACAACTGAAGAAAGTTTTGCTGGTACACAACCTGGACAGTTCAGTAAGGAACAAATGGAAATTCTTCAAAGGTTAATTAGTCAGACTCAGCAAACTTCAATCTCTCCAAATAACAACTCCTTGGCAACAGCAACAGTGGCTCAAAAAGGTAATTTTTTGACTGCTCTTAAGGTTAAAAAGGTGGACAGTAAAGAATCATGGATTGTAGATTCTGGGGCTTCCGATCACATGACTGGTAATATATCTCTTTTTCAAAATTTCACACCTTGTTCTGAGAGTCACACTGTTCGAATAGCTGATGGTTCTATCTCAAAAGTGGTTGGTACTGGTTCTGTTGTTATCTCAGAAAACATCACACTTGAATCTGTTTTATTGGTTCCCAACTTGGATTGCAATCTTTTATCTATTAGTCAACTCACTCAGAAGAAGAATTGTGTTGCTAAATTTTTCTCTAATTACTGTGTTTTTCAGGATTTGAATTCGGGACAGATGATTGGCAGTGCTGAATTGCATTTGGGGCTCTACATGTTCAAAACAACCGAATCATCTAGAAGACAACCTCAAAAGTCAGTAGAAGAAAAAAGGTCATTTTCTATTCTTAGGTCAAATAAAGATAGTGAATTAATGTTATGGCACTATCGTTTGGGTCATCCTAGTCAGTTGTATCTTCAAGAACTCTTTCCTTCATTGTTCAATAAAAGTCCTTTTGATCTTCAATGTGAAACTTGTCAACTGTCTAAGCATGTTCGCAATTCCTATCCAATTCACAAATACAAAGAGTCACATCCTTTTTCTTTGATACACAGTGATGTTTGGGGACCACTAAAAATTAAAAGTGTAACTGGGGCCAGATGGTTTGTTTCTTTTATAGATGATCACTCACGTCTCACTTGGGTATTCCTCATGAAAGAAAAGTCTGAAGTTGGTCAATTGTTCAAAGCCTTCAATAACATGGTTCAAACTCAATTCAATACAAAAATCCAAATTCTTCACACAGACAATGCTAAGGATTACTTTAACTCTATTCTTGGGGAATACCTAAAACAAGGCATTGTTCACCAAAGTTCTTGCACCAACACCCCACAACAAAATGGGATAGCTGAACGGAAAAATAGACACTTACTAGAGGTTGCCCGAGCACTCATGATTCAGTCTCATGTTCCAAAAATTTTTTGGGGGGATGCTATACTCACTGCGGCATATCTAATCAATAGAATGCCTTCTCGAGTCCTTAAATTTCAAACTCCCTGTCAAATTTTTCAAAAATCCTATCCATCAACCCGTCTTATTTCTTCTATTCCTCTCAAAGTGTTTGGGTGTTCATCATTTGTTCACATTCCCAGTCAATCCCGAGGAAAACTTGATCCTAAGGCCATAAAATGTATATTTCTCGGGTATACACCAAATCAAAAAGGTTATAAGTGTTATTCCCCACTCACAAAGAAATTTTACCACTCAATGGATGTCACTTTTCTGGAAAATCAGCCTTATTACTCCAAAACCGATGTTCAGGGGGAGAGTAGAAACTTAGAACATCACTTTTGGGAATTTGAGAGTGTACCCGAATGTCAAGTACCCACTCTTGGTGAGTCCGAACCATTTTCTGTTGTATCTAGTCCAGCTCCACTTGTCACTAAAAATCAATCTGATCTGCCCTCAAGTGTTCCCACAGAAAATCATTCTGATCTGCCCTCAAGTGTTCCTTCTATTGACAGCAAGAATGAGTTCATTGTCTACTCTAGAAGAAAGAAACATCAAAACCAGGAACATGTAGAGGAACAAGTGCAATCAGAGACTAGTCATGAAGCTGAACCGGACTCAATTCAAAACGAAACACAGCCAGGTAACACTGTTTTAAATTCTGATGAGTTGATTTTGGATAATCTTGATTTGCCTATTGCTAAGAGGAAAGGTGTAAGGTCCTGCACCAATTATCCCATTCGCAATTTTATGTCCTACAAGAAGTTGTCCCCTGATTACTGTGCCTTTGCTACTAATCTCATAGATATTCAGGTTCCTAATAATATTCAAGAAGCTCTTCAAGTACGTGAATGGAAACAAGCAGTTGAAGAGGAACTTAGAGCCCTTGAAAAGAATGGCACATGGGAAGTAGTCAACCGACCTCCAGGCAAGAATCCAGTGGGATGTAAATGGATTTTCACAGTGAAATACAATGCCAATGGCAGTGTTGAAAGGCTGAAGGCCCGTTTAGTTGCTTAAGGCTTTACACAAGCCTATGGCATTGACTACCAGGAGACTTTCGCTCCTGTCGCAAAACTAAATACTATTCAGGTTCTTCTATCACTTGCTGTGAACTATGATTGGAAACTCCATCAACTAGACATCAAGAATGCATTTCTTAATTGAGATTTAGAAGAAGAGGTGTACATGGAGATTCCTACAGGCCTCAAGAATCAGACAAACATAGATAAGGTTTGTAAACTGAAAAAATCTCTTTATGGTCTCAAGCAATCTCCTAGAGCTTGGTTTGATCGTTTTACTAAAGCAGTGAAGAAGTTTGGTTATTCTCAATGCCAATCTGATCATACATTATTTGTCAAACACTCTCCTGGTGAAAGGATATCTATTATTATTGTGTATGTGGATGATATAATCCTGACAGGGAATCACGAAGAGGAAAGTGAAGAATTGAAGAAATTTTTAGCTCATGAATTTGAGGTCAAAGATTTAGGAAATTTGAAATATTTCCTAGGGATGGAAATTGCAAGATCCAGAACAGGTATTGTTGTTTCTCAACGCAAGTATATTCTTGATTTACTCAAAGAAACCGGAATGCTTGGATGCAAACCTGCAGATACCCCAATGGAAGCTGTCACCAAAGGCAAAGAAGTAGAAAAAGGTGTTCCAGTTGATAAAGGAAGATATCAGAGATTGGTAGGAAGGCTCATTTATCTCTCACACACTAGATCAGACATTGGTTTTGCTGTCAGTGTTGCCAGCCAATTCATGAATAACCCTACTGTAGAACACATGGAACGGTTGTATCACATATTGAGGTATTTGAAGAAAACTCCAGGTGAACGTCTCTACTTCAAGAAAACCGAGAAAAGGAACATTGAAGTATTTACTGATGCAGATTGGGCTGGTTCCATTACTAATCGGAGATCCACATCAGGATACAGCACTTATGTATGGGGGAATTTGGTCACTTGGCGAAGTAAGAAACAAACAGTTGTTTCAAGGAGTAGTGCAGAAGCAGAATTCCGAGCTATGGCTCATGGGATATGTGAAGGAATGTGGCTAAAATGATTACTCTTGGAACTCCAGGCTACAGTAAAAGGTCCTATCAACATGCTATGTGACAATCAAGCTGCCATTAGCATAGCTAAGAATCCCGTTCATCATGATCGAACGAAACATGTGGATATAGATAGGCACTTTATCAAAGAAAAAGTTGAAGGTGGTATGATCAACATCTCCTACATACCCACGACTCTACAAATTGCAGACATCTTGACCAAAGCACTACCAAAGACAAAGTTTGAAGAGATGAAATCCAAGCTAGGCTTACTTGATATTTACAGCCCAGCTTGAGGGGGAGTGTAGAAATCTGAGCAGATTTTGTGTATTTACAGCTGTATATCTATAGTTGTATACCATTAAGTTCAGTTTATTTGTTTCCATGTTAAAGGAATCTGGTTTCCTTATTTGGCAGATTCCCATTAATAAGTGTTTTATTTTTTCCTGATTTTCTGGCTGATTACTATCAGTCCACCTTGTAATATAAATAGGTCATATTTTAATTCATTAGATAGAGGAATAAGAGAAATTTTCTATTCCAAATTCAACAGTCTTGTGTGTTATGACTAAAGTAGAGATCAACGCAAAGTTTGAACTGTAGAAATAGATGCTAGAGTCAAGAGGATTCAAACTAAGCAGAGTGCAAACTGAATACAAAGAATGTAAATTCAATTTAAAAAAAGATGAATATCAAAACATAATGATGCTAAATGGGGAGGTGATCCCTAAGCAAGATTATTTCTGTTATTTAGGGTCGATCATATAGATGGATGGAGAGATTGATGAAGATGTAACCCATAGGATCCAAGTTGGTCAAAGCAAGTGGAGAAGCTCTACAATTGTGCTATGCGATAAAGAAATTCCTATATGGTTAAAAGGTAAGTTCTACAAGACAATTGTTACACCAACATTTCTATATGGTAATGAATATTAGGCGACTAAGAAACTACATATGCAGAAAACGTGTAACAGAAATGTGAAGGTTGTGGTGGATAGGCAAATATACGAGAAAAGATAAAATAAAAATAAAGATATTTGCAAGATAGTTGGAAAAGTACCTATAGAAGACAACTGAAAGTCGTGTATGTTGGTTTGGACACAAACGATTTAGAACTGTGAACGCTTTAGTTAGGTGAGTGAAGGCTATGAATAATTAAAAAGGGTCAATGATAGAAAAAGATCAAAAGAGACTTTGATGGAACTCATTCAAAAAGATATAGTAGCAAGAAAATTGAAAGAACACATTACCTTAAATAGAAATGAGTGGAGAAAGAGAATTCATACTAACAACTTAGCATAAGATCATAAATTGGTTGATATAGCCTACCCCGATATTCGGATAAAGGCTCTAAATATGATGATGATGAATAAATATTTTTATGGATGTGTGAATTTAGAACATTGAAATGACTTAAAAGCTTGAGCAGGGCCTAATGGAAATCCATTATTCCAACAAATAAGATAAAGCATCATGGATAGGATTCTGGGTATGCCTTAGTACAAAAACTCCCTCGCTCTCTGGAAGGAAGAGGAAAACAAAGAAGTGAACTATTGATGTAGCAAAATGTAAATTTGAGGGGTCAAAACTGTGCCAGTTGTTCGCCTTTCACTTCCATTGCTGAAAAGATTTTAGCTGTTCTGACATTTGCAATGATAAAATTCCATACTATAGTAGTTAATTCATAAACCATAGTAAAGATGTGATATTAAAGATGTGACATATGAGAAACTCTTATTGACACTTTTCTCATGACATTCTGATTTAATATACATTGAGATATTTCATAAAAATGCATCTTTAAAGCAAATTAATGGGTTTTAATAGAGCTCTGCCATATATCCAAGCAAAGATCTGGACAATGCTAGATTATGCCTAGGAATGACTGATAAGAGGAGCAATATATGTTTATGTCATCAAACAAGATTGGAAATCATCATAGATTCTACCTTTTAACGGGGAAGGAATGTGTAACAAGTCTAATGGATCAAAGAAATTAAAGAAAAAAGGTTGAGTTAAATGCATACCTCTGCCTAATAACATTATCCAATGGAGCTAGAAGATGCGTATTGGAGCAGGAATAGGGTGATGAAAATGTTGATTTAAATGAAAGAGCTCAAGAAATATGGAATGCAAATTCTCATAAATTACTGCTTTTCTTGTTGCCCAAAGACCGAAGATTTTTCCAACATTCCCGCAGCACACTTGATTCCTTTTGGCTCTCCAAAGACAAAACATGCCAAATAACTAGAAATTCAATTTCAATTGAATTCCGGCTGCAATAAATTTGGATTTAAGAAAAGCAATAAACTTAAACCTTTAAATATAACATAAAAAGCGTGGGCCACCCTTTTTTATCATTTACAATCATACAATAACCACCATTCAATGGATAAAGTTAGCCACATCCACATAAACATTTTTCATACATAAGTTTAAGGCACCTGCTGGTCACCAACTAGTTGTTTTAACTCTTGATGGGAACAGATGGGATCATTTCCTGGCTATTTCCAATGCAACC
This sequence comes from Heritiera littoralis, assembly GCA_031772115.1. Lineage (NCBI taxonomy): Eukaryota > Viridiplantae > Streptophyta > Magnoliopsida > Malvales > Malvaceae > Heritiera > Heritiera littoralis. Next base: position 969,703 of record JAPDPK010000168.1, on the reverse strand, counting down.
TAAACAAGGTGGCTTGGCAGCTCCATAATAAAAGAAAGCCATCATTTTCGACAGCTCATCTGCAGTTCGAATGCCTGAACAAACAGCAGATTACAAGTTCATATAGTCAATAACAAAACAGATACAAGAAACTGAGATTATTATTGTTTAGTTAAGCAAGTACCTTGCTCACGGTATAAAATTTTTCCAGCTTTAGTGAATATAAGTTCTGGAAAGACAGAAACCTTCAGGGCAGAGACCAAAGCATCCTCGACTACAGCATCAACCGCTACGCACTGATAGATGAATAATAAATTAGGACTAATGATTTAAAGAAAGAAATGAAGGTGTGTCAGAAACGATAACATAGATATACCCACTCGTGGTGAAGGCAGCCTGCAATCCCATATGATGCGTACAGCTTTCTCCAGCTCATCCCAAATCCGTTCATTTTCTTTTGGCCTGCAGAGTTTCCATATCTTTAAAGATGATAACATATTGCAACTCATTTTTGGTATTTCTATTATATATTGATTGCTGAAAAACTGAAGAATGAAGAAAAGAAAAACTAACCTTTTGTAGCGGTTATGCACAATAATGATCAAAGGACTAATGTCCTTAAATACAGTCTCTTCCCATTGAGCAGTCTTAATGTGTTTGATTGGACGAATATAGTTATCATCTTGCCACACTATTTCATTCTCACTATCATAATCGCCATCATCCTTCTTGACATTCTTGATGGTTATCTTATCAAAAAACTGGCCTAGGTTGAAGCCCCAGCCATCAGCATCTTCAGGCCAATCTGGATCGTCCTCATCTACAACCAGGGGATAATCAGCCAGTAGCTTTTGCATCCTGTTCAACTTTTCAGCAGGATCAAGCTCCTCCTGAATTTCAGGATGCTTATAAATAACTTCCCTAATCTTGGCTCTCCATTCACGTCGCTCATCAGCATCAAAATGATATGAATCATCCATCTGACTCTTTTTCGTTGATGAATCATCATCATCAACATCATCATCATCACTGTCACTTAATTCTTGTCCCATAAATCTCTTTCCAAATTTTTCTACCATTCCATATACCCTTACTCCATTTCCTATTGAACTTCGATTCTGCATTTCTAACCATTAATTTCTAAGCTGAATTTGCACCTGCAAATTTATTTCTTTCAAAAAAAAATAAAAGAGAAAGTTTTGGACATACCCAGGAGGAAGGCAGCTTAAGCGAGTTTGAACGTACGGTCTTTAGTCTGTTCTGTTCGGAGGGAGACAACCAATATTGGATATGAATTGAGTGTTGCAGTGCCATTTCTATTTCTGTGAAATCTTTAACAAAATTATCACTGCAAAAAACAGAAATACGACGGTTTAGCATTTGACAGGAATCAAAACTTCAAATTATCATGCTTGATTAAAGTTACCAGTTTCATCACTCAAAACGCTTCTCCTCTCGCTCTTTGCTTCGACAAAACTAAAACCCTCCGCTAAACCACGCAATATGGCTTGGGAGTGTAGATAGGGTGAGAGACCCCCAAGTCTTTTAACCCAGGTTGGGCTTCTCTTCATTTAGCAAAAGCCCATTTCACCTCTAATTCAAGTAAGCTCCATTTGATTTATTAAAAATAACTTTAAAGTTTTGATTTTTGTACTTTTTTTTTTTAGTATTTAGATGGCACAAAATTAATTAGTCAACAAAATATAGCATTCTGATTAATAGAAAATTAGATCATTTTTCTAAAAAATATCTTATTCTTTTAAAAAGAAAGGCATTTTCAAAAAATAACTGTGTAAGGATAATTACCAAATTTGTGAGTATAATTCTATTCAAGTAAAACATTGGATGTAATTTTTTAAGTTTTGATTTAATTTAACTCTGCATAAAATATTATTATATTAATAAATTTATATTATTTAATTTGGCTAAAAAGATATTAACATTAAAAACCTTTCAATATTTTAAGTTTAAATATTTTATTTTGTACATTATTAATCTTAAATATTTTAATTATTAAAATAATAAAAATATTACATTATTATTTTAATAATAAAATAGTAATTACTAATATAATAAATAATATATTTATTACTTTAATAAATATTTTTAATAAGTCATTAATAATTTAATTTAAGATATCATTTAATATTAAAATAAATAATAGTTAATAAGTATAATAAAATATGTTAAAATAAAATATAATTATCCTAAAATAAATATTTATAAAAAGATTATAAGAAATATGAAAATTTCAAACTAAAGTGTGAAAAATAATACACAAATTAAATTGCACAAAAATAATTAAAAGTAATTGAACAATTAACTAGTAAAATAAAGTAAAAAAATTATAATTATCAAACCAACCTGAGCTTGGACCTGAAATGATGAACTCGAACCTAATTGATTTTTGGCCTTGATTTTCAAGCCCTAACTCGTTTAACAGGCTTAATATTTTTGTCCAAACCTATAAAAAAATTAGACAAACCTTTGAGTTTGGATAAGTAACTTGACCCTTTAAACAAGTCTATTAAATTTATTTTTAAAATTTCTAAAATTTTATTCCAATTTTAATTAATACATTGTAATATGGTAGTAAAAAATAATAATTATAGATACATTGTCCTATTTTATAATTTTCTCTTTTTTTTTATAGAAGAGGACCTTAATGACATCCTTTTAAAAAGTTTGGGACTTTCATGAAATAATTTAAAGATTAAAGACTAAAGTGAAACCCAAATGAAAAGTTTGAGACTACAAACGCATTTTACCTTAACAATTGAGAAAAGCCAACAAATTGAAGAGCAACTGGACTAAAAATTGAAGAGCAATTGGTCAAACAAAGAAAAAAACTTACTTTATCTTTCTTTTGAACGCTATCCTCTTTTTTTTTGGTACATTATAGAAAACCTAGAAGAAAACTTAATTGCTTTTAACAAACCTAAACCCATAATGTCAAACTGCAACCCAGTTTACTAAAAGGAGAATTAAGAAGCCGCAATTCAAAAGGGCCACTATATGCCTATTAGCTATGAAATTAACATTGGAGTTGGCTTCCCTATAAATGTGTTTCACCAGGCAAGACTAGTCCATTTGATGGAGAGAACGACAAACACTCAAAACCAAGAAGAGGGGATCTGTTCAGCAAAAAGCTTGAGTGACTTTTTGGACTGTAATAAGAGATTCTAACTCCAACAATACTTTTCTATACCACTGATCCCAAGCAAGTAATAGACTAGAATAGATTGCATATATCTCAGCCCGTAGAATAGAGCCCCATCTTACTTGACGAGTGAAACCAAACAACAATCTGCCATGAGCATCGTGGCATAAACCTCTAACAATTGTCTGACCTCGGTTCGATCAAGCTGAAGTGCCAACTTTCATCTTAACAAAACCTAGGGGAGGTGGTTCGCAGCGAACAATACAAAGTTGTTAGCTTTAAATTGCCATATATATTTTGAAATGACAAAAACTTAAGTAAGCTTTAATGTTTTAATTCATATTGTAAATTTGCCTTATCACACATGATTTTCTCAATCCATTTTCAAGTGATCATATCAAACTTAAGACCATGATTTATTGATACACTTTTATTGATCTTAATTCTTTATAAATGTTTTGAATATTTTAGAAAATCACTTAATGAATTTTTGGACAATATTTTCATTTGAGAAAGTCAACAAAAAACTCCCTTAAAGCTTATAAATGTTTTGGGTTGAATTAGGATCAAAAGTCATATCATTTCTAACCCAAAAGTGCAGGAAAAATGCCCTCTGGAAGAAAAGGATCGATCCCCACTGTAGCAGGATCGATCCCCTTTTGGCAGAAAGTCTTCCCAAGGTCCCTGAAGCCCAGAATCAAGATTCTGGACAAAAGGGATCGATCCCCACTGTAGCAGGATCGATCCCTTTGCACCAGAAAGCCCCCAACGGCTAGTTTCTGTGAGACACAACGGCTAGTTTCGGTTTTGGCTCCAACCAACGTCCACAAACCATCCAAGGGACTATAAATAGAGGCTTAGAAGCTAAAGGAAAAAAGGGGATCAACTAAGCAACATCTTTCATCATCTTATTCATCTTCCTCAAAGCCTCAACATCAATTCAAGAGATAAAGAGTCTTCATCTTCTATCATTCATCTATTTCTTGTATTGCTTAGCACAAACTTTGTATAGGCTTTTCATTGTGCTTAATTTCTGTAATCATTTGCCTACCTAGAGGCTTCTCTTGATTACATTATTTGTAACCTACCATTCCTTGTAAAAGGGGAGGTTTCTCTTAAGCCTTGAAAAAGAGGGAGGTTACTCTTTTGCCTAAGAAAAAGAGAGAGGTTTCTCTTGAGCCTAGAAAAAGAGGGAGGTTACTCTTGAGCCTTGAAAAGAGGGATTGTAATCACAAATTCAAGATAGTGGATTTGGAGAAAATCCTTGGGAGCGTCTCAAGGTAGAGGACGTAGGCAAGGTTGCCGAACCTCTATAAATCGATTGTGTAAATCTCTCTTTCCTTACTCTCTTTAATTACTTGCAATTATATTGTGTTTATTGCATTGAACTTGGATTGCATGCTTGCCTAGCCTAGAGAACTTAGAAATTATTAATATAGGCTAGAGAATTTAGAAGAATCGCAAAACGAGCTTATAGTTAGTTAAAAACCGATTCCCCCCCCTCTCGGTATTGCCTATAAGAGCCAACAATTGGTATCAGAGCTTGGGCTCGAGATTGAATTAGACTAACCTCTATCGAGCAAAACGATCATATATGGCCCACTTGAATGTAGGCACACCCATAGGAGAAGAGGGACAATCATTAGTTCGACCTCCACTCTTCAATGGTGAAAATTATTCATATTGGAAAACTAGAATGATGTTATTTGTACAATCCAATGATTATGAAGTGTGGAGAATTATAGTGAATGGTCCTAGAATTCCCATGAAGAAAATAAATGGAAAAGATGTCCCTAAGAGTGAGGATGAGTGGGACACCAATGACATGAGATTGGCACAATTGAATGCCAAGGCTATGCACACCCTCTTTTGTGCATTAGGTCCCAATGAGTATAATAGAGTGTCTCTATGTGAAAATGCTAAGCAAATATGGGACAAATTAGCCATCACACATGAAGGGACCAATCAAGTGAAAGAAACCAAAGTAGGAATGCTCACACATGATTATGAGCTATTTAGGATGAAAGAAAATGAGTCCATTAGCGAAATGTTCACTAGGTTTAATGATATAATTAATGGACTTAAGGCACTAGGCAAGGCTTATTCCAATGTTGAAATGGTAAAGAAAATCTTGAATAGCTTGCCTAACTCTTGGGAGGCAAAGGTAACCGCAATAGAAGAGTCTAAGGATCCAAATACCTTGTCTCTAGATGAGCTTATGGGCTCCCTACTTACATATGAAATGAAAATGAAAAGAAATGAAGAGCCTTCAAAGAAAGTAGGAGTAGCACTTAAGTCTTCCACTTATGAGGATGATAGTGATGAGAGTGGAAATGAGGAAGAAAAGGAAATGGCAATGTTTGCCAAAAGATTCAATAGATTTATGAGAATGAAAGAGAGAGAGAGTAATAGGAGACATCAAAGGGGAGAGTCAAGTAGAAGAGAAAAGGACCCCTTAGTATGTTATGAGTGCAATGAACTGGGTCATACTAAGTTAGATTGCCCCTTACTTAGGAAGGAAAAGGATAGGAAGCCTAGGAAGAAAGCATTTGTGGCTGCTTGGAGCGATAGTGATAGCTCCGATGATGAAAATGTAAATGAAGAGGTAGCCTACTCATGCTTTATGGCCATTAGTGATGATGAGGCTAGTTGTAGTTCTAGTGAAGATAATGATTATACATTTAGTGAACTACAAAATGCCTTCAATGATTTAGCAAATGAATTTCAATGCATGAACTCCAAATATAAGAAAATCATTGCTAAATTAAAAATAGAAAATGAAGCCTTGACTAATACTAAGCTAGAATTTGAAAAGAAATTAGAAGAGGCTAACTTAGAAATAAATGAGTTAAATAAAAAGAACTTAAATTTGCATAACTCATTTTCTAGGTTTTATATGGGTCAACAAAAATTAGATCACATGCTTGAGACCCAAAGAGCTTTCTTTGATAAAGATGGGTTAGGTTATAATGCTAAACAAAAAGAAACTCATCTTAAGAATTTCCTAGTGAGCAAAAATACCATGCATGATTTATCTCTCACATGCTCACTTTGCAATAGAATAGGCCACACCTCACAAGCATGCACAAATAGAAAAACCACATTTAGAGGAAGAGTGGTTAGAAAAATGTGGGTGCCAAAGCATGCGATAAATAATGATGATTTGAGCTTGAAATGGATCCCAAAAGGATCAAAAATTGTGAACACTAACCCTCATGGACCCAAGAAAGTTTGGGTACCAAAGCATGCTTGAATTTGTGTGTTGTAGGAGTGTTAGAGCATGGAGATACAAGATACAATGAAGTTTGAATGCTCAACACATCCTCATGGAGTTTGCTTGTGCTAATAAGAAAAAGAAAAAGCTTGAGGATCCATCACAACAATTCTTCAAAGGATGGCACAAGGTGGATTCAACTAGTCAAGGCAAAACAAACTCAAGCAAAGGAGTTTTGTAAGCTTAATTCGTTACTCCTTAAAACTCTTATTTGATTATTTATGCTATGATGAGAAATTTGGTTGATGTTTTTTGATGCCTTGTGAGTTGAATGATTGAACAAAAGCATGATAATTGATTGTTGAATGGTTTGATGGATAGTACTTGAGGCATTGAATGAATGAATAAAAGGCATGATGTATGATTTTGAAATGATTATTGAATTTCTGTAGTTTGAGCAAGTTTGATATGCTTAGATAATATATTTAGTTGCTCAAAAGCTGATAAATGTGTCATACATGCAAAATACCATGTCATGAGCTTTAATGAAGAGTTTGCATGTTGGAAATTATGGCATGTTGTTCACATAATATATGCTTTGATGATATATGTGCTTAAAATCTATGTGAACAAGTTTGTTTTGACATATTTATGTAATCTAATGCATTGGTTTGGTCAAAATATGCTTAAATCTCAAAATGACCTCTTTTGAAGACAAAAATGCATTTTATTGTGAAAATTCTTCCAAAATTGCAAAATCTTTTGTAAAATGGTTTTTGATTCATGTTTTTCATCCATACAAGTCCAAAATCATGTTTTACAAATGTTTAAACCTTTACATGGACTTAAATTACTCAAAAACGGAGTTTTGGTACCTCACTAGTTCAATTTTCTGTCAAAACAACTGCAAAATTTGCAGGAAACATATGAGGGATCGATCCCCACTGTAGCAGGATCGATCCCCCCAGGCCAGAAAAGGCACTCCTGCATGTTTTCAACCGAAATTGAGAAGAACTCTTCATTGTTTTGATATTTTCTCTCTTCTCAACTTAAAATTCATTGTTTTAACTTATTTTTGATGATATTTAATATATGAAAATTCATTTTTCATTGATATCATGCCTCAACTCCATCAATTAATATCATTTCCAACAAATGGTATCACTTTCAACAATCAATACCATTTTTCTTGAGCTCATAAGTGCAAAATCATTTCTCTTGTTGAAAACACTCATGATTTGCATAAATCTTAAAATAATCTTGAAAAATACTTTCAATGAATGCTTAAACATAATTTTGAGATTTATTTCAATGATTTGTGTATTTATTTGAGAATTTGATGAACTTGTGCATAATGAGTATTTTTCATATCTTTTGTTCATCTTAGTCAAGCATGCTTATAGGATTATGTGCATTAGCTTGACTCAACTACTCCACTCTAGGTTTCATAATAATTATACATCTAGTGGAAGAATAACTAAAACTTGACCTTAAGGATTGACTTCAAATGTAAATTCAACAATTGGTATAAGGTCATACTTTTCCCTTGGCTTATAATTTGTGATGATAAATGGATCCTAAATGTTCAAATGCATGAAACTTTATCATCCATGAACTTAATTCATAATGACCAAATTAGTAAAGAACTTGGGCTTTAATGACAACACCAACTATTGATATACATGCATTGTATCTTGATTGTTTTGATGTTGAACATGCATGTTGACTTACGTTGAATCAATAATCATGCCTATGAGATGAGAATAGTTGATTTCATGATATTATGTGCTTAACCTCACTCATAGCTTATGGATTTTGATGATAAAATATATTTTAGCTTGATTATATTGATTCACTTAAGTGAAACCATTTAGTTAAAATAGCACATACCCTCTAGAACTTTAAATGATGATAACAACTAGGGATGTGGCTATTAATTGATTAAAATGGTAATGTTGAATCTTTCCTTGCTCATAATTGGTTAAGATCTTGAATGGAAAATTGAGCATAGGATTCTTTAGTTTCATGGAAGAAAATGTGTTTGCTTAAATACCTTGATTTTATGAATATTCCATATGGTATAAATTTGTGAATATGAATATGGATTAATACTTTATGATAGTGTGCTAAAGATTAATTGATCTATATGCATATTTGATGATATGTGTTGTGTTCTTGCATATTTAGAATGATAATTTTCTTGGCATGAACACATTACACAAAAATATTGGATTCATGCAAAATGCCTAAGTCAACCATTAGTAACAATTGGTATTTAGATTGAAATAACAATTAGTATCATTGGCAACCATACTTTCAACAATTGATAAGCCAAACTAAATTGCCAATTGGTATGCGCTTTAAATTGACAATTCTTCTTGTGCTCTTTAGGTTGAAATGACAAATAGAGAAGAATTCATTTGGGATATTTTTGCATGAAACTCTTGTGTGCTAGAATTTGAAACTAATTGATATATGTCTTTATTCTATGCACACTCTTGCTTGAACATGATTTATGAGCTCATGCATATGATATGTCATCTAATTTTAGCTCATAATCATGATGTATTACCATGCACCTTAGTTGGACCTTAGAGAACAATTGATATACTTAGGTGCGTGATAGGATTAAAATGAGCAAGTCATAGACCTTAGTAGATATTTATACACAACTTGCTTCATTACTTACCAATTGGAACCTTCTTGCAAAATTACTTATCAACAATTGGTATCGAAATTATTTATGAACAATTGGTATAGGAAAATAAGCCTTGTCCTTTGCATGCCTAAACATTTCATACTCTTTATGGATATTATCTTATGAATTTGTGCTATGAGTCCCATGTACTAACATGTTTCTTGTTGGATGGAGCATTTTTATTTGTTCTCACATAACCATGATTTTAGGGGGAGCATATTTTTATTATTCTTTTTGCTATGACAAAAAGGGGGAGAGATAGATAAAGGGAGAGATATTAAGGGGGAAAGATAATGAGGGAAAAGATAATGAGGGAAAATTCATTTTCAAAACCTATGCTTATATAAAGGGGAAGCTTTACAAAATCCTGCTTTATTTGAGGGGGAGTATTTTTTTTCAAAGAATTTTCAAAGCAAATTTACATTAAGTTTTGTCATATCAAAAAGGGGGAGATTGTTAGCTTTAAATTGCCATATATATTTTGAAATGACAAAAACTTAAGTAAGCTTTAATGTTTTAATTCATATTGTAAATTTGCCTTATCACACATGATTTTCTCAATCCATTTTCAAGTGATCATATCAAACTTAAGACCATGATTTATTGATACACTTTTATTGATCTTAATTCTTTATAAATGTTTTGAATATTTTAGAAAATCACTTAATGAATTTTTGGACAATATTTTCATTTGAGAAAGTCAACAAAAAACTCCCTTAAAGCTTATAAATGTTTTGGGTTGAATTAGGATCAAAAGTCATATCATTTCTAACCCAAAAGTGCAGGAAAAATGCCCTCTGGAAGAAAAGGATCGATCCCCACTGTAGCAGGATCGATCCCCTTTTGGCAGAAAGTCTTCCCAAGGTCCCTGAAGCCCAGAATCAAGATTCTGGACAAAAGGGATCGATCCCCACTGTAGCAGGATCGATCCCTTTGCACCAGAAAGCCCCCAACGGCTAGTTTCTGTGAGACACAACGGCTAGTTTCGGTTTTGGCTCCAACCAACGTCCACAAACCATCCAAGGGACTATAAATAGAGGCTTAGAAGCTAAAGGAAAAAAGAGGATCAACTAAGCAACATCTTTCATCATCTTATTCATCTTCCTCAAAGCCTCAACATCAATTCAAGAGATAAAGAGTCTTCATCTTCTATCATTCATCTATTTCTTGTATTGCTTAGCACAAACTTTGTATAGGCTTTTCATTGTGCTTAATTTCTGTAATCATTTGCCTACCTAGAGGCTTCTCTTGATTACATTATTTGTAACCTACCATTCCTTGTAAAAGGGGAGGTTTCTCTTAAGCCTTGAAAAAGAGGGAGGTTACTCTTTTGCCTAAGAAAAAGAGAGAGGTTTCTCTTGAGCCTAGAAAAAGAGGGAGGTTACTCTTGAGCCTTGAAAAGAGGGATTGTAATCACAAATTCAAGATAGTGGATTTGGAGAAAATCCTTGGGAGCGTCTCAAGGTAGAGGACGTAGGCAAGGTTGCCGAACCTCTATAAATCGATTGTGTAAATCTCTTTTTCCTTACTCTCTTTAATTACTTGCAATTATATTGTGTTTATTGCATTGAACTTGGATTGCATGCTTGCCTAGCCTAGAGAACTTAGAAATTATTAATATAGGCTAGAGAATTTAGAAGAATCGCAAAACGAGCTTATAGTTAGTTAAAAACCGATTCACCCCCCCTCTCGGTATTGCCTATAAGAGCCAACAAAAGTTGTTTATGCACCTCAACAAATGAATGAGCTTGAGCCTGTATGTACATCATGATATATTGCATAACCAATTAGTTGTTGTTAAAATGCCAAGTAAAAGAGCTTTCGATGTTAGGACTTTCCAATTTGTGGACTGCTATTAATTGGTGAATTTAAGTTTTAATAAAACAGGCTAATAATTTAATCCTAGAATGAAAACACATAGGTAAGCCTAATTGAATAATGGTGATCAACTTGAATGGGCTTTTGCACATGTTATTGGGTCAGTGTGGTGTGGTGGTTGTGTATGCTTGGAACTTAATAGTCTTTGATGGAGGCACTATTAGGTTTAACTACATGTATATAAGGTTAGGTCCACTCTTCACTTCTCAAACTTATTGGTATCTATCCATTGAGAGCCACCTTAAGAAGAAGTAGAAGAGGAGGATCTGCCTGTTAGAGAGATGTCTTCAAGTTCTACAATGTCTACAGAAAAAGGTACGCCTAATTAATTATTTAAATCTCTTGTGCTATAATTATTACATAAGAAATTGTATCATTGATCTTACATGTGGTATCAAAGCTAGACTTATGTAAAATTAGAATCAAGAGAAAATTTTTCTTACTATTCAAAAAAAATTATTAGAAAAATAGTTTTTTGTTAAATTCAAGAATCTAAGGTTTTTTTATTCAACACAAAGTAATTTAAGGGCTTATGTCTCAGCAAGAATAGTCCGTTGCGTATATCAGGTTAAGTATGCAGGATAATGATTTGGGCAGAATTTATTTTTCTCAGATTGATAAAATTTTTGTTAGTTGATATAAATGCTTAGTTGCCAAAGTGGCTCATTTGTTGATATTAATAATTATTTTATTAATCACAAGTATTCAAGATGATTCTTAGGTTAGTTTATACAATTGCTCACCCAAAGGGGGTTATAGTGTAAAATAATCTGGAATGAGACATAAAACATCGAGTTGAGGATAGACCGCTCTAGAAAAATTATCTGCCCAAAAGGGATATTTTTCAAAACTAGGATATTCTCATGTCAATTTTATGTGAAAAGTACCTATCAGTATGTTGCATTCTTTACCCAAAAGGGAGTTTGTGATGATACTTCTGGGTTTTTTGGCTTTTATGATAAATTCTTGACATTTATCTTATTATTTGCCTATTAACTAATAGTTGCATTGCATTTATTGTCTTGATCAGTGACTATTACAATAGATAGGTGTGTTAGTACCATAGAAGTTCTAAACGGGCCCAACTTTAAGAAATGGAATGAGGACTCGCGTTTTGCATTGGTTATGGCTAAAATTGACGTAGCATTACATGTTGAGGAGCCTACGGCGATTACCGTTGAAAGCATTATTGAATAGAAGGCATCATTTGAAAAATGGGATAAAGCTAATCGCATGTGTCTGTATGCCATTAAAAAGACAGTCTCTGAGCATCTTTTAAGTGGGCTGGATTCAACTTAGAATGCCAAGAAGCTTTATGAAGCTGAATGTGGAAGATACAAGAAGTCCAGTTAGTCTGAGGTTGGGAACCTTATGAATGAGCTAACGAGTATGAGCTATGACAGTACTGGAGGTGTTAGAGATTTTATTATGAAAATTGTTCACATCAAACTAAGCTACAATCCCATGAAATAATCCCCCCTGATAAAGTCATTGTTCATCATGCTCTCAATGCCTTACCCATTGAATTCACCCAAATCAAAACTGCTTATAATGCCATAGATGATGTTTGGAGTGTTCATGACCTTATCTCTAAGTGTGTCTCTGAGGAAGAAAAGCTTAAGAAAGAAAAGAGTGATGTTGCCTTAGTAACCACCCATTCCAAACCAAACTCCCACAAAAATTTTAGGAGAACTTGGAAGTCTAGTGCTTCTAAGAAATCTCAAGACAACAAAGGGCATGGTAATGGTCAGACCAAAGATGTAGGAGATCTTAATGCTACCATTAAGAAAGATATTAAGTGTTTCTCTTGTAAGAAGAAAGGTCATATGAAGCGCGATTGTCAATAATACAAAAATTGGTTAGGAAAATGTAATAAACAAGAACATAATCCACTTGCTCTCGTTTGTTTTTAATCTTGTTTTGTTTGTGCCCCACCTAATTCATGGTGGCTTGATAGTGGCGCAACTACTCACATTGCTATTACATTGCAAGGGTTCACAAACAAACGAAAGCCAAGTGATAAGGAGTCCAAACCTAGAGTCGAAAATGATGTTGAAGTAGGAGTCAATTTTATAGGAACAGTTAGTTTGAACTTAGAGTCTGGTTTTCAACCTGTTTTGGCAAACGTTTTATATGTGTTATCTTTTAGGCGAAACTTAATTTCATTTTCTGTTTTGGATAAATTTGGATATTGTTTTGTGATTGGAAATGGAAAAGTCAATCTTATTTTCAATTCTAAAATCGTGGGAATATTTTTGCTTGTTACAATATATAAATTAAGTTTGACTCCTAATAATGAATATTGTTGCATGAATGTTAAAAACATAGTGTCTAAGAGACTTTTATTAAAGAAAAGTCATCCTTGTTGCGGCATAAAAGATTAGGTCATATTTCAAATAAACGGGTTGACAGGTTAATAAAAGATGGAATTTTACCTTCACTAGATTTTAATGAATTAGGCACATGTGTTGATTGCTTAAGGGTAAACTAACTAAAACTAAGAAAAAAAGGGTAACTCGTAGTTCTAACCTTTTGGAGATTATTCACACTGATATTAGTGGACCTTTTACCTGTACCTTGTGTGGTAACAAATACTTTGTTACGTTTATTGATGACTTCTCTCACTATAGTTATCTTTACTTTAATTAATGATAAATATGATGCTTTTGAAAAATTTTAAAATTTTAAAACTGAAGTAGAGAAACAATTAGGCAAGGCTATCAAAATTGTAAGGTTTTATAGAGGGGGTGAGTATTATGGTAAACATGGTACAATTGAGCTGTACATGAGGCCATTTGCCAAATACTTGCAAGAATGTGGAATTGTTTCACAATATACCTTGCCATGTAGTCTTCAGCAAAATGGTGTGGCCAAAAGGCATAATCGCACCATTAAAGATATGAAGAGGAGTATGATGAGTAGAACTAAACTTCTTGAATCTCTTTGGGGTGAAGATATTAAAACTGCTTTGTACATCCTTAATAGAGTTCCTTCCAAATCTGTTCTTAAAACTCCTTTTGAATTATGGACGGGTAGGAAACCTAGTTTGAATCATTTTAGAGTTTGGAGTTTCCTACAAAAGTTAGAGTCTATAACCCTTCAGAAAGAAAGACTGAACCAAGGACTACTCGTTGCTATTTCATAGGGTACCCAGATCATTCTAAGGAATATCAGTTCTTTTGTCCTACTCGTGGAACCAAGATTATAGATTCTTTGGTAGCAAAATTTTTAGAATTGGATGTTGCTGATAATGACATCGTAGATCAAGTTGTTAATGAAGAGGAACTTGTTAGATATGTTGACATTTCCTTACTTGTTTCCCATAATGATGGCTTATCTATGATTGATGAGACAGTGAATCATAAGGAGCAAGATGTAAATCCCTTAAATCCTAATATTTATCCTGCTGATGTTTCTCAAAATCAAGGAGTTGAGAATAAAGGCCTTTAAGAAAATATACTAGGAATAGGAGATCTGCTATTTCATGACTATCTAGTTTATCTTGGGGAAAGTGATTATGACATTAGTCATGTAATAGATCTTGTGACCTTTAATGATACTGTTAGTTTTCTCAATCTCAATCATGGATAGATGTAATGAAAAATGAGATGGATTCCATGGCACGAAATGGAGTGTGGGAAGTTGTTGAGCTTCCAAAAGGATGTAAACCAATAGGTTGTAAATGGGTATATAAAACCAAGAAAAATTCTAAAGGAAAGATTGAAAGATTCAAGGCTAGATTGGTAGCAAAAGGATTCACTCAAAGAGAGGGTGTAGATTATAATGAGACATTTTCACCAATGTCTACCAAAGATTCCTTTAGAATTATCATGGCCTTGGTTGCCCACTTTGATTTAGAGCTCCATCAAATAGATGTAAAGACAACCTTCTTAAATGACGATCTTGAAGAGGAGGTTTACATGGTACAACTTGAAGGTTTTGAAGAACTTGGGAAAGAATATCTAGTGTGTCGACTTAAGAAATTCATTTATGGCTTGAAACAAGCCTCTCAGTAGTGGTTCTTAATATTTGATGAGGTAGTTACTTCCATTGGTTTTGAGGAAAATAAATTTGACCAATGCATATATCTCAAGATCAGTGAGAGTAAGTACATATTTTTTGTGTTGTATGTGGATGATATTTTGTTAGCATGTAATGATATTGGGTTGTTGCATGAGACTAAACAGTTGTTGTCTAAGACTTTTAACATGAAAGATCTTGGGGAAGTAGCCTTTTATTCTTGGGATTGAGATTCATAGAGATAGTGCGGTTGGGAGTATTATGTATGCCCAAGTTTACACTCGACCATATATAACTTTTACAGTAGGGGTTCTTAGTAAGTATGTATCAAACCCAAGGATAGATCATTGGGTTGCTGCCAAGAAAGTTATGAGGTACTTGTAGAAGACTAAGGATTACATGTTGGTATATAAAAAAGTAGACAATCTTGAAATAGTTGGGTATATGGATTCTGACTTCGCTGGATATTAAGATGACATGAAGTCTACTTTAAGGTATATTTTTATGTTAGCAGGAGGAGCTATTTCTTGGAAGAGTGTTAAGCAAACACTTTTAGCTTCTTCCACTATGGAGATAAACTTTTAGCTATTTCTTGCATGTTATGGGGCCGTTACGCAGGCTATTTGGCTTAAAAACCTAGTCGTAGGACTTAATATTGTTGATTCCATCTCTAGACCACTCACGATTTATTGTGATAATAGATCTACAATTTTGTTCTCTAAGAACAATAAAAGTACTATTGGATCTAAGTATATAGAGATAAAATATCTCAAGGTCAGAGACTATGTGAAAAATGGTGACATTATTGTTGAACATATTGATACTGATAGCATGATTGCTGATCCTTTGACTAAAGGATTGAGACCTAATGTCTTTCGTAAACATGTTGATAGCAGGGGTATTTTGGGGTCCTTTGATGTATTGATTTAGTGGGAGTGTGCTGCTTGTGATTAAACACTCATTTATTTTACATCTTGCTATGTTGAGACCTCTTAATATTATGAACATTTATATTTGATGTTTCACTTTATATATTAATTTAATGATCATCACTAATTTATTTATGCTAGTGTATCGGTGTTTTTTACATGTACATTTGAAAATTTGTGATATTGAATTTGTGTCAATAGGATGTGTCTTAGTAAATGATACCGCTTGATAAGCTTAAAGAAAATGAATGGAGACGTATCGGCACATCTGGTTGCCAAATAAATTTCTTGGTGAGTTAAGGAGAAATCAGATTTCTCGGTAAGTTAAAGAGAAATTGGAGGACTGACAATGAAGATAACACATTTGATCACTGCTAGGTATTATTTTCTTATTACACAACCACACTGAGATCCACTAGTATTTGTAACTGTGGATTGGTCTTGTATCAATAAAGGGCACAATCGCTGCCATGATTCAGTATTGGTTGGTCATGTTGAACAGGATCATTAAGGTGTTGTTTTTAAGGACAATATGGTTTGCAAAATCGTGGCCACGTCAAAAGTACAATAAATTAGCCTGGACTCTTGTTTTCTAAAATATAAATTTTCTTAAATTTAGAAACCCAATTAATATTGTCCAAGTGGGAGAATGTTAGGATTTTCCAATTTGTGGACTATTATTAATTGGTAAATTTAAGTTTTGATAAAACAGACTAATAATTTAGTCCTAGCATGAAAACACGCAGGTAAGCCCAATTGAATAACTGTGATCAACTTGAATGGGCTTTTGCACATCTTATTTGGTCTGTGTGGTGTAGTGATTGTGTAGGCTTGGAACTTAATAGTCTTTTATGGGAGGACTATTAGGTTTAACTATTAGTGATTGTGTAGGCCTGGAACTTAATAGTCTTTTATGGGAGGACTATTAGGTTTAACTACATATATATAAGGCTAGGTCCCCTCTTCACTTCTCAAATTTATTGGTATCTGCCCATTAAGAGCCACCCCAAGGAAAAGTAGAAGAGGAAGATCTGCCTGTCAGAGATATGTCTTCAAGTTCTACAATGTCTATAGAAAAAGGTATGCCTAATTAGTCGTTTAAATCTCTTGTGTTCTAATTATTGCATAAGAAATTGTATCATTGATCGTACATTCGAAAGTTTTTTGATTGTGCCACTTCCAAAAGAACCACCAGCCACATGCAAATGCCATAGGCCATTGTATGTGGCAACATCTCTTTTCTTACTCAAATTATAATCTAGCTATTCCAAAACTGATAGAGAATTAAAGAAAGATAAATCAGAGTCATTACACAAAAATGACCAAAGTTATTGAGAAGATGGACAATCTTGTAAGGTATGAATAAGATCTTCTAGACTAGCTCCATGCCAAGGACATTCAAAAGAGGCAGATAAACCACGTTTGGCACAAGCTTCTTTAGTCAATAAACATTACTTTGCCGCTAACCATAGGAAATGCTCGATATGGGGCAAAATGTTAAGCGTCCAAATTTTCTTCTAAGGAAAGACAAGTGACTCATCCGCCACTATTAAAGCATGAGCTGATTTATTGAAAACTCCCTATTAGCTATAGGATCTGTCTTCTACATGTGCTTGAACCAGTAGAAGTTGAAGTTGGTCTTTAAGAGTAGTTAGAAGGAAATCTAGCTTCTTCCAATCCCACGAACCATTACTGGTGATTTAGTTATTAACACAGTCATTGACATTTTCTAAAGAGATTACACTCGAGCACACTCCCACCAAAGGTTTACTACCCAACCACTTGTCTAGCCAAAAAGAAGTATTTGCCTTATTTCCAATTATGTGAGAACAACCCTTCTCAATTAAATCCTTACAGGAGAGAATGCCTCATATAGTAGGAGATGAACTTGGACGAGGAATGTAATAAAGAATATGGCTTCCTTTTAAATATTTTGATTCCAAGATTCTAGCCTAAAAGCTCTCATCCTCACTTTCTAACTTCCAACCTAATTTCGAAAGAAGAGCAATATTCATGTCTTTAACCTTTTTGAAACCTAGACCCCTCATAAGATTTTGGTTTATCTAGCTTCTTCCAATCCCAAGAACCATTACTGGTGATTTAGTTATTAACACAGTCATTGACATTTTCTAAAGAGATTACACTCGAGCACACTCCACCAAAGGTCTACTACCCAACCACTTGTCTAGCCAAAAAGAAGTATTTGCCTT
Source organism: Heritiera littoralis (assembly GCA_031772115.1). Classification (NCBI taxonomy): domain Eukaryota; kingdom Viridiplantae; phylum Streptophyta; class Magnoliopsida; order Malvales; family Malvaceae; genus Heritiera; species Heritiera littoralis. Next base: position 951,615 of record JAPDPK010000168.1, on the reverse strand, counting down.
ATTTCCAATTATGTGAGAACAACCCTTCTCAATTAAATCCTTACAGGAGAGAATGCCTCATATAGTAGGAGATGAACTTGGACGAGGAATGTAATAAAGAATATGGCTTCCTTTTAAATATTTTGATTCCAAGATTCTAGCCTAAAGGCTCTCATCCCCACTTTCTAACTTCCAACCTAATTTTGAGAGAAGAGTAGTATTCATGTCTTTAACCTTTTTGAAACCTAAACCCCTATAAGATTTTGGTTTACCCATGTCCTTCTAGGTGACTAAGAGAACTTTTTTCTTCTCCTTAATGGAGCCCCGCAAAAAATCATTATTCATTCTATCAATCTCACGGGTTATAGTGGCCATATAACAACCTGCATAGAATAGGAAGCCATAGAATTCGACATTAATTATATCAATGTAGCATGTTCTACTAGTGATAATTGATTAGCTTTCCATGAAGCTAGTCTCTTTTTGATCTTGTCGAGTAACGATTGGAAGTCAATTTTCTTCAACTTTTTTTTTCAGAAATTGGCACTCCTAGTACTTACCAAAAAACCTACAATGATTCATCCCTGTCAAATTACAAATACTCTTAATCACATCTAAGGGCACAAGTTTGGAAGAAAATATTTTGATTTGCCAAAGTTAACTCTCTGGCCAGAGATGCTGCAAAAATCATTTAAACATTTCATGATAACAAGACATTATTGTATGGTGGCTATACCGAACAAAACAAGATTGTCTTCAAAGAAAATATGGGACACTTGGGGACCACCACGGGATAAGGATAAAGGTTTCCAATCACCCATATTTACCACCTTGTCAATGATATCAGATAATTTTTTAAGTAAAGAACAAAAATATATGGCGATAAAGGGTTACCTTATCTAAGTACTTTGGAAGGTCTAAAATTAGAAGTTAATTCCCCATTCCGAAGGATATTCATCTCTATAGACATGATATAGAACATTATCAATCGAACAATTGATTGAGGTAACCTAAATCCATCAAAACCTATTTCACAAAGTCCCAACTGATCCGATCATAAGTTTTTTCCAAATAAATTTTCATGATTAGGTCTACTTTTTTGCCTTCTTTTTACTCAAGGAATAAATAGCCTCCTGAACAATCACAATATTCTTTGAACTACTCCTTCCCAATATAAAGCTACACTATGTTGGAACCACCATATCTTGTAAGAGGGGAAGTAGTTGACATACAGTGATCTTAGAAATCAGCTTCACAGTGACATTACAAAGGCTAATTGGGTGAAGGGGGAAACATACTTTGGATGCACCTGTATAGGGATTAACACAACTAGTATTTGCTTAACTCTTCGTTGAAAAACCCATTCTCAAAAGCATCACACACGAAACGAGTTATTGATTTATGAATAACCTCCCAGTTAGACTGATACAACCTTGCTTGAAAACCATCAAGCCTAGGTGCTTTAAAATGAGGCATAGAACAAAGCGCTTTAAAGATCTCATCTAGCTATGGAATATAAGCTTCTTACGTCTAAATATGTTACCAAAAGCTTGAGTATTCCACTCCTTAACTGTCACCCAAAAGCTATTGAGATTATCATGCAAATAATCCTCTGGTTTCCAAGAAGATTTAATTAACTCCCCAAATTCTTTATGAGCCTACCATACAGCCTTAAAATGGGAAAAGGCGATGGTTGCTGTGTAAATTCGTTCAGCCAAGAATTTTCAGAAGGATAGGTCAGTGGTCCCCATATGTTCTTGGCAAATTAAAAGCAGTGGCCTCTACAAACAAATTTCTCCATTGAGCATTACAAAGTACACGATCAAGCCGCTTCTTGATTAAAACTCTAGTGTATCTTTTATTAATCCAAGTGAATTTGCAACCCACCGCTTTAAGATATATGAGATTTCGGGTTGACAAAACTCTATGAAACTTAGACATTATTGACAAACTTTCTGGAGCCCCACCTTGCTTATCTAAAATAGATACAATCTTATTAAAATCGCCAATAGCAAACCAAGGAACTTTATCAAAGTCCTTCATGTTAAGAAAATAATCCCACAAAATTCGATGTCATGATGGTGTAGGACTAATATATTCTATTCTTAAAAACCATTGTTTATTGAGACCAACCGTAATAAAAACACTAATGAATTGCTCACTTTTGGTGATTACCTCAACCTTGCCAACAAAGACTTTCCAAATAAGCTAAATACCACTAAAAAAACCAACTGCATCAACTCCAGTAGAAAAATCAAAGCAAAGACAATTAATTACTCTTTTAGCTACTGCTCTACTAATCTTTGGTTTCGCAAGAATCAAAAAATTAATCTTATGAGCTCTTATCAACTCTTTAACATTTCTCATGAAACTCATGTTTCCAGCACCCAACAATTCCAAGATCATAAAGACAAAAAAATAATAAAGGAGTAGGACAAGAGAAGTCCTCCGTAACCATAAGCATTTAGGCCTCTATATCGTTTGGATTAACCAACACATTCTTTGACGCGATAGACATTATGCATGCAGGAAATGTTAGAAATTTTCCTTTAGTGGATTGATATTAATTGGCAATTTTACATTTTAATAAAACGTGCTGACAGTTTAGTCCTCGTATGAAACATGCAAGAGAACCTAATACAGGCTAATGTGATCATATTTAATTTAGGTTTTGCACATTCTTTTAGGTCAGTAAACAAGGTGGTTGTGTAGCCTTAAAACTTTATAAGCCCCTGATGGGAGGCCATTAGGGTTTTAACAAAGGTTAATATAAATAAAAGGTTAAGTTGCTCTTCGCTTCTGTTCATTCGATATCTACCCATTAAGAGCCACTAGTGGAAGAAGTTGAAGAGGAAGACTAGCCAATCATGATTTCAATTCTAGTTTCAACCATGCCAGCTGAAAAAGGAATGCCTATTGGTTGTTTTTTTGGTAATTGGTGTTCTAAATTTCACATAAGATCTTGAAACTTATTCCTACATTTGGCATCAGAGCTTGTCTATGTGAAATTAGGACCCTAAAGAAATTTTTTTTTAATGAATTACAGATTAAACATGTAATTTAGAACGTCATTATTTGCTAATTAAAATTACACATTAAAAATAAAAATTATTTAACAAAATGTTAGGGCTTTTATTACCCATCGAATGAAGATTAAATGTGTCTGATCATATTTGGTTAATATGTTTTGTAGTCTAAGTAATTAGAGTTTCAAGTATAAGTGAAATAATATTGACCCGTTTTGAAAAATAAATTTAACTCCTAAAACTAATGTGTTTTGTATTAAATCAAAGGCATAAAACAATTTCTGGTACTCCATGTAAACGAGATTGATGTTTTTATTACATGTATTTTAGTTGTTTCACAGTCAATTTAAAGGAAAAGCTTAAACGAGTCAAAAACAGGTCTATCACAAAATTTTTCGATCAAATTGATCACTTTTCATGCTGTTTTGAAGCGATTTGTTATATGGATTTTGTGTGAAAATGTGTCAAACTTAAAAAGCCTTAATTTCATTAAAACGCACAAAAAAAAAACAAGAAAAGGCTGAAAAATTGAAACAGACCTGATTGGGTCTGGAAGTATAGCTGCAGGGTCAAGTTGACCCGGCACAAGGTTGAAGATGATGAGCCAGCATTTTGCAAGGCCCACGAGCAGTAGCTGACACGTATGGCACATGTGGCCAATATTGGTGGTTTTTTCGGCCGCCATTTTTTCAGTTAATTTGTAATTTTATTTTGTATTTTTTTTTATATTTTTATGGAACTTTTTAGATACTGTTAAGTATTTTTTATTTATTATTGGTGCTTGTTTCATAAATTGTTAAATGTTGTGAATAAGTTTTCTATGATTTATTGCATAATAAAATATTAGGGACTGTTCTAAATTTGTAAGCACTATGTACTCTCCCTAAATAGATGAATATATTTGTGTACTCTCACCCTACATTTTATGTAAGACCGATTTTACTCTATTGTTCATGTAAAATATAAATAATTTTTGAGTTTTTAATTAGGAGGACCACAATTTCCTAAAGGATAATGGGAAATTTACTTTCTAAGATGAAAAGTAAATGAAACTGAATGAATTAAATTATTGAAAGTAGTTAGTAAATTTAATTAAGGATTGGAAATTGTAAAGATAAAATATCATGAGGCTTGAATGACCAATCGACAGTGGTTCCATTATAATTTTTGATTGGAGTATCCAATTGATAAACCGTAAAATATTTTGGAAAGCTAACTCAATTATCTTTCCAAGCATATAGGCCTCTTATTCTAATTCCTTATGGATCAATACCAGAAATTTTGTAAAATTACCCCATGAGCAGTAAATTCTACCAACCGACTCAGCCGACCTATCTGTAAAGATTCACCCATAGCAGTTGGTAGGAAACTCCAATCAAGGTGATTCAAAATCCATTAGAAAGCTAACTTAAATATCTTTTATCCATATAAGGCTCATATTTTAATTCATTATAGATTAACCACAAGAAATTCCTACATTCTCTTCACAACTATGGAATTCAGCATTGAGCAATCAGTAAAGAATCAGACATAAGTTTTGATAGGGAACTCCAAATGAGGTGATTCAAATTGCATTGGAAAGTTAACTCGAAGACCTTTCTGGCAATATATGGGTCATAGTTTTGTTCATTTTGGATTAATTTCGGTGAATTTTAAAGTTGGTTGTACATGCAGTAAAGTGATCAGAAAATTCTCAGCATGTACACCACTTCCTTTTTGGCTGCTGTTGTGCTATACGTTGAGATGTAAATTATGGTATAAAAAAAAAATCAAACAAGTCTTGAATAAAGGAAGGATATGGATTAGCTTGACAAGTAATGAATTGTGATTGGTTGAGTACATAAAAGAGAGGGAAGATAAGCTAAAAATGAGCAGATAAATTGGATACTCACGCCACTTTTACTGCTGTATACTACACAGCTGATGCAAGTTTAAAAGCTAGTTTGTGGTATAAAATACAACAGAATAAGGCTTAAAAGAAAAAGGCATTTAAAGTTTAACATATGGTTAAATTTTATTGATCGAAGAATACATCAAAAGTAAGCAAATTAAGTCAACAAAACTTATCAGTAAAATAGGTCTCATACGCCACTTCTCTGCTGTAGTTAAGCTATCCAGCTGGACCCAATCTAAAGTAAATGAATTGCAATTTTTATGGCATAAAAATTGCCAACAAATAATGTGTAATAAGGGAAAATTTTGTATTTGAAAATATGATTAATTTCCATTGGATAGAGCTTTCCAAAAGAAAGAAAAACAAGTCAAGAAACGTGTAACTCAAATTGTCTTCACCACCACTTCTCTTTGCTGCCTTGTTTGCCGCACGTGTAACCTCAATTAAAGCAAGATATGCTGAAGGAAATAAAAGAGTAAATAATATGGCAAATTGCTATTGGTTGACATGAGGAAAAGAGGACTGAATAAAACAAAAACTGTTGTAATCTTCTTCAGTCTTACCGATTCATTCAGCAACTCCTCGAGTTTTCTATCTTTGGCTAACCGTCCATGCTCTGTTTTGCTTCGGTCCTCTCATGAATTCTTAGCAAAACTCCATCTTTATGCTATTTGATCATCAAACCACCTGCACAGACTTTACATCCACCTTAAGAACATCAAGAAAACCAAGAAAGGAGGAGGCTAATATTAAAACAGAAACTGCTTTGGGTTGGAGCAGTGATGATCGTTCAAGGTGAGTTTTCATATTATTATGGTTTTCTTAAATTTCAATGGTGGATTTATGTGTTTCTTAACATGAGAAGTATGATTCTAGTATTAATTTTAGTTGAGCCTTATTAGATCATGGAAATGGAACAAAATTGAGATCTTGGTATAGATGAAAAAAAAAAAAGAAAGTGTGCTGGAATTTAAGGATGATGAGAAATGATTAATAGAATAAAAAGAAAATGAAGAGGAAACTTGGTATTATGAGATGATTGAAAATGAAATTTGGCTATGGAATGAAGGTTTCGGTTTGGACATGAAAGAGTAGGAAATTTATGGTTCATGCAAGAAGATAACAAGGAAGGCTCACGTGGACAAGCATGTTTCAATTGGAAACAATAAATTGAAGAAAAGGAATTGAAATCAAAGAAATGGCCATAAAGTAGATTTCGGCCATGACAAATTGAATAGGAAAAATGTATTAATTTTGGACTAATGGTAGAAAATAACTATAAAAATTAAAAGGGAAGGATTGGTAGAATTAAAACCGAAAAAGGATTAAAAATGAGGAAGTTGAGATTTAGCACCAGTATAATTTATACTGATTGTGCTTATATTATGAAGTTAGTGGCTGCACTTTTCGAATATTAGGGACTTAAAAATAAGAAGAAAAATATTAATAAATTTGATAAAACTATTTTGCAGCCCGGGTTAACAGAGTTCGGTTAGCGTAACCGGGAAGCTCGACTTCATAAGACTGGTAAGGGATGCATGTGCAGCATTGTAAGGATATTCAGTCTGCATGTTTTTAATTATGAAATATTTTATGAAAATATTGTGATGATTCTTTGGTTGGAAATTTGTGATGATGTACTGGTTGAGATTATAAACTGTATTTTTCGTACAGGAGGCTAGCCAATCGGCGGCCGTTATACTACCGAAAAATTATCAAAAATTACCGAAAATTTTTAGAAAACTATAGAAAATCATAATAAATGATTTTATTACACGAGAAATGATTTTCAACCACGAAAATCAAGAAAATGAATATTTTCCATAAAAACATGAATAAAATGAAAGTGATTTTAAAATATTCATGTTTTCGAGAATGGTGATAATGAAATCACCGAAAATTCTCTTGATATGTAAATTACATGTAATACGAGATGGAAAATGAAAAGAAATAAAGTGAATGTTTTTATATATATTTCTTAAATATTCACTAAATGGTTTTATAACCTTTATGGTTTTAAATTATGAAATTATATATTTTTATAAATTCCATAAAGGTTATTTTATGGTGAAAAATACGGTTTTAAGACTAGTTGGCAACCTTATCATGCTGATATGTGATATGTGAAATGTGATATGTGATATGTAGTCCCAGCCGACACCTGATCAGTGATCTGCCGAGGACAATTATAGACTATAACCATAGATCTGACATGATTATTTTATACCTTTCGGGGTCTATAGCATCATATGAGTAACGACCCAATGGACGGGCTAGGCGTGCTTTAGTCTCCATATATGAAAATGTTTTACATGATATGTGATACGTTAAATGTAAACGTTTTACATGATATGTGATAAGTTAAATGGAACTGATTTATAGCATTTTACATAATACTTATTTCGATACTGATTTTAGTACTACGAGATGATTTTCATATGATATGTGATATGAACATGTAATATGTTTTCAAAAAGGAAAAAAGGGTTTATGAGTCTAATATTTTTACTATGATTTTAAATTGAATATTAGATTATATGTGATATGAATATGTGATATGTTTTCCAAAAAGAAAAAAGGAGGAAAATAAATCTAATATTCTTATTTTAATTTTAAATTGAATATTAGATTTAAATGATGAATATTTTATATGAAAAGGATTTAATAGCTTATTTTGCTATTTAAAGTACTGTACCAATTATGCTTTGTACAGTAAAACATGAAAAGATTTCAAACGAAAATGACATGAAATAAAAGGAAAAAGGATTTAAATTTCAAATGAAATTTTTTACTCTCTACAGTTGCTTCTAGGTTCCGGGACAAGACAGGTATTTCAAAATACCTGCCTTACTCCATCCGGATCCCTAGCCGACTGTAGTATCCTTCCTACATGCGAGCTTAGAGCCCTATAGAAAAAATGAAAAAGTTTTTCAGCATATAGATAACTGAATATCAAGTGATGCATATAATTCTCTTACTGAGCCGTGGTTTGCTCACCCCTTAATTTTAACATTTCAGATTTTCGAAGACTGAGAGTCTGATCATCTAAAGGATTTCGGCTGTGCATTTGGGGACGATGCGACAGCTTATTTACTACAAAATGTACGATCATTTATTTTTCGTATTTAGACATATTCACAGTACTACTTTCTTATAAAGTAAGATAGGGGATGTAATTCATATTATAATTTTATATGAAATTGTTTATATGTAAAAGCAAAAGTAAAGTATCGCAGACAGTCCAACCAAATAACAGGTATGGAAAAAGGTGAAAAATAGGGTCACGGGCTGTGACATTTTAAGTGTTTAATTAGATTTAAAAAATTGTGATTATAGTTTAAGTGAGATTTAAAACCTTTAATACAAATGCAACACATATCGCTTTAAGGACCTAGTGAAATACATCTAGACTTGGTATTTCACTTTTGAATGGTCTGTTGCATACATTAAGTTAAGTATGCAATGTATGATTTGTGCAATTATTGATATTCTCGGATTGAATAAATTTTTTCATTAATTGATATAAGTATTTGGCTGCTAAAGTGGCTCACTTGTTGATATTGGTGAAATTGTTTACTTAATCATAAAAGATACGCGATTGTTTTGTGTTATTTTATGCAATTGCCTGCCCAAAGGGGATTATAGTGTAAGAGAAATTTTGGATGGACATAAAGCATTAAGGTGAAATTATACGGTCTAGAAAATTTATCTGCCTAAAAGGGATAGGCTTTTGAAAACTTGTATATTGTCATGTTGGCTTTATGGGAAAGGTACTAATTAGTATGTTGCATAATATGCCCAAAGGGGAGTTTGTAATGATACACCTAGGCTTTTCTATTGCTGTAATCACATTTTGTTATTTGTTTATCTTGACATTGCCCATTAATATATGATTGTTGCATTTCTTGTCTTAACCAGTGACTGTCACTGTAGATAAGTCTCTAGCTACCATTGAGGTTCTAAATGGATCCAATTTTAAGAAATGGGATGAGGACTTGCATTATGCCTTAGTCATGACTGAGATTGACATAGCCCCGCGTGTTGATGAGCCTGCTACACTGTCTGACGAGAGCATGACCGCTTAAAAGAAATTCTATGAGAAATGGATAAAGCAAATCGTATATGTCTGTACACCATTAAAAGGACTGTTTTTGAACACCAGCTAGGTGGATTGGGCACCATTAAAAATGGAAAGAAGCTTTACAATGCTGTGGAGGAGAGATACAAGATATCAAGCAAGTCTGAGGCTGGGAACCTTATGAATGACCTGACAAGTATGAGGTATGATAGTATTATTGGGGTTAGAAATTTTATCATAAAAATTGTCCACATTCAAACCAAATTGCACTCCCATGACATAATCCTTCCCGATAAATACATAGTTCACCATGTTCTAAATGCCTTACTTGTTGAGTTCACCTAGATCAAAACTGCCTACAATACTATAAATGATGTTTAGAGTATTAATGATCTCATTTCTAAGTGTGTTTCTGAAAGGAAAAGCTTAAAAAGAAAAGAGTGAAAGTGCCTTGTTAACCACTCATTCCAAACCACATTTTGTCAAAACTCCAAAGAAATATGGAAATTTTAAGTCTAATGCTCTTAATAGAGTTCAGTACAATAAAGGGCATGGGAACAGTCAGACCAAAAGGGTAGGAGGTCTAAATGCTATCATAAAGAAGGATATCAAGTGCTTCTATTGTAAAAAGAAAGGTCATATGAAATGTGATTGCCTTAAAGTGAAGTCTAAGTTAGAGAAACTAAATAATCAAAAAGGTAACTCGCTCTCATTTGTTTTTAATCCTGATTTGTTAGTGCCCCACGTAATTCGTGGTGGCTTGATAGTGGTGCAACTACTCATGTTGCTATTACATTGCAAGAGTTCACAAGCAAACGGAAGCCAAGTGAAAAGGAGTCCAAGATTAGAGTTGGAAACAATGCTGAAGTAGATGTCTAGTTTATAGGAACAGTTAGTTTAAATTTAGAGTCAGGATTTTAGCTTGTTTTGGAAAACGTTTTTTTACCGTCTTTTAGACGAAACTTAAGTTCAGTTTCTATGTTGGACAAATTTTGGTTATCACTTTGACATTGGAAATGGAAAGTCAATTTAATTTTTAACTCTAAAATTATGGGAATTTTTGTGCTTGCTGATAATTTATATAATTGCACTTGACTCCTATTAATGAATACAGTTGCATGAATGTTGAAAACACAGTGTCTAAAAGATCCTTTATCAAAGAGAAGTCTTCCTTGTTGTGGCATAAAATGTTAGGCCACATCTCAAATGAAAAGGTTAATAAAAGGTGAGATTTTACCTCCTCTTGATTTTAGTGATCTAAGCACTTGTGTTGATTGCATAAGAGGTAAATTAACTAAAACCAAGAAGATAAGGGCAACATGTAGTTCTGACCTCTTAGAAATTATTCACATTGATATTTGTGGACCTTTTACACCTACCCTATGTGGTAACAAATATTTTGTTACATTTATTGATGACTTTTCAAGATATGGTTACATATACCTAACTACTGAAAAATTTGATGCACTTGAAAAATTCAAAGTTTATAAAACTGAAGTAGAAAAACAATTAGGTAACGTCATCAAAGTTGTCAAGTCTAATTAGGGTGGTGATTACTATGGCAAACATGGTACAACTGGACAACATATAGGATCATTTGCTAAGGACTTACAGGAATGTGGTATTGTTCCATAATATACCGTGCCCGGTAGTCTTGATCAAAATGGTGTGACCGAAAGGCAGAATCACACCCTTAAAGATATGATAAGGAGCATGATGAGTAGGACTAAACTTCCTGAGTCTCTTTGGAGTGAAGCCATTAAAACTGCCCTATACATCTTAAATAGAACCCCATCCAAATCTGTTCCTAAAACTCCTTTTGAACTTTGGACCAGTAAGAAACTTAGTTTGAACCACTTTAGAGTATGGGGTTGTCATGCTGAGGTTAGAATTTATAACCCTTCAGAGAGAAAGACTGAACTTAGGAGTACTCGTTGCTATTTCATAAGGCACCCTACACATTCTAAAGGATATCGATTTCTTTATCCCACAAGTGAAACCAAAATTGTATAGTCACAAGTGGCTAGATTTTTGGAGTAGGATGTCCTTAGTAATGAAGTGATAGATTAAGTTTTTGGTGATAGTGAACCTATCGAACGTGTTGTAATTTTGCTGCCTGCTTTATAAAGTGGTGTTGTATGCGATGTTGATGAAACAGTGAACCATCATGGGTAAGATGCAGATTCTTTGAATCCTTCTGATGTTCCTCAAGATCAAAGAGTTGAGATTGAAGTGTCTGTAAGGAGATCCATTAGGCAAAGGAGATTTGTCATTTCAGATGACTATGTGGTTTATCTTGGGGAAAATGATTATGACATTGGTCATGTGGTTGATCCTATGACTTATGAAGAAGCTGTAAGCTGTCCTCAGTCTCATATGTGGTTGGAAGCAATGAAAGATGAGATGAATTCCATGGCACAAAATGGAGTTTGGGAAGTTGTTGAGCTTCTGAAAGGATGTAAACCGATTGGTTGCAAGTGGGTATTCAAGAATAAGAAAGATTCTAAAGGAAAGATCGAAAGATTCAAAGCTCGACTGGTGGCTAAAGGACTCAATCAAAGGGAAGGTGTAGATTACAATGAAACCCTTTCACCAATTTCTTCCAAGGATTCCTTTAGAATCATTATAGCTTTAGTTGCACATTTTGATTTGGAGCTTCACCAAATGGATGTAAAAACAGCTTTCCTGAATAGTGATCTTGAAGAAGAAGTTTACATGATCCAGCATGAAGGTTTTCAAAAACCAGGGAGAGAGCATTTGGTGTGTTGGCTTAAGAAATCCATTTATGGCCTTAAGCAAGCTTTTAGGCAATGGTTCTTGAAATTTGATGACATAATTACTTCCATGGGTTTTGAGGAAAATAAAGTTGATGAATGTATATACCTCAAGATTAGTGGGAGTAAGTATATATTTCTTATATTTTATGTGGATGGCATTTTGCTAGCATATAATGATGTTGGATTGTTGAATGAGACTAAATAGCTATTGTCTAAGAAATTTGACATGAAGGATCTCGGAGAAACGTCATTTGTTCTTGGGATTGAAATTCACAAGGACAGATAGTGGCATCTGTTGGGACTTTCTCGGAGAACTTACATTAATCGTATGCTACGTAGATTTAATATGCAAGATTGTAAAACAGGGAATGCTCCTGTGGTGAAGGTTGACAAGATTGATTTAAGCCAGTTTCCAGAGAATGATTTAGAGAGGGAATCCATTAAGAACATAATCTATTCTAATGCAATTAGGAGTCTTATGTATGCACAAGTTTGCACTAGACCGGACATGGCTTTTGTAGTCGGTGTTCTTGGGAGATATTTGTCTAATCCTTGGATGGATCATTGGATGCTGCTAAGAAGGTGATGAGGTATTTGCAGAAGACAAAGAATCACATGTCGGTGTACAAAAATGTTGATAATCTTGAGATAGTCGGATATACAGACTCTGATTTTACAAGATGCCAAGATGATTTAAAATCTACTTCTAGGTACATTTTTATGCTAGCTGGAGAAGCTGTATCCTGGAAAAGTGTTAAATAGACACTCTTGGCATCTTCTACTATACAAGCTGAGTTTGTCGCATCTTTTGGGGCTACTGCACAGGCTATTTGGCTTAAGAACCTCATCGCAAGACTTAACATTGTTGACTCTATCTCTAGACCACTTAAGCTTTATTGTAACAATGGGTCTGCTGTGTTGTTCATTAAGAATAATAAATGCAGTAGTGGATCCAAACATATGGAGATAAAATATCTCAAGATTCAAGATTATGTGAAAAATGGTGACATTAGTGTTGAGCACATTGACACAAATGTCATAATTGCTGATCCTTTGACTAAAGGATTAAGACCTGCTGCATTTAATAAGCAGGTTGAGAACATGGGTGTTTTCGAGTCTTTTGATGTATTAGTTTAGTGGGAGTATTTTATTTATGATTGAACACTCATTTTGCTTTGTCATGAAAGCTTTTGTTACTTATGTTTCGAACACTTATGTGACATTTTGCTTCATATGTTAATTGACTATTTTTATCGGTTTATGCATGCATTATTATATTGATATTCTCTTGTACTTGTACATTTGAGAATATTGTGAAGTTGACCTTTCATGTCAACTATATATGTCTTGGTAAATGATTCCATTATGAAACCTCAAGGATGAGACATACAGGATCTGGATGCCATAAAATCTTGGCGAATCCGAATACCATGAAGATTTCTTGTTGTTGACTTGCCATTGAAGTTGTTCAACAAGATTGGAGAAATCTTTGAGGACTAACAATGAAAATAACACAATTGAATGAGATCACCATAGGTGTTATTTTCTTGCTAAACAGTCATACTGAGTCCATTGTTGATGTGATGTGAGCACCATTTGTATAATATTGTACATGTGTTAGATGTAAACTTATAAGTTAAATTTCATGTACTTTGTAAATTATAAGTAAAATAATGATGTGGGATCAACTTGATTTAAAGTGCTCAGATGTACATGAGACTGATAAAATAGTGTACGGAGGATTTAATAAATATATTGTGAAAATTTCGAGCCTAAATCATCTTATTTAGATTATTTTTGGGAAGCATGCAAACAAATTTGAAAATGACGATTAAGAACATAGCCCAGTTGCGTTTTCGTAAATTGTGCCCAAATTAAAATGAATTTAGATGAAGTAAAAATACCATGATATTTTACATGAAAATAAGTCTAAGGCTATGTCTATAGATTTATCAAATCGGTGGTTAAATCGGAATTTATACTGGCAGCTTGATAGGGGTAATTTCATAATTTCACATTATCGGTGACCCGTGCGTGGATGAAACCATCATGATTCATCAAAATTCATCCAATAAGAAGTTTTGGTGATGAAATCCGAAATTTTGGAATGCAATTACATAGTTATAAAAATTATGGAAGCTTAAGTGCAAAATTGTCTGAAATTTTTATAACCAAAGGCATTTTCATCTTTTTACCCCTTCTAGAAGACTCTTCATCTTTCTTCTTTGCTTAGCCATCAACTATTCATCATCTCTTCCAAAACATATTCACGCCATTGAAGGAGAAAAAGAAAAAGAGAGAAAACCATACTAAAACTTCACTTTCTCATCAAGATTAAAACTACAACATTATTCTACTCACTCTCCTCTCTTTATCTATACGCATAGATCATTGAACAAGCAACAAAACAAGGAGAAAAGAGGGAAGGAAGCATTCGGCCAAGGTGAGTCTCTCACTATACTTGAGCTTTCATTTAATTCCAATGGTGAAAAATGATTAATTCAACCTTGTTAAACATAAATCTAGTGTTGGTTTTGCTTGAATTGAATTAAATCATAATTCACCATGAATGGGAGTTTCGGTCATGATGAGAACCTAAGGAAAACATAATGTTTCATGCATGAAATTGATGCTAAAATGATGCATGAACATAGTTAAACATGAATGTGATGATAGTTTGTTGAAAAACAATGAATTCGACAAGGAGGTAGATTCGGCCATGGCAAGGGGACCTATATTCATGGCTGCATTTGATGAATTTAGGGTGCCATTGGACTGTGGAAATTACAAGGAGTCTACTGGTGTAATCGAATTCGAATTCCGACTTAAAACGGAGAAGTTAAGTTTCACTACCGTGAAATTATACTAAAATAATATTAGCAGTATACAATGTGGCTACAATTGAGCATGAGAAATAGCTTAAAATATAGTGTTAAGTGAGCTAATATTTTTGGTAAATTGCTTTGCAGCCCAGGAGGAATAATTCACATGTGGTGCTGGCGAAAAGCCCGATAACGCTAGACAGGTAAAGGATGAGTGTGTAAGCCGTAAGGATATTATGCATGCATGGTTTCAATGAAAATATTTTTATAAGAATATTTTTATTTTCAATTGCCTTGGAAACTGTGCAAATTGTGGCGTTTGGCTGTTTTGTGACTGTGTTGAAAGTGCAGGAAGACTAGGCAAATAGTAACCGTTGTGCTGCTAAATTTTTTTAGAAAATAATCTAAATATGTGAGAATCGATTATTTTGTACTGTACATATGTATTATATGTAATTTTAAATTATTTTGAATATATATTTTGTAAATTTTAAGTAAATAGTAATGTGGGACCCACTTGGAATTTCGTGCCCAGATGCATGTATGATCAAAGGAACAATTTATTAATGGTGTAATAATGATATTATGGAAATTTGAGACCTAAAATACCTTGTTTACATCATTTTGGGAAGTGTGACAAATAAATTGGAAAATGATGGTTACGTCTCGAGGGTATTTTCGTAAATTGTACCCAAACTAAAATGAATTGGGACAAAGTAAAAATATCATGATATTCTACATGAAAAATGGGTTGAGATAGTGTCAATGGATTTATCAAATTGGTCGTTAATTCAGAAAGTTTTGCTAGCGGGTGGTGGGGGTAAAATTGTAATTTCTCACTATCCATGCACCGGGCATTGACAAAACCACTTCTAATAATTAAGATACATTAAATAAGATTATTTGGTGCTAGAATCCAAAATTTTGGAGCACGATTACACAGTTTTTATAACTACGAAACCTTAAGGGTAAAATTGTCCGAAATTTACATAACTAGGGGCATTTTGGTCATTTGGCCTACTTCTAGAAATCTCTTCATAAACCCATCATCAGCTGACCTGCACTATTCATCATCCTCCCCAACAAGCCCCACGCTGTTGAAGAAGGAAGAAAGGAGAAAAATAAACAAACCTTCCTATCTCACTATACACACACACAATTTCAACAAAATTTTAACTACAAAATTAATCTACTCTCTCTCCTCTACTTACCTATACCCATAGATCATTATATAAGCCACAATACAAGGAGAAAGAGACCCTCAAAGTTTCGGCCAAGTAAGGTACAGTACCATCCATCATGCTTCTTTTGATTTTAATAGTCTAGATTGGTTCTTTAAAGTATGATAAGCATTTTCATTAGATTAGATTCAATCAAATTTTGCTAAATAAAAAGTTGCCATGAGAGGGGGTATTCGGCCAACATGGGAACTATAGGAAATACAGGCTTTTCATACATGAAATTAGTGCTAGATGATGAAATGCATAAGGCTAAGTAAGGATGTGCCATTAGATCATTGAAAAACACTAAGGAATTCAAAATGATGAATTTGGCCATGACAAGGGGAGCAGGATCAATGGTTGATTTTGATGATTTGAGGATACATTTAGATTGTAGAAATTACAGGGAGTTTGCCAGTATGTTCGAATTTAAAATCCGACGCAAAACGAAGAAGTTATGTTATACTACAGGTAGAATTTATACTGCGAAAATAATTACAGTGTCCAATATGGCTGCACATAGACATGAATAATAGCTCAAAAATAAGTAGTAAATGAGCTAATATTTTTGGTGAAATTATCTGCAGCCT
This sequence comes from Heritiera littoralis, assembly GCA_031772115.1. Classification (NCBI taxonomy): domain Eukaryota; kingdom Viridiplantae; phylum Streptophyta; class Magnoliopsida; order Malvales; family Malvaceae; genus Heritiera; species Heritiera littoralis. Next base: position 935,229 of record JAPDPK010000168.1, on the reverse strand, counting down.
GAGAGTAACGATTTACAAGTGGTGTGCTCGAAAGAGTGTGATACAACAGACAGGTAAGGGATGCGTATGTAATCTGTAAGGATATCCCGAATACATGATTTTAATACATTTAATTTTATAAGAACATTTTTGAAATGAAATATTTTGGAAACTGTGGAATTATGGCTGTTTGTGGATTGTGGAACTGTGTTGAAATTATAGGAAGGCTAGGGTATTCGCAGTCGTTATGCTGTTGAAATTTCTCGAAAAATTCTTCAAAAATATCATGAAATATTTTGATACATATTTGAATAACTTCCTAGCCTTAGAGATAATATATTTAATATTTTTCATAAAACATGAACATACCAAAAAATATTATTTAAATATTCATGTTACGAATTTAATGAAAGTGAGGTTACTGAAAATTCCTCCTATATGTTTTACAGTATATGAGATAGTTTATAAAGTGAAAAGTTGAAAAGTGAATATTTTATAAATGATTTTCCATAAATATTCACTAGATGATTTAATAAAACCTTTATGGACTAACTAATGATTTTATCTATTTTATTGATTTCCATATAAGGTAAAATGACGATGAGAATAGTATTTTGAGACTGATAGGCCCCTTTATCATGCCGATATGTGATATGTGATATGTGATATGTGACATGTAGAGTTGGCAAACGGGCCGGTTCAGGCGGGTTTGGTCCGAGTTATATTCGAGTTCAGGTAATTTCGAGTTCAGGTAATTTCGGGTTCGAGCTTTTTTGTTTCGAGCTTTTTCGGTCTCGGTTTTTTTCGGTTTCAGGTACTTGGGTTTCGGATTTTTTCGGTTTCAGGTATTTTCGGGTTCGATTATTTTCAGTTTCGATCCGGTTTTAACCGAGCGGGCTTAGTCAAATTATTTTGAAATTTTATAAGTTATAAATATATTTATAATTTTGAATGTAATAATTAATTTAATTTTATATAGTTAAATAAAAATATAATAGAAATGCTAAACTAAAGTTAAAATTTAATAAATATTTATATAAATATATATTAATTTAAACTTTTGAAATTAAAAAACTTAAATAAAACAAATAAACATGTAATAAAATGAGCATTAATGGAAAGGATAATACACCCAAATACGTTGAGTTTTAAACCCAAAGAACAACTCCTAAAGATAACACAACTCAATGTGGTCCACTAGCATTGATATTGGGCTGGATCAACTGGAAAGGGTGCTGGGTTAGGCGGGTCGTGAACTGGGCTGAGGCAAGTGCACGTGGATCCTGCGAGAGGATCTTGGTCAGGTGCAACAGTTGGGTCTTCTTTCCCACCTAAAAAACCCAGCCGTTTTGGTTGCTTGTACCCTTTCCCAAAACGCACCATTTGGTGCAATACTAGGTAGGCTAAAAGGTTAAAAAAGCCCTTAAACTATATCAAAGAATCTAAAAAGGCCCTTATTCTTTCATTGCATCTAAATAAACCCTTAAAGTATTATTTTTCTTTGTGCAAGTCCTTTTTGGATGAAATCTGTTAATCATTGACATGTTAGCTTTTATAGGAAATATGAAAATCTGACATGGCAAAAATAAAACAGGTGACATGACAAACCCATAAAAAAGCAAAATAAAAATGACATCACTTTTAAGAGAAAAAACCCTGTAAAGCCAACATGTCAATTGTTTAAAAGCCAACATGTCAATTGTTTAACAAAAATCCATGTCAACTAACAGATATCATCCAAAAAGGACTTGTATTAAGAAAAATCAAACTTTAGGGGCTTATTTAGGTGCAATAGAAGGATAGGGGCTTTTTTAAATTCTTTGATATAGTTTAGGGGTTTTTTTAGCCTTTTAGCCTACTAGGTACTACTAAATTAATTAATATAGTAATTAATTAATATAGTAGATATATTACTAAATTAATTAACATAATGTTAGTAGTGTACTGGAGATAAATTCAGTAATAAAATGTTACTAATAGTAATTTATTTAATTAATATATTGTTAACATTATATTATAATCTCCAATACACTACTAACATTATATTAATTTAGTAATATAATGCTAATAATTAATATAATATAATGTTACTAATAGTAATTATATTAATATATTATATTAATTACTTTATTGATTTAGTAACATTATAACGAACATTATATTAATTAGTAATATAATGTTACTAATATAATGTTACTAAATTATGTTAATATAATGTTAGTTATAATTAATATAAATTAATATAATGTTAGTTACAATGTTACTAAATTAATTAATATATTATTAAACTAATTAATTAATATAGTAATATATTAATTAATATTATGTTACTAAATTAATTAATATAATTTATATTAATTAATTTAGTAATATCTACTATGTTAAATAGTAGAAACGAATCAATTATAGGATAGGTTTCAAATGCTTTTTGATCCAAATTTATTTAAGAAGTAGTTTCATAGACTCGAACAAAATTAGATGTCTACAATATACATCACTTGATATTATATTATAAATAATAACATTTGTTTTAATCATATTATATACAGTTATACACCAATTGAGTACTAATTTTTTCATGTTCACATTAACATAATAATATTAGATATACACCAATTGATTGAATGTCTAATTAAAATGTTAAATAATAGATATTACTAAATTAATTAATAAAATGTTAGTTATTTAAATATAATTAATAATATTAATAAAGTATAAAAAACAAATTTTATTAAAATTACCGTTTAAACAATGATACTACTCTAGTATATTATTAAATTACATTATAATTTACTATTAAAATATTATTTTTATCCACACTTTAATTTTATATTTAATGGATAATAAATAAATTATTTTCAATAAATGCTTAATTCTATTAAAAAATATTTAAACACTAAGAGGTTACATAATTTGCTCTTAAAAGATTATTACAATATAATCTACAAATCATTATTATAAGATGCCAAATTGGTTTATTAATGTATAAGATTATTATAATATAATAAACAATTAATTACCACTAGCTTGATTTATTAATGTCTTTTGTTTTAAGGCTAAAAATAAAATTACCACTAACTTGATTTATAATTTTCTCTTTCAATGATGTCTAAGATAATAAAAAAAAATTGTACTTGTATTGTTTAATTTAATTACTTAGCTTTTTCTACTCTTAAAAACTTGAATTTTAATTTTAAGATTAGGTTTTTTAATATTGTCAAGACCCCGCCCGTTTCAATAAGCCGTCGCCGAGCATCCCTAGGCGCCCTCGCCCCTGGTTTTTCTTGACACATGAAGTAGGCGGTCGCCCACATATCACTACGTATTGTCTGCTTTGGTAAGATAAGTGTAAGGCTCGGGTACTTAAGGGTACCAAGGTTCGAGCCTCAGTGAAAACGCACTCAAGAGAATATGTCCTGAGTTTTTCAGGCCCTTTGGGATAAAGCCCTGCAGTGGGCGACTGTCAAAGCGGACAATACGTAGTGATATGTGGGTGACCGCCTACTTTACGTGTCAAGATAAACCTGGGGCGAGGGTGCCTAGGGGATGCTCGCTGACGACTTATTGAAACGGGCGGGGTCTTGACATACGACAATAAAAACACGTGTTTTCATGTCTCAAGACCATGCCCGTTCCTTGGCTGTCGACGAGCATCCCATAGGTGCCCCGGCTCCAAGTTTATCTTGACACGTGAGGTTGGCGGTCACCTACACTCACTTATGTATTGTCTGCTTTGGTGGTCGCCTACCTTACGGCTTTATCCCAAGGGGCCTGAAGAACTCAGGACATAATCCCTTGAGCGCGTTTTCACTGAGGCTCGAACCCTGGTACCCCTAAGTACCCGAGCCTTACACTTATATTACCATCTAGTACTTAAGGGTACCAAGGTTCGAGCCTCAGTGAAAACGCGCTCAAGGGATTATGTCCTAAGTTCTTTAAGCCCCTTGAGATAAAACCGTGAGATGGGCGACCGCTTTGGGCGACCGCCAAAGCGGACAATACATAAGTGAGTGTAGGTAACTGCCAACCTCACGTGTCAAGATAAACCTGGGGCGCGAGCGCCTAAGGGATGCTCACCAATAGCCAAGGAACGGGCAAGGTCTTGACATGAAAACATGTGTTTTTATGTCAAGACTCCGCCCGTTCTTAGGACGTCGGCTAGCATCCCCTAGGCACCCTCGCTCCAGGTTTATCTTGACACGTAAGGTTGGAGGTCGCCCACACTCACTCACGTATTGTCCGCTTTGGCGGTCACTCACCTCATGGCTTTATCCCAAAGGGCGGTTTGGATCAATGGAATGCATCTAAGTTGAAAACCTGAAAAGGCGGCTTAGATACCAAAAAAGCTGGATGTCAACGATACTGGAGCAAGAGGATATCTTGATGAACTCAACATGATCAGATAAAATGAACCTTTAAAGGGAATTTTGTATTCATTGATCAAAATTGTTTGAATTGTTGTTATTTGGATACTATTACCTAATCCTAAAAATTCTTGCTTTTGTTTCAAGCCTACTTTCCTTTTAAGCCCGACAATTTCTTGTTAAATCTTTCCAAATGTTGAATAATACCACTCTTTTCTTTTCACCTAGCATTTCTTTGCTATATTCTTACCTTGAGGAATCGAGAAATTGTGTTACATTGATCTTGAAATTGGAATGATAATGAATGTTTGCTTGGCAAAATATGTGAAAGACTCCTATATTATTTAGGAAATGAATGAAAAGGAAATCTATGAATGAATAGAAAATGGAAATTAAGAAATATAAGTCGATAAGGTAGAATCAATGGCAAGATCTCAATAAGATTTTCAATAAATGATAGGAGTGGAAGGAAAGGTGGAAAGAGAAATGAGAGACAGGATGCAATAGAGATAAAGATAAAGCTTTCCAAAGGTAAGAGAAGTGAAAGAGAGAAAATGAGAAAGAGGAGGTAGAAAGATAATGACAAGAAAATAGATGAAAGAAGAAAATACATTGAGAAAGAAAAACCTTGTTATTGCCACAATTAAAGTTGAAATGTTTTTCAAAGAAAACCTTGCATAAATAGAATAGATTGTGTGAGTGATATTACATGAATGACATTGCATAAATAGGATAAACTGCATAGATAGGATAAAATGTTTGCACAATTGCATAGATGATACATTGCATGAGGAAAAGAACAATTACAGACACGGTTCCTTGAGTACAATCTATAAGACCTTCGGGCATGATTCCTCCAACATTTTAGACAAGATTTTAAAGTTTGATAAGTGTGATTGCCTACCTATTTAGGAGGAGCTTTTAGACAAGATTTTAAAGTTTGACTGCCTGCCTATTTAGGAGGAGCTTTTAGTCAAGATTTTAAAGTTTGACTGCTTGTCTGTTTAGGAGGAGCTTTTAGACAAGATTTTAAAGTTTGATTGCTTGCTTGTTTGTTTAGGAGGACCTTTTAGACAAGATTTAAAGTTTGACTGCCTACCTATTTAGGGGGAGCTTTTTAGACAAGATTTTAAAGTTTGACTGCCTACCTATTTAGGGGGAGCCTTTTAGACAAGATTTTAAAGTTTGACTGCCTACATGTTTAGGGGGAGCTTTTTAGACATGATTTTAAAGTTTGACTGCCTTTCTGTTTAGAGGGAGCTTTTCCAAAAAAAATTAAAAAAATAATTAAAAAAATAAAAAAAAAAGAAAGAAGAAGTCAGACAAAATAGGTGTTTATGTCTTTATGCAACTACTGTTTCACAGCAAATGCACAAAGAGGGGCAGCTGTAGACACCCTATTTTGTCCAGGATCTTAACTTGTAAAATTTATTAATTAGGTTAGCTGACATAGTATTTTTTTAATTTAATTTAACATTAGATTAGGATAATTAATTAATTTAAAATTAAATTAGGATTTTTATAGATTAGAATTAACACTAAAATTAGGATTTATGATGAATTAATAAATAAAATAAGAAAAAAATGAAAACAGAAAATAAAATAAAAATTAATTTTAGGATTAGATAATTAGATTATTAGATTTTTTAGGATAATTATTAGAATTTATTAATAGGAGAGTTGTTATTAGATTAAAATTAGATTAGTATAGGAATTAATAGATAAAAATAGATAAAAAAAAAGGAAGATAAAGACTAATTGTTATCTAATTAAATTAAAACTCTAACTCCTTGTGACTATAAAAAGAGGACACTGCTATTCTCGAAAAAAAAAACCGAGCCTTTCACTAAGCATCTTCATCGCACATCTCTGCCTGATCATCGTCTTGCACTAAGTGACTTCATCAGCCATTATCCTCACCATCGCACATCGCCTCACGTCACTACCATCAAGCTTCCCTACTAATCTGTCACGACCCGTGACCACATTTTTCATCTTCTTATACACAACTTAACCGGTTGGGCTGTCTGCGATACTTCACTTGTACTAACTGTTAAACAATTTTACATAATATTGTTTTTATTATACACATCCCCCATCGTAACAAATCAGATAAGTAGTACTGTTGACGTGTCTAAATACAGAGAATAAATAATCATACCTCAAATAATCAGTCGATCTGACACATTGTTCTTCGTGTACAGCCAGGATCCACAATCCACTGAACTCACCAGCATCAAAACCTGAGATGTTTAATATTAAGGGGTGAGCAAAACCACGGCTCAGTAAGAGAATTATATGCCTCACTTGATACTCAGCTTCCTATATGCTAAAAATCTTTTTCATTTTTACTATGGGCTCTAGGCTCGCATGTAGGAAGGATACTACAGTCGGCTAGGGATCCGAATGGAGTAAGGTAGGTATTTTAGAATACCATACTTGTTACGGAACCTAGAAGCAACTGTAGAGATAAATTTTTCTTTTTGTTATGAATTAATAAATCCTTTTCAATCTTTCATAACCTTTTTCATATTCTTCTTTTAAAAAATGCTTCTACTAAATAAAGCAATTAAATAAAATAATTAATATTCGTATCATACATGCTTGAGTTATTGTAAATTAGCAGGCATGGATTATACTAAGGTTTATTACCATTTCGTAAGTGCACCCATGTCATAACTTATTCATGCTTACTTTTCATCTTTAGTCATACAAGGCATCGTTCTTATTAAAACTATAATTATGTGTGGAAGCACAAACATTCAAGTAGTACATGTTCAATGGCATAAATAGACATCATCCAATAATCATATACATCATGTGTCATATGCCTAAGATCTATTTCATCCTTCGACATTCATCGCATTCACGAATCACAATCACTTATTTATAGTCACAATATCCTACGATTTCTCATATTTCGTTAGAACACGTGTAGTACTTAGTTCCCGAAGGATTTTAGAGGTTGTGACGAACCAGCACAATCGGCCATGGCAACCTCTCTGGGCCCATCAGACAACGATTGCCTAGCTTCATCACTCATCCGTGTCTCACACAGTACAATCATCGAGTCTCTGCTCGGTTTGGCCATTAGTACATCCGTACTGTTCTCTATGGCCCAAAGTCCACTCGAGGTTTTAGAGGTTGTGACGAACCAGCACAATCGGCCATGGCAACCTCTCTGGGCCCATCAGACAACGATTGCCTAGCTTCATCACTCGTCCGTGGCTCACACGGTACAATCATCGAGTCTCTGCTCGGTTTGGCCTTTAGTACATCGAAGCTCGTGTAGCACTTAGTTCTCGAAGGATTCTAGAGGTGGCTCCCACGGTTCGGAATTCGTGAAACACTTATAATCTAATGTTTCATTTAAATTTATGGTGAGAATGTCAGATATATCAACTTCCCCTTTTTTTTTTTAAAACATATTAGAGGTTTGTATCTCATGTCTTATGAGAATCATCTCATAGTACTATAATCAGTACCGAAATGAGCATTTTATAAAAATGCTATAATTCAATTGATTTTCTTCTCATATTATATGAAACATGTTCTTTTCACATGTCACACATCACATATCACATTTCCCATTTGACATATTCCATGTCATGTAAAACACTTTCCTTTTTAACATGTCACCTATCATTTATGGAGTCTATAATAGACATCAATCTTATCGTACTATAAATCTCGGAGGGTAAAGAAATAAACCGGTCAAATCTATGACCATAATCTATGTTGTCCTCTGTGGGTCGCGGATCAGGTGTCGACCGGGACTAAACATATCACATATCATGCATCCATATGATAGGAATGCCAACCAATCTCAAAACCGTAGTTTTCATCATCAAATAAACTTATATGGAATTTATATAAATATAAAATTCCATAATTTAAAACCATAAGGTTTAAAATCCTTTAGTGAATATTTATAAAAATATTCATAAGAATATTCACTATATTTCACTTCCTCTTTCATCTCGTAATTCGTGTAATTTATCTATTCCGAGAATTTTCGATGATTTCATTATCATCATTCTCAAATACATGAATATTCTAAAGTTCCATCTCATTATATTCATGTTTTATGAAATTTAGAAATTTCCTCATGTTTCGTGATTTACTATCGAAATTCGGAAATAAAATCATTTAATATGATTTTATAAAGTTTTTCTAAAATTTTCGGCAGCATAACGGCTGCCGATTTACTAGCCTCCTGCACGGAAAATACAGTTTAAAATCTTTCAGCCAGTACTTCTTCCCAAATTATTTTCAGCAAATCATGCATCATAATAATTTTCATAAAATAATAGCATAAAATATTTCAATTTAAAATATGCAGACTGAGTATCCTTATAGTGCTGCACATGCATCCCTTACCTTTTTTCGGGTCGGCGAATTCCGCTTATCGATCGCGCCCGCACTCCATTTCTCCCGATTCCTTATCTCGATTGCTGAAAATAATTTCTGGAATTAAAATTCTAATTTTTTAGAATTTTTTTCATAATTTATTTAATTTTTCTGAATTTAAATTTCCGGGGAATTTCTTACCGAATTTTCGTAAATGTCCGGGTTGTCGAATTTCCGGGAATTTTCCGAATTCTCGAAATTCTCCTTTTTCCTCTTTTTCTTCCTTTTTCTTCCTTTTTCCTCTTTTTTCTTTTCTTTCTTTCTTTTCTTTTTCTTTTTCTTTTTCTTTTTCCTTTTTCTTTTCTTTTTCTTTTCTTTTTTCTTCTTCCTTTCCCGGTCAGACCGGTTCAGACCGGTCCAGCTCCTTTCCTCGTCGGTTCCTTGCCGGCGGCCGGTTCTCCGCCGGTTCAGGCGTCCCTCAGCTGGCCGGCTGCACGACGAACTTGCCGGTGCCCTCCGTTTGCCCTGGATCGGTGGCACGGCGGCGAATCGAGGCGGTTTTGCCTCGGTTTCTTCTTCCTCTTCGCCGACGTTCCTCCGCCGTCCATTGCGTCTCCGGTGGCCTCCATCAGCTTCCTCTTCCTCCGGTGAAGCTTTGGTGGTGGTGGCAGCCACCGATTCGGCCGGCACCGCCGTCGGCATTTTCCTTTTCCTCCGGCTTTTGCTTCGTTTTCCGTCGATCCCGTTCCGTTTCTTCACGCCGCCGGTAGCTTCCTTCTTTTCTCTGGCCGGTGGCGTCCCGCCTTCCTTTTCCCCTCGCCGGCGGTGGCAGCTCCGCCACCGGCGGTCTGGCAGGAGGGGTCGGGGTTCCTCCCCGATTTTCTCCTTTCCTTTTTTTTTTTCTGTTTTTATTTCCCTTTCTATTTTTGTTCTCTTTCTATTTTTAGTATACTATATAATATATATTATACCATAAGTTTTATACATATAATATATATTATATGTTATACATACATTACTTCATACATAACATTATACAATATATATTATATACAAAATACATATTGTACATTACAAAATACATGTCTAGTATATATGTGTATATATATATATATATACTTAAAATTAAGTAACATTTATATATATAAATTATATAAATGCTATAATAAAATATTTATACATATAAACTTTAATATAAAATCACATTTACCTTTCTTCTATATGTATGTATATATATATATATATATTTATATATACATGAATTATTATGTTTATATACATATGTATTATTTAAATTCATGAAATAGTATATATTTCTATATATATATATATATATATACACACCAACGTATATTAAAATATATTATATAGTATTTTTAAATACATATGTATTTATATAAAATACATTTATATAATTTGTAATTATATAAATATATTTCATTTTATTCTCTTATTTTCTTAATTAGATTTGGATTTTAATTTATCCAATTTAATTCTTTTCCTCTCTATTATTTTTATCTTTATTTTCATTTAATTTCCTTCACACGAATTTCCTTATTCATCACTTCCTCATTTCTCGGGATTTTCACCAATATCCCGTTTCTCGCAAATTTTATTTATTTCCTCTTATTTAATTTCTCTAATATTTATTTTCAATATTTCTAATTTCCAATAAAGGGAAAAATTTACGGTTATCACATAATCATTGCTTTCCTACTCATCTGCTAATCCTCCATCACCTTAGCTGTTGCATCTTTTTATCCAATCCTCATCTTCACGCTGCACTTCAAGCTGCTGCCAAGAATCAGAAGTCACGGCACCTTAGCTGCTTGCTGAACGATTCCCCAGTTCCATTTGCTTGCCAAGTACTGTCCCATTGCTGTCGGAACTTGCACCATCCTCCATCGCTGCTGAGCTGCTTCCCGATTCTTGCTCACGCTTACTAAACCGTGGGCTGTAGTTACTAGAAGGAAGGAAAGCCACATGAAACCAGAAAAAACAAAAGGAAAGAACGTGTAGCAAGGAAAAAAAGAACAAGAAAAAAGAAAAGAAAACAAGGAAGCTTCCTTACCGGGTATGTGTTTAATTTATTAAGGCTAATTTAATTGGCAATAAGATTATAGGGATTATTGGCATGATTAATTAATTAATGATTTATAGGATAATAGTCTAACTTAGTTGTTTAATCTAACTTAATAATTTGATTTAATAGTTTGCATGATAATAATATGATTTAATAATGATATTCAATTAATACAAATTTGCATGGTAATTAAACAACTAATTTGATTAGTGAATTGTTTGCATGATAATACTAACATCTAATTGGATAATTAAAAAAAATATTTGTATAATTAATTTGATTGGCACATAATATTTGTAAGACATTAAATTATGTTTTTTTTTGCATGATGTATGTAATATGATTTGCTTGCATGATAATCTGATTTGTTTTGCATGTGTGATTAGAATTAAATGATTAGTTGGTATGGGTTATAAAATAAAAATTTTAAATTAAATTGTAGAGATATAAGAATATAAAAAAATGAATAAAGATAAAAAGATTATAAAATAAAATAGATAGAACAAAAATTTGAAAAATAATAAAATCATAAAATATGAAGATAAGTTGAGATTATTCCAAGAATGGAATTCCGAGTGTCACGAATGGTTACCATTTTGGAAATTCCTAGGTGAGGATATTTGCCTTAAATTTCGCCAGCATGATGGAAGATTTAAGGCAAATGTTCAATATTAATAATCAATATTTATTTCCGAAAATTATAAATATATTAATAATTAATCTATTAAAAAATAATACAAAATAAATATTAATAAGGAATTAGGGAATAATGATAAAAAAATTAAAAGTATAATAATAATATATTGAAAATAAGTGGAGGTCATCCCGATGATGCAATTATAATGTGTCACGAATGGTTGACACTTTTAAATTTTTAGATGAGATGTTTTCTTTAAATTTCACCAGCATGATGGAAGATTTAAAGAAAATTTTCAATAAGAATAATCGACATTTATTTTCTAAAGATAAATAATATTAAAATAAAGATAAAAATAAATTAAAAAAATAAAGGAAAATTAAATAAAGACATTATAAAACAAAGATAAAATATAAGTTAGGAATAAAGAAAAAAAAACAAAGTTAAGATATTTCAAAAGAAATTTAATGAATCCGACGACGGAGCCTCTCTGAGAAAGACGAATGGGATTTCTTGAATACTCTTGAGGTGATGAAAAAATTTAAGAAATTCCGCCAGCATGATGGAGAGTTTCTTAGAGATTGTCCAATATTTAAGTATTTGAATTTAATAAAAACAAAGACCATTTAATTAAAAATTATTAAAGATATCACAAAATTAGTTGGTACCATTTTATGTCACGACCCGAAAACCGCAACTTTCACGTGATTCTTATACTTTTCTTAGTCTACAAATTTATGGACTAAATTTTTCTTTTCCATTTTAAGGTTTGTATTCGGTGTCAGTGTAGTTACTATACTATCTAGGTGACATAGTCATTTCATTTAAATATTAAACTAACAAAGAAACGGTTCTTAGTTACATCCCGACTTGTTAAACAGAATATGTACTGTGCATCAATTTAAGTCTTACATGTAAACAAGTATTTTATAAGAAACATATACCTCAGAAGACTAGTACCAAGTCCATACACCGTCTCCGATGCCCACTTAGCAGCTCACACGGCAGATGTTAACTTCAATAGTCTGAAAGAGATGAAATTTAGTGGGGTGAGCAAAACTACGGCTCAGTAAGATACTAATATAAATACAAGAGTAGGATTATACTGTCTTAAACTGCAATGCTTAAAACTTGCAAGTTTGCAATTACAGTTAGTCCTTTCTCATCAATAACATCTCATTATCACTTCTCATATTCACTTTTCATTTCATAATCATACTTTTGTATCCTATCTCATATCAATTCTCATGTTTACTTTTCATTTCATAATCATACTTCTGTATTCTATCATCTCTTATCAATTCTCATATTGTGGATCATGATCACGGTGGTACGAAGTCATAATTCTCTTCGTTTATTTCTATATTCATGTTTCATATCATATCATGACATCATATAGATGAAATATCGCTACCACTTAGTCGTGATGCTCCTCATATATTCTTCATGTTTAATTTAGATATCCTATCGAATTCACTTTACATTTAACGATCATATTCCCGTATTACATCAATTCATATCACTTATCGTTTGGGAATTTATGATCACGATAGAGTAAGATCAGAATTCTCTTCATATCAATCTTATGTTCATATATCATATCATATTATGTCATCGTATAGATGAAGCATCATTAACGTCGAGTAATGACATTCCTCATGGAATGCTCATGTACTAAGCATATTCTCATGTCAGGGTTTAATATGCAATGTATGAAATTTTACTGTATAAACCGCTATCATTTCAAATCATATCATATATACTTTAGAACATGCTCAACATATGAATTTTCAATTCATTTCAAATTTGCCTTTAAGGCATGATAGAAACATGTTCAATTTCAATTCATGTATTCATTTTTAGAGCATGTGTAAAACATGTGCGGTTTTAAAACATTTTTCATATCCTATAACTCATATCAGGTCTAGAGTTCATATCAAATAAATCTGTACTCTAGACCATATATCATTTCAAGTTCGACACAAAATCATATATAAATCATATAAGTGTCGAAATCATTTATCATGTACTTTTAAAACATATACTATAAGTCATATCAGGTCTAGAGTTCATATCAAATTAAACTATACTCTAGACCACATATCATGCCATGTTTGACACAAAATCGTATATAAATCATATAAGTGTCGAAATCATATCTCATAGACTTTTAAAACATGTACTGTTTCAAAATATATTTCATTTCAAACATGTCTCATGTATTGTATAAATCATGTCAAGTCTAGAGTTCATATCAATAAAATCACACTCTAGACTTTATATCATATCGGTTAGAGACTAGGCTAGATCTCTATCATCTCTATCAATAAAGACTTAAATCACTGTAGCTAGCAGTGAAAATCATGTCATCGTCCCCTGGAAACCAACTAGGGCGCTATTTATGGCCATAGACCTCATCTCTCTCAGCCCCACTGATCAGGCGTGATTGAGACCTGTCCACGACTATTGTCGGACAAGCATCTCTGCCTAATGAGCAAAGCTCCAATTAGGCAGTTTCCACTATGCTTTATTGAATTTATTTCTTTTAGGGTGCCTACAGTCTCGTAAAACATTTAAATCTTTACCTTTTCTTTTTAAAATCATGTAAAGCATATGGTGAAGTTCTTTAAGAGGTTTCGTATATAAAAATACGTATATACCGCATACTTTCTTTTTAAAGCTAATCTATACTTTATAGCATTTATATAAATGCTATTATAACATCTGAAACTGTAGCAAATTATGCTTAAAAGCGATGCTATAAAATCATTTTCGTATGTAACTTTGGTAATAGTTTCAAATGTCAATATAAGTAATACCTTTATCTAATACAGTGAAGCAATTCATTTAACTTTATCACCATCAATCATTCGATTTCAAACTATCTTTCTAACACATCAGTAAATCAGTGTTCAAATCAATTCAATATTCATTTCATTTAGTCTTCAAATTGTTCAGTACTCCAATTATTCAATAATTAGATCATTTGGCATTCAAGCCATTCAGTATTCGATATCCTTTTTCGATAGTTATATACTATAACAATCATTTATACCTTTCACTATTAATACTAGGACCACATCACTTACATGAATCCTCTTAGTATTCATAAATATTTAAATATCATGTCACTATATAGCCATCAAAATACTGAAATCATGCCAACACCAATATCATCGTTCGAAATCTATTCCAGAGTTGACATCGAAAATAATTAAGACTTCGAGATCAATAACCATCTATCAATTTTATTTATGGTTTATCATGCTAGCACTCCATCGAAATTTCGATTTGATGTTCGATTTCATTCACTATCCTTCATACGCCACAATATTGATATTATGATTCTTACCACTCAAACTCAATTTGAGTTCAATAGGCCACTTTTCGAATAGTGAAATATCCAATGTATAGTTCTAATAATCTCACTTTTATCTCATGCTATGCCTTTAGCTAACGCATTCAAGACATGAGTTCTATTAATGATAAGGTATACAATAATTATGCCATAGTAACACTCTCGTGACTTTTCATTCGAATCACAAGTATAGTACTAAGCACTATTCTGAACTCTATCACTTAGTTGTCTCAAATCTCAACCAAGCATAATTCATATTAAATCGTCATATACACCACTTAGGCCTCTATGCCTTCGTCGGGCAGTAGAATCACAAAATTTTCACATATATATAAAATAAACAACCACAAGGATCTGTTACTTTTGAATTTCACTTCTTTGACTTCTTTTTCATGATTCATCCTTTTACAATTTATCAATTAAATGCCTCTATTCTCGACAATTTTCACGAAACATTAAAGTCACTTATTTATTTCTCCAAGTTTAAGTGATTGTGACTACTAATATACCACGGCTCTCATTCACCTTTTTCGCACCATTTCAAAAATCAATTCTCCTAGATTCCATTTATTTGAGAAACTTAATCTTATTCCTCAAACATTTTTATGGGAATTTCGACAGCATAACGGCTTAATTTTTACTAAACCTCCTGCAAGGAAAACACAATTTATAATCGCAGCCGTTGATTCTCCCAATTCCTATATCTCTACTAAGACCCCCACCATCAGTTGTGGGTCCTCTTAGCATTTTTAACCTCAATTCAATCAATGCATCATATAAAAAATCACTATTCCATTAAAAATCATTTCCATCAATGCATCTTATAAAAATCATAATCCCACATACAATATAATGCTACTAATGCTTTATAAAAGTATCTTACCTATTCGTCAAAGCTTAGCGCACTTTCCGATTTTCGAGCCTTGTCGAACTCCACCATTAGTCTCATTTCCGTTTTGCTACAATTTCAATATCAATGCACTACATCAGTATAACCAAAATTATTCAATAAATACCATCAATTTATTATTTTTTTTCTTAATTTTCCTTACACTTTTTTTGTCTTCTTCTTCTTCCCTTTCTTCTTCCTTTCCTTCTTTCTCCTTTTCTTTTCTTTTCTCTTTTTTTTTCTTTTCTTTTCTTTTCTTCTTTCTTTTCTTTTTTTTCTTTCCTTTTCTTTTCTATTCTGTTTTTTTTCTGGCTGGTCTGAACTGGTTCAGACCAGTTCAGTCTCATCCGCCGGTTCAGCCCCTCGCCGGTCGGTTCTCCACCGGTTCGGCCTTCCCACAGCTGGCCGAGGTGGTGTTGAAGCCAAATCTGGTCTCCTTTCCTCCCCACTGGCGACGACAGCATCGGATCTGGAGGTGGCAGCAGCGGCTTCTTTCCTCTCTGTTTCTTCCTTCCTTCTCCTTTCTCTTCCACCGTCGGTGGTCTACTTCTCTTCGGTTCACCTTCGTCTACGTCGGGGTGGTGGTGGCGACGCCCAGATCGGCGGCATCGCCGGTTTCCTTTTTCCCTTTTTCCTCTCAGGTTTTTCGCTTCTCTTCCTATTTTCCGTTTCTTCTCCTTTCTCCGTTTGGGCCATCGCTGGTGACCTCTCTCTTCCCCTTGGCTTGCCGGTGATGCTCCCTCACTCCTCTTCCTTCCGGTGGCCGGTGTTGTCCGGCGTTCTCTTTTTAGTTTTCCTCTTCTGTTTGGTTAACAGAAAAGGAATGTGGGAATCGGGTTCCCCGATTCCCACTTCTCTTTTGTTTTTTTTTTTAATATATATATTATATATATATAATTAATATATATCTATTTATTAATATAATATATATATTTTGTGTATAGTTTAAAATAAATATCTATACACTTAATTTTTTAAAATAATATATATTTCTCATATATTCATATACTTTATCATAAGTTATAATATATATATTTCATATATATATATATATATATAATTATATCAAACATATATAATTTATTTAAAAATATATTTATATAATAAAATTATGTAAATATATAAATACTTGCATTTTTATTTCCTTAAATTTTTTTTTGGATTTTCTTAATATCCAATTATTTTCTCCTATTTCATTCTTATTTAATTTGGATATCAATTTGTCCAAATTAAATTTTCCAGATACCTTATATTTATTTGGAAAATTCTCGGTCTTCACATTTTAGGATGGGTGTTGTGGGGGTGCTAATCCTTCCCCACAAGTAACCGTACTCCCGATCCCTAGATTCTTTGAACGTAGACCATGCCTTATCTTTAGACAAGAATAGGTGACCAATCACACCTCAAGTTTGAATGGTTGGTGGCGACTCCTAGAATTTTAAAGTCTAGCGGTTAGGTTCACGGACCTAGACGTTATGACAGTGGACAATACGTTGGTGAGTGTTGGGTGACCGCCTACCTCACAAGGTCAAGGCAAACCTGAGGCGAGGGCGCCTAGGGATGCTTGCCGACTGCAGATAAACAGGTGAGGCCTTAACAATTGTAAGTTCGCCAAAGTTACCTCTTTTATCTTGCGGGAACAAAGTGGCACGTAGGTCCTTACATAAAAACGCGTGTTTTATTGTCAAAGCCTCGCCTGTCTCACTACGCCGTCGGCGAGCATCCCCTAGGTGCCCCGCGCCCCTGGTTCACCCTAACAACGTGAGGTAGGCGGTCGCCCAACACTCACTAGCGTATTGTCCGCTTCGAGCGGTCGCCTCCCTCACGACTCTGCCTCAAGGTGCCTGAAGTACCTTACAGGACATTTATCAGCTTGAGAGTGTTTCAGTTCGAACCCAGGACCTCTTCAAGTATCTGGGTTCTACAACACATGGTATGAGTGTTGTAGAACCCAGATACTTGAAGAGGTCCTGGGTTCGAACTGAAACGCGCTCAAGGTGATAAATGTCCTGTAAGGAACTTCAAGCACCTTGAGGCAGAGTCATGAGCAGGCCGACCGCCCAAAGCGGACAATACGTTAGTGAGTGTTGGGCAACCGCCTACCTCACGTTGTCAAGATAAACCTGGGGCGCGAGGCGCCTAAGGGATGCTCACTGACGGCCTAGTGAGACAGGTGAGGCCTTGACAAAGAGAGTAAGGCTAGTAGTGTTCCAGATGACAGATGATGCGGAGCACTGGTGGAAGTTTGCTCAGACTATCTTATTTGCCCAGCATCCGGTGATTACTTGGGAGATATTTGTGGATGCCTTTCGCCACCAGTACATCCCCGACATAGCTCAGAAGAAATTGTAGCAAGAGTTTTTGGAGCTGGTCCAGGGGAGCATGACAGTGGATCAGTACAAGTCGAGATTTACTACCCTTAGCAGGTTTGATCCACTGACCCAAGTTGATGAGCAACATAAGATAGATCGGTTTAAGGCTGGGCTGAGACCATCGATTCGGACAAAGCTAGCTCCGTTCGATATTAAGATATATGATGAGGCTGTGAGACATGCTCAGTTATGTGAACAGGATTATGAGCAGTTCCACTCCGAGCCAGCATCTAAATCGAAGGTTAAAGGGAAAGGCAAGGCGAAGAGGGGTCCGGATGGCAGAACGGATAAATAGCAGCCTAAGAAGGCTAAACCCTCGAGCATTCAGATTATAAAGGGGCGTTTTGCGAGACCAGCTGCCACAGCCCCTGTTACCAGCCCCACCACTACCCAAAGGAGTATCAGTGCTAGATGTGTGCATTGCGGGAAGATGCACGGTACTCGGCCCTATTACATCTTAACCCAGGCCTGTGTGTGGTCAGACGAGGCATTTGGTCAAAGACTGCCAGACACTAAGTGAGTCAGCTGCATTTACCTCTCTATCCTCTATTCCACCAGTACCAACACCAGTAGCTTCGACCTAATCGAAGAGAGCTACACCCTCATAGACGAGGTGGGCGACTATAGCAGAGAAGGGTAAGAAGCCCGTGACTTAGGGACGGGTGTATGCACTAAATCAGGAGACTACTGATGCATCCGCAAATGTGATTAAAGGTAAAATTTATATTTTTAAAATTTATGTGCTTGCATTATTCGATCTTGGTTCTACTCATTCATTTGTGTCTCCTACATGTGCTAACAGAATCCTAATAGAGCCAGAGCCTCTAGGATACACATTACAAATAAATACTCCATTTAGAGAGTCTCAAATTACTGATATTGTGTATAGAAATTGTAAAGTGAAAGTAGGAGAGGAGGAAACGACATTTGTTAAATATGTATGACTTCAATGTAATCTTAGGAATGGATTGGTTAGATGCGAATTTTGTTAGTTTAGATTGCTATACTAAATTCATTACGTTCTCTTAACCTGAACGTTACACTGTAAAACTTTTGATAAATAATAAAAGTGAAATATGTGTTTACTAAATTGTTTAGTATGGTGTGAATGTGTTGAAGGTTTTATCGCATACGTGGAGGACATAGAAAGGAAACGTCACGGGTTACATGAGATTCCTGTGGTTAGGGACTTCTCAGACATATTTTCGGAGGATTTGTGTCGACCCTAAAAGGTATCAACACGCAAGTGCACGTGGTCTTCAAGTAATACGGAGGTGAGTCCGGAAAATATCGTCCCACAGATTTTGGTGTTGCAAAGGCTAGCTAAGTATTGGATACTATTACCTAAGGTATATCCTAGCAAATTATAAATGTTTGATTATATGGGTGATCTACAATAGCTAACAAAATAAAATAAAATAAATGAAATTAATAAAATAAAATAAATGAAAATAACAAAATTAAAATAAAATGAAATAAAAAAAATATGTACCGTGGAAATGATATTTGAATGATTGAAATGGCTATGTAAATGCTAATAAGACTAATCAAATGTAACTCCTAAATTTACCTAATTAATATATAGACCTAATATGAACTTAAGACACTTAAATGACATTTAAAATGAGACAAAAACAGAACCTAAAAGACCCTATAATTCACGCCTAAACAGAATTTGCATAAAACAACTAATTAAATACTACATGTAATTTAATCAAACACCTAATAAACTCTAACTTTAAATGCATGAAACTTTAATGTACCTAAAGACTCACTAAATGACATTAAGAAGGACCTAAAACAGAACCTAAAGACCCCTAAAATTAATGCCTAACGCTGACCTAAAATAATGCAGTAAAATGCTAAAGAAATTTAGGAAAAATGCTATCTAATTCTATCTAAACAATCCCCCAAAATTATCCTTAATTTATATGACCTAAACCTAACTTAACCTTAATAAAAATGTAGCCTAATCTAGTCCTAAACAGCCATGGAAACTGACCAAACAGATTTCACAAAACTGATCAGGAAATTTCAAATAACATGAATACATGGGAAGCAATGACTAAGTATACTATGCCAATTAAATTCTAAAAATTTCCTAAAAATAATATGACCCTAATATGACAAAAAGCTACTGGAAATGCACAGAAAACAACTTAAAAACAGACCCTAAAATATCCTACTAGTTACACCAAACACTGAGCAGAAAAACCAATTACAGGACATTAAATATGCTAACCTATGACATTCAACAAATACTTAATAAACATGATCCCTAAACTAATGAAATGATTGCTAAACTACTAGACACTTAAAAGACCATAAACATGCTCCAAAACAGTAGCCAAAAATCACTCAAAATCGAAACAAAAGGAGCTGACAAAGGTGAAAACCGAAAATAAACCAAGAGAGGTCATTCGCGCCAACCTCACTGCACTACTCCATTGTGAGATTTTTTTGTATTTTCTTTTAAAAGAAACACTTAAAACCAAAAATATGACATTAAAGTAGACATAGGAAACAGTAAATAAAAAATTATAAACCACCAAAAAAAATGCTGGAAAACAGTAAATAAAATATCACTAAAGAAAAGTGTAGACAAAGTTCAAGAACAAGAACTATGGAGGTATTGTTTCAACCTTTTGAATCCCCATTCTCATAGAACCTCATCAATAATCAAAATAAAATAAAAAGAAAGAGTAGAAGATGAATATAGTTGCTGGAAATTTAAAGAAACAAGAAGCTAAAGTAAAGAGTGCATGAATGCAGTAAAGAGTAAAGAAAAGCATCATGAAAACTTGTATTGAAATTGCAAAAATGTAAAGAACATTAAGGAAATAAAAATGGTGGCTGCTCTAAACTTGTAAAGAAAGAAAAGTTGCTGGAAAAGTAAATTTAAGAAACCCTAGGCAGCCTCCTTAGGTTATGTCTCATAAAGTTGCTTATACACTTAACCTAGGGATACAATGGTAATTTCTTATCCTAGATGAGTTGGCATTAATTACCACTTGTCTTCATGTCCTTGGCTCTTCAAAATGGATATTTCCATGTTATTTAAGTGCTTACATCAGCCATGGACATCTCATCCCTTCTAGCACCTTCCTTTTTGTTTTATAGTCCACATAAGCATGCAAGGTGGTAAGGGCATGTGTCCTCCATGTGTTGGCATGTGTCTTTTGTTCTTATCCACTAAGAGTGAATATGATGATGACATGTGGCATGCTAGATGTCAAAAGATGAGAGAGAAAATGAAGAGTTATGCTCTCTTATCTTGTAGTGGTCTAGTCTCCTTTCTTGCCTATTTTCAATTTATTTTCTACCGAAAATACTGAAATTCATCTAGAATTTATTTTTCTGCAAAACATGAGGAATTTAATAAAATTAGGGGAATAATTAATAAAATAATGGGGAATTAAATAATTATTAATCAATAAAATACTAAAATAACTCTATTTTCATAAAGTTATCACACCCCAAACTTGAGCTTTTGCTTGTCCTCAAGCAAACCAAAACATAAGTAGGAAATGACAAGTACGAAACATATTTTATTTTCTCAATCATCCTAAAAAATAAAGTACAAATTCCAATCTCAAAGACTTACAATCATAGATCAAACACTAGGTATCATTCAATCATAAGTCTTAACCCAAATTGGAATCCTTGTGTGTGTGTAATGTCAATCTCATTTCAAAGTACACAATTCGGATTAGTTTATGCAAACATAAAGATGCAAAGTCAATGACAAGTGATCACTTCCATATGTTTGCTTTTCACTTCTCTCTCCACTAATGTAGTCACACTTAACCAAGAATCAATAAGTCTTTATTAAGCTTGTAATGTAAGGCTAGGGCTAAGGTATGATAAAGGAAATTTAGGCTCAACCCCTAATCATGCATTACTTACTAGGAACTATGATGTTTAGAGCTCTAACCAAACCCCCCAAACTTAGTTCCTTTGCTATACACTTTATTTTATTTTTCTCTTTTTTTTTCTTTTTTTATATATTTTTTTTTTTTTTCATTTTTTTAATACCCATATGTACATAGCTCTAATGATTTCCTAGTTAATCACATGCTTTTGGGGTAAAGGGTAGGAGAATATATACATTTTTTTTGGCTAAGGGATAGTAATTATATAGGTGTATATACAAAGAAAAGCTAATTTGGCTCAAAGGGGTGACTAAGGATAAAATATGTACAAGGTTAGTTAGAAAGGCTCAAACGATCCAAGGATGGCCTAAATCACTTTCCTAATCAAGTGTGATCTAATAATTTGCCTCAAGAGAAGATCAAGCAAATTCTAGAATATGATACATAAAATCAAATGAACTAATGCGATCCTATGTCCACATAAGCCTTCTCTAAATATGCATACAAATCCATGATTATGACATGTGCATAAAATTGAGGATATTACAATCAGAATCAAGACAAATTCAAGAATTCAACTTCATGCTTTCACCATAATCATGCTTCTTAGTCAATCAGAATCAGACCAAATCAAGGGGTAATATCATAGGATTATGAGAAAATAACATGCTAAGTACTCAAATCATCTCAAAATAATTCATTAAAGCCCAATTTTTTCAAAAATTTTGAAAGATTTTTCAATTTTTCACAAAAATTTTTAAAATGCTCAAGTTAATCCTCCCCAAAACTTAAAGTGCACAGTGTCCTCAATGTGTAGATAAAATAAAGAAATGAAGCACAGAATGGAAACTCCTTTAATATCCTACGATGATCACTGTGAAGCTTAAAGAAGGGTGCTGTTATGAAAGGTACCTACAAAAGCAAACAAAGAAAAACAAGTATCACATAAAAAAAAACTATACAAAAATGAAAAGAAAATATCAATGAAAAAAAATGAAGCTGGACTGAGTTTATAGTCCTCAGCAAGACTTTCAATCACTCTGTATCAATCTGGATCTGGAGCAATAGTAGGGGGACTAGGATCAGCTAATACAGTGACCGAATCTTGCCTATCATATCCTCCCCCAAAATACAACTTAAGCCTCTGCCCATTAACCTTAAAGGGCTGCCTAATGGTCTTATCCATGATCTCTACTGCCCCATGTGGAAAGACTTGTGTAGCGGTGAAAGGCCCTGACCATTTAGACTTAAGCTTGCTTGGAAACAACTTCAAGCGTGAATTAAATAACAGAACCTGTTGCCCCGGCTCGAAGTGTTTCTCCTTGAGCTTTCTATCATGCCACAGCTTAGTCTTTTCCTTATAGAGCTTGGCATTCTGATATGCTTGTAACCTGAATTCATCTAACTCATTTAACTGCAGCATCCTTTTCTCACCAGCTACTTTAAGATCAAAGTTCAGGTTCTTAATAGCCCAGTAAGCTCTATGTTCTAACTCTACAGGTAAATGGCAAGCCTTTCCATAGACCAATTTATATGGTGACATCCCTATAGGTGTTTTGAATGCAGTCCTATAGGCCCATAATGCATTGTCTAGCCTAAAAGACCAATCTTTCCTATTGGGATTCACAGTCTTTTCCAAAATTCCCTTAATCTCCCTATTGGAAATCTCTGCTTGGCTACTAGTCTGAGGGTGATAAGTAGTAGCTACCTTATGCTTGACCCCATACTTCTTTAAAAGTGCCTCTGGAGTTCTATTGCAAAAATGGGATCCTTCATCACTAATAATTGCCCTAGGTGTACCAAATCTAGAAAAGATATTTTTCCTAAGAAACTTCATCACTACCTGAGAATCATTAGTAGGTACTGCTATTGCTTCAACCCACTTAGAAACATAATCTACTGCCAGCAGAATGTACATATTCCCATAGGAAGGAATAAAGGGTCCCATAAAGTCAATGCCCCACACATCAAATAGTTCCACTTCTAAAATGTTTGTCAAAGGCATCTCATTTCTTCTAGATATATTGCCTGTCCTCTGACACCTATCACATCTTGAAGTAAATAAGTGGGCATCCTTAAATAGGGTAGGCCAGTAGTATCCACACTGAAGTACCTTGGCAGCTGTCCTACTACCACAAAATGTCCCCCATACTGAGAAGAATGACAATGTCTAAGTATACTCTTTATCTCCTCACTGGGGACACACCTCCTCAAAATGTGATCTTTACACTACTTGTACAGATAAGGCTCATCCCAAACATAACTCTTGACATCATTCAAAAACTTCTTCTTTTGTTGGGTAGACAAATCAGGTGGTAACACATTACTAACCAGGAAATTAACGTAGTCAGCATACCATGGTAAACTCAAATGACCATAAGCAAATAACTGCTCATCTGGGAAGGATTCATTAATCTCTGTCCTATCCTCCACTGCTCTACTCTCTAACCTTGAAAGATGATCAGCCACCTAGTTTTCTATTCCTTTCTTATCCCTAATCTCTAAGTCAAACTCTTGAAGAAGGAGGATCCACCTAATTAACCTAGGCTTAGCATCTTTCTTAGCAATAAGGTATTTAATAGCAAAGTGATCAGTGTATACCACCACTTTAGTCCCTATGAGATAGGAGCGAAACTTATCGAATGCAAACACTACTACTAGCAACTCCTTCTCAGTGGTGGCATAGTTTAGTTGAGCATCTGTCAGAGTCTTACTTGCATAATAGATGGCATGGAAGACCTTTCCTTTCCTCTGTCTAAGAACTACACCCACAACATAATCGCTTGCATCACAAATAAGCTTAAATGAAAGATTCCAATTTGGAGCGACAATAACTGGGTAGTCACTAACTTTTCTTTTAAGGTCTTAAATGCCTCTAAACAATGCTCATCAAAATTAAACTTTACATCCTTCTCAAGAAGATTACATAAAGGCTTAAAGATCTGAGAGAAGTCCTTAATGAATCTCCTATAAAAGCCTGCATGTCCTAAGAAGCTTTGGATGCCCTTAACAGAAGAAGGGGGAGGTAGTTTCTCAATAGCCTCAATCTTAGCTTTATCTACCTCAATCCCCTTAGAAGAGATCTTATGCCCAAGCACTATTCCTTCTTTTACCATAAAATGGCACTTCTCCCAATTAAGCACTAGGTTAGTTTCTTCACACCTTTTCAACACCAAAGAAAGATTATGTAAACAGAGATCAAAGCTATCCCCAAATACTGAAAAATCATCCATAAAAACCTTAAGAAAATTCTCCACCACATCAGAGAAAACAGCCATCATACATCTCTGAAAAGTAGCAGGTGCATTATATAGTCCAAATGGCATTCTCCTAAAAGCAAAAGTCCCATAGGGACAGGTGAAAGTGGTCTTTTCTTGGTCCTTTGGGGCTATAGCTATCTGATTGTATCCTGAATACCCATCCAACAAGCAATAAAACTCATGACCAGCTAGCCTATCCAATATCTGGTCAATGAAAGGTAAAGGGAATTGGTCTTTTCTGGTGGCTTTGTTCAACTTCCTATAATCCATACATACTCTCTAACCAGTGACAGTCCTATTGGGGATAAGTTCATTGTTCTCATTCTCTATGACGATTATCCCTCCTTTGTTAGGGACACACTGAATTGGACTCACCCAGGCACTATCTCAGATGGGGTATATAATTCCTGCATCTAACCATTTAATTATCTCTTTCTTGACCACTTCTTTCATTACCGGATTCAGTCTACGCTGGTGCTCTATGGAAGACCTATACCCCTCCTCTAGAAGTATCTTATGCATGCAGATTGAGGGACTAATACCTTTATATCAGCAATGGACCAGCCTATGGCCTTCTGGTGCTCTCTTAATACCTTTAACAACTTCTCCTCCTGATCAGAAGTGAGAACAACAGAAATAATGACTGGTCGAGTAGAGGACTCACCTAGATAAGCATATCTAAGGTGTGAAGCTAAAGGTTTCAGCTCTAAAGCTGGAGGGTCACTAATGGATGGGTGGACCTCTAAAGCTGGAGAAGATGTGTCAATAATCTCAAATTGAGCTAACTCCATCAGTGGGGAAGCCTCTAATAATTGCAAAGCCTCAATTACATCATCATCATCCTCGTCATACTCCTTTAAATGAGCAGACTTAACTAAGGAAGCCTCAAAGGTTTCACAGGGTGTGACTTAGAAAACTCCTTAATAATGTCTTTGTCCACTACATCCATACAGAAACAATCCTGAGAGTCATCAGGATATTTCATAGATTTAAAAACATTAAATGTAACCTCCTGATCCTGAACTCTCATAGTAAGCTCCCCTTTCTGCACATCAATAAGGGTCCTACCAGTAGCTAGAAAAGGTCTGCCTAGAATGATGGGAACTTCCCTAACTTCCTCCATGTCAAGCATTATAAAATCAGCAGGGAAGATAAACTTATCCACCTTCACTAAGACATCCTCAATGACTCCTTTCAGATATTTAATGGACCTGTCTGCTAATTGTAAGGTCACTGTGGTAGGCTTTGCAGCACCTACTCCTAACTTCTGGTATATAGACCATGGCATCAAGTTAATACTAGCTCCTAGATCACATAAGGCTCTACTCAAGAACTGATCACCTATGGTACAAGGAATGGTAAAGCTACCTCGATCTTTGAGCTTAGGGGGTAATCTCCTCTGAATAATGGCACTACATCCCTCTGTCAATGCCACAGTCTTATAATCCTCCAATCTCCGCTTCTTCAAAAGGATATCCTTCATGAACTTCACATCGCTAGGGATTTGCTCCAAAGCATCAGCAAATGGGATGTTAATGTGAAGCTTTTTAAACACCTCAAGGAATTTGGAGAATTGCTTATCTAACTTTTGATTTTGTAAGCGCTAAGGAAAAGGTATCGGTGGCATAACAGGAGGAGGAAGAGGAGTGCTAACAGGTGTAGAACTGGAGGGTGAAGAACTAGATGAAGAAGAAGAAGTGTCAGCCTGAAGCTTCCCTGCAACTTATCATCCTTTACCTGCTCTATCCTAGCTGCCTCACTAGAACCTAGGGGCTCTGCCACTACAAGCTCAACAGGAATGGACCTAGCATGTGAATCACCTAGGTCTCTACCACTCCTTAAGGTCACTGCCTTAACATGCTCTTTACCTTCCCTTTGTACAGGATTAGCTTCAGTGTTACTAGGAAGGGTTCCTTGTGGACGTTGGTTGAGAGCATTAGCTATTTGTCCAACCTGGACTTCCAAGTTCTTGATGGAAGTAGCTTGATTTTGCAAGATAGTCGTAAACATCTCCTCGAGTGAGGGTTTCTTCTCAGCTGCAGGTGCAGGAATGTGCTGGGCTGAACAAGCAGTGGTGGTGGTGGTTGATGGTGAGACTGATAAGGTGGATGAGAAGTATGAGGTGGTAAATGCTGGTGTGGTGGCACATGAGTGGGTGGAGGTTGAAAACCTGGGGGTCCTAAGGTTTGGAAGTGGATGATTGCCCCTGATTTTGACTCCAAGAGAAATTAGGGTGATTCCTCCACCCTGGATTATAAGTGCTTGAAAAAGGGTTGTTCTGCTGCCTCTAGGGTGGGACAACATACTGAACGGACTCTAAATTTAGTGATCACTTATCTATCAAATGCGTGCCACCACATAAATTACACAGATTGAAAGGACTCTGTATTGAAAGGATAGGATTAGGGTTAGGAGAGGACTAGGTACTAAGGGACTCTACCTTCTTTGTTAATGTGGTAATTTGTGAAGTCAAGGTAGAAAGAGCATCAAGCTCGTAGATACCAGCTGTTTTCCTAGGTGCATGTCGCTCATCTGACCACTGATAATTATTAGTGGCCATCTTGTCCAAAAGATTATAAGCTTCCTCCTCCGTCTTGCACATAAGTGCTCCCCTTGATGCAGCATCGATGATTGTCCTATTCTGGCTAGTTAGACCATTGTAGAAGGTCTGCACCTATAGCCATAGGGGTAGGCCATGGTGTGGACACTTCCTAAGTAAGTCCTTGTATCTCTCCCAAGCTTCATATAAGGACTCACTATCAAACTGGGTGAAGGAGGAGATATCATTTCTTAGCTTGGCCATTTTGGAGGGAAGGAAGAATTTGGCTAAGAATTGTTGGGCTAGCTCATCCCATGTACTGATAGATCCCGGGGGCAAGGAGGTTAACCAACTCTTCGCTCTATCCCTAAGAAAGAAGGGAAATAACCTAAGCCTAATCACATCTTCAGAGACTCCATTGTGCTTGAAGGTGTCACATATCTCAAGGAAACTACCCAAGTGTGCATGTGGATCATCATGTGGCAACCCACTAAACTACACCAATGTTTGGATCATCTGAATAATGGCTGGCTTGGTCTCAAAGTTATTCGTAGGAATTGCTAGCCTCCTAATACCAGTGTAATATCCCCCTATAGTTGGGATAGCATAATCCCCTATTGTCCTAAGCTCTCTATTCTCTGCCATTGGATATTGCAACGGAGCAATTTGTTTTCTGGATTCCCTTCTAATTTTCCTAAGTGTTTTCTCAATTTCAAGATCTAAGGGAAAGAATTCACAGCTCTTGGCTCTACGTATGCAAATATCAACAGAGTCCTAATGGCGTGTCTCTAGAAAGAAAATAAAAGAGAAGAAAAGAAAAGAAAAGAGAAAATCTAACCTAAGGCTTTTAAGGCTCTAAGTATTTACAAACTAAGTATGTACATGCTAAGATTATACCTAAGCATAAATTCTCCACTATTAACTAAATCTACGCTCAATCCTCGGCAACGGCGCCAAAAACTTGTCGACCCTAAAAGGTATCTACACGCAAGTGCATGTGGTCTTCAAGTAATACGGAGGTGAGTCCAGAAAATAGTGTCCCACAGAGACTGGTGTTGCAAAGGCTAGCTAAGTATTGGATACTATTACCTAAGGTATATCCTAGCAAATTATAAATGTTTGATTATATGGGTGATCTATAATGGCTAACAAAATAAAATAAAATAAAATAAATGGAATTAATGAAATAAAATAAATGAAAATAACAAAATTAAAATAAAATGAAATAAAAAAATACTTACCGTGGAAATGATATTTGAATGATTGAAATGGCTATGTAAATGCTAATAAGACTAATCAAATGTAACTCCTAAATTTACCTAATTAATATATAGACCTAATATGAACTTAAGACACTTAAATGACATTTAAAATGAGACAAAAACAGAACCTAAAAGACCTTATAATTCACGCCTAAACAGAATTTGCATAAAACAACTAATTAAATGCTACATGTAATTTAATCAAACACCTAATAAACTCTTAACTTTAAATGCATGAAACTTTAATGTACCTAAAGACTCACTAAATGAAATTAAGAAGGACTTAAAACAGAACCTAAAGACCCCTAAAACTAATGCCTGATGCTGACCTAAAATAATGCAGTAAAATGCTAAAGAAATTTAGGAAAAATGCTATCTAATTCTATCTAAACAATCCCCCAAAATTATCCCTAATTTATATGACCTAAACCTAACTTAACCTTAATAAAATGCAGCCTAATCTAGTCCTAAACAGTCATGGAAACGGACCAAACAGATTTCACAAAACTGATCAGGAAATTTGAAATAACATGAATACATAGGAAGCAATGACTAAGTATACTATGCCAATTAAATTCTGAAAATTTCCTAAAAATAATATGACCCTAATATGACAAAAAGCTACTGGAAATGCACTGAAAACAACTTAAAAACACACCCTAAAATATCCTACTAGTTACACCAAACACTGAGGAGAAAAACCAATTACAGGACATTAAATATGCTAACCTACGACATTCAACAAATACTTAATAAACATGATCCCTAAACTAATGAAATGATTGCTAAACTACTGGACACTTAAAAGACCATAAACATGCTTCAAAACAGTAGCCAAAAATCACTCAAAATCGAAACAAAAGGAGCTGACAAAGGTGAAAACCGAAAATAAACCAAGAGAGGTCATTCACGCCAACCTCACTGCACTACTCCATTGTGAGATTTTTTTGTATTTTCTTTTAAAAGAAACACTTAAAACCAAAAATATGACATTAAAGTAGACATATGAAACAGTAAATAAAAAATTATAAACCACAAAAAAAATGCTGGAAAACAGTAAATAAAATATCACTAAAGAAAAGTGTAGACAAAGTTCAAGAACAAGAACTATGGAGGTATTGTTTCAACCTTTTGAATCCCCATTCTCATAGAACCTCATCAATAATCAAAATAAAATAAAAAGAAAGAGTAGAAGATGAATATAGTTTCTGGAAATTTAAAGAAACAAGAAGCTTAAGTAAAGAGTACAAGAATGTAGTAAAGAGTAAAGGAAAGCATCATGAAAACTTGTATTGAAATTGCAAAAGTGTAAAGAACATTAAGGAAATAAAAAAGGTGGCTGCTCTAAAGTTGTAAAGAAAGAAAAGTTGCTGGAAAAGTAAATCTAAGAAACCCTAGGCAGCTTCCTTAGGTTAGGTCTTATAAAGTTGCTTATATAGTCACTTAACCTAGGGATACAATGGTAATTTCCTATCCCAGATGAGTTGGCATTAATTGCCGCTTGTCTTCATGTCCTTGGCTCTTCAAAATGGATATTTCCATGTTATTTAAGTGCTCACATCAGCCATGGACATCTCATTCCTTCTAGCACCTTCCTTTTTGTATTCTAGTCCACATAAGCATGCAAGGTGGTAAGGGCATGTGTTCTCCATGTGTTGGCATGTGTCTTTTGTTCTTATCCACTAAAAGTGAGTAGGATGATGACATGTGGCATGCTAGATGTCAAAAGATGAGAGAGAAAATGAAGAGTTATGCTCTCTTGTCTTGTAGTGGTCTAGTCTCCTTTCTTGCCCATTTTTCGTCTATTTTCTACCGAAAAGACTGAAATTCATCTAGAATTTATTTTTCTGCAAAACATGAGGAATTTAATAAAATTAGGGGAATAATTAATAAAATAATGGGGGAATTAAATAATTATTAATCAATAAAATACTAAAATAACTCTATTTTCATATAGTTATCAATTTGCTAGGGTTACCATAGGATCAGGAGATCAA
The DNA here is from genome assembly GCA_031772115.1 of Heritiera littoralis. NCBI lineage: Eukaryota > Viridiplantae > Streptophyta > Magnoliopsida > Malvales > Malvaceae > Heritiera > Heritiera littoralis. The sequence continues at coordinate 904,267 of JAPDPK010000168.1, read as the reverse complement.
GTTCACTATTGACTTGGTACCCGACATGGAGCCCATCTCTAAGCCCCCGTATCGGATGGCATTGAGGGAGTTAGAGGAGCTTAAAAAGCAGCTCCAAGAACTATTGGATAAGGGATTCATCTGTCCTAGTGTGTCACTATGGGGTGCTCCAGTATTATTTGTCCGGAAGAAAGATTGGAGCTTACAGTTGTGTATTGACTATCATATGCTGAATAGAGTGACTATTAAGAACAAGTATCCCCTACCCAGGATCGACGATTTATTTGACTAGCTTAGGGGTGCATAGGTGTTTTCGAAGATCAACCTCCAATTAGGCTATCATCAGCTCAAGATCCAGGAGTCATATGTTCCTAAGACAACATTCTAGACTCGGTACGGACATTATGAATTCTTGGTGATGCCTTTTGGACTAATGAATGCCCCTGCAACATTCATGGGCTTGATGAACGAGGTGTTTAAGCCCTATCTAGATCAGTTTGGGATCATATTCATTGGCGACATCTTGGTATATTCTAAGTCTCCGGAGGAGCACGAGTGGCACTTGTATATAGTTTTACAAACCCTCAGGGACCGGAAGCTTTACGCTAAGCTCAGTAAGTGCAAATTCTAGCTAGATCACATTACTTTCTTGGGACATATAGTATCTAAAGACGGGGTGTCAATTGATCCATCAAAAATTGAGGCCATTGTGCAGTGGGAAAGGCCTAAGACTATGATGGAGATACGGAGCTTTTTGGGTCTAGTTGGATATTATCGCCGGTTCATCGAGGAATTTTCCAGGCTAGCCACTCCATTGATGCTACTCACACAAAAGGATGTTAAGTTTGAGTGGTCAGATGCGTATGAGAGCAGCTTCCAGGAATTGAAGCGGAAACTTACCACAGCTCCTGTACTTGCCCTTCCCAGCGAATCTAGTGGATTTTCAGTGTATACAGATGCTTCCACTTTGGGTTTAGGGTGTGTATTAATGCAGAATGGTCGAGTAATAGCCTACGGTTCGAGACAACTTAAAGAGCATGAGAAAAACTATCTGACTCACAATCTGGAATTAGCTGCCATGGTGTTTGCACTAATGATATGGTGGCACTATCTCTATGGGGAGAAATTCCAGATTTATACAGATCATAAGAGCTAAAATACTTATTCTTGTAGTGAGAATTAAATATGAGATAATAGAGATGGGTGGTGTTATTAAAGGACTACGACTGCGAGATCTTATACCACCCGGGGAAAGCTAATGTGGTGGCAGATGCTCTGTGTCGGAAACACAGGCATGGAATCTTACATGATGATCAAGGAGCACGAGTTATTGGACTAGTTTTCGAGCCTTAGTCTGAATGTGATATCCTCTAAGAGATATGGGTTCACAACCAGTTTTAGGGTGGAGCCGGATCTGATGGATCGAATTAGGGATGCTTAGAGGACGGATAGTTATTGTGTAGAAGTTGCCAGTTAGGTGCAGATGGGTGAACAGTCAGATTTTGGGATTGGCACCGATGGCATACTGAGGTTCAGAGGTAGAATATGTGTTCCCAGTGATACGCAGCTCAGAGATTTGATTTTGACAAAGGCCCACACCTCCAGACACTCTGCATCCAGGCAGTACCAAGATGTACCAGAACCTATGGAGAGTGTATTGGTGGCCGAAGATGAAGAGAGACATCGCGAAGTTCGATAGATGTCTCACATGCTAGTAGGTTAAGATCGAGCATCAAAAGCCTATAGGGATGTTGAAGCCTCTACCGATCCCGGTGTGGAAGTGTGAGCACACTATTATGGACTTTATTATGGGCTTACCGAAGACTCGACAAAACCACGACTCTATATAGGTGATAGTGGATAGGTTAACGAAGTCCACCCACTTTCTTCTTATCAGATCTTCGGATTCTTTTAGTGCCCTGGCTGATTTGTATGTGCAACAAATTATGAGGCTGCATGGTGTTCCAGTGAGCATCACTTTAGATAGGGATTCTCGATTCACATCTCATTTTTGGGAGAGATTTCAAGAGATTATGGGGTCCCGATTAAACTTCAGCACAACCTTTCATCCGCAGACTGAAGGTCAGTCCGAGAGCATGATTCAGACGCTCAAGGATATGCTAAGGGCATATGCATTGGATTTTAAAGGCACTAGGGACGACCACTTGCCCTTAGCAGAATTTGCTTATAATAATAGCTATTAGGCTAGCATTAGCATGGCACAGTACGAGGCTTTATATGGCTGATTTAGATCACCGATAGCATGGGAAGAAATGGGAGATTGAAAGTTATTGGCTCCTGATCTAGTAGAGCAAGCTTCAAAAGATGTACAGTTGATTTGTGAGAGATTAAGAACCGCTCAAAGTCAGCAAAATAGCTATGCATACACCCGATGCCGACCGCTTGAGTTCTCAGCAGGTGATCTTGTATTTTTGAAAGTTTCCCCATCTAAAGGCATTATGGGATTTGGTAAGAAAGGGAAGTTGAGTCCTTGATACATCGGACCCTTCGAGATCTTAGATCGTGTGGGAGACGACGCGTACCGACTAACACTACCACTGGAGTTATTAGGAGTGCATAATGTGTTCCATGTCTCAATGTTAAGGAAGTATCATCCAGATCCGTTTCACGTAATTCAGTACGAACCATTAGAGATCCGAGAAGATATGAGTTACGTGGAAAGACCCGTTTGGATTCTGGATCGAAAAGATAAGGTATTGCGATTTAAGACAATTTCGTTAGTAAAAGTGTTTTGGTAGTACCATTCCGAAGACGAAGCGACATGGGAATTGGAGAGCTTGATGCAGGAGAAGTACCCAGAGCTATTTCGATGACTGGTTCGAGCAAAATTTGGAGGACCGAATTTCTTAAAGGTGGGGAGAAAATGTGAGAACCGTTTGTATAATATTGTACATGTGTTAGATGTAAACGTATTAATTAAATTTCAAATACTTTGTAAATTTTAAGTAAAATAGTGATGTGAGCCCCACTTGATTTAAAGTGCCCAGATGTACATGAGACTGATAAAATAGTGTACGAAGGATTTAATAAATATATTGTGAAAATTTCGAGCCTAAATTATCTTATTTAGATTATTTTTGGGAAGCATGTAAACAAATTCGAAAATGACGATTCAAGACATAGCCCAATGGTATTTTTGTAAATTGTGCCCAAATTAAAATGAATTTGGATGAAGTTAAAATACCATGATATTCTACATTAAAATAAGTCCAAGGCTATGTCAATAGATTTATCAAATCGGTTGTTAAATCGAAAATTTACGCTTGCGGCCTAATAGGGGTAATTTTGTAATTTCACATTATCGATGACCTGCTTGTCGATGAAACCACCATGATTCATCAAAACACATCCAATAATAATTTTTGGTGATGAAATCCAAAATTTTGGAGTGCAATTACATAGTTATAAAAATTACGGAAGCTTAAGGGCAAAATTATCCGAAATTTTCATAACCAAGGGCATTTTCGTCCTTTTACCCCTTCTAGAAGACTCTTCACCTTTCTTCTTTGCTTGGCTAGCCACTATTCATCATCTCTTCCAGACCATCTTCATGCCATTGAAGGAGAAAAAGAAGAAAAGAAACAAAACCAAAGAAAACCATACTAAAACTTCACTTTCTCATTAAGATTAAAACTACAAAATTGTTCTACTCGCTCTCCTCCCATTATCTATGCCCATAGACAATTGAATAAGCAACAAAACAAGGAGAAAAGAGGGAAGGAAGCATTCGGCCAAGGTGAGTTTCTCACTATACTTGAGCTTTCATTTAATTCCAATGGTGAAAAATGATTAATTCAAGCTTGTTAAACATAAATCTAGTGTTGGTTTTGCTTGATTGAATTAAATCATAATTCACCATGAATGAGGGTTTCATTCATGATGAGAACCTAAGGAAAACATAGTGTTTCTTGCATGAAATTGATGCCAAAATGATGCATGAACATAGTTAAACATGAATGTGATGATAGTTTGTTGAAAAACAATGAATTTGGCAAGGAGGTAGATTCAACCATGGCAATCGGACCTACATTCATGGCTGCATTTCATAAGTCCTATGCCATTAGACTATAAAAATTACAAGGAGTCTACCGGTGTAATCAGATTTGAATTCCGACTTAAAACGGAGAAGTTAGGTTTCACTATCGGTAGAAATTATACTGAAATAATATTAGCAGTATACAATGTGGCTGCAATTGAGCATGAGAAATAGCTTAAAATATAGTGTTAAGTGAGCTAATATTTTTGGTAAATTGCTTTGCGGCTCGGGAGGAATAATTCACTGTGGTGCTAGCGAGAAGCCCGGTAACGCTAAACAGGTAAATGATGAGTGTGTAAGCCATAAGGATATTATGAATGCATGGTTTCAATGAAAATATTTTTATAAGAAAATTTTGATATTCAATTGCCTTGATATTTTGTGAATGTGTTGAAAGTGCAGGAAGGCTAGGCAAATAGCAACCGTTATGCTGCTGAATTTTCTTAGAAAATAATCTAAAAATATCTTGAAATATTTTAAATGCATGATTGTGTGACTCCTAGCCTCAAAAATTAATTATTTAATATTTTTCATAAGATGTGAAATTATTGAAAAATAATATTTAAATATTCATGAAAGAGAATTTTATCGAAGTAAAGTTGCCAATGTTTTCTTAAATGTGTTTTACAGTGAAATAAAGTGGTTGTGAAAATTATTATTAAAATGTGAATATTTTATAGAATGTTTTGTGAAATTGTGAAATATGTGTAATTATTTTCCTTTATGGATAAATGTGAAATTTAAAGTATTTTAATAAAATCCATAAAGGTCTTACTATCTTTTTTTTATACTGTTTTGAAACTGATAGGCCCCGTATCATGCTCATGTGTTAATATGTACTATCTGTGTAAAGCTGTAGATACTGATCCTATCTTCAGCGTCCTGGTTGACACCTTATCAATGTACAACCGAGGACATTTATAGACTATGGCCATATGTCTCATGCGATTATTATTATTATACCCTACGGGGATTATCGTATGATATATCTTGGGTGATGCCTGATCTCCACCATTTTACTATGATACTAAATTGTTTTAAATGAATTGTGATATTAAATTATAAGTGATTTTCCATGTGATTTCTGTGAAATATGTGATTATTTCAAAAAGGGTTTGTTGTGCTAAATTATGTACAATATTGTTTATGAAAATTTTATCGATATATGTGAAATGTATTTAAATGTGATTTTGTGATTTCTTAATCTAATATTTTAATTGTGATTAAATATGAATATCAGATTATTTATTTAAATACTTCAAATTTGTGAAAGTATTTATTTGAAATTCATTTACTAAATGTTATTAAAAAATTTGATTTATTTCATTATCAATATCTACTCCTTATAGTCGCTTCTAGATTCCAAGACAAGACAGGTATTTCAAAATACCTTCCATACTCCATCCGGATCCCTAGCCGACCTTAGTATCCTTCCCTTATTGTGCCTAGTGTGCCTTTAAGAAAAATAAACGTTTTGTGCTTATAGAATTTCATAATATTAGTTTTTGCATATGATTTCTTTACTGAGCATAATTTGCTCACCCCTTATTTTTCCACCTCCACATATTACTTTCAGTGATAGTGTGCTATACCATCCGAGGATATTGGGTGCATATTGGTTACCCCGAGGCAGCATTTTGTTGATCCTAGACGTATATTTATTTTCTTTATATGTTCAAACTTTTTGTACAGTACTATCATATTGTAATAATAAACAGGGGATGTAAACAGTGAATTATTTATAGATATACGAATATTCGTATTTTAGTAAATTAAATAAATTTATTTTTATAAACTATTGTAGATAAGTGTATTTGTGGAAATAAGGCATTATAGACAACCCAACCATCAATGTGATTGTGTAAATATGTGATATTATTGTATATTTAGATCGTTACATGTGATCACTAATATTTGTAACCATGGATTGGTTTTATGTCAATAAGGGCACAATCACTACCGTGATTCAATATTAGCTGGTCATATTGAACGAGATCATTGAGATGTTGTTTCAAGGACTAAATGATTTTTTTAAATCATGGCCATGTTAAAAAATGAAGTCAGTCATCCTAGAGTCTTGTTTTATAATATCTAATTTTCTTAAATTATATAACCCCAATTAATAGTCTAAGTAGGAGAATGTTAGAAAATTTTCCTTTAGTTGACTAATATCAATCGACAATTTTATGTTTTAATAAAATGAGCTGATAGTTTAGTCCTGGTATGAAATATGCAAGAGAACCCAATACAAGCTAGTGTGATCATATTTAATTTGGGTTTTGCACATCCTTTTGGGTCAGTGTGACAAGGTGGTTGTGTAGGCCTTAAAATTCTATGAGCCCTTGATAGGGGCCCATTAGGGTTTTAACAAAGGTTAATATAAATAAAAGGTTAAGTCCCCTTTTCACTTCTGTTCGTTCAGTATTTACCCATTGAGAGCCACCTGTGGAAGAAGTAGAAGAGGAAGACTAGCCAATCATGACTTCAATTCCAATTTCAACCATGCCAGCTGAAAAAGGTACATCTATTGGTTGTTTTTTAGGGTAATTGGTGTTCTAATTTTCACATAGGATCTTGAAATTTATTCCTACAGGAACACCATCACAAATACCAGCATTAGGATTACCATTCAAGCAAGAAATAGAAGCATTAGGAGGTTTCGGTTATGGCAAGTTTATTGGATTGAGATCAATATCCAAAAGAGCCTGCACAAAAGCCTCTTTTTCCATTAGGCCTATAGTACTGCTCTGGTTCAGATGACTAAATCCAGGAAGGGGACCAACTTTCAAGCCCAAAGAGAAACCTATCGCAGCAAACATCGAGCTCGCCTGAAAACAAAATTAGAGGGAGCATTAAAGTTAATCGATTTAAATTTAGAAGGAAATAATGACTTCTGTTCATTTAAGGTAAGAGATTTCCCCAAATCAGCGCCTCTCCTGGAATCTTGGAGAGCCATATTATTAGTGGCTTTATCTTTATTCTTCTTGGTTAACCGAGCTTTTCCCTTATTTTACAATCAGCATACTATAAGCGAAAATCACTCCATTAGAATCCGATTTAGTAGAAGTTTCCAATCCTTAGAAGCGATTTCCAAAATTTTTGCAAGAATCTTGCTGGATTTTCCTCTTTCCTTTTGCAACTTCATCCTTGACCAGTGGCTTCCTATTCCTTCTCTGTACCAACATCCAAGGACCAAATTCAGTCTCTTCCTTCCTGATTTCAAGTTGGCTAGAGTTGTTTGGATCCATCTCTTGACGAGGTTCTATGGAGCAAACATTAGATGGACATTGGTCCATTTTATGGCCAAACTTCTCACATTAAAAACAGATCATATAGAGCCCTTCAAATTCAACTAATTGAATATGCCAGCCAACATAAAATTTGAACTTCAAAGGTTTAGTAAGATCACTTTCAACACAAATCCGTGCAAACTTGCCCCGACTATCTCCAATCATATTTCAATCAATTTTGATAACTTTACCAACACACAATCTCATACGAAAAAGGGCTATATAAGTATAATACACCAAAGGTAGTTCTAGAAGTCTTATCCATACTATTACCATTGATATTTGATCCGTTAGAGGGTTGAAATTAGGAATCCATTGATGAACCGTTAGGTAATGGCCACTAATAATCCATGGACCCCTTTCCAAAACATGAACATAACCCTTGCTCATCTCAAAGTTGAAGAGAAAATATTCAAAGCCTAGATCTACCACCTTATAACGACCAATAAGCTGCTAGAATTGTTTAATCTTTGTCATTAAAGTTTGAAAACCTAGTGCCCTTCCCAATAGTTTCACTATAATTGTCTTCCTCCATGGTCTTCTCATATTTGCTTTTTCTGCACTAGTAAAAGAAGCTTATGGAATTTTGCTATCAGTTATGTCTTCATAGTCCGAATTTTGATCATCAAAGTGCATCTCTTCACCATACGATGACTCTTTCCAATCATCTCAGACCTTCGAGGCTTTCATGAACGCACCTTTTAACATGTCTTTATATGATGATTTGGTTTGTTGTAAAGAAAGTTGATCACCTTCTTGACCAGCACCAACATCCTCCATTGAGATTTCTCCATTCTCGTCACCATTTAGTTGTCTCCTTCTTTTTAATTTTTTTCTTGATATGTTGCACAATGTCATTCTCAGAATCTTGATTCGCAGTGAAATCCTCATGTTGAGAAACAAGAGAGCTTTCTAGAGCCATCAATCTTCTAGACAGGAGTTTCATGTGATTTTATTCTGAAAGCTATCATTAATATATAAGTTATATAGATTAATGATTATATAAGAACTTATTTTTTAAGTTAGCTAAAATAAATACATAGTAACATTAAAATAAAGTGAATGTCCAAAACCATTGGGTTACATGAAAACAAAATCATTATAAATAAAGAAGTTACGAATAAAAGTCCACTAAACATTTATAAAAAAAATTTTGTTTACACTACAAAATTTAATTTTTATACAACATTACTAAATATACTACAATTTTAAAAAAAATAAATATTATTCCCACCATACAAATTTACTAACCTTCTCAAACTTATTGAACCTAAATTTCTTTCCCTGTCCCACCGTCTTCTTCCCTCTCTCTCATTGTTTTTCTTCTTCAATTCATCCAAATCTAAACATTGACTTCATAATCTCAAAAATCTCCAAAATTCCTTCTAAAATCAACAGAAATCTTCATGTATATTTTGTTTTTGGTTTCTTTTTATCTAATTTAAAGTGTTATATAAACAAATTTGATAAATCTTTTAATCTAAGATTACCTGTGCAAGAAATCAATTAGAGACATTTGAAAAGGTGGTTTAATAGATGAATACAATGACCAAATATTCAAATCATTGTATTTGGCCAAAACATGAGCTAACAAGGTGGCGTTAGAAAATTAATGACCACCTTCTCAAAACAATGACCAAATATTCAAAATTTTTTAACTAAGCTTGATCGTCACAATCCATGGGACAGAATGACCTATGTAAGCTTGCTTGCGTAGGATACTGTGACAATCAAACCCAGTTTTTGCTTGGAGCACTGTGGCAATCAAACTCATTTTTTGTGTGGGATATTGTAACAATCAAACATAGTTTTTTTTTTTTGCAAATCTCATTGTTTCTACAATTTTTTTCTTCCATATTCCCTCAAACTATCAAATCTTTCCATTTTTATTTTTGCTTGCTTTCATAAGTTTACAAGAGAATTTTTAAAGAAAAGATTTTTGTTAGCTTTAAATTGACATATATATTTTGAAATGACAAAAACTTAAGTAATCTTAAATGTTTGATTCATATTGTAAATTTGCTCTATCAATTATGATTTTCACAAATCATATTAAGTGCTTTTATCAAATATAAAACCATGATTTAATTGCTTATCTTTATTGGCTTTAATCAATTTAGAAAACATTTTTATTTATTCGTTTAAATAATTTTCTTATAGAATTATTGAATATATTTTAAGAAAATTACTTGATAAATTTTTGGACTCAAATTCATGTTTTCAAAGTCATGTCATATTTAAAAATACTCAAAATTGGCTTTAGAATGTTTTTAATGCCTAAAAACCTAGAACAGGTAGATGAATAGTGCTTGGAGGGATTGATCCCCCGAGGGAAGGGATCGATCCCCTAATGGCAGAATGCTCCCAGAAGAAAAATTTGAAGCACGGGATCAATGGGATTGATCCCTTAATTCGAAAATGCACTCCAACGGCTAGTTTTTGTGAGATACAATGGTCACATTTAGTTTTGGCTCCTACCAACGTTCAGAAACCATCCAAGGGATTATAAATAAAGGCTTAGAAGCTCAAGGAAAAAGACGAACAGCTGAGCAATATTTTTCATCATCTTCTTCATCTTCTTCAAGCCTCAACAACAACTTAAGTGCTACAAAGTCTTCATCTTCCATCACTCTTATATTCCTTGTATAGCATAGCACAAATATTGTATAGACTTTTCTTTGTGCTTAATCTTTGTAATCATTTGCCTACCTAGAGGCCTTCTTTGGTTACACCCATTGTAAACACAAACACACCTTATAAAAGGGAGGTTTCTCTTTAGCCTTAGTATAAGAGGGAGGTTTCTCTTGAGCCTAGAAAAAGAGAGAGGTTTCTCTTGAGCCTTGAAAAAAAGGGATTGTAAAGACAAATTCAAGTTAGTGAATTTGGAGAAAATCCTTGGGAGCGTCTCAAGGTAGAGGACGTAGGCAGGGTTGCCGAACCTCTATAAATCGCTTGTGTACATTTCTCTTTTCCTACTCTCTTTACTTATTTGTATTTATATTGTGATTGTTAAATTGAATTTATATTGCATACTTGAGTAGCCTAGAGAACTTAGAAAACTTCAATATAGGCTAGAGAATTTAGAAGAATCGAAAAACGAACATAAAGTTAGCTAAGAACCGATTCACTCCCTCTCTCGGTTTAGCCTATAGAGCCAACAATTGGTATCAGAGCTTGGACTCGAGATTGATTTAGATTAATATCTATCGAGTAAAACGATCATAAATGGCTCACTTGAATGTAGGTACACCCTTAGGAGAGGAGGGACACTCGTTAGTTAGACCTCCAATTTTTAATGGAGAAAATTATTCATATTGGAAAATTAAGATGATGTTGTTTGTGCAATCAAATGACTATGAAGTGTGGAGAGTAATAGTAAATGGTCCCAAAATCCCAATGAAGAAAGTTGATGGAAAAGATGTCCCTAAAAGTGAGGATGAGTGGGACACAAATGACATGAGATTGGCACAATTGAATGCCAAGGCTATGCACACTCTCTTTTGTGCATTAAGTCCCAATTACTATAATAGAGTCTCCCTATGTGAGAATGTCAAGCAAATATGGGACAAATTAGCCATTGCACATGAAAAAACCAATCAAGTTAAAGAAACCAAAGTAGGCATGCTCACACATGACTATGAACTTTTTAGGATGAAAAAGATGAGTACATGAGTGATATGTTTACTAGGTTTAATGACATAATCAATGGACTTAAGGCTTTAGGCAAGACCTATTCCAATGTATAAATGGTTAAGAAAATTTTGAATAGCTTGCCAAAATCTTGGGAGGCAAAGGTAACTGTAATAGAAGAATCTAAGGATCCTAACACTTTGTCTCTAGATGAGCTTACGGGCTCCCTACTCACATATGAAATGAAATTAAAAAGAAATGAAATGCCTTCAAAGAAAGTAGGAGTAGCTCTTAAATCATCCACTCATGAAATCATTGAAGATGATAGTGATGAAAGTAGAAATGAGGAAGAAAAGGAAATGACAATGTTTGCCAAAAGATTTAATAGATTTATGAGAATGAAGGAGAGAGAAAATGGTAGGAGACATCAAAGAAGAGGGATAATAAGAGGAGAATCAAGTAGGAAAGAAAAAGACCTCTTAGTATGCTATGAATGTAATGAACCAGGTCACACTAAGCTAGACTGCCCTTTACTTAGGAAAGAAAATGATATGAAACCTAGGAAGAAAGCATTTGTGGCTGCATAGAGCGATAGTGATAGCTCTGATGAGGATAACATGGATGATGAGGTAGCCTACACATGTTTTATGGCCATTAGTGATGATCAGGCTAGTTGTAGTTCTAGTAAAGATAATGATTATACATTTGATGAACTACAAAATGCCTTTAATGAATTAGCAAATGAATTTCAATGCATGAATTCTAAATATAAGAAAATCATTGCTATAGAGAATGAAATATTATTAAGTGCTAAGCTAGAATTAGAAAAGAAATTAAAAGAAGCAAATCTAGTGTGACATCCTCGTCACTAACCAAATAACAGTAACTTTTCTTTAAATAACAAGTAAATAGACTAGTTTATCCGATGTCAATCTTCCTTACTCTTATGCTTTAGGCATTATTATCAGAGGACAGTATCGAAATTCACATGCATAAAAATTTTTTTTCATTTATAAACATGTGCATATACATCAGGATCTCAAATATTTATACAATCTAATTCCTCAAATATACACAACTGTGATACTGTACTGTACATTAGCTGAAGTAAAGGCCATCTAAATATACCTTCAAGGGATAGGTAGGAAGCGTGCTCCGAAGGTATCTCAAAATCCCAAAAATGCTCCTCTACCCAAGGCTGGATTTACTTTAAATAATCTGTATGAAAAATGGTCGTAAAGGAGTGAGTTTACGCTCAGTAAGAAACTTATGTAAAAGAGCGTACTATATCATTATATGCAGTTTTCCTGCTTGGCTCTATAATGTCATGTAAAATCATTATAAAGCATATGGATATATATCTTTCGCAAACATCAAATACTAGTAATTCATGCTTTCAAATATTTTCACGGATATCAACTCACGTGAAATCAAATATTCAAATACAAATAATATCAACTGCTTTCAAATAGATGGGAGACAATTAATATCAAATAGAATCATGCACCAAGTAATTCTCATCATGGATACCGCAAATGTAGGGATAATCCAGAGAGATAATGGATACAGAAAATATATCCCGTGAGTGATAATCCAATAAAGGGATCTCATGAGGATACCGTAAATATATCCCGATAGGGATAATCCTGTGAGATATCAAATAATTGGCGTACCCACGTATGGGCCAGGGATCCTCCCCAAAGTCGAAACAAGTAAAAGACTCATGGTCATTGTCTATAGCCCACAGTTTCACTAGTCAAGTGCCTTACTGCGGGTCTGAGGGTTGGACTAGAGCTCCTCAGGCAAGTACAAGTAGCAAATAATGTGCATGCTCTTTCGAGAGATTCATAGTCTCCAAAACCTTATTCATATAGGTTTTAAACAAGTACAAATATCTTTTCTTAAAAATAGGTTCTCAAAACCTTTCTTTCAAATAGGCAGTCGATTGGTCTTTATGGCAGTCAGCTGCTACACCCCGTTTTACCTTATTGAATTTCTTCTCCTCTTTGAAATTCAATTATTTTATTTTTCAAAATACAAATAGGGCAGTCGACTGGTCTCAAATAGCAGTCGACCGGTTTTGAAATAGAATGTTTCCCGAGAAATAGCAGTCGACTGGCCCCTTTGGCAGTCGGCTAGTTTTGAAACAAAATGTTTTTCAAATAAAAGCAGTCGACTGGTTTGAAACAGAATGGTTTTTGGGAAAATGGCAGTCGACTGGCTTACATAGCAGTCGACTGGTTTATCTCGGTTTTCGAAAATCTCTGCTTTGGTTGTCTCTAGGCAGTCGGCTGCTACTAGCCTAATTAGTACTAGGAGTAGGACTCAAAATGTCCTTTTTCCTGCAATTAAACCAGCTTTTGTTTCTTTCCAAATACACTTCAAATATATTTAAAACATGTAGACATAGTCTCCCTACGTCCGTTACATAAATTCCTTACCTCAAATAGCAAATAAATCCCCAAGTTGGTTGCACCAACACTTGTCCTTTTTCTTTACTTCTTCAAGCTGTAAACATCATGACAATTAAAACTTAATAAACACACTCTACCAACTCTACACAACTCCAAATCATCAATAAAATTAACCAAAACCATTTCTTCTCTTACATTTGAAATTCACCAACCTTCAAGATTTTGAGATCTTCTTAACCACTTGGATTCAACCTTTCATATTAAAGGCATAAGTTAAGCTATCGACAGGGATCGTTTTTCGTTCTAGGAGTTTAACGAATCGATGGCATGAGATGGTGGTTTGTCAAGGTGAGAACTTTTGAAACTTAGAGGAAAAATGGAAGGAACGAGAGAGGTGAGGGAATGGTTGCTGTCGTGGGGTGCAAGGAATGATGATGATGATGGTGAGTCATGCTACTTCATTAAATGCTATCTCATCCCATTCATCTCAGCCATTTATCACCCTCATGACTCATCTTTGACCCATTAATTCCCTTCTTCTCTTCATTATCTCAGCCATATGCTTCATTTACTTACATATGTTTTCTTGATATTTATTCTTTTCTCATACTTCAATAAATGTTGCAATATCAGAATTTATTACTTAATTATTTGACCATCAATTGATCTAATTCCACATATGCCCTATACATCATTTATATATCAGAAATTCACATTTATTCCATTAATCCATGTCGGAAAAATGTACAAGTATGGGAAAATTACAGGAAATTTGGGGATTTCACATTCTCCCCACCTTAGAGAATTTGGTCCTCCAAATTCAAATAAGGTTATGTCTCAAATAATTCCGGGTACTTTTCTTTGATCAAGCTCTCTAGCTCCCAAGTAGCTTCCTCCGTCGTATGGTATTGCCAGAGAACTTTAACCAATGGGATCGTCTTAGATCTCAACACCTTATCTTTCCTATCCAAAATCTGAATCGGTTTCTCCACATAACTCATGTCTTCCCGAATTTCCGAGAGTTCATATTTGATGACATGAGACAGATCCGGATTATACTTCCCAAGCATTGACACATGAAAGACATTATGCACTCCTAATAACTCCGGAGGTAGTGCCAACCTATAGGCCACATCTCCAACGCGATTTAGGATCTCAAATGGTCCGCTGTAGCGAGGACTCAGCTTACTTCGTCAGCCAAATCTCATGATCCCTTTGGATGGAGAGACTTTGAAGAACACATAGTCTCCAACCAAAGACTCAAATGGCCTGCGTCGAGCATTCGCATAACTCTTTTGTCAACTCTGAGCTGTCTTGAGTCTTTGACAAATCATCTTAACATCCTCAGAGGCTTGCTCGACTAAATATGGAGTCAATAATCTATGCTCACCCACTTCTTCCCACCCAATCGGCGATCGACACCTTCTACCATATAGGGCCTCATATGGTGCCATCCTGATACTTGCATGATGACTATTATTATATGCAAACTCAGCTAACGGCAGATGGTCATCGCATGAGCCTTTAAAATCCAAAGCACAAGCTCTTAACATATCCTCGAGCGTCTGAATAGTGCGCTCGGACTGCCCAACAGTCTGCGGATGAAAAGCTGTGCTAAAATTTAGTTGAGATCCCATGGCTTCTTGAAAATGCTCCCAAAAGTGGGAAGTAAACCTGGAATCTCTATCGGATGTGATGCTCACTAGAACACCGTGTAGTCTGACTACTTCTCTCACATATAAGTTTGCCAAAGTACTAAGTGTGTCCGTAGACTCATAGGTAGGAAGTGGGCTGACTTGGTTAACCGATCCACGATCACCCAAACACCATAATGGTTCCTCTTGGTCTTGGGCAATCCCATAATGAAATCCATCGTAATGTGCTCCCATTTCCAAATAGGTATAGGTAGAGGGTGCAACAATCCTGCCGGTCTCTGGTGCTCTACCTTAACCTGCTGGCACGTTAGACATTTTGCTACAAACTCAGCTATGTCTCTCTTCATGCCAGTCCACCAATACACCTTGCGAAGATTGTGATACATCTTCATGCTTCCTGGGTGTAATGTGTACTTAGTGGAATGTGCTTCTGTCAATATCAACCTTCTCAACTCATCATCCTTAGGAACACATATACGGGTATTAAACCTCAAAATCCCATCACTACCAATATTAAACTCCGAGAGCATACCTAATTGGATTTCATCCATAGCCTCAATGCACTGGACATCCTCTCTCTGAACAACCCAGATTCTATCCATCAACTCTAGCTCAATCCTCAAACTTGCTATCATCCCATTTTGCTCAAGAGATGTAACACTTAAGCTGAGGCTTGCAAACTGCTTAAGCAACTCATACTCTCGAATCATCATATAAGCCACTATACTTACATGCTTACAGCTCAGAGCATTCGCCACCACATTAGCTTTCCCTGGGTGGTACATGATCTCACAATCATAATCTTTCAGAAGCTCAGGCCACCTTCTTTGCCTCATGTTCAACTCCTTCCGGGAGAACAAATATTTCAGACTTTTATGATCCGTGAAAATCTGAAATCTCTCACCATACAAGTAATGCCTCCTTATCTTTAGAGCAAATACTACTACAGCTAACTCTAAGTCATGAGTTGGGTAGTTCTTCTCATGGTCCTTTAACTGTCTAGAACCATATACTGCTATTTTACCATGCTGCCTTAGTACACATCCTTAACCTTGCTCTGAGGCATCACTATATACGGCAATTCCACCTGAACCACTAGGAATGGTGAGGATAGGTGCAGTTGTCAACCTATGTTTCAACTCTTGGAAACTTTGCTCACAGGCCTCAGTCCATTCATACTTCACCTCCTTGCATGTCAAGCGAGTCAGAGGAGCAACTAATCTCAAGAAACCCTCCGCAAACCTTCGATAGTAGCCAGCTAAACCCAAGAAACTCTTTATCTCCATTACTGTCTTTGGTCTCTCCCATTGAACCACCGCTTCAATCTTTGATGGATCAACCGAGACTCCATCTTTACTAATTATGTGACCTAAAAAGGAGATTTGATTCAACTAGAAATCACACTTACTTAGCTTGGCATACAGTCCTCGATCTCTAAGGGTTTCCAAAACTATCTTCAAGTGCTGCTCATGCTCTTCCCGTGACCTCGAGTACACCAAGATGTCATCGATGAAAACAATGACAAACTGGTCCAAGTACTGCTTGAACACGTCATTCATTAAGTTCATGAAGGCTGTGGGTGCATTGGTCAAACTAAATGGCATCACTAGAAACTCATAGTGACCATACTGCGTTCTGAAAGCAGTCTTAGGGATATCTTCATTCCAGATCTTCAACTGATGATATCTCGACCTCAAGTCTATCTTGGAAAAGACTTGTGCACCCTTAAGCTGATCAAATAGATCATCAATCCTGGGAAGAGGACATTTGTTCTTTATGGTCACCTTATTCAACCATCGGTAGTCAATGCACAACCGCATACTACCATCTTTCTTCCGAACAAATAGCACAGGAGCACCCCAAGGGGATACGCTGGGTCGTATGAATCCCTTGTCTAGCAACTCTTGAAGCTGCTTTTTCAGTTCTTCCAATTCCACCAACACCATCCGATATGGAGATCTCGAAATGGGCTCAGTCCCCGGCACCAAATCGATAGTGAACTCCGCTTTCCTCTCCGCAGGAAGTCCGGGAAGATCATCTGGAAACACCTCGAAAAATTCCTTAACCACTGGAATTTCGTGAAGTGTGGGACGTTTCTGCTCTATGTCTACCACGTATGCTACAAACCCTTCACATCACAAGTATATTCTATCATTTAAATCTCAATTAAATCAAACAAGCAATTATGCTTTTGCATTAAATATTCGCAAACTTTACAACATAGCTTACGGGAGAGGAAAAGATCATGCTCTTAGAATCTATCATCACATGATTCTTAGCTAACCAATCCATTCCTAATATAACATCAAATCCATACATATTCAATAGGATTAGGTCAGCTATCGATTCTCTTTCTCCTACCCGTAGCTTACAATTACGATACACTATGTCCGTCATTTGGGATTCCCTAAATGGAGTACTTATTCGTAGCAATCCTCCTAAATGCTCAGGCTCAACATTTAATTTCATAACAATCGTAGGTGACACAAAAGAGTTTGTAGAGCCTGGATCAAATAAAGCAAGGACATATGTATCATTAAGGTAAATCTTACCCTGAATCATCTTCAATGAGGCATCAGCGGACTCCTTGTCAATGGCAAATACCCGTCCCTGAGTCACGGGTGCCTTTCCTTTCTCTGCCGTTGTAGCCTTACGCTGGGGTTGTGTGGTCTTAGGTTAGGGTTGAGGGGTCTTCTCTGACTCTTCAGGCACCCTCTGGTTCATCTTGGGACAATCTTTAATCTTATGTCCCTGTTCACGAAACCAATAGCACGCCCCACTGGCCAACCGGCAAGGCTGTGCTCCATGAAATTTCTTGCAATGCTCGCACCTCGGCATAGTACTCCTCGGTGAGCTCGCAGTACTACAAACTGGATGTCAGGATCTCTCATCACTTATCTTGATCCCGATGGATCTAGGAGTTCCTGAGTCATAATCATCATAACTCCATATTTAACATAATTCCATATAACCATTAATGAAGACAATATATTTTCTTATAATTGACTTGCTTACCTATTGAGGCTCTGTCATAAGGCCTATTCCTCCTAGATGGATATCTATCACTCGAAGCTCTCTCATCTGACTTCCGCTTCATGGGTTCTTTACCCTTATTTCTCGCTCGAAAGTCTGCCTGATGAAACTCATAGTCCTACTCACACAGTTGAGCCTTACGGACTGCCTCTCCATAGGTAGTGATATCCAATAGGTATAGCTTAGACCTAATGGAAGGTCTCAATCCCTTCATGAATCTGTAGGTCTTATGATCCTCTCTTCTCAGTACTTCAGGATCAAATCTGCTCAGTGTAATGAACTTCGACTCGTATTGGCTAACCGTCATGCTTCCCTGAGTCAAGTTCAATAACTCAACCTGTAACCTTCTCTGAGTAGTGCGTGGGACATATTGTTCATTAAAAGCTTCCACGAATCTATCCCATGTTACCTCTGGATGCTTAGCCTCTAAGACTGTCTGAGTAGCCTGCCACCATGGTTCAACCTCATCCACTAGCAATTAGGCGGCCAATCCCACTTTCTCTTTCTCAGTACAAGCCATGTATCCGAATGACTTAGTGACCACTTTCATCCAGTTCTCCACGACCACTGGATCACTATCCCCTTTAAACTTTGGCGAATATAGCTTCTTAAACTCCTTTTATCAGTGCCACACTGTTGTAAGCTGTGGGATCTCGCCTTTCATTAGCTGGGACTGGTGGGGGTTGTACCATAGGAGTAAGAGGTATTGTAGGGGTAACTGTCGATGCACCAGCGGCCACGTTCAGGAAGTTAGCCATAAACTGGGTGAACATTGCGGCCATGTTTTCCATATGTTTCTCCATTTTAGCTAGCCTCATATTCGAGGTATGCGGTGGAGATGGAAGAAAAGACTATGTTGGGGGCGATTCATCATGACCCCGTCCTCGTCCTCGTCTAGTACCCCTCATTCAAGTACTCATTCTGTTAGGATCATGATCAAATAACATCATTTAGTATAACCTATCATAACGTGTCAGTTCCTAAGACCTAACCCGCTAGACTTAATATCAAGGAGTCGCCACCAACCATTCAAACCTAAGGTGTGATTGGTCACCTATTCATGTCTAAAGATAAGGCATGGTCTATGTTCAAAGATTCTTAGACTCGGGAGTACGGTTACGTATGGGGAAGGATTAGCACCCCCACAACGCCCATCCTAAGATGGTACCAACTAGCTTTAGTTTATCTTTATAGTTTGCCTCAAGTTCATATTAATTTCGATATACTTATATATTGGGAAAATTTCTAAGATTTTTCCATCAATTTGGCTCCAACCTTAGAAATTCCCCTCACCTCAAGATATTCAAGGAGTCTCAATTGACTTTCTTGAACTCCATCGTCGGATAAATTTTAATATTTTATGAGATTCCTTCTTTCTCCTAATTTTGTTTCTAATATTGACTCCATATTCATTTTATAAATTTCTTAGATTTTTTAATTTATTTTTATATTTTTATTTACTTTATTTTTAAGAAATCCACATGAATTATGTTTTATTGAAAATTCACTTTTAAGCGTCCCATCAATTTGGCTCAGCTCAAAAGGAACCTCCTCACCTAGAAATCTCTAAGGAGTCTCAGTTGACTTTCTTGAAATTTCATCATCAGCATAACTCATATTTACCCTTTTTTATTTATCTTATTATTCTTATTTATTATTTAGATATTTTGTCTTATCTTATTTTATTTATTTATCTTTATTTGTTTATTTATCTTTATTTGCTCATTTTTATCTATATCTAATTCATCTATCTTATCTTACTTTTATTTTTATTATAAATAAATATGAATTAATTAAAAAAAATTCTTTCAAAAGTATTCCATCAATTTGGCTCAACTTAAGAAAGATTTTTTCACCTAGAAATTTCCAAGGAGTCTCAATTGACTTTCTTGGAGTTTCATCCTTGGTATAATTCATACTTATTCTACAAAATCTAATTCTCAATCTAATTCTTATTTCTTATTTATTATCCTTTTATTTATCTATTGTTTTTATTTATGCTCATTTAATTTTAGTCTTTACTAATTAATTTTTATCATTTTTATTTATTTTATCTCTATTTAATCTTAAAATAAATATGAATTATATTTTATTGAAAATTCTCCCAAAAGTATCCCATCAATTTGGCTCAACTTAAGGAAGAATCCTCTCACCTAGACATTTCTAAGGTGTCTCAATTGACTTCCTCAAAATGTCATCATCGGTATAATTCACATTTATTTATTTGATTTTAATTATATATATTTATTGTTCATATATTTTTTATAACCTTAGAATACTCATATAAATCATACAACATTGTTAAATCAAAATTATACATGCAAATACCTATTCAACTATATGCAAATTATCTACTAACACGCAAATTGATCACATCATTAGGTTATTAAAGTAGTTATATTCAAATTTAATTAATATATAAAAAAATAAAAAAAAAACCTGGAGAGGGCTACGAGTCTTTTCCTTCTGCCCCTTTTTTCCTTTCTTTCTTACAACTTTACAGCTTCACAGTGCAGTAATCAAAGACAGCAGTGGCGTATAAGCAACTTGGAGCTATGTGCAGTGTAACGGTGGCAAGCGGTGATATGGCAAATGTGAGTGAAGCAAGTTAGCGTTTTGACGAGGACAGCCAAGAAACATGGGCAGCAAATGCAGTTGGATAATCGGTGTAACGATGGTGATACGAGAACAGGGCAAGCCACAGGTTAGAGTAAGCGATGACATCGACAAATAGAGGTTGCTTCAGGAGTGGTCAAGACGATGGGGTAGTAGTTCATGGTTGTAGCATGGTGAATTGGTTTTGGGGAAAGAAGTTGAAAATTGAGATGCTCAATTGTGAATGAATCAAATCATGAGGTTTAATCCCTTTTTATAGCCACAAACTTGTTAGAGTCCTAATACAACTAAACCTATTCTAATAATTATCTCCTATTTTTAATATTTTATTTATCTAATTCTTATATTAATCCTAATCTAACACTAATTCTAAAAAGTCTAATTTTAATCTAACATTAACTCTAAAATAAATTATCCTAATAAATCAATAAATCCTAATCTAATTATCCTATTTTAAAAGGTTAATTTTATTTTATTTTCTTATCTTTTTTTCCTAAATCCTATTTTAATTCTAATTTCCTAATTAAGTTAATTCTACATCTAAAAAATCTTAATTTAATTCTAGCCTAATTCTAAGATACTACGTCACCTAAATCAATTACAAGTCAAGACCCCGGACAAAATAGGGTGTCTACATAACCTTAAACCGTTATACTATCCAAAATCAAGTAGACTAGTACAGTACATTGGGAAATTACTCTAATTCTAACTTATCGACATCGACAAACTTCAGTCTAATCAGCTCTAATACCAATCTGTAACGTTTTCATCACTAACCAAATAACAAGTAACTTTTCTTTAAATAACAAGTAAATAGACTAGTTTATTCGATATCAATCTTCCTTACTCTTATGCTTTAGGCATTATTATCAGAGGACAGTATCGAAATTCACATGCATAAAATTTTTTTTCATTTATAAACATGTGTCATATACATCAGGATCTCAAATATTTATACAATCTAATTCCCAAAATATACACAATTGTGGTACTGTACTGTACATTAGCCGAAGTAACGACCATCTAAATATACCTTCAAAGGATAGGTAGGAAGCGTGCTCCGAAGGTATCTCAAAATCCCAAAAATGCTCCTCTACCCAAGGCTGGATTTACTTTAAATAATCTGAATGAAAAATGGTTGTAAAGGAGTGAGTTTACGCTCAGTAAGAAACTTATGTAAAAGAGCGTACTATATCACTATAAGCAGTTTTCCTGCTTGGCTCTATAATGTCATGTAAAATCATTATAAAGCATATGCCATATGTATCTTTCGCAAACATCAAATACTAGTAATTCATGCTTTCAAATATTTTCACGGATATCAACTCACGTGAAATCAAATATTCAAATACAAATAATATCAACTGCTTTCAAATAGATGGGAGACAATTAATATCAAATAGAATTATGCACCAAGTAATTCTCATCATGGATACCGCAAATATATCCCGTAAGGATAATCCAGAAAGATAATATATACAGCAAATATATCCCATGAGGGATAATCCAATAGAGGGATCTCATGAGGATATAGCAAATATATCCCGATAGGGATAATCTTAAGAGATATCAAATAAATGGCGTACCCACGTATGGGCCAGGGATCCTCCCCAAAGCCGAAACAAGTAAGAGACTCATGGCCATTGTCTATAGCCCACAGTTTCACTAGTCATGTGCCTTACTGCGGGTCTGAAGGCTGGACTAGAGCTCCTCAGGCAAGTACAAGTAGCAAATAATATGCATGCTTTTTCGAGAGATTCATAGTCTCCAAAACCTTATTTATATAGGTTTTAAACAAGTACAAATATCTTTTCTTAAAAATAGGTTCTCAAAACCTTTCTTTCAAATAGGCAGTCGACTGGTCTTCATGGCAGTTAGCTGCTATACCCCGTTTTGCCTTGTTGAATTTCTTCTCCTCTTTGAAATTCAATTATTTTATTTTTCAAAATACAAATAGGGCAGTCGATTGGTTTCAAATAGCAGTCGACCGGTTTTGAAACAAAATGTTTCCCGAGAAATAGCAGTCGACTGGCCCCTTGGGCAGTCGACTGGTTTTGAAACAAAATGTTTCTAGAAAAATAGCAGTCGACTGGCCTCCTTAGTAGTTAGCTAGTTTTGAAACAAAATGCTTTTCAAATAAAAGCAGTCGACTGTCCCATATAGTAGTCGACTGCTTTGAAACAGAATGGTTTCTGGGAAAATGGTAGTCGACTGGCTTACATAACAGTCGACTGGTTTATCTTGGTTTTCGAAAATCTCCGCTTTTGTTGTCTCTAGGCAGTCGGCTGCTACTTAAGGCAGTCGGCTACTCCTAGCCTAATTGGTACTAGGAGTAGGACCCAAAATGTCCTTTTTCCTGCAATTAAACCAACTTTTGTTTCTTTCCAAATACACTTCAAATATATTTAAAAATGCAGACATAGTCTCCCTACGTCCATTACATAAATTCCTTACCTCAAATAGCAAATAAATCCCTAAGTTGGTTGCACCAACACTTGTCCTTTTTCTTTACTTCTTCAAGTTGTAAACATCATGACAATTAAAACTTAATAAACACACTCTACCAACTCTATACAACTCCAAACCATCAATAAAATTAACCAAAACCATTTCTTCTCTTACCTTTGAAATTCACCAACCTTCAAGATTTTGAGATCTCCTTAACCACTTGGATTCAACCTTTCATATTAAAGGCATAGGTTAAGCTATTGATAAGGATCGTTTTTTGTTCTAGGAGTTTAATGAATCGATGGCATGAGATGGTGGTTTGTCAAGGTGAGAACTTTTGAAACTTAGAGGAAAAATGGAAGGAACGAGAGAGTGAGGGAATGGTTGCTACTGTGGGGTGCAAGGGATGATGATGATGGTGAGTCATGCTAATTCATTAAATGCTATCTCATGCCATTCATCTCAGCCATTTATCACCCTCATGACTTATCTTTGACCCATTAATTCCCTTCTTCTCTTCATTATCTCATCCACATGCTTCATTTAATTACATATATTTTCTTGATATTTATTCTTTTCTCATAATTCAATAAATGTTGCAATATCATAATTTATTTCTTGATTATTTGACCATCAATTGATCTAATTCCACATATGTCCTATACATCATTTATATATCAGAAATTCACATTTATTCCATTAATTCATGTCGGAAAACTGTACAAGTATGGGAAAATTACAGGAAATTTGGGGATTTCACATCTAGAAACTGATGAAGTAAATAAGAAGAACTTAAATTTGCATAATTTGCATAGAACAAAAGCTAGATCACATGTTAGAGACCCAAAGAGCTTTCTTTGACAAAAATGGGTTAGGCTATAATGCAAAACAAAAAGAAACTCATCTTAAGAATTTCTTAGTGAGCAAAAATTCTATGCATGATACATCTCTCATATGCTCACTATGCAATGATAGGCCACACCTCTCAAGCATGCATATATAGAAAAACCACATTTAGAGGAAGAGTAGTTAGAAAAATGTGGGTGCCAAAGCATGCTATAAATAATGATGAATTGTGTTTGAAATGGATCCTAAAAGGATCAAAAATTGTTTGCACTAACTCTCATGGACCCAAGAAAATTTGGATACCAAAGCATACTTGAATTTGTTTGATGTAGGAGTGTTAGAGCATGGGAATACAATGAAACAATGGAGTTCAAATGCTCTACACATCTCCATGGAGTTTGCTTGTGTCAATGAGAAAAAGGAAAAGCTTGGAATCCATCCCTTGCAAGGTCACAACAATTCCTCAAAGAATAGTTAAAGATGGATTCAATAAATCAAGGCAAAGCACTCTCAAGCAAAGGAGTATTGTAAGCTTAACTCCTTAAAATTGTTATGAGTGGAATGAATGAACAAAAGGCATGATAAATAATTTTTGATTGTTTGATGGATAGTTCTTGATGCATTAAACGATTGAATGAAAGGCATGATTAATGATTTTGAAATGATTTTTGTAATTTGAGCAAGTTTGCAATGTCATGATAATATATTTTCTTACTCTAAAATGTCAAATATGTCATTCATGCAAAATGCCATGTCATGATCATCAATGAGAAATATACATGTTAGAAATTATGGCATGATGTTCACAAGTTGGATGATTTAATGATATATGTGCTTACAATCTATGTGAACATGTTTGTTTTGGCATATTTGTATTTTCAAATGCTTTGGTTTTGTCAAAATATGCATAACTTTCAAAATTACCTTCTTTGAGACCAAAAATGCATTTTATGGTGCAAATTCATCCAAAGTGGCAAAATCTATTGTAAAATAGTTTTTCATTCATATTTTTCATTCATACAAGTCCAAAATCATGTTTCATAAATGTTTAAACTTTTATTTAGACTTAAAATACTCAAAAACGAAGTTTTGTCACCTCAAAAGTTGAATTTTCTATCAAAATTCTGCAAAAAATGGATGAGGGATCGATCCCTCCACATAAAGGATTGATCGATCCCCTTGGATAAAATGTAGAAAATCTGCATTCTGGAATTAAAGGATCGATCCCCTTACTCTTTAGATCAATCCCACTAGGCAAAATGTGCTTATTTCTGCTTTTTTAAGTAAAAACTGAGAAGTTTTCTTAATTTTCTTCTCAACTTAAAATTCATTGTTTTAACTTCTTTTTAATGATCTTTTAATATGAGAAATCATTTTCATTGATATCATGCCTCAACTTCAACAAGTTGTATTATTTTCAACAATTAATATCATTTTCTTGAACTTAAAAGTGCAAATTCTTATTTCTTGTTGAAGACATTTATGAGTTGCATAAATCTTGAAATAATCTCAAATTAGCTTTCAATAAATGCTTAAATATTGTTTTGAGAATTATTTCAAGGATTTGTGCATATATTAGAGAATTCGATGAACTAGTGATTGATAAGCATTTTAATTTCCTTAGTTCATCTTAGTCAAGCATGCTTATAAGATTATGTCTCTTAGCTTGACTCATCTATTATACACTAGGTTTCATGATAATTATACATTTAGTGGAATATGAATAATTAAGGTCAATATATATACTTAAATGATAAAATGATCAAAACTTGACCTTAAGGATTGAATTCAAATATGACTTAGGTAAATATAATGTTTGAGATCCCTAACACATTACTTAGAGTCATAATTGTCCTTAGCCTATATTTTGTGATGATAAATGGATATTAAATATCCAAATGTATGAAAATTTGTCATTCGTGAACTTAGAATTTTCTTGTGGCAAAGTTTCTAAAGAACTTATGCTTTAATGACAACATCAACATTCAAGAATAAATGCAAACTTGAACAAATGTACTTTGATTGATATCCATGCATTGAAGCTTGATTGTTTTGATGTTGAACTTGCATATTTGCTTAAGTTGAATCAATGATTATGTCTATGAGATGTGAATATTTGATTTTATGAAATTCTACTTGATTCCACTCATAGATTGAAAATCTTAATGATAAAAGACATTTTAGCTCGATAATATTGATTCACTTGAGTAAAGCCATTTTGGCATTTACCCTCTAAAACCTTAAATGATAAAAACAACTAGGGATATGGCTATTTCTTAAACTTTTCCTTGCTCATAATTAGTTAAGGATTTGAATTGGAAAAATGAACCTAGGATTTTTGTGTTTATAACTATGGAAGAAAATGTGTGTGTTTGAATGTTATAAATTTTTGATTCTTTAATATAATTAGATTTGTGCTTATGAATATGGATTAATACTTTATGATAGTATGCTAATGTTTAATTAATCCATATCCATGTTTAATGGTGTGTGTGATTGTATGCTTACATGCTTGACATGATTATTCACTAAGCACACCACACATAACAATTAACATCATGCAAAATGTCTAAGTCAACCATTAGTAACAATTGGTATAAGCTTTAAATTGACAATTCTTCTTTTGCTCTTTAGATTAAAATGACAAATAGAGAAGAATTCATTTATGACACTTTTGCATGAGACACTTGTGCGCTAGAATTTGTGGTTCATTAATATATGTATTAATTCTATGCACACTATCTCTTAAAAATGATTTATAAGCTCATGCATATGATATGTCATCTAACTTTAGCTCATAATCATGATATATTGTTATGCACCTTAGTTGGACTTTAGAGAACAATGGATATACTTAGGTGCTTGATAGAATTGAAATAAGCAAGTTATAGGACTTAGTAGATAATTTATAAACAACTTGCTTCATTAATTACCAATTAGGAACTTCTTGCAAAATTATTTATAAACAATTGGTATAGGAACATAAGCCATGTCCTTTGCATGCCTAAACATATCATTTTTTTAAGGTCATTGACTTATTTATTTGTGCTACGAGTCCCATGTAGTAACATGTTTCTTGTTGGATGGAGCATATTTTCTTGATTCTCACATTTATTAAGCCATAATTTTATGGGGAGCATAAATTTTTATTTTTCCTTCTTTTTGCTATGACAAAAAATGGGAGAAATAATGAGGTTTGAAAATGTGTATTGAAAACCATGCTTATATTAAGGGGGAGCTTTACAAAATCATGCTTTATTTAAGGGGGAGTATTTCTTTAAAGAATTTTTCAAAGCAAATTTACCTTAAGTTTTGTCATATCAAAAAGGGGGAGATTGTTAGCTTTAAATTGACATATATTTTGAAATGACAAAAACTTAAATAATCTTAAATGTTTGATTCATATTGTAAATTTGCTCTATCAATTATGATTTTCACAAATCATTTTAAGTGCTTTTATCAAATATAAAACCATGATTTAATTTATTATCTTTATTGGCTTTAATCAATTAAGAAAACATTTTTATTTATTCGTTTAAATAATTTTCTTATAGAATTATTGAATATATTTTAAGAAAATTACTTGATAAATTTTTTGACTCAAATTCATATTTTCAAAGTCATGTCATATTTAAAAATACTCAAAATTGGCTTTAGAATGTTTTTAATGTCTAAAAACCTAGAACAGGTAGATGAATAGTGCCTGAAGGTATGGATCCCCTAACAGGTAGATGAATAGTGCCTGAAGGGATGGATCCCCTAACAGGTAGATGAATAGTGCCTGAAGGGATGGATCCTCAAGGGATCAATCCCCTAATGAAAGAATGCTCCCAGAAGAAAAATCTGAAGCACAGGATCAATGGGATCGATCCCTTAAGGCATAGGATCGATCCCCTACTTCGAAAATGCACTCCAACGGTTAGTTTTTGTGAGATACAATGGTCACATTCAGTTTTAGCTCCTACAAACATTCAGAAACCATCCAAGGGACTATAAATAAAGGCTTAAAAGCTCAAGGAAGCAGAGAAACAACTGAGCAACATTTTTTATCATCTTCTTCATCTTCCTCAAGCCTCAACAACAACTTAAGTGCTACAAAGTCTTCATCTTCCATCACTCTCATATTCCTTGTATAGCATAGCATAAATATTGTATAGGCTTTTCTATGTGCTTAATCTTTGTAATCATTTGCCTACCTAAAGGCCTTCTTTGGTTACACTCATTGTAAACACAAACACACCTTGTAAAGGGGAGGTTTCTCTTTAGCCTTAGAAAAAGAGGAAGGTTTCTCTTTAGCCTAGAAAAAGAGAGAGGTTTCTCTTGAGCCTTGAAAAAGAGGGATTGTAAAGACAAATTCAAGTTAGTGAATTTGGGGAAAATCCTTGGGAGTGTCTTAAGGTAGAGGACGTAGGCAAGGTTGCTGAACCTCTATAAATCGCTTATATACATTTCTCTTTCCCTACTCTCTATACTTATTTGCATTTATATTGTGATTGTTAAATTGAATTTATATTGCATACTTGAGTAGCCTAGAGTGAAGGAAATCGAAACAAACACGCAGCGGAATTTAAATCATTCGGCCTCCACTAGGATCGATTCGGAGAGTTGCCTGATTAGGGTTTCGAGATTTTACCTAACATTTTCTCTGTTTTTCTGTCGTTGGTCGAGTCACAAGCAACAACTTTTCGTTCCTGCCTCTATGGTGTCCACACGAACGGATCTCACGACTCTTGAACGTATCACGATCAGAAGCCTTAAGGAGCGTTTTTGATTCCTTATAACCGAATTGCTAGCTTCGATTAAAAGAATATTTTGTTTTCTGTTTAATTGTGCGGCTATGTTTTAGAAAACACTAAACATCCTTTTATAGGCAGTAAATTTTACCCTAAAATTTACTGTCAAACAGAACTCTAATCCTACTTAGAATAGGATTAGTTATATCTTTAATCCAATTCAGAATAGGATTAGTTATATCCTTAATCCAATTCAGAATAGGATTAATTAAGCTCCTCATTGATCCGTTCTAAGTGTGTGACCCAATAGGTTCTCAAAACAATGGTAATGACAAATTTGTCATAGGCAATGAGCGGTATCTAGCAACACATCATTGCTACCCATGTAATGAGAATGTCAATGACTCGACATAACCTTACTCGTGATAGATGTTACTGTGTAGTCTAATCCCTTTATCCTTTGATGTCTTGATTAGACACAAGTCATGGAATGTGTCACACTTGTATAGTCTAATCAGCGTTTCTTGATTCCTGAGTAGACTAATTAAACAAATAAAATCAATATCTCATATTGACTTATTCAAGCATGGCCATGCATTTCTTAGTCTCACTCTATCAAAGGGCCCAAGACATCACTCTTGTTATATAAGAGGGATAAATCCTATCTTGATCATTCAACATCCCTCTACATAGATCAAGGCATACCCAATTACTACCTTTATAGTCCATCCTGTTACGAATGACATCTAGCAGCATTAAATTATGCAATTCTCTATGTTGGGATCTCTGATGATCTCAAGTCAAAGGATCACATACACCATCATCACTATGAGAAGCGCTTATGACACTCATATAACAATCCATGTAGCGTTCTCATGGAGGGTCGATCCAGTACATAGTTCTCTAACATGTACCTATGTGATGACTTGATATCCTATATCCATGACAATGGTCATCAGTCAACCACATACTAGTCTTATCGTATCATTGTTATCCTTGTTTACAATAATACTTGACTAGGGATATTTTAAGAATAGTGTGTTATTACTATTCTAAGGACATTATCATATAAGATTACATTACGCAGTTATAAGACAAATATAATAATGAACTATAATAAATAAAATGTCATGATACATAAAAAAATGTCAAAGTCAATCATCTAATGAATGGTTCTAAGGGCATAATCCAACATAGAGAACTTAGAAAACTTCAATATAGGCTAGAGAATTTAGAATAATCGAAAAACGAACATAAGGTTAGCTAAGAACCAATTTACCCCCCTCTCAATTTAGAATATAGAGCCAACAGTTTTGTTTAGATTTAATTATATTGAAATAGGAAATAATGGTAAAAGAAGAAGAAAAGAAGTTAAAATTGTAATTTCATTTGAGAACATGTTTATCTTGTAATTATTGAAGTGTAAAGACTATTCTTGAATTATATTTATAATTTCTCTAATAGAAATGATTGTTTATTGTTAACTCAATAATCCATCAATCATTCACACTTAGCCATTATTGTTGCTTGTTTACAACAATAAACTTGGATGATGTAGGAATCTTAATCTACGCGTTTTTCTATCTCTAAGAATTCTGCAAAAAAGAAAACCATCAAAGGGTATAGGGAACCCCTGTGCGTGCACTCTAATGGTTAAGTCAGACAGGATTTAGGTAGGGTTTCAATAAGCAAATAAAGATTATGGTTTAAAATTGATACTTGGGATTTATTTATAGGAATTATTTGGCACGTAATTATGGTTAAAACCCACAACTTAAATGATAACCTAGTGCATCATTCATGACCCTTCTAAGTCCTCTTTCCTCCTAGGCTTAAACTACCATTAAGCCTTATGTTCTTTAGCCTGACTTATAACAAAGCCCAATGACCTTTAGTATAACCCTCATCAATTGCTCTCCATTCTTTCGCAGGTATACCTTATGGAAGAGTATATAAGGTTTTTTTTTTCATTAAAATCATTATAGGTCAATAGACTTTTCAGATTCTCTAACTACCCCCTTTTTTGGAATTATTATAAGAGACTTCTCATCTTTTCCTAGGGGCTCAACTAGTAGGCTTCATCGTAATTTGTAATAATAACGGTGTCGTTCCATTACTTCTTTTGTTAAGTGCCTTTTTAAGGCCCATGGATTCTTTGAGTCAGTGTCCTACTTTATCTAGAGGGCTTATGAAAAAGGATTTCAAAATAGATATTTTAAGGAGCTTCCAAGCAAACTTCACAGATATGAATCTATTTAGTTCTTTGTTGAAATCCCAGAAGGTTTAGGTATCGCTACCTAATGGGGTCTTCATGGGAAGAGATCCTCTGATGATCATATTTTCTTGATCTTAAAGAGTTTGTATAGTCAACAAATTGATTGGTTATGTTATGGAAGAGAGATTGGTTTATTTACTTTCTTCACATAAGAAAACGTCCTATCTATTGGTTGATGTATGGTAGACACTCTCACAAATCCATAAGTCATCTTTTAAAGCCCGAGGGTCCATTAATCTAAAGTGTTAGGTGTGCTTTTTGCAAAAGGAAGGATATCAAGCACTTCTCTGCCTCTCAAGCTGAAATTCCTCATTCTTAGAAAACGAGCTCGCTTCAAAGGAGTGGTTATAGAAAATACTTAAGCTCGTACTCTTCTCATACTCATTATGATGGATTCAATTCCTCTCAATCCCTTAACCATGGGAAGAATAAGTCTGTCGTTAGTGAATCACCAAAGATCGGTTTCGATGAACAAGAGGAATTAGAAGTCACACAGGTAGAATCAGGCTGAGTGCAATATATGCAAGCTCCTCATAAAATATAGGAGGAAGCTATTGTGGAGCTGTCAATGAGAGACATGCCTATGCTCCCTATATCACTCCTCTTAACAAATATGGCTATTTTAGAAGTGATGAGTGTAAGTTTCAAATCCTCTATTTCACATTCACGTGAATGTCTTGTGAGTTTTCTAACTTGTTTTACTTGTTTTCTGGCAGCGTAACAAACAATTGCTATTAATGCTCAACATTGAGTGTTCAAGGTGTAAGCCATAAGAGAATTCTAGCAGTTGGAGCTACTTTGTCTTAAAGACAATTTTGAGATGAAAAAGGCCAAGATTGCCTTTTTAAAGCACTACTAGGATATGTTTTCCTTCACTTCAACTGAGTTGAATGCTCTTTAAGTGGAGTATGCCACTCTTTTCTTCGAACTCAAGGTCTTAGCTGACCAAAACCAAGAGCTATAGGGAGAAATTACAAAATTTCAAAGCCACTGAAACCTTCTTTTAGCGAAGAGGAACAAGACCAAATCCAGGTTAAATCTGTGAGGGTGCATCATCTTTCCAAGAAGTGCCACAAAAGGAGACTCATATTCTTAATTGGTTTTATCAAATATGGTTTTTACTTGGCACGCTCCTAATTGATCAAAGCTTGATCCAGATGCTAATGGTTTGGAACCTTTTCTGAGTATGGGCGCTTATAAAGATCTATCCGATCTCATCAGCCCTTTGGAGCCTTTTCATCGACCCGAAGTGGTTGAGGTTCTCTTAGGCTTGGATGGAGATGATTTGGATAATCCAGAGGCTAACTTTTCTAAGGATCAAGCTCTTGACATTATAATGACTTAGGACGCACACACCTAAGTGCCTATTAGTATCGATAGTCCTCTTACTATAGAGGCCAATCTAGAATGCACTTATCGTAATACAACTTTCAAGTTGAATGAATAAAAAATTCCACTTGGTTTTTTTTTCTGCGTTAATTTGTATATATGTACGTAGTAAGTTAAAAAAGCTCAATCTTTTATAAAGAACTCTTTGATGGCTACACATTCACCTTGCACTTATTTAAATCCATCTTACGTAACAATCAGATTGACTTGTCACACTGTTCGCTTCAAGACTTTATATTTCACGTGAGTGACTTACGTCGTGTATTTTTCACTTTAAGCCTGTGCGCTTTCTTGTCTTTCACATGCGTTGCTTATGTTGCATATTTTTCACTTCAAGCTTTTAAATTTCTCATGTGTGGCTTACTCGCACATTTTTTCCTTTAAGCCCCTTACTTTATTCGTAGCTTACCTCTCGCAGTTTTTCACTTCAAGCCCTTGAATTCTCATGTCTGGCTTACTCGTTGTTTTTTGCTTTAAGCCCTTTACTTTATTTGTGGCTTATCTGGCACATTTTTCACTTCAAGCTCTTGAATTCTTATGTCTGGCTTACTCGTGCATTTTTTGCTTTAAGCCTTTTACTTTATTCGTGGCTTACCTCGTGCATTTTTTTACTTCAAGCCCTTAAATTCTCTTATCTAGCTTACTTGCACATTTTTCGCTCTAAGCCCTTTACTTTATTTGTGGTTTATCTGGCGCATTTTTCACTTAGGGACCTTTTTGTTGCCCGTCTCACGCATTT
The DNA here is from genome assembly GCA_031772115.1 of Heritiera littoralis. NCBI lineage: Eukaryota > Viridiplantae > Streptophyta > Magnoliopsida > Malvales > Malvaceae > Heritiera > Heritiera littoralis. Next base: position 871,163 of record JAPDPK010000168.1, on the reverse strand, counting down.
TTCGCTCACGGACCTTTTGTCTTCACGCATGACTTACATCATGCACTTTTCGCTTTAAGTTCATGTGTGGCCTACTTCACGCACTTTTCACTTCAAGCCTTTTTCTTTCTCATCTTCTCTCTTACCATGTGTTGTATTTCTCATTCTTGTTACAAGATTTCTTTGGTTAATTCGTTTGTGTTGTCCCCCAAGTGCCCTCGTTACGAGCAGGGCTTGTACGAACCTGCATGTTAGCTAATATATAGGACATAATGGATTATGTAATTAGGATCATGCATATTATAGCCAAGACAAGCAACAATGTCATGTAGATTATAGCCAATACAAGCAACGATAATAAGATAGGGCGTTCAAGCTTAGCAAATAATGTAACGTATAAACATATTGTGTCATGATATTAAGAATGAATAACAATAACCCAAAGATAATAAATGTGGATATTTTGCTTTTATAAACTATATTTGTTGTAGAATGTGGCTTGTCATAAGATAGCAAAAGAGAGAGATGACTACCACAATTTCATGCTTGCTAATATCCATGAATATGTTTGTATTCCAAGTTTATGCAAATCGCAAATTTGAGAAGGTGATCATATAAATTTTTAAAGCGTTCAAGATAATAAAAGAATTGATATACTAAATAAATTCGTGAATGAATGACAAATTGAATTACCTTAATGAGTTTTGACATCATAAGAAAATTCTATATAATTGAAATCATGATCTTACATTTGTAAATTCTTACCATTTATTAATGGTTTCCCTAATATGAGTTTTCTAAAAAACATTTCCTTGAACTAACAAGCAAGTTTTTTAATAATCAAATTTCCTTAAATTTACTAGCAAAGCAATGTTTTTACCATAGACAAGTCTTGTTTATTTCCTGTATTCTCTCCCACCAAGCTAATAATGATTTTGCAAATTTAATACTTAACAAATAAAGTTGATTATGCTAAGAAATTATATATCAAACTTTTTTTTGTTTCTTACGAAAATTAATCACATATTTATCTTGGCTTTATCCCCAAACTCCCTCTCTAATTTCAATTAATTTCTATTCTGTTTTGTTTAATTTAGGATTTTTTTTTTTTTTTTTTTTAATTTCCAGGTGAAGAAGGAGGATGAAGAAGCAGATGAAGATGAGAGCTGAGTAAGAAGAGAAGTCACCAGCAACCATTATCCATTCTCTTTTTGATAAGGTAATTACTATCTTTTCTTTTCTCTCTGAAGATCTCGATTTTTTGCTAGCCATTGCCGTTTAATTTCTTGATCATTAATACGTAGTATACAACAGACGATTATTGATCAATTCAATTGCTTATTTGATGAGATTTATCATTGAAATCTACATTGTATATCTTTCAGGAATTTTTAGTGTAATTTATGGAGATTTAGAGGCATTGTTTTAGGAGGAGGAGTTTTAGCTATTGGTGTAGTGTTTGGACTTGGAAATTTGGAAACTTTGAAGCAATGTCGTCGAAAGGCGACCATCAAATCGTGTTGTTGTCGGTTCTATTGAAACGAGAATTAGCAAAGGAAAAGATTGAAAAATCGAAGATTATGCATGGACAAGCAAGCCACCCCAAGAAAGGCGAAAACTTTGCCTAAAACAGAATGCCAAAGAGCAATGGGAGATGGTGTCAAAACATTCTCAGTTTCTGGGGTATGAATTTTTTACTTTTATACTAACTTAATTAATGTTAATTATATACTATAATTCAAATATAGTCAGTAAAATCACTGCAACCGTGGTGATATATAAATCTCTCTTAGTATTGAATTATGTAAAATGGCTTCTTATAATCTTCTTGAATGTATTGCTAACTCTTTTAATGTATATTGATTTGTAAACTGTTTTGATTTTAATTTTTTTTAAAACATTTTCTATTTAGTTTTGTTAAATTTAGGGCAAATAACAAGTGTTAATGGAGTTTCAGGTAAATGACTTAACTATTGCAGCATGAGATTTTAATAGATGTTTTTTCCTTTTTGTTTGTTTATCTCATAGTGTTCTTGATAAATTGTGGAAATTTTTTTAAGCCATTGAAAGTTTAAATTTTCAATGAATTGGTTTTACCATTGCCTTAGGTAGTTCATATATAGAAATCACTTAAAGGAAGATTTTCAAGGAGCAAGTATTGAAAATCTTAAGTAGCTTTTAGTTACTTATTGCAACAAGTCAATTCAATTTAAGGAAAAATATTTTCTTAATTATATTAATGTCTTTTTTTTTTTAATTTTGCCAAAGCAAAATGATTGACCTGTTTTTGTAGGAAGTAGATGATGCATCCAAGATGGATGTAAGCTTGTTTGTTTCTCTATCTTGGTCTCTAAGACTTTAATGCTTCAAAGTTCTTATTATCAATACCTTTATTTATTATTCTTTTAGATTGCTATATCATTCTTTTTATTCTGCTTTAAGGTGTCCTTTATGGTTTTTTTTCAATGTATGTAAATAATTTTACAAAAATTTCAAAAGAAATTTCCTCAACATTTAAGTTTCAGTAGCATACTTGCTGATTTCTATAGCATAGTTTCAATCTTAAATTTTTCAAGGCTAAAAATTCAATACTTAATTTTTTATTGTTGATTTTTTTTGGCTTATCAAATTACACCTCAATAGTTATGCCTATTTAGTTTGCAATATGGTTTCAGATACTGCTAAAATTTGATAAAATGTTATCAGATCCAAAAAGAGATTGGAGTTTTCTTTATATGATTAGTACATTAGTTTGTATTGTCTGTGGATATTTCTCAAGGAAAGAATTTGTTTTCCTTATATGGTTGCTGTGTTCTCTTTAGTTTTAAGACATTTACCTTTTGTTTGATATAACCACTTATGATCTCATATGGTTAATAGAAAATTTCTTTTAGGCCTTAATAGGGGTTCGCCTACTGTAGTAAACTGTAGTGACAGGTCTGTACATCACAACTCTTCTAAGTTCTACCGTATGTTCCAGTACTTATGCTTAGGCTTGTTGCTGAAATTACAGTGGCAAGTTAAGGTAGATGTGGCCAAATATTAAAACATTATGTTTCTGTACAAATGTTGCGGCTGAGTTACACGCTGTTCGATTGGGTTTGCTTTTACCATGGGATGAGGGGCATAGGGATGTGATATGTGAGATTGATGCTAAGGCGGTTCTTGAGATCATCCAATCTGCAGACTCAGGTTTCCATCCATGTGGAGGTATAATTGATGATATTAGAGAGGTGGCAAGCAGAGCATGGAGGTGTAGGTTTCAGCATGTTTTACGGGAAGGCAATTTTTCAGCTGATTCTTTAGTAAAATCTGCTTGCAATATAGACATTGAGTATGAATGGCTACCAGATCCACCTGACTGTATTATCTTGTCTCTTAGTTGACATGAGAGGTGTAGGATTACCCAGAGATTTTCGCTTAGTTTAGTTTTTTTTTAATTTCTCATGTAACCAAAAAAAAACATTATGTTTCTAGCACATTTGATTTTGAGCTTTAGTAACCTAAAAACAACTATGTCTTCCAGCAATAGGGTTCACACTAGTTTATAATGGCTATCAAACTTTTCGAAGAAAATAAATATTGAAAAGTAAATCTACAAAAGAAAGCAAAGTCAAAAATACAAAAAAGGTGGGCCCTGAGCCCTGGCGCATCAATTTTCCATTTCCCGAATCGTGGTTCCAACTTCCAGGGCCAAACGCTTCCAAGCCTACTCATAAAATTTTACATTGGGGGAATATTAGACTTTGGTGTGTCACAGACTTTTTTTTCTTTGGTTTGAGCGGGTTGAGTTTAACTCGTTTGGGTTTCTTACAAGTTTTTTCCAAAATCACTCCTATGTTAATGAAATTTCTTCAATCAATAATAATATTTCATATATTTAATAGTGGATCTACCATGCCCAAGTATTACTTTGAAGCAAAATAATGTATAAAATGAAAAATTCAAGGAACAAGATATAATTTGCACACAAAGATGGGCTTTATGCTTTTTCTCATTTTTTTAGATATTATCATAACAAATCTATAAGAAATTTAGAAAATCTATAAGAAATTTAGAGAATCGAAAGCTAACCCATTTTCAAATTTAAAAATTTCGAAATCATATTGAAATGGTGATGAGTACATGACTTGTCCATTCTCACAGACGGCACCAATTATCGTTATTTGTTCACAATAATAAACTTTGATAATGTAGGAATCTCGATTTTTGCGTTCGCTTGTCTCTAAGAATTTTGCTCCAAGAAAGAAAACCATAGGGTATATTATTTATATAAACTTTAAAAGAACTTCATTTATTTTTCTATGAAATTAATATATGTATAAATATGTGTGTTTATATATTATAATAAAATTGCTTATTAATCAAAGTGTAAATGTCTAATTACTAGATAAATAATAAAAGAATTTTGTATGAGTCTCATTTTAGTGGGGGTAAATATGATTGAATGAATTTTATGTGGGGAATGGTTAAGTCAGACAGGATTTAGGCAAGGTTTCAATAAACAAATAGAGATAAATGTTTAAAAATGATACTTGAGATCTATTTATAAAAGTTATTTGGAATGTAATTACTGTTTAGACTCGCAGCTTAAATAATAACTTAGTGGATCATTCATGACCCTTTTGAATCCTCTTTTCTCTTGGGCTTAAATTACCATTAGGCTCAATATTCTTTAACCTGACTTATATCAAAGCTCAATTTCCTTTAGTATGACCCTCATCGGTCACTTAGTTTAATAAGCTTTTATTTTATCTTATTTTGTTAGCTTGTTTTTAATCATTTTATAATATTTTTTACATTTTAATTTTGTAGAAATTTTCTTACATTTATTTGTTGTTTGAACACAAATTAAATAGCAATATAATCTTATTATATCTAATCATTATACACTTGTTGCTAAATATTCAATTAGAAGGTTGAATAGTAGGAATTAAAGGAGCATCATTAATTGATTTAATCTTAATTATTATTAATAAATAATTTTAGAAAATTACATTATATGTAAAAACTAATTTCATAATTGAATTTAAAAATTCAACATTAATTTTACTGATAATATAATTTTGACATAATCGTATGTATAATTGATATGGGTTACACAAATGGCAAATGAAAAATAATAATTTTACTATTAAATGATATTATTAAATAAAATAGAGAGCACTCTCCCGTGTGGGAGAGCGCATCATGCACTTCCATTAGGGTGGGAGATCGCCAAGAACTCTCCCGCAAGCGGGAGGTCGCCAAGGTATTCTCCCTCATGCGAGAGGATCCTACGGGAGGTTGCCAATAACTCTCTCTCAAACGGGAGGTCGCCAAGAACTCTTCTGCAAGTAAGAGGATCCTATCGTCTGATGACCTGTCGATGCATAAGTGTAGTTCCCATTTTGTGGTCTCCTGTAAGCGAGAGGATCTTGTCGCCTGATGACTTGCCGCTGCATAAGCGTAGTTCCCATTTGTGGTCTCCTGCCTAGCAAGAGGATCCTGTTGCCATAGATTGGTCTTGTTAGAGTCGTGCTAGAACACAAACTCTTTTAAAAAGATGAAATTGCCCTCCACGTAATTACTCTGCAATAATGGTAATTTATTCGTATTACTTTATTTTCTAATTTTTGACTTCTGGCTTTTACATTTCCTACTCTCAAGAATCTTGGGCTGACTTAAGTATTAGAGTGCCTACGCAAGGAACCACCCTCTACGTTCCTTTGACTTTGGTTATTTTGCATAAGCTTTTGGGAGATACGTGGAGAAAGAGACAAAGATTGACGTCAGCAATTATTCATTGTTGTTTTGTGCAATTATTCATTGTTGTTTTGTGCAACAATAATTGGCGTCGTCTTTGGGAAACGAAATAAAAGCCAATCAAAAACTTTGAAGATGGCGAGAACAAGATCTACTACTATGAGAGATGGAAGTGATGAGAATTCTGTGAGTTCTCCTGAACAACCGATTCACCAAAGAACACAAGTGAACAGGGAAGAGGAGAGAACAACGTGTCCGTGGCAGAATTCGAAGCTCTGAGGCGGCAGAGAGAGGAAACGACGCAAGCGTTGAGGGTCATGGTAGATTTGTTCAAAGGAGTCCTCCCGCAATTGAATCTGTCGCAGGCTGTACGGAACCTCGTAGGAGAGACGAGTAAAGGGGTATCGCCTTAGGCGACAGGCGAGCAAGCTGCGACAGGCTATCAAACGGCGACAGGCTAGCAGGCTTTGGCATGCGAGCATGCTGCAACAGGTGGGCGAGCAGGCTGTGGCAGGCTCCTGTGAGATGCAGCGGAGTGTGTCCAACCTTCCAGCTTGGCAAACTAAACCCGAAACAATGTGAGGTGTGAGAGAGGCTGGAAAGATAAGGCCTAGACGAACATAGCCAACCCTTGACGGAGGAAGTACTTGGTGGATTGACTCAGATAACCCTACCTGGAACACAAGAATGATGTGAAAAGATGCATTTCAGAGTAAAGAAAAGGGGAAAAATTATCCTACATCCACAATTGATATGAAAAAGATAATAGAACAAGTGTTGGAAAAAAAGAAGCTAGTATCCGTAGAAGAAAGTCGGAAAAGGCATGTATCATTTTCTGCGGCTATTATGGAAAAACCCTTACCACCAAAGTTTAAAATGCCACAAATGACTACATACTAGACAGACCCCTATGATCACCAGAATTATGAAGCATTGATGCTACTCTATGGGTGGGAAGACGAGATCATGTGCAAAGCTTTCTCACTCACCCTGACTGGACATGCTATGAAATGGTTCAATGGTCTAGCTGAGGCATCAATCACTTCCTTCGACCAATTACGAAGCGAATTTCTGAAAGCCTTCATAGTTAACGACCAGAGGAAGAAAGAACCTACTTATCTGCTTACACTTAAACAAGGAAGTAAGGAATCACTAGAAAGTTATATGGATCGGTTCCGAGATGCAACTTTGGAAGTTAGGGACTTACAGATCGGTGTCGCAGTAGTAGCAATATTACAAGGGACTAGGTCTGAGAAGCTACAAAAGTCACTCTCTCTAGATCAGCCAACAACACTCTCGGAGTTATTCACCAGAGCTAATAAATATATCACTCAGAGGAAGTGTTGGAAATGGTACAAACTAACGATCTCAAAGGACGAAGGAAACGAGAAAGAGAATTTGTTGACAAAAGCAGAGATAAGTCTCACAAGGCTCCAAAATTGAAATATGATAGTTACACTCAACTTAATGAGCCTAGCCTCAATTCTTGCTGCTATAGAAGAGACAGGACTACTACAATTTCCTAATAGAGAAAAAGGAAGTATGGGAGGAGACGTAGATTCTTATTGTGATTTCCATTCTATGAATGGGCACTTGACTGAGAAATGTAGGTAACTAATGAATCAACTTGAGAAACTGGCTCGAGGAGGAAAAATAAACATATACCTTTGGAGGAATGGGGGAGCCCACTATTCTCCACGCAATTGGAGAAATAATTTGCCACAGATAGGCAATATGACAATAACAGAAGAGAGGGGGGGCAGACATGAGGAGGAATGATGAAGCAAGGGGTAATTAGAGAAACCCATATCACGATTGACCCCAAAATATGAAGATGGATAAAAAAGATTTGAGGCTTTAGTATTTTAAAGTTTCAATTAATATTAGACATGTTATTTTGAACATTTTGCCTTTATATTCCATATTGTCGTTGATTATTGGTAGTATGCAATAAAGTAATAATTCTTGATTTTCTCATCATGATTGCATATCTTGCAACAGGGATACAAAAACCATATCAGGCCTGAAGCAAAAAATGCACGATGTAGGCTACACATGTACTTGAAGCAAAAAGTGAGCGATGTAAGTCATGCATGAAGACAAAAAATGCAAGGGCTTGAAGCGAAAAATGTGCGATGTAAGCCACGCACTTGAAGAAAAAGGCCTGAAGCAAAATGTGCGTGATGTAGGCTTAGCATGTACTTGAAGCGAAAAGTGTGCGATGTAAGTCATGCATGTGCAAGGGCTTGAAGAAAAAAAATGCACGAAGTAAGCCACGCACTCGAAGAAAAAGGCTTGAAGCGAAAAGTGCGCGATGTAAGTCATGCATGAAGACAGAAAGTGCAAGGGCTTGAAGCGAAAAATGCTCAAGGTAAGCCATGCACTCGAAGAAAAAGGCTTGAAGCGAAAAGTGCGCGAAGTAGGCTATGCATGGACTTGAAGCGAAAAGTGTGCGATGTAAGTCATGCATAAAGACAAAAAGTCCCTAAGCGAAAAATAAGCGAGATGGGCAACAAAAAAGTCCCTAAGCCAAAAATGCGGGAGATGGGCAACACATGGGCTTGAAGCGAAAATGCACGAGGTAAGCCGTGAATGAAACAAAAAAGTCCCTAAGCGAAAAATGCGTGAGACGGGCAACACATGGGCTTGAAGCGAAAAATGCGTGAGGTAAGTCGTGAATGAAATAAAAGTCTCTAAGCGAAAAATGCGCGAGATAGGCAACACATGTACTTGAAGCAAAAAGTGTGCGATGTAGGTCACGCATGAAGACAAAAAGTCATAAGCAAAAAATGCACGAGACGGGCAACTAAAAAGTCCCTAAGCGAAAAATGCACGAGACGGGCAATATATGGGCTTGAAGTGAAAAATGTGCGAGGTAAGCCATGAATGAAACTAAAAAGTCCCTAAGCAAAAAATGCACGAGACAGGCAACACATGGGCTTAAAGTGAAAAATACGCGAGGTAACCCGTGAATGAAATAAAACTCCCTAAGCGAAAAATGCGCGAGATGGGAAACACATGGCTTGAAGCGAAAATGAGCGAGGTAAGCCACGCACTCAAAGAAAAAAGCCTGAAGCGAAAAATGCACAATGTAGGCTACGCATGGGCTTGAAGCGAAAAGTGCATGAAGACTAAAGTGCTTGGGCTTGAAGCAAAAAATGAGCAGCGAAACGAAAAAGATGAAAAAATGCACAGGCTTGGTACAAAAAATTCAAGATGTAAGTTGCGCACATAAAGCACAAGAATTTGAATTTAAAGCGAAAAATTCAAAATGTGCAAGATAAATATGTAACCGCTGAAAAATTCTTTGCAAAAGACTGAGTTCTTCTACAAAGAATTGAGGAGCAATTGATATGGGTTACACAAATGGCAAATGAAAAAATAATAATTTTACTATTAAATGATATTATTAAATAAAATAGAGCGCACTCTCCCGTGTGGGAGAGCACACCATGCACTCCCATTTGGGCGGGAGATCACCAAGAACTCTCCCGCAAGCGGGAGGTCTCCAAGAACTCTCCTGCAAGCGGGAGGTCACGAAGGCATTCTCCTGCATGCAAGAGGATCCTACGGGAGGTCGCCAATAACTCTCCTGCAAGCGGGAGGTCGCCAAGCACTCTCTCGCAAGCGAGAGGATCCTGTCGCCTGATGACCTGCTGCTGCATAAGCGTAGTCCCCATTTGTGGTCTCCCGCAAGCGAGAGGATCCTGTCGCCTGATGACCTGCTGCTGCATAAGCGTAGTCCCCATTTGTGGTCTCTCGCCTAGCAAGAGGATCCTGTCGCCACAGATTGGTCTTGTTAAAGTCATGCTAGAATACAAACTCTTTTAAAAAGAATAATTTGCCCTCCACGTAATTACTCTATAGTAATGGTAATTTATTCGCCTATAAATAGGCCACATGTATTACTTTATTCTCTAATTTTGACTTCTGGCTTTTACGTTTCCTACTCTTAAGAATCTTGGGCTGACTTAAGCATCAGAGTGCCTACGCAAGGAACTACTTCTTGCGTTCCTTTGACTTTGGTTATTTTGTAGAAGTTTTTGGGGGACACGTGGAAAAAGAGACAAAGATTAACGTCAATAATTATTCATTGTTGTTTTGTGCAACAACAATAATAATTATTAATAAAATTATTAAGTGTTATTTATTTTATTTATATTTAAATAAAATCATATAATTATATTTTTCGATTTTTTGGATTTTGAATTGAATTGATCTCAAGTTTGGATCATTATGGATTTTGAGTTATGAGGGACTTGGATCCTATCAACTATGTGTTTTTTTTTAATTAAAATATTTTTTTCAGATTCAAACATTTTTAATTGGATTTTTTTTGAGTTAAGATACAATCAATTTCAAATCTTTAATTTTTTGAAAGTCAATTCAAATCTATTCAAATTTAATCACGAATTAATTCAAATAAATTTTCGAATTCGAACTTATTTTGCCAAGTGCGCACATAAAGAGTGCAAGAAGCCGTGAAAGGGTAAATAACTTTTGAAATAATAAAGCGAAACTAAGATGGTGTAAAAGACTACCACCTTACCTGTTAAAGTTCAACTACAGCAACGCATAGCTCAAGTTAACAGGTTTTGTCATGGCTGTAGGGATATGAATGAAACTATCTGCCATGTGTTAGGGTCGTGTGATCATGCTATTGCAGTTTGAAAAAGGCTATGCTTTGCATGGGATAACCAGCAAAATTAGGACAGTGAATTGGAATCATGGTTGAACCAAGACTTGGATCCGCTCCAATTTCAAGTGATGGAGCCGTTTGCTCCAGCCAGGTTTATTCACCGAAAATTTGAAGAGTTTAATGAAGCAAACTTCAGGAAACACAGGAGGGAGCAGCGATCTGAATGCAGATGCAAAGGTCCTAATGGAGAGAATTATCAGGTCAACTTTGATGGTGCCACTCATAAGGAGAACAATAGAACAAGAATCGGGGTGATTATTAGGAACTGAATGGAAATGTTATGGGAGCTCTATCAGCAGGAGTACAGAATTGCTCTGATTCGATAATTGTTGAGGCGCTGGCAGCTTTGGAAGCAATGACTTTTTCAGCAAGTATGGGAATGATGGCTATCGAACTAGAGGAGATTCCTTGACTGTTAGGAAAAATATTTATCTAGGGATGTAAACAAATAGCGTTATTCGTGAGCTATTTAAATTTGATTCGATAATTATTTAAATTTGATTTGTTTATTTTCAAATTGAGTTCGAACTTAAAATTTTTTAATCAAATCGAATTCGAATAAAATATTAAATTATTTTGATTTGGCTCGATTACAGTTCTAAACCTATCAACGGTGGTGGGAATGATTTTAGATGAAGCGAAAACACTTATGAGGCAATTTAGATCCAGCGTAACTTCTCATACCATGGTGGAAGGAATGTGACGGCTCGTTTGCTAGCCAAAATTTGGATCAATTGTATCGGACAAAAAATATGGGTAGAGGAAGTTTCTGACGTTGTACGTACACATTACTTTCACTGAATCTGTTTCAACTTCATAATGAATTACTTGATACTTTCTAAAACAAAAAAAACAAAAGCTAATAAAAAAAATTCTTCCAAAAAAAAATTGTAAAAACACAAAAGTAATGGACAAGAGTAGCCGGAGAAAGTGTAAGCATGTGGCAGCAGGAGATCCAATGACTCATACGAGTAAAGTGCAACTACTGAAGTTGTGCTTCTTGTGATAAAAAATGCATCTTAAAAAAAATAAATGCATCCCAAAAATAAGATTGTAAACGAATCAAACACAAATAAATAAATTGATGTCTTTATTCGTTCATTTTGTTAGTGTCATTCGTGTTCATTAAAGAGTGCGTTTGTGTTTATTCGTTTGTTTGATAGAAATTGTTCATTAATTTTCGCGAACAATTTACGAACGGTAAACAAACGCGTTCGCGAACATGTAAACGAACATGTTCATGAACACATATTCATAAACAAGTATTCATAAGAATAAACTAAATATTAAATATTAAAAATTCTATATAAATATTAAATCCTACATGCAAATTAAAATCATTTAACAAAAAAATTTAAATGCAACACAACTTAAGTTAGCAATTTTTTATTAAAATTGATAATTACAATTTTAAGTACAATTTGTATCATATGCATATACATATATTAGTGTACATATATTAAAATATCATATATATATATATATATATATATATGTGTGTGTGTGTGTGTATAAACACATATGTGTAATGTATATATAAATGGTCAATAGATAAGAGATCTTAACTTATTATAAAACTCTTATTAATTTAATTTCAGTATATTATGTTTAAAATTTTTTTTAAAAATAATTATTTTAAGCATAATTAACTAATTCGATTTTATAATTATTTTATTATTACATTTTATTAATTTTTAAGCCAACAAATTTGTATTGTCTAAATATATTTAAGAATTAGGTACAAATTTTTTAGATTAATATTTTCAAAATAACGTATATATATTATATAACTTTTATAATATAAGTAATTTTAGTATTTTAATAAATAACAAAAGAATAATAAACGAATAACGAACGAATAACAAATAATACTTTAATGAACGAGTTATGAACAAACATAAACGAACGAAAAACAAATGATACTTTAAATGAATGAATAATAAACAAACATAAACGAACCTGTTTGCTAACAAAAAATGAACAAACTGCATTTTTGTTCATGTTCGGTTAATTCAATAAATGAACACTAAAATATTATTCGTGTTCATTCATTAAATTTAATAAACGAACATAAACAAATAAAAATTAAATGGATTCACAAATAATTTATCGAAAATTATATATCTATGTCTAAAAAGCTTGGGCCTAAAACCACCATTCACAAACCGACAAACAAAGACCAACTAATTCTGACATTTCACAAATTTTGTAATCCCAGGCCCCGTGAACCACGGCAACAGTTTTGCACCGTTGCTGTCCCACTCGCTACTTTCAGCGTCTTGCTTTGCTTTTATCCATTGCTCTGTCGTCCTTTTTTTGTCATGCGCCTGTTGTATTTTTGTTATTTAGAATAAATTTATAACATCTTTAATTTTTAAAAATTACATTAAAACTAAGTATTTTATTATTTTTTATTAATTAATTAATGTCCTAAAATTTTAATTTGTTTTTCAATTGGACATTATTCATCCAATTTTAATATTAAATAGAGATAATTATAATGAAATAAAAGTTCATAACATTGATTTCAAGCAATAAAATATCAAGAATTTATTTATATTTTTAATAAATTGGAGTATTTATTTGAAAATTATGGTTTTAACATAGTGACATAACCCATATAAAAAATATATAGTTTTAAAATTTTAATGATCTTTTAAAAATTAATTGTCAAGATCTGTCACTATAAGAAACGAATAATAAATTTTAATATTAAATAGAGATAATTATAATGAAATAAAAGTTCATAACATTGATTTCAAGCAATAAAATATCAAGAATTTATTTATATTTTTAATAAATTGGAGTATTTATTTGAATATTATGGTTTTAACATAGTGACATAACCCATATAAAAAATATATAGTTTTAAAATTTTAATGATCCTTTAAAATTTTAATAAATAACAAACGAATAATAAACGAACAACAAACGAATAACAAATAATACTTTAAATGAACGAGTTATGAACAAACATAAACGAACGAAAAACAAATGATACTTTAAATGAATGAATAATAAACAAACATAAACGAACCTATTCGCTAACAAAAAATGAACAAACTGCATTTTTGTTCATGTTAGGTTAATTCAATAAATGAACACTAAAATATTATTCATGTTCATTTATTAAACTTAATAAACGAATATAAACAAATAAAAATTAAATGAATTCACAAATAATTTATCGAAAATTATATATCTATGTCTAAAAAGCTTGGGCCTAAAACCACCATTCACAAACCGACAAACAAAGACCAACTAATTCTGACATTTCACAAATTTTGTAATCCCAGGCCCCATGAATCACGGCAACAGTTTTGCACCGTTGCTGTTCCACTCGCTACTTTCAGCGTCTTGCTTTGCTTTTATCCCTTGCTCTTTCGTCCTTTATTTTGTCATGCGCCTGTTGTATTTTTGTTATTTAGAATAAATTTATAACATCTTTAATTTTTAAAAATTACATTAAAACTAAGTATTTTATTATTTTTTATTAATTAATTAATGTCCTAAAATTTTAATTTGTTTTTCAATTGGACATTATTCATCCAATTTTAATATTAACTAGAGATAATTATAATGAAATAAAAGTTCATAACATTGATTTCAAGCAATAAAATATCAAGAATTTATTTATATTTTTAATAAATTGGAGTATTTATTTGAATATTATGGTTTTAACATAGTGACATAACCCATATAAAAAATATATAGTTTTAAAATTTTAATGATCCTTTAAAAACTAATTGTCAAGATCTGTCACTATAAGATATAGATCAATAATAATGTTAAAATATGAGTGAAAGATATGTGAAATAATAATGTTATATATAAAATTACTATTTAAAAATAAATTAAAAAGTACCAAAGAAAAACTAGGGCCATAAAAAATAAAATGTATAAAGTTTATAAACTAGTAGCAAATTTCCGTTTTTAAATGGAATCTATTCTAAACTATTCCACATATAAGAATTTTTTTTTATTGAATTTTATGTTACCAGTTAAATTTGTTGGATTATGCCCTTAGAACCATTCATTAGATGATTGACTTTGGTATTTTTTTTATGTATCATGACATTTTTATTTATTATAGTTCATTATTATGTTTGTCTTATAACTGCGTAATGTAATCTTATATGATAATGTCCTTAGAATAGTAATAACACACTATTCTTAAAGTATCCCTAGTCAAGTATTATTGTAAACAAGGATAACAATGATACGATAAGACTAGTATGTGGTTGACTGATGACCATTGTCATGGATATAGAATATCAAGTCATCACATAGGTACATGTTAGAGAACTATGTACTGGATCGACCCTCAATGAGAACGCTACATGGATTGTTATATAAGTGTCATAAGCGATTCTTATAGTGATGATGGTGTATGTGATCCTTTGACTAGAGATCATCAGAGATCCCAACATAGAGAATTGCATACTTTAATGCTGCTAGATGTCATTCGTAACAGGATGGACTATAAAGGTAGTAATTGGGTATGCCTTGATCTATGTAGAGGGATGTTGAGTGATCAAGATAGGATTTATCCCTCTTATATAACAAGAGTGATGTCTTGGGCCCTTTGATAGAGTGAGACTAAGAAATGCATGGCCGTGCTCGAATAAGTCAATATGAGATATTGATTTTATTTGTTTAATTAGTCTACTCAGGAATCAAGAAACGCTGATTAGACTATACAAGTGTGACACATTCCATGACTTGTGTCTAATCAAGACATCAAAGGATAAAGGGATTAGACTACACGGTAACATCTATCACGAGTAAGGTTATGTCGAGTCATTGACATTCTCGTTACATGGGTAGCAATGATGTGTTGCTAGATACCGCTCATTGCCTGTGACAATTTTGTCATTGCCATTGTTTTGAGAACCTATTGGGTCGCACACTTAGAACGGATCAATGAGGAGCTTAAGAACCTATTGGGTCACACACTTAGAACGGATCAATGAGGAGCTTAATTAATCAATTCTGAATTAGATTAAGGATATAACTAATCCTATTCTGAATTGGATTAAAGATATAACTAATCCTATTCTAAGTAGGATTAGAGTTCTGTTTGACAGTAAATTTTAGGGTAAAATTTACTGCCTATAAAAGGATGTTTTGTGTTTTCTAAAACTGAGCCGCACAATTAAATAGAAAAGAGAAACCTGTTCTCTGTGGTTTTAGAGCTTCTTTCAAACAAAACAAAATATTCTTTTAATCGAAGCTAGCAATTCGGTTAAAATAAAAAACGCTCTTTAAGGCTTCTGATCGTGAGACGTTCAAGAGTCGTGAGATCCGTTCGTGTGGATACCATAGAGGCAGGAACGAAAAGTTGTTGCTTGTGACTAGACCAATGACAGAAAATCAGAGAAAACGTTAGGTAAAATCTTGAAATCCTAATCAGGCAACTCTCTGAATCGATCCTGATAGAGGTCGAATGATTTAAATTCCGCTGCGTGTTTGTTTCGGTTTCCTTCAAAATTCACCAAATTATTTGTAAAAAAAAAATCATATAAATCACAAAATCAAATAAAATATAAGAAACTTCACATCTTCTAATTTTCTTAATAATATATGTTTTTTTAAAAAAAACGATTTCATCCTAAAAATTAATGAGCTTTTTTGAAAAGCTGCACTTTGTCTTCCAAAACAATTTTTTATATATAGCGCGTGGAGTTGATGATTCCACTGGCACTAGGACACCTGGCTCGTTGACTGTGGCATCCGCTTTATATGGGATAAACAATGTCTTTCCATACGTATCTAATCTAACACGTCATCTCACCCGATCTCTCTTGATTTTTCGCAAAAACCTCAGCCCCCTTATTTGTCTCTTTCCATGCGGACGCTCTCCATACTTCTGGAATTACATTAACAGCCATCCATTCCGCCTGAAACTCTGCCATTTTTTCTCAAATTTTGTAAGCAAACAACCCTTCCCACCATCCCCATTTTCTAGTACTTTTCATCTCTCTCTTACTCTTCTCTCAGCACCCACCCACATCCCCGTTGTCTTGGGTCATTGATCCTCAGGTGATTGATCTTATCTTTTCTTTCTTTCTAATTTATTGGGATTGGATTCCAGAGCGTTAGAAGCTTTAAAAAATGTTGCTTTTCTGTTTTATAGCAGTTATGGCTAACAAGGTTAAGGAGAGGGATGGTGAAGAGTTTTTCGTGGAAACTGATGATGATGATGATGGGGACTACCTTGAAGACAGCAAGATAGAGGATGACAGTAGTGACGATGACGTTGAGGGAGGCAGGAGTGCTCCTTCTAACGCTTTCTCTTCCCAACAATGGCCACAAAGTTTCAGGTATGCCCCTTTCTTCTCTTCTCATTCTCTTTCAATTTACTACATTTAATATATACAGGTTTCCCATGAAAAAAGGAATTTAAACATTCTAGTTGCCTCCTGTGTTTTTATTTTTCTGACTTAAGTCAAAGCTATTGATACTCGGTTTTGCGTTACATTTAATTTCCAGTTGATAATATCTATTTTGCAAGAATGTATTTTTGAGGGGAAATGTTTAATCTAATGGTTCTGCTGGATCAAATCGGTCTTTGGATTGAAACATTTTCATCTTCTTCTTTCCATCCTCTCTACCAAGAATTGGCACTTTGCTGCAAACAATTAGGAACCATTTAGCTCTGTCATATGGCTGAGCTTTTTGGATACATTCCCTGTTGCCTAATGCATCATATTCTTTTTACTTTTCTTGCTTCTTATGGGTACTTATTTGTGTTTTTTACAGAGAGACAATGGATCCTTACACAATCACAGCATCACCAGGCTTTGGAGTTCTCGGGGGAGTTCCAAATTTGAGATATCTTAGTTTTAGCAGCCAAAGCAAAAGTTATTTGGAGCTGGATGGAAAGATTCCTCTTCTGTCTGAACATCAAAAGAGTGGCATCTCAAGAGCACCGTCATCATGGTCACAGAAGTATTCTTTTTATAAGCAACTTACAGGAGAGTTTCCCATTGCTCAAGGATGTAGTGTGACCCAGACGGTCTTTAATGGTAAGCTATGTCGTTAATCATGCTCTTTTTTATTTTTTATTTTTGTTCCAAGGGAAATATTTAATAAAGGGGAATTGGGGTGGGGTTGCTTGGATTCGAACTCAAATCTTAAAATATGCCACAACTCATCTTGTAGAATTCTAGAGGAGGATTTCTTTCCTCCTTTGCTGACAGATAATCTCCCTGATTTTTAGGAGATATTCTCCCTGATTTTTAGGAGAGATAACTCTCATGTAATTATCCTTTTCTAGTAGATATTCTCCCTGATCTTTAGGAGAATATCCCTGCAGTAATTTAGATTCTGTTTTTTGAATAACCTAGCTGTTTGAGGCATGTCTCTTCAGCTATTTATATCCTACAAATAAGGCTGTATTTTTCATAAAGTAATATAGTAAAAATACCAAATTGTTCTTTTATTTTCTACATGGCATCAAGCAAGATCTGGGCCGTTTCTTCTCTTAAAAATCTTGAAGTCAGCCATACCAGCCATGACCAAATACCCAAGATCAGCCATGACCAATGGCACAGAAAGTGTCACCTTTGAACCTGTTCCAAATCCTGAACCTGTTGATTGGAAACCTAGTTCTTCACAGGACAGAGATAGCAGGGGAAATGTTGCACACAAAGGTAACTTCCTAACAGCTCTTAATGTTAGATGGGAAAATATACAATCTTGGATTGTGGACTCAGGGGCATCTGATCATATGACTGGAGATGCCACGGTGTTTCATAAATATACCGCTTGTCATGATAATACCACAGTACGAATTGCAGATGGAACATACTCTAAGGTGGTTGGTATAGGTTCGGTTGTGATATCTAAAGACATAGTACTTGATTCAGTTTTGTTTGTTCCAAATTTAGATTGCAATCTTTTGTCTATAAGCAAGTTAACCAAGGATCTCAATTGTGTTGCTAAGTTTCTTCCAAATATGTGTGAATTTCAGGTTTTGGACTAGGGGAAGACGATTGGCAATGCTAGGATGTGTGCGGGTCTTTATCTTCTGAGAGTTGATGTGCCCGAAAAGACAGCCCAAAAGATTTCTTGTGTAGCTTCTAAGGATAGTGCCATAATGTTATGACACTATCGATTAGGACATCCAAACTTTGTGTACCTAAGAAAACTTTTTCCCTCTTTATTCAATAATCATGAAAAGTCCTTTCAGTTGAAGTTTGCCAGCTATCTAAACATACCCGTAATTCCTATCCAAATCAGTCCTATAAGCCTTCTCACCCTTTCTCAATGATACATAGTGACATTTGGGGACCGTCTAGGATAAATAACATCACAAGTTCTAGATGGTTTGTCACCTTTATTGATGATCACACACGGATCACCTGGCTCTTTTTGATGAAAGAAAAATCTGAAGTGGGACAAATATTTCAGAATTTCAGCAATATGATACAAACACAAATCCAGGCAAAAATTCAAGTTCTTAAAATAGACAATGGAAGGGAATATTTCCATTCAAAACTTGGCACATACCTACTAGAGCAAGGCATCATACATCAGAGTTCATGTGTTGACACTCTTCAGCAAAATGGAGTGGCTAAACGAAAGATAGGCACATCTTGGAAGTTGCCCGATCCTTGATGATGACAACACATGTTCCAAAACAGTTTTGGGGAGAGGCAATTCTCACAGCCACCTATCTCATTAACCGGATGCCATCTCGTGTGTTAAATTTCCAGACACCATGCAATAAACTCCTAACCACCTATCCTAACACTCGTCTTTTATCCAACATTCCTATCAAAGTTTTTGGTTGCACAGCATTTGTCCACATCCATCAACAACATCGCAGTAAGTTAGACCCAAGAGCCATAAAATGTATCTTTCTTGGTTACTCCCCACACCAAAAGGGCTACAAATGCTATTCCCTTACCACAAAGAAATTTTATGACTCCATGGATGTCACTTTCTTTGAAGATCAACCATATTATCCCAAATCTGACATTCAGGGGGAGAACCCAATCACCAGGGAATATCATCTTTGGGATAGAACTGAGTTTCTTGAACCTGAGCCGTCCTCGTCCTTTCTTTTTCCAACACTAGTTCCCAACTTAGTTGAGCCACACCTTGAGCTAAACACCACACCACAACCTGATTCTTCAAATAACCCAGACCCTGACCCTACTACACAGATGAAAGGAAAAGAATTACTTGTCTATTCCAGGAAACAGAAAACTCAAAGGGAGACAGTGGACCACACATTGCCATGGCAAAACCAAGAATCTGAACCGAGTCTGGAAACTTAGAATACTCACACAGGTAACACTTCTAATACTCCTACTGAATCAATTTTGGTTGAGACTACTGATGATCTTAACAAGCCAATAGCTTTGAGAAAGGGTGGAAGATCATGCACCCAACATCCTATTGGAAACTTTATCTCATATGACAGGTTGTCTCCCAACTTTAGAGCATTTGTGACCTCTCTAACAGAAATACAAATTCCCAAGAATGTGCAAGAAGCACTTACTCAACCAAAATGGAAGGCAGCGGTCATGGAAGAAATCATAGCCTTGGAGAAGAATTCAACTTGGGAAATTATTGATCTACTAGCAGGGAAGAAACCAGTTGGGTGCAAATGGGTCTTCTCTATTAAGCATAATGCAGATGGGAGTGTAAACAGGTTCAAGGCTAGACTTGTTGCTAAAGGATTCACCCAATCCTATGGCATTGACAATGAGGAGACATTCGCCCCTGTTGCCAAGCTAAACTCAATTCGTGTCTTGTTATCACTTGCAGCTAATCTGGATTGGCCTCTCCATCAACTAGATGTCAAAAATACATTTCTGAACAGTGAGCTGGAAGAGGAAGTTTACATGGAAATTCCACCTGGTTTTAAAACTCAAGAAAATTCTGGCCGAGTGTGTAAGCTCCAAAAGTCCCTATATGGTCTTAAATAATCTCCTCGTGCTTGGTTCGAGAGGTTGACTAAGGTGGTGAAAAAATACGGGTTCATTCAATGTCAAACAGACCACACTATGTTTATTAAAAGCTCTCTTGATGGAAAAAGGGCCATCCTAATAGTCTATGCCGATGACATTATCTTGACCGGTGATCACATGGAGGAAATAGACCATTTGAAGAGTTTCTTGGCACGAGAATTTGAGATTAAAGGTCTAGGTCAGCTTAGATACTTCCTCGGCATGGAGGTGGCTAGATCAAAAGAAGGCATTTCGATTTCTCAACGAAAGTATACTCTTGACCTCTTAAAGGAAACTAGGATGCTTGGCTGCAAACCGGCTGATACCCCCATCGATCCAACAAGAAAATCTGAGATGGAGGAAGTGAGTTCTTTGACAGACAAGGGTAGGTACCAAAGGCTAGTAGGCAAACTTATATATCTAGCTCACACTAGACCAGACATCGGGTTTGCAGTCGGATGGGTTAGCAAATTTATGAATAGTCCAACTAAAAAGCATATGGAAGTTGTACTACGAATTCTTCGGTACCTCAAAAACAGTCCAGGAAAAGGATTGTACTTTAAGAAGACTACAAATAGGGGTCTTGAAATTCTTACTGATGCGGACTGGGCTGGTTCTCTAGAAGACCGAAGATTAACTATGGGATATTGCACCTATGTGTGGGGTAACCTAGTCACATGGCGAAGTAAAAAACAAACAGTGGTAGCTAGGAGCAGCACTGAGGCTGAACTAAGAGCTATGTGTCATGGCATATGTGAGGGAATATGGCTGGAGTGAATGCTAAGAGAATTAAAGGTGCCTATGAGTAGTCCTATGGTGTTACAATGTGATAGCAAGGCAGCTATAAACATCGCAAAGAATCCAGTGCACCATGACCGGACAAAGCATGTGGAGATTGATTGCCACTTTATTAAAGAAAAGTTAGAAGGAGGTTTGATTAAGTTGGTCTACATTCCTACGAGCTACCAAACTGCAGATATTCTCACCAAGGCCCTACCAAGAAACAGTTTTGATAGTTTGAAGTCCAAGCTGGGCATGATTGACATTCATAACCCAGCTCGAGGGGGAGTGTAGAATTCTAGAGGAGGATTTCTCTCCTCCTTTGCTGACAGATAATCTCCCTGATTTTTAGGAGATATTCTCCCCGATTTTTAGGAGAGATAACTCTCCTGTAATTATCCTTTTCTAGTAAATATTCTTCCTGATCTTTAGGAAAATATCCCTGCGGTAATTTAGACTCTGTTTTTTGAATAACCTAGCTGTTTGAGGCATGTCTCTTCAGCTATTTATATCCTACAAATAAGGCTGTATTTTTCGTAAAGTAATAAAGTAAAAATACCAAATTGTTCTTTTATTTTCTACACATCTTTAACCACCCGATCAAGAGGTTATCGACTTAAGTTAATCATGCTTTATTTCCCTTATTTATGATATCTCTGAGTGCATTTGGTTTCTTTATGCCCATGTTTGAAAATGGTTGAGAACCTCTCATCAAATGATCTAGAGGGAAAGTATGCATATTGTTGTATGCTTACCTGTTGCTATTCTTGCCTACGTGCATCCAGGAAAACAAAAATGACAGCTCACTTCTTATTACTATTGTCATTGGAATTTTTGAAATTAAGAAGTAATTGTTATCTGGATGTGCCCTATGGTTCAAATTTTTAACTCTGGCTTTTCATCTCTGACAGCGGTAAATGTAATGGTTGGAGTTGGGCTTCTATCCACACCTTATACGATAGCAGAAGGAGGCTGGGCAAGCTTGTTGGTGCTAACTATTTTTGCAATTGTATGCTTTTATACAGCTACACTCATCAAATACTGCTTTGAAAGCAGAGAAGGAATTTTGTCTTACCCTGATATGGGCGAAGCTGCCTTTGGACGATTTGGGCGCCTTTTTATATCTGTGAGTTATCATTCTAGCTTCTATCTTGATAGTACAATGAATTGCTTGTTAGGCTAGGAAGGCATTACTGACAATAGCCTACTATGATAGTGTAACTGATATCTAACAGTAGGTATCTAATACACATTGTTTATTCTCATAAGCATGATCTGTTGTCATTTCAATGTTTTGTCATGCCTCTCCTATCAGTGGTTCTGTTGATAATAAATTGTCAAGTTGAACGGAGAAAGACAAATCATTTGCTAATGTATATTCTATATGTTTTCCATCTGTTTGTAGCCAAATTCTCTAATGCTGTATTTGTTGGGTTGATGCAGATTGTTCTCTATACAGAATTATTTGTAAGCTTGCTCTTCTAATTTACTTTTTATTGAATTATATGCTGCCAGTTCTCTATCTAATTTAAAAAATTTCATTTTAACCTACACAGTCATATTGTGTGGAATTTATTATCATGGAAGGTGACAATCTTACAAGGCTATTTCCTGGAGTTTCTTTGGATTGGCCTGGTTTAAAGCTGGACTCAATGCACCTCTTTGGAATTCTTACTGCCCTTGTTGTTCTACCCACTGTCTGGTTAAAAGATCTCCGCCTGATTTCATATCTTTCAGGTGGAGTAAAATTGTTTCAAAGATGCTCAACGTAGTCAAGTATCTAAAATGTTGAAGATACATTATTAACTTATAACATCAGTTTCTACATTACTTATTTTGCAGCTGGGGGGGTTGTTACAACATTGGTGATAGTTCTTTGTCTGCTATTCCTTGGTACAGCTGGTGGTGTTGGCTTCCATCCTGGTGGTAAAGCTGTGAATTGGAGTGGCATTCCATTTGTAATTGGTGTATACGGATTTTGTCATGCGGGGCATTCTGTGTTTCCAAATATCTATCAATCAATGGCTGATAAATCACAATTTAAGAAGGCAATGCTATATAGGTAAGGATATTTGTTGTGGCATTGAAGGAATTTTTTGTGGTCTTGTTGTTCTGATTTCTGCTTATATCTTGTGCAGTTTTCTTTTGTGTATAGTATTGTATGGGGGTGTTGCAATCATGGGTTTTCTTGAGTTTGGTCAAGGCACCTTGTCTCAGATAACTTTGAATATGCCACCACAGGCTTTTGTTTCCAAAATTGCATTGTGGACAACGGTAAGTGTGAGACTTTGCATTTCACTAGCATTTTTAGCCAGACAGAGATTTCATGTGGTTTCTAAGCCACCTTTCTTGTTGTGTTGCAGGTTATCAACCCATTAACAAAATATCCTTTTGGCTGTATATATTAGATCAACATTAAATTTATGCCTTAGATTTTCAATTTTCTACCAATATACCTATTTTGTTCCTTGACATTGAACAAATATGCATTGTTGATGATCCCCTTGGCGAGGAGTATAGAGGAGCTGCTGCCAGATCAAGTTTCAAATAGTGTATGCTGTTTAATTCTTCTGAGAGCAGTACTTGTCTTTTCTACTGTTGGCGCTGCATTTGTCATGCCTTTCTTCGGTAAATTTTGGAACTTGCTTTCTTTCAATGCTCTAGATTTAGTGACATCTTATACTTCAGGATGCAATAAATCATAAAAGCTATGAAATAACCGCAAGTAAACTTGAACTCTTATTGTGGACTCATTAGTTGTCAACAAGGAGGTTAGAGATATAGATAGCTTTTCACCCAATACACTGCACATAAGCATTATTTTTTTGCATACCTGTACTGAGTTAGGTTTGTAAGAAAGCAACCTACAAAAATCAGAATGAGCTTTATTGAAAATCCTATTCAGGGATTACAATCCAGTAACAACTGTACTCTTAGTCGATAGTCAATCTTACCACTACTTTCGTTTGGTTCAATTCACTCGTTCAACTTTCATTTGGTCCAAATATGATAAAAAATTAATGGAAAGGGGTACTTCATGGAATATTCCCTTTTAACCATAAAACTGGTAAATTTGCTGATTTAAAAAAAAAAAGTTGATGTGGATTTTGGAACTAAAGTTTTGTTTTTTCCTTTTTTTTATTCATTTCCTTTTCCTTCTTTATCCTTGGTCACTGGCAGCCACTGTTGGCACCGGTCCGTGTTGAACTGGCAAAGTCCTAATGTAGGCTGGCCAGCATCCATCTGGCCAGTTGATTGGATTGGCCTCTTTGAGCTGTAATAACGCTTCTGGACAGAAAGGTGGATCCACACTGAGTGGAGCCAGATCCTGTCTTGCCAGCCCAAGTCCATGGCTTGGTATCTCTAAATCTGTTCTTGTCGTCAACTCTTCTAGCTGGTTTAATGATGACATAGGCACTGGTGCCAGCTTGATCACTGGCAGTGTAAAGAAGAAGAAAAGGATAAGAGAAGAAAAAGGGGAGAAAATAATATACTGCTAATTGAGAAATTTTCCGTACTTTTTCCACCTGGCATTAGTGCCATATGAATTTTTTCTTTTTTCTTGTAGCTGGTCCCAGTGGCTTATTTGGCCAATGTTAATCTCAAATTTGGACCTACATATAAATTGTTGACACAAAATGAGTTGTGACAAAGAATATTGACTCAAAGTACAGTGGCAAATTATCCCTAAAATTTGTAGTATCATTTAGCAATTAAAAGTAATTTGAACTAGTCTTTATTAGATGTCTGTAGTTCTCTGAACTGTCTCACATGTGAATCAACAATACAAGGATTATTCTACAAATTAGAATGGGAACATCTACTGATAACTGTATATAAGTTGACATGGAAAAAGGTGTAGTACTAAACTGTACCAAATATTTTTCATTTTATCAAAAGAAAATGACCGAAATTAAGTTAGGTGAAATGCATATTGTTTGTTTACATTTGTTTCTCCTTAGGAGCATTCCTACCTTTAAACTGTCTCCAGTGTCCACTATTCATTTCATTTTTTGGGGTTGGGGGTATTGGTCAAGTACCATCCTGTCTGAGTGGCCTAATGAATGGGATTATAAGTTTTATAACTTGATGAAGCTCAGATGAAGTCAAAAGCAAATTTGGCTTGCCTAAGAGAATGAGTTACTGTTTGGAATGATGTTAAAGGTTAAGAATCTGAATTATGCTTGAAAAATATGCTAGTCACAACATGATCACAATTTTCACTAACATTTTCAATGTTATAAAATTTTTGGAGACTTAAAGCAGATATTTGTTAATGATTTTGAGTAGTTTCAGCTTATTTATTAGTAATTTATTATTATCTATATCATTAAATTTATTATTAGAGTTGAGTATTTAAGTCTGACGTTGCTTTGATCACAGGTCTTATGATGTCTTTAATTGGTTCTGTTCTCAGCTCTATGGTGGTAAGTACTGTGTGTTCTTTTGACAACCTCATTTCCTTTTGGTTACTTTGGAACTTAATAAAACTTTTATGTCATTTGTAAAACTGTGCGCATAAAGCCACAAGTACAATTTTTTTTTTATTAAAATGGAAAAAAAATGCTCTTTAACTGATTTTGAAACATACTTGCATTTCTTCGAGGGGTTTAACACTCACCATTTTATTAAAATGGAAAAAATACTCTTTAACCGATTTTGAAACATACTTGCATTTCTTCTAGGGGTTTAACACTCACCAATATCCACACAGTCAAATTTTGCCAAAGATGACAGTGTAGTCTAAGAAATAAACTAAATAGCTTTGATTCCTTTCTCGTTACTTTTTAGTCCTCCCCTTGTTGTTATTCCAAAATACTCATAGGACTGTTCTGGACATTGGCATTCTGTTTCTACATTATGTGCTTTATTTCAGGCTATAATAATGCCATCCCTATGTTTCATAAAGATTGTCGGGAAAAAAGCTACAAGGGCACAGGTAATCAGAATCAACTCGTTACAAAACTTCTGCTTTTTTTTCTTGATGAAAAAGAACTTGTTACTCGAATTTAATTTGTCTTTTAAATATTTTCTTATATAATGAAATAGGAAAAGTAGAAGAATTGAGAACAATTATCATTGTTACATTGCTGGCTTGCATCAATTATCATTTAAAGACAAAATGCATTATCCATTACCCTTGCTGGTTGATGCATAGAAGCAGACAGCACTACATCCAAATGGTGATGTGTAGTAATGTTGGTAATGAAACAAGAATATAATAACACATATACACCAGAAACATTTTGTGTGTGTTATCACGAGTTGAAATTGATTGATTGGCTTAGGTAGATTTGAAACTTGAGATTTTAGATATACTGATGCTTTCTAATAAAAAGAAAGCGAGCTGCTGGTATCATTAATTCTAAGTTTTAACATGTGCTTGGCTATCTGCTTCAAAACTGAAGGAGATGTGTGGATCATGATTATAAGAAACAATGGTATTGAGAAGTATTGGTGGTTTAATTTCAAGTTACCACTTCGAATATTTGAGACTAAATCGTGTAGCATCTTCTACATTATTGGTGTCTTATACAAAAGCCCTTGTTTAGAAATTTCATTGTGTTTATCTATTATCTTGTGATGAACTCGAGCTTTAAAATAACCTGTCATCTTCTTAGAGTCCTTCATCTCCATAGTTATTAACTTTTTATGCACATAAATACTGCTTATTGTGCTTACCATTGAAAGAGAGTTTTCAACATATGAGCAGGTTGTTTTGAGTGCCACAATTGCTGCAGCTGGTATTGTCTGTGCTATTGTTGGGGCATATTCTTCCTTAAAAGGAATATCTAGTGGTTACTGAAATATAGAGCATAGCCACCTCCCTGCTGCTACCCAACTATGGTGTCATCATGATGATGCTTCTCCTCGCTGCAGCGTCATTACAGTTGTGTACATCGATGAGTTGCAGCCAGCTGGGAAAAGGACCTTTCGCTGGCTAGCTATCCGGAAAATATAGTTCCAAATACATCGATAAGGCAATGAAGAATATATGATTAAGACATGAACTTGCTGCTGTTGTAATGGTTGCTTTGTTGTTTCCCTTGTTTACTTCTTCACGTTTATTTTAGGTTAAGGCCTTAGTTTTCCAGGAGTTGAATCTGACCTGTTAATGATTCTATGAACTAAGATTTCACTAAATTCTTATTGTTGCCGTCTTTTCTATTTGTTTCCTTTTCTCTTCAACCAAAAAATTATAAGGAAAGTTAACTTTAGCATAATTTGAGTGTGCAAGCCAAAACCAAAGTTGCAAAGTTCAAAAAGTATCAAATGAAAAATTGATGAACAAAGTCAAATTTTGCCATCGATTTATTTCCCAATTACCAAGTGACAGCATAAATTATGTTAGGACAATAAATCACATTGCATTTAGATTTTATTGAATTGTCATTATGTGATTCTTCATTTTCACTAATTTCACCATCCTTGGTGAATTTTGCAATCTAAATTTTTGTTATTCTCATATTATGATTAAGATAATAATTTTGCTTGTGTTGAACATAGCTATTCCCAAGCTCGGAGGAGGATTGGCAATGGGTTTAGACAATCAGTCAAATTTTGTCTAATTTTTATGAGATGAACTCTTATATGAAATCTGTTCAAGCGTTTCCTATTCAACAAGAAACTACATTCGAGCTCAGGTGTTGTGAAAAGTTTGCAAAGGTTGCTAGGTTATTGCTTGAAAGTGATGCGCCATATCGATGCCTGGATGTGGTATCAAATAGGCGGAGGTTCTCACACCATAATGGACAGAGTTGAGTAAAAAAGTTAGTCTATAACAATAAGCTTATGTTATGATTTTGGAATATAGGTACACTTAATGGTAAGTTATTAGAGAATTGTGAGGTTATATGTAGGAGGAGGGTTAACATTTCGTGTTTCCAAGAGATCAAATGGGTTGAAAAAAAGTTTAGGGAGATAGCACTTTGGTAGTATAAGTTTTGGTACATAAGAAAGGATAAAGACCGAAATGGTGTAGGTATTATTATAGACAAAGAGTATTAAAAGGATATTGTATATGTTAGGAGACAAGGGATAAAATTATTTTAGTTAAGCTAGTTCTAGAAGGGTATGTTTTAAATATTATTAGCGCATATACACCACAGATAAGACTTGATAATGCTAGCAAACGACAGTTTTGGGTGTCTTTAGATAAGATAGTACAAGAAGTGCCTATAAGAGAAAACCTTTTTAGTGGTGTTGACCTTAATGGCCATGTACTGAGAGGGTTTTGAGAGCCTAACGAGGATTTTAGTTACGGTGTAAGAAATAAGGATCGGGATGCTATCCTTTGTTTTGCTTTATCTTACAGTTTAACCTTAGTGAGTACACTATTTAGGAAAAGAGAATCTCACCTTATAACCTATAAGAGTGGAGTGAGCACAAGGTAGATAGATTTCTTTTTGACCATGAGGAGGGATGATGCATATGTTTGGATTGCAAGGTTATCCTAGGTGAGTGTGTTATCACGCAACGTAGATTGCTAGTCCTTGAAATGAAAATTTATAAATGACATCGAAATAACTAGCAAAAGGTGCTACAAGGATTCATTGGTAGAAGCTCAAAGAAATTTGTCATGCAATATGTAGAAATAGTTAAATAAAAAAAAGACAGACAATAGAGGAGAACCCAAATACACTGTGAAACAAGATGGAAAAACACATTTGAGAGGTGGATAAAGGGATACTAAGAGTATCAAATGGAAAAGCATCGAATAAAATGATGCAACATGGTGGATAGAACCAGCAAAGGAAGCTATAAAGACCAATTGAGATTGTTATAAGACTTTGAAGATTAACAACATCAAAAAGAGCTTCACAAAATATAAGTTAGCTAGGAACGAGGTAAAAAGGGCAGTGGCAGAAGCTAAGGTGAATGTTGTAAAAAAGATTTATAACAAGTTGGACACAAATGAGGGAAAAAAAGAGATACATAGATTGGGACGAGCAAGAGAGAGGAGGTGTCACAACCTAAGAGTCGTGAAATATATCAATGATGAACACAAAAAACTATAGTTAAGGACAATGATATTAAAGAAAGATGTCATGATTATTTTAACAAATTATTTAATGATAGACAAAGTTAAGTTTTGGACAATATCTAGGTGTGAAGTTCTAATTACAAAAAATGAAAACTAACTTTTTCTTTTTAATAAGATTAGTTGGGCTATCTGTTGTGTCCACACTCAATTCATTAACACTCAATTAGTCAAGATTCTAAATTCATCTGATTCACAACCACTGATATTTTAATTCATATCTATATTCAATCATGTCATTTAATAAAATACTTAAACAATTTGAATTAATAGTTATTTTAAACATGAAATATGTTTATATTGTGAAATATAACTTCATAATTTAACATTCAACTAGACCAACCAAAACTAACATTCTGTACACTATAGTCTCGTTTACATCCCTTAAATTATATAAAGTAGTATTGTATATATATAGTTTGAACATATAAAAGAGAAACAATATATCTTTACGTTATGAGATAATCGCCTGAAGAATATTGTATCAAATCTCTTGTGTGAATTGAACTACTGTAGATAATCTAGAAGGAAAATAGGGGGTGAGCTTATGCCCAAGGAAATGTATATAAAAGAGCTAATACTATGCAAATCTACATGCATATATCTTAAACGTGCTCTTACACTAGTAGTCACTATCAGTATTAACAATATTAAAGGACCCTAATATTCAGAAGGATACTATAGTCGGTTAAGTAATCAAGTTGAGTGCAAAAGGATGCTTTAGAGCACCTCACTTGTCCCAGTCCCTAAGTCTGACTATAAGGAATTCAGTATAAATAGTTCAATAGACAATTTAGTAGTGAGGGTTCAATAAACAGTTCGATAAACCATTCAAAATCAGTTCACTCAACACTTCGGTAGATAGTACAGTAAGCAGTTTTAATAACACAATTCAGTAAATAGTTCACTAAATAGTACAATGAAGATAAGGCAACACCCAATAGAATCATGCAGTGTCAGTATCCCAAAAGGGAGTAACAGTAATCAATAAGACATATGCCCATAGTCAAAAAGGTGTCCTTGGCATGCACTGATCAAGTGACATCTGGGATGGTTGATGACGTGATCAAGATTAATCAGCAAACAATAACAGTACAGTACACTCAATAGCATGATACTTGAAGGCAACTATGGCGAGCCAAGAATCTCAAAACAATTCATAAAACAGTCGAAAACGTCTTACAGAAACAAATTCAGTAAACCATATCTTAAGTCAGTCAATAAATATTTAAAATCAATAACTATTACAATTAAAGTATAAAAATTCAGAAAATATTCTCAGTGTTATAATCAACATTCAATTTTTTTTTACATATAAAAATAGCTCTAAAACATACGAGTATCTTGAAAAGTGCAAAATCATTAAAAATCTCTTTGGAAACAGCGTTACAAATATGTGCACCTTTATAGCCTAGATGCCAACGTAACTTAAATGATTCCTTTATCTCTTTCCTTCTTGCACTAACAGTCTCTTATTAGTGTTTTATGGTTTTAAGACCATCTTACGAAGTTTCAGCAACATAACAGTACTACCTATACTAACCCTTTGCATTAAAATGCAATTCAACAACCACAATGATAATTTCTCAGTTTCAATCCAATCATAATATTTAATCTCATATGATTCCAATTCAATCTTTTTAATGCAACACAGTATCCCTACACTTCTTACACATATTCCTTACCACTCTAATTACGTAGTGCTACTCGTTAGCACCAATCTACATTGCTCACTTTTGGAGCTGCAAAATACCACACATCCACAATCAATTCTTTACACGTTAGATATAAAAAGTATATTATTCCGTGAGATCTACTACATTATCTACTGCAGCTATAAATCTGGTCTATTTCATATTGGTGCCTACATTGCAACTATCGTCAAAACAGTTCTTTTTTCAGTTTTGACTTCACTAATGGTCTTCTGTTAATTTATACAATATTCTAAAACCTATACATTAAATTGGACATGGTTTCCCCTAAATCTAGCCTTGGTCGAATTGGTCTTCTCTCACTAGTCTTGTTGTTTTGCAAATTTAACATCGTATTCATGCTCTATACACTCTTTACATTAATTCTACAC
This sequence comes from Heritiera littoralis, assembly GCA_031772115.1. Taxonomy (NCBI): domain Eukaryota; kingdom Viridiplantae; phylum Streptophyta; class Magnoliopsida; order Malvales; family Malvaceae; genus Heritiera; species Heritiera littoralis. The sequence goes on along the minus strand of JAPDPK010000168.1, from coordinate 839,874 downwards.
CATTGATGCATTGAAATAACATCATTTCCATACATCTCCCATCTTAGCCGAAACCCTAAGAATACAATTCAAGTGGTTTTGCTTTAGTTTAAGCTTATACATGCACTTAAACATTCTAAACACATCAAATAGTTTCAATTAATCATTAAAAACACAACTTCTCTCTCTTATCTCCTTATGGTTGAATCTCTAAGGGATTAAAACACCATGAACATGGCCACTGCAAGGTCTAATTTAGAGATATGTGATAGAGCTAAGAGAGATAAGCAAGTTGGCTTTAGGGTGTGTTGAGTTTTAAGGTGATTTAGCTAGGGTTTTAAGGACTTTTCTCTAGCTTGCTTAAGGTGGTTTAATGGTGGAAGATAATAGCAAGAAAGTGGACAGCAAGCATGAGGAAGAAGCTTGAAAAATCCATTAAAAATAATATTTTTCATAAGAAATTATCAATTTGCCCTTATAATCTTTCAATTATACCAACCATGTCCTTAACTATTTAATTTCCATTTAAATGTTTAATTCAACTCCCAAAATATTTTATTTACTCATAAACTATATTTATTTAACATGTTCTACTCATTGGTTAGGCTTTTGGTAGGATTTGACTAGTCAAAATGATGAAATTACCAAAATTGCCCAAATGTCTATTCGCATAGTTTTTGGCTCTTTCGTATGATTTAGTGTACAGATTGAAATAGAGTAAGACTTCTACACACGAAAGCTCATCTATAATTGTCAGTAGTAAAAAGTCAAATTAGATTGACTGTTATTTGCAAAAGTTTTACGAGCCTATGGACTTATTCATCATTTTTGAAATCATTGCACACTTTCCAAGACATGCACAAATAGATGAATTTTGAGATTCAGATTCTTACCATCTCAATATTTGACTTCAAATATTGATACTATCAAGTTCCATCTCAATCAAGACAGTAGAAGTCCATTGGGGCCCACAGTCCAAATCTCTTTTATACCTACGAAGCATAAGGCATTTGAACCGTTATGAGATATCTTATTTTCCTAGCTTCATTAACAATAAATAAAAATGGTAGAAAGTGTGAACCTCACATGCTCCCCACCTTAGGAAATTTGGTCCTCCAAATTGACTAGGCTTGTTAGTCAAATAACTTTAGATACTTCTCTTTCATTAGGCTCTCTAATTCCTAGGTAGCTTCTTCCGTTGAGTTGTGTTGCCGGAGAACCTTAACCAGAGGAATCATCTTAGACCGTAGTACTTTCTCTTTTCAATCCAAGATCCGAATCAGTTTCTCAACAAAACTTATATCCTCCCTGATCTCCAACAGCTCGTTTTGAATTACGTGGGATGGATCTGTATGATACTTCTGTAACATGGAGACATGGAAAACATTGTGTACTTGGAATAACTCTGGTGGTAAAGCTAACTGATATGTCACATCTCTCACTTGGTCGAAGATCTCAAAAGGCCCAATGTAGCGAGGACTTAACTTCCCTTTCTTCCTAAATCTCATGGTGCCCTTGGATGGTAAAATCTTCAAAAACACTAAATCCCCCGCTGAGAACTCCCAATGTTGGCGTCTAGTATTTGCATAACTCTTCTGTCGACTCTGGGTAGTTTTAAGCCTGTCACATATAATCCAAACATCCTCTGAAGCTTGCTCACCTAGATCGAGAGCTAAAATCTTTTGATCACCCACTTCTTCCCAACTAATAGGGGAATGACATCTTCTACCATACAAAGCTTCATATGGTGCCATGCTAATACTAAAGTGATAACTATTATTGTAGGCAAACTTTGCCAATGGTAAAAGGATTATCCCAAGAGCCTTTAAAGTCTAGTGCACAAGCTCTCAACATATCCTTGAGTGTCTGGATCATGCGCTCAGACTGACCATCAGTCTGCGGATGAAAAACTATGCTAAAATTCAATCGAGGTCCTATGGCATCCAAAAAATGCTCCAAAAAATGAGAAGTGAACTTAGAATCTCTGTCAAATAATGCTTACTAGAACTTTGTGTAGTCTGACAATTTCTCTGACATAAAGATTGGTTAAGGCACTTAGAGAATTAGTAGACTTAATGGCGAGGAAGTGAGCTGACTTTGTCAATCTATCGACGATAACCCAAATTGCATCATGGTTCCTCTTGGTCTTTGGTAAATCCATGATGAAATCCATAGTGATATGCTCCCATTTCCACATCAGTATGGGTAGAGGTTCACCTATTGACAAGTGAGACCCCTTGCAACAAACTTAGTGATGTCTCTCTTCATTTTAGGCCACCAGTACACTTTACGAAGATTATGGTACATCTTGTTACTACATGGATGTAAAAGTGTAACTCAAGATATAAGCCTTTATCAAAATCAACTTTCTCAATTGTCGATCATCACGAATACAAATTCGGCCCTTGAACCTCAGAATACCAGCTATACCAATCTCATACTCTGATTGAACACCCAACTGTATCTAACTAGCAATTTCAATATAATAAACATCCTTGATCTAAGCACTTTTGATTCGATCCATTAGATTTGGCTCAATCCGAAGACTAGTCGTTATACCATACTTCTCAGAAGGAGTGACATTCAGATTGAAGCTTACAAACTATTCCAGCAGATCATATTCTCGAACCATTATATAAAAGACCATACGTAAATGTTTCCTGCTTCGTGCATTTGCCACGACGTTTGCTTTCCCTGTGTGGTATAGTATCTCATAGTCATAATCTTTCAGCAGCTCCATCCATATATGCTGCCTCATATTCAACTCACACTGTGAGAACAGATACTTAGACTCTTATGATCAGTATATACCTGGAACTTTTCACCATATAGGTAATGCCGCCATATCTTTGAAACAAACACCACGACAGCCAGTTCCAAATCATGAGTAGGTAGTTCTTCTCAGGGTCTTTCAACTAATAGGAACCATAAGCGACCACCTTCCCATTCTGCATAAGCACACAACCCAAATCCTGTGAGAAGGCATCACTGTCCATTGAAAAAATCCTCTAAACCATTAGGAATGGTGAGGATTGGTGCTATAGTCAATATGTGCTTCAACTTCTGAAAACTATGCTCATAAGCGTTAGTCCATTCAAACTTAGTATTCTTGTGTGTAAGACGCATCAGAGGAGCAACTAATATAGAGAAACCTTTAACAAACCATAGACAATATCTAGCTAGACCCAGAAAAATTTGAATCTCAACCATTGACTTCGGTCTTTTCCATTGCACAATAGCCTCTATCTTAGACGGATCAGTGACACCTCGTCTTTAAACACCATGTGTCCCAAAAATGCAATTTGATCTAGCTAGAAGTCACACTTGCTTAACTTAGCATAGAGTTTTTGGTCTTTGAAGGTCTGTAGAGCAGTGTAGAGATATTGCTCATGCTTTTCCTGGGATTTAGAATATAGAAGAATGTCATCAATGAAGACGATGACAAACTTGTCTTGAATCGGCTTAAACACCTCGTTCATCAATTCATAAAGATTGTAAGGGCATTAGTAAGTCAAAATGGCATAACCAAAAACTCGTAGTGACCATACTAAGTTTTGAATGTAGTTTTAGGGACATCTCCTTCCTAAATCTTTAACTAGTGATATCCCAATATAAGATCAGTTTTAGAGAATACTTCTGCACCCCAGAGCTGATCAAATAGATCATTTAGTCTGGGAAAAGGATACTTGTTTTTGATAGTAGCCTTATTAAGCAACCAATAATCAATGCAGAGTAACAGGCTGCCATCAAGACTGGTGTACCCCAAAGAGAGACGCAGGGACAAATGAAGCCCTTGTCTAATAACTTCTAAAGTTGCTTCTTGAGCTTATCAAGCTTTACTAGTACCATTCAATAAGAAGGCTTGGAAATAGGTTCAGTACCTGGTACCAAATCAATAGTGAATTTTATCTCTTGATTTGGAAGAAGTCTTAGTAATTCATCCGAAAACACGTTTGAAAAATCCCTGAGCACAGGAATCTCATGTAACTTTGGATGTTTCTTTTCTACGCCATCAACATAAGTAATGAACCTTTCAATTACAATACAGTCTATCAATTTTCAATCTTAGTCAAATTTTCACAAAAGAAATTTACATTTGATTACTAAACAGAAAGCTTTACAGTGTAGTTATCGAGAGAAGAGGAGGTTACATACTTAATGTAACAATCTAAACTAACATGATTTGTAGCTAACCAGTTCATTCCTAAGATTATTTCAAAATCATACATATGAAGTACAATTAGGTTAGTTATTGTCTCCTTCTCTCCTACTTGTAACTTACAGTTACAATACACTATGTTGGTCATTTGAGATTCCTTAAAAGGTGTGTTAATCTATAACAGAGACTCTAAAGGTCTAGGTTTTACAAGTATCTTAATAGCAAACATAAGAGATCCAAAAGAATGTGTAGAACTCAGATCAAATAATACAAATACATGTATATAAAAAACAAAGATCTTACCGTTGATGACCTCATAAGAAGTGTCAACAGTCTCCTTATCATTGCTGTACACTCTACCCTGAGTTATAGCCTTTTTTCCTTTCTTTGCAGCTGTAGCTCACCTTAGTGGTGGTGTAGCCTTCTTCAACTCCTTAACTGCTACTGGTGACTCCTTACTATTCGGGCAATCTAAATGCCTTGTCTATCCACACCGAAAACATGCTCCAGTGACCCAATAACAAGGTTTGTACCGTGCGACCTTCCACAAAGTTCACATCTCGTTGCAGTACCCTTCTGTGTAGTAGTGAGCTATTGGTAACAGTGGATTTAACAGGTTTATCCACAGTAGCCTTACCCCCAGTAACCTTGGTTTTTTTAGCTGGTCTCTTCTCAAATTTATCATCAAAGTTCTGCTTAATCTTTTCCTTACCCTTACCTTTAGCTCAAGCGCTAAACTACGCTTGGTGGAACTTGTAATCCTGTTCGCATAATGCTTGACAGATGGCCTCATCATAAGTAAACAGAGCTAATCTGGCTCAAATGGAAGGCCTAAGATTGGCCATAAATCTCTTGATCTTATGCTCTTCACTTCTGATTGTCTGTGGGTCAAAATGACTCAATGTAGTAAACCTGGACTTATATTGGTCCACTGTCATGTTTTCCTATGATAACCCAAGAACTCGGCCTGCAATCTCTTCTACGTCGTACAAGGAATGTCTTGCTTGTTGAGGGCCTCTAAAAATATATCCCAAGTCACTACCAAATATCTAGCACCTAGGACTATTTTGGTGGACTTCCACCAATGCTTTGCCTCATTGACAAGTAAAAAGGTGGCCAGACCCACTTTCCCAGTCTCTATACATCGCATATAAGTGAAAAGTTTCTCAATTGCATTCACCCAATTCTCAACCACCCTCAGATCTTTATCACCTTTAAACTTCGGTGAATTTAACTTTTTCGACTATCTCAGCTAATTTATATCACAGCCAACAACTAGATCATTAGGCTGAGGCTATGGTGGCAGTGATACAAGCTATGGTGACAGTGATACAGGCTATGGTTGGGGCTTTAAAGGAACATTAGCTTATGGAGGAAGAGGTTGCACAACTTCTGATGTTGGTGCTTGATTATTGGCATTATTCCTAAAATTAGCCATAAGCTTCGCAAACATATTCGTCATCACTGCAAATTTCACTCCAACCTCGAGATACGAGCATTAGGACTCTTAGGCTGAAGAAGGAGGGTCGATTCTAGAATTGGTTTCGAAGATGGCTGAGCCAGCCTCCGTCCCTGTCCAGTACCCCTTTACCTATAGCTCGTTCTCTCAAAATCAGACATAAAGAAACATTTTTTAGTCACCCTAAACAATTATATATTCAGAAAAGTATAGTACTACAAGGGATGTAAAGCAATTCTAACCTAAAGATAATAACAGACATCAGACCAACTTTGCTTTGATACCAATTTAATTGTGATTTTTTGATTATCGAAAATCAAAACTAACTTTTTCCTTTTTAATAAGATTAGTTGGGCTGTCTATTGTGTCCACACTCAATTCGTTGACACCCAATTAGTTAAGATTCTGAATTCATCGGATTCACAATGATTGATAATTTAATTCATATCTAAATTCAATTATGTGATTTAATAAAATACTAGCGATCTCAATATATACTTATTTTAAACATGAAATACGTTTACATCGTGAAATATAACTCTATAATTTAACATCCGACTAGACTAATGAAAACTAACATTTTGTACATTACAGTCTAATTTACATCCCTTATACGATAAATTATACAAAGTAGTATTGTATATATATACTCTGAACATATAAAAGAGAAACAATATACCTACGCTGTATGAGATAACCACCTAAGGAATATTGTATCAAAACCCTCTTGTGCAGAATCGAACTACTACAGATAATCTGGAAGGAAAATAGGGGTGAGTTTAAGCCCAATAAGAAATATATATAAAAGAGTTGATACTATGCAAATCTACATACATGTATCTTAAACATGCTTTTACACTAACAATCACTATCAGTATTAACAATATTAAGGTATCCTAAAATTCAGAATGATACTATAGTCAGTTAGGTAACCAAATTAAGTATAGAAGGATGCTTTAAAGCACCTCATTTGTCCTAGTCCCTAGGTCCAACTATAGGGAATTCATTATAAATAGTTTAATAGACAATTCGGTAGTAATGGTTCAATAAACAGTTTGATAAACCATTCAAAATCAGTTTAATAAACATTTCTGTAAACAGTACGGTAAGCAGTTTCAATAACACAAATCAGTAAATGGTACAGTAAACAGTTCAGTAAATAGTACAGTGCAGATAAGGCAACACCTAATAGAATCATGTGATTCAGTATCCCAAAAGGGAGAAATAGTAATCAGTAAGACATATAGTTATAGTCAGAAGGATGTCCTCAGTATGCACTAATCAAGTGACATTTGGGATGAATGATGACATGATCAAGATCAATCAGTAAACAGTAACAGTTCAATACACTCAGTAGCATGATACTTGAAGGCAACTATGGGAAGCCAGGAATCTCAAAATAGTTCATAAAACAGTCAGAAATGTTTTGCAGAAACAAATTCAGTAAACCATATCTTCAGTTAGTCCATAAATATTTAAAATCAGTAACTATTATAGTTGAAGTATAAAAATTCAAAAAATATTCTCAGTGTTATAATCAATATCCAAAATATTTTATTTACGTATAAAAATAGCTCTAAAACATACAAGTATCATGAAAAGTGTAGAAATCATTAAAATCCCTTCTGAAACAGTGTTATAAATACATGCACCTTTATAGCTTAAATGCCAATGTAACTTACATCATTACTTTATTTTTTCCTTCTTGCACTAACAGTCTCTTATTAGTGGTTTATGGTTTTAAGACCATTTTACGAAGTTTCGACAGCATAATAGTACTACCTATACTAACCTTCCTGTATTAAAATGTAGTTCAATAACAACAATGACAACTTCTCAATTTCAATCCAATCATAATGTTCAATCTCATATGATCTTTTTAATGTAACATAGTATTCCTATGCCTCTTACACATATTCCTTACCACTTGAATTACGCAGTGCTGCTTACTAGCACCAATATGCACCCCTCACTTTCCAAGCTGCAAAACACCACACAACCATAGTCAATTCTTCACACTTCAATTATAAAAATTATATTATTCCTTGAGATTTATTACATTGTTTACTACAACTATAAATTCAGTCTATTTCATGCTCATGCCTACGCTGCAACTATCGTCAAAACACCTCATTTTTCGGTTTTGACTTCACCAACAGTCTTGCATTAATTTATACAATATTCTAAGGCCTAATTTACATTAAATTTTTCATGGTTTCCCCTAAATCTAGCCTTAGTTGAATTGGTCTTCTCTCACTACTCTTGTTATTTTGCGAATTTAACGTAGTATTCATGCTTCATACACTCTCTCTATATTAATTCTACACCATTTATGCATTAGAACAACATCATTTCCATATATTTCCCATCTTTACTAAAACCCTAAGAATACAATTCAAGTGGTTTTGCTTCAATGTAAGCTTATATATACACTCAAACATTATAAACACAACACATAGTTTCAATTAATCATTAAAAGCACAACTTCTTTCTCTTACCTCCTCATGGCTGAATCTTTAAGGGATTAAAACATCATGAAAATGGCCACTCCAAGGTCTAATTTGGTGATATGTGGTAGAGCTAAGAGAGATGAACAAGTTGGCTTTAGGCTATGTTCAGTTTTAAGGTGATTTAGCCAGGGTTTTAAGGACTTTTTTGTCTCTTGCTTAAGGTGGTTTAATGGTGGAAGATGTGAGAAAGAAAGTGGATGGCAAGAATGAGGAAGAAGCTAGAAAAATCCATTAAAAATAATATCTTTCATGAGAAATTACCAATTTGCTCTTATAATCTTTCAATTATACCAACCATGTCCTTAACTATTTAATTTCTATTTAAATGTTTAATTCAACGTCCAAAATATTTTATTTTCTCATAAAATATATTATTTGATAGGATTTGACCAATCAAAATGGTGAAATTATCAAAAGAGCCCTAAACGCCCATTCGCATAGTTTTTGCCTCATTCATGTAATTTAATCTACAGATTGAAAAAGTGTAAGACTTGTTCACACGAGAGGTATCTATAACTGTCAATGGGCCAAAATTCAAATTAGATTAATCGTTATTCACAAAAATTTTACGAGCCTATGGACTTAACTGTCATTTTTGAAATTATTGCACACTTTCCAAGACATACAAAGTAGATGAATTTTGAGATGCAGATTCTTACCATCTCATTAGTTGACTCCAAATATCGATGCTATCAAGTTCAGTCTCAATCGAGACAGTAGAAGTCCTAGTGGGGCCTACAGTCCAAATCTCTTTTTTACCTACGAAGCATAAGGCATTTGAACTGTTATCAGATATCTTATTTTCCTAACTTCATTAACAATAAATAAAGATGGTAGAAAGTGTGAACCTCACACTCGATGCCTCCCAAGGATTTAGACCAATGCTTTATGTGTAGAATCAAAGAGATAAAGGTAAAGGAGGTGCTAAAAAGGATAAAGGCATGGAAAGTTGTTAGGCCAATGAAATTTCTATTGAAGTTTGGAAATGTCTTAGAGAGGTTGGAGTTAGGTGGTTGACAAATCTTTTTAATAAGATTTGGCATACTAATAAAATGCCTGCGGAATGGAGGAAAAGTGCCTTGGTACTTTTCTATAAGAACAAGGGAGATATTCAGAGTTGCTTTAACTATTGAGACATAAAACTAATAAGTCACACGATGAAATTATGGAAAATATGATAGAATGAAGATTAAGGAAGACTATAGAGATATCGGAGAATCAATTTGGTCTTATGCTTGGTCAATCAATTTTGGAAGTAATACACTTGCTTAGACAATTTGTAGAGCATTCTTGAGTACAAGGTAAAGACCTTCATATGGCTTTTATAGACTTGGAAAACGTATATGATAAAGTGCCTAGGGAGGTGTTATGGTGGTTTCTAATGATGATTTGAGTCATCATGAAATATATTGAAATAGATAAGGACATGTATAGATATGCAAGAACACATGTGAGAATCTGAGATAGGCAAACAAATGAATTTTCTATCATAATAGGACTACATCAAGGGTCGGTGTTAAGCCTATTCCTATTCACTATAGTAATGGAAAAGCTAACAAAATCAATCTAGGATAATGCACCTTGGTGTGTGATATTTATAGATAATATTGTCTTAAGAGGCAATAACAGAGGTTAATGCAAAATTAGAACTATGGAGACAGACATTAGAACAAGAGGGTTTAGACTAAGTAGTATAAAGATTGAATACATGGAATATAAATTCAGTTGAAATAGGAGAAAGATCGAGACATGGTGATGCTAAATGAGGTGGCGATCTCTAAGCGGGTTCATTTTAGATATCTAGGATCGATCAAACAGATGGATGAAGAGATTGATGGTGATATGACACATAAGATATTGGTATCTACATGCAAGTATACATGATCTACAAATAATATGGAGGTGAGCCTCGAATATCGTCCTATAAGGATTGGTGAAATTAACCTAGCTAAGCAATGTACTAAGTCATCCTGGGTATATTCAGACAACCATAAAATTAATTAGGACATAAATATAAAGGCAACAAAATAAAAACAATTAAAATAAAACACAAATTCAAAGTGTGTAAAAGAAACACTTACAAAGAAGGACTGAAATATAAAAAGAAAAAACTGCAAAATTAGAAGGCAAAAACGTAAATACAAAAAATAAAGGGGCAAAAATGTAAAGAAGAAAAATATGAATAAGACAAAAAAGGAAAATGACAAAAAGGTAATTTGAGGAGGAAATGCAATTCTAAAAACTACACGAAAACTAGTGGAATTAAATAAGATTTGATAGAAGTTAAAAATGCATTGAAATATAGGGACTAAATGCATGAATTAAAATAAATTAAAATGCATCTAAGCTTAACCTTACATTGTAAACTGTAAATTTAACCTCTAAACTAAAATGGAACTTAAGCTTAATTGAATGTTTAATGAAAAAGGAAATTAAAATCAAATTGAAATTTTTGAAATGCTTGAAAAATTATAAAATTACCTAACTAACTAATTACAATGCATGAAATTTAAACTAAACCCTAAACTAATTATCCTAACTTCTAACACCTAAATCAAAGCATGGCTAACACATTAATACAATTAAACATAAAAAACCAAACTGCCTAAATGCAAATAGGTGCAGGAAAATAAAACTTGCAACATGAATATTTAAATGTAAACATTAAAACTAAAGGAAAATTAACATCCTAACACTAACCTTACAGGAACTACATCTAAAATGATTTTGAATGAACTAACATGAAATTTAAATGATGAAAATATGCCAAAACATGATTCAAATATAGGTTGAGTTGCAGTTACGGTCTGACAAAAAAAATTATAAAGATCATTACAAAAGTAATTCCGCTTTCGCTAATAACTCTACATAAAACTAACCCTAAAGTGATATTGTCATGACCTCAAATTGAAATTTACACTCTCAAAACACGCCAAAACAGAAAATGAAACTATCTACTAAAACTAGGAAGCTTATGATTTTTGCAAAAAAAAAAAAAAAAGAAAGAAAGAGAAAAGAAATCCATACAACATGAATTTAAACTAACTCTTATTCCCAATCTTAATGCATAAATTCCCTTAATTTAGCTTTTAATGCCTTTGTAATTGAAATTTAAACATTAGAACTTGCCAAAATGTGAACTAAAAATCTGGACTAAACAAAGCAGAATTCACGATTTTTGAAGGGAAAAGAAATGGAGCGAAATCAAAACCTATACTAAGGTGGCATAAACCAAAATTAAAGAAAGCATTAGAAGCATGATTTAAACTAAATGAAATTAAGCGAGAAAATGTAAGAGACTTGATATAAAAACTAAATTTAAATTCTTGAAATTAAAAACCCAAGTGTTGATTACAAGAAGCTGAAGGAAATTTAAGAGAAATTGTAGGGAAATTTAAAGAAAACAAAGTGAACATCAAGACTACTTAACTCATTAAGCATCAAGACTCTTTAGTAATCATCCATGTCAGTAGCATCCGGCTCAGCTCTCTACATCCCTGATTAGTCCTCAATGTCAACAACATCTGCTTAGCTTAATCAATCCTCCACCATATATCAACTCCCTTCTTCTCGAAAAAAAAAACTTGTCCTCAAGGCTTGAAGTTACAAATCATACAAGTATTCCTATGTAGCTACTTCAAGGAAAGAATTAGACCAATGCACTAATAGTTTTGTAATTGGTTTATTGCCCCTTTCTACCATTAGTCTGTCCAAAATACCTACTGGATGTAAGCTTGGAGAATCCCCTAGTACTAGCAATTGAGCTCCCATTTTCTGAGAAGAACCAATTTTCTTTTTCAATTGGGAGATATGGAAAACTGTATGCAATTGAGCTTTTATAAGCAAATCTAACTTGTATGCAAGAACACCAACATGATCTATAATCTTGTGAAGGCCAAAGTATTTAGGGCTGTAATTTTGCCTATCAACGAGAGAATTTTGCTTGTAAGGCTGTAATTTCAAGAATACCCAATCACCAACAGCAATACTTGTCCTGTGCCTGTCAACTTGCACTTTCATACTATTTTGAGCTCTAGCAAGATGATACTTCAATAATTGCATCATTTCGTCTCTCTTTGCAACTAAAAATCTACTTGATTCACTAAAGAACTATTAGAAAGATAAGGTAGGCGAATAGGAAGGGAATAACCATACAAGGCTTCAAATGGAGTAGTCTGTATTGCTGTATGATAATTAGTGTTGTACCACCATTCAACCAATGACAACCACTTAGATTATTATTTAGGTTGATCGGCACGCATGCATCTTAAATATGTTTCTAAACACCTATTCACTACTTTAGTTTGCCTATTTGTTTGTGGATGGTAAGCTATAAAGAGCTTGATTGAAACACCTTGCCACCAAAAGAGTTCTTGCCTAAAAAGACTAGTGACACAAAATCTCTGTCACTGACTATTGATTCAGGTAAGCCATGTAGTTTAAAAATTTTGTCCATAAATGCATTAGCCACTATCACTGCAGAATAGGGGTGTTTAAGGCTTACAAAATGAGCATATATCGTAAGCCTAGCCACAACAACCTAGATTACATCCTTTCCAACAAAAAAAAAGGCAAACCCTCTATAAAATCCATGGTGGTTTTACTCCATGCAATGCTAGGAATAGGTAGAGGTTGTAATAAACCAGATGGGTTAGTTGTATCATATTTAAACATTTGACATATATCACATTCTCTTATGAATTGTTTCACTTGTCTTTCCATTCCTTTCGAAAAGAAAATCGTAGTATACCTTTTCAAGGTAGCTTACATACCTGAGTGTCCACCTAAGCCTCTTTCATGAAACAACTTGATGATTTTAAGTTGTAGAGTTATGTTCTTCCCAACAACCAATCTCTCTCGAGTAATTGTTAAGAAACCCAAGAATAAAGAGATTTAAGTATGGTTATTGTTTCAACTTAGAAATAAGTTGCTTAAGCTCAAAATCGTGTTCCCAACTCTTTTGTATTTCTGTCATCAAGTCGTTGGAAATACTCTTTATTGACGAAACAGAAAGCTCACTAGAACTGATCCTTAACACTGCATCCATTGCTATATTCTCCCTGCTTTTCTTGAAGCAAATTTCATAGTCATAGCTTATAAGTTTACTTAACCAAGCATGCTGCCCTGGAAAAGTAATTCTTTGTTCTAGCAAAAATTTCGAGCTCTGATGGTTTGTTTTGATATAAAACCATCTACCAACTAGGTAATGATGGCATTTAGTAAAGTGTACTATAGCATAATGTAACGTCCGGTTTTCGTTAAAAATACCAAATAAATCTTCTCTTTTAACATTCGGTTGGTTAGGCTGTTTGTCAGGTTATTTTATTTCGTTAATAATTCAAAAATCGTAAATTAAATTCATTTACTAACATTTTAGATTCTAATATAAAATTTTAAACTTTAAACATACTCATATATTATTATTTATGCCTTACAAAATTCAATTTACACTAAAAATTTCGTTTATTTATAATTACATTCCCGAAATTTACAATAAAACAAGTAGTGTACATTAAGTCTGATATATATATATATATATATAAAATATACTTTCTGCGGACTAGAGAAACGCCCCGAAGGAATACTGTAGGGCCCCGAAGGAATACTGTAGGGTCCCAAAATAATGCTTCTCTACAATGAGGATAACTGTCACTGCAAATAGTCTGGGATGAAAAATAAAAGGTGAGTTTACGCTCAATAAGGAAGCATATATAAAAGCGTGATATTATGCTACTATAAGAAATTTGAAAATCATTTAATTCTTAATGGTACACTAAGTTTTAGGAAGGATACCATAGCCGATTAAAAAACTAGATAGAGTATGGGAGGTACTTTGAAGTACCTATCATTTCTCGGTTTCTAGTTCCGACTATAGGGTTGTAGACGATTCATAATTTATGCTACAAAATAATGCTCAATCAAATAAATAATTTCATATTAAAAAACAAATTATCCAAATAGGAATACTTCATCAATTAAATCAACAATTCGATAAATCCTTATGAACCACTATAACAAAACAATAAATCGGTAAGTAAGTAAATCATATCAATCGGTGGAGACGGTTAACACCAAGAGACTCATGCATAAGTATATTCGGTAGTCGATATAGGAATCAAGCGTAACCAAAATTAGGCTAGGAATCCATCCTTAAGTTGTTCCTATCAATAACAATGGCCATTGCTTTATGGTCTACAGTGTACATTGGGTATATGACAACTGTGGGACTGCGGACTTGCCCCAAATGACTTATAGTCAATTTCATATTATTCAGTATTGGTAATGCATGGTCATCAAGGACCAGCAATCTCAAAATCCAATTAATTTAGATATCAATAAAATCAATAAATAAAAACAATCATTTAAATAAATTATCTTCAATCAATCCATAATGGTAAAAATAAATATTCTTTATAAATGAGAGTCAATAAATCAATATATATATATAATTTAAAATAATTTAACTAATATACAGAAAAATATACCATTTGCAATAAAATTTGAATTATCAATATATATAGACACATTTAAGTGATAAATTAAAGAGGGAATTTCTAAAGCATCGGTGGGACAGAAATTAGACAAATTTCACGAAAATTCCATGGTATGACAGTTAGGCCTATCCTAAACCCCTTGTATTTTTATATATTTTCAAATCCACCAATTTCCCATGCAAGCACAATATTTTCCTAACAACTTCCAGATACATTCCTTACCTTATTTACTGTGCCGCAAGGAAATCCAGTAGCACCACTCCCGTAACCTTACTCCTCCGAATTGAAAGCTGCAAATAATATCAAATTATATTTAAATTCAACATCCCACTTGTTAAATATTATTGTACTCATTTATATTTCCTATCTTAATTAAATTCCTATCTAAATTTCATCCATTAATAAAATTTAATTATCATCAAATGGATATCCATTATCCAAACCGGTTTCACCTATCAATCTCCTAACATTAATACTTTATATTGTGTCAATTAAACCATAGAGAAGTAACATGAAAGCTACTAAATATAGCTTGGCCGATTACTTCCCTTCACTCTCAAATGATCATTCTTCCATTATAATTTCATCCATAAGATTCATTCATCTCTTTCATAATTTCTACAACCATTAATTATATAAAACCAAAGAAATTCCAAGCCCCCTTCATTCCAAATCGTAAGGTTCCTAATGCTAACATTATCCATTTTCCAATTTTAAGTCCATGCTTTCACTTTGTTCATATTATGTAATTGTTTCACAATTTCCATGCATCAAAATTCACCATACACCCACAATTCCAAGCATGGTCGAAATTACGCTAAATGTCAAATTCTTGGTTTTGCTTAAATTCAAGTTATGGCCAAGTGGATCTATTCACAACATAATTTTCCTCATTACTTATGAAATCAAATCACGTTGGATCCCTCTTAAACCCTCCATGCTCGAAACCCTCAATCTTTCTTACACTTAGTTTCATGTAAATTTAAGGCCATAATCATGTGATTCACACTTAAAGCAATACCAAAACAATGATCAAGCTTAGAGAAAAGTAACATCTTTCTTCCTTACCCAAAGAACCGAACACTGCAGCAGTAAATTCACCTTCCAATACTCGGTTTCAGCGCTCAGAATTACCAGCTATCAACAGGCCATGAAGAGAGGAACAACTTTCATTAAACGAGGTTTTTGATTTAGTGAAGATAGAACATGTTTTTACAAGGAAGACTTAGGCGTAAAAGTGGCGGAAACTAAAACAGGGGAGTCGGTTGGAGAAGATGAGAAATTTTGTCAAAAAAGTCTTATTTTTATGTTATTTTATTCATTAAAATCTGCCTATATAAGTAGAATTACTGATTTCTCTTTAATTTCTACTTATTCTCAAGTTTGCCACTCAATAGTTTAATATTTTTCAAATTTTCAGATTTATGTTATTAATTTTAATAAACTATCTTTATTTAGCTCAAATTAAATCAATTATTGACTCAATATAAGGTTTGATTAATATCCCATGCAAAATGACTTAAATACCTTTCACAATTCTATTAATTCTAATTCTATCCAAACATTATTTTAATTCGTTATTTTTCATATATTTAGGTTAAATATGATTAAAGATTGATTATTGATGTGGTTTGACTTGCCATGGTAGTGAAATTACCTAACTATCCCTTATCGACAGCTTTTGCTTCATTCGTATAATTCAGTTCACAAGTTGGATCTACGTGAAACGTCTTTATGCAAGGATTCTCCTATGTCAGTCTATGGGTCCAAATTCAATTTGATTTGACTGTTATTCAGAAAAATTTTTCTGAGGTATGGATACGATCGTCATTTTTAAATTTGTTGGACTTAAACTAAGTATGCTACAAAATAAGAATTTCAAGAAATAGTTTTCTTACCGTTTAGGAATTTCGAACTCAACTTTCACATTTTAGCACTTTGAAACTCATCCGAATTAAGGCTTGTGCTGTGGGGCCCACTTAACCATCTCCCCGACACCTACAAAATTCATGCAAATAAATTGTGATGATTAAACATAGTATTCTAACTTAGTGTATTAAGTAGGTATACGAAAAATAGAAAATTAGGGATTTCACATCCTCCCCACCTTTAGAAAATTTGGTACTCCAAATTTGAATCGGGCAATTACTCGAACAACTCCAGATATCTTTCTTTCATCAAGCTTTCTAGCTCCTATGTCACTTCCTTTGTGGTATGGTATTGCCAGAGAACTTTAACCAAGGGAATTGCCTTGGACCGTAACACTTTCTCCTTTCTGTCAAGAATCCGAATTGGCTTCTCCACATAGCTCATGTTGTGATAACCGTAAATTTTCCATTTATTGGAAATAAATATTGGAGAGAATAAATATTGAAAATGAATAAATAAATAAAATTTTGAGAACGGGATATTAATGAAAATCTCGAGAACTGAAGAAGTGGTAAATCGAGAAATACGAGTGAAGGAAAATAAAATTGGAATTATGGAAAATAATTAAAGGAGGAAATTTAATTTGGATAATGGAAGTCCAAATTAAATAAGAAAATGAGAAATGAAAATAAAATATGTTTATATAATTACAAATTATATAAATGTATTTTGATGTAAATACATATGTATTTAAATACTGTATGACATACAGTATATATTAAATATACGTTGGTATATATAAGTATATATACTATTTGATAAATTTAAATAGTACATATGTATTATTTACAACATTGTATGTATATATATAAGTATATACATATTTGAGAAAATGTAAATATTAAATTAAATTAAAGTTTAAAGGTATATATATTGTAAATACAATATATATGGAATTATAACATTTATATAAATATTTATATAAATGTTATTTAATTTTAAAATATATAAATATACATATATATATATATACTATATATATTTTGTAACATACAATATGTATATTATATATAATATATATTGTATTATACCATATATGAAATAATATATATGTAATATATAGTATATATATTATATGTATAAAGTATAAAGTATAATATATAACATATAGTATGTTATATAAAAATAAACTAAAAAAGGGAAACAAAACAGAAATGGAAAGGTAGATCGGGGGAGGAAACCTGATACCCCCAGGTGAGGCTGACGGTGGCGGAGATGCCACCGCCGGCAAGGGAGAAAGAAAGAGAGTGAACCGCCACCGGCCAGAGGAAGAAAAGAGGTAGCCGGCGGCGGGAAAGGAGAAGGAAGGAAGGAAGACCGGTGGAAAGCCGAGAAGGAGAAGAAAAGAGAAAGGGGATCTCGCGGTGCCGGCCAAACCAGCCGCCGCCACTGCAGCCACACCACCGTCGGAGGAAGAGGAAGACGTGGGAGGCCACCGTTGAGGCGGGGAACGGCGGAGGAAGGCCGACGGAGGAGGAGAAGGGACTGAACCAAAATCGAGTAGATTCGCGGCCGTGACGCCGATTCGGGATGAACGGAGGCCAGATCCGGCTTCGCCGTCACGCCGGCCAGCTGCTGAGCCGTCGAACCGCCGGAGAACCGGTCACCGGTGAAGAATCGGCGGTGAGGGGAGGTGACCGGTTCGGCTGGGAAGAAAGGAAAAAGAAAAAGAAAAAGAAAAGAAAAGGAAAAAGAAAAAGAAAAAAAGAAAAGAGAAAAAGAAAGAAGAAAGAAAAAGAAGAAAGAGGTAAAGAAAAGGAATTCTAGGAATTTGGAAAATTCCCGAGAATTCGAAAATTACGAAAAATCTCGGGAATTACGGGAATCGGTAAGAAATCCCGAAAAATATTAAATTATTTAAATAATTATGAAAAAATTCTAAATTTTAGAATTTAATTTCATAAAATTCCCTCGATGACCGAGCCGATGGAATCGGGTGAGGTGAACACGGGCGCGACCTTCGAGAGGCAGTTGCCGACCTGAAACAGGTAAGGGAGACATGTGCAGCCTGTAAGGATATCGGCACACATGTTTTAAATTATGCATTTAAATTTTATAAATGCAATTGACAGTAATTGGTTGAAAATTGTGGTGATTTATCGGTTTGGAATTGTGGTGATTTATTGGTTTGGAATTGTGGTGATTTATCGGTTGAGATCTAAACTGTATTTTTGTGCAGGAGGCTAGCCAATCGGTAGCCGTTGTACTGTTGAAAATTATTGGAAAAATTACCGAAAATCATAATAAATGATTTTTCATCACGAGAAACGATTTTCAATACGAAAATCGAGAAATCGATTAGTTTTCATAAAATATGAATATATTGATAATTAATTTTAAAATATTCATGTTTTGAAATGGTGAAAAAGGAAATCACCTAAATTTATTCTGATAGGTGATATTTCACGTGAAACGAGGTGAAAAATGAAAAGGACCAAAGTGAATATTTTACTAATCTTTCTTCAAATATTCACTTGATTTTATAAATAACCTTTATGAGTTCAATGGTGAAAATAAGTGTTTATAGAAAATTCCATAAAGGTAATTAAAGGTGAAAAACAGTGTTTTGAGACTAAAAGGTCTCCGCATGTGTTTACAGAGAAAACACGGGACGGGAGTGGTGATTTGGAAAATAAATATCTTGATTTTTCATAAATCATAAAAATAATTGATTTGAATCCCGATAACTTTGAAAATCATGTTTTTCATAGAAAGCACAGAAAAGCGTGCGTATATGTGTTACGGTGAAAAAGGACAGTTATGACCTTTTATGTTTTACAGTGATTATTTTATAAACTGTTTTCACCGTATAGAAAATATGATTTATGATGTTCTATAATGTTTAGAATATTTTCGGGAATGATGACCCCAGTATGAATATTTTATAAATGTTATTCATAAGATGAAAATATTTTCCTTATGAATATTTGTGGATTGATTAAACTTATATTTAGTGAAAGTGATTTCATAAATGGGGTCTATATCACGTGTTTACTGTTTTGAGACTGTTAGGCCCCATATCATGCTCACGTGTCACGTGTTAGTGCTGATAGATACTGATCCTATTATTAGCGTCCAAGTGGACACCTGATCAGTGCATACTGAGGACCCTATAGACTATGGCCATAGATCTCATGTGTTTCCCCTATTTGGGATGATATTATTATAGCATGATATATTTAGGGTGTTGCCGGGTCTCCATGATACTGATATGAAAGCTACCATATTTATACTGTTTACTGTTTACTAAATTGGTAGCTATTGTTTACTGTTTTCTGACTGTACCGTATCAAGATACTGTTTTACTAAATATACTGTTTTACTGAACTGTAAGATACGTTATTGAATTAAAGAGAAATTAATGTTTATTCAAAAAGAATAACATGAAATTATTTCTAAAATAGAAATAATTGCAGAAGTGGTTATCCAATTACTTGGATATTTACAGACCACTGTACTGTCACGTGTTTTTAATTATAGTGAAGGAAACCATTGTTTTATTATTGAACTGTCACGTGTTTTAAATTATACTGAAGTGAAAAGAAATAAGTGATTTACTCTGTGAAAACGAAAATTTTATCGTTTTGAAAACAAGGAATGTAGTACTCTCTACAGTTGCTTTTAGGTTCCGGGACAAGCCAGGTATTCTAAAATACCTGCCTTACTCTATCATGATCCCTAGCCGACTGTAGTATCCTTCCTACACGTGAGCCTAGAGCCAGTTAGGAAGATTTAAAAGAAAGTGAAAAATTATTTTCAGCATATAGATAGCTGAATATCAAGTGTTGCATATAACTCTCTTACTGAGCTGTGGTTTGCTCACCCCTTAATATTAACATTTCAGATTTTTGAGGATCAAGAGATCTGACATCTGAGGATTTCAAGCTGCACAATTGGAGACACTGAGACAGCTTGATTTATAATATGAGGTATGATCATTTATTTTCTGTATTTAGACTTACTTTCAGTACTACTTTCTTGTGAATCTAAATAGGGGATGTAATTGATAATACTAATTTTATATTTAATAGTTAAATGAATATGAAAAGTGAAGTATCACAGACAGCCCAACCGATAAGTTGTATAGAAATACCTGAAAAATATGGTCACGGGATGTGACACAGGTCCTCTTAAATCTCCAATGGCTCATACTCAATGACATGAGATGGATCCAGATAGTACTTTAGGAGTATCGATACATGGAAGACATTATGCACTCCCGCTAGCTCTGGTGGTAAAGCTAATTTGTATGCCACATCTCCCACACGATCCAAAATCTCAAATGGCTCGATATATCTAAGACTCAGCTGCCCTTCTTACTAAACCTCATAATACCTTTAGACAGGGAAACCTTTAAAAACATCAAATCACCGTAACAAATTCAATGTTCTGCGCTTCTAATCTGCATAACTTTTTTGTCAGCTTTGAGTTGTTTTGAGTCTTTGATAGATTAGCTTAACATCCTAAGAAGCCTGTTCTACTAAGTTTAGAGCAATAGCTTGTGTTTTCCCACTTCTACCTAACTTATTAGTGATCGGCACCTTTTACCATATAAAGCTTCATACGGTGCCATCCTAATACTTGCCTGATAACTGTTATTGTAGGCAAATTCAGCTAATGGTAGATGATCATCCCAGGAGCCCTTAAAATCCAAAGCACTGGCTCTCAACATGTCCTCGAGTGTTTGAATAGTACGCTCGAATTGACCATCAGTTTGCGGATGGAAAGCCGTGCTGAATTTTAACTGAGATCCCATAGCTTCTTGGATTCGCTCCCAGAAATACAAAGTAAACCTGGAATCTCTATCTGATGTGATGCTCACTAGAACCTCATGCAAGCTTACAATCTCCTTAGCAGACAGATCTGCCAAAGCACTGAGTGAATATGTGGACTTGATAGGCAGAAAGTGGCAGACTTAGTCAACCGATCAACTATAACCCATATGCTATCATGACTCCATCTGGTCCGAGGTAATCCCATAATAAAATCCATAGTAATGTGTTCCCACTTCCACATAGGTATAGGCAGAGGCTGTAACAAACCGACTAGTCACTGATGCTTTACCTTAACCTGCTGGCATGTAAGACATTTCGCTATAAACTTTGCAATGTCCCTCTTCATGCCAAGCCACAAATACACCTTGTGTAGATTGTGATACATTTTAGTATTACCTAGATGCAATGTGTACTTAGTGGAATGTTCTTCAGTCTGAATCAGCTTCTTCAACTCCTTATCATCAGGAACACATATTCGACCCTTAAACCTCAAAACTCCATCACTGCCAATAACAAAGTCTGATGACGCACCTATCTGAGCTTGACTAGCTGCCTCAATACACCGTATATCTTGCGCCTGAACAACCTTGATCCGATTCATCAATTCCAGCTCAATCAATAAACTAGCAACCATACCATAACGCTTAGAAGGCATGACATTTAAATTGAGACATGTAAATTGCTCCAACAGCTCATACTATTCCCATACGTTTCCTACTTAAAGCATCTGCCACCACATTAGCCTTTCCCGAGTGGTACAGGATATCACAATCATAATCCTTTAGAAGCTCGAGCCACTTCTGCTATCTCATATTAAGATCCCACTGGGCGAAAAGATATTTCAGACTCTTATGGTCTATGAACACCTGAAACTTCTGTCCATTTAAATAATGCCACCAAATCTTCAGTGCAAATACAATCGTGGCTAATTCTAAATCATGTGTTGGGTAGTTCTTCTCATAATCCTTTAATTGGTGAGAACCATAAGCAACTACCTTACCATTCTGCATCAAGACACAGCCTAGATCCTGTGTAGAAGCATCACTGTATATGGAGAAACCTCATGAACCATTAGAAATGGTGAGAATGGGTGCTGTCATTAGCTTGAGCTTTAGCTCTTGAAAATTGCATTCGCAGGCATGATTCCACTCGAATTTGATATCTTTGTGAGTCAAGCTCATCAGAGGAGCAGCCAATCTGGAAAAACCCTCAACAAACCTTCGATAATAATTAGCTAGACCTGGAAAACTTCTAATCTCAGTCACTGTCTTTGGCCTTTCCCGTTTCACAACAGCCTCAATCTTAGCTGGGTTGACCGACACCCCATCCTTACTGATATAATTTGGTCCAGCTAGAAATCACACTTACTCAGTTTAGCATACAATTTCCAGTTCCTGAGGGTTTGTAGGACAATTCGCAGATGCTGCTCATGCTCTTCTCTAGATCTGGAATACACCAAAATATCATTAATGAAGACAATTACAAACAGATCCAAATACTGCTTAAACACCTCATTCATCAAATTCATAAATGCTGTTGGGGTCTGTTGGGGCATTATTAAGACCGATGGCATAACCAAGAATTCATAATGGCCATATCGGGTCCTAAATGCCGTCTTAGGAACATCTTCAGTTTGGATCTTTAGCTGATGATGTCCCAGTTTCAAGTCTATCTTAGAAAAGACTTGAGCTCCCTGAAGCTGATCAAAGAGATCGTCGATCCTGGGAAGAGGATACTTATTCTTAATGGTGACCCTATTCAACCATCGGTAGTCGATACATAACCTTAAACTGCCATCCTTTTTCCGGACAAATACCACAGGAGCACCCCACGAGGATACGCTGGGTCGTATAAACCCCTTATCTAATAACTCCTGAAGCTGCTCTTTAAGTTCCTCGAGCTCCACTATTGCCATTTGATAAGGAGGTCTAGAAATAGGTTCCGTCCTCGGCACCAAATCAATCATAAATTCAATTTCCCTATTCGGTGGAAGCCTTGGAAGATTGTCTGGAAACACATCAGGGAATTCTCTGACTACCGAAATTTCATAAAGCTCTGGACGTGTCTGTTCCACCATATAGGCTATAAATCCTTCACACATTAAACAATTTCATTAAATTCACTTCCAATCAAATCGGTAAATAAATATTTCTTACATTAAGTACTAGCAAAATTTACAATATGGCTAATGGGAGAAGAGAAGGTTACAGTTTTAGCATAACAGTCTAAGATAGCATGGTTCTTAGCTAGCCAATCCATGCCTAATATAACATCAAACCTATACATATTAAGCAAAATTAAATCAACTATCGATTCCTTCTCTCCTACTAGTAGCTTACAATTTTGGTATACAATATTTGTTATTTGTGACTCCCTAAAAGGTGTATTTATTTGTAACAAATAACGTAAAGATTCGGGCTTAATAGGTATATGCATAGTGGCCATAAGTGATATAAAAGAATGGGTTGAACCTGGATCAAATAATATAGGGACAGTTATATCAAAAAGATAGATGGTACCTTTAATCACATTGGTGGACGTAATGTCAGTAGACTCCTTACCTATGGCAAATACCCATCCTTGAGTCACGGCTTTCTTCCCTTTCTCTGTAGCCATGGCCTGATGCTATGTAGGAGCTGTCTTCTCTAATTCCTCTGGCACCTTTGATCTAGCTTTTGGACAATCTTTCTCTAGGTGCCTTTTCTGACCATAAGTAAAACAAGCTCCTGTCGATAAATGACATGGTTGGGTATTGTGGAATTTTTCACAACGCTCACTGGCTTTATAATACTTTCCTGTGAGCCCGTGGTACTACCAACTATGGATTGGGACCTATCCTCTGAAATTCTGATCCCTGTAGGCTTAGGAGTCCAATCTTCTCCCTTTCCTTTCTTAGCCAAATATTGGTCACTCGAGGCTCTGTCATTTGATTTTCGCTTTCCCTTATCCTTAGCATTACCCTTAGCCGAAAATCTATTTGATGAAACTCATAGTCCAGCTCACATAACTGAGCCTTACGGACTACCTCTGCATAAGTACTGATATCCAACGAATATAGCTTGGACCAAATGGATGGTCTCAAACCTTGTAGAAATCAGTAGATTTTATGCTCTTCACTCCATAATACCTTGGGGGTCAAATTTGCTTAAAGTAATAAACTTGGACTAGTACTGATTAATAGACATGCTACCTTGAGTCAAGTTCATAAACTCCATCTTCAACTTCTTCTGAGCAATGCGTGGGATATAGTCTGAGTAGACTGCCACCAATGCTGCGCATCATCCACCAATAAATATGTCCCCAAACCCACTTTCTCCCACTTTGTACATGTCATGTACTTGAATAGCTTAGTAACTGATGTCACCCAATTCTTTGCTGCTAAAGGATCCCTATCTCCCTTAAACTTAAGGGGATTAAGCTTCCGAAACTCCTTGAATAAAGCTGAACTACAATAAACCTAGGGATCCTGTCTGATGGGAGGTTGGGTTAGTTGAAAGCTTGGGAGGTAAAGGTCGGGCCTGCATTGGAGGAACAGGAGGCATCGGATGAGCAGGCTCATGTGTAGGAGGAGCTAGTGGGGCTAGAGGTACGGGTGGTGCATTTACGGCCACTAGCGAAAAATTTGACATGAACTGTGTAAACATCGTGGCCATAGCCTCTATGCTCTACCCGACTCTCGATAGCCGGGTGTTTGTGCTACCCATTGGAGATGGAGGAGGAGAAGGCTCTGGGGACGGTACGTGTGATAACCGCAAATTTTCTATTTTTGGAAATTAATATTAAAGAAAATAGATAAGAGGAAATAAATAAATTAAAGTAAATAAATAAAATTTATTTATGAGATGGGAATATCGTTAAAATTCCCGAAATTAAGGAAGTGAGGAAATTGAGGAATTTAAATTTGCATAAATTGGAAATAAGGAGAAGGATGAAACTACGGAAAATAATGAAGAGAAAATTTAATTTGGATAAATGGAAGTTCAAATTAAATAAGAAAATGAGGAAAGAGTATGAAATATATTTATATAATTATATATTATATAAATGTATTTTTATACAAATACATATGTATTGAAATACTATATAGTATATATTAATATATATTAGTATATATATGTATATATACTATTTAGTACATTTAAATAATACATATGTAAATAAATACGATATTTTATGTATATATAAGTATATACATATATAAGAAAAGTAAATATTATTCTTATCAAAATTGTATATAAATATATTGTAATACAATATATATCTATACATACATATATATGAAATATATATTAATTCAAATTCAAATTTATATATATGTATTTTGTGTATAAAATATATAAATATGTGTTATATTATGTTTGTATATATTATATAAATATAATATAGTATATTATATTATATACAAAAAAAAGAAGAAACAGAAAGAAAAAGAAGAGAAGGAATCGGGACAGAGCCCGATCCCTCCCCCAGCCGAGGCTGCCGGCAGCAGAGCTGCCGCCACCGGTGATGAGAAGAGAGAGGAAGGGAGGAGATGTTGCCGGCGAAGTGAAGGGAGGAGGTCGGTGACGGAGAGAAGACGTGAAACGAGCGGGAACCGAGAGAGAAAATCGGAAGAAAAGGAAAAATGGCAGACGGCGGTGCCAGTCGATTTGGCTACCGCCACTACCACCGAAGCACCGCCAGAGGAAGAGGAAGGATGCCACCCGAGCCGCGGTGAACGACGGAGGAGGGCCGGCGAAGGGTGGAAGAAACCGAAGGAAAATATACTCGATATGCCGCCGTGCTGTCGATCCAGGGCAAACGGAGGGCACCGGTAGCTTCGCCGTGGTGCCGACCAGCTGAAGGGTACCTGAACCGTCGAAGAACCTGCCACCGGCAAGAAACCGGTGAGGAAGGAAGCTAAGCCAGTCTGACGGGAAAGGAAGAGGAAAAAAGGAAAAGAAAAAGAAAAGAAAAAGGAAAAAGAAAAAGAAAGAAAAGAGAAAGGAAAGAAAAGAGAAAAAGGAAGAAAAAGAGGAAAAAGAAGAAAAGAGAAATTTTTGGGATTCGGGAATTTCAAAATTTCAAGAAATCCTGAGAATTCGAAAACCCGAGAACTACGGGAATCGGTAAGAAATCCCGAAAAGTGTTAAATTATTTAAATAATTTATTTATTTAAATAATTATGGAAAAAATTCTAAAATTTAGAATTTTAATTTCCAGAAATTATTCTTGGTGATTAAGATGAGGAATCGGGAGAGATGGAGTACGGGCGCGACCGATAAGTGGAAGTCGCCGACCCGGAACAGGTAAGGGATGCATGTGCAGCACTGTAAGGATATTCAGTCTGCATGTTTTAATTTCGAAATATTTTATGGAAATAATTTATGAAAATTATTATGAAAATTGATTGGTTGGAAAATTGTGGTGAAGTACCGGTTGAAATTATAAACTGTATTTTTCGTGCAGGAGGCTAGCCAATCGGCAGCCGTTATACGGCCGAAAAATTATCGAAAGTTATCGAAAATTTCTAGAAAATTTATAAAATCATAATAAATGATTTTATTTCACAAGAAACGATTTCCAACCACGAAAATAGAGAAAATGATTATTTTTCATAAAACATGAATATAACGAAATTCATTTTAAAATATTCATGTTTTCGAAATTGGTGATAATGAGATCACCGAAAATTCTCTCGATATATGAATTATATGTGATATGAAATGGAAAATGTAAAAGGGATAAAGAGAATATTTTATGAAAGTTTTCTAAATATTCTCTCGATATATGAATTATACGTAATATGAAATGAAAGATGAAAAAGGGATAAAGTGAATATTTTATAAATATTTTCTTAAATATTCACTTGATTTATTATATAACCTTTATGATTTTAATTATGAAATTATTATTTTTATAAATTCCATAAAGGTTTTCAGATGATGAAAAATACTGTTTTGAGACTAGTTGCCATCCTATCATGCTGATATGTGATATGTGACATGTGATATGTAATATGTGATATGTGATATGTAGTCCTGACAGACACCTGATCAGTGATCCGCCGAGGATAATTATAGACTATGACCATAGATCTGACATGATGATTTTATACCCTTCGGGGTCTATAGCATGATACGAGTAACGACCCAATGGACGGGCTGGGCGTGCCTCAGTCTCCATATATGAAAATGTTTTATATGATATGTGAAATGTAAATGTTTTACATGGTATGTGACAAGTTAAATGGAAGAGATTTACAGCATTTTACAAAATGCTTATTTCAGTATTGATTTCAGTACTACGAGATGATTTTCATATGACATGTGATATGAACATGTAATATGTTTTCAAAAGGAAAAAGAGTTTATAAGTCTAATATTCTTACTATGATTTTAAATTGAATATTAGACTATATGTGATATGAATATGTGATTTGTTTTAAAAAGGAAAGAGGAGGAAAATAAATCTAATATTCTTATTTTAAACTTTAAATTGAATATTATATTTAAATGATTTATATGTTATATGAAAAGGAATTTATAGCTTATTTTGGTATTTAAAGTACTGTACTAATTATGATTGTATAGTAAAATATGAAATGAGTTTAAATGAGAATGATGATGATTTAACTAATATTCTTTTCAAAGAATATATGAATATTAGTTACTTTATTTAAATGCTTTATTTCATAAAAGCATTATTTTGAAATGAATATGAAAATGATATGGAATAAAAAGGAAAAGGATTTAAATTTCAAACGAAAAGAAATTTATTACTCTCTACAGTTACTTCTAGGTTCCGGGACAAGATAGGTATTTCAAAATACCTACCTTACTCCATCCGGATCCCTAGCCGACTGTAGTATCCTTCCTACATGCGAGCCTAGAGCCCATAGGAAAAATGAAAAAGTTTTTCAGCATATAGGTAGCTGAATATCAAGTATGCATATAATTCCCTTACTGAGCCGTGGTTTGCTCACCCCTTAATTTTAACATTTCAGGTTTTCGAAGACTAAGAGTCTGACACTTAAAGGATTTCGGCTGCGCATTTGGGGACGATGCGACAGCTTGATTTAATTAATAAGGTATGATCATTTATTTTCTGTATTTAGACTTATCGACAGTACTACTTTCTTATGAAGTAAAAATCGGGGATGTAATTCATATTATAATTTAATATGAAATTGTGTATATGTAAAAGAAAAGTAAAGTATTACAGATAGTCCAACCAAATAAGATGTATAGAAAAAGGTTAAAAATAGGGTCACGGGCTGTGACAGTACGGCTCGTCCCCGTCCACGTCCTCTACCAGTACCCCTTCTACGGTTACTCATTCTACCGACACCACAGCAAAATCAAACAAATTTAGTATGACCTAGAACAGTTATACCTTAAATATATATTCAGACAAGTACAATACTCAGGAATGTAACCAATTTTAACCTAATAACCCAACAAACATCAAACTAAGCTTGCTATGATACTAATTCTATAACGTCCTATTTTCATTAAAAATACCAACTAAATCTTCTCTTTTAACATTCCGTTGGTTAAGCTGTTTGTCGAGTTATTTCATTTCATTAATAATTCAAATATCATAAATTAAATTCATTTACTAACATTTTAGATTCTAATATAAAAATTTAAACTTTAGACATACTCATATAGTATTATTTATGCATTACAAAATTCAGTTTACACTAAAAACTTCTTTTATTTATATTTACATTTCCGAAATTTACAATAAAACAAGTACTCTACACTAAGTCTAAGATATATATATATATATATATATAAGTACAATATACCTTCTGCAGACTAGAGAAACACCCCGAAGGAATACTGTAGGGTCCCAAAATAATGCCCCTCTATAACGAGCGGAACTGTCACCGCAAATAATCTGGGCTGAAAAATAAGGAATGAGTTTATGCTTAGCAAGGAAGCATATATAAAAGTGTGATACTATGCTATTATATGCAATTTGAAAATCATTTAATTCTTAATGGTACACTAAGTTTTAGGAAGGATACTATAGTCGGCTAGGAAACCAGATATAGTATGAGAGGTACTTTGAAGTACCTGTCGTGTCCCAATTCCTAGTTCTGACTATAGGGATGCAGACGATTCATAATTTATGCTACAAAATAATACTCAATCAAATAAATAATTTCATATTAAATAACAAATAATCCAAATACGAATATTTCATCAATTAAATTCAATCAATTAAATCAATAATTCGGTAAATCCTTATGAACCAATATAACAAAACAATAAGTCGGTAAATCATATCAATCGGTAGAGACGGTTAATACTAGGAGACTCATGCATAAGTAGATTTGGCAGTTGGTATAGGAATCAAGCATACCCAAAATTGGGCCAGGAATCCATCCCTAAGCTGTTCCTATCAGTAACAATGGTCATTGCTTAACGGTCTACAGTGTACATTGCGCATATGATAACTGTGGGCCTGCGAACTTGCCCCAAATGTCTCACAGTCAATTTGATATTATTCAGTATCGGTAATGCATGGTCATCAAGGATGATCAATCTCAAAATCCATTTAATTCAGTTAACAATAAAATCAATAAATAAAAACAATCATTTAAATAAATTATCTTCAATCAATCCTTAATGGTAAAAATAAATATTCTTTATAAGTAAGAGTCAATAAATCAATATATATAATTTAAAATAATTTAACTAATATTCAGAAAAATATACCACGTGCAATAAAATTTTAATTATCAACATATATAGACACATTTAAGTGATAAATTTAGGTAAGAATTTCTAAAGTATCGGTGGGATGGAAATTAGATAAATTTCACGAAAATTTGACGGTGTGACGGTTAGGCTTATCCTAACCCCTTGCATAAAATTCACGATTTTTATATATTTTCAAATCCACCAATTTCCCGTGCAAGCACAGTATTTTCCTAACAACTTCCATATACATTCTTTACCTTATTTACTGTGCTGTATGGAAATCCAATAGCACCACTCCCGTAACCTTATTCCTCTGAATTGAAAGCTGCAAATAATATCAAATTATATTTAAATTCAACATCCCACTTGTAAAATATTATTGTACTCATTTATATTTCCTTATTTAAATTCCTACCTAAATTTCATCCATTAATAAAATGTAATTATCATAAAATGGATATCCATTATCCAAACCGGTTTCACCTACTAATCTCCTAACATTAATACTTTATATTGTGTCAACTAAACCATAGAGAAGTAACATGAAAGTTACTAAATATAGCTTGGCCGATTACTTCCCTTCACTCTCAAATGATCATTCTTCCATTATAATTTCATCCATAAGCTTCATTCAACTCTTTCATAATTTCTACAACCATTAATTATATAAAACCAAAGAAATTCGAAGCCCCTTCAATCCAAACCATAAGGTTCCTAATGCTAACATTATCCTTTTTCCAATTTTAAGTCCATGCTTCCACTTTGTTCATATTATGTAATTGCTTCACAATTTCCATGCATCAAAATTCACCATACATCCACAATTCCAAGCTTGGTCGAAACTACCCTAAATGTCAAATTCTTGGTTTTACATTAATTCAAGTTATGGCCAAGTGTATTTATTCACAACTTCAATTTCCTCATTACTTATGAAATCAAATCACGTTGAATCCCTCTTGAACCGTCCATAGCCAAAACCTATGAAATCCCCAAATTCATGTAATTTCATTATGTTTGTAAAGTGTTCTAGCTGAAAGGAATTAAATAAATATGAAGTTTTGATGTATGAATGATGTATGGAACATGTAAGAAATAAATATAATTGAAAGTCAAGTAGTCAATAAATAAATTCTGATATTGTAATAATATGGAGGTATGAGAAAAGAAACTAATATAAGATTTTTGGTAATTAAATAGGTATGAGTCATATGGAAGAGCAAGTAAATTGATGGTCAAATGGTCAAATGTCAAAGGGATGTTAATGGATGAGATGATGATAGGATAAAGAAGCATTTAATGCAATTGTGCATAGTCATCATTCCCATAAGCCATCACCCCACGACAGCTTCTTTTCCCTTCCCTCTCGTTCCCTCTCCAAGTTTTCGTAAGTTTCCATTTTTATCACCTTGACAAACCACCATCATACTTCATCGATTCGTTAAGCTTGTTGAATGAAAAATGATCCTTGTCACTAGACTAAGCGATATCCAAAGTTTGGTGGATTGAATCCAAGTATCGGAGGAGATCTTAAAATCTGAAATTTTGGTCACTAGCAAAGGTAAGAGAAGAGATGGAGTTAGTCAATTTCGTTCGTAGTTTGGAGTTCTATTGAATTGGTATAGCATGTGTATGATGATTGTTTAAAGGTTTGCTTTGATATGATGATTTCAAATTTGAAGAAGTGAAAGGCTAGGGTTGGTGAACCAAGCGATTTCGTGTTCTCGAAGTAATCCAGGTAAGGAATTTTTGTAACGGACGTAGGGTGGCTATGTCCGAATATTTTGATGTATTTTAAATGTCTTTTGGGATGAATCAAAATTTGATTTTATGCAAGAAAAGTTACCTCTTGGGTTTTACTCCTAGTGGCAATTAGGCTAGGAGCAGCCAACTGCTTTAAGTAGCAGCCAACTGCCTAGAGACAACCAAAGCAAAGTTTTTCGAAAATTGAGACAAACCAGTCGACTGCTAATTTTTTAGTATGAATTCTGTTTCGAACTAGTCAACTGTTATATAAGATAGTCGATTGCTATTTGCTAAAATGCATGCTGTTTCAAAACCAGCTGACTGCCCATGTGGACCAGTCGACTGCTATGTTTCCAAAAGCATTCTGTTTCAAAAAACCGTCGACTACTATATAACCAGTGGATTGCCATTTCTTAAAAAGCATTTTGTTTAAAAACAAGTGGACTACTATATGAACCAGTTGACTGCCCGCAAGTGTTTTCAAAAAATAAAATATCGAAATTTTAAATGAAAATATTTCGATAAATGAAAATATGAAGCAGCAGCCGACTGCCTTGTATGAAAAGAAGGTTTCAAAGCCTATTTCAAGAAAGTATAAAGGTCATAGCAAATAGCTATATGGCCAATGTTTTGAGACTATGAAGTACTTAATGATTATGCACTTCTGTATATGTTCATGGCTAAGGAGCTCTAGTCCAGCCCTCAGTGCTACAGATGTCACTTGACTAGTGTTCACTGTAGCCACCGACGTTTGGCCAAATTGTCTCTGTTATGTAGAATTGGAAGAACTGAAGAAGCAGTTTCAGGAGTTACTGGATAAGGGATTCATACGACCCAGTGTATCCATTTGGGGTGCTTTTGTGCTTTTTGTTCGGAAGAAAGACGGTAGTATGAGATTGTGTATAGACTACCAATGGCTGCATAATGTGATGATCAAGAACAAGTACCCTCTTCCCAAGATTGACGACCTCTTTGATCAGTTTAAAGGTGCACAAGTCTTTTCCAAGATAGACTTGAGGTTCGGATATCACCAATTGAAGATCCGAAGTGAAGATATCCCTAAGACTGCATTCAAGACACGGTATGGTCACTGTGAATTCCTAGTGATGCCGTTTGGATTAACCAATGCACCTGCAGCATTTTTGAACTTGATGAATGATGTGTTCAAACAGAACTTGGACCAGTTTGTCATTGTCTTTATTGATGACATATTGGTGTACTCGAGGTCTCGAGAAGAGCATAAGCAGCATTTGAGGATAGTTTTGCAAACCCTTAGAGATCGAGGATTGTATGCCTAGCTAAGTAAGTCTGATTTCTGGCTAAATCATATCTCCTTTTTAGGTCATGTTATCAGTAAAGATGGAGTTTCGGTTGATCCATCGAAGATTGAAGCGGCGGTTCAATGGGAGAGACCAAAAATCGTGACAGAGATTAGGAGTTTCTTGGGTCTAGCTGGCTACTATCGACGATTTGTAGAGGGTTTCTCGAAGTTAGCTGCTCCATTAACGCGCTTGATGCGTAAAGAGGTGAAATATGAGTGGAATGATGCTTGTGAGTGTAGCTTCCAAGAGTTGAAGAGCAGGCTGACGACGGCACCTATCCTCACCAATCCTAGTGGTTCAGGAGCATTTGCGGTGTATAGTGATGCCTCAGGGCAAGGTTTGGGATGTGTACTAATGCAGCATGGTAAGGTGGTGGCCTATGGTTCTAGACAATTAAAGGACCATGAGAAGAACTACCCGACTCACGATTTGGAGTTAGCTGCAATAGTGTTTGCTCTGAAGATATGGAGGCATTACTTGTATGGTGAGAGATTTCAGATTTTTACGGATCATAAAAGTCTGAAATACTTATTTTCTCAGAGAGAATTGAACATGAGGCAAAAAAGATGGCTCGAGCTTTTGAAGGACTATGATTGTGAGATCCTATACCACCCGGGAAAAGCTAATGTGGTGGCGGATGCTCTGAGCCGGAAGCATGTAGGAATAGTAGCCTATATGATGGTGAAAGAGTATGAATTGATTGAGCAGTTTGCAAGCCTCAACCTTAATGTTATGCTTAATGAGCAATTTGGAATGATGGCTAGTTTGAGAATTGAGCCAGAGTTGATGGACAGAATCCGAATTGCTCAGAAGGAAGATGATCAATGTATTAAGGCTATGAGTTAGCTTCAATCAGGTATGACCTCAGAGTTCAATATGAGTAGTGATGGAATTTTGAGATTTAATAACCGTATATGTGTCCCTAATGATGATGAGTTAAGAAAGTTGATTTTGACTGAAGCACATGCCACTAAGTACATGTTGCATTCAAGAAATACGAAGATGTATCATAATCTTCGCAAGGTGTATTGGTGGACTGGCATGAAGAGAGACATAACTGAGTTTGTGGCGAAATGTAGTCAACAAGTTAAGGTAGGGCACCAAAGGCCAGTAGGATTGTTACACCCTCTACCTATACCTATGTGGAAATGGAGCACATTACGATGGATTTCATTATGGGATTGCCCAGGACCAAGAAGAATCATGATGGTATTTGGGTGATCATGGATAGACTATTTAAGTCAGCTCACTTCCTACCTATGAAGTCTACAGACACACTTAGTACCTTAGCATACTTATATGTAAGAGAAGTTGTAAGACTACACGGTGTTCTAGTGAGCATCACATCCGATAGAGATTCCAGGTTATACTTCTCACTTTTAGGAGCACTTTCAAGAAGCCATGGGATCTAAGTTGAATTTTAGCACGGCTTTTCATCCGCAGACTGATGGACAGTCCGAGCGCATGATTCAGATGCTCGAGGATATGTTAAGAGCCTGTGCTATGGATTTTAAAGGCTCCTGGGATGACCATCTGCCATTGGTTGAGTTTGCATATAATAATAGCTATCACTCAAGCATCGGGATGACACCATATGAAGCTTTATATGGTAGAAGGCGTCGATCTTCGATTAGGTGGGAAGAAGTGGGTGAACATAGTTGTTGACTCCAGATTTAGTCGAGCAAGCATCTGAGGATGTTAAGTTGATTTGTCAAAGAATCAAGACAGCTCAGAGTCGAAAAAAGAGCTATGCGGATGCTCGACGAAGACCACTTGAGTTTTTGGTTGGAGATTTTGTGTTCTTGAAAGTTTCTCCATCCAAAGGGATCATGAGATTTGGCCGACGAGGTAAGCTGACTCCTCACTACATCGGTCCATTTGAGGTCTTAGATCGAATTAGTGATGTTGCCTATAGGTTGGCATTACCTCCAGAGCTATTGAGAGTGCATAATATGTTTCATGTATCGATGCTTTGGAAGCATAATTCGGATCCGTCCCATGTCATAGAGTATGAGCCCTTAGAGATAAGGGAAGACATGAGTTATGTAGAAAAGCCGATTCGGATTGTGGAAAGAAAAGTGAAAGTTTTGAGGTCTAAGACGATCCTACTAGTTAAAGTTCTCTGGCAATACCATACGACGGAAGAAGCTACATGGGAGCTAGAGAGCTTGATGAAGGAGGGATATTCGGAGTTGTTTACTTGATAACCCGATTTGAATTTGGAGGACCAAATTCTCTAAGGTGGGAAGGATGTGAAATCCCTAAATTCATGTAATTTCATTATGTTTGTAAAGTGTTCCAGCTGAAAGGAATTAAATAAATATGAAGTTTTGATGTATGAATGATGTATGGAACATGTAAGAAATAAATATAATTGAAAGTCAAGTAGTCAATAAATAAATTCTGATATTGTAATAATATGGAGGTGTGAGAAAAGAAACTAATATAAGATTTTTGGTAATTAAATAGGTATGAGTCATATGGAAGAGGAAGTAAATTGATGGTCAAATGGTCAAATGTCAAAGGGATCTTAATAGCTGAGATGATGATGGGATAAAGAAGCATTTAATGCAATTGTGCATAGTCATGATCCCTATCAGCCATCACCCAACGACAACTTCTTTTCCCTTCCCTCTCGTTCCCTCTCCAAGTTTCCATAAGTTTCCATTTTTATCACCTCGACAAACCACCATCATACATCATCAATTCATTAAGCTTGTCGAACGAAAAATGATCCTTGTCACTAGACTAAGCGATATCCGAAGTTTGGTGGATTGAATCCAAGTATCGGAGGAGATCTCAAAATCTGAAATTTTGGTCACTAGCAAAGGTTAGAGAAGAGATGGAGTTAGTAAATTTCGTTCGTAGTTTGGAGTTATATTGAATTCGTATAGCATGTGTATGATGATTGTTTAAAGGTTTGCTTTGATATGATGATTTCATATTTGAAGAAGTGAAAGGCTAGGGTTGGTGAACCAAGCGATTTCGTGTTCTCGAAGTAATCGAGGTAAGGAATTTATGTAACGGACGTAGGGTGGCTATGTTCGCATATTTTGATGTATTTTAAATGTCTTTTGGGATGAATCAAAAGTTGATTTTATGCAGGAAAAGTTACCTCTCGGGTTTTACTCCTAGTGCCAATTAGGCTAAGAGCAGCCGACTGCCTAGAGACACCAAAGCGAAGTTTTTCGAAAATTGAGACAAACTAGTCGACTGTTATGTAAGCCAGTCGACTGCTAATTTCCCAGTATGCATTTTGTTTCAAACCAGTCACCTGGTATATGGGACAGTTGATTGCTATTTGTTAAAATGCATTCTGTTTCAAAACCAGCCAACTACCCATGTGGACTAGTTGACTGCTATGTTTCCAGAAGCATTCTGTTTCAAAAACAGTCGACTGCTATATGACAAGTCGACTGTCATTTCTTAAGAAGCATTCTATTTGAAAACCAGTCGACTACTACATGAACCAGTCGACTGCCCCCATGTGTTTTCATAAAATAAAATATCAGAATTTTAAATGAAAATAATTTCGATAAACGAAAATATGAAGCAGCAGCCGACTGCCCTATGAGGCTAGTTGACTGCCTTGTATGAAAAGAAGATTTCAAAGCCTATTTCAAGAAAGTATAAAGGTCATAGCAAATAACTATATGACCAATGTTTTGAGACTGTGAAGTACTTAATGATTATGCACTTCTGTATATGTTCATGGCTGAGGAGCTCTAGTCCAGCCCTCAGTGCTACAGATGTCACATGACTAGTGTTCACTGTAGCCACCGACGTTTGGCCAAATTGTCTCTGTTATGTATATATTGGCTAGGGGAGGATTCCTGACTCCTACGGGAGTACGCCACATGATTCAGTGCATAATTCTGACGAATGCGATAGTCTCTTTGATATTTAAAAGTTATATGATGTATGTTTTGGAAGTAAGAATATGATGTATGTTTTGAAGTAAGAATATGATGCATGTTTTGAATAAGTATATGAAGTATGCCATTTTAAAGAAACATATAAAGTATGTTTGCCTATACCATTTGAAAGAAATATGCATGGTTGCAAACTATACATGAAAGAAGTACATGATGCATGCTTTATAATGATTTACATGACATTATAGAGCCAAGCAGGAAAACTACATATAGAGGCATAGTACGCTCTTTTACATACTTTTCTTACTGAGCGTAAACTCACCCTTTTACGAACATTTTTCCTACAGATTATCTGAAGTGAACCCCGCTCCAAATAGAGGAGCTTGCTTTTGAGATTTTCAGAGTGTACCTTCGTGATACTCTTCCCAGTTAGTATTGAAGGTATACTTATGTACATATGTAAAGTAAATTGTTGTTCAGCTATGGTACAGTACAAGTAACATTTATGTATATAAGATGTCGGGGATTTAAGTTAAGAATGATGTGTAAGATCCTATGGTAAGGATATATATATATATATATATATATATCACGATTCTGTTTATTGAAAATAAATTGATCATATTGAGCTATTAGATATTAAGCTTAAGAAGAAGAAGAATGAATGACATTAATGAACTAAATCGAATCAAGTTGTATAAGATAATAAGGAAAAAGTTAGATGGTAAGACGTAGTGACGGGGACGTCACAAAACCCCCAATCTTTCTTACACTTAGTTTCATGTAAATCTAAGGCCATAATCATGTGATTCACGCTCAGAGCAATACCAAAACAATGATTAAGCTTCCTTACCCAAAGAACCGAACATTATGGCAGTAAATTCACCTCCCAACACTCAGTTTTAGCCCTCAAAATTACCAGCTATCAACAGCCCATGAAGAGAGGAACAACTTTCATTGAATGAGGTTTTTGATTTAGTGAAGATAGAACATGGTTTTACAAGGAAGACATAGGTGTAAAAATGGAGGAGACAAAAACAGGGGAGTTGGTTGGAGAAGATGAGAAATTTTGTTAAAAAAGTCTTATTTTTACGTTATTTTATTCATAAAAATCTGCCCATTTAAATAGAAGGCTTAATAGCCAAATAGACCCTCAACCTTTGGCATAAAATGGAATTAAGCTTTCAACGTTTTATCTCGTGAAAATCAGTCCATAAATTTTTATTTCATTGTAAATAAACCCTCAACCTTTTAAAATTATGCAATTAAGTCCAAATCTGTCAAATGACACTAACTGCCGTTTAGACATCTAATGTGAAAGTTGATGTGGATAGCTTAGTTGGCTATCATGTCATTTAACAGATTTAGACTTAATTGCATAATTTTAAAAGGTTGATGGTTTATTTACAATGAAATAAAAGTTTATGGACTGATTTTTACGCGATAAAACGTTGAAAGATTAATTCCATTTTATGGCAAAGGTTGAGGGTTTATTTGGCTATTAAGCCTAAATAGAATTACTAATTTCCCTTTAATTTCTACTTATTCTCAAGTTTGCCACTCAATAGTTTATTATTTTTCAAAATTTCAGATTTAAGTTATTAATTTTAATAAATTATATTTATTTAGCTCAAATTAAGTCTATTATTGACTTAATATAAGGTTTGATTAATATCCCATGCAAAATGACTTAAATACCCTTCACAATTCTATTAATTCCAATTCTATCCAAACATTATTTTAATATTTTTATTTTTCAGATTTTACATTTTATTTTCATTATTTTCATATATTTAGGTTAAATATGATTAAAGGTTGATTATTGAGGTGGTTTGACTGGCCATGGTAGTGAAATTACCTAACTACCCCTTATCGACAGCTTTTGCTTCATTCATGCAATTTAGTTCATAGGCTGGATCCATGGGAAACATTTTTATGAGAGGATTTTCTTATGTCAGTCTGTGGATCCAAATTCAATTTGATTTGACCATTATTTAGAAAAATCTTTTCGAGGTATGGATATGATCGTCATTTTTAAATTTGTTGGACTTAAACTAAAGTATGCTATAGAATAAGAATTTCAAGAAATAATTTTCTTACTGTTTAGGTATTTTGAACTCAACTTTCACATTTTGGCACTTCAGAAGTCACCCGGAATAAGGCTTATGCTGTGGGGCCCACTTAACCATTTCCCCGACACCTACAAAATTCATGCGAAGAAATTGTGATAATTAAAGTTAATATTCTAACTTAACTATTAAGTAGGTGTACGAAAAATAGAAAATTAGGGATTTCACACATAAAGTTTTTTCTCATAAATAGAAAGTTTATGATGTTTATGTGAAAAAGACTTGCTGATAAAAGCTATGGGATGGCAGTTTTGCATGAGTACAACACCAATTCCAACATTTGAGGCATCTGTCTCTACCATAAAGGGTTGAGAAAAATTAGGTTAAAACAATTTGGGTAGTGAGATCAAAGAATCCTTGAGTGACAAAAAAAGATTTAATAGCCTTAGTAGACCACTTAAATTGATTTTTCTTGAGTAATTGAGTTAATGATCTTCTTATAAGACCATAATTTCTTATGAATCTTCTGTAATAGCCAACTAAACCATGAAAATCGCACAATTGGCTTATTTTTTTTGGTTGTGGCCATCATTGGATTGCTTTTATCTTCTCAGGATCTGTTGCCACTCCTTTAACCAAGATGAAATGACCTAAGAACTCCACTGATGGTTGTACAAAACAAGATTTACTTCTTTTGGCATATAAGGAGTGCTGCTGCACTAATTGAAAAGTACATGAAGATGTTGTAAATGTTCCTGCAATGACCTGCTGTAAACTAAGATAAGCATCATCATCATCATCATCATCATCATCAGAGCCTTTTGTAGACACCCCATTTTGTCCGGGGTCTTTTAATGTTATTGGGCCTATTGGATTTGATAATTAGAAGATGAATTTAATTTTTTGTATTACTATCTTGTTTATTATTAAAAAAATAAAAAAAATAAAAAATAATAATAATAAAAAATAAAAATGAAAAAATAGAACAAAAATAACAAGAAATAAAGTGATCAAAGAAGGAAAACTTGACAAAATAAAAAAAATAAAAAATCAGAATCTTAAAACAAAAGCAAAGCCAAAAATTTAAAAATCAAAATCAATAAGTGAATCAAGTGAGAATCAATAAAGATACAAGTCAAACTCAAATTTGTGCATGGATGGAAAGGAAATAAAATGGGTTTTATTACCCGTATCAAAGAAAGGAAAGAAAATTAAATAAAAAGAGACAAACACATATATTAAAGGGAGAGAACTAGGGTTAAAGGAGGACAACCTTGAAAACCCTAGAAAACCTTGAAAAAAGAAAGATATAAAGCAGACGACAAAAAGAAAGAATGGGAGAAGGAAAAGAAAAACCCTAAAAAAATTTCTACTCCTCTTGGTCACCAAAGCTGCCATCCGCCAACAGGATCCTTATGGTCTGCCTCTTCTACATCTCAACCATCATCACTGCTGCATCCCGGTGGCTGCTGCTACTGCATCCTCACTGCTTTGCATCATCGCCACCCTTGAGTTGCAGCAGCACCATTGAGCCAAGCATCTGTCTTACACTGTCCTAAGCCAAGACACGGCTCCAAGCCCTGCCACCTTCACCTAATCTAGCTGTTTTTCTACCTTACTGACCTATTGTGTCGTGC
Organism: Heritiera littoralis; assembly: GCA_031772115.1. Taxonomy (NCBI): domain Eukaryota; kingdom Viridiplantae; phylum Streptophyta; class Magnoliopsida; order Malvales; family Malvaceae; genus Heritiera; species Heritiera littoralis. The sequence goes on along the minus strand of JAPDPK010000168.1, from coordinate 799,230 downwards.
TTACGGCCTCACCACTCTTTTGCATCCTCATCGCCGCTGTTATCCCGAGCTCACCGCCACTTTCTGCACGCCTCCATCTTTGCTGCTACTGCACCAGCACCTCTCATCCTGCACCATTGGCCCGTTCATCATTTGCATCGCTACTGTCGCTACACACCATCGCCAAGCTTGCTCCATGTTGCCTGTGCCTCGTATTGCTCCACACCACCAAGCTCGCACCATATCGTCCCTGTTTGCGCAGTCCACACCTCCTTGCTGTAGCCGTGATCTTTGCTGTCGTTCTCTGCATCTGAGCATAGTTTGTATCTAGCTGATCGTTGCTGTAGTTTAGAACGTGGAGGTGCAACTGGAACCAAACGTGAAGAACAATAGCTTCAGGCCATTGCTGTTGACTTGAGGAGCTGTATAGCTTGTTGAAGCTGTTGAATCTTTGAAGCAAAACAGGACAACACTTGGAACAGAAGCCGCTGTAAAAGAAGAAGTTAGAACCATGTGTAAAGGAAGTAACAAAATCGTGCGGTTTGCTTTAGAACAGGAGCAGTGCCGGTAATTTGAAGTTGAGAAAGAAGGAACGAAATAGGAGGAAAGAAAAAAAGAAAGACGAGAGAAAAGAAAGGTAAAAAAGAAAGAAGAAAAGTATTTTTTTATTTATTATTTATTTTTATTAATATTATTTTCATTTGCTTGTTTGATTTTCAAATTTAGATCAATAATATTTATTTGAATTAATAATTAATCAAGTTAATAAATTAGGATAATGTTTGATTAAATTGATTAAGTAAATTAGGATTTAATAATTTAATTGGCAAGATAAGTATAGTTAATTTAGGTGTGGTAATTTGTATGATATTGGATGTGATTTTAAAGAATTAATTTATAGGATGATTTTTTAATTTAATTTCCATGATATAATCTGCATAATAAGATAGAATAATATTGGTGTGATTTTAGGAGTTGATTTGTATGATCTAATTAATGACATGATTTAGTAGGATGTAAGCATGACATGATTTTCAAAGTTAGTTTATATGATTTAATTAGTTGATATGATTTAATGGTTTTAGGAATTAATTTGCATGATTTAATTTGTATGATCTAATTAACGAGATGACTTAGTAAGATTTTTTATTTAGCGTGACATGTATTTTATTTTATAGCAATTAGAAGAATATTAGCAAAGCATAAAAATGAGGTTAAATATCCTTAAGAAATATTAATTAATTATTAAATATTAATATGGATTATACCGATGATGACATTTTGAGAAAGTCAATTGAGACATCTTAAAAATGTCTAGGTGAGAGGATTCTCCCTTAAGTTGAGCCAAAATGATGGGATACTTTTGGGAGAATTTTCAATAAAATATAATTCATATTTATTTTAAGATAAAATAAATGAAACGAATAAAAATTAATTAGTAAAGACTAAAATTAAAAGAGCATAAATAAAAATAATAGACAAATAAAAAGGATAATAAATTAGAAATAAGAATTAGATTAAGAATTAGATTTTATAGAATACGTGTGAATTGTACCGATGATGAAATTTCAAGAAAGTCTATCGAGACTCCTTGAAATTTCTAGGTGAGAGGATTCTTCCTTAAGTTGAGCCAAATCGATGGAATACTTTTGGGAGAATTTTCAATAAAATATAATTCATATTTATTTTAAGATTAAAATAAATATAAATAAATAAAATGAACAAAATATAAATTAGATAAAGACTACGCTTAAATAAATATGAATAAAAATTAGATAAATAAACGAATGAATAAATAAATAAATAAATAAATGTGACATGAAGACAAGATTATAATAAAAATAAAATAAGAAATAAGTATGAATTATGCCGATGATGAAATTTCAAGAAAGTCAATTGAGACTCCTTGGAAATTTCTAGGTGAAAAGATTTCTTTTAAGCCGAGCCAAATTGATGGGACGCTTTTAAAAAAATCTTTAATAAACCATGATTCATATTTATTCTCTAAATAAATAAAATAAATAAATAAAATATATAGATAAATATAATATGAAATAAGATTAAAAAAATATAGAGATTAATATGGAGTCAAAATTAGAGCCAAAGTTAGAAAGAATAAGATTTTCATAAATTATTTAATTGATCCGACGATGGAATTCAAGAAAGTCAATCGAGACTCCTTGAACATCTTAAGGTGAGGGAGATTTTTAAGATTGGAGCCAAATTGATGGAAAAATCTTAGAAATATTCCCAATATATACGCATATCGAAATTAATATAAACACAAGGCAAATTGTAAAGATAACCTAAAACTAGTTGGTACCATTTTAGGATGGGCGTTGTAGGGGTGCTAATCCTTCCCTACACGTAACCGTACTCCCGAACCCTAGTATCTTTGAACGTAGACCAAGCCTTATCCTTAGTTTGAATAGGTGACCAATCACACCTAGGTTAGAATGGTTGGTGGCGACTCCATGTCTTTGTGTCTAGCTATTAGGTTTACTCCAAAAGCCTAGTACGTTATGACACCTTTATCTCAAGAGATTAGGGTAGGCTATATGAACCAATATTTGAATTCACGTTAGATCGTCCATATGTATTCTCTTCCTCCACACATTCCTATCCAAGGCCATGTGTTCATCCAACTTTAATACCTTCATATCTTTCTCAATTACTTCTTTCCAAGTCTTTTTCGGTCTTCCTCTAGTATTAACCCTTCTCTCAACATTCATAGTGTCATTCTCTTAACTGGAGTATCTACAGTCTATGTCATACGTGTCCAAACCAATGTAAACGACTTTCACATATCTTGTCTTCAACAAGTACCGTTCCAACCATCTTACGAATATCTTCGTTTCTCATTCTATCCTTTGTTTGTATATCCACATATCCCTGCAACATTCACATTTTTATTACACTCATCTTTTGTATATGCAGTCTCTTAGTTGTCCAACATTCACTACCATATAACAACATTGTTCCAACAACTGTTCTATAAAACTTGCCTTTCAACCATATAAGGATTCCTTTATTGCACAACACTCCTTTAGTACTTCTCCACTTACTCGATCCAGCTTGGATTCTATAGTCATATCACCATCAATCTCTCCATCCATCTGTACTATCGACCCTAGATATCGAAAATGGTCCCGCTTAGGTATTGCCATCTCATCTAACGACATTATGCTCTCACACTTGGTTTGAACTGAATTTACACTTCATGTATTCAGTCTTCACTCTACTTAGTTTAAATCCTCTTGATTATAACGTTTGTCTCCATAATTCCAACTTTGCATTGATCTCTGCTCTAGTGTTTGCACATTGGACAATATCATCTGCAAACATCATACACCAAGGCACCTTATCGTGGATGGATTTTGTCAGTTCATCCATAACTACCACAAACAAGAATGGACTTAATGCTGACCCTTGGTGTAATCCCACTGTGATAGGAAACTCACTTGTTTACCCTCCACATATCCTCACATATGTCCTTGCATCTCCATACATATCCTTAATTAGTTCAATATATTTCAAAGGAACTATTTTCTTCATTAAAGACCACCATAATACCTCTCTAGGCACTTTATCATATGCTTTCTCCAAATTTATAAAAACTATATGGAGATCTTTACCTAGTACTCGACAGCGCTTCATAAGTTATCCAAGCAAATATATTGACTCCATAATTGATCGACCAGGCATAAAACCAAATTATATTCTCCGATATCTTTACATTTTTCCTTATTTACCGTTCTATTACTCTCTCCCATAGTTTCATCGTGTGACTCATCAATTTTATGCCTTGGTCATTGGTGTAATTTTGAATATCTCCCTTGTTCTTATAAAGAGGTATCGAGACACTCTTCTTCCATTCCTCAGGAATTTTGTTGCTGCGCCAAATCTTTCTAAAAAGATTTGTCAACCACCGAACTCCTACATCTCTAAGGCATTTCTAAACTTCAATTGGAATGTCATCAGGTCTAATAGCTTTTTCGGTCTTCATCCTTTTTAGTGCCTTTTTTACCTCTGTCTCTTTGATTCCATGCATAAAGCATCGATTCAAATCCTCGAGAGGCAACGAGATATTATCCAAATTTTTATTTTGTCTGTTATTAAATAATTTGTCAAAATAATCTCACAATTTGTCTTTCATGTCATTATTCTTAATGAGAGTTCTTTGATACTCATCCTTAATACATTTCATAACTCTTAGGTCACGAATCCTCCTTTCTCTTGCTCGCACTAATCTATATATCTTTTTCTCTCCCTCTATTGTGTTCAACTTTTCGTAAATCTCTTTCACTACCTTCGCCTTAGCTTCTGCCACAACCTTTTTTGCCTCCTTTCTAGTTAACTTATATTCCATATCTTTTGTGTTGTTCTTCTTCAAAGCCTTGTAACACTCCGCTTAGTCTTTATAGTGTGTTTTACTGTTGAGTCCACTACGTTGTGTCTTTTCTAGTCGGTACTCTTCCATTTGATACTCCTAGTGTCTCCTTGCCCACCTCTTGAATGCATTTTACCATATTGTTCCTTAATACATTTGGGTTCTCTTCTATTGTCCAATCCTTTTTTTGAATCCAACTATCTCTACATATTGTATGACAATCTTCTTTTAGCTTCCATTATCGAATCCTTTCAGTTCCTTTTTGTTGGTTCTTTTAATGTTATTTATGTATCTTTATATCTAGGATTAAGAGTTTATGTTGTGTGATAACACTCTCAATTGGGATAATCTTACAGTCTAGACATCTACGTTTATCCCTACTCTTAGTTAAAAAGAAATCTATCTGACTTGCTCTTGGTCTACTTCTAAAGGTTATAAGATGAGAATCTCTCTTCCTAAACAGTGTGCTTACTGTGATTAGGTCATAGGATAAAGCAAAATCTAAGATAGCATCCCCACCCTCATTTCTTAACTAAAACCTCTATGTACGCTCTCAAAACCCTCTATACTTTACCTGCATGTCCATTAAGATCGCCATTAATAAAAAGGTTTTCACTTAAAGGCACTTCTTGAACTACCTTATTACTAACCTCAAGTTCCATCTGGGGTGCATACGCGCTAATGACATTAACACCTCTTCTCTTAGAACTAACTTAACTAAAATAATCCTATCCCCTAGTCTCCTAATCTTTACAACATCATTATGGTACTATTTATCTATAATGATACCTACGCCATTTCAATCTCTTACACTGTGTACTAAAGCTTATATTGCCAAGGTGCTATCTCCTAGCCTTTTCCAAACCCATTTGATCCCTTAAAGACAAAAGATGTTAACCCTCATCCTACTTATAATCTCACAAACCTCAACTAACTTTCCATTAAGCGTACCTATATTCCAAGATCCTAATCTAAACTAATGGTTATGGATAACTTCTTTACCCACCCCCGTCCATTATGGTGTGGGAACTTTTGCCTATTTAACACCACATCCAGACGTTGATGTGACATGTTGCTTCTGGGTGATAGCCTAGCAACCCTTACCCACTCTTCCTTACACTTGGGCTTCGATATAGCACGTCATTGAGTAGGGGATGCTCCAACGGTGTTCTGATATTGTTTCATTTCATGCGATTGGACTAGTTTTTAGGGCTGGTTGTCCAAACCTACCGCCACCTCTCCTTTATCTGGGGTTGGGACCGGCTACGTTAACTCACACAGGTAGAGTTCTATTGTAAACTAAGATATCATTAAAAAAAGACAAGTATGAAACTTCTTAAGTAGGGTCTAAAAATGTCATTTATTAGAGATTGAAATGTGGAAGGGGCATTTGTTAACCCAAATGGCATCACTAAAAACTCATATGTCCACTATGAATCCTAAGTGCAATTTATGGATGTCTACAAGGAATATTTTGATTTGATGATAACCAAACCTCAAATCCAACTTTGAGGACATCATGGCTCCATGTAGTTCATCTAAGAGTTCCTTAACGATCAGAATAAGGTATTTATCATTGATTGTTCCCTTGTTAAACTCTCTATAATCAATGCATATCTGTCATGTACTATCCTTTTTCTTCACCAAAATGATTGGAGAGGAGAATGGACTTCATTAGGTTGAATTAGTTTTGTTGCCAATAACTCCTGTGTCATTTTCTCCATAATATCTTTTTGTAAGACAAAATGCATATAGGGTCTAATGTTAACAACATCAAATCCCTCATTAAGAGGAATTTTGTGGTCATGATTTTTGTTGAGAGTCAATTGAGTAGGTTCCATGAAAAAAAATTCATACAACTTCTATATAAAATTTGGAATTAGTTCCCCATCGCTGGCATTTAATTTATGTAACTGTAAACTACATATAATATCTTTCTGTAAGACAAAATGCATATAGGGTCTAATGTTAACAACATCAAATCCCTCTTTAAGAGGAATTTTGTGGTCGTGATTTTTGTTAGGAGTCAATTGAGTAGGTTCCATGAAAACAAATTCATACAACTTCTATATAAAATCTAGAACTTATTCCTCATGGCTGGCATTTAATTTATGTAACTATAAACTACATATTTGTATTAATGAACAATTAAGAGAAGTAGCTAATAATCTATCAAATTGTTTACTAGTAATTCCAGTAACAATTTTTAGCTCAACAGACCCTAAGCTTCCTCTCAAGACACGCCTTTTTCCTTTGATTTCAAAATCCATTTTAACTTGTTTGAATTCCCGTTTAATCTCCTTAATGTTTCCAACCACTAGACACTAAGGACTATATCACAACTACCTAATGGTAATAACAATACATCTGTAATAAAGGTAATGCCATGTAAATGCCAAGTAAATCCTGTACAAATTTATACATAGGCCGGACTATCACCATTAGCAACATTTACCCTTATAAGGCCAATTTCACAAATCTCACAACCTAATTTCTTAGTTGCATCAATGTCTAAGAAATATGTGTGTTGCTTGAGTCAATTGAAATTTGAAGAGGTTTCTTCTTTACAAACACAGTAATCCTTATTGTTTTATAACTTGTTCACACACCACTAATTACATGAAAAGAAATATGAGGATTAGGAATCTCTACCTCTTCATTCACTATTTCATCCACATCTTGCTCCTTAATATCCTCAACAGTCATATCATTTACCTCAATCACATATAACTGCTTCTTTTTACACCTATGTCATTGTACAAATTTTTCATTACATTAAAAACACAACCCCTTTGACTCTCCTATCATCAAAATAAACACTTGTACAAACTTTAGAATTATGGAAAGGTTTGTTTGGTTCTTAGTTATATAGAGGCTTATAGGATGTAATGGCTTAGGAAGAAAAAGTTCTTGGTTGTTTAGTGTTAAGGTTTGTAGAAGTAGGTAATAGGGGTAGCTTTTTAACAGTAAGGATCAACTCTTACTAGATTGATTTTAAAGTTTATTAGTATAACTGGGCTAGAGCATAGGCTTGATCCAAACTATTTGGCATAAACATTCTCACAGTCTGTTAGATAGTATTCTTCATCCTATTCAAAAAAGAAATTTACAGCATAATCTTCCAAAAATTCAACCCTTTCCAAAAGAACCTTAAACTGATCATGGTATGATGAGACTGTAGCTGATTATTTGAGACTTAATAGTTTTGTCATAGGATTATTGCACCCCTTATCTCCAAATCTTTTTTCTAAGGCTTGTACATATTCCTCCCATAGTACTAATGTTGACCCTTTATATTGCATCCAATTTTGATGCAATTGTAAGGCCTTCCCTTCAAGTTGGTAGTAACTAATCTCATATTGGCTTCTGGTGGAGTAGCATCCACCTCAAAGAAATGTTGGCCCTTGTATAACCAACCATTAATAACTTCATTAAATAACTTAAGTAAATCAATCTTGGATTGCCTTGTTGCAAAATAAGCACTTGTGTTTTGAAACAAGCCTTTGTGTGAAGCATTTGTAGAAGCACCATTATTAGCCATGCCTCCACTTCTACCATTCAATTCATAGCTATGTAAATGTTTCATAATCTTCCCTTATTGTAAACTGATAGTAGCAAGTTTAACCTCCTGCATCTGCATTCTATTTTCAAAATTAGTTTCTTGACCACACATCATGTTGATTATTTCCTTCAAACTTTCTTTAATGGATTCTTTGAATTTTCTAAGATCATGGGATCGTGTAATCTCAGCCATTGTAGCTAAGAGTGGCTCTAATGCCAAGAATGATACCAGCAAGAGACTAAGGGTTGAAATTGTACGTGGTATGCAGGAAGAAGAAGAATGATGCCACTAAACCCCTTATTCTAGAATAAATAGAAGAGAAATAATGGAGAATTTAGAGAATTGATTGTAACTTCCATTCATACTTGTAACTACATATTACATTTTCATTTATACAAGAATGAATTATAGTTCCTGCCTCCATCAACTAACAATTAGCAATTATTCAGTAGTTACAACATTTCATGCCCAAATCAACTACTTAATAGCCAGAGTCTAGCTACTAATTAACATAATTGTCATTACTTAGCTCAATCAGCATCAAGACTCTTTAGTAATCATCCATGATAGTAGTATCTAACTCAGCTCTCTACATCCTTGATCAATGCTCCATGTTAGCAACATCCAGCTTAGCTTGATTAATCCTTCACCACATATCATGTTTATGATAGTATTTTATGCTTAATGATACTAAATTTATGAGAAAATTATGTGTTTTTATGTTGACATTATAATAAAGTCAAAAATTTTGTTGTTACTCCATATAAAACATATGCTAAACTTACCACTGCACTGTGTAAAATTGAATTGACTCGGATTTAACTTCTTCTTCTCTTTCATACTTTTGTAAGCAACATCTCATTCAGCAGCCAAACTAAATAAACCTCATTGACAATGGTTGGATAGCAGCAACATTATTTGCAATAATAAAGGGCACGGGGTGGCTTTGGCTGTAAGCTAATTATGTTGCAGCCTGTCGCCTTTTATTCAGTCTTCCTCTTTTATTCTTCTCAAATTTTTTTAATTCATCTTATTTCTCTTTGAAAGGTTTTTCATTTCTTATCTCCCTTATTCACCTAAATATAACAAAGTATTCTTTTGATTTATAGTCCATTGCTATAGGTGATATGGCAAAGCCCAATTACGTTGGGCTGAGGCCCAAAAAACCAAAGAAGCTGCCACGTGGCATAAAACTACTGAACCACGTGGCAACTAACAAGAGATGTCACGGAAGCCCTCATAGTGACATAGGCAATAAACCTTTTCCATCAGCGGGTGAAACTCTGTCGCTTAAGACAGAATAGCTAACGGTCATCAGCGTGCATCCTGTCGCCCAACGTGCATGGCTTCCGTTTATGGTCTCCCGCCAAGCGACAGACCTCTGCCGCTCCCGAGACTGGTGGTGTTTGTGTCGTACTAGGGAACAAATTCGTCTCAAAAAGATGAAATCGCCCTCCTGGTAATTACTCTGTGATATTCGCCTATAAATAGGCCACATGTATTATTTTACTCTCTAATTTTTGGACTCAGGCTTTTACGTTTCCCAATACAGCAAAACCTTTTGCTGACTTAAGCATCGTAGTGTCTACGCAGGGAACCACCCCCTGTGTTCCTCTGACTTTTATTGTTTTTTACAGAAGCTTTCTTGAGACACGTGGAGAGAAGAGACAATGACTACGTCAATAATCATTTATTGTTGTTTTGTGCAAATTTCGTCGGGACTAACTTGGGACATGGTGTTGGAGGTGTTGGAAAGAATGGTGTCGATGACAAGAGCACTTGGAGGGCCGGGTCGGAGTTTGACCCTACCTGGAACACACAAATGGCACAAGGAGGTGCATCTCGTAGTAAAAGAAAGGAAATAGTGGTTGGAGACCTACCTAATTCGTCCCATGCTGAAAGGGATAGAAACCAACTCGCTCTCCCTGTGGACATGAATAAAATGATAGAACAAGTGCTGGAAGAGAAGAAGTTGGTGTCCACAGAAGAGAACCAGAGGAGAAGGATACCATTTAGCGTGGCCATAATGCAGAGACCACTACCCTTAAAGATCAAGATGCCACAGATGACAGTATATACGGGAAAGACGGATCCCTATGATCATATGCAGAACTACGAGGCCCTAATGCTACTACATGGATGGAAGGATGAGACAATGTGTAGGGCCTTTTTGCTCACTCTAACGGGGCATGCCATGAAGTGGTTCAAAAGTTTGCCCGAAGGGTCAATAATTTCTTTGATCAGTTGAGAAATGAGTTCCTTAAGGCTTTCGTGGTGAATAGCCAGAGGAAGAAGGAGCTGACTTATTTGCTCACTGATGAACAAAAGTTATATTCTCGCAAAGTGCACAAATCAAGATAGTATAGCATGCAAATACAAAAGTTGATCCCAATGAGATTTATTAAATTTATTCAATTAAAATTTAACTACTTATGCTCTAAAAATTATGAAAGTCAAATAAAAGAAATTGCCTAAGTATCTAATTAATTACTAAATTAACTAATTAAATTAATTAACCTAATAAAATCAAGAAATTAACCAATAGAGAAAAGCCTAGGAATTTGATTTCACTAATACATTGCAATTTTATGTCTTCAATCTTAAAAATCTCAATTCAATTCTAAGGTTCATTCTTCCTAATATATGATTACTCTGTTTGATGGAAACTATAATCAAATATTTTTAATCATTAAATTATCTATGATGTGTAGCATAACCAATGACTAATAATCCATTAAGAATAGAAGAACATCTAACAAGAACCAAATAAATATTCTAGCTTGATGTATGCATCAAATATTTATTCAATCATTCAAGAGAGCTATATATGGCTTAGCATATGATGTGTACCCTTACCATGTCTCAAACAATCAATTAATTTATATTAAAGGTGGCAAAACAATAACACAAATTAAAAGATTGAATTAATCACAATGAATGATACTAGAATTTAAGAATTGATCAATTAATCATAAAGACATAAAATATGCAAGTAGGCTTGATCAAATTCCTAGTAAATAATTTAGTTCATGTTTAATCTAGCAAAACACATTATTAAATTAAATTGAGAATTCATGGTTTAAACTAGACAATGACCAAGTCAAAATATAAAACTAATGATGTAATGAAGTAAAATAATATAATATTCCCTTAATAACAAACCAAGCATGTGGACATAGCCAACAAAGAAAGCACTTTTCTCCAAAACTTCATGCGTCTCGGAGTTTGAACAGCAGCTAATGGCTCCAATTACAATTCAACCTTGCTTTACTCACGTTCTACCTCTCCACTGATCAAACAACCCTCACGCTTCGAGAAATTATAGCAAACAGAATACCTGCCGTAGGTTTCAGCAACAAGTCTCGGTTCAGTCTTCAACTTCCAACTCACGGTTCTGTCGTCCCTAACAATCGCACTTGTTACAAGTGCGAAAGTCTTCTTTATTGAAGATATGACAAACACAAAGAAACCCACTACTCTTGCTTCTTTTTAATCTCTATTCTGCCAAAAAAACAACTCTGCAAAATATGAAAACACAACAAAGAAGACACCATAAAATAGTTCCAAAAATAGTACCCCTTTGCTGTCGCCCCTTGTCCCCTTTTATAATTTTCTTTTAAGATTTCTAGGTTTTCTTCTTAGTCAAGAATAAATCTCAGCCCTTTATTATAATTTAATCCCATGGTCCAAAAGTCTTTAAAACAAATAAGAATTTAATTACAACTTTAGAAAGTCAAACAATGTATATTTCAAAAATTTATTCCAATCAAATAATTTATTGTTTAATTTCATACCATAGTTTCTAAAATTAATTCCAAAATCACTTTCTCTAAATTAATTCACAAAATACATTTAACAATTAATTTTACACATGAATATAACAATAAATGTGGTAATAAATAATAAAAATAATATAACAAATATATTATTATCACTCACCCTGAAACAAGGAGGTAGCGAGTCATTGAAGAGTTCTATAGATCGGTTTAGGGATGCTACTTTGGAGGTACGTGATTTGCAAGTATGAGTAGCTATGGCAGCCATGTTATAAGGGACCAGGTCTGAGAAGTTGCAGGAGTCCCTATCGCTAGACCACTTGATTACAATCTCCGATTTATTTTCTCGCATAATTAAGTACATCATGCAAGAGCAAGTGATGAAAATGGTGTTGGTTGGGGAGTAGAAGGAAGGAAGGAAGCGAAGGAAAGAAACTTCTGGGGCATCCTTTAGCCAATCGAACAAACTTGAGAAAGTCCCAAGGTTGAAATATACCACTTACACCTCCCTCAATGAATCTCGTGCTTCGGTGCTGGCAGCCATAGAAGGGGCAAGACTTATACAGCTTTCAAAGAAGACCCTTGGGAATCTAAGTCGCAACTTAGATTCATACTATAGCTACCATTTCGGGTATGGACACTCCACTGAAAATTGTAGGGAGTTGATGAATCAGCTGAAAAGCTGGCACGGGAAGGTAAGATAGACCAATTCGTGTGGAGGAATAACAGAAACAACTATCCCGTGAGCAATAGGGGGAATTACCCTAGGGACAGAAGAGATTAGAACAGGAGAAATGAAGATGTCAGGAGAAATGATAATAGAAAAGTGGATAAGAGAAATCAAGAGGGAGGTAATGAGCCCACAAGGCTAGCTATCAATGTTATATCTGGAGGAGAATCTTTAACGGGCACGTCCTCCTCTTCTAGAAAGTCCTACGCTCGGCAAGCCTACCAAGTCAACTTGGTGATGGAAGAAAGACAAGATGAGGAACCAATCACTTTCACGCCAATCGATAGAGACCAAAGGAAGGCCAGGACATGTAATATCGTGTCCACCACGTGTAAGGGGATTCAAAGGAAGGAGATCCTTACGATCGAAGAACCGCCTAAGCCGAAGCCTGACGAGGAGATAGAGGTAGTTCGATTAGATGAAGAAGATGAAGAAAAGGTGGTATATGTAGGAAGTTAGCTACCAGAAAAAATAAAAGAGGAAATAATCGGGTGCTTGAAGGAAAATGTTGATGTCTTTGCTTAGACTCCCGATGATATGCTTGGAATTGACCTTGAGATTGCTTGCCACCGGTTAAATGTAGTCTTAGGAGCCAAACCAGTCAAGCAAAAGAAGAGAAATTTTGCTACAGAAAGGCAGCAGGTTATAGATGAGGAGATCCAGAAGCTATTACAAACAGGGTTTATCAGAGAAGTTGATTACCCTAAGTGGTTGGCTAACGTGGTGATGGGGAAGAAGGCCAACGGAAAATGGAGGATGTGTGTGGATAAACAAAGCCTGCCCTAAGGATTCATATCCGTTACCTCGAATCGATAAATTGGTGGATAAGACTTGTGGATATGAACTACTTAGTTTTTTGGATGCTTTTTCGGGGTACCACCAAATCATGATGCATCCAGATGATGAGGAGAAGACTTCTTTCATTACTGATAACAGAACATATTACTATCAAGTAATGCCTTTTGGTCTAAATAATGCAGGGGCAACATATCAGCGCATGGTAAATAAGGTATTCAAGGACTTGTTGGGAAACACCATGAAAGTATATGTAGATGACATGATCATCGAAAGCTGTAGAGAGGAGTCACATGCCGAGAAAATGTCGAAGGTGTTCAAGGTGTTACGGCAATATAAGATGCAATTGAACCCCAACAAATGCTCGTTTGGAGTAAGGGTGTGAAAGTTCTTAGGGTTCATGATCACTAATCATGGAATGGAAGGGAACCTTGAAAAAGTTTAAAACATCTTGGACATGAAGCTGCCCAATATTGTTAGAGAAATTCAAAGGCTAACAGGGAGGATAGCAGCTTTAAATCACTTTTTGTCCAAATCAGCTGAAAGGAGTTTGCCGTTCTTTAAGGTGATAAAGGCGAGAAAGAATTTCAAGTGGACGGAAGAATGTCACGGTGCTTTCGAGAAATTAAAAGATTACCTACAAGAGTTGCCACTGTTGTCTCGACCTCAACCTAAAGACAAGCTCTTCATGTAATTGGGTGTAGGCGAAAAGGCGATAAGCGCAGTCCTGTTAAGGAAAGAAAGGGACAAAGACTGCCCAATTTATTATGTACGCAAGGTTCTACTAGACACAGAGACAAGGTAACCTCAAGTTGAAAAGGTGGCCTTATCATTAGTAATAGCAACTCGAAACTTGTGACTATACTTTCAGGCCCACTCTGTAACTGTTTTGACAAACCAACCTTTGAGGCAGATATTGCAAAAACCAGAACACTCAGGACGTCTAACCAAGTGGGCAATTAAGCTCAGTGAAAACAATATTCACTTCGAGCCTCGCCAGGCAATAAAGGGACAAGCATTGGCAGATTTTATCATAGAATGCACCGGTCGGGAGGTCCAAAGAGAATCAGAGACAATTTGGTGGAAATTATTTACAGACGGAGCTCGTAGTGTTAATAGTAGTGGAGCTAGAATTGTACTAGTATCGCCTGAGGGAGAAACCTATGAGTATTCCCTCCGTTTCAATTTCCCGAGCTCGAATAATGAAGCTGAGTATGAAGCCTTGATAGCCAGGATGAGAATAGAAACGAAATTGGGAGTTAGCAACCTGGAGGCTTATAATAAATTGGAAATGTCGTAGGTACCAATAATAAATTACTTTACTTAAACCTATAGATAGGGCAAGCAAAGGTCGATCCCACAGAGATTGTTTTATTCAAGTTAATTATTTAAATTAAATACCTAACTATTATTTAGAGAGAGAAAAGAGATTTGGGGGAGGGGTTTCAATTAAACTATAATAACTAAGAAAATAATCAGAAAAATAAACAAGTAAATAAATTAGAAAATATCAAATATCACAAAACTTCAGTTACAAGGTAATTAATTATTCTTGGGATATGATGCTGATCATTGATTATTTAAGATCATTGTCAATTAAGTAGTCAACCATAGTGTAATTCCCTAGTGTCCAATTACACCTATCTTTCCTTACTGTGTTGTTAATTAAAGGCTCAGCGTCTTAATTAATCTCTAACTATCAAAATTTACCTATGCTCAGCATTATAGATTAAGTTTTAATAGCAGCATTAATATCTAGAAAGATTTGAGTCAACATTAAGTAACAAACTCACTCAGCGCGGTTTATTTAACTTAAGCCTTAATTCTCTTAGATCCTTAGTGATTAACTCCATAAGCAATTATGGACTTATGTTTTTAATCTGGCTGTAGATTATTTAATTTAACTAAATAGTAGGCCTCCTATCTAATCAAACAAACAATCATGCAAAAGTGCTCAGAGAATCTTGGATATTTAATCAATAATTATATTATAAGTTTAAAATCTCACAACATACTTTTTCCAAGAACAATTAATTTACCTCATAACTGAACAAAAAATCTACTCACTAGACATATTCAAGATCATAAAATTCAAGTTATATATTATAAAGATTACAAATATCATGCAAGAAACAATCAAAGAAGCAATCTTTAATAATATAAAATCAGAATTACTAAACAAGATTATAAACTAGCAAGCAAGAACACACAAACAATATTAATTTAAATAAAGAAAACAAAATCAAAATTAAAAATAATAAAGAAATCAGCAACTAATTAAAAATAAAGAAAAAAATAAAATTTTATTAAAAACCCTAAAGAAAATCCTACAAGATTAAGAGAGAATAGGGATAAGAGGGGATGTGAGGGATGCTGTTTATGAGAACCTTGTGCTCTTTATATAGGCCTAAGGAAGAGTTTAAAAGACTTTCCTAGGCAATATGGGATTCAGATAAGAATTTACTTTGGAAACAAGTAATTTGACTAGTCAAACTTGTACCTTTATCTCATCATCTTTTTACAACTATTTTCTAAGTAAAATTCCTAAGGCCTATTTTTATTAATTAATTACAGATCTAAGACATAATAAAATTAAGAAATTATCTTGTCTTAACAAAATCTTGTCTTGAACTTGCTTTGTTGAAATTTCTTCTCAATCTCGTTTTTCTGCCCAGAATTTTTACTGATTTTGGCCAGACGTTTGACCCATCAAACGAACTTTGATTTTTGCGATCTTGTACATTCCGAAAAATTTGAGAAGTCTTCTACAACTTCCATGAAGGCCACATCTTGAGATCAGATTCTTAAATTGGTCAAAAACGTCAATCTTTCAAGCTGGACAGCAAATACTGCACTTTGCTCTTTTTAACTTCTTTTTATTCCAACTTTGATATTTAATACCTATAACATAAAATAAACATTAGCAAGCTCTTTTAGGCATAAAACATCAATAAAGAAAATATATTAGCACATATAAAATTCATAAAATATCATCCTATCACAGGTAAAATAAAAGTTCTTAAGCGAAAAATGTGCGAGACGGGCAAACCAAATGCAAAAGTCCCTAAGCACAAAAGTGGTGCGAGACGGGCACACAGGGCACACAAGTCCTTAAGCATATGGGTGTAAATGATACAGTGGTGCTCGCAAGCTACTCGGGCTCGACTCGAAAAAAACTCGAATTCGACTCGATTCTTGTCGAGCTCGAGCTATCGAGCGAGCCAAGTTCGAGTAATAATATACCCGGCTCGAGTAGCTCGTGAGCCTTATCGAGCTTTTAATATTTTATTATTAAATTATTATTATTAAATTACATATATGCCCTCATATAAACCCTAATATATATTGCTTTTTTGAGTTTCTGAATTAAATTTTCTTCCCACTTTGTTCTTCACTAGCCACACCATTATTTTAGTCATTCTATTCAGCACTGCCGTCGATAGCTCACACTCCACACCGGCGTCAGCCATGACACGCCGACACCCTTGCCTCAACTCCGACAGCACCTTCACCTTCAGATCTTGCCTCCCTTCCTCACCAGACGAGCCCTGATCTAAAGCCATACCCAGATCTAAAGTCGACAAGCCCCTTGGCCCTTAGAGATAGATCTAGCGTTGACGAGCCCTTTAACCGTCAGATCTGACGTCGGAGAACCGTGAGCCCTCAGATCTGGCTCTCTTCCGTTAGATCTGGCTCTCCTTGCTCAGATCTAGTTTTCCTCCCTTAGATCTGGTTCTACTCGCTCAGATTTGGCTCTCCTCACTCAGATCTGGTTCTCCTCCCTCAAGTCCAATGATGCAGTCACGTACAGTCGCCTCTCCTCCCTCATGCACGCACACAGCAAGTATTCCACTCCCGAACGGCTCTCTTAAGTTACGCACGCACCCTCATGAACCTAGGTGTTGCTGGTAAGATAGTGAGACATACACGCCTGATTTTTTTTTTTGGGATTTGTCAGCTGTAATTTTTTTATAATGACATTTCTTTACTGATAAAAAAAATCCTATGGTGATATGTTTGATGTGTCTGAGTTGAGTAATTTTGTTGTTATTCATTATTGGTTGTAGAATGTTTCATTGGTTTTTTATTATTTGTATTCTACGGCTTTGAGTGAAAGGGGTTCTTTTGTAGCAAGCTCATTTTGGACTTTCATGTCTCCCTGCAATGGCTTTCTCTGATGGGTCGTGATATGGGCACGCATCTTTGAATGTTGATTGATTATTGGAGGTTTTTTAGTGCTTTAGAGGTTAGTTTTGTAAGTTAGCAATTGCTGCGCACCAAGTGTTCGTGAATTTTTCTCAACAGGTGGTGGTGGCGTTCGGCTTGGTTAACGGACTTGCGTAATAAGCCTGCTATTTCATTGAAATTAGATGATTTCAACTGGCCCATGGATTGTGGTGTTTATAGGTCATCTTTGTAATATGTTACGTCAAAGCAAGTTGGGTCATTTGTTGTTTTTATTTCTATCCTATTGTCCTGTTGGTTTAATATCACCAGTAATTAGTTTGTTTTATAGTTTTATATATTTGCTAGACATGTAAAAACATTTTGTATTTTTATTATATTTAATTGATAATATTATTATATATAAATAAATTCGAGCTCGAGCTCAAGTTCAAGCATAAAAATGAGCGTAAACAAACAAACCTAAACGAGCCTAATCGAGTGAGCTCGAGCAGCTCGACTTTAATCTCGAGTCTAGCTCGAGCTCAAAAATTAATGTTCGATTGAGCTCGAGCTGAGTATCGAGCTCCGAGTTTCCAAGTCGAGCTCGAGCTCGAGCACTTCACTGTATTAGCTCGGCTTGATTACACCTCTACTTAAGTGGATAATGCGTGAGATAGGCACAATGCTCGAGTAAAAGTTCTTCTTTGAACAAGAAGTAACGCTGTCTCAAAGAAAAACTTAGGGAGCAATATAGTATGCATGACAAAAAGGTATGCTTAGCCAAAAAGCATGTTATGTCATTTTACCAATAAAATGTCTTTGTGTTGTAGCATTTTTAGCACATCATGCATTTTAACGAATTGTGCTTTGTGGTAATATGGCAAGCATGTAAAGAAAGGAAAAATTGCAAAAGAAATTGCAAATTTCATTAAATGTGAACCTTTACATCGTCTGTATAAATTACAACAAAAATTAAAAAAAAAACAAAAGGAAAAAGGAAAAACATCCTAATTACTCTATAGTGAGAACTGAGTCAGTAGGTAGAGAAGGCGCTGTGTCAACCTTAAAATTCTGGGGAGCTAGAGCTGCATTTGGATCTTCAAAAGGAGCAGACTTGGAAGGAGGAACGACAGTTGAAGGCTCGGCAATCTCAATAGCTATGGAGTCTAGGGCAGGATCGACAGTAGTAGAATTGAAGAGTTGGAGATCTTCGCTGTTGAACACTTGCAATGCCTCGATAGACTTGAGTTGGTCGCATGCCTCGACAGATTCGGCCTGGTCACGTACCTCAACAGATTCAGGCTGATCGCGTGGCCTGCGAAGGGGCTAAGGACTTTCGAGGTTTTCCAAACAATCCATAGCCCCTGCCTCCAAATAATCCTCGGGATCCTCCGAGTTAGGCTCATATTTAGTCCAAGGAGGAGCATTGTAGTACTCAGCCTCTTCAGTGAATAGAAGCTCCGGGAAGGTCACATTAGGCATCTGCTTCTCTAGCCAAGCATGAGTAAGATAAAAGTCGTACTTGACGAATCCTGTGGAATAAGCTTGCTTCTTTCGAAGTAGTCATGGGACAGGCGGCATTCATGGACAGCTTCAGCTCAGACCTCCCTTTGTCGATCTAGCGTGTTTTGCAGTTCATCAATGGCCTCGTCCCACTGCATCCTTATGGCGTCTAAATCATTGGTTGCCTTATTGTAAGCCTCCCAGTACCCATGAAGGGAATCAACCCTTGCCTTTTCATCCTTTAACTTTAGATCGAGGTCCATATTTTGTCGTCTCAATGCCTCGTTGTTCCTCCTCAACTCATCCACTATGCTAGAAAGTGGACGGAGTTGATTGACCTCATTTTGAAGCATCATGCACTTCTTTCGAAGTTTGTGCAGCTCCTTCTCAGCCCGTTCTCTCAAAGTTTGATGCTGTGCATTAACAGCCACTACTTGTTGAGTAGCCTAGCAAAATAAAAAGAAAAATAATTAAGAACCCAAATCAGAGAAGATAGAATGTATGTATTACCGAAGAAAACCAACACTCTTACCTTCATCACAAGGTAATCAAAAGTGTCCTCGCCAGCGGAAAGATATTCGAAAATCTCCTTTTTCATCGAGCGGGAGGATGATGCTCTAAGCTAGATGATAAGCTAACCCAGGCTCTTCGATACTATCGTTGTCGTTAACACTAGGATAGGTTTGAAAATCGTCCCCATCAACGATCCTCCCTCCATCCACCTGATATCGTCTGAGAGTAGGATCAACCATCTTTGGCAGAATTGGCCTCGCAAGCATTGCGTCTTCAATATATAGCCACTTTCGGTACTTGCGGCAAGGCTTAGGAGGAGCTTTCCTATCTCCAGCAGCGTCAGAGTTGCCCTATTGGGGAGCATATTCGCTTCTTTGTGACCCCGAGCTCTCATGATCCTCCGAGCGCTTTGGTCACGGATAAGGTGCCTCTTCCGTTTACCCTGTCTGGCCTCTCGCGGGGGGCGACTAAGCTCGTCGAAAGTTAGAGGAGGAGTAGGGGTGTGTGGGCGCTCTGGAGCATGAGTCTCAACTCGAGGCTATTTCTGTGGCGGAGGAGCTTCCGAATGGACTCCAGAGGAGGATACGATAGTTTGCCTCCTACTCATAGTAGCCAAGAAACTCATGTCTGCACAACACGAAAAGAAAAGTTACCACATCAAGTCAAAAGACGACAAACATGTGTGCGATAGCAAAAAGAATTATTATTAAAAAGACTTAAAATGTCACTAAAACCGTCTAAGTTATCCAAGTTTTCATCCGACAGAATGTCGTGGCAAGGACTCCCAAAGGCGTTGCCTTGGTTCCACTCGAGATCTTCCTCGGATGAATCACCGGTGCCCCCATGTGTTTCATTCCTCGACATGAGAGAAGGTTCATCTACCAAACGTCCTATAGGGTTAGATGGTTCGACTGCGGAAGCCACGGGCAGACGACTAGAACTAGAACCAGGAGTGTGCAAGGCTGAGGGAAGGTTTGACGAAATAGTTGGAGTTCTAAGGACAACTCCGCTTACCCCCCAACCAGTCGCTCTAATGTTCTCAGGGGTTAAAAGGGAAAACAAATTTCGCTCCCTAGTAGAACAAATAAGTTGTATGAACTCACCAAAGTGGTCCTTCAACCTAGCCAAATCAAACTTTTTCGAGCGCTTTGAGTGGTTGTTGGTATCACGATTCCATCTGGTACGAATTCTCAAATCACTTGAAATCTCAACAATGACCCACTCACTCTCGAATTTGCGTAATTTGTTGGGAAGGTCTGAAAAAATCTTATTGTGAAATCCGTCAACCTTTAATCTTTGAAGGGGAAATGTAACTAACCCTTTCAACCCACAGACTCTAAAAAATGCACTAAGGAGGGGGACGATATGAACGATGCCTAAATTATGGCATGCTATAGAAAATCCTACTAGTTGAGCCCATACATAAGGATGAAGTTGGCACGGGACTATATCCTTATACCTAAGGAAAGCTAGACCAAACTCTGGTAGTGGAAAATAAAAACCGAAGACTAGAGACGCCTTATGTACAGCTACGTCACTCCTAGCCAAATCAGGTGAAGGTTCCCTACTAGTTGGAAGTCTATATTGATAATCGGAAGGAAGGGGGAAGCGAGTGTTGATTTCTTCTAAATTTGAGTTTGACAACTTACTCTCAACACCGCCCCTTATCAGTGTTTTAACTGCTTGTTGAAAAGACATGACCAAGACTAACTACGTAAGGAGACAAGTGACGTGCGACAGACTTAAGGCTTACGAGAGATCTAGGGATGCGGGAGATCTAAGGCTATGCGAGAGACTTAAGGCTCCTACGGGAGACTTCAGACAAATGCGAAAGGTAGCAAAATGTCGTGAAAGTTTCAATAAATTAGCAGAAGACTTACTGTGTAAGGAGCGAGAGACTAATGCTCGCGAGAGGTAAAAAGCTTGTGGTAGACTAAAGTCACGAGAGAGTTGGTAACCACGGAAGAGTGTTACAGTAAAGGATTCCTTGCGTGATTCTGGTAAGCTCCTGTCGTTTATATAGTTGCGACAGGGAATACGAAGCGTCACACGCCAGACACCTCCCACAGTGTTACACCTTCGAACCTGCAAAAATACCAGAAAATAATAAAAAATCAGGAAATAACTACAATGTCCCAGATCCAAGTATTTATACTCTCTTTATTGGAAAAATCCAACAAGAGAGTGGGGCGCAATTGATATGGCAAAGCCCACTTATGTTAGGCTTAGGCCCAAAAAACCAGAGAAGCTGCCACGTGGCATAAAACTACTGAACCACGTGGCAACTAGCAAGAGATGTCACGGAAGCCCTCGTAGTGGCATAGGCGATAGACCCTTTCCGTTAGTGGGTGAAACTATGTCGCTTGCAACAGAATAGCTAACGATCATCTGCGTGCATCCTGTCGCTCAACGTGCATGGCTTCCGTCTATGGTCTCCCATTGAGCGATAGACCTCTGTCGCTCTTGAGACTGGTGGTGTTTATGTCGTACTAGGGAACAAATTCTTCTCAAAAAGATGAAATCGCCCTCCGGGTAATTACTCTATGATATTCGCCTATAAATAGGCCACATGTATTATTTTACTCTCTAATTTTTGGACTTCAGGCTTTTACGTTTCCCAATACAGCAGAACCTTTTGCTGACTTAAGCATCGGAGTGTCTACACAAGGAACCACCCCTTGCGTTCCTCTTACTTTTCTTGTTTTTTATAAAAGCTTTCTTGAGACACGTGGGGAGAAGAGACAGCGACTACATCAATAATCATTTATTGTTGTTTTGTGCAACAACAATAGGAATATTCAAGAAGAAAATATTTAATGCAATGAAAGCCTAGTCTTGAAGTAAAGTAAAAGTTTTAATCCAATCAAAATAATGAGGTTCAATCAAAGCAAAATTAAAAAATTTTAATGTAAACAAACTACAATTTTTTTCTTCTCTTTGTTTTTATTTTCCCATTTTTTATTTTCTTAATTTTTTTCTAAAAATATGAAAACATTATAAAAATAATAACAAAATTAAAATTGAAATGGGCTAAACATTCAGTTATTGGACCTAAGACGCCCAAGTAGATACTAGACAAAATGGAGTATCTACAATAGACAAAAAATTGTTTAAAAAATAAAATAAAGAATTTGAAATCAAATAAAATAATTTTAACTCTTTTGGAATACAAAATTATAATTTTTGAAATTATACTTTAAAGGTCTTGAGAACTTGGTTTTGAATTGAATAATTTTGACCTAAAATTTAGGATTTGGTGGAGTCATGTGATGCCTCGGGGCGCACCCGCTGGTCCACCGACCCAAGCCACTGCCCCAGGTGGGTCACTCATCCGTATTGTCTGCTTCAGGGTGCACCCGCAGGCTACCACCCCTCACGACTTTCTCGGAGTATGCGCTTAGGCCACAACTCCAATTCGCGTCCCCAGGGGTTCGAACTCAGGACCCTTAGGTACCTAGTTCTTACACACCTGGTACCATTGAAACAACTAGGTGTGTAAGAACTAGGTACCTAAGGGTCCTGAGTTCGAACCTCTGGGAACGCGAATTGGAGTTGTGGCCTAAGCGCACACTCTGAGAAAGCTATGAGGGGCGGTGGGCTGCGGGTGCACCCCGAAGTAGACAATACGGAAGAGTGACATGCCTGGGGCGGTGGCTCAGGTCGGTGGACCAGAGGGTGCACCTCGGAGCATCACAAGTCATAAAAATTTGACACCAAAATTTATGAATTCTTGGGATGCTTGGAATTTAATCCCAAAATTAAAAGAGTCTTATTTGGTCCGCGCTTAGAGATTTTTGAAATTTTGTTCTAAATTAAGTATTATTGTAATTTGGCCCCAATTTAGTGAATCATGGAATTTTTAGAATTTCATCCCAATTTAGGGATTCTTGGACATACAGACTTTTTTCTTGGATTTGTAAGAGTTTTGGAGAATTTGGTTCTTTAGATCTTCTTTTCTAATTGTGTTTTATTTGATTTATTAAAAAACTTAATCTTTTCAATTTTATCTCAAAATTATTTTAATTTAATTAGAGATAAATTAGATGACTCATGGTAGCATTTAATTGAATAATTCATGAATCTTTTAAACTGGTTATAATTTGATTTTATCTCTAGATAAAAATATGAGCTACAAGTGAATTTTGATGGGTTGGATTATGGGCGTTAAAGAAAGCCTTAACTGCAGCTTGATTAACACCTTTACAAATTGACATACATAATACTGTTTCCATTTAATTTCCATAACCCGTATTTAATTTTTGTTGGCTAAATGTCATCTCGGTAAGAGCTGGCACAACGGAAATTGAAGTAATTTTTGCTCTTATCCTGCTTGAAAAATTAGAGATATATAATATGATGAAGCAACGTTGCGAGTAAATGGCCGTACTGTACGCCGTTCTTTATCTTGGCTTTTTACATCAGGAAAATATATATTAGTACGTAATATGTGAAAGATGTCTTGCTTTTCTTCGTTAATTTTGTAGTTGCCTCTCAAATCATCTCATTGTCTTTTTTGTTTCCTTCTTACCATTTTCTAACATCCCTAACTTTTTCCTTTTATTTCCTTATTAATCAAAATAAATAAATATATATCCACACGAATTCATCAATTCAGTTGATATTAAAAAGTCTTCTTTCCTTTACACACAAATACACATATATAGGATTATTAACCTATCAACTATCAGTGAAAGTTTTTAACTTCATAAGCAGGATTAAAATGATGGCATTTATCTTTTAAAAATATTTAAAAAATAAAAAATAAATAAAATGTAATACATGTCATCATTCTAATCAGCTTGTAAAGTTAAAAAATTTCTCTTACAGCGGATAAGATAATATATATATATATATATATATATATATATTATGATGATGATGATGATGATGATGCTACTTAAAAGTTTAAACATATAAATCCAAGCAAACACATGTAATTAATTAATATGCATCTGCGAGGGAAAAAATTTTAGGAATATTAATTGCATGAATTTTTTTTTTAACAAACGACAAGATTTTATTTTATTTAACCAGTGCAAATATCATATTCATGCCAACTTTTTTCTTCCTTTTTTAACAAATATATAATTTATTTGCATTGACAAATTAATATACGAGGAAAAGTTTTTAAATAATTATTATATTTAAGTTTTATCATACCGTAAAAACACTTATTATCTGTTAAATCAATTCTAAGTGATTGTTAAAGATTAGCACGTTGATACCTAAGGATTGTGGCTCAGTTGGTAATACAGGCTAAGTTTATGGGAAGAGTTTTCGGGTTCGAATTTTACTAAACACATCTTTGGGGAGGGGTGAAGACTCTTAACTATGATTAAACCCCGAACAGAATTAGTCTCAGACCGTTAAAACGGATGAAGATACCTGTGGTTTACACCAAAAAATTAGCATGTTGATATAAATCATGATATGATACATGATATATATACATATATATGCATACATACATATATACATCTATATATATACATATATATATATATGTATATTCTGAGCTTGGCATAAAGACAAAAATGGTGTTCGAATCTTCAGGCTCAGGATGAAAAAGCTCCATGATAAAGATGACAGTTGGTCCAATACTCCAATACTGGGAGCTGGCAAGCAATAGCTGCAATAAGAAGGCAAAGTTAGCTCAAGCTTCTCGTGACCAAATTGATTGGTACTATTACGGAGCCCTACTTGGAAAAGGCGTTTGTCCATTTGTTGCCACTTGTTCCGCATGCCTACACTTTATTTATCTCTCACTGCTTGTGACATAGCCGAATCACTAATCAATAATTTGTCTGTCAGTTGCCTTATTCATTGCCAAATTATAATCTCTGGGCAATATATATTTATACGAACTATGGAATTATTGCAAAGTTAATTGGATATATAAACTGTGAGTGGTGGTCATAATGATAAGGTCTTAAAGATTACGCATGGGAAAAATTAGCACTTTTATGATGGCCATCTTTAAACAGTATGAATTAATTTTGTAAACTCTTAGAAAGTCTTAACTAAATGGCACTACTAGAAAGAAAAAAAAAAACCTCATAGACTAGATTTACGTAACTACGGTTAAATGCGCACAGTCCAATATTTTTAAGTACAATTTTTTAAATTTTAGGTATCATAGCTCTAACTACATGTATACTAAAAGCACAACCTAAGATACTAAAAAATCACATTTTTTTTATTTAAACTTAAATATTACACAAATTATTATTAATTTCAACACACTATAATCTTTAGATATTAGAAGTATACAAATAGGCTATGATGTTTTGTTCCAAATGTAGTCTTTAGTGGCTAAAGATTTAAGACTTCTTTTTTCTATATTGAAGTACATTAAAAATATATAAATAAACGACAATTTTTTGTTTCAAATGTAGTTTTTATGGCTTAAGACTTAATATTTACTTTTCCAAGATTCAAGTATTAAAAAGTATATAAATAAACTATGATTTTTTGTTTCGAGTGTAATCTTTTATAGACTAAGGCTCAATGTTTCGTCTTTTAATATTCAAGTATATGACAAGCATATAAATAGATTACAGTAACTTGTTTTAAACGTAGTCTTCTGTGGTTTAAAGCTCAATATTTTGTCTTCCCAAGTTCATGTACATAAATTGTTTTAGTTTCAAGCAAGGCTATGTAATGTCATTTATGAATAGACTTTTTTGTTTAAATAAATTTAATTACAATTTTTATTTATTAATAGACTACTGTTTAGGTTTTTAAACGTAATTTTTTGTAACTTAAAGTTTCTTTTTCCAAGATTCAAGCACATTGAAATGATTATAGTATTAGACAAGGCTCATGCAACGTCATTTATGATAGATATTTTATTATTCAAATAAATTTTACTATGGTTTTGGATTTTAAATGTAATATTTTGTGTTTGATGTTTCGTCTTTCGAGATTCACATACGATAATCAAAGACTATGGGTTTTTATCCTAAGCATAGCTTAATTTCAAAATAGATTGTGGTGTTCATATTGACATAGTAATTTTATGTATTTTCAAATTAAATTACTATTATTAAAGACTACGATATTAAATGATAACCATAGTTTTTTATTTTTATTTTGTTTGTAAACAGATTTAATGTTCACTTTTGACTTTTCAAATCCTTCACTCATTGTGAAGATACCACTTTTCTTCACTCTTTCTTGCTTTGCTACTTTGTCCAACTAAAAATCATTTTCAACATAACATCATTTTGAACATAAATCCATTTTTATCAAAAAATAACCTACCTCAAGCATTGTTTACTTTTATAAACCATTTTGAACATAATCTCATTTTGAACAAAATATCCATAGAAAATTATTTTCATTTCTAGATCGACTCTTGCAATAGATGAAACACCTTGAAACAACTATAGTAGTGATTATTAACCATTTCCATTTATATATCACGTAGTGTAACCCTTTTTCCAATGTCTAGAGTTTATTATGTTATTTTGATTATTTATAATTTTTTGTTTCACTTTTACATTTGAAGGAAATTTTTTGATTACCTTATTTGGTTCCTACACAAAGGAGGTTTGTTGTCCAAAAACATCTTTTTTTATTTTTAAGGTTTTATTTTTGCTAATTTTTAGTTCTAGAATTTTATTGTTCTTTTAAATATTTTTAGTTTGTCATTATTTTTTTGGATTTGCAGGAGATTTTTATTTGCAAGTCATCTAGTTGGAGGTTTCGCTAATTCTGTTGTTATTACACATTAGCTTTCTTACCAAAATGAATGTTTAAATTATTACAAAAGGATTTTGGGAAATACTATTGGTGGAAATATTTCATCTCAAGTTTTGTGATGTTAGAGTTCTTTTTCGCATCATTTCTTTTGAGTTTGGTTGTTTATGCTAGTGATGATTAACCCTTTCCATTTATATATCACGTAGTGTAACCCTTTTTCCAATGTCTAGAGTTTATTATGTTATTTTGATTATTTATAATTTTTTGTTTCACTTGCTTTTACATTTGAAGGAAATTTTTTGATTACCTCATTTGGTTCCTACACAAAGGAGGTTTGTTGTCCAAAAACATCTTTTTTTTATTTTTAAGGTTTTATTTTCTCTAATTTTTAGTTTTAGAATTTTGTTGTTCTTTTAAATATTTTTAGTTTGTCATTTTTTTTTGGATTTGCAAGAGATTTTTATTTGTAAGTCATCTAGTTGGAGGTTTCGTTGATTCTTATGTTATTACACATTAGCTTTCTTACCAAAATGAATGTTTAAATTATTACAAAAGGATTTTGGGAAATACTATTGGTGGAAATATTTCATCTCAAGTTTTGTGACATTAGGGTTCTTTTTCACGTCATTTCTTTTAAGTTTGGTTGTTTATGCTAGTGACATTTTTAACTGAACAAATTTTTGTTGAATTTATCAGAATTCTATACAAAGAGTTAGGTCTCATCTTGATTATGTTGCGAATGGCCAAAAAAGCTTATACTAAGTGGATGCTCTGCTATTTTACTCCAAGGGATAGGTTGTTAAATTAATGAACCAAGTTCTTAGATAATTAGATGCACATAGATAATGTCATAATATAAAATATAATGAATATCTTTCCTAGTATAGATGAATGCATTACAACTGAGATCTTTGTTCATTAACTTTGGACATTAAGTTTGAATTTTTTTCTTAATTTTTGTTGAATTATATTTTTTTATATATAACTTTGCACATTTATATATGTATATTTTGTGTTGAAGGAAATGCAAGTTAGTATGTTAACAGATGTTGACCTCAATTACTTACCGAATTGTGCATCTAATGGTTTTTTGTCAACATCAATGGTTCAAGCTAACTAGCCAAGATGTTAAAAGATGCTGACCTCCATTATTTGTTAGAGTTCTTGTGCAGAAAAAATTTTGGTAGGTTAGATAAAGTTTAAGTAGAATTAAAGTGTTTTGTTGAAGATCGAAAACAATTTATTATTATGAAAATGTGATATAAGAATATTTTGTAGTTACTATGTTATGATTTATGTAATGATATTAAATAGTCGAATAATTGGTTATTATTTCAATTGTAATTTAATTTTACCGTAATACACCACGGCTACACTATTTAAAGAGACCATGGTTTATCCAATATACCTAATCTTTGACTAGAATTAGTTTACAATTAACAACGAAACTAGCTTATTAATATAAAGTATCAATATATTTTCAAATAAATCAAAATTTATAAATTAGACAGCATTCAAGAATCAAAATTTAAACACGTAATTTACTATACAAATTAGACTTCATTTAAATTTAAAAATGTAGTCTAATTTCAATTAGTTCGAATATGGTTTCGTCTTAAAACATCTATATTTATATATTAGACAGCATTCAAGAATAGTAGTTTGGCTAAAGGGTCAAGAAAGCCCTCGAATAATAAAAAGGTTTTGCAATTAAGCCCTTATATTTTTAATTTCACTCTATTGAATCCTTACTTGAAGGGGAATCATTAAGTCTATTATTTTTTTGGCTACGTGTACTATACGAATTTAACAATTTCTGTATGGATTTAAAGGTTTTTGTCCACAAAATGGCTCAATTAAGGATGACTGTGTGAGCTATAGGGATATTATGAATGCATGATTTATCTCAAATTAATTTTATGAAGTGATTTGGAATTTTATTGCTTTGGAATTGGTGATATTGTGGATATTGGCTGGTTTATAAACTATGTTTTTTGTGCATGAAGGCTAGGTTAGAAACAACTGTTATTCTACTAGAATCTATAGAAATTCTAAGTACTAATTCTAATATTTTTAAATCATAGGAATAAATAGATTCCCAAGTGAATTCCATGAGATTTATTAAAATTGCATTATATTATTAATTACCGAAAAACAATATTTAAATATTCATGTTAATGAATTTTAAATGCATAAAGGTACCAACACATATTTATTACTATTCTACAGATAAATAGAACACTTTCAGAAAATGATATTGAAGCATGAATATTTTATGAAATTTTATTTATGAACTGAATACATTTTTCCATATTTATTTATGGATTGATTGAAGTTATTATCAGTGAAATAGATTTCATAAGTGATATTTCTATTGTATATCTATTGTTTTGAAACTATTAGGCCCCGTATCATGCTCACATGTCACATGTACTGTTACTGATATTACTGTTATTATGTTGACAAACCTGCCAAGTCTTCAACCTTCACTAGTGTCAACTAGCAAGTGTACATTGTGGACCCTATAGACTATGGCCTATGTCTCACATGTTAACTGTTTCTCCCTTTTCGAGATATTATTACAACATGATATATATTCTGGGTGTTGCTTGGTCTCTACTATACTACTACTATTTATTGTACTGTTTTACTGAACTGTTTGCTAGTACTGAATTATTTATTGATATTGAGCTTTTTACATGCTATTTACTGAACTATTTACTACGCTGTGTTTACCGATATTGAACTGAATATTATTATTGAGAAGAAACACTTTGTTATTTATTAAATTATTTTGCTATGTGATTTCAATAATATTTTATATTGTTTTAATATCAAATTCGACTGATCACTCCCTATAGTTGCTTCTAGGAGCCGAGACACGACAAGTATTCTAAAATACTTCTCATACTCCATCCAATTTTCTAGCTGACTATAGTATCCTTCCCGAATTTTACCTTAGTGCACTATTAAGAAATAAAAGTTTTTAGCATACAAATTTCATAGTATCAGTCTTTTCATACGATTTTCTTACTAAGCACGTGAGCTCACCCCTTATTTTTCCACTACACGATTACTTATAGTGATACTATTCCATGGATTTTGACTGCGCTATCGCTCCTAGAGGCAGCTTTGAGTGGATCTTGGAGGTATATTTATTTCCTTTTATATGTTTAGACGTTACTATGTACAATACCATAGTTGTATAGTTATGTACAGGGGATGTAGAACACGTGTAAAGTATTGTAAATTATATTTTGTTGTAAATATCCATATCAACTATCTATATAATTTTATTTCAAAAGTGGTTTACTGGTGAAAATCAGTGTGATAAAGACATCACAAACAGCCCAACCGATCACCGTTGTATGTGTGAAATATGATATTTACTATATACCATGGGACGTAACAGAGTCTTTGTTAAAATCAACTCTCTCAACTGTCTATTCTCATGAATACAAATTCAACCCATGAACCTCAAAATGTCATCACTACCAATCTCATAGTCTAATTGAACACCAGCTGTACCTGATTGGCAATCTCAACACAATCAGTATCCTCTCTCTAAGCATTTCTAATTCGATTCTTCAGATCTGGCTCAATCTGTATACTAGCCATCAAACCATACCTCTCAAAGGAGTGGCATTTAGACTGAGGTTTATAAACTGCTCAACAGATCATATTCTCGAGCCATCATGTAAGAGACCATACCCATATGTTTCCTGCACAAAGCATTTGCCACCACGTTTGCTTTCCTCGAGTGATACAGTATCTTGCAGTCATAATCTTTTAGCAACTCCATCCATCTATGCTACCTCATATTCAATTCACGTTGCAAGAACAAATACTTGAGACTCTTATGATCAGTGTATACCTGGAACTTTTCACCATATAGATAATGGCATCATATCTTCAGAGCAAACACCATGGCAGCTAATTTTAGATCGTGAGTAGGATAATTCTTCTCGGAAAACTTCGAATCTCAGTCACTGATTTTGGCCTTTCCCACTGTACTATAACCTCTATTTTAGACAGATCATGTGACACCCTTTCTTTAGACACCACATGTCCTAGAAATGAAATCGATCTAGCTAGAATTCGCACTTACTCAGCTTAGCATGGAGTTTTTTATCTTTGAGGGTCTGCAAAACAATGTACAGATGCTGCTCATGCTTTTCCTGATACATAAAATACACAAGAATGTCATCAATGAACACGATAACAAAAATGTCTAGAAAAGGCTTAAACACCTCATTCATCAGGGTTTTGAAAGCTATAAGGGCATTAGTCAATCCAAATGGCATAACCAGAAAATCATACTAGCTATACCGAATTCTGAATGCAGTTTTAGAGACATCTCCTTCCCAATCTTCAACTGGTGATATCCTGATCTAAGATCAATTTTAGAGAACACTTGCACACCCTTGAGCTGAAAAAATAGGTCATCTATTCTAGGTAGATGATATTTATTCTTGATAGTAGACTTATTGAGCAATTGATACTCAATGTAGAGCCACAGGCTACCATCCTTCTTCTTGACAAAAAGGATTGGTGCACCCTAAGGAGAGACGATAGGACGAATGAAGCCCTTGTCTAATAACTCCTGAAGTTGCTTCTTGAGCTCATCAAGCTTTACTAGTGCCATTCGATAAGGAGGTTTAAAAATAGGTTTTGTACTGGGTACCAAATCAGTAGTGAATTCTATCTCTCGATCAAGAGGAAGTCTCAATAATTCATCCGATAACTCGTCTGGAAAATCCCTAACCACAGGAATCTCGTGTAACTTCAGACGTTTCTTTTCTATGTTCTTCGCATAAGAATGAACCCTTCAATAACAAACATAGACTTCAAATTTCTATTTTGGACAAACTTTTAGTAAAATAATTCACTCTCATTACCAAACAGAAAGTTTTACAGTGTAGTTTTTAGGATGAGAGAAGGTTAGAAACTTAGTATAGCAATCTAAACAACACGGTTTGCAGCTAACCAATCCATCCCTAAGATTATATCGAAGTCATACATGTTGAGTCAAATTAGGTCAGCTACTGTTTCTTTCTCTCTTACCCTTAATTTACAATTATAGTACATAACATCAGTCATTCAGGATTCCCTAAAGGGTGTATTGATCTACAATAAATGCCCTAAAGGCTCAGGTTCTATCGGTGTCTTATCAACACACATAGGAGACACAAAAGAATGTGTAGAACCTGGATTGAATAAAGTAAGTGCATTTATATCAAAAATAGAAATCTTACCCTTGATAACCTCAGATGAAGTGTCAGCAGACTCCTTATCGATAGCATACACTCTGCCCTGAGTTACAGCCTTCTTTCATTTCTCTACAGCTATAGCTCTCTTAAGTTGTGATGGTGCAGCTTCTCGGTTCCTTAGCAGGTGTTGCTGCTACTGCTGCCGACTCCTTATAATTCGAGCAGTGCTTAACCAAATGCCTTGTCTGTCCACATCTAAAACAAGCTCTTGTGACCTAGTGACAAGGTCTGGTACCATGTGATCTTCCATAATACTCACATCTAGTCGTAGTACCTTTTTGTGTAATCGTGGAGCTATCAGTAGTAGTGGACTTAACAGGTGTAACTGCAGAAATGTTAATCCCAGTAACCCTGGCCTTCTTAGCCAGTCTCTTCTTAAATTTATCATCGAAACTCTACTTAACCTTTTCCTTACCCTTGCCTTTAACTCAGGCCCCAAATTCTGCCTAGTAAGACTTATAGTCTTGCTCACACAACTAAGCTCGACGAATAGCCTCATCATACATGGCCACATCAAACGGAGCTAATTATGCCCTGATAAAATACCTCAAACCGGCCATAAACCTCTCAATCTTGTGCTTCTTGCTCCTGACTATCTCTGGGTCAAATCAGCTCAATTTTGTAAACTTGGACTTATACTGGTCCACTATCATATATCCCTATACCAAACCAGAAACTCATCTCTTAACTTCTTTTACGCTATCTGAGGAATATACTGCTTATTGAAGGCCCTAGAAATACACTCCAGGTCACTACTGGATGTCTAGCACCCAACACTATCTTAGTGGACTTCTATCAATGCACTGCCTCATCTATAAGTAAAAAGGTAGCAGACCCACTTTCTTTGTCTCTGTACACAGCATGTATGTAAAAATTTTCTCCACAGCATTTACCCAATTTTTCACTGCCATAAGATCCTTATCGCCCTTAAACTTTAGTGGATCTAACTTCCTAAACTGCCAAGTAAGTTCACATCACAATCAATAATCGGATTAGCAAGTCAAGGCTGTAATGGCGGTAGTATAGGCTGTGACTGTGGTGGCGACAACATAGGCTGTGGCTTGGCCTCTAAAGGCACATTAGCTGGTGGAAGAGGAGGTTGCACCACTTTTGGTGTTGGTGCGCTCGCATTATTATTGAAACTAGAAACAAACTCTACAAATATTCGTTCCAGTTTGGAGATACAAGTATTGGGACTCTCAGGGTGTAGAGAGAAGGTAGGTTAAGGAATCGGTTCCGAAGATGGCTCTCGAGATAGCTGAGCCCGTCTTTGTCTTCATCCTCGTCCCTGTCCAGTAACCCTTTGCTTATCACTCATTCTGTCGAAAACAAATATAAGAAATGTTTTTCGTTACTCCAAACAATTATATATTCAGACAATTACAATACCACAAGGGATGTAAACCAATTCTAACCTAAAGACACTGATATACATCAGACAAACCTCGCTCTGATAGCAATATTTCCTATCACGATTTGATTATTGACACTTAGTACTAACAATTTCCTTATTATTATGATTGGTTAGGCTGCCTACAATGTCCACACTCAATTTCAATGTCAATTGATATTTCAATCCCAGAATCCGAAACATTCACTTCTGATATATATATATATATAAAAATATAAACGATCAAGACTTAATTTACATCTAGCCTTCATTAATAAATACTAGATAGATACATTTAGTATACTACAGTAAAGTTTACATCCATCGTACAAATACATATATAGTAGTACTGTACATATATTATCTGAACATATAAAAGTAAAATAGTATACCTCTACAATCTTTGGAAACCGCCTGAAGGATACCGATCAGATCTTCTCCCGGAACAGAATAAAGCTACTGTAGATAGTCTAGACGGAAAGTATAGGGGTGAGCTTACGTCTAGTAAGAAATATATATAAAAGAGCTGGTACTATACATAACTACACGCATGTATCATAAGCATGCTCCTACACTCAAAAACAGTATCAGTGCAGTAGTTAGGCATTCTATCAGAAAGGATATTATAATTAGTTAGGTAACCAAGCTGAGCACAGAAGGATACATGAAGTACCTCACTTGTCCTAGTCCTTAACTTCGACTATAGGGAGTTTACCATAGTTTGCTCAATAGACAGTTTAGTGGTATAGTTTTCAATCTATCATTACTTAAGCAATTCAGTAAACAAATTACAATCACTCGATAAACAGTATAAAAATCAGTTCAGTAAACCGTTCAATAAAACAATCGATAAATGGTACAGTGACTAGTTTAGTAACCAGTTTAGCAAATTACTCAATAACAGTACGGTAAACAAATTTCAGTGAACAATACAGTAACTCATTTCAATCGATCATACGGTAAAACCATTTTATAACAGTCTAGTGGAGACCAGGTAACACTCAATAGAATCGTGCAGTTTCAGTATCCCAAAAGAGAATAATAGAAAGGCGTATGGCCATAGTCAATAGTGGTCCACAATGAACACTAGTCAGGTGACAGTTATGGGTGCTGAAGACTTGACTAAGGTCAATCAGCAACAAAACAGTACACTCACTCACTCAGATCAACATGATAAACCTAAAGGCTGCTATGGGGCCAATTGTCTCAAAATAGTATATAAAATGATGAGAACACTCTTCAGACGTCAATTCAGTAAAACAAATCTTTAGTCAGTTCATAATTCAGTAAAATCAGTAACAATGATAGTTGAGATAAAAATATTCGGAAAATATTCTCAATTCAGAATCCAAGGTTCAAAATATTTTATTTATGTATAAGAATGACACTAATACTCATAGGTATCTTGAAAACTACGAAAATCATTGAAATCAATATCAGAAACTAAGTTACAAATTTGGACATGCTTAGCGACTGATATACAACTTTTGATCCATTCACTCTTTAACTTCATTTCAACAACATTTATAATCTACCCTTAAGATTCTAGGGTTTTAGGTTGTATTTACGAAATTTCGACAGTATAATGGTATGTTAAATCCTAACCCTCCTGCTCTAGAAACACAGTTCAATAACTACAATCACAGTTTTCCAATTTCACTCAATTCATAGTATTCAATCACATACAATCTCGATTTAGTCATTATAAATGCAACATAGTATCTCTACACCTCTTACATATATCCTTTACAACTTAGATTGCACCATACTACATGAGAGCATTGGTATCATGCTCCTTACTTTCGAGCTGCAAAACACCATACAATCACTGTCAATTCACTGCACTTCAGTTATAAAAAATATTTAACTTCTTAAGGCCTACTACATTGCCTACTACAGCTGTAAATCTACTCTACTTCCTACCGATGCTTACACTGCAACTATCGTCAAAACACCTCTTTTTTTTATTCTGACTTCACCAGCAATCTTATATTAATTTAGAAATTATTCTAGGACTCATTTTGCATTGAATTGAGTAAGGTTTCACCATGCTCTTCATTTGGCCGAAATGGCCTCCAATGGCTACACGCTCCGTTTCAACGATTTAAGGTCGTATACGTGTTTTACTCACTCTCTACTCCAATTCTACATCATTTATGCATTGAACAAGATCACATTCATGCATGGGTATGCTTTTTTGAAACCTTATGGGATTGATTCTCATGGTTTTAATCAATTCAAGCTTAAATACATACTTAAACACCTTAAATACATAACTTAAAGCCATTAAATCATAAAAACTTAAGCTTCCTCTCACCTTTCCTCCTTGGCTGAATCTTGATGGAGCCCAAACACTATGAAAATGGCCACTCCAAGGCTTGATTTTGGTAGTATATTGTAGAGCTTTGAAAACTGAGCAAGTTTGCCTAAGGTAGTTTTTGGTTTCTGGGTGTTTGTATTAGGGTTTTAATGGCTTTCTCCCTCTTAACTAGGCTTTTGGTGTAAGAAGGTAAAGGTGGATGGTGATGGTGGGCCAAGATGGGAGAGAAGACTAGAAATTTCTTTTTAAAATAATATATTTGTGGAAAATTACTAAAATGCCCTTAAGTTTTACAAAATTTCCATTTTGCCCTTCACACTTCAATTTTCGTTTAAACAGTCAGTTTAACTTGCAAAATATTTTATTCAATCATAAAACATATCTATATAACATATTCTAATCATTGACTAGGCCTTTACTAGGGTTCGATTGGTCAAAAGGGTAAAATTACCAAAATAGCCCTAACCGTCCATTCTCATAGTTTTCCACTTTCACATGTGATTCACTCTACAAATTTTCATGGCATGAGACTTCTTCACACAATGATTTATCTATGACTATTAATTGGTCTTTAATCAAATTAGATTGACCGTTATTTACAAAAATTTTCTAGGCCTATGGACTTAACTGTCATTTTTTAAATTGTTGCACACTTCTCAAAACATGCTCAAACAAAGAATTTTGATATGTAGATTCTTACCATCTCAGTATTTTGCAAATATAGATACTATCAAGTTTCACCTCTATCAAAACATTATAAGTCCAGTGGGGCCTACAGTCCAAATTCTCGTTACACCTACGAAACATAAGGCATATGAATAATTATGAGATAACTAATATTCCTAACTTTATTAACAGTATATAATAGTAATAGGAAGTGTTAATCTCACAATTCCATAATTGGAATAATCTCTAATAAGTTCCAAGATTTATTATTAATTTATAAAATTTAAGAGTTTTAATCCACCTTCAAAAGAATTTTAATTTTTCACAAAAAAGAAAAAAATCTAACCCTTATTTGATTTCCTATCCCTTAATTATGTATTTTAGGTTTTATAGTTAATACTAACTCTAAAATAAACTAAGCAAATAAATATGCAAATTAAGAGCAAGAAAAATATTAATCTTATAAATTAATCATACTAAGAAAGTCAATGTAACTAAGTCATTTAACTAGCAAATTAATAAGTCAACAACCGCTTAATCAAATAATTAAGAAAGAGTCATGTAATGTTGTAAGTTTTGGTTTCGAGCGGAAGCAACCTCATCTCATATCCCAATTATCCAAAAACAAATTAGTAAAAATATATAAAAATGCTAAACTACATAATCATAAATTTCTAAAACCCAAAGAAAAAACAATCAAATTAGTTAATGACTAAATTATTAAAATAAATAAAATTAATTGAATAAATAAATAAAAATAGAAAGAGGACAACTTGATCGATGGTTTTTGAGTTCACACCCCGGTCGCCCATCTAAATCATGGGTCTCCTCGGCAGACCAACAAAAAATGGCATCATTTTTTAACCAAAGTTTCATTGTCCAAAACCACATCGTTTTCATCAAACCGGACTTAAAATCCTCTCATGTTCTCATTAAAATCACAAAACCCAAAATCCTTTAGAGAAATTTTGAACAGACCTTGAACTTTAATCTTTGCACTACAATTATATTACAATGTTAGATACTATTTTAAAAAATACTAAACCTATCCCTAAAATTACAAATATATCCGTATAAAACTCATCAATTTCCTCCATCTTCTCCGTTCATCTTCTTCATTTTCTCCATTCATCTTCCACCATCTTCACATTTCCTAACACTAACCCTAAATTAGTTTTAATCTTATCTTAGATAATTCATCTTCCTTTTAAAATTTTTTATTTGTGGTATTGTTAATTTGTACTTGAAACTAGAGTTTAGGGTTTATTGATTTTTGGGATTTTGCTATAAATTTTTTTTATTGCAGTTGCTATGTCTGGTGCAGCCATGCACACGCCAGAGTTTGTGTTTTGCCTGACCAGAGTGCTTTGAGATGCCTTGCGCTGGGTGATACTCCCCATGCAAGTTGCCTTGGACATAGTGGCATAGCCAGAGATGTTTTTCAGTGGGGTCAAAAAATAATGAAAATTTTTTGTTATATTTTTTACTTTCATTAAATTTCTTAAAATTATATGATATTTCTTTTCTCAAATATATATATTTTTAATTTTTTTGTTAATTTATTGCTTCGAATATAACAGTGAAAATTTAAAATTTTCTAGTAAGATTGAAGAGTTAATGTACCTTTATTAAGATATATTGAAAAAATAATAGATTATCAATATTAAATAAACATCTATTAACTATTTAATTTTGTTTTTAGAATTTAAAAAGTTGGCTATTGATACAGTAAATAATAATCCTAAAGAAAATTGTCAGTATAAAAATAATTTTTTAAAACTACTTTGAGAATAATTTTTATTAATATATTCAATGTATTTCTACAATATATGTAATCAAAGGGTTTAAAGTTATTCCTGTTGATGTCAAAAGATCATTGGGCTTGTTGACAATGGATCGACTTGAATGGATCAACCTGTTCTTCCTTGGATCAACCTACAAAACAAGGACCATTGGGTTTGTTCCTAGTAGGACTTTCTCCGATGCTTAACTCAGTAAAGTGTTTAAGAGAATATCAATACTAGAGAAGATGAATATGTCATTTCCTACCTTATTTCTCCTGTCTTTGTGCCTTATATAGGCAATCATAGTTGTAATAGATGTCGTGATCGGTTACGCCCTTAAATGAGTATTATGAACAGTTATTAGGCGTTATGAGCGATCATATAATAAAGTGGTCAGTTATGAACATTCTTACATTAATGAGACCACATAAATATGTCTCGTGAGCTATTCATCACTAGGCCTAGTAAGATGGGCCTTCACCACTAGGCTTAATAGGATGGGCCTATTGGGTTCCACACAGTAATACTAACATAATGCCCCCTTTGGCGAGCACTAATTATAAAGTGATTAGTGGTTGCCATTTTAATTTTAAGACCACCAGTGAAAATATTACGACCATCTGTTTGATGTAAGATTCCTCTAATCGCCCAAAACATGTTTTAAAAACGCGGGAAATTTAAATTTTAAATTTACGACTGTTTTTTGATCCGTATCTCGAGCCACACCCAGAATTAATTACATGGTACCTAGGATTTTCACGTGTCACTTTTTACTGGTATGTCAGATGACGTCTACGTGTTCAGCCTTAATTGCAATCTGCAGTTGAAATCATATGCCCACGTGTTTGAAGTGGATTGGTTCGCCATTTGGCTACGTCTTCTGGTATTCTTTCCTTTCCCTTATATAAACCATCTTCTGATGTTCATAATCACAATAGAAGGACAAATTCTTGCGAGTTTTCTTTGTTGATTTCTTCAGCCGTTGTTTCTACCGTCTCAAATTTCAATAAGTCTCTGTTTCCCTTTGTTTATCTTCCTATTTTCTATGACGATGTCTGCAAAGATTTTGTCTTCAATTAGGATTGGTGGCCGATGGTTGGCTGATAATGGTTTGATTGATGCAAGGCTTACTAAAATCAAGCCTCATTACTCTTTTCCAGACACCGTCGTTAGTATTTCGGCCAGGGGTAGTAGGATTAGTATTGTAGGAATGATAGATGGTTTTATGGAGGCACATTTCCATTGTGTCTCCTTAGATAATGGTTTAAGGCTTCCCTTAAAACCTTTTTTTGTGGATGTTTTAAATGAAAATGATATTGCCCCTTCTCAGTTGATGCCTATCGCTCGAATTGTTATAATGGCGTTTTACATAGCTTGTAGGGATAATAACATCGACCCCACATCTCGCCTATTTAAATCATTTTATACTATTAGGACATCGTCGAATTCTGGCTTCTATCATTTTCAAGTGAGAGCTGGTCATCAAGTGGTCGTAGGTTTACCTTCTAACCTTAAAGGATGGAAGGATTGTTTTGTATGTTTAAGAAGAAGAAATTTTAGAGTAAACCTTGAATGGCGAGTGGCGAATGCCTCAATGAATTACCCCTTTGAATTAACTAGGATAGAACAAACACAAAAAAACACAAAAAAAATAGATTATAAGGGATCACAATAAATTGTTCAGTGGTTAAAGGTAGGAGGCCATTAGAGTTGTATTGGCCAGAGCTCGTTCAAATCCATGCTTCAAGTTTAGCTTCAGAAAGCAGGTGGGCTAAGTCTCAAAGGGCGCAAACTGAGATGGGGGAAGAAAGTTCCGGTGATTTGGATCACGAGCCCTTAGGTACTAACAAGCTAATTAGATTTGGTTAGAAGATATTATCCTATTTAATTTGTTTACTAACATTACTGTTCCTCCAGGAAGAAGGATGCGAAGGATAAACGTGGCTCGCCTTAGGGAAGCAGCCTTTGGGAGGGGCTCGTCACGCTCCTAAACAACAAGGGCAACAAGGGGTCGTGGACGTGGGGAAGCTAGCACGAGTTCGCCACCAACAGCTGTTCCTCCAGCTCCTTTAGCTCTAGTTACTATTTCGCCCGAGTAGCACTCTTCGAAACTTGAAGGCTCACATCGGGTGGAATTAACTCGTCAGAAGAGAGTTGCTACTCGCCCTCCTAGTCAAGGCGAGCCTCCTCCCGACAGGGAATGGATGAGCCTCCCTCAAAATGATACCCCTCAAAATGATGGTGAAGGTCTGGGCATTCCTCCTTCCAAATGGGGGCCTGATATTGGGCAAATCAGGAACGTTCCAATTCCCAGTCCTTCCTCCGACAGCATCATTGCCAATCGTCAATATGCCTTGGATTTTTCCAAGGCATTCGTTCCGTTACACGATCGCCAATATTTTCTAGGTAGTGGAATCATCGAAGACTTAGAAAATACACAAATTGCAGCTACTCGAGTAAGACACTGTCCTCTTTTCGCTCGAAAATTTTGACTTAAAATATTTTCTAAGTATATTTCTTTTCAGCTTATAGCTCGTGTCACTGCTCTTTCTGACTACTTCACTCATTATGGGCAAGCTACAAGGAATATCGTGGAGGCAGCGAACCAAGAAAGAGATGAGGCGGTCAGAGCCAGGGTGGCCACTGAAGAGAACCAAAGAAAGGCTGAGAAAGAAGGAATTCTACTGTAGAAGAAAGGAACGCAGTAAGAGCTCAACTCCTATCGTTGGCCAAGGAGCATGAGAGGGTTATTTTTGCACTTCGATCAAAGTTGCAGACTCAAGTTGCCACCGAACAATCCAAATGTACTGTTTTGGAGAGAAATGTAGTAGAACTATGAAGCGGGCATAGGAGAGCTTGGCGAGTGATGCCCATTATTGTAGTATGGTCTACCGATGATCTGCTTTATACATGATAAAGCAAAGATGCCTGAATCTTGATCTGGATGGCATCAATTTCAACTTGCTTGAAGGTGTTGATAAAGATGAGGATGTTCCTGCTCCAACTTTGGATGAAGCTGTTCTTGCCTCGACTGTTGGTGAGAACCCTCTGGTGGATGAACCTGCTGCAATTACTCCATCTGATGAGGGTACATCTTTCGGGCAACCAGATGATGGTGTTGCTGCCAATCAGCTGGTAGTTATTGATGATGGTAGAGATGAGGGTAATGCTGGGGCTAGCTGCTAACTTTTGTATTTTCTTTGTAAAGAATTTTGTAATGAAACTTTGATTATATTTTATAACTAGCTTACCTTCGTTTATATTTTGCTGATAACCCTTTAATACTAGAGATACTCAGTGGATGGCTTGGATAATTTGTCTTTTAATCGATCCTGAGCTGGGGATAGGAACAAGTGTTTGAACAGTAATATTATCTCCCGAATAGGGGACTTAGGCAAAATGAAATCAAATGATTTTATTGATTGCCCAATCATGGGGTTACAATAGTTTTCCCGAACTGGGGACTTAGGCATGAGTGATCGCCCATTTGTTGGGTTACAATTGGGATTCTCGACCAGAGGACTTAGGCATGAGTGATTGCCTATTCACGGGGTTACAATTGGGATTCCGGACCTGGGGACTTAGACATAGTATTTCTTTAAATGCTGCGCGTTCCATGTTCTTGGGATCTCAGTGCCATCAAGATGGGCAGGTTTGTATGCACCCTTACCCAATACCTTTAGGATTCGATATGGGCCTTTCCAATTAAGGGAGAGTTTCTTTCTTTCGCTTATAGGTCTGCTTGCCTCACAGTTGCATAGGACCAAATCATTTACTTTGTAAGTTCTATTATCAACTCTTCTATTATAATATTAGGTGACCTTCTGTTGCCTGGCTATAGTTCTAATTCTTTCTTCCTCCCCAAGTTCTTCTAGTAAATCCAGGTTTCCTCTAAGCTGTGCTTCATTTTCTCCAATAATTGCATTGGAAGCCTTAAGTGTATGGACCCCAACTTTTACTGGGATTACTGCTTCTATTCCAAAGGCAAGGCAGAATGGAGACTCTCCTGTAGATGAGTGAGTTGTAGTTCGGATTGCCCAAAGTATGCCTGGCAATTCTTCTACCCAAGCGTTAGCCGTGTCATCTAACTTTTTCTTTAAAGCATATAGGATTTTCTTGTTGGCGACTCCACTTGGACATTGGTTTGAGAATGTGATACAGATCCAGGACAGAGTTTAATATGTAGATTTTCACAAAAGGCAGAGGCATTTTTACCTACCAACTGAGGACCAATGTCAACAATCAGAGTCTGAGGGAGACCAAACCTGCAAATGATGTTTTGCCAGATGAACTTTTCTACCGCTACTTGGGTTATGGTAGCCACTACTTCTCCATTTGGTGAAATACTTGCAGGCAACAATTACAAACTTCTTTCTGGCTTTGGCGATTGGGAAAAGACCTAATATATCCAACCCCTATTGGGCAAATGGCCAAGGTGCTGTCACTATATTTAGGTTTTCGAGCAGTCGCCTATTTACTTAAGTGAACCTTTAACATGCATCGCATCTCCTTACCATGTCAACAGCATCTTTCTTTAATGTTGGCCAATAAACTCCATATCTTACTGCTTTATAGGCTAGGGCCCTACCTTCGAGATGTTGTCCACATATTCCCTCATGAATTTCTTTGAGAGCATATTCTGCTTCTCCTAGGCCTAACCATTTTAAATATGGCAAAGAAAAGGATTTTTTGTATAGCTCACCATCAATTGTAATAAATTTGGAGGCCTCTTTCCAGATTTTTGGTTCTTCTTCCCTGCTCATATTAATTGGATCGTTTTCAAGATACTGTAGAATGGATGATCGCCAATCATCAGTAGTGAGCTCAAGAACTTGCTGGGAACTCGGTAATCTGGGAGCACGCCGATATTTTATCATCACTTTATCCATTTCTGGATCTTTGCCTGCTACCATCCTAGACAACTTGTTTGCTCTGGAATTCTCACTTTTAGGTATCTGTAACAGCTGTTTAGCTTCAAATTGTCCCCATAGTTCTCTAACTATTGTATGGTTTTGTTGTAGAGTAGCATCTTTCACCTTATACTCTCCAAGAACCTATTTTGTAACTAATTGTGAATCTCTAAATATTGATAAATGAGATACCTTAATCTTTCGGGAGAGCTCCATTCCAGCTATAAATGCTTCATATTCCACAGTATTGTTGGTAACAGGAAATCCGAATCGAACACAGTACTGAAATTCCTCCTTTTCTGGACCTACAAGAATTATTCCAGCTCTGGCTCCTTCTTTGCTCAATGAAC
This sequence comes from Heritiera littoralis, assembly GCA_031772115.1. Taxonomy (NCBI): domain Eukaryota; kingdom Viridiplantae; phylum Streptophyta; class Magnoliopsida; order Malvales; family Malvaceae; genus Heritiera; species Heritiera littoralis. The sequence continues at coordinate 755,421 of JAPDPK010000168.1, read as the reverse complement.
CATCGACGTATAACTCCCATTTTTGGCTCGCCAAATCTTGTTTGCTTCTTTCCTCACCATTAGTCTCTGTATCTTCTATAGTAAATGTGCATTCTACCATAAAGTTTGCTAAAGCTTGCGCTTTGACTGTCTTCCGGGGCTGTATTTTATGCTGAATTCACTGAGCTCAATACTCCATTTCACCATTCTTCCTGATGTGCTCAGTTTTTGTAAAACTTCTTTCAAAGGATGATTGGTCAAGACAACAATTTGATGACTACGAAAATATGTCTCAACTTTCGAGCAGCAACTACCACCGCATAAACTATTTTCTCTATGTGGCTGTAATTTGGTTCTCCTCCTTTTAAAGTTTTACTAACATAGAAAACTGGTAACTGCATTCGTTCTTTCTCCTTGACTAATACTGCTGCAACGGTTTCGACTAGTGCATTTACATATAAAAAGAGATTATCTCCCGATTCAGGGCTAGTGAGAAAGGGTGGCGAGCTGGGGTATTTCTTTAAATCCTCAAAGGCCTTTTGACATTCTTCATCCCATCTGAATTTAGTTGCACTTCTACGAACTTTAAAGAAGGGCAAACATCTTTCAACAGACTTGGAAACAAACCTGTTTAATGCATTTACTCTTCCATTAAGAATTTGAACTTATTTTGGCGAGCTCAGGGGTTTCATGTCTAAGATTGTCCGAATCTTCTCCGGATTCTCTTCTATTCCCCTTTCAAAGACCACAAATCCAAGGAATTTATCAGCTTCAACAGCGAATATGCACTTTGTAGGGTTTAACTTCATTTGATATCTTCTCAGTATAGAGAAGGCTTTCTCTAAAACCTTGATGTGTTGCTCCAAGCTCGAACTTTTCACCAACATATCATCAATGTAGACCTCCATTGATTTCCCAATTTGATCAAAAAAAACTTTATTTACTAATCTTTGGTATGTTGCACCTGCGTTCTTCAATCTAAAAGGCATCACCTTGTAGCAGTAGATACCATCCTCAGTTATGAACACCGTTTTCTCCTGATCGTCCGGGTTCATGATTATTTGGTTATAACCTGAGAATGCATTCGTGAAGCTCAACACCTTATGTCTCGTAGAAGCATCTACCAATCTATCAATGGAAGGCAATGGAAAGCTATCTTTTGGGCATGCTTTGTTTAGGTCAGTGAAGTCTACACACATTCTCCATTTTCCATTGGCTTTCTTCACCATAACAACATTAGATAGCAAATCAAGGTAATTGACTTCTCTGATATAGGCCGCCTTCAACAGCTTCTGTGTTTCTTCTCGTGCAGCTTCAATCTTGTTAGTTGAAGACTCCCTTTTCTTTCGTCTGATCAGTTTTACTGTTGGATCTACGTTCAGGTTATGACAAATAACAGATGGATCAATTCCTGGCCTTTCAACTGCTGACCAGGCGAATATATCAATGTTTTTTTGAAGTAATGATTTCAATCTCTCCTTTTGTTCTTATAATAATCGACTTCTCACTCAATTTGTTTTGTCTTGTTCGCCATCGAATATTACTTCATTGGTTTCTTCTAGAGGCTAGTATTGTTCTTGCTTTCTGCTTGGATCAAGTTCTTCCAGCGACAATGGCTCATTGTTCTGCTGCTGTATTGCAAGAATGTCTCCAGAGGTAGACGGCTCTCCCTTGGTGGATAGCTGAATTGAGCGAAGATGACATTTTTTCACCATGGCTTGATTGGCTTCCACATACCCTATTCCAGTCGAAGGAGGAAACTTTATGGTTAGACAATAAACAGTTGTAACCGTACTGGTTCACTTCATAATAGGTCACCCAAAGATTGCATTATAGGCTGATGGCTGGTCTACCATAAGGAGGTTTGCCATAAAATTTAGAGTATGTTCTCCTTGCCCCAATGTCACTGGTAAACTTATTACCCCTTTAACTTTTATCAGCTGGTTAGCAAATCCATAAATTGGTCTTGTTGGCTTCAACTGATTCTCATCTAATCCCATCTTCAGAAATGCACTCCAAGATAGGATCTCAACAGCACTTCCGTCATCGATGAGGATTCTTTCTACTTGATAATCTCCAATTACAACTGCGATCACAATTGGGTCGTTGCCATTGTTAAGTAGGATGTCCACATCTTCCTTCGAGAAATTAATCTGCCAACTGCATTCGGATCTAGGTTACTTTGGTAGCACATCAATGGACATGACACTCCTTAGATGAGCTCTTCTTTTTTTCCAAAGGTCGCCCAATCCTCTTCCGTTCCAACTATTATTGTAATTACCCCTGTGATTGGATGTTTCTCAACAGCTTTGTCTTCATCTTGTCAAGTGTTTCCCCTGTCGTTGACATAAGTTCTCAAATGTCCTTTTCTAATGAGGAACTCTATTTCGTCTTTCAACTTCTGGCAATCTTCAGTTGTGTGCCCATGGTCCCTATGAAAGGCACAATATTGGGACTTGTCTGCATTTGGATTTGGTTGCCCAGGTTGTGGTCTCCTGACATAAGGTTCATTTGCAATTGCATTTAGGATTGCTTCTCTAGTTGTCGTTAAAGGAGTATAAGACTGGAACCTTCTCTTGGGTGATTTTGCTCTAATTTCTGATTTATTGCTCATTCTGTTGCTTCCTGCTCGCCGAAATTCTACTTAGTCATTCTTCTTCTCTAGCTTTACATAGGCTCTTTCCAGGTTCCTCTCCCTTATTTCTTTTGCCTCAGCTAATGTGTTGGCTCTTCGTAATACCTCATGTAGGGCTACTAGTTGCTCATCACATAATGAATAATAGACATAGTCGTTGAGTACTCCTGCTCTGAAAGCTTGGACTGCGAAGCTGTCATTGGGATCCTTAACATCAGCATAAGCAGTAGTGAACCTTCGGATGTAGTCCCTTAGCTTTTCTTTTAGGCATTGAACAACTGACATGAGACTCACTGAAGTTCTTTTTTGTTTCTTATTGGCCAAGAAGTGTCCAACGAACAATTTGCTGAGCTGATTAAAGCTGGTAATTGTGTTAGCCGGTAAGGAATAGAACCAAGATCTGGCTAATCCTTTAAGTATAGTTGAAAAAGTCTTACATTTTACTGCATCAGTAGTTCCATAAAGGTCCAAAGTTGCCTTAAAGCGCAATATGTGGTCTTGAGGATCACCTGTACCATCATATTTTTCTTTGGGAACCTTAAAATTGTGGAGGACTACTTTTTATTGAATTTTTTCGGCGAGAGGATTGTCAATTCGCTTGACACAGTTAACAATCTCTTGTTTTCCTTTCTTGAGCTCCTTCAATTCTTTGAACATAGCATCAAGCCTCTCATGAATAGTCTGTTCTGAATGGTTTGGGGCTTCTCTGGTTCTTTTTGTGGGTACCATCGGAGAGTTAACACTTCTTTCTTTTTTTTCTCTTCTCATTTCAGAATTGCTGTGATTCATAATAGGTTCAGGTTGATGGTGTAAATTTGCGTTTTGTTTGTGGTGAGTTTGGTATTTATCAGTGACCAGCAGTCTTACACTTGTTGGGCAGTCAAAGTTTCAATGATTTTGGCATAATGCTCCAACTTGGCATTCAGAGCTTGATTTGGGCGAGCAGATGATTATATTAGTTCGTGGCTATCACTTGAAATGAAGGTGGGAGGTGTGATGTTTCGGCTGTAAATTGAGGTAATGAGACTGCGGTTGGGGGTAAAGTGGTGTTTTGTGTAGTGGTGATCACTGCTTTGGCTAGCGGGAACAAACGGGTTGGTTGAAGTGGTGAAACTTCAGCAGGTAGAGTGAAGGTGGTTATTGGTATTGTCATGGTTGATTGCAATGGTGGTTATGAGGCTTGAATATTCTTAGAGTTGATTGTTTGAGAATTTGACATGGCTTCTTTCTTGAGTTCCCACAAACATGCCAAATGTTGATGTCTAAAGATCAATGGGCTTGCTGAGAATGGATCGACTTGAATGGATCAACCTATTCTTCCTTGGATCAACCTGCAAAACAAGGACCACTAGGTTTGTTCCCAGTGGGACTTTCTCCAATGCTTAAGTCAGTAGAGTGTTTAAGAGAATATCAAGACTAGAGAAGATGAATATGTCATTTCATACCTTATTTCTCCTCTCTTTGTGCCTTATATAGGCGATCATGATTGTAACAGATGTCGTGATCGGTTACGCCCTTAAATGAGTATTATGAACAATTATGAGGTGTTATAGGCGATCGTATAATAAAGTGGTCAGTTATGAACGTTGGTCAGTTATGAACGTTCTTACATTAATGAGACCACATAAATATGTCTCGTGAGCCATTCATCATTGGGCCTAGTAAGATGGGCCTTCACCACCAGGCTTAGTAGGATGGCCTATTGGGTTCCACACAATAATACTAACAATTCCTTATTGGTTTAACAAAATTTTATCTATTTTCATAGTTAAAAAAGTAGTTTGTATAATGTCAATGAATGAAGTCATGACTTAATAGTAAGAAAAAATTATTGAGATTTTGAGGTTTAATTTTTAAACTTATATATATTCATCAATGATTGTCCAACTATGTTTGTAGTTTTGTTGGTTTAGTTATTTGACTTAATTCATATATTATGTGGAATACTAAAATATAATTGTTCTCTTTTATACAAATTGTTATTTTCATAAAAAAATTGTTTCTTGCATCGCAATTGACAAAATCAAAATTAGTTTTAATATAAAAAAATTAGTATATAAAAATAATAATATTTTTCTTGTTTTAATTCTTTTTATGTGATACTTTTTTTATTCATATATTGATCTCAAACTATTATATTATATTATATTATATTATATTATATTATATTATATTATATTATATTATATTATATTATATTATATTATATACTGGATTTTAAAATTTTATTTCAGAAGGGTCAATTTATCATAAAATTTACTTTTTTATGAAATTAATTTATAATTTACCTTATATTAAAATATATTATAAAATATTTGTAAATTTTGTTAGAGTAAATTATCCTTTTTCATATAAAGATATTTTTGTTCCCTAAATGTGAAGATCAAAAGTTGAAGTGGGATTCCAAGCTCCCAAGCCTTTGACATCAGCCATAGTGTACTTTAAAACCATCACACCATTCGCTGTATTACACAGCCACTCACCATACTTTTTTTTTTGGTTACACCACTCACCACACTCTGGTTACCAAAGATAAACCAGAAGTTCCAAAATTAAAACTAAAACATTACTTAACTCGGCCAAATACTCAATATAAAATATAATCTTTACAATGTTTCTCAACTAAATATACAATCTTTAATTTTGATTAATTAAGGATTAAATATTTTCAAATTTGTTTAATGTAAGACTTTTTAACAAGGTTTAACAGTGTTAATATGAACACATGATAAATCTATTAGTTCTCAAATGTTTTTAACTGATTTTTATTTAAAAAATTTTAAAAAATAATATTTCTTTTTTTTAATTTATCTTTTCATCTATAAAGAAAATATATGTCAATTTTTTTCTTAATTGAATTCTGATAGAACTAAAAAACTATTCGTTGTCTTATGATCATAGACGCTTGCAGTCTCCAGGTTCGTCGGCTCTCTCCAAGTCCATTGTCTTCATTTGTCCTTCTCTCTCAAAGCTTTGTCCAACCGCTTCTCTCTATACATTCCACGTTGTCGCCTTTCTCTCTGTACCTTTCACGTTGTCGGTATCTCTCACGAAATTTGCACAGCATTTGTATTTCTAAAACGAAATATGAAGTTTATTGTGGGATGTAAATTGTACGAATAAGTCTTATATTGTAGATGTATTGAAATTTTAATTAATTAATTTATTTAATGATATAATGAGCTGACTAAAGAAGAAAATGTGAAGTGTGCTTACACTGACACCGAATACAAACTGAAAGATCCTATATGTATAAGTGTTTCAAAAAAAATTAGTTTGGATTTCTATAATTTCGGATATTACAAAAGTGGTATCAGAGCAAAGTTTGCTTAGTGCGGTTCGTGTAAGTGAGTCAGGAATTGAATTACATCCCACACTGTTGTGCACTGTCTGTATATAAATTGTAAAGGATAGTTAGAAAAGGACGATATGTCGATCAATAGAGAATTATCGAAGGCTGATAGAAAGAATAAGAATGATAGAATCGATGTTGTAGGAAAATGTTATGAAATGAGTATTGGAATAATTCAGAATGACTAACAGTATTGAGTTTAGTTAAAATGATTAGAAGTGATTTATGGTTTTTTCTCAAAGTAGACGATGGAATAACTATAGTGGAAAATGAGTGGTGTAAATAGAAATGCAAATTGTTAGAGAATGATACTGATGTTATACCGAAATGTGAGCATAAACGACTGAGATAGATATTGAATGATTAAGAATGATTGATTGAGGTACGTATTATTTTGAATATAATTGATGTGGGAATTGATAGGAATTACTAAGGCTAATAAGATTGTTAGTAAATGATGTTTATATTGTATAGAAACACTGATGTAAATAAGTGTAAAGATTGGATAAGTGTTAAATTGATAAATTTTAGGGCATCGATTGATCGGAGTATTTTTGTCGAATTTGGAGGACCAAATTCCTTAAAGGTGGAGAGGATGTAAGAGCCCTAAATTTATTATATTTCAAAAAAGTTATTGAGTGTAGAAATTTAAAAAAGAGAAATTTATTGTTAAATATTTAAAGGAAGAGTATGCTCGATAAGGTTCAGGAGGTACTCAGTGTGGGCCTCACCAAGACTTTCTTTATCCCAAATCGAAGTGAGACCCTAGAATGATAATAATTGAGGTAAACAATTTTACATATAATGAGGTTTTAGATTGTGTGGATTTATGAAAGAAATCAAGGTTAAAAATAAAAACTTATCTGATTTTATGACTAAGGGTATTTTGATAATTTTACTCAAAAGACAGGTCAAACCATTTTGAGAGTCAATAATTGATCATATTTTACCTAAATATAGGAAAAAAATATAAATAATAGAGATCAAATATTAAATCTAAATTTTTAAAGATTGAATAAATTATGGGACATAAGTGAAAATAATGAAATAGTACAAGGGTATAACGTTCATTTGATATGGGAACTAGTCAAATTAGTCAACATTGATTGAAAATTTACTTAAATGAATTAAATTTAATTAAAAAATAAATTAAATTAAAATCTGAAATAAAAAAATTAAATAGATATTTTGTGGCATTAGTGTAAATATAATGAAAAATTAAGAGAATTTTGACTAAGTAAATATGTGACAACTTTTTATTGGCTAGGCTATAATTAAAAGAAGCCAAAAATTCAACATTTTCCTGACGGAAGTGTGCCAGCTCTCCCCTGTAAAACCAACCCATTTCTGCTGTTCCTCTCCTCGCCATTTTGCTTCTCGTTTCTTCATTTTTCCTTAGCAAATCAATCCCTTTTCATCACCAAAACCTCAATTATCCTTCACAAGACTTATTCCCTACCTCATGGTCATCTTAGAACCCAGAATTAAGAGCTGAAAAGAAGAAAGCAGAAGCGGTTTGGGATGACCGTACAGTTCGGGAATGGGTAAAGGTAAGGGATTGGCGATGTTTCCCTTAAGTTAGCTATAGAAATTGATTTATCCATGTCTGAGAAATGTGTTTGGAACGTTGGATTGAAGTAAAAATATGTCTAAGCTGTCAAGGGGTGTTCGGCTATACGTGGAAATTGTGGAATTTTTTTGATGATTTTGATCTATTTTGGGTAGGATTTAGAAGTAGATGAGGAATTAAGCTTGATTGGAATTTGGATTACATGATTTGTGGAACCATTGAGTTGGCTAGATGATAGCTCAACACAGGGCAGTGGCGTGAATGGTACTGCCAGCTCTAGCTTAGGTTGCACGATTGATGATAAATTGATGAGTTTATGGTGTTTGCTGAAATTCTTGAATGAATAGAATAGATTCATAAAGTTAGAAATGATTAAAAAAATTTGAGAGAAATGGCGTGGGAAATTTTTAAAGGATGACTTTATAATTTATATGGTAATAATTAATGATTAATTATAAGACTAAATTGAAGAGCAAGACTCTTGGCCATAAGGAAGATGGAAGACTATAGAATGAGACTATGAGGGCTACGAGTTTGGCTGATGGAAATGGAAATTTATCAAAATTTTAAATATGATAAGGTGTAAGAATGAATTAAGATTAATTATAAGACTAGAATTGGGAAAAAGGATAAATTATGTGTATTGAGAAAAGGTATAGTTTAAATGTAATTATGGAATATCAATATAAATTTTAAGGAATGAGAATCAATAAATAAAAGAAAATATTAATGAAATTATTGGTGGAAATTAAAATTGAGAAAAGAACGAATTTTAAATTAATGGGAGAAACTTTGGAAATTCCATGATTATTTGGAATTTATGATTTATTGAGCAAAGAAGAATAAATTATGAGTAATGGAAATTATTTGGTGAAAGTGGAATTGAAAGAAATATAATCTTTGTAGTGCAAGATGTGAATAATTAGTTAAGGCAATGTCCATGATGACTTTCATATCAATTATATGATAAAATGATTAAAGAGAAATAGTTGAGGATAAGTTGAGAATTATCATTGGAAATAAAATTGGAAAGAAATGAATTATGTGCATAAAGAGATGGATGGTTGTGACTCAAAAAGAGATTACAATGTGAATCATCATGATTTAATATATATATATATATATGAATATAACGTAAAGATTAATGAGATTATTGATTTTTAGAATTGGAAAAGGATATGATGTGATTAAAGTTATGTGTGGTATTTAGAAGAGAAAACTAAATAAATCAATTGTGGAGAATGATAAATGTAGAATAGAGATTATCAAATAGTTTATCTTCATTGTGGTAAGGAGATTTAAATATAAGGTGATATTATTGTACAGAGTAGAAATTTTGGGAAATAGAATTACATGAGCAATAAAGGGACGTAGAGATATTGCGTGGAATTGAAGTAACGAACATATGGAAGAATTTTTTAGAAATGTTTTATGTGTTTTAGAGATTTTCGGAAATCAAATTCTTAATCATTTCCCATCAATTTTCCCAAAAAGGGGAAAATATCATTTGTTTACATAACCAAATGAGTTTTTAAGTTACATATGTGCTAAACTGTGTACCAATTTGTGTACTACGCTGTTTTGGAACAGAACTATTTATTGATATTGAAATTATTTACTGCAGTGATTTCAGATTAACCGTTTATATACGGTTTATACACAGAAAACAATATTTAAATATTTATGTTATTGAATTTTATACACGTAAGAGTACCAGCATGATTTTTCAATCCATTTAAAGTGAGATGAAATATTTTCAGAAGTAAAAACTGAACTGCTAATATTTTATAAGTTTTTACTTTTGCGTCGAATATGTATTTTCTTAAAACAAGTGTTGTGAAAGTGATTTCCTTTATGGAATTTATATTGTTTACAAATTGTTTTGAGACTGATAGGCCCCGTATCATACTGATATGTGATATGTAACATGTAATATGCTATGTGAAGTTGTAGATATTGATCCTATCTGCACCGTCCCGGTTGACACCTGATCAGTGATGACTGAGGACATCTATAGACTGGCCATATGTCTCATGTGTTACTGTTGCTCCCTTTGAGGACTACCGTTAGAGCATGATATTTTGGGTGTTGCCTGGTCTCCACTTACTGTCATTATTTATTATATTGTTTTACTGAACTATTACTAGTGTTTGAAACTATTTTACTGTGATTGATTTACGGGGAAGTGAACCGTTTATCGTACTGTTTATGACTGAACGGTTTACTAAAAGAGAACTGTTTACTGAAAGTGAACTGTGTGCAGTTTACAATTACAAACTGGTCATTGCAGTGCTTTCAAATATTGTTTATAAATTGTTTGCTTATCGAAATAATTTATGATATGATTAAACTAAGTACTTCACTATTTACCGATTACTGGTACTCAATTTCCTTACGGATACTAAACCATTTAATGATAGTGAATTGTTATTATACCAGTTATTGAATTGTTTACTAATAGTAAACTGGTTGTTATTACAGAACTGTTTACAGTTTACTGAAGTATTTTCAGATGTGGTTTAGAAATGATTTATAAAACATTTTTATAATATTTTTAGTACTTTTATATATATTTCTTACTAAGCTTTCCCCAAAGCTCACCCCCTTACTCCCCTCTCTCCCAGATAATTTTTAAAGTATGTGTCTACTACTGCTTCCAGATTTTTGAGTAAATTATTAGAAGCTTAAAGTCACAAATGATCATGTACATATTTATATTTATATTCAGACATGAAATTTGCATAACATATGTATTTCTGAAACGAAATATGAAGTTTATTGTGGGATGTAAATTGTACGAATAAGTCTTAAATTGTAGATGTATTGAAATTTTAATTAATTAATTTATTTAATGATATAATGAGCTGACTGAAGAAGAAAATGTGAAGTGTGCTTACACTGATATCAAATGCAAACCGAAAGATCCTATGTGTATAAGTGCTTCAAAAAAAATTTTGGTTCGGATTTCTATAATTTCGGATGTTACAGAAAGCTCATCTGACCATAAGAACATATTAAATAGATGTATTTGGTGACTAAAAGAAATATTTTGGAGATTAGACTGATAGTTTTCAACAAAGTCAAACTATAAGGGCAAAATGGTCTAAAAATCTCATAACAAGGGGTAAAATGGTAATATTTCCATCAAGATATTATTTTTATCATAATTTTCTACCATCTTCTTCTCATTTTCAATAGCAACCAGTTTTTGTCTTGAAACCTCCATTTTTTAAGCTTGAAGAGAGAGAAAACTTGTGAAACCTTAACCAAATTACACCAAAACCGAAAAATTCCTTCACCAAACCTATACAGAATCAAAGCTCTACAAACGCTTGCCAAATTCAAGGCCTAAAGTGGCCAAAATCCAAGTCTAAGTTAGCCTACAAGATTCGGCCAAGGCAAGTTCATGAAGAAGGCATGGATATTTCATGGTTTTAAGGCTAAATGTCATGTGTTTTCATTGTTTAAGCATGAATTCAAGCTAGAATTGAAACAAAACGATGAGAATTGCCATCCTAGGGTAACAACCAAGCTTCCCTCTTCATGAATATGATGCTTCCTCGTATGAAAGTGGTGTAGAAATTAAATAGAATTATAGTATAACATAGATGTAAGCTTGAATTGTTGAAATGGCTAGTGTAGGAGAGAGAATGGAATCGGTTTGGATGAAGGGGACACTAATATGGTGTTCAACTCAGTGTATTTTGGGTCCTAGAATACTGTATAAATTAATACAAACCTGTAGGTATAGTCAAAATTGAAAACGAAGATGATTTGATGTTAGTTGCAGTGCTAACATCGGTGCGAAGTAGACTGGCTTTGCAGCTACAGTAGACAATGTACTAGAGTATAATAAGTATAATATTATTTATAACTGTTAGAAATTGAAATGACTGTGTTTATGTGTTAAATCGTAGCTTTTAAGTTGGATGAGACTACTGATACTAGCAGGCAGCATAGCGAGAAATTAAACGGTAAGGGATATATATGATTGACATAGGGGTACTATGATGCATTTTTTATTATAAGAATGATCTTTTGAGATTGTTTTGGAACGGTTTGAGCTAAAATTGTGGACTGCTTTATGAATTTTAAACTATGTTTTATGCAGGAGAGTTAGGATATACCTAGCTATTATGCTATCAAAATTTTTAAGAAACTCGTAGAATTATGTTTGGTATATTTGGAATCCTAGAAATGGAAATTAAATAAGTTTTAACTATGTTTTGTTATAAACACCTTATAGGCATACCGGTATTGGTAATTCAATATTTAAAAATTCATGTTATTAAATTTTGCGTACGTGAGAGTACTTGGATGTTTTTATAACATATTTACACATAAATAGAATATTTTGAGAACTGGATATTGAACTGTGAGTATTTTATAAATTTTTATTTTTGAACTGTTTATGTTTCTAAAATATGCATTTATGGACCGACTAAATATTTAATCACTGAAGTTGATTTCTTTAAAGATATTTATACTGCCTATAAACTATTTTTGAGACTGTTGGCCCCATAGCTGCCTTCAGGCACATGCTCTTATTACTATACTACTGTATGACTGATTACTATGCTGATAGATCTGCCAAGTCTTTAGCTTCCGTAGTGTCACTTGGCAAGTTTACATTGTGGATTCCTTGACTATGGCCATATGTCACTATTACTGTTATTGCATGAGTCTATTGGGTGATGCCTTGTGTCTTCTATAACACTGAATTTTCACGTTTTCATGATTTTTGAATTACAGCTCAGTTATTGATTACGAACTTTCGATTTGTATGAAACATTGAATTATGTTAACAGTGATAATGTTTACAAAGTATTATAATACTACTTTATATAAATTGTTTGATGAAAGACATTTTGGATTATTACTGATTTTGTGCTTGCAATAGAATTCCCTATAGTTGGATTTAGGTGTCGAGACAAGTAAGGTGCTTTAAAGCATCTTTCTGTACTCAACTTGGCTGCCTAACTGACTGAAGTGTCCTCTCCGTAATTCATGCCCCTTTTTAATATTATTTTCATATATCGTAATATAAAGTATGTTTTACAATACTTGCATATAGTTTACATAATATTAGTTTATTATATATATTTCTTAAGCTTACCCCCTCCTTCTCTATACAAATTATCTTTAGTAGCTCTCTTCTCGCTCGGGAGGATGTTTTATTTTCGGTATCCCTTAGGCGATTTACAAAATTTCGTGGAGGTATACTAATTTCTCTTTATGTATTCAGACTTTGTATATACAGTACTATCTTGTGTAAAAATACTTTTAGGATGTAAATAAATGTTGAGTATTGAATGTCAAATTAATTATATAATGTAATTATATTCTGCTGTGTATTATAAATAAATGAATCTAAATATAAGTTGAACACTACAGACAGCCTAACCTTAAATCCAGTAAATTCATTATATATAATTACTGTATATGGTATATTTCGGTACGTGACAATTGCGTAGTGTTTTACATAAGTTCGTAGATCCATCCCATTGTTACAAAAATGATTGATTTTGTTTTATTTTCAAAATCAAGACAGCAAAAGAAAACTTGTTAGAGGTGTTAGAGTCGTGACTTTATGTTTAGATTTAAGGAAATTGATAGGCTTTTGAAAAGATCTAATATGATAGATGATAAAAAGGAATTTTTTTTTAAAGATTTTCACAATTATTAAGCAAAGGTCGGCAACAAGATGCGGTGGTCGACTAGCAACCAACCACCACTTTCTGGGTTTCTGGAAGAAACCAGTGAGAGAAGAGGATTTCAAAGAAAATGAGAGAAAGGAAGAGAGTAGAGAGAAAAAAATAAATAAGTAAAAGAAATTTTTATAGCTAAAAACAATTAAGATTTTTTTTATTAGTTTTCACTCTCTTTAATAGCGAGGGTAATTCATTCTCGTTAATAAATCCTTAATAGACTAATCCCGCAAACGTTTAGTCATAGATTTATTCAAATTACAGATTGTTTCTTTAATTAAAAAATGACTTAAAGATTAAATCTCAAATTAAGCATTTAGCCTACTCTACTCCAATATTGAACAGATACTTCTAAAATGACCATCGAATTTTGTAGATGTAAGCTTAGTTTGGAAGCCACAAGACCTCGGGTGCAGTGGCTTCTAACAAATAAGACAAAAAAATAAAAGACAAAACAAAAAATGAAGAAAATTACTTTTATACCCTTTAATTGTAATTTTTTTAATTATTTTACTAAAAAACTTATACCCATAGTGGTCTTTTCACATTTTTTAATCTTATCGGAGCGAATCTCACCGCCCATCCAAACTAACCCGTAAATTGGAATCCCAAAAACAATCTTTGTCAAAACCAACTTACCTCAATGTTCTAACTCCAAAAAACCTTCATATTTTAAATCCTTTCCAATAAACCTAGTTTCTCCCCAAAAATAAAATTAAAAAAAAAAATCGAAACTCTGAAAACATATACTTACCATGTGATTTTGTGTTCCTTGGTCATTTTTCTGGTTACCTCTATGATTTTTTTTTAATCTTGTTGATTAGAGCTGAATTTATAGATATTTTTCAGGTTTAAATCCCTTTGATTTTATTTTTTTTTAAATTATCTTTGGGTTTGAAATTTTCAGTTCTTTATCTATATTTTCAAACTGCTTTCAAATCAAGTTTTTTAATTCTGAATGTTTCCAAAATTCTCAAATTCGAATATATTATTATTATTATTTTATTTTTTATATGGTTGATTATCATTATCTTTTTTTATTTGTTTTTTAAATTATTTTGATAGGACGATATTTTGTGAATTATATATATGCTAATATATTTGCTTTATTGATGTTTTATACCTAAAAGAGTTTACTAATGTTTATTTTATGATTTAGGTATTAAATATCAAAGTTAGAATTAATTGAAGCTAAAAAGAACAAGTGCAGTATTTTCTGTTCAGTTTGAAAGATTGATGTTTTTGACCATCCTGACAACCTGATCTCGAGAAGTGGCCTTCATAGAAGTTGTAGAGGACTTCTCAAGGTTTCTGGAATGTACAAGATCATGAAAATCAGAGTTCCTTTGACAGGTCAACTATTTATGGAAAATTATAACAAAAATCTGCCCATAATTTCTATTTTTAGAAAGAATTCCAACAAAGCAAGGCCAAGACAAGATTTTGTTAAGACAAGATATTGTGAAGACAAAATTTGGTTGAGACAAGATATGTCTTAAAATTTTCTTATGTCTTAAAGTTTTAATTATTTTTAAGACAATGTAATAAAGTACGAAAATAAAGTTTGAGTAGAGAAAGAATTGTAAAGAGAGAGAAGCTCTAAAAAGAGTTTACGCCAATTAAAACTCTTCGCAGACTTCTACTCTACCTAATATTCTTAGGCCTATATAAAGAGCACATTAGCTCTCATAAAAATCATCCCTCTTCCTTCTTTGTTTTCCTGTAGCAATTTCTTAAGATTTTAATAAAAGTTTTTAAATTTCTTTTAAAAAATTTATTCTTGTAGATTTTAATTAGTAGCTTTTATATTTTATTATTTTTTAATAATTGTTACAGATTTCTATTTTTCTTTCTTTAAAATCCAATTTCTTTTCTTTCTTTTTAAACAATTTTTGATTTTCTTATATTAAGAGTAGTCAAAACTAATTCTTGCTTAGTTTTAATAATTGTTTGTGTGTTCTTGCTAGATTTTAATCTTGATTTATTAGTTCTTGTTCAATATTATTAAAGATTGATATCTTGATTGTTCTTTTGCATGATAATTGATTTCTTGATAATATTGAACATGAATTGTATAATCTTGAACATGTCTAGTGAGTAGTTTGTTAATTCAGTTATGAGGTAATTTAATAATTCCTGGAAACCTTGATTGTGAGATTATCAACTTATGATATAATTGTTATTAATTATCTAAATTCCCTGAGCATCATCCCATGATTGTTCGATTGATTAGATAGGTGGCCAACTATTTAGTCTAATTAAATAATGTCACATTCCGTAACCACATTTTTCACATTTTTTTCTATACATTTTATATGGTTGGGCTGTCTGTGATACTTTAATTTCATATTCATTTAACTATTAACTATAAAATTATTAATATCAATTACATCCCCTATCTTAATTCTTAAGAAAGTAGTACTGAAAATAAGTCTAAATACAGAAAATAAATGATCATACCTCATATTATAAATCAAGCTGTCGCAATGTCTCTAAATGCGCAGCTTGAAATCCTCAGATGTCAGATCTCACAGTCACCGAAAATCTGAAATGTTAAAATTGGGGAGTGAGCAAACCACGGCTCAGTAAGAGAGTTATATGCAACACTTGATGTTCAGCTACCTATATGCTGAAAATAATTTTTCACTTTCTTTAAATCTTCCTAGAGGCTCTAGGCTCACATGTAGGAAGGATACTACAGTTGGCTAGGGATCCGGATGGAGTAAGGCAAGTATTTTAGAATATCTGTCTTGTCTCGGAACCTAGAAGCAACTGTAGAGAATAATCGTTTTCTTTTGATATTCAAATCCCAGTAAAACATTAAATATCCACGTGATAAAACACTTAAGTAAATAAGTAAGGAATTAATGTTCCTTTCACAAATACTCATTTCCACACTTGTAAAACACCGTATAATATTTAGTTCAACACGTAATACATCAAAAGCTCAGTAGCTATAGATAATTTAGTACCAGCAAAAGTTTAGTGAAAAGTACAATCATCAATACAGTATCATGGAGACTAGGTAACACCCTAAATATATCATGCTATAATATCATCCCAAATAGGAGAAACACATGAGATCTATGGCCATAGTCTATGGGGTCTACAGTGTGCACTGATCAGGTGTCCACTGGGACGCGGATAATAGGATCAGTATCTATCAGCACTAACACGTGACACGTGAGCATGATATGGGGCCTAACAGTCTCAAAATAGTAAACACATGATATAAACCCCATTTATGACATTAATTTCATTGAATATAAGTTCAATCAATCCATAAATATTCATAAAGAAAATATTTTCATCTTATGAATAACAATTTATAAAATATTCATACTGGGGTAATCACTCCTGAAAATGTTCTGAATATTATAGAACAGTATAAATCACATTTTCCATACGGTGAAAACAGTTTATAAAATAATCACACTGTAAAAATCTCATGACTGTTTCTTTTTCATCGTAAAACATGTATGCACGCTTTTCCGTGCTTTCTATCCAAAACAGGGTTTTCAAAGTTATGAGAATTCAAATCAATTATTTTTATGATTTATGGAAAAATAAAATATTTATTTTCCAAATTCAATAATCCCGTCATCATGTTTTCCTCTATAAACACATGTAGAGACCTTCTATGTCTCAAAATACTATTTTTCATTTTTAATTAACCTTTATGGGATTTTTATAAATAATTATTTTCATAATTAAAACCATTTTTCAAAATATTATTTTTCATCTTTAATGCATATTTAAAACATGTGTGCCGAATATCCCTACAGGCTGCACATGTCTCCCTTACCTTTCTCGGGTCGGCAACTGCCTCTTAAAGGTCGCGCCAGTGTTCACCTCTCCCGATCCATCATCGAGGGACATTTTCTGGAATTCAAATTCTACATTTTAGAATTTTTCATAATTTATTAAAATAAATCACTCGAAACTAATTTTCGGAATTCTTTTCATAATTTTTGAGTTTCTGAGTTTCCCAAGATTTCCCGTAATTTTCGAATTCTCGAGCATTTTTCGAATTCTCGGAATTCCTTTTCTCTCTCTTTCTTCTTTTTCCTCTTTTCTTTCTTTCTTTTTCTTTTTCTTTTCTTTTCTTTTCTTTTTCTTTTCCTTTTTCCTTTCCTGGCCAAATCGATTACCTCCCCTCATCGTCAATTCTTCTCTGGTAGCCAGTTCTCCGACGGTTCGAAGGCTCGACAGCTGGCCAAGGTGGCGGCAAAGCTGGATCTGGCCTCCGTTCAGCCCAGATCGGCGGCACGGTGATGAATATACTCGATTTAGGCTCGATTTCTTCTCCTCCTCTGTTCTTTCTCCTCTGCCATTCTCCACCTCACCAGTGGCCTCCTACCTCTTCCTCCTCCTCCGCCGGTGGTTCGATTGCAGTGGCGGTGGCTGAATCGGCCGGCACCGCCACTTTCCCCTTTCTTTTTCCTTCTCGGCTTCCCCCAATCTCGCCTCTGTTTCCTTCCGTTTCTGTTTCGGCCTTTCCTCTTCCGGTTACCGACTTCCTCTCCTCTCTCCGCCGGCGCTGTCTTTCTCCCCTTTCTCCGCCGACGCTGTCTTCCTCCCCTTTCTCCCTCACTTGGCCGGCCGATGGTGGTTTGCTTCATCGGGAGCAGAATCGGGATGCTTCCCGATTTCTCTCCTTCTGTTTCTTCGTTTTTTTGTTTTATTTTATTTATTTTATCAATTATACATATAATATATTATATATCATATATTATATATCATACATATAATATATACAATATATTATACATATAATATTATTATTTTATATATAGTTTTGTACTCTATATATATTATATAAATATACATATATATTAGGTATTAACAAAATATCTATCTAATACACACACACACACACACACACACACATTCACACTTATATACTTTAAATTAAATAACATTTATATATATCTTTATATAAATGTAGGAAATACAATATATAAATATACAACCTTTAATGTAAAATAATATTTACATTTCTCATATATGTATATATTTATATATACATAAAATGTTATACTTGTATGCATATGTACTATTTAAATTTATAAAATAGTATATATACATATATATGCCAATGTATATTAATATATACTATATAGCCTTTAAATACATATGTATTTGTATAAAAATACATTTATATAATATATAATTATATAAATATATTTCATATTCCTTTCTCATTTTCTCATTTAATTTGGATTTCAATTTATCCAAATTAAATTTCCTCTCTCTTCATTATTTTCCATAATTCCAACCTTATTTTTATTTCCAATTTAATTTTCCTTCACACGAATTTCCTAATTCGTCACTTCTTCAATTCACGAAATTTTCACTAATATTCCGATCCCCTAATTATATTTATTTATTTCAACTTATCTATTTTCTTTAATATTAATTTCCAATATTAAACAATGGAAATTTTACGGTTATCACATTCTCTCCACCTTAAGAAATTCGGTCCTCCGAATTTAACTTAAGTCAAAAGGTGGTACATTTCATATATTTACGATTTTGTCCTTTAGAACAACCTTTACATAATACTGCTAGCATATTCTTAACATCAGAATCACTTTTTAACCATTACATATCATCTTTCATCATACATTTATACTTCCTAAGTTCATTTATCAAATCGGGAGTTATTCATTTCATTTCTCTTTTCACATAAAAGTCTATTCATACTATTTTTCATATCACAGCTGATCTATGCTGTTCGTCATCTATTTCTCTCACTTAGTGCCAAGTCGATAAAATTTGGTAATATCATGTACACATGTCAATCAGTTGTATGTAATTGTCCCAGCAGCTTTCACATCTTGTGCACTCGCTCTCTCAATATATCCTCAAGCGTCCATCAGTACGGAGCGGTGCTATCAGTACACTTGGGATCTCAATGCCTTTTGCTGTTTTCTATTAGTATATGGCAACTCAGAGACTCCCATCACATGTAATGCTGACTGGAACTGTACATATACATTTACACCGTTTCACACTCATTCTTCGACTAAGACACTAGAGAATCTAGGAGTCCGATAGTGGAATAGTGATTCCATTTGGACAATCAGTCTTTAATCACTTCCACATCATAATATTTCTTTTGGACTCTTTATTGTACACAATATTCATTTTCTCGTTTATTTCATCAAGGCTGCATCTCACTTGCAGACTTTACTATTTATCATCTCTTATAGAAATAACTCATGAGACCATCATCTTCTCTTCATGTAGTATGGTCATTACATCTCTTTTCATAATTTGGATTCTACCATTAAATCCTCTAATTATCCATTTAATCACCACATTATCTAAACAGTTTCACCATTTCTATCATTTCAAGGTGGTTATGTGTATATCATTTTTGTTCCATTACATAACTGGCAGTAACATGGTAAATCATGTATTTACTCCTTTAAGTATCATTTATTTTCACCTGTCACTTTGGCTCGATCTTTCATCTAATTATAATCATGTGATAACCAAATGAAATCACCATTAGTCTTAATTTCGGGAACTACTTTAGGTTCCCTACTCATCATGTTACTTACTTTCTTATTTCATTTTCGTTTTCATATCTTCATCAATTTAGTTGGTTTTCTCAAGTGGTATGGTATTCTACAGTAAAATCTCTTAACATTTTGCATTCCATCTTTTCTTCTCACTTATCCATTTACTGACTTTTATTTCTCTAATTATGTCTCACTAGTAACGCAGCTAGTTCCATCACTCTTCTATAGATTGGCAGTAGTATCCAGCTAGACTCATTAATCTCATATCTCAATCATTCTCTTTAGTATAGACAGATCCACTGTCATTCTATCATTTTGAGATTTCCTATCTCTCAAAAGAGACACTGTCTAGCCAAAGCTCTTATTTGTCAATCTTAACACAAGTCCACAATTTTTGAGAGTTTGAAGGGTCATACCACCATGTTGCTTATATTCCATTTGTATTTTTAATTCTTTCGATACCTCATCACTTTATTCTCGTATAGATGCCTCATTCATTAGGCTTATATACCTCTATAGGAACTTGTAAATATTTTATCGAGTTCTAATCATTATTTCATAGACCTCAGTCTCCAACTTTTATCTAATGACGCTTTATACAGAGGCTAGTCTTATGAACTCCTCCTGTATCTCTGATCAAATTAATAAAGCGTCCATTTTCATGTAAATGATCACCTGTTCTTCACAAGAACTTTATTAAATAATTAGAATTTAATATACCATTTTAATCCATCTACATATCACGGTCATCTGTGCTTCTCTCATTTGCACTTATACAGATACTTCATTAACCACAAATCACACTATTTGTATTTCCATCAAACACACATATACAAGTGAATTTCATTATTCACACATTTTCCAAAGTAGTTGTAAAGCTTTTCGGATTCTTTCTATATTTTTCGATATAAGCTTAGAAATTAGATTTCATATATCCAATCGAGTCAATGTTAGCTCGATTTCTCTAATCTATATAACTCTGAAAAATTTAGCGAGAATCACATCCGATACTTTCTTTAGTCACACATCTCTTATTATTTCGGACATTTCATCTCATGTCCTATCATTTTCACTATATATCCTCAAGGTAGAAACATTTAATATTCAAATCATTTTGAAATATTATCCACCTTGATTTCATTATTTGTACTATTCACCTTCTTAATCATTTTTTGTAGTCATTTCACTTTTCATGATATCCAACGATCCAGTAATAAACATCCAATTCAACACACTTTTAATTCAGGCCTTTATAATCAATAATTGGGCCAATCATCTTGTGATATTCCACTATACACTTATGGGATCGCATCATGTAAGGCCTCAGCTCGTCCGCCATCCGCCTGTACACATCTACACTATCCTCTTTGGCGAGCACAATGGCCCCCTCAAGGATCTGTCGTGAGGCCCAGCTCGTTCACTAGGTCACTCACCATTTTCATCCGTAATCTACGTGTAAGTGAAATCAGTAATAGGGATCGTTATATTCATATCACATCCTATATGCCATTAATGACTCCATCACCATCAATGTATTCAAGATTAACTTGGTTTTATCACTTTTCAGAATATAGCTCAATATATGGGCATTTTCATCATTTTGACATTTATTTCTTTCTCCTCAATATACATTTAAATCAAGTATCTTTTCATCTATGTGCTGATAGTATCCTTTCTCATACTAATATCAGCAATTTAAGATCTTGCTAGATTTCGACAAAGAAATCCAATAGGATCTATAATTGGATCAGTTTGCTTGTAATATAGCCTTACACCATTATTTACTCTGTCAAATCAGTCAATTCTAACTCATGATGGTCTATTATGACTCCAGGTAAATTTTTGGAGGCATGGGTATTTTGATCATTTTTTACTAAAAAATTTCTCTCTCCTCAAAATACCTTCAATCGGTGATCTTAAGATCTATTTAATGATGACATTTCAATCCCCTCCTTTATATCATCACTTTCAGGTCTCAGTTTAATCCGGACAAAAAGTACTGGTGGGGCCCTCACCAAGTCCGTTTCTATTCCATACCGAACCGACCTTCATTTAGATTATAAGATCACCATTTTCTAGCAAATTCTGAGCCTATATTCCTCTTTAACATTCTCAATTTATGATTTCTCACTCCCTTCAGATTATTTTACTCAATTTGCAATCATTTATTTTCTTTATGTATTCAGACTACACAGTACTACAGGGGATGTTAACATTTTTCAACACATTTCCTCTCCAAAAGTATCGACAGAATCAGGCCAACCCTGCTCTGATACCATTAAATCTGTCACATCCCATGACCACATTTTTCACATTTTTTTATACATTTTATACGGTTGGGCTGTCTGTGATACTTTACTTTTCATATTCATTTAACTATTAACTATAAAATTGGTAATATCAATTACATCTCCTATCTTAATTCTTAAGAAAGTAGTACTAAAAGTAAGTCTAAATACAGAAACTAAATGATCATACCTCATATTATAAATCAAGCTGTCGCAATGTCTCTAAATGCGCAGCTCGAAATCCTCAGATGTCAGATCTCACAGTCACCGAAAATCTGAAATGTTAAAATTGGGGAGTGAGCAAACCACGGCTCAGTAAGAGAGTTATATGCAACACTTGATGTTCAGCTACCTATATGCTGAAAATAATTTTTCACTTTCTTTAAATCTTCCTAGAGGCTCTAGGCTCACATGTAGGAAGGATACTACAGTTGGCTAGGGATCCGGATGGAGTAAGGCAAGTATTTTAGAATATCTGTCTTGTCTCGGAACCTAGAAGCAACTGTAGAGAATAATCGTTTTCTTTTGATATTCAAATCCCAGTAAAACATTAAATATCCACGTGATAAAACACTTAAGTAAATAAGTAAGGAATTAATGTTCCTTTCACAAATACTCATTTCCACACTTGTAAAACACCGTATAATATTTAGTTCAACACGTAATACATCAAAAGCTCAGTAGCTATAGATAATTTAGTACCAGCAAAAGTTCAGTGAAAAGTACAATCATCAATACAGTATCATGGAGACTAGGCAACACCCTAAATATATCATGCTATAATATCATCCCAAATATGGGAAACACATGAGATCTATGGCCATAGTCTCTAGGGTCCACAGTGTGCATTGATCAGGTGTCCACTGAGATGCTGATAATAGGATCAGTATCTATCAGCACTAACACGTGACACGTGAGCATGATATAGGGTCTAACAGTCTCAAAACAGTAAACACGTGATATAAACCTCATTTATGAAATCAATTTCATTGAATATAAGTTCAATCAATCCATAAATATTCATAAGGAAAATATTTTCATCTTATGAATAACAATTTATAAAATATTCATATTAGGGTAATCACTCCCGAAAATGTTTTGAATATTATAGAACAGTATAAATCACATTTTTCATACGGTGAAAACAGTTTATAAAATAATCGCACTGTAAAATAAATCTCATGACTGTTTCTTTTTCACCATAAAACATGTACGCACGCTTTTTCGTACTTTCTATCCAAAACAAGGTTTTCAAAGTTATCAGAATTCAAATCAATTATTTTTATGATTTATGAAAAAATAAAATATTTATTTTCCAAATTCAATAATTCTGTCACCATGTTTTCCTCTATAAACACGTGTAGAGACCTTCTATGTCTCAAAATATTATTTTTCATCTTTAATTAACCTTTATGGGATTTCAATAAATAATTATTTTCATAATTAAAACCATAAAGGTTATTTATGAAATCAAGTGAATATTTAAGAAATATTTATAATATATTCACTTCAGTCCTTTTCATTTTCCATCTCGTTTCACGTGAAATATCACAGATCGGGGGATTTTGGTGATTTCATTTTCACCATTCTCGAAGACATGAATATTTTAAAATTAAATATCAGTATATTCATGTTTTATGAAAATTAATCGATTTCTTGATTTTTGTGGTTGGAAGTCGTTCCTCGTGATATAAAATCATTTATTATGATTTTCGGTAATTTTCTAAGATTTTTCGACAGTGTAACGACTGCCAATTGGCTAGCCTCCTGCACGGAAAATACAGTTTATATTTTCAACCGGTAAATCGCCACAATTTTCATCAATAGCATTTATAAAAATTTAAATGCGTATTTAAAACATGTGTGCCAAATAACCCTACAGGCTGCACATGTCTCCCTTACCTTTCTCGGGTCGGCGACTGCCTCTCAAAGGTCGTGCCCGTGTTCACCTCTCCCGATCCATCGTCTCGGTCATCGAGGGATATTTTCTGGAATTCAAATTCTACATTTTAGAATTTTTCATAATTTATTAAAATAAATCACTCCAAACTAATTTTTGGAATTCTTACCGAATTTTCGTAATTTCTGAGTTTCCGAGTTTCCCGGGATTTCCTGTAATTTTTGAATTCTTGAGAATTTTTCGAATTCCCGAAATTCATTTTCTCTCTTTCTTCTTTTCCTCTTTTCTTTCTTTCTTTTTCTTTTTCTTTTCTTTTCTTTTCTTTTCCTTTTTCCTTTCCTAGCCAGACCGGTTACCTCCTCTCATGGCCGGTTCTTCTCTGACGGCTAGTTCTCCGGAGTTTCAACAGCTCCACAGTTGGCCGAGGTGGCGACGAAGTTGGATCTGCCCTCCGTTCAGCCCAGATAGGCGGCACGGCAGTGGATCTACTTGGTTTAGGCTCGGTTTCTTCTCCTCCTCCGTTCTTCCTCCTCCGCCGTTCTCAGCCTCACCGGTGGCCTCCTACCTCTTCCTCTTCCTCCGCCGGTGGTTTGGTTACAGTGGCAGTGGCCAAATTGGCTGGCACTGCCACTTTCCCCTTTCTTTTTCCTTCTCAGCTTCTGCTGATCTCGCCTCTGTTTCCTTCTGTTTCTATTTCGACCTTTCCTCTTTCGGTCACCGGCTTCCTCTCCTCTCTCCGCTGGTGCCGTCTTCCTCCCCTTTCTCCCTCACTTGGCCGGCTGACGGTGGTCGGCTTCATCGGGAGCAAAATCAGGATGCTTCCCGATTTCTCTCCTTCTGTTTCTTCTTCTTTTTTTTGTTTTATTTTATTTATTATATCAATTATACATATAAAATATTATATACCTTATATATTATATATCATACATATAATAAATACAATATATTATACATATAATATTATTATTTTATATATAGTGTTGTACTATATATATTATATAAATATACATATATATTAGGTATTAACAAAATATCTATCAAATATATATATATATATATATATACACACACACACGTATATACTTTAAATTAAATAACATTTATATATATCTTTATAAATGTAGGAAATACAATATATAAATATACAACCTTTAATGTAAAATAATATTTACATTTCTCATATATGTATATATTTATATATACATAAAATGTTATACTTGTATACATATGTACTATTTAAATTTATAAAATAGTATATATACATATTATATATATATATATATATTATATATATATATATACCAATGTATATTAATATATACTATATAGCCTTTAAATACATATGCATTTGTATAAAAATACATTTATATAATATATAATTATATAAATATATTTCATATTCCTTTCTCATTTTCTCATTTAATTTGGATTTTAATTTATCCAAATTAAATTTCCTCTCTCTTCTTTATTTTCCATAATTCCAACCTTATTTTTATTTCCAATTTAATTTTCCTTCACACAAATTTCCTAATTCGTCACTTCCTCAATTCACGAAATTTTTACTAATATTCCGATCTCATAATTTTATTTATTTATTTCAACTTATCTATTTTCTTTAATATTAATTTCCAATATTAAACAGTGAAAATTTTACGATTATCACAAATACTCCACTCCTAGATTAAAAACTTAAGTCTGTAATTGCTTTTGGGTTTAATCACAAGAGGGTTAGGGGAATGGATGTTTAAGTGGAACAAATTTACATTGTATGTGTTTGCTGTTTAATGTCAACTCATATCTTTCTAGTTTCTAATGCTGCCAATAATTGTATCTAGAGATTGTATCCTAAGTGAATTAATTAGTTAGAGATTAATTGAGAATCATATTCTTGATTTACGACTAAATAAGGATTGATGGTGTAACTCGTCGTACTTGGTACACTTCGATTGACTATTTAATTAACAATGATCTTTTGATGTCAATGATCAACATGAAAGTCCAAAAATATTAGATACATTGTAACTGAATGCCTATGATATTTGTTTGAATTTTCATTTTTTTATATTTTTTTAGTATATTAGTTAAGTACTAGTTTCTATAAACCATAAATTTAGTTGTAGCCCTAAAAACCCCAAATTTCTGTTCTTTCTCCAAAAATTAGATTTTAATTCAACTAGGTAATTTTATTTAATTAGAGTCTCTGTGGGATCGACCCTGACTTCTGCTAGCTACATAATAGTTGTTTAGGATTTTATTTTTGGTAACCTACGATAGTACCATATTTTCATATTAAATTTTTTTTGTTACAAGGAAAATATTAAATAATTTGAGATGGAAGTGCTTGGATTCTCAAACTCAAAATTTATAATATGCCACAACTTATTCTTAATAACTGGATTAAGAGGTTGTTGACCATATTAAATTATTTATTAATTATTGATATATAACTAAAAGTAATGGTTTTAAATTTGAAAACATAATTTAATTAAGGGTTTATATATGATGCACTGACAGTATATAGTCTTTGTACACTTTCAATGCACTAGAGCTTGGCACCTCATCAATAAGCAAACTAAAAATAGGCCAAGCCTTTACAAATAAATACAAATAATTTTTTTTTTCAATTTTCTTATAAGGGCTTATTAATAAGGTATCAATCTCTCGTGCATTGACAGTATAGAGACTATATACTGTCAGTTTATCATGTATAAATCCTTTAATTAATAGATTAAAAAACTATGGTTTTTTTCTTAATTGAAGTATATTGTCATAGATTATATTACATCATAATCATAGTCTAATACAATATTATATCACGATCATAGCCATAGCCCAATGTCATAGATTATACTACGATCACAACCGTAATCTAATATAATATATTATATCATGATCATAATCATAATCATAATCATAATTTAATATCATATATTAGATTACGTAAAAAGAACTGTATCTATATAACCTGAAAAAAGATTATTTAAAATAAACTACTGTTACAAAAATAATGTTACTACTGATTTCTCATTTCTGTTTGTCCCTTGTGGAGGTCATCGGCCCATCCTTAAATTAAAGGATATTAAATACATAGCAAAATTAAAATAAAACGAAGGCCAAAGAAACTAGCCTAGTCATATTTGCAAGTTGCAGCATCCCAGCAGCTGCAAATGACCTTGCAAGTATTGTAGTACTAGTGCGCAAACTCTCGGACTAAAGCATTAATTGGAGAAATGAAGTAATCTCCTTTCTGGCGGACCATAGATGGGCTCCTGCCACTATAACTCCATCCATAATTTCATACCCTTAAACGAAAAGGATATTTAAATGCTCAAACGTATAACTATTGAAAAAGATTACAGAAGTAACACATTTAAGTTAGGCTTTTTCAAGGGTCGAATTAAAGTTTATCTAATTTGAGTAGGTTTGGACAAAATAATTGAGCACGTTAAATGACTTAGATTTAAAAATCGAGATCTGCTAAAAAATAAGTCGAACTTGAGTTCATTGTTTTAAACTCAAGTTTGATCTAACCCATCCACTAACCATAATTTTATTTTTATTATTATTATTATTATTATTAATGTCTTTTTTAATTACTTTTGATTTTTTTGTGCAATTTAATTTAAGTTTGTATTATTTTTTAGACTTGAATTTAAATTTGCATTTTTTTGTAGTCTTTTTATAAGAATTTATTCAAATTTATTGTGTTATACTTATTAACTATTATGTATTTTAATATTTTTATAATTTATTATAATATT
Organism: Heritiera littoralis; assembly: GCA_031772115.1. Classification (NCBI taxonomy): domain Eukaryota; kingdom Viridiplantae; phylum Streptophyta; class Magnoliopsida; order Malvales; family Malvaceae; genus Heritiera; species Heritiera littoralis. The sequence continues at coordinate 727,698 of JAPDPK010000168.1, read as the reverse complement.
TTTTAAAAAAATTTAATAGCATTTGTTAGGCTTGAGCTTATTCATTATATGTAAAATTGAGTTTAGGCAAAAAACTAACTTGAAAAATAAGTCAAGCCGAACTTAAACTCACTTTAAATTCTTTAATACCTTATATAAATCCAATCCGAACCCAACCGTACCTATCCATGAACAAGACTACTTTAAGCTCCCTAAAATGCTTGTAGGAACATTTACATATTATTATTATTATTATTATTATTATTATTATTATTATTATTATTATTATTATTATTATTATTATTATTATTATTATTATTATTATTCAATAATTTTGAATGAAGAGTAATTTGAAATCGTTTTTTTTTTTGAATAAGGAGATATGTTGATGTCACTATAATGTTTAGGCACGTACTTACTCATATAACTATTAGTTAATTCGGATAATTTTTATTTATTTATTTTGCAATGGAGATGAATTTATAAATTTCATGGTATTTTCTGCCTCTGCCTTTGGTGATCAGAGAGAAGCCAAATATTTTATTTTATAGAGGAGAAGTTCTCTTCTTAATATGTCTCATGGTGCTCTTTGACAAGCTCACACAAGTAGGAAAAAAGAAAAAAAAAAGAAAGTCAATAATTTGATAATGTCTAAATTTGTATGTTTAGGTGTCTTATGACATGAGCAAGCTATCATCATAATTATCATTAGAGCCTTTGTTTTAATACTAAGGTAAACTATCATCTCATAAAAATTAGACAAATTTTGAGTGATTCATTGTCTAAATCTATCACAATCTCTCTTCTTTTATCCAAATTTAGGAGCAATTGTGTTTTCATGTAACACTAAACACACATATGGCATGAACAAGCTATATATAAAAAAAAATCCATCATAAATAAATTTGAAGAGAGGAAAAAGAAGTATAACATATCTGAGATATTCTTCTGTTTTCCTGGTTGATAAACAATTTGCATGTGTATATATGCATTTAAAATTGGGTATTGCAAAACACCTTTATCCCAAAGGCGGCTGGAAAACTATTGCCAAAATTTGTGGTTATTACTCATTAGGAAGTCTGAAGTAGCCACTCTCTATCAATATATCCATCCATATTTTCTCACAACTTTTTTTTCCACTTGCCCTTTTAATGAATACCCTTATCAAACAACTTGGCCTCCTTAGCTAATTATATATTAACAGGTCAAGAATGGTATACTCTTTTTATCTACTATACAAACTAATTAAATGGAATGAGAATGCTACTTTCTACGGGATCATTTGGCATCGATTTTGTTTTTTGTTTTTGTTTTCAAATTTTTTGAAAACAACAGTAAAAAAAATATGTTGGGCAACATGTTTCTGTAACGAAAACGAAAACAAAACTTTTCAAAATTGTTGGAAATAAAAATTTCATATTTCCATTGTTTCAGAAACATGTTTTTATTTCTAGTACTGTTCATAAGTAAGTGAACATTGTTTATATATTAATATAATATTAATATTTTTCATAATAAAAATATAAATAAAATTAATTAATTTTTTTAAATAAAATAATATTAAATTTTAATGTAAATATTATTTAATTCAAAAATAAATATTTTCAAATTAATAAATTTATTTTAATATAGAAAAGTTGTAAACGTAAAAAGCAATTAAATATCAATTACATTGAACCATAATATTATAATATTATTTATTTTAAAATTATATTAATTTATTTAATATATTCTATATTTTAAATAATAAATTTATTATAATTTTGATATATTAATAATTAATATTATTGCTAAGTACTATTATCTAATTACTTAATTATAATTTTACTAAATATTATTTTTATTTAATATTATATTCTTTCAATTAAATTTAAAAATATCACTACTACTATTAAATATTTAATACTATTAAATAAGTGAATACTTAACAATAAATAATATTATTTATATTAAATATAATATATTTTAATAACTATATAATTTATTATAAATTAATTAGTTAAATATTTTATTTCATAATTTAATATTATTACAATTAAATTAAATAATATTATTAATATAATTTATAATTATTAATTCATATTATTATTTAATATATAAATTTATAATTTTATTAATCTCAATTATTATCTAATAAAAAGTAATATTAAAAAAATTGCTTAATATTATCTTTAATTGAATTATTTTATTTAATATTATATTTAGTTATAATATTATTTAAATTATATTAAATTCTTATAGAATTAAATGAAAATATTTAATATTAGTATTAAATAGTATAAAATAATATTATTTAATATTATGTACATATTATTATTTAATAAATATATTATTTTTATTTAATTTTTAAAATTATATTTTGTGAATTGAGTTATTATATCTGAATCAAATTAAATATTTGTTTTCAAAACATAATAGTATTAATCAAACATTTTTTTTTTTAAGAATTTGAAAACAAAAATAAACAAAATTTTCAAAACTAAAAAATAAAAAACGATCCGAAACAACCTCTACATTAAACCTAAATGACACTTTTTCTATTATCAAAGCCATGCTTAATTTTTCTTCATTTCTTTTATCTCTCCTCTATTTTTAGAGAAAGCTGAACCTCTAAAACCTAAGTAGTGTGAAGATTCTCATACCTATTCAATCAAAATTCTTGTACCATGAAATTAAGGTCTTCAACTTAATGGCAGGCTGATTATCATATTGGTAAAACTACTATTAGAGTAGTCTCTATTGAGAGGATTTTATCGTTTACCACTCTCGATATGAATAAAACTAATTTCAGACTGTAAAACGGATGAAAATACCTATAATAATAAAAAAAAACCCTGCTAGAATAGTAGATGGCTAAAATCATCCCTGCTAACATGCTTGGAAACTCAGGTACATAGGCAACAATTTGCCGAAGATGCAGTACGTACTATATAGTCATTCCCCTTTAACGTGGAAGAGAATAGCCAAGTGGGATACAACTTGCACGTATAAACTTTAGTAATATAGACCATAGAGAACAAAACCAGGTGCGCACTAGCTAGTCGGCTTATTATATATCCATCCATCCTCCCTGGAGGGGAATGCATCTTTTCACGGGACTACAAGGTTGAGAATGAGAGAGACATATCCTCCCCATAACAATCCAAAACTAAGGAAATGAACCCAGGAAATCAAGTGCATACAAGGACAAAATGTAATGAAATATTTGAAAAAGCTTAGTTTCTTTTCTTTCTATCATGCATTACAATTGTAAAATATGGATGTTCAAAAATCCAATTTCACATGAAATGAGGAGTATATAAATATTACTACTAATTATATGGCTACAAGAATAACGTAAACGAAATATATATGTGTATGTGTGTGTGCAACAACCTTCCCTAATGGCTTTTTTCCTAACCCTATGGAATACCCATGTTTAGCTGTGGTAAGTATAATTTTCAGGCTGATGAACTTCCCTACAAAGTCATACATTCGGGATCTGGAAATCAATTTGAACCACTGTTTTTGCTTTTAGCCTCCAAAAACCAGGCTTTTCACAGACCCCAGGCCAGCAGGCAGCAGCTAGGAGTTACCATGACATGTTCTTCACATCATCACCCCATACATAAGGCGCTTGGTTTTGCAATAGGTTAGGTTTCTATTTGCTTAAGCAACCTGTATATGATATAATATCCCAAGATATTAAAATTTTGCTCTTATGGGACCTATCTGTACCTGTAGATATTGAATGTTTTGGGTCCCAGATCCATACTCGCACTCTAATTATTCTTGCATCTCGCGTAATTACTATATCTTCAGCTTTAATATCCTTAATGTGCAGCCAAGAATCATCAGCCTCACAAATCTAATTGAGACTATAATTTTCAGTCCTTCCAAACAGGCCCTTAAACACATGAACTAAGAAAGAAAAAGCTATCAAACTCATCAAGACACAACTGCAACTGCTAGAATATCCATCGATATTGCTTGCAACCCTAACAATAATCTCATCAGATTCATTCAAATAAGATCGAAGACAAATCATCATATATAAAATGGTTACAGAGATCACATTAATTAAACAGACATTATGAAACACCCAAAAGAACACCAAACAAGGCCTAAAAGAGCTTACTCAATTTACATTTCATCAGAGGCTCCTTAGCAGCATTCCAAAAATTATTTATAACAAAAGACCTGGCGGCAGGAACCCAGTAAAATTCTCTAGCATCTGGGGTGTAAAAACCTCGTCAAAGGTCTCCGTGGAGACATCACGATCATGTGCCATGGTGGAGTACTGTTGTTCATGATGATGATGACTACTTGGTTGTTCCTCTACTCTAGGGACCTCTTGTGCATGATCATCAGTACTGTTTTTTGCAGCATCAGGGACCGTCTGATTACCGTCGCTGATGTCTTCGTCAGTGTCGGTGAACTTGGTTGGGTCAGGCAATTCAGCATCTTGGCCGGTGAGTTCTTGAACTAAGGCCCTGAATTTCGAGGCACTGGTTTTCACTTTCATGGGGTTCGATATGTACACTACTTTGATAGGCTTATTGTTGTTCTTCTTCTTCTTGGATTTGGCCTTTTTGGCTGCTTTGCTTTTCTGCAGACTGCTTACTAAACTATCCATTTTCAGGCCTTGAAACTCTATACCTTAGAAAGGCCACCAAGTCTCAGTGGAATTAAAAAGATTGACAAGAAGAGGATTTTTGCGGAAAAAAAGGAAAGAAGTTTCCCGGAAAATGAAGATGAGGAAAGAAAAGATAATAAGAGAAAGAAAATATAATAGAGAAAAAAAAAAAGCTGGGACGTTGGGATATAACCAATGGATACAATCACCAAAATAAAACTAATCCAGACGCTAGTTAAAGCGTGTTACTGTCACGCTCTGGCCTGGGGAAAATAAATGATTTGTAAATTGTCAATTTCTTTTCCTGTTTTAATTTGTAGTAGTCAGTACTCATTTATAGATCATTTTTTTCCTTTATAAAGCAAACAGTGTGCACAGAATACGGATCATGCCCATGACTGCGGACTACTTTCATTTTTGTGCCAATTATTATTATTATTATTATTATTATTATTATTATTATTATTAAAATGATAAATTGATAATTAAATACATTTTTAATGGAGTTTCTTTAACTTTATAAAAAAAATTAAAATGATGATATATGTTCCTTTTCATTTTCTTAATATATTTAAAAGACATATATTATCATTTTAACTCCACTTGTAGTATTAAAAAACTCAACAGACAACGTATTATTATTATTATTATTATTATATTATTATTATATTATTATTATTATTATTATTTGGGTCGGTATTAGGATTTTTAACATAATATTACAATAATTCACAAAAGAAATTAATATTACAATAAATATTATAATTAATTGTAATATTAGAATTGATTTAGATTAATTGATTACGATTCTATTTTATGATTATGATTGTATTAATTGTAATTATGTTTTTCTTATTGTCTTAATCTACTTTATATATACAAACCTTAAGCCTTCTTGCAATATATAGAGAAAAAAAAAAGGTTGAACACCCAAGTATGCCCTTCATGTTTGTCACAAAATGTAATTAAACTCTCAATGTTTAATTGCAAGAAAATCAATCCTAAATGTTTCAAAATAACATAATTAAATATATTTTCGTTAAATTTTTTAATTTCCGTTAATCTTGCACAGTAATAAAACTTAAAAACGTTGAGGGGTTAAAGGAAATGTCCTTAATTCTATTATTTTGAAATATTTAAGACTGATTTTCATGCAATTAAACGTTAAGGGTATAATTTCATTTTGTGGTAAACTTTGAAGGTATATTTGGATATTGTTGGCTCTATAAGCTATACCGAGAGGGGGGTGAATCGGTTTTTCACTAATCTTAAGCTCGTTTTTCGGTTGCTCTAAATTCTCTAGCCTATATAAATATTTTCTAAGTTCTCTAGGCTATTCAATCATGCAATTCAAATTCAATACAATGAGCACAAATATAATTGCAAGAAAGTAAAGAGAGAAGGGAAAGAGAGATTTACACAAGCGATTAATAGAGGTTCGGCAATTTGCCTACGTTCTCTACCTTGAGACGCTCCCAAGGATTTTCTCCAAATCCACTATCTTGAATTTGTGATTACAATCCCTCTTTTTCTTAGGCTCAAGAGTAACCTCCCTCTTTTTCTAGGCTCAAGAGAAACCTCCCTCTTTTTCTTAGGCTAAAGAGTAACCTCCCTCTGTTTCAAGGCTTAAGAGAAACCTCCCCTTTTACAAGGAATGGTGGGTTACAAATAATGTAATCAAAGAAAGGCCTCTAGGTAGGCAAGTGATTACAGAAATTAAGCATAATGAAAAACCTATACAATGTTTGTGCTAAGCAATACAAGAAATAGATGAATGATAGAAGATGAAGACTTTTTATCTCTTGAATTGATGTTGAGGCTTGAGGATTTGAGGAAAATGAGAATTGGAGTTGATTGAGTAGTTCCTCTTCCTTCCTTTAGCTTCTAAGCCTCTATTTATAGTCCCTTGGATGGTTTGTGGACATTGGTTGGAGCCAAAACAGAAACTAGCCGTTGTATCTCACAGAAACTAGCTGTTGGGGACTTTCTGGTGTAAAGGGATCGATCCTTTTACCAAAGGGATCGATCTTTTTCTTCATTCTGGGCTTCCAGGGCATTCTGCCAAAAAGGGATCGATCCCTTTCTCTATGGGATCGATCCTATTCTTCCATAATGTGTTTTTCCTGCACTTTTGGGTTAGAAATGATATGACTTTTGATTTTAATGCAACCCAAAACATTTATAAGCTTTAAGGGAGTTTTTCTTGACTTTCTCAAATGAAAACATAGTCCAAATATTCATCAAGTAATTTTCTAAAATATTCAAAACATTTTATAAAGTATTAAGACCAATAAGAGTATGTAACATTAAATTATGGTCTTAATGTTTGATATGACCACTTAAAAATGGATTGAGAAAATTATGTGTGATAAGGCAAATTTACACTATGAATTAAAACATTAAAGCTTACTTAAGTTTTTGTCATTTCAAAATATATATGGCAATTTAAAGCTAACAATCTCCCCCTTTTTGATATGACAAAACTTAATGTAAATTTGCTTTGAAAATTCTTTGATAAAATACTCCCCCTCAAATACAGCAAGATTTTATAAAGCTCACCCTTAATATAAGCATGGGTTTTGAAAATGAATTTTCCCTCATTATCTCTCCCCCTTTATATCTCTCCTTTTTACTATCTATCTCTCCCCTTTTTTGTCATAGCAAAAAGAAGGAAAAATAATAAATAAAAAAAATGCTCCCCCTAAAAATATGGCTTATGTGAGAACAAATAAAAATGCTCCATCCAACAAGAAACATGTTAGTACATGGGACTTATAGCACAAATAAATAAGTCAATATTCACAAAGAGTATGAAATATTCATGCAATGAATATGACTTATGATCCTATACCAATTGTTTATAAATAATTTGGATACCAATTGTTGATAAGTAATTTTGCAAGATGGTTCTAGTTGGTAAGAAGTTAAGCAAACACCTAAGTATATCAATTGTTCTCTAAGGTCCAACTAAGGTGCATGGCAATACATCATGATTATGAGCTAAAATTAGATTACATATCGTATGCATGAGCTCATAAATCTTGTTCAAGCAAGAGTGTGCATAGAATTAAGACATATAGCAATTAACTACAAGTTCTAGCACACAAGAGTTTTCATGCAAAAATATCCTAAATGAATTCTTCTCTATTTGTCATTTCAAACTAAAGAGCACAAGAAAAATTGTCAATTTAAAGCTCATACTAATTGGCAATTTAGATTTGGCTTACCAATTATTGAAAATATGGTTGCCAATGATACTAATTGTTATTTCAATCTAAATACCAATTGTTACTAATGGTTGACTAAGGCATTTTGCATGAATCCAATATCTATGTGTAGTGTGTTCATGTCAGGAAAATAGTCATTCTAAATATGCAAGAACACAATCACAAATTATCAAATATGCATATGGATCAATTAAACATAAGCATACTATCATAAAGTATTAATCCATATTCAAATTCACAAAGTTATACCATATGGAAGATTCATAAAATCAAAGTATTCAAGCAAACACATTTTCTTCCATGTTTTTAAGCACAAAAATCCTATGCTCATTTTCCAATTCAAATCTTTAACCAATTATGAGCAAGGAATGATTCAACATTACCATTTTAATCAATTAATAGCCATATCCCTAGTTGTTATCATCATTTAACGTTCTAAAGGGTATATGCTATTTTAACTAAAATGGCTTCACCTAAGTGAATCAATAGTATCAAGCTAAAATATATTTTATCATTAAAATCCATAAACTATGAGTGAGGTTAAGCACATAATATCATGAAAACAACTATTCTCATCTCATAGGCATGATTATTGATTCAACTTAATTAAACATGCATGTTCAATCTCAAAACAATCAAGATACAATGCATGTATATCAATAGTTGGTGTTGTCATTAAAGCCCAAGTTCTTTACCAATTTGGCCATAAGAAAAATTTAAGTACATGGATGATAAAGTTTCATGCATTTGAACATTTAAGATCCATTTATCATCACAACTTATAGGCCAAGGAAAATTATGACCTTATACCAATACTTGAATTTACATTTGAAATCAATTCTTAAGGTCAAGTTTTAATTATTCTTCCACTAGATATATAATTATCATGAAACCTAATGTGAAATAGATAAGTGAAGCTAAGAGACATAATCCTATAAGCATGCTTGACTAAGATGAACAAAAAAAGGAATGAAGAATATTCGTTAAGTACAAGTTCATCAAATTCTCAAATATATCCATAAATCATTAAAATAAATCTCAAGATTAAGTTTAAGCATTCATTGAAAATATATTTCAAGATTCATGAATGTTTTCAACAAGAAAAATGGTTTTGCACTTGTGAGTTGATTATTGAAAGTGATACGATTTGTTGGAAATGACACAGATTGATGGAGTTGAGGCATGATATCAATGAAAAATGATTTTTCATATTCTAAATATCATCAAAAGGAAGTTAAAATATTGAATTTTAAGTTGAGAAGAAAGAAGATATCAAGAGAATTAAGAAAACTTCTCAACTAAGGCTTAAAACTGCAGAAAATGGCATAAATTGCCTAGAGGGATAGATCCTATGATCAAAGGGATCGATCCCTAAACTCCAGAAACTAGTTTTCTGCATGTTTTTCCAAAGGGATTGATCCTGCATGTAGAGGGATCGATCCCTCATCCTGGTTCTGCAGATTTTTGACAGAAAACCCAACTTGTGAGGTACCAAATCTTCGTTTTTGAGTATTTTAAGTCCAATTAAGGGTTTAAACATTTGTAAAACATGATTTTGGACTTGTATGAATGAAAAACATGAATGAAAAACCATTTTACAAAAGATTTTGCAATTTTGCAAGAATTTTCACAATAAAATGCATTTTTGGCCTCAAGAGAGGTCATTTTGAGAGTTAAGCATATTTTGACAAAACCAAAGCATTGGATACCACAAATATGTCAAAACAAACTTGTTCACATAGATTTTAAGTACATATCATCAAATCCCTACACTTGTAAACATCATGCCATGATTTCTAACATGTATATTCTCCATTAAAGCTCATGCCATGGCATTTTGCATAAATGACATATTTGGCAATTTTTGTAGCAAGTAAATATATTATCAACACATTACAAACTTGCTCACAATACAAAAGTCATTTCAAAATCATCAAACATGCTTTTCATTCAATCATTCAATGCCTCAAGTACTATAATCAAACAATCAAAAATCTTTGTCATGCCTTTTTGTTCAATCATTCAACTCACAATGCATCAAGAATTATCAACCAAGTGCCTCATTAAATCAAACAAATAATTTTAATACATATGAGTTTTGAAAAGATAGAATATAAGCTTACAAAACTCCTTTGCTTGAGTATGCTTTACCTTGAATTGTTGAGTCCACCTTGAGCTATCCTTTGAAGAATTTTTGTGACCTTGCCAAGGGTGGATCCTCAAGCTCTTCCTCTCTCTCATTGGCATAAGCAAACTCCATGAGGATGTGTTGAGCATTTAAACTTCATTGTTCCATTGTATTCCCATGCTCTAACACTCCTACAACAAACAAATTTATGCATGCTTTGGTACCCAAATTTTCTTGGGTCCATGAGAGTTAGTGCAAACAATTTTTGATCCTTTTGGGATCCATTTCAAGCATAATTCATCATCATTTACAGCATGCTTTGGCACCCATATTTTCCTAACAACTCTTCCTCTAAATGTAGTTTTTCTATACGTGCATGCTTGTGAAGAGTGTCATATTCTATTGCATAGTGAGCATTTGAGAGATGTATCATGCACATAATTTTTGCTCACTAGGAAATTCTTTAGATGAGTTTCTTTTTGTATTGCATTATAACCTAACCCATCTTTATCAAAGAAGGCTCTTTGGGTCTCTAACATATGATCTAGCTTTTGTTGACCCATATAGAACCTAGAGAATGAGTTATGCAAATTTGTATTCTTTTTATTTAACTCATTTATTTCTAACTTAGTCTCTTCTAATTTCTTTTCAAATTCTATCTTAGCATTTGTCAAGGCTTCATTTTCTATTTTTAATTTAGCAATGATTTTCTTATATTTGGAGCTCATGCATTGAAATTCATTTGCTAAATCATTAAAGACATTTTGTAGTTCACTAAATGTATAATCATTATCTTCACTAGAACTACAACTAGCCTCATCATCACTAATGGCCATAAAGCATGAGTAGGCTACCTCTTCATCTACATTTTCCTCATCGGAGCTATCACTATCGCTCCATGCAGCCACAAATGCTTTCTTCCTAGGCTTCCTATCCTTTTCCTTCCTAAGTAAGGGGCAATCTAACTTAGTATGACCCTGTTCATTACACTCATAACATACTAAAGGGTCCTTTTCTCTTCTACTTGACTCTCCCCTGTGATGTCTCCTATTTTGCTCTCTCTCATTCATTCTCATGAACCTATTGAATCTTTTGGCAAACATTGCCATTTCTTTTTCTTCCTCATTTCCACTCTCATCACTATCATCTTCAATGACCTCATGAGTGAAAGACTTAAGTGCTACCCCTACTTTCTTTGAAGGCTCTTCATTTCTTTTTAATTTCATTTCATATGTAAGTAGGGAGCCCATAAGTTCATCTAGAGACAAGGTGTTAGGATCCTTAGATTCTTCTATAGCAGTCACCTTTGCCTCCCAAGATTTTGGCAAGCTATTCAAGATTTTCTTGACCATTTCTACATTGGAATAGCTCTTGCCTAATGCCTTAAGTCCATTAATTATGTTATTAAATCTAGTGTACATTTCACTCATGGACTCATTTTGTTTCATTCTAAAAAGCTCATAATCATGTGTGAGTATTCCTACTTTGGTCTCTTTCACTTGATTGGCCCCTTCATGTGTGATGGCTAATTTGTCCCATATTTGCTTGGAATTCTCACATAATGATGCTCTATTATACTCATTGGGACATAAAGCACAAAATAGGGTGTGCATAGCCTTGGCATTCATTTGTGCCAATCTCATGTAATTTGTGTCCCACTCATCCTCACTCTTAGGGACATCTTTTCCACCTACTTTCTTCATGGGAATTCTAGGACCATTCACTATGATTCTCCACACTTCATAATCATTTAATTGTACAAATAACATCATTCTAGTTTTCCAATATGAATAATTTTCACCACTTAAGAGTGGAGGTCTAACTAATGATTGTCCCTCTTCTCCTAGGGGTGTGCCTATATTCAAGTGAGCCATTTATGATCGTTTTGCTCGATAGAGGTTAGTCTAAATCAATCTCGAGCCCAAGCTTTGATACCAATTGTTGGCTCTATAGGCTATACCGAGAGGAGGTGAATCGGTTTTTCACTAATCTTAAGCTCGTTTTTCGGTTTCTCTAAATTCTCTAGCCTATATAAATATTTTCTAAGTTCTCTAGGCTATTCAATCATGCAATTCAAATTCAATACAATGAGAATAAATATAATTGCAAGAAAGTAAAGAGAGAAAGGAAAGAGAGATTTACACAAGCGATTTATAGAGGTTCGGTAACTTGCCTACGTCCTCTACCTTGAGACGCTCCCAAGGATTTTCTCCAAATCCACTATCTTGAATTTGTGATTACAATCCCTCTTTTTCTTAGGCTCAAGAGTTACCTCCCTCTTTTTCTAGGCTCAAGAGAAACCTCCCTCTTTTTCTTAGGCTAAAGAGTAACCTCCCTCTTTTTCAAGGCTTAAGAGAAACCTCCCCTTTTACAAGGAATGCTGGGTTACAAGTAATGTAATCAAAGAAAGGCCTATAGGTAGGCAAGTGATTACAGAAATTAAGCACAATGAAAAACCTATACAATGTTTGTGCTAAGCAATACAAGAAATAGATGAATGATAGAAGATGAAGACTTTTTATCTCTTGAATTGATGTTGAGGCTTGAGGATTTGAGGAAAATGAAAATTGGAGTTGATTGAGTAGTTCCTCTTCCTTCCTTTAGCTTCTAAGCCTCTATTTATAGTCCCTTGGATGGTTTGTGGACGTTGGTTGGAGCCAAAACAGAAACTAGCCATTGTATCTCACAGAAACTAGCTGTTGGGGACTTTCTGGTGTAAAGGGATCGATCCTTTTACCAAAGGGATCGATCCTTTTCTCTATGGGATCGATCCTATTCTTCCATAATGTGTTTTTCCTGCACTTTTGGGTTAGAAATGATATGGCTTTTGATTTTAATGCAACCCAAAACATTTATAAGCTTTAAGGGAGTTTTTCTTGACTTTCTCAAATGAAAACATAGTCCAAATATTCATCAAGTAATTTTCTAAAATATTCAAGACATTTTATAAAGTATTAAGACCAATAAGAGTATGTAACATTAAATTATGGTCTTAATGTTTGATATGACCACTTAAAAATGGATTGAGAAAATCATGTGTGATAAGGCAAATTTACACTATGAATTAAAACATTAAAGCTTACTTAAGTTTTTGTCATTTCAAAATATATATGGCAATTTAAAGCTAACAGATATTAAACAAAAAAAAATACAAACCTTTATTCCTTTCTTTCTTTTCACTTTGGTATAGGAGCAAATTTTTTATTCATCTTGATTGTGAATCACCTCAGAATAACTCGTTCTTTCTCTTTTAGAATTTCATTTTTTTTTGTTCTAAAAAACCAAAACAAAAAATTAATATTTGATTAAAACCAATCATCTAAAAAAGATGACAAGTATTCAAAGAGAAAAACATTAAGCCTATTACCTTCGAATATTCTTTTGACAAATTTACATTCTCGACTGATGACCTTCAAGCTTTGATCAATCAAGTAATGTCCCAATCTCATACTACTGTCATGTCTAATCCTACATCAAGTAACACTTGGTTGTTAGATACTGCTTGTAGATATCATGTGACTGTCGATTCTTCTTTATTTAGGAAAACAATACCTATGTCAAATAGTTCCATCATTACAATAGCTAATGGTTCCATAATGAAAGCCATCCACATTGGTAATATTGAAACGTCCACTCTTTACATACCTAATACTTATTTTGTTCCCAACCTTACCTTTAATTTGCTATCTGTTGGTCAACTTTGTGATCTCGGTTTTAATTTACATTTTTCTAAATAATATGGTTGTATTGTGGAGAATTCTTGAACAGGTCAAAAAGTTGGGATAAGGCGATAGAATGGAACACTGTTTGAGCTCGAAAGTTTGAAAATTCCACAACATTTGATCACTATTGCTACATCTCAAACTTTCCTTCCAACTTCTTTAGATCTATGGCACTCTAGGTTAGGTCATGCATTTATTTTTCAAATAAAATCACCATCTTATATCGGTGTTTTTGGCAAAGTTTCTCATGACCGTTTTGACTATTTATCTTGTCAAATTAGAAAACAAAGTGCATTACCATTCAATAAAAGTGAATCTTCTTTTTCTTCACCATTTGATTTACTCCAATATGATCTTTGGGCTTCAGCTCCAACATCAACTATGAGACATTCACGATATTTTGTTATTTTTATTAATGATTTTTTATGATATACTTGGATTTATTTATTTAAACAATGATTTGAACTTCTGTCAATTTTTAATAAATTCAATAATATGATACAAACTCAATTTTCTCGCAAGATATAAGTTTTTAGGTCTGATAATGCTTCTGAATATACACCGACTAACCTTAGTAACTTGTTAAAGAAAGATAGGACTTATTCTCATTGGTCTTGTGCATATACTTCATAACAAAATGGCAGAGTTGAAAGAAAACATCGTCATATACTAGACACAGTGCATGCCCTTCTTTTTTCTTCCTTTTTTTCTAAACAATTTTGGGGCAAAGCTGCTTTTACTACTATTTACACTATCAATCGTGTTCCTACACTAGTACTAGGCATGTGCTCTCTTTTCGAGTGTCTATACAATAAGAAACCTGACTATCATTCTCTTAAAGTTTTTGGGTGTGCTTCTTTTATATTGCTTCTTCATCATGAAAGAACTAAACTTGAACCTCGAGCTTGGTTATGTTATTTTTTAGGTTATGGTATAAAACACAAAGGGTATAGGTATTATGATCTAATTTCTAAACGTCATTATGTTTCACATCATATGGTTTTTTGGGAACATAAAAAGTATACTAGTATCTCTTCATTGTCATTCCAATGTCCTTCTCCATTGGTTTTCACAGTCTTATCTTTTAAGCTTTCATTAGTTTAAGAGAATCCTGCAAGTATTTTTAGCTCAAATAGTGACCTATCTTCCTTGTCCCCCTTAATTTTTGATTTGATCAAGGCTCTTGTTGATACATCTGTACCTTCTTTATCTGTTCCTCCTCTTCACCGTTCCACTCGGATAAGGAAACTAAACACTTAACTTCATGATTTTCATTGTTATTATGCCCTAGCTACATTACATGAGCCTTGTAAGTTTCGTGAGATTGCTTCTAATCCTATGTGGCAGTAAGCAATGTCAGACAAGTTGCAAATTCTTGAGAAAACTCATAATTTCCATGAAGCCACCTCTTGGTTCCTTTATATTGTTCAACAAGGTTTGTCACCTTAGTCGAGTGTTATATGATCTTAAGTATGCCCCTAGTGCTTGGTTCTCAAAATTTGGTACCATTGTTACATAGTTGGGCTTTACATCCAGAGCCTATGATTTTGCTTTTTTACTTAAACAATTAGTAAAGGTATCACCCTTCTTTTACTTTATGTGGATGACATGATCATCATATGTGATGATATTAATGGTATTCGAGATCTCAAGACTTTTCTTTATTCCCAATTTGAGATGGAAGATCTTGGTTCTTTGAGTTACTTCTTGGGTCTTGAGGTTACTCCTGATTTTATAGGCTTACACTTATCAAAAACAAAATATGCTTTTGATCTTATAGCCAAAGCAAGATTTGGATAGTAAGATTACCTCTTCACCACTTGAACAAAACATCAAACTTTCCTTTTTCTAATGACATTCTTCTCAAAGACTCGACTTTGCATCGAACTTTGGTGGGTAGCCATATTTATTTGATAGTTACTTATCTAGATATTACTTATGTTATTCACTTGGTTAGTCAATTTCTCTCCACTCCTCGATCCACTCATTTTACTGCTATTCTTGGTATCCTAAGATATGCGAAGGGCACTATGTTTCATAGGTTACATTTTCTCTTAGCTCCTATTTGTATTTGCAATTTTATTTTGATGTGGATTAAACAAAGGATCGTACTAATCATCATTTCTTTCTTGGTCATCACTTATCTCTTGGCATAGTAAGGAACAAACTATTGACTCATGCTCCAGCACTAAGGTTGAGTATTGAGCTCTTACAGATAATGTTCGAACTCTTATGGTTATGATGGTTTCTTCAAGACATGTTGTTTCTCATCGCTTCGGCACTCCAATCCATTGTGATAATCAAAGTGCTATTCAGATAGCTCATAATGATGTTTTTCATTAGCGTACTAAACATATCGGGTGTGATTGTTACTTTATTCATCAACATTTTCCCTATCAAACTCTCCAACTTGTACTTGTCACCACTAAGCCAATATCTTAATCAAACACATTCACCAAGTCAATTTCTTGCACAAGTTTCCAAACTCAAGTTGAATTTTACATTCTCACCTTTAGTATGCCGAAGGGTGTTAACATAATATTATAATTAATATTACAATCAATTGAAATATTACAGTTGACTTAAACCAATTGATTAGGATTCTGTTTCCTAATTATGATTGTATTAATTGTGATTTTGTTTTCTTTATTGTCTTACTCTATTTCCTATATAAATGCCTTGAGCCTTCTTCTAATATCCAAATAAAAAAAAATACAATTCCCTTTTTTCTTTTCACTTTCTTTTCAAGGACTATTTTCAGTAATTTCATTTCACTTATGTATAAATTAATTTTTAAATTATCTTTTTTTTCCAAAGATATTGGTTGTGTAGGTACTTAAAAAAGTTATAAGCAATTAAAATATGAATTATTATTTATATATTATTGGTGACATTTTTAAATTTTATAAGCATAATTTAAGTATTTTTATGTCTTTTTTTTATTAAATAGTTTAACATAATTTATAAGAGCATGTGATAATTCTTCAATTTCATTAATTAAATTTTTAAATTTCAGCATCAGGATATTAGATAATTTTTATAAGATAAATAAAAGTATTTAAGTTTACAATAGCAATAGGATGACATCAAAGATGTAGGAGCCTCTTGTTTTTTCCATATGCTAGTTGCTATGAGAAGAGTTTATTGGGCTGAAACATCTTTGATCCCATGTAAAGATGATGATGATGATGATGATGATGATATATAGGTTTAAATTCATGTTTGTGAGATATTTATATTAAAATGAAATCATGAAATTTTTTGAATTAAAACATATAATACATTACAAGTTGAATACATGTTTCTACAATAAATATTAGAATAAACAATCAAGAGTTGGTCTAGTGATTATTACCTTTATTTAAGAGAAATTAAGTCCAAATTAAGTTCGAATCCCCTTTCCTCTTTGTAGCTTTCTATGAATAAAAAAAAATATTAGAATTAGCACCAAAAGTGTGTGATGTTTTGAAATGAGATTATAATACCTTGATTCTATATTGGAAAACTATGAAGGTTTTTTTAGTTTATTGGGAGGTATAAGGGGAATAGATTCATCACAAGTTGAAAACATGTTTCCACAATAAATATTAGAATAACCAATTAAGGGTTGGCCTTGTGATTGTTACTTCTATTTAAGAGAAATTAGATCCAAATTTCAAATCTCTTTTCCTCTCTCTTTATGAATCAATAATAATAATAATAATAATAATAATAATAATAATAATAATAATAATAATAATAATAATAATAGAATTAGCACCAAAAGTGTGTGATGTTTTAAAATGAGAAGATTAGAACTCCCTGATCCTATATTGAATACTACGAGGATGTTTTTAGTTTATAGGGAGGAATAAGAGGAATATGGATATTTTGAAATTTGGACTTAATCCCTTTAAAGGAGAAGTAAAAACTGCTAAGTCAGACCATGATCGTTTATTTGTGAGTTGTTTGCTACCGAATTTCGATGAGTGTACCGCAAGTGTACGGACCGTAGCAAGTAATAAAGTGATGAGTACAAGATCGTTCTCCCGATGATTGAAATTGTGAGTTGTATACTAAGTACTAAAATTTCAAAACCTAATTTTATTCGAACGATTGAAAAGAATTTTTTTATCAATAGCAGGAAAGTGACAATAAAAAAATATTTATTTAAATAAAACTTCTAAAATATTCCAAAATAAAAACCGAAAGAAATTTAGATGAAAACTTGAAAACTAAAACAAAGAAAATAAAACTAAACTACTCTATATCCCTTAGTAGGATTGCCTTCTCTTTCATGGTGCTGAAGCTGGCTATTTATAGAGGTAGTGGGGATAATGATTAGCTCAAAATCTTAGCTGATAAGGCTTGATCTTTATCTTCAAAGAACATTTATCTTTTATCAGCTCTCTTGTTTATCCCTATCCTTAGCAAGAAGTCCATCTT
Organism: Heritiera littoralis; assembly: GCA_031772115.1. Lineage (NCBI taxonomy): Eukaryota > Viridiplantae > Streptophyta > Magnoliopsida > Malvales > Malvaceae > Heritiera > Heritiera littoralis. The sequence continues at coordinate 709,602 of JAPDPK010000168.1, read as the reverse complement.
GATAATTTATCTTCATAAAAGATAATTACAACAATTTATCTTTCTTGGCAGCAAGTAGAGATATCCATGCATGAAGCTTTATCAACAAAGTCTTGTGTTTGAATGGAATTTAGAACTAAAGTCCTTCACATCTTTGACTTCTTTATGAATTAGAGTTCCTACATCATTGAGAGAAATTTAACAGATAAATAAGGGATTTTAATATAATAGTAATAAAATAGAGATAAATTATATCATTAAATTCATGATAATTCTATAAATTATAGAATTATCACACCCCCATACTTGAATTTTTGCTTGTCCTCGAGCAAAATAAAATTCAAAAAGAAATGTACCTAGAGGTTAAATACACTTGCAAGAATGATTTCCCTTTAATTTCCCCAAAGACTTTGAAAACATTGCAACTCCATGAAAATCCATAAACATTAGCTAAATATATATAAACTCATTCAAAAGAGAGTATCAATTCAATTGAATTCTTCCTTGTGTGTGTAAATGTTTCTTCATTTCAGCGCATGCAATCCGGATAAATTTATACAAATATGAACATAAAAAAAGATCTCAAAGAATAGTTATCTTCCATAAGTTTGCTTTTCTCATCTTCTCTCCATTAATGTAGACACACATAGCCAAAGATCAATAGGACTTTATAAGCTTGTAACGTATGCCTAGGGTAAAGGCAGAAGAAAAAGGATTTTTAGGCTCAACTCCTAATCATGCATTATTTTTCTTGGACTTTTTAAGAGCTTTCAAATAATTCCCCCAACTTGATTTCTTTTTCTTTTTTTTTTCAACTTTTTTTTTTGAATTTCACCCTTTCTTCCATATATGCGTAGCTTTAAATACATTTTCACATAATTCCCCCAACTTGATTTCTTTTTCTTTTTTTTTAAGAGCTTTCAAATAATTCCCCCAACTTGATTTCTTTTTCTTTTTTTTTTTCAACTTTTTTTTTGAATTTCACCCTTTCTTCCATATATGCGTAGCTTTAAATACATTTTCACATAGTCCTCATGCATATAATGGGGTATGGGAATTTTTTTATAGGCTAGGTTAATTATTAATGTATGTAAAACAAGAAAGAAGGTCTATTTACGCTTAAATTGGGTGACTAAGGATAAAATATATCATGGTACTCTTAAAAAGCTCAAACGGTCCAAAGATGGCCTAAATTACCTCTTTAGCTAAGTGTGTTCTAGGATTTCGCCTTGAGAGATGATAAAACAAATTCTAGAAAAGTAACAAACTTTAAAGACTAATGTTTATTCCTATTCACATAAATTTTCTCCAAATATGTATGACTTCAATGATAGAAACATGGTGCATTCAATTTTTGGAAAAATCTCAATCAAAAAGATAATTCACTAAAGAATTCATTCACATACTTTGCTCATACTCATGAATTTCATATTGCTATAACATTCTCAATCAATGGTTCATATCAAGTAATTATCAAGCAAGCATATAATCACTTTAAGGTAAAAACCATTTTAAAGCACAAAATTTTGCAAAGATTTCAAAAGAAAATTGAACAAATTTTGCTCAATCTTTGAAAATAAAAAATTTTGATCTTCCCCCCAACTTGAAACATACATTGTCCTTGTAGACACTCCATTTTGTCCGGGGTCTTTTAATGTTATTGGGCCTATTGGGTTTGATAATTAGAAGATGGATCTAATTTTTGTATTACTATCTTGTTTATTATTAAAAAATAAAAATGAAAAGAAAATAAAAAATATAAAAAAAATAATAACAAAAATAAAGTGATCAAAGAAAGGAAACTTGAAAAAAAATCAGAATCTTAAAATAAAGGCAAAGTCAAAAATTTGAAAATTTTAGAAAGAAAATCAAAATCAATGAGTGAATCAAGTGACAAACAATCAAGATACTTAAATTGGTGCATGGATGGAAAGGAAATAAAGTTGGTTTAATACCCGTATCAAGAAAAGGAAAGAAAATTAAATAAAAAGAGACAAACACATATATTAAAGGGGGACAGAACTAGGGTTAAGGGGGGAGAAGGGAGGAAAAAAGATAGAAAAAGAGAGCCCGAGGGCTAGTGTTTCTCGAGGACACCAACACCACTGTTTCCTGCTTGAACCTATTCCTCTGCTACATCACGACATCATCTTCATCGCTTCGCCACCTCATTACATAGAACCGAGCCTCCTTGTCCCCACTACCACTATTCTCAATTGCCACCCTTGCATCTTTATTGTTGTCACCTATCCGACGTGACCCCTGTTAGTGTCCAACTTCTCCTACCCAAGCTCCAAGTCAAGCCTTGTTGCTTGACTAATCCCCACCGCTGTTGGCGTCGATGCGTTCCTGTTCAGTCTACTACGGGTTCTGCTTCTTCCTTTTGCCATAAATGCTTGCATGCCCCGCCTCTGTTTCGCTGCTATACCGGCGGATCTGCCCCTTCCATCGCTCCTGTCCTATTGCTGCTGCATCGTGGTTGCAGGCATCACCAATCCCAGCATTGATCCACCTACTGCTACCTTGTGTGCTGCCTTTCTTTTGTTAAGCTTTTAACGTGAATAACAGGACAGAAAGGAAAGCTTGAAAAATAAAGGGGTATAAAAAATCGGTGCAATATTGAAGGTATGAGCCATTGTTGCCGAGAAGACAATGAGTAGCGGCTTGGAAAGATACAGGAAAGGAAACACAATAAGGAAAGAGACATGGAAAGAAATAAGGAAAGGTGATATTAGAAAGAATAAAGAAGGTATGATGGCCACCATTAAACTATAAGTTATGGAATGAGGTATCTCACGTGTTCACATATAATTGTTTTAGTTATTATATTATTATTCTATTCATTAAAGTTTTATTATATTTGATTTTGTTTGATATGCTTAATTATTAGTTTAACTTATCATGTGATTCATTTCATTACACTAATTAGGTAATTTATTATGTCTTATTTGATTAGTATTTTATTTAGTTTGTTTGATATATTCTATTATTTTTATTTACTTTATATTAGAAATAATTCTTATAGCAATAATAAATTATAGGTTAGAGATTTAAAACTAAGATTATTTTTTTATTTGTCTTAGGAAATTATATATAGAAGAATGAAATTAAAATAATAAAAAATAAATATATGTAAATTTAAGATAATAGAATGGAAACGAATGAAAATTTTCCAACGATGGAATTCCTAGAGGATTACGATTGAGTAATATTCTCGGAGATCTTGAGTTGAGGAGGTACTTTTTAAGTCTTACCAGCTTGATGGAAGATTTAGAAAGTTATTTATGATATCTAAAACTCAAATTCCTTAAAAATTGAAATAAGAATTAATTAAAATTAAGCGCATTTAAAAGAATTAGTGATCAAACTAGGAATTAAGAATCATAAAAATTAATTAAAAATAAAATAGAATAAAACAATATAACTATAAACATTCCGACGATGGAATTCTAAAAGGACTGCGCTCGAGTAGTACTTTTAGATATCTTGAGGTGAGGAGGTTCTTTTTAAGTCTTACCAGCTTGATAGAAGATTTAAAAAGATATTTCCAATATTTAAAACTCAGATTTATTAAAAATTGAAATAAGAATTAATTAAAAGAATTAATAGTTAAATTGGGAATTAAGAGTCACAGAAGTTAATATATTTAGAAATAAAATAGAATAAAATCATAAAAATACAAATTATCCAACGACGGATTTCTAAAGGGACTGCGCTTGAGTAGTACTTTTATATGTCTTGAGGTGATGAGAGTTCTTTTAAGTCTTATCAGCTTGATGGAAGATTTAAAGGACATTTCCAAGATTTAATAAATTAAATTATAAAAATAAAAATTAAATTAGATTAGATTAAAAAATAGTAAATTAAAATTAAGTTTATTATAATAAAGAATAAATATCAAATTAATAAATTAGAATTAAAATTAGAAAATAATTAAAATAAATAGAAATTAAATTAAATTAAATATTTTAATAAATGTGAATTATTCCGAGGATGGAATTTAAAGGGAATTGCGTTGGAGTAGTTTCTTTAAAAATTCCTAAGGTGAAAGTTTCTTTAAGGTCTTACCAGCTTGATGGAAGGTCTTTAAGAAAATCTTCAATATCAAATAATTCATGTTTATTTAAAAATATAAAAATATATGAAATAATAATTTATATAAGAAAATAATAACAATAGAATAAAATAAGATAAAATAATAAATAGCAATTCAGGTAGGAGTCAAGATAGGGTTTACATAATGTACTTAAATCATCCGACGACGAAGCCTCTTCAAGAAAGGCGATTGGTCCTACTTGAATACTCTTGAGGTGAGAAAAACTTTTAAGTTGTCCAACCAGCTTGATGGAGGAGACTTAAAGGATTTTTCAATATTTAATCATATCGAAATTAAAGTAAAAGGCAAAATTAGGATAACCTTAGATTATTTGGTACCATTTTAGGATGGGCGTTGTGAGGGTGCTAATCCTTCCTCACACGTAACCGTACTCCCGAACTTAGAACTTTTAATGTAGACCAAGCCTTGTCCTTAGTTTGAATAGGTGACCAATCACACCTAGGTTAGAATGGTTGGTGGCGACTCCATAGTTTTATGTCTAACTATTAGGTTTCCCGAAACTTAATACGTTATGACAGTCCTCAATATATAAAAATGAAAAATAAGAATGAGAAAAAAAAATACTCCCCTGACTTGAGATTGAATTGCCACATGCTTACACCATGAAGAAGGCTTATGCACAGCCACAACATCTCCTGCTTATGCCACAGCTCATACAACGCACGTCCATCGCACGTCTAGCAGAGATCATCACCTATAATAGATAAATGAAAACAAATGAATAAAAAATAAAAATAATTAAATAAATCTTAAAAGGAAAGAATTGAAAGTTGGGGTTGCCTCCCCATAAGCGCTTGAGTTATAGTCTTCAGCTTGACTACCATTGTTGATTTCAAGTTGGATCATTAAGATAAGTGATAGATTTTCCACGATCGATCACTCCTCCCCAATAATGTTTCAACTCTTATTTCTACATCTAAACCACCTTAATTTCAACTTACCTGGAAATAGCTTCAAACAATAATTATAGAGTAAAACCTATTGCCCCGGCTCAAATTGTCTTTCCACTATCTCCTTGTCATGTCACTTCTTCGTTCTCTCTTTATAGAGTCTAGCACTCTCATATGCTTGCATTCTGAATTCATCCAACTCATTGAGCTCAGCACAATTGGACTTCCCTTCATCAAGTATTGCTTTTATAGTGTCCATTGGTTATTGATTGATGAATATTCCCTGAACTATACTCTCTTCTTTATCGTAACGGTTTCACGTTCAACGATTTTGAAAACATTTAAAAACCACCAATCTTTTTTGTCTAGGTGTGATTGGTCACCTAAAATATTTATCTTTTTAACAAAATCTCAAAATTAATTAAGTTTTATTAAAAAGACAATTTTTGGTCTGCAAAAACAAAATCGGGTTCGGGAGTACGGTTACGCGTGGGGAAGGATTAGCACCCCCACGTCACCTGTTAAAAAACGGTACCATAGTGATCATGTGTTATCCTTTAGTTTTAATAAAATGGTCTTGAATTAATATTTAAAATAATTTTTATTTTTATTACAATCAATTTTATTCTTTTTATTCAAAGTCATTTTTTATTTGTAAAAAAAATCATTTTGTTTTATTTTAAGAAGTTAAATTTTACTGTTCAAAAGTGAACGTGAACCTTTTTGTATTGAAAAATTAAATCAAATATCCCAATACTCTGGTAACATTTGAAATAATTTTCCTCACCTAGAGATTTCTCAAGAATCACTACTTGTGAGTTCTATAAAATCTAATCATCAGAAGATTCACACGTGCTTCAAAAATTATTATGAATGCAAATGATGCAAACAGATAATGAATGATGCAAATGAATTTTTTTAATTTATTTTTTATTATTTTAAAATTTATTTATCCTAATAATAGTAATAGTAATAGTAATAGTAATAGTAATAGTAATAGTAATAGTAATAGTAATAGTAATAATATAAAATAATAATAATAATAATAATAATAATAAGCCTAACAGGAGTTTAAGACTAAAGCCAAAACTTGGGCTTTCTAAAAGATAGTCCCAATTGGATTTTAAGTGGACTTTCAAACCCAACGAAAAAACAAAATTAGCCCAATAAAAATAAGATTTTAACAAATGATGTCTTGCGACATGATTCAATATTTAGAGTGGATTTTAATCCACAACTCAAAATTTTGGAATCGAGTAATTTAATAAAATATAATCATTTTATTTTTCAAAATTAGACATCTAATGGTTCGGACAAAATTAGATGTCTATAGCTGCCCTCTTTGATCATTGCTGAGAATCAGGAATAGAGCAAAGACAAAAGACAACAATTTTATCTGGCTTACGACCCACTTCTTCTCTTTTTTTGCCTTTTCTCTCCTCTTCTTTTTTTTGTTTTTGTTTTTTTTTTTGAGTTTTTTTTAATTCTTCTTGTAAAAGTACTCATCCTATAATAGAGGCATTGAAACTTTAAATTCCTTCCTGAAATGTGCTCCTTTTACAGTAGAGGCATTGAAAATTTTTTATTATTATTTTTTATTTTTTTTTTCAAAAATGTGCTCCTCTTACAACAGAGGCATTGAAAATTTTTTATTTTATTTTTTCAGAAATGCGCTCCTCTTGCAATAAAGGCATTGAAACTTTAAATTCCATCCTGAAAAAGCTCCTCTTGCAGCAGAGGCAATGAGACTTTAAATTCTTTTCTTTTTTTGAAATGTGCTCCTCTTGCAACAGAGGTCGTGAAATTTTAAATTCTTTTTTTTAATTTGCTCCTCTTGCAGTAAAGGCAATGAAACTTTAAAATTTTTCTTTTTTTTTTCTTTTTTTTTCTGAAATGTGCTTCTCTTGCAACAGAGGCCATGAAACTTTAAATTCCTTCCTGAAAACGTACTCCTCTTGCAGACAAGGCAATAAAACTTTAAATTCTTTCCTGGAAACGTGCTCCTCTTGCAGCAGAGGAGATGAAACTTAAAATTCCTTTTTGAAAACGTGCTCCTCTTGCAGCAGAGGCGATGAAACTTTAAATTCTTTTCCTGAAAATGTGCTCCTCTTGCAGTAGAGGCGATGAAACTTTAAATTCTTTCCTGAAAACGTGGTCCTCTTGCAGCAGAGGCAATGAAACTTAAAATTCCTTTCTAAAAATGTGCTCCTCTTGCAGCAAAGGCGATGAAACTTTAAATTCTTTTCTTGAAAAATGCTCCTCTTGCAGCAGAGGCCTTGAAACTTTAAAATTTTCCGAAAATGTGCTCCTCTTGCAGCAGAGGCGATGAAACTTTAGATTTTTTTTTGAAAATGCTCTCCTCTTGTAGCAGAGGCGATGAAACTTTAAATGTCTTTTGAAATGTGCTCCTCTTGCAACAGAAGCAATGAAACTTTAAATTCCTTTCTGTAATTTGCTCCTCTTGCAGCAAAGGTGATGAAACTTTAAAAAAAAATTTCTATTTTTTTTCTGAAATGTGCTCCACTTGCAACAGAGGCCATGAAACTTTAAATTCTTTCTTGGAATGTGCTCCTCTTGCAGCAGAGGCAATGAAACTTTAAATTTAAAAATTTTACCCGGAAGACTTAGAATTTGTGTCCATGGGTCTTAAAATTGTGCCCGGAGGTCTTAAAATTGTGCTCGGAGGTCTTAAAATTGTACCCGAAGGACTTAGAATTTACCTGAAAAGTTTAAAATTTATGCAGGGAGGACTTAGAATTATGCCCGGAGGACTTGAGATTTGTGCTCGGAGGACTTGAGATTTGTGCTCGGAGGACTTGAGATTTATGCCCGGAGGACTTAGAATTATGCCCGGAAGACTTAAAATTTGTGCCCGGAGGTCTTAGATTTGTGCCCGGAGGTCTTAGAATTATGCCCAGAGGACTTAAAATTGGTACCCGGAGGACTTATATTTTATGCCCAGAGGACTTGAGATTTGTGCCCAGAGGACTTGTAATTGGTGCTTGGAGTACTTGAAATTTATGCCCGGAGGTCTTGAAATTTGTGTCCGGAGGACTTAGAATTGTGCTCGGAGGACTTATAATTTGGCAATTTGTGCCCGGAGGCCTTTGAAATTTTGCCCGGAGGACTTATAATTTATGCCTGGAGGACTTAGAATTGTGCCCGGAAGACTTATAATTTATGCCCGGAGGACATGAGATTTATGCCCAAAGGACTTGGAAATTTTGCCCGGAGGTTTTAGAATTTATGCTCGGAGGACTTGAAGTTTATGCCCGGAGGACTGTACTTTGAAATTTGTGCCCGGAGGACTTAGCATTGAAATTGAATTTGAAATTTTGCCTGAAGGACTTAGAATTTATGCCCGGAGGACTTGAAATCATGAATTTGGTGCCCGAAGGCCTTAAAATTTTGCCCGGAGGTCTTAGAATTTGCTTTTTCTTTCAAAAATTATTCTTCAATCTTAATTGGATTCATAAATGTCACAATCAAACTGAATGAGTATACTTTGATTTTCTTATCTTGAGAAAAGTTGCATTGGTGCCAGCTATATTGGGCTTAAATTTTCATCTTGGGTGCCAACTTTATTGGGCTTTAAAAATCTCATCTCATAATGTGCCGATTTCGCTGGGCTTAATACCACACAACGGTGCCAACTACATCGGGCTTAAATTTTCATCTCATGCTCACAAAAACTCTTTTTTTTCTTTTTTTTTAAGAATAATGTTCCTTTGTATTTGATATTTTCTTTTCCTCAAAACTCAAACTCAAGAATCATTGGCTTGTTCATTCATCTCCAAAGCTCTCAATTTCAGGTATTTTTCAAATGTTCCAAATGTGGAAACTCTCTTAATTATTTTTCTTCTCAAACATGCTACTTACCTTTTCTCATTTTTTTCTTCTTCATTTGACTTCCCCACTTTCCAAAGTTTTTTATTTTTATATTACTTTTTCTTTTATGTGTTTTGAATAAATCTCTCCTTTTCTTTTCAAACTAAAGTTTCATCACCTTATTATTTTCAACAAGAAATTTCCTTTTATTTCTTCCACTCTCTTTTTTCTCTTTTTTTTTCTTCTTTCTTTTTTCTTTTTTTTTCTTCTCTTTTTTTAAATTAATTTTTTCAATCCAAAAACTCATATATTCACATTTTTCAATGTTTGGTAGATGCAATTATCACTGATGCAAATGCAATATCAACAAAGCCAACGCAAATTTCTTTATCAATGATGTTAATGATCTTTTTTCCTCTTTCTTTTTTCTTTTTCTTTTTTTTCTTTTTTCTTCTCTTTTTTTAAATTAATTTTTTCAATTCAAAATCTCATATATTCACATTTTCAATGTTTGGCAGATGCAATGATCACTGATGCAGATGCAAATGCAAATGCAATATCGACAATGCCAACGTAAATTTCTTTATCAATGATGTTAATGAATAGCCAACTATTATGATGCAAATACAAACAACTTTTATCATGATGCAAATGCAAATGAATTCTATCAAGATGCAAATGCAAATGTTTCATGCATATGTGCACTGTAAAGATGCAAATGCAAGTATCCAAAATTTTCTTTCGATTTTCTCTTCTTGTTGATGAAAACTTTTTCATTTATGATTTCTCATCTATCTTACCTTAAAATATTTGTCTCATCACTTAAAGCCATTTTTTACTTGTACAACAAGGGTTGCCCCAAGACAATCATCACATTTTTATTTATTATTACTTTTTGAAACACCATAAGAATTCATTTTACAAGCAAAAGTTTCCCTAACAAAAATTGCCCTAAAATGGCACAAGAAATTCTTTGCCCCACAATAATTATCAAATCCTTTTTGTTTTCTTTTAGAAACACCATCAAAACTTCCTCAATCACAATTGCCCTAAAACAGCATAAAAAAAATCCCTGCCTCACAATAATCGCTGAATTCTCTCTCATTTTTGCTTGAAACACTATCAAAATTTGATTAGCAATCGAAAAATTTTCAAACAAAATTGCCTCAAGCATCCTTTCCATTTTCAAATTCAAAAGACAAATGGTTTTCATTTTTGAATAATATCTGTCTAGCCAAAACTTTTTAATTGCCCCACAAACTATGACCAAAGAAAGTTAAACACAAATGCAACAAAGAATTATCATTTGAGTTTCTTGAAGATTGGTGATCACTATTTAGGTGGGTGTGGGGGGAAGGTAATTTGTTCTCATCAAATGGATCAGGTGGTTTCACATATCAATGTTTTGGTTTGGCAAGAAAGGCTTACAACTTGATAGAAAATGAGATGAATGTTCCCTCATATAGGCTCACAAATAAAACACAAGTTTTTCAAAAATAATGAATTCCTTAAAAATCATGGTTTTGGAAAATGGTTTATCTTGAAATGTAGACAAAATTTAACACTCTTTTAATTTTCAAATTATGCATTTTGATAGTTGTCAAAACTAGCCGTAATGGGCTCAGGCTTTTATTGAGTTATTTGGGAATGGGGAGAAAGTTCAAAATTCTATATCAATCCCTTTAATGGATCATCAAAGTGGACATTTTTGTTTCTCTTAAGGGTCATGGATGCTCATGGGTCTCATCAAAATTATTTCATAATGTCACTTCTTGTTTGACCTTGCCAACAGTATGAATGACCTCACAAATATTTTCGTTTTGGCTCTAGACTGCCCCCTTTTTTTAGGGGTTTTCAACCTAAAGCCCCATTCTCTTTTCTTTTTGTCTTTTTTTTTGCTTCTTTTTTTGTGTAATTGTTTCATCATGCACTTAAGAACTTAAAATTCATTCAAAATGAGTATGTGGGTTTCCAAAAGGCAATATTGATGAAGGAAAAAGGTAAATATGTTCCTCAATTTAAGTTTTCACATTTGATCGAAATGGACTTTTCATGGTACGTAATGTAGGCCATGGTTTAGGGTTCTGAAAGAATGGATAAAAGGCTAAAAAATATGTTTAAGGGTGATTAACCAAGGATCATTTAATATGATGTGAAGACTTATTCAAGTCATTTGTCCTCTTATTTCTTATTTCGCCACTCCTTCATTTCATCTTCTCTCTTTTTTTTTTCTTTTCAATTTCCTTTTTCCTTTTTCTTTTTTTTTTTTCATTTTTCACTTTAAATGGAGTGAGATCAAAATCTTGTAAAGCTAATTCACCTCACATTTTCCCCTTAACATGATAAACCATTTTGACTTAGAATTGGGGCTGGTCATTCGTACTCTTGGAGAAGGTTTTTGTATATGTGCCCTCCAATGTGGAGGGTGATTCTTGGTTAAGGTTTATTTAGAAAGAATTTATAAGGCTCAAAGAGTGTAGCAAATGGATAAATTTCAGATTAATGAAAAGGATGATGAAAGATGGCCATTTGTCATTTCAAACATGGTCACTTAAACTGACAAAAATTTCCTTGAGTCAAAAGAGTCAAATATTTGTCTTTCTGTTGTTTTTTTTTTTGTTTTTCAAGATGGAATTTCTTGGATATTTTCAAATTTTGGTTCCTTATTCTTCTTCTTCGTCTTCTTCTCTCTCTCTTTCCCTCTTTCTCTATCTCTCTTTTGTGTGTTGTTTGGAATCATTCGAATATCCTGAGTGCACGATGTCACAATCGATTTTTCTTTTTCATTTTTTTTGTTTCATTTTTTTCTTCTTTTTTTTTTTTTGTTTTTGTTTTTTTTTATACAACTCATGCGGCAACAAAACATTGCTACAAAATGCCCACAAGCTAGTGAAAACTGTTGGGATTGGCATATTTAACTTTGGGTTACTCATGGTGTTTTTACCGAGATAGGAAAAAGGTATTGCATTATTTAGGCAAGTCAAGGGTATGGTACTTTGTCCTCCTCAATTTTGGTTTCAGTCACATGAATGAATCAAAGATTCAGAAATGGCCTAAGGAATCTCATGGTTTGTGGTTTTTCAAACAAAATTGGGCAATTCTGACAAGTATGAATTTCTGGCATAGTTTTGACACATATCAAATTACCAAAATTCAACTTTAAAAGAGTGTCATGCTTGATTATTCAAGGAATCCAAAAATGAATTTTATCAAATTGATTGTTTCATTGTTCATTGCCCAGGTGAAGGTCATTACACTGTAATGGCATATTGTGATCGGATGAAAATGGATCATTTGAGTTCAAGTTTTTGCCCCTCAAATGCCTGAAGGCCTTTTAAGAATTTTGGGGCATGGAAACAATTGGAGAAGGTAGTGGATGAATTTTTCTGATAATGATCACCAATTTTTCAAAACTCTCTTCAATCTTTCTTTATTTTGTCATTTTGTTCAACTTCTTTGATCATTTGGTTTAGTCATGTGAAGCTTTATTTGAATCAATAAAAAATGAGACTTCTTTATAAAAAGAATCAATCAATGCCATTTATATATATCAAATACAATTTTTCCCCTAATAAAAATGTACATGACAAATAAAACCAAAGAGTGTATAAGAGAAATCAATCATCCTAATCATATCGTAAAAGAAGAAAAGAATGTATATGTGTTCCTTATAGACTTCTATTATATTTACAAAAAAATCTATTTCCAACAATTAATGGCATAACGAAGTAAAAATACACAAAAATTTTTGTTGAAAATTCCCTCCTGTTTAACAACTTTACATATCAACTTGAAAAATCAAATCTGAAACATGTAGAAATGACAAGTTAAAAAATCAAAGAATCATTTTATGACCCACAAAATGTTCCGAAAAGTTTCCTTTTTCATAAAAATCAGAAAAAATTTCTTCTACCCTGAAATGCGATGTGAAACGCATGAGATATGATACAATGGGATGGAATATAGCGATTGTTTGCATGAAATATAACGTGTGGCCCTCGCAAATATGATGAAGATCTTACCTCTTCTTTTTTTTTTTAACTTGACTTGCATGATGATAAAATAAACACATGTTAATGAATGTATGGACATCATGTATGCGATGATGACAAATGAACTACATGACATGAAGTAAAAATGATGTGAAATGCAAAAATGTTTAAGAAACTGGGTTTCTATATAAACAACACCTAAACAATAAAATTTTTTTTTGCCAAGAGAGAAAAAAGACAAATATAACTCCTAACTAAACTTAAAAATTTTCTTATTTTTCTTCTTAAAACATTTTTTTCCTTTTTCACCATACATTTTTTTACTTAATTTTTCTTTTACCTAACAATTTTCACATTTACTACAATCCTTTTATTGTACCCAAAAATTTATTTCTTTTGCATTCTTTTTCAATATCAAATTATTCTTGAAATTATACACCAAACAAATTCAAGGAAAATTTTTGTTGACTTTTTGTTTACCTTTATTCAAAAAATTTCTTGCAATTAGAAGATTAAAAACAATTTTTGTTTTTATTTTCAAACCATTTTTCAATTATTTTTCACAAGCGTTTTACCATTTTCATTAAACTTCCTAGACATCCAAAAATATTTTACATGTCAAACTATTCTTTGAAAATTCTATAAAAAAAATTTTATTCATCTTTTTTCTTCAATATTTTGACTTTAAAAAGAAAGGAAGAATTATTTCTCATTTATTCTCTCATTTTTTTTCTAACTCTCTTTTTTTTTTTGAAGAAAGATTATTTCATTTCCCACTCAATCTCTTTTACTTTTCTTTCCTATGCCTTTATCTTAAGAAATTTTTCCAAGAATAATAAAGAATAAAAAAATTTTTAATAAAAAAACTTAATTGAATTTCTTCTTCCTATTTTTTTTAAAGACAAAAATCTTATTTTTCTAAACCATTTTTAACAAATTATTTCTTTTTTTATTAAAAAAAGAAAATTTTATGTGTTTTTTTTTCATTATATATTTTTATTTTAAAGAAAAAAAGTAAAAGAAATTTTTTTGCTTTTGTAAATATAAAACATCTTGTAACTAAATAAACATAAACCTCTTTTTATTCCTCTTGCTTTGAAGAACGCATTTTTATTAGTTCTAATTTTTATGAACCTATTTTCAAAAAAATAAAAATAAAAAATTCCCCCTTTTTAAAAAATGATGAAGAATTATTTGTATTTTTAAAAGAAAAATTACACATTTGTTCTATTATTTTTATCACACATCTTTATTTTTTTAAAAATAAGTGGATTTCTTTTTTTGACAAGATCTTTTCCAAAGAAAATATATATTTTTTTCACTTTTATTTTACAAATTTTTTTAAAAGATCAAAGACTTAAATTATTTACAATTCAAATCAAAATCGATTGTACCTTTATTATTGACATGAGAAAATGGGTTGAATAGTGTTCCCTCGTGTCCTAATTTTAGGGTATCTCTACAGAATTTGGGCATGACTCTACCTAAAGCTAGTTTCTTAGGGCCTTTTACATGCTGGGTTGGGACTTATAAAGATCTAAAGGTTCCCAAATTATACCTTAATGTCATCCACAGTGGACTAATAAGATTTAATTTGAGTGGGAATATTTCACTTGCCATTGCGAAGGTGATTACCTCACGAGAGCAAAGGTACTCTACTCCCTCCTAAAAAGGACGGAACCGGGGTATAAAACTCATGTTATGCAAATGTACATGCAAGTGTGTGCATGAGGAAACATGTAAGACTCAAAATTAAATTATTATCTTTATCCTAAATGCCTCAACAATTTATTAACAATAAATATGTACAAATATAAAACGTAAAACAAATAACATAAAAAGCAAATGCAAATAAAATTATTTTCAAAATCCATGTGAATTAAGTTTAAATATCAATCAAGACTATTAAATTAGAACTTTGGATAACACATGATTAATGCATGGCTTGACCCTCTTAGAGTCCCCAGTGGAGTCGCCAAGCTGTCGTAACGGTTTCGCGCTCAATGATTTTGAAAACATTTAAAAACAAAAGGAGTCGCCACCAATCTTTTTTATCTAAGTGTGATTGGTCACCTAAAATATTTATCTTTTTAACAAAATCTCAAAATTAATTAAGTTTTATTAAAAAGACAATTTTTGATCTGCGAAAACAAAATCGAGTCTGGGAGTACGGTTACGCGTTGGGAAGGATTAGCACCCCCACGTCACCCATTAAAAAACGGTACCATAGTAATCATGTGTTATTCTTTAGTTTTAATAAAATGGTCTTGAATTAATATTTAAAATAATTTTTATTTTTATTACAATCAATTTTATTCTTTTTATTCAAAGTCATTTTTTATTTGTAAAAAAAATCATTTTGTTTTATTTTAAAAAGTTAAATTTTATTGTTTAAAAGTGAACGTGAACCTTTTGTATTGAAAAATTAAATCAAATATCCCAATACTTTGGTAACATTTGAAATAATTTTCCTCACCTAGAGATTTCTCAAGAATCACTACTTGTGAGTTCTATAGAATCTCATCATCGAAAGATTCACACTCGCTTCAAAAATTATTATGAATGCAAATGATGCAAACAGATAATGAATGATGCAAATGAATTTTTTTAATTTATTTTTTATTATTTTAATTAATTTATTTATTTATACTAAAAAGAAGAAAATAATAATAATAATAATAATAATAATAATAATAATAATAATAAGCCTAACAGGAGTTTAAGACTAAAGCTAAAACTTGGGCTTTCTAAAAGATAGTCCCAATTGGATTTTAAGTGGACTTTCAAACCCAATGAAAAAACAAAATTAGCCCAATAAAAATAAGATTTTAACAAATGATCTCTTGCAACATGATTCAATATTTAGAGTGGATTTTGATCCACAACTCAAAATTTTGGAATCGAGTAATTTAATAAAATATAATCATTTTATTTTTCAAAATTAGACATCTAATGGTCTGGACAAAATTAGGTGTCTACATTCTTTATTCACTTTAAAACAATCATTAGTCTCACATGGGAATTTAATTGTAGAAAAAAGATTAAATGTTACCTCTTGATCATTGACCCGCATGGAGAGCTCTCCTTTTTGCACATCAATAAGAGCCTTACCAGTTGCCAGAAAGGATCTCCCAAGGATAATTAGGACTTCACGATCTTCCTCCATATCCAATACTACAAAATCAATTGGAAAGACAAATTTATCAACCTTCACTAGCACATCCTCAATAATGCCTCTTAGATACTTGAGAGACCGGTCTACTAACTGGAGTGTTATCTTGGTTGATTTAGTCTCTCTTAGTCCAAGTTTCCTGAAAATAGAAAAAGGCATTAAATTAATATTTGCACCTAAATCATATAAAGCTTTATCAAAAAATAAGTTACCAATAGTGCAAGGAATAGTAAAACTCCCTGGATCTTCAAGCTTAGGTGGTAAGTTCCTTTGCAAAATGGTGTTGCACTCCTCAGTAAGAGCAACAGTTTCGAAATCCTTAATTTGCCTTTTCTTGGAGATGATGTCTTTCATGAACTTGGCATAAATTGGCATTTGCTCCAATGCATCAAAGAAAGGGATGTTGATGTGGAGCTTTTTGAATACCTCTAGGAACTTGGCAAATTGCCTATCTATCTTCTTTTGCTTGAATCTTTGAGGAAAAGGGATAGGTTGAGGAGGTGATTCAATGATCTTACCAGATTGAGATAAAATCTGCTTAATGTTCTTTTGTTGCTTATCTGTCACATCCCGTGACCACATTTTTCACGTATTTCTATACAACTTACCCAGTTGGGCTGTCTGTGATACTTCACTTTTTCATTTACTATTAAACAATTTTGTATAAAATTATAATATGAATTACAGCCCCTATCTTAATTCTCAAGAAAGTAGTACTGAAAGTAAGTCTAAATACAGAAAATAAATGATCATACCTCATATTATAAATCAAGCTGTCGCAGTGTCCCCAAATGCACAGCCGAAATGCTCGTATGTCAGGTCTCTTAGTCCTTGAAAATATGAAATGTTAATATTGGGGAGTGAGCAAACCACGGCTCAGTAAGAGAGTTATATGCAACACTTGATATTCAGCTACCTATATGCTGAAAATAATTTTTCACTTTCTTTAAATCTTCCTAGAGGCTCTAGGCTCACATGTAGGAAGGATACAACAGCCAGCTAGGGATCCGGATGGAGTAAGGCAGGTATTTTGAAATACCTGTCTTGTCCCGGAACCTAGAAGCAACTGTAGAGAGTACTATATTCCTTGTTCTCAAAATGATATAATTTTCGTTTTCACAAAGTAAACCACTTATTTCTTTTCACTTCCGTATAATTTAAAACACGTGACAGTTCAGTAATAAAACAGTAGTTTACTTTCTTTCTCATCAGTACAGTAACTGTATCTTACAGTTCAGTAAAACAGTAATATTCAATATAGTATCATTTGGTAAAACAGTATCTTGCAAATCAGTACAACAGTAAACAGTAGCTACCAATTCAATAAATAGTATTCGGTAGCTTTCCGTTCAGTATCATGGAGACCAGGCAACACCCTAAATATATCATGCTATAATAATATCATCCCTAATAGGGGAAACACATGAGATCTATGGCCATAGTCTATGGGGTCCTCAATGTGCACTGATCAGGTGTCCACTGGGACGCTGATAATAGGATCAGTATCTATCAGCACTAACACGTGACACATGAGCATGATATGGGGCCTAACAGTCTCAAAACAGTAAACACGTGATATAAACCTCATTTATGAAATCAATTTCATTAAATATAAGTTCAATCAATCCACAAATATTCATAAGGAAAATATTTTCACCTTATGAATCACAATTTATAAAATATTCATACTGGGGTCATCATTCTCGAAAATGTTCTAAACATTATAAAACAGTATAAATCACATTTTTCATACAGTGAAAACAGTTTATAAAATAATCACTGTAAAATATAATAGGTCATAACTGTCCTTTTTCACCATAAAACATATACGCAAGCTTTTCCGTGCTTTCTATCGAAAACATGTTTTTCAAAGTTATCGGGATTCAAATCAATCATTTTTATGATTTAAGGAAAATTAAAATATTTACTTTCCAAATCTACACTCCCGTCCCATGT
This sequence comes from Heritiera littoralis, assembly GCA_031772115.1. Taxonomy (NCBI): domain Eukaryota; kingdom Viridiplantae; phylum Streptophyta; class Magnoliopsida; order Malvales; family Malvaceae; genus Heritiera; species Heritiera littoralis. The sequence continues at coordinate 691,668 of JAPDPK010000168.1, read as the reverse complement.
TTTCTCTGTAAACACATGCGGAGACCTTTTAGTCTCAAAACACTGTTTTCCACCTTTAATTACCTTTATAGAATTTTCTATAAACACTTATTTTCACAATTGAACCCATAAAGGTTATTTATAAAATCAAGTGAATATTTGAAGAAATATTAGTAAAATATTCACTTTGGTCCTTTTCATTTTTCACTTCGTTTCACGTGAAATATCACCTATCGGGATAAATTTAGGTGATTTCCTTTTTCACCATTTTCAAAAACATGAATATTTTAAAATTAATTATAAGTATATTCTTGTTTTATGAATACTAACTGATTTATCAATTTTCGTGGTCGGAAATCATTCCTCGTGATATAAAATCATTTATTATGATTTTCGGTAATTTTTTAAGATTTTTCGGCAGTATAACGGCTGCCGATTGGCTAGCCTCCTGCATGGAAAATACAGTTTATATTTTCAATCGGTAAATCACCACAACTTTCCAACCAATCATTGTCAACAACATTTATAAAATTAAATGCATATTTAAAACATGCATATTGAATATCCTTACATGCTACACATGCCTCCCTTACCTGTCTCGGGTCGGCGACTACTTATCGAAGGTCGCGCCTGTGTTCACCTCACCTGATTCCATCGGCTCGGTTATCGAGGGAATTTTTTGGAAATTAAAATTCTAAAATTTAGAATTTTTCCATAATTATTTAAATAAATAATTTATTTAGATAATTTAACACTTTCCGGGATTTCTTACCGATTCCCGTAATTCTCGGGATTTTCCGTAATTTTCTAATTCTTGGGAATTTTCCAAATTCCCGGAATTCTTTTTCTTTTCCTCTTTCTTCTTTTTCCTCTTTTCTTTCTTTTTCTCTTTTCTTTTTCTTTTTCTTTTTCTTTTTCCTTTTTCTTTTCTTTTTTTTTCTTCCTTTCTTTTCCTGGCCGGTTCAGGCCATTCAGACCGATCGGATCCCCTCCATGGCTGGTTCTCCTCCGACGGCCGGTCCTCTAGGGGCCGGTTCTCCGGTAGTTCGGACTTCCCTCAGCTGGCCGACACCACGGCGAGTTTGGATCTGGCCTCCGTTCATCCCGAATCGACGGCACGACGGTGGATCGAGTCAGTTTTAGTTCGGTCTCTTTCACCTCTTCGCCGGCCCTCCTCCGCCGTTCTCCGCCTCTTCGGTGGCCTCCCACATCTTCCTCTTCCTCCGGCGAAGCTTCGGTGGCAGTGGGACAGCCAATTCCGCCGGCACCGCCAGATCCTCTTTCTCTTTTCCTCTCGGTTTCTGCCGGAACTTCCTTCCTCCGTTTCTGTTTTCCTTCCGTTTTCTGTCGCCGGCATCATCCTTCTCTCTCCCTCCTCCTTTCTCCCTCGCCAACGGTGGCAGCTCCGCCACCGTCGGCCTCACCTGCGAGTATCAGGTTCCTCCCGATTCCTTCTCGTTTTTTCTTTCCATTTTTATCTCCTTTCTATTTTTATCTATAATATAATATATATTATATTTATATAATATACATATATATATATATATATATGTAAATATAATATATCAATATATATAGATATATTTTATACATTTATACTATATATTTAAATATGTTTATATTAATTTATATATAGTATAATACTAGATATATATATATATATAATATATATAAAGATACATATATTATGTATTACAAAATATATATCTAGTATATATATGTATATTTATATACTTTAAAATTAAATAAACTTTATATATATTTTCAAACTTTAATGTAATTCAATATTTACATTTTCCATATACGTATGTATATATATTTATATATACATAAAATATTATACTTGTATACGTATGTACTATTTAAATTGATAAAATAGTATATATACATAAATATACCAATGTATATTAATATATACTATATAGTATTTCAGTACATATGTATTTGTATAAAAATACATTTATATAATATATAACTATATAAATATATTTCTCTTTTATTTCTTATTTTCTTATTTAATTTGGATTTCCATTATCCAAATTAAATTTCCTCCTTTCATTATTTTCCATAATTTCTCATCTTATTTTTCCGATTTAATTTTCCTTCACTCGGATTTCTCGATTTATCACTTCCTTAATTTTCGGGATTTTCACCAATATTCCGTTCTCATAATTTTATTTATTTATTTATTTCCAATAAATGGAAAATTACGGTTATCAAATTCTCCCCACCTTAAGAAATTCGGTCCTCCGAATTTACCTTAAGTCACAAGGTGGTACATTCCGTATACTTACGACTTCTGACCTCTAGGATATCCTCCAAGTATTACTGCCAGTACACTTCCAACATCAAGATTACTTTTAGACCACTACATGTTTTTCATCATATATGTCTATACTCCCGTAAGTTCATTTCTCAAATCGGGAGTTCTTTATTTCCACTATTTTCACATAAGAGTCCATGCACAGTATTTTTCATATCATAGCTGATCTATGCTGTTCATCATCCATTCTTCTCACTTAGTGCCAAGTCAAGATAGTTTGGTACTATCATGTACTCATGTCAATTTGTTGTATGTAACTGTCCCAGTAGCTTTCATATTTTATGCATCTACTCTCTTAATGTATCTTCAAGCGTTTCAATATCATGCTAAGATATTTACATCAGTACGAAGCGATGCTATCAATACACTTGGGATCTCAAAGCCTTTTGCTATTTTCTATTAGTATATGGCTACTCAGAGACTCCCATCACATGTAATGCTGACTGAAACTGTACACATACATTTCCACTGTTTCACACTCACACTTCGACTAAGGCACTAAAGAATCTAAGAGTCTGATAATGGAAAGTGATTCTATTCAGATCATCAGTCTTTAATCACTTCCATATCATAATTTCTCTTTTGGACTCTTTATTGTCCACAATATTCATTTTCTCTTTTCTTCCATCAAGGCTGCATCTCATTGCAGAGTCTACTGTTAATCATCTCTTGTTCTTATGGCATATTCAACATCACTTAAATTTTAGAATATACTTAAGAATGTAATCTTCTCGTAATTTAAATTCCACAGTAGAATATTGAAATCATCAATTTCATCACCACATTATCCATATAATTCCACCATTTCTATCATTTCAAGGTGGTTATGTGTATATCATTTTTGTTCCATTACATAACTGGCAGTAAAAAGTTAAATCATTTATTTACTCCTTTGAGTATCATTTATTTTCACTTGTCAGTTTGGCTCGATCTTTCATCTAACCATAATCATGTGATAACCAAATGAAATCACCTTTAGTCTTAATTTCGGGAACTACTTTAGGTTCCCTACTCATCATGTTACTTACTTTCTTATTTCATTTTCGTTTTCATATTTTCATCAATTTAGTCGGTTTTCTCGAGTGGTATGGTATTCTACAGTAAAATCTCTTAACATTTTGCATACCATCTTTTCTTCTCACTTATCCATTTACCGACTTTTATTTCTCTAATTATTTCTCATTAGTAGAGCAGCTAGTCCCATAAATCTTTTATATATTGGCAGTAGTATCTAGCTAGACTCAGTAATTCCGTATCTCAATCATTATCTCACTATCATAGATAGATTCACTGTCATTCTGTCATCTCGAGATCAGATATCCCATAAAAAGATACCGTCTAGCCAAGTCTCTTATTCGCCACTCTTAACATAAGTCCACAGTTTCTGAGAGTTTAAAGGATTATATATCATAATGCTGCTCTTGTTCCATTTGTATCCTTAACTATTTTGATATCTCACTCCTTAGGTTTATATACCTCACAAGGTAATTCATTAACCTTGAAACCTCAATAGGAACTCGTAAAATTTCATCGAGTTCTAGTCATCATCTTATAGACATCAGTCTCTGACCTTTCTCTAATGACGCTTTGTACTGAGGCTAGTCTTATGCTCCTCCTGTATCTCTGATTAATTTAATAAAGCGTCCCTTTTCACACGTAGATGACTGCTTGTTCTTCACAAGAACTTTATTAATAATAGGAATTTAATGTATCCTTTTTTTTATTCATCTACGTCCCAATATCATCTGTGTTTCTCTCATTGACACTTATACAGACAACTTTATTATCATCAATTTATGATAGCTGTATTTTCATCAATTACACTTATACACATGAATTTCATTATTCACACATTTTTCCAGAGTCGTTGTAAAGCTTTCGGATTTTTATATCCTCCGATATAAGCTCAAAATTAAATTTCATATAATCCCTCAAGTCAGTGTTAGCTCGATTTCTCCAATCCATACAACTCTGAAAAATTTATCGGGCATTACATCCGATACTTTCTTTAATCACTTGGACATTTCATCCTCATGTCCTATCATTTTCACTGTGTATCCTCAAGGTAGAAAAAGTTAATATTCAAATCATTTTGAAATATTCTCTATCTTGATTTCATTATTTGTACTATTCACTTTCTCAGTCATTTTCTGTATTCATTTCACTTTCCATAATATCTAACGATCCCGTAATAATTCAAAACACTCTGAATTTCGGCCCTTATAGTCTATAACCGGGCCAATCATCTTATGACATTCCACTATACACTCATTGGATTGCACCGTGTAAGGCCCCGGCCCGTCCGCCGTCCACCTGTACATATCTATACTGTCTTCTTTTGGCGAGCACACTAGCCCCCTCAAGGACCTATCGTGAGGCCCAGTCCGTTCACTAGGTCACTCACCATTTGCGTCCATAATCTATGTGTTAGTGGAATCAGTAATAGGGATCGTTATATTCATATCATCTCCTCTATGCCATTAATAACTCCATTACTATCAATAGACTCTAATTCAACTCGGTTTTATCACTGTTCCGAACATCGCCCAACATAGGGGCATTTTCGTTATTTCGACATTTTTTTTCCTCGGTATACCTTTAAACCAAAGACCTTATTCTCTCTATGTTGATAGTATCTTTTCTCATACTAATATCAGCAATTTGAGATCTCATTCGATTTCGACAGAGTAATCCACTAAAATCCATAATTTGATTATTTTGCTTGTAATGCAGCTTTATATCATCAATTTCTCTGTCAGATCAATCAATTTCAACCTCTGTTGGTTTATTCTGGCTCCTGGTAAAATTTCAGAGATAGGGGTATTTTGGTCATTTTTGGTTAAAAATTTTCTCTCTCTTCAAATTACCTTCAATCAGTGATCTTAGTGTCTATTTAATAATGATACTTCATTCCCCTCCTTTATACCATCATTTTCGGGTCTCAATTCGATCCGGACCGAAAAGTACTGGTGGGGCCCTCACCGAGTCTTTTCGGTTCCTTACCGAACAGGCCTTCATTTAGATTATAAGATCACCAACATTCTGGTCATTTCTGAGCCTATTTTCCTCTTTGACAGTATCAATTTACACTTTCTCACTGCCTTTAAATCATTTTCACTCGATTCGTAATCATTTATTTTCTCTATGTATTCAAACTACACAATACTACCGGGGATGTTTAACGTTTCTCAACATATTTCTTTCCAAAAGTATCAACAGACATCAGGCCAACCCTGCTCTGATACCAATTTAACTGTCACATCCCGTGACCACATTTTTTACGTATTTCTATACAACTTATACGGTTGGGCTGTCTGTGATACTTCACTTTTCATATTCATTTAACTATTAAATATAAAATTCGTAATATCAATTACATCCCCTATCTTTATTCTCAAGAAAGTAGTACTGAAAGTAAGTCTAAATACAGAAAATAAATAATCATATCTCATATTATAAATCAAGCTGTTGCAGTGTCTCCAAATGCGCAGCTCAGAATCCTCAGATGTCAAATCTCACAGCCACCGAAAATCTGAAATGTTAAAATTGGGGAGTGAGCAAACCACGGCTCAGTAAGAGAGTTATATGCAACACTTGATATTCAGCTACTTATATGCTGAAAATAATTTTCACTTTCTTTAAATCTTCCTAGAGGCTCTAGGCTCATATGTAGGAAGGATACTACAGTCGGCTAGGGATCCGGATGGAGTAAGGTAGGTATTTTAGAATACCTGTCTTGTCCCGGAACCTAGAAGCAACTGTAGAGAGTACTATATTCCTTATTCTCAAAACGATATAATTTTCGTTTTCACAGAGTAAACCACTTATTTCTTTTTACTTTTGTACAATTTAAAACACGTGACAGCTCAGTAATAAAATAGTGGTTTCCTTCAGTACAATTAAAACACATGACAGTATAGTAGCAAAACTTGTAGTTTACTTTCTTTCTCATTAGTACAGTAACCGTATCTTATAGTTCAGTAAAACAGTAATATTCAATACAGTACCATTTGGTAAAACAGTATTTTGCAAATTAGTAAAACCATATCTTGATACGGTTCAGTCAGTAAACAGTAAACAGTAAACAGTAGCTACCAATTCAGTAAACAGTATACGGTAGCTTTCAGTTCACTATCATAGAGACCAGGCAACACCCTACATATATCATGCTATAATAAAATCATCCCAAATAGGGGAAACACATGAGATTTATGGCCATAGTCTATGGGGTCCTCAGTGTGCACTGATCAGGTGTCCACTGGGACGCTGATAATAGGATCAGTATCTATCAGCACTAACACGTGACACATGAGCATGATATGGGGCCTAACAGTCTCAAAACAGTAAACACATGATATAAACCCCATTTATGAAATCAATTTCATTAAATATAAGTTCAATCAATCCACAAATATTCATAAGGAAAATATTTTCACCTTATGAATCACAATTTATAAAATATTCATACTGGGGTCATCATTCCCGAAAATGTTCTAAACATTATAGAACAGTATAAATCACATTTTTCATACAGTGAAAACAGTTTATAAAATAATCACTGTAAAATATAAAAGGTCATAATTGTCCCTTTTCACCGTAAAACATATACGCACGTTTTTCCGTGCTTTCTATCGAAAATATGTTTTTCAAAGTTATCGGGATTCAAATCAGTTAAATTTATGATTTATAGAAAAATTAAAATATTTATTTTCCAAATCTACACTCTCGTCCCATGTTTTCTCTGTAAACACATGCGAAGACCTTTTAATCTCAAAACACTGTTTTCCACCTTTAATTACCTTTATAGAATTTTCTATAAACACTTATTTTCACAATTGAACCCATAAAGGTTATTTATAAAATCAAGTGAATATTTGAAGAAATATTAGTAAAATATTCACTTTGGTCCTTTTCATTTTTCACTTCGTTTCACGTGAAATATCACCTATCGGGATAAATTTAGGTGATTTTCTTTTTCACCATTTTCAAAAACATGAATATTTTAAAATTAATTATAAGTATATTCATGTTTTATGAAAACTAATTGATTTCTCGATTTTCATTCCTCGTTTTTCTTATTTAATTTGGATTTCAATTTATCCAAATTAAATTTCCTTCTCTTCTATATTTTCCATAATTCCAATCTTATTTTTCCGATTTAATTTTCCTTCACTCGGATTTGTCGATTTATCACTTCCTCAATTTTCAGGATTTTCACCAATATCCCGTTCTCATAATTTTATTTATTTATTTATTTCTAATAAATGGAAAATTACGGTTATCACATTATCTTATTCTTCTGCCTGGACTTCAACTTTAACATCTTCCTCTGATTCTTTAGGTATGTAGCCCACTTCTTTACCCTTCCTCAAGGTGATTGATTTACATTGCTCTTCCTTTCTTGGATTAGGTTTAGTATTGCTAGGCAGGGTACCTTGAGGACGGTTACTAATGGCATTGGCAATCTGACCTACCTGAATTTCTAGGTTCTTTATAGAAGCTGCTTGGTTTTGTAAGATGGTGGTGAACATCTCTTCTAAGGAAGGCTTCTTTTCTTGTGGTGGGGCTTGTGGTAGAGGATTATGCGGAAGTGGTGGTGGTGGTTGAGTGCGAAAACTAAGAGGATAGGTAGGTCTTATGTTAGATGATTGCCCTTGATTATTATTCCAAGACAAATTTGACAAATTTGGGTGATTTCTCTAGCCAGGGTTATAGGTGTTTGAGAATGGGTTATGATTCCTATTTGGATGGGAAACATATTGGACTTGTTCAGCTTGAATAGGACACCTATCGCCAGAGTGATTACCCACACAATTATCACAATTTACGAAAGGGTTTTGAATGGAATGGATTGGGTTGGGTGGTTGATTGATTCCAAGAGAATCAACCTTTTTGGTCAAGGCTGAGATTTGAGAGATAAGGGCGGTGAGTGCATCTAACATATACATACCTGCTGTTCTCTTTGGTATAAGCCTCTCTGTTGACCATTGATAACTATTTGCAGCCATGTCTTCTATCAAGTTGTAGGCATCATCTATAGACTTGCTCATTAATGCACCACCTGCAGCTGTGTCTATAGTAGTTCTGGTCTGGTCTTTCAACCCATTGTAGAATATCTGCACTTGCAACCAATTTGGAATCCCATGATGAGGACACCTTCTCAAGAGCTCTTTGTACCTCTCCCATGCTTCATAAAATGACTCTAAGTCGTGTTGCATGAAAGTAGTGATGTCGTTCCTCATCTTAGCCATTTTGGCTGGTGGGAAGAATTTTGCCAAGAACTTCTAGACTAAGTCCTCTCATGTTGTGATTGATCCTAGTGCCAATAAGTTTAGCCAATCCATCGCTTTATCCCTGAGAGAAAAAGGAAATAATCTCAGTCTTATCGCATCATCAGAAACACCATTATTCTTAAAAGTAGAGCAAATTTGTAAAAAGTGCTTCAGATGAGCATTAGGATCATCATTGATTGAACCCCCAAACTGTACAGAAGTTTGGATCATTTGGATGACGGCTGGTTTGATCTCGAAATTATTTGCTTGAATGGTTGGATATCTTATGCTCATCTCGAATCCATTGATTGTAGGCATTGCATAATCTCGAAGAGCCTTGGTATTTGCTTCTTCCATGGTGTTTGTTTCAACAAGGTCTTCTTGGTTCTCCTTCTTAATTCTTCGTAAAGTCCTTTCAATTTCGGGGTCAAGGGGAGCCAATTCACCACTCCTTGCACGGTTCATGCACTAGGCCGATGTACCTCGCAGAAAAACAAGAGAAGATATCAGTAATAAGGAGGAAAAAATAAAAAAAATATTTGAATTAAAACTAGTTATGCTTGGTATTAATATTAGTAAAACAAATCCTTCAATCCCCGACAACGGCGCCAAAAACTTGTTACCGAATTTTCGATGAGTGTATCGCAAGTGTACGGATCGTAGCAAGTAATAAAGTGATGAGTACAAGATCGTTCCCACAAGGATTGAAACTGTGAGTTGTATACTAAGTACTAAAATTCCACACCTTAATTTTATTTAAACGATTGAAAAGAATTTTTTTATCAATAGCAAGAAAGTGAAAATAAAAAATATTTATTTAAATAAAACTTCTAAAATATTCCAAAATAAAAACCGAAAGAAATTTAGATGAAAACTTGAAAACTAAAACAAAGAGAATAAAACTAAACTACTCTATATCCCTTAGTAGGATTGCCTTCTCTTTTATGGTGCTAAAGCTGGCTATTTATAGAGGTAGTGGGGATAATGATTAGCTGAAAATCTTAGCTGATAAGGCTTGATCTTTATCTTCAAAGAATATTTATCTTTTATCAGCTCTCTTGTTTATCCCTATCCTTAGCAAGAAGTCCATCTTGATAATTTATCTTCATAAAAGATAATTACAACAATTTATCTTTCTTGGCAACAAGTAGAGATATCCATGCATGAAGCTTTATCAACAAAGTCTTGTGTTTAAATGTAATTTGGAACTAAAGTCCTTCACATCTTTGACTTCTTTATGAATTGAAGTTCCTACATCATTGAGAGAAATTTAACAGATAAATAAGGGATTTTAATCTAATAGTAATAATTTAGAGATAAATTATATCATTAAATTCATGATAATTCTATAAATTATAGAATTATCAATGTTTTTACAGATAAAATCATGAGATCCTTTAAATCAAAATAAATAATATCTCCTAAATTAAGTATGTATATTAATTAAATATTTAGGATGCTATATTATGGTGCCTTTAATTTTAATTTCACTTATTTATTAATGAATGAGATAAAGAACAAAACAAGTTTTTATTATTATTTCAAGGATTATTATTCTATCTACTACTAGTTTACAGGCGGAATTAAGATGATAACATATGTATTTTTTGTTTATTTTTTATTTTTTAATGTTTTAAAAAGACATGTGTTATCATCCTAATCTCGCTTGTAGAGTCAAAAAGCTCTACTGGTAGTGGATAAGATAATAATCCTTAATTCAATTGCAAGTTTATTAATACTTGGTATTTTCTTATATATTTATTAAAGATAATTATTCTATACATCGTCAATGGAGTTTTTGATTCCATGAGCAAAGTTAGGATGATAACACATGTTTTATTTTTATTTATTATTTATTTTACTTGTGTCATCATCCTAATACTGTTTGTGTAATTAGGAAAGCCTTCACTGACGGTGTATTTGAAATTAATCAATTTATTAAACTATTTAACTCATTTTAATATTTTGAAACAAAAACGATTTAACAAATAGATTGGAAACCAAGGGCGAGGCGCGGATTTAGAATAGAGAATCCAGCGAAACAATTTGGAATAACTTTTAGGTTGTGTTTGGATGAGGAATTTCAAAAAGGGAATTCATTTCAATTAAGATATTTAAAAGTCTAAAATGCAAATTTCTTGTTTGGCAAAAAATTTTGAAAAATTTGAAAATTTGGAAGGGATTTAAAAAGGGAACTTGAAATGTTTAAATTCCCTTTTGAAAATCCACCTAAAGAGATGGTTTTTCAAAATTCCTTATACTCTTTCTTACTTTATTAGACATGATCTACTATTAAATATAGAGTTAAAAACAAAAAACATATTGTTTTATTTAAATTTAATATATATCTTTATTTTTTATATTATTAACAATATATATACATTTTTACAAATCTAATGATACTCATATTGCATATTTTATTTGATATTTTTCTTTTTGTAATATATAATATTATTATTTTTCTTTTATAATTATTTTTTATTTAATCAAATTTTAGTATCCAAAAATTCTTTCTAAAATTTTTTTATCCAAACAAGTCAATTATAAATGTTAGTATTTTAAAATGATAAATTTTGAAATGCCATCATTTTAAATTGTCTCAAAATTTTAAAATTCTTCATCCAAACGCACTATTAAGGAAGTTGAATTAGGATTTGGTGAAATTCACTTGGGTTGCAATTGGAATTTTAAATTAAAATTAATAACGTGGATTTGAAAAAAAAAAAGGAAACTGGTATAGTTTTATTTTCATTTTGGAGGAAGGAATATTAGAATCAAGCCCATGGATTTTTATATATTTATTTTCATTAAGTAACTACTTAATTGAAATTTGGGTAGTAAAATAATTTTCAAACGCATATATCCTAAAGCTTTCTTTAAATACCTAAGTATTTTTATATTAAGAAGAATAAATATATATATCCATTTTTTAAAATTGAAAAAAAAAGCAAACATTTTTAGTGCATATTTTGCTTAACTTATGGAAGAGCCTGTTTACTCTAAAAGTAGAATTCAAGTGTTTGGCTTTCAAAATTTTGAAAATTTTAACTTACGTAGGAAGTAGGATTTGAGCTTTTTAATGAAACTATAAACAAAGTTTTTCCAAGAAGTGTTTTTTTTTCTTTCATACATTTTCTCTTTGTTTTTCAATAATTTACAAAATTATAAAAAATTCATATTATTTCACAATTATTTATTTATTTATTTTGTGCCATTTTTATTTTTATTTCATTTTTATTTTATTTAGCAAAATTTTTCATTTTGTTTTATTTATTTGTTTTAACTTAAAAATGTAAAATTTAATTTAATAAAGTTTATTGTTTTATTTTTTATTTATTAAAAATATACAAAAACTCTATAAAATAGTTTTTAACATTTTACAGTATTTTATATTAAGTTTGCCAAATACTACTTTAATTTCTCTTAACAATATTTTTACAAAATCTCTACACAACCAACACTTTTTATGATAGTTTCAGCTGAACCAAACAAACTCTTATTTGAAAATACATTTATTTATTTTTAAGTCAAACAATATATATGTTCATCCTCTCCATTAACATAACAGACTATTAGATCCAAATGCTTTAATTCTATCATAAAAATAACTGTCTACTAAATTCACCCCAACTAAAATTCTTTAGCTATTTAAATCTCTCATTTTTTAAGTAATGAAATTTATGTAAAAAATCTATCCAACTAAATAAAAAAACACTTGAAATAAAAAAGTTAAACAAACACTCATTTCGTCACTTGCTAGTTGGTTTCTGGAATTAAGAAAATAGGTAAAACGTGTTTTCAACGCGCTTGTTTGAGGCGTGAAGAAGGAAACCAAAGGCAGAAGTTGGAGCTATCAGTGTATCAATAATTCTACCACGTGGCCTTCACCGAAAGCCTGGTTAGATGTTGTGACGTCACCGCTTCGGCAAAGGGTGATGTCATCGAAACCTTAGGTGGTCTATCAGGTTAGAGATGGCACGCTCCGAGCAGCTTGGCTCCGACCAGCTCGGCTCGATTACTTGATCCGAGTCGGTTGGAAGTAATGATCCAGTGTGGATGACTACCAGGGCTATCTTACGTACTACCTCATTTATGAATGCTACAAAAATTAAATTTGATAGCTTGCCACTTGGCACGATCCTCGTACCCAAACAACGCTTCAACAAAAGAAATCAACTCAAACACGTGCGTTAACTGCTATTTTTGCGTTAACTGCTATTTTTTTTTTCTTTTAACACACAATTCATATTTGTGTTCGTATTCATAATTTTTTCTTCACATAAATACCATCTTAACTTTGATTTTTTTAATAAAATATTTCTACTTTGATCGTAATTATTTTAAATATTTGATTAAATTTAATTTTATCAATTATTTGCATCTTAAAATTTTTTTCTTCAAATTTTAAAATAATATTTTATAAGTGAAATGCACACAAACTCGATATTTATTTTAAAAAATCATATTTAAATGCTGATAATAGGTAGAGGTGTCTAACCTAGTTGAGTTGATAATTTGAAAACCCTGCCTAGGGCTTGACTTGCTTGAAATCGAATGTGTGCCATTAAAAAAATATAAAAAGAATAAAATGTTATTTTTATATTAATATTTTAATATTAGAATTAAAATAAAATAAAAATATTTTTAATAATTCAATAATATTTTTAAATAATATTTCGAAACAAGTAAGATTGGATTGAGCTTAAAATTTCTTGAAGTCTAAGGCTTAAATTTAGCTTGAAAATTTATGTTTAGAGCCCAACCCTAATCAATTGAATAGTTGACAACTCTATGAAAATAGAGTTATCTTAGTGTTTAATTGTGTTAATTATTGCTTAATCCTCATTTAATAATGTTGGTTTACTTCCCTCACATGTTTAATTTCCTCAAATTTGGTGGATAATCAATTTGGATTTGAATTTTAGATGTTTTGAAAGCATTGGATTGAAAAATAGCAAGAATTGGATCAAATTCACAAAAAAAAAAATTCAGCATAAAAGCCAAAATAGCTTAAAAAGGTAGCTCATTCTATATTGCACATCATCTTTCTTATCCATATAAAAAGCCAAATGTCATTATATTAGTTATTTCTTGAAGCCCAAGCACAAGCTCCACATGCCTAGCACAAGGCAACCACGTGCCTTGTCCAACTAGGATGTTAGGTGGCACAAGATGACAAATGGAAGAGATAAGGTGTGAGCTAGTCAAAGGTTGTAGGAGTGGCATTTAGATTTGATTTTGGCTTGACATGTGATTAGGAATGAGAAGGATAGGATGGGATGATCCTTACCAGACTCGAAACCTATCCCAGTTTTGATGTTACTATAATGGACGGTTTTAAAGGGCTTTTCGAGGAGGTTCGCAGTTGTAGGTTTTAGGGCCTCTCTTACTATTTTCATTATGTTCTTAGTTAGCCCCTATGGTCCTTTCATTTTTTTTTTCTACTTTCTTAAATTTTCTTTTACAAACTTTGGCATTTTCAAATCTTCTCCTTATGTTTTCAAGTTCTTTACATTTTCCTGCCTTTTATTTTTGTTTAACTTTATTTTCGAGCTTTTAAGTTTGATATGGCAAAGCCCATTTACAATGTGCTAAAGCCCAAACACCAGAGAATCCACCACATGGCAAGATCCTATTGGACAACGGGGCATTTTAGGTGAGAGATGGTTGCGGTGAGCGTGAGACCCCTATCGCCTGCGACAAGACCTCTGTCGCAGGTACTAAAGCGTGTGTCTGTCGCTGAGGTCTTGTCGTGTTGACACGTGGCACGAGTGCAACCTCTCACATATGCGACAGGACTCTCCCGCTGGGCATCTGTCATATATCACCTACAGCCCCTTGCCGGCAACAGGCTCTCCACTACGACCGAAATTGACGGAATTTGTGTTATATTTGGAAACCAACTCTTACCAAAAAGACGTGATCACCCTAGGTAATTACCCTATAAATAGGCCTCAGGTACAATTCTATTCTCTAATTTTTAACTGCTAGCTTTTACGCTTCCCAATACTTGAGAATCTTTTTGCTGACTTAAGCATCGGAGTGCCTACGCAGAGAACCACCCCTATGTTCCTCCGACTTTTCTTGTCTTACAAAAGCTTTTTAGAGACACGTGGAGGAAGAATACGAATATCGACATCAGCACGTATTTATTGTTGTTTTATGCAACAACAATTGAAACCGTCTGTGGGAAATGAGCAAAAAGCCAAGTATAAAAGTCTGCGAAAGGGTGCGGAAGACCCGCGGGAGATTGCTAGTTTTGCGAGAGATAAAATTGCAATAGGAACAATAAGAAGAAAACTGCTTTTGAGTGGTTGTCGATAGAAATGCTGCAAAAATATATTTATACAAGTGACAGAATAGTCTGTCGCACGCAAGGTTTCACGAGACAAAATAGTTTGTCGCTCGTAAGGTGCATGCAATAGAATAGTGTATCGCACAAAAGGTCTCATGCACAAGGTCTCACAAAAGAGTCTATCGCGCACAAATAAAAAAATATATAATAAATAATAATAAAATATATATACACGTGACAGAACAGTCTGTGTCACACAAGGTGCAGCAACAGAGTAATTCACGCGACCATAGACACATGCGACAAGCCTTGGACGAAAGAGTGGCTTCTGCATGAGATATCGTTGGGCGAGAGAGTGACTAACCTGTCGCACAAACCTGTCGGCTCATCATCTATTCTAGCCTTAATTTAACATATTAGACACAAAAGTGGAATATGCTAGGTGAGAGACAGTATAGGCGAGAGACTAGCTCTCGCGCCCGACGAGCTTGGCGAGAGAGGCATTGGGTGAGAGAGCTCGATGTATAATGATGACTCACCATAGCTTGGCGAGAGAGAGGCAAGGAACTGCTTTTGGCTTCTCAAACCCGATAGTAATATAGCATCCTCCTCCTTTAGTTCTAAAGATCTATAATCCAAGTTTAAAGTCCACGAAATAAGACCCACATCAACCACATCTTCCTTCTCCCATCTCCTCATCCCATGCTTTTTATATAATTTTTATGTCACTTGTGATTTGATTTGTCCTCAAATAAAGAAAAGACAAGAAAAATTGAACTGCAATGGCAAGAACATTGTTTCTACAGCAATCTTCTCTAGTTTCTTTCTCATCACTTACTGAAAGCCACCCTTTAACCAAAGTTCTCGATCCTCGCAATGGTATATAATCGTAAGAAGTGACCGCTTCTCAAATCAGAGTAATGTAAAAGTTGTTTCCGACTCTGCTTCTGCCTTGTCCAGTGTCCATGGAAACCTAAGCTCATCAAAAGGGTTCAATTAACGAGTTGCTTGAATCTTTGATAAATCGAGTGGATTTAATGGAGACCGAGGCAGAGGTGTCTCTGGAGTTTTTGTTAACTGAAGCTAACGAGGCTTTGATTAGTGCATTTCTTGTTTTGTTGAGACCCAAAGGTGAGACCTTTGAAGAAGTGGTGGGATTGGTGAGGGCAATGATAAAGAATGCTCGGAAGTTAGAAGGTTTAAATGATGTGGTTGACATTGTAGGAATGGGTGGTGATGGGGCAAACACTGTGAATATTTCAATAGGTGCTTCAATATTGGCTGCAGCTTGTGGTGCAAAAGTTGCCAAGCAAGGGAACCGACCAAGTTCTTCTGCCGTGGAAGTGCTGATGTATTGGATGCTTTGGGGGTAGTTATTGATTTGGACCTCGAGGGAGTAACAAGCTGTGTGAATAAAGCAGGGATCGGTTTCATGTTGTCACCAAAGTACCACCCAACAATGAAGATTGTGAGTCTTGTAAGAAAAAAACTAAAAATTAAAACCGTGTTCAATATATTGGGTCCAATGTTGAACCCTGCAAGAGTACCTTTTGCTGTTGTTGGTATTTACACTGAAGATCTAGTTGTTAAAATGGCAAAAGCACTACAAAGATTTGGCATGAAAAGAGCATTAGTTGTGCACTCAGAGGGTTTAGACGAAATGAGTCCCATTGGGCCTGGGTGAGTCCCTAATGTCACTCTGAAAAAAATTGAGAAGTTTTCATTTAATCCATTGGAATTTGGCATTTTTCGTTGTACTCTTGATGACCTGCGAGGTGGTGGCCCAGAGAACAATACACATATAAACAAAGCATAGGTCTTTAACGAGAGAGCGACTCCCCGCATGTGACAGGATGGTCTTGCCGCACGCAAGGCTCTTTGGCGAGGTAGAGCGATAGACGAACACAGTGATCCCGCTTGTAACGACCCGTTACCACTTTTTTCATGTCTTTCTATACAACTTTTTTGGTTGGGCTGTCTGTGATGCCATTAACATTCTACAGTGATCGTAATAAATGATAAACATTTATTTAATAAATACGGAATATGAAATTTTTTTCACTATTCCTTACATCTGACATCCACTATTGTCCTTGTTTCAATAAAGTAGTACTGTATACTTATGTCTGAAATGTAAAAGAGAAGCGATTGTACCTGTCATATTTAACATAATTTGCTCCAGCGCTTTACACGTAGCTATATCCATTTGGGATATAGTTTCTATAACTCCATGTCTTTTTATCTGTGGAGTTAAAACAAAAGGGTGAGCGAATCACACGCTCAGTAAAGGAGATGTATGCTACTTTAAAGAAAGCAAAACTATATGCCACAAAGTATTTATTTTTCCTAAAATCATACCAAGTAGGAAAACAGTGGATATAGTAGACAATACTCTCAATACACCATTCCAATCATTGGTTAAACAATTTACATTAAAATGTAGTAAACAATAAATAGGATTCAGTAAATCCCTTCAGGAAACAGAAATCAATAAGTTGAGACTAGGCATCACCCTACAAATAAATCATGCTCTCATCGTTCCCTACCCCTTTCCAGGAACACAAGCCGTCCGCTTTTGGGGTGCACCCGTAGGCCATCGCCCTTCACGGCTATCTCAACTAGATCTATGGCCATAATTTATAGGTGGTCCTCGGGTCCACTTACCAGATGACCTCGAGACCGCTGATGACTTGGAGGGTCCATCAGCCTCATAACTCATAATGCATGAAACTAAGGGCCTAAAGTCTCAAAATCAAATTATATTTCATAAAGCACTTTTAAGGAATTATTTCACTAAATTCATCATTTTCTTAAAATGATTTATTTTTCCAAAAAGGTCTTATATAAAATAGTAAAAACAGCCCGCAATCTCACCATTTTTCGTGTGAGAAAGGCACGAGTTAAACTGGCTTGCCCATGGCTAGTTCGCCTATGGTCAACTCGCCCATAGTCAACTTGCCCAAAAAGGTTTTATATTTTCTGTTTACAAAAATATTAAAACAACCTAATTTTTGTGTGAGAAAAATACCAATTAAATCAGCTCGCCCATGGTCAACTCACCCACAGTGGTGAACTAGTGTTCGCCCGCCAACATTAGTTTTTTAAAACAATTTAAACTGGCTCGCCCATAGCGGCTCGCCCATGGTCAACTCGCCCATAGCCAACTCGCCCATGGTCAACTCGCCCCTTCTGACTTGCCCATGGCCAGTTCGCCCACTATGGCTTTCCCATAGTCAGTTTGCCCATTATGGCATTGCCCATGGTAAACTCGCCCAATGCGGCACTACCATGGTGAACTCGCCTACTTTAAAAGAAAAGGGTCACACGCCCAAAACATTATAAAAGGGTTCGCCCACATTGGCTCACCCGGAATTTTCTTAACAAAGGGGTTGCCGCCCCGAAACATCATAAAAGGGGTGCCTTCCATTGGCTCGCTCGGATTTCAATTAAAACAGGGGTCACTCGCCCAAAATATCATAAAGGGTTCGCCCACTTTGGCTCACCCGCCCTTTACCAGTTCGTCCAAATCAAAACGATTTATCAAATTAATGCATGTAATAAACCAAAACAATTTCTCAATATTTTCATAAAATTTAACTCCACAGGACATGCATTCACTTCACACACATCTCGCTTACCTGGTATTACGAAGCCTTGCTTCCCGATCACCTTCCTGATCGCTTTTACTTACTCCTAAATTTTCGGCTGCAAAATAATTTATTAAAATTATTAATATTTTCTTTTCGAATATTTCCAGCATTTTGGCGAGACTTGAGATAAATCTACTAGTTCGTCCAACAGAGAATCGTACTAGCTCGCCCAACAGAGCTCTTATTAGCTCGCCCAACAGAGCTCTACTATCTCACCCAACAGAGCTCGTCATTCATTAAATGGCTTACACGTGGGAGTTCGCCCACATTTCAGTTCACCATTCCTTAATCGACTTACAAGTGGGAGTTCGCCCACAAATCAGCTCGCCATGCACATGCATGAGAGCTCGCCCACCAATCAGCTCGCCATGCGTATGCAAGAGAGCTCGCCTTATACGGCCTTTTACTTAGAGGGGGCCTCACCTTGAATTGAACTAACACTTGGCGACCTCGCCCATAATCCATACTATTTAGCTCGCCCATAATAATTGAGCTCGCCTATTCTCATCACTGTTACACCATTTCCAGCACTTTCCTTATTCATTCTCGATTGTTTTCTAGATCACTTCCTGTTTTAGTTTCCTTTAAAGATTTTCCATCATCATACTACAATTTCAACCCAGTTTCATTTATTCTTCATCTGCTTCAAGATATGAATTTATTCTATTTCTATGATCTAACAAGAACAAGTTAAAAGCAAGACTATATTCATGCTCCCCATGCTCGAAATCATAGAAATATATCATTCAATCTCAAGAAACCATTAAATCTCACCTTGATCAATTTATGCTTCTAAAACAGAATTTGTCTTCTGTTTTGTTCCTCTTCCACGTCAACCCTCTAGCTTGAATTCTTATTTGATTCCTCAATTGAATAGAGGTTGAGTAAGCAAGGAAGGTTGAATGTCACCATGGAATTTCTCTCAATTTATTTCTTAGCTGAATCGGAGCAAAGAACCAGGACAGAAATCGAGACAAAGTTTGGCTCTTGTAAATAGCATATTCGGTAGTGAAGAGAGCCACTTTGCTGCAACCTTCTTGTTTTTTTATTCTTCTCTTTATCCATATTAACCAATACTAATAATCCACATAGCACCTTATCATGTTTCTTCATCATTTCATGGGTCAATCATTCCTTTAATGCATGAAGAAAAACTGCAGCTCAAGGTGGCATGAAAGTCTCCCTTCCACACGCATTTTGCTTCTTCTATTGGCTTTGTTTTGTATTTGCACAAATAACTTTCTAGCCATGTCAACCTTTAATTAATTTCTTGTCTGATTTACACTTAACAAGCAGACTTGATCAGCCTTTAACATATTGAAGAGAATAACGTGTAGCAGTAGTAAAGTGTCATCAAAATCCACTTTTGCTGCACCTTTGTTGACTTCCATTCTCTTTCTCCTCTAAGCATCATATGTTGCATTAATTCTTGAAGAACATTGCAGCAAAAGAAATCGGCTGGAACTCTTTTCTTCTTACACGTTATTGACTTATTTGCCTTCTTTGTTTTATTCCTCAACCAATAAGAATAAATTCTTTATTGACTTTAACCTTCTCTATTATTACTGTCCAACACAGCCGCAATTCCCACACACAGTAGCCAATAAGATTTATCATGTGTTGGACTTTAGTAGCCTCTCTTAATTTTCTTCAGCCGTGTGGTGTACAAGTCAATTTTTTTACTGCAATGGTTTGAATTTATTTCCCCAGATTGCCAGCTTTTATTTCCATTTTGTCCACACGTGCTGATTCCAGTTCGCCTACTCAACTTTAGACCTCAACTCACCTACTCCATTTCAATTTGCCAACTTTTCTTCTCGCCAGTATTCTAAGGCTCGCCTATGCAAATTTTCAAGCTCGCCTCTGTTTGCACCTAGGAATCGCCACTTTGTTATGGTGCCAACTTAAGATTTGGCGATTATGAGCTGAGTTCCTTTCCTTAGGCGATCACATTGAGATTTGGCGATCACTGCCATAGTTACATTGCTGGCGATCACCAGTTATGGCTCAACTCACCAACTCTACTATGATTCACGCCACAAGTTGGCGAACTCACCTATTCGCCGATATGGCTGTTCGATACAACTCACCATCCTCCATTGGCGATCATCAATTATCTTGGTCTCCCATTGGCGAGCCATTCATTCTTATACTCGCCCATAGAGTGTTTCACAGAAATTGCTCCATTCACATCCCAAGTTAAGGAGCTTTTCACCCAAGTGGAAATCAATATTCATTATTTATTTAATTTTCACTATCAAATTTTATGAAATTAGGGTCTACAATAATGTAGAATCAGGTCTTACATTTTCTCCCCACCTTAAGAAATTTGGTCCTCCAAATTTTATATGGACCTATTACTGAAAGAGCTCTGGATCCTCCTCATGTATAAGGCTATCCAACTCTCAAGTAGCCTCCTACTGCCAAAGCATCCAATCAAAGGATTAATCTTAGATCACAACACTTTATCCTTCCTATCCAGCATCCGTACCGGTTTCTCAATGTAACTCATGTCCTCTCTGATCTCTAGTGGCTCATGTCGAATCACGTGAGAATGATCTGGATGGTACTTTCTCCACATCGAGACATGAAATACGTTATGCACTCCTGACAACTTTGGAGGTAGTGCACATCTCTCACACGATCTAAGATCTCTAACGATCCAATGCGTCAGGGACTCAATTTCCCTCTCATTATACCTCTAAATGGTGAGACCTTAATACACATAATCTCTTGTATATCTCAAGAAGTCTGTTCAACCAAGTCGAAAATAATTCTCGGTCTCCTATTTTCTCATGCTATCATGGATTATATCGTCTGCTAAATAAACCCTTTAAGGTACTATGCCTATACTCTCCTTTGGCCATTATCATAAACAAACTCTGCCAGGGTAGAGGATTATCCCAGGAGCCTATAAAATCAACTGCACATGCTCACACCATATCATTGAGTGTCCATATCATACGCTCGAACTATCCCTTAGTCTGCGGATAAACTATGGTGCAAAACTCAATCGGGATCCCATAGCTTCCTGTAATCTCTCTCAACACTGAGATGCAAAGCGGGACTCCCTATCAGATATAATGCTCACTGGAACACTGTATACCCTCACCATTTCCCTGACCCATAACTTGGCCAAGGCACTAATTAAATCAATAATTCCAAGAGATAAGCAGACTCAATAAATTTATCCACAATTATCCAGATAGCACTATTCCCTTTTGTGGGTAATTCAATTTTTCACTTTCTTTAGGAAATACCATCAATACATGTATTTTTATTCCTTATCAATTTTCTAACTTTTAGTTACTCTCGTCTCTAAGATGAGACTACTAGGATCTCTTTATGCTCTATATTGTCTTTAAGAGTCATGCCCGTCTTTTCAGGCCCTTGACAGTCATCCCTTTGGCGCTGTCCTGCGCCCCAGGTTTACTCTTTCAAGTGAATAGGCGACCGCATAGTTCGCCCACACCTCACAACATATTATCTGTTGTTGGGCGATCGCCCAACTTGTGGGTCGCCCATCCCAGATTTTGTTCAAGGATCCTGAAGAACTCGAGCTTTTTCTTTCAAAATCAATTTATACTCCCTGAAATCTTTTATCATCCTTAGGAGTTAACAAATTTTTCACTTCTTTTTACACAGTAATTAATTCATACTATTTATCACTTATCATCTTATTCGGTGCTAAGTCGATAAAATTCAGTGACTATCATTTAGATAGTTTTTAATCAATCGTATGTAATTGTTCCAGTAGTCTCTTAAATACAACGCACTCGCTCTCAATATATCCCGGAGCATCCACACAATGTGAGGTGGTGTTGACAGTAAATTTGGAATCCCATAGCCTATTGCTATTTACTCAAAGCATGTGGCAAATCAGAGATCCCTATCACATGTACTCACTTACTGGAACCTCACATACGTTCTCACTGTTTCATCGATATATATCGACTAAGGCACTCAAGACATCCCGAAACCTGATGATGAAGAAGTGAATTAATTTGGTTACTCGATCCATAGTTACTTCTATAACCTCATGGTTCTTTTTAGATTCTTTACCATCCCACTATGATTATTTCATGATTAAAATATGACTGCCCCTTCTTATGCAAACCTTAATACTAACTATCGATTACGTCTCAGGTAATCATTTTTCTCGATAATTTCTTTTATATCGAGTTATCATTTATCTCTTATTCTCCTAGTACATGTAATATCACTTACTTGGAGAACGCAATTGAGAGTATAATTTCTTCACAATCCATTTCTGTAACTGAATTTATCCTCATTCAGATTTTGTCACCACTTTACTTAAACAATTTCATAGTTCTACTATGTATATATATACTCATATTTATATCCTTTTTCAGGAATAGCAATACTTCTTGTATCTGCTCCTCTGAGTATCACAATTTCATCTGTCCAAATCTAGCTTGTTATTAATTCCAGCCATAACCACATGATGATCAGAGGAAATCATATTTATTCATATATTTGGGAACTACCTCATAACTCGTGTTCCCTAGTCATCATATGACTGGTCTCTTAAGACATTTTCATTCTTTCACATTAATCACAACAGTCGTTTTTTTTCCACTTAATATAGTATCTCACCGTTACAATCTCGTAACCATTTCAAATACTATACTCATATATACCTATTCACTTTCACTTTCTCACAAGTATGTATCACATTAGTAAGGTAGCGAATTCCACAAACTCCTCAACAATTCATTTATGCCATACGGGTAAACCTCATAAATTTTGTACCTCAATAACCACACTTTAATCTCACTTAAATAATAAGATCCTTTACTCAAATAATTTCTATGTCCACTTAATCATTTGAGACCTCACGTCTCTAATGTACATAGTTCAATTAGAACTCATGTTCACTGACTTAACAGTAAGGTTTTCTATTCCTAGAAGTTTGTGGCATTATTCAACGATATTGCTTATATCAATACACATATTCATTCTCTTTAAAATCTTCTTAGTTGGCTCTAGGCTCACATGTAGGAAGGATACTACAGTCGGCTAGGGATCCAGATAGAATAAGGTAGGTATTTTAAAATACCATACTTGTTCCGAAACCTAGAAGCAACTCTAGAGAGTACTAATCCCGTTGTTTTCAAAACGATATAATTTTCGTTTTCACCAGTTATACCAAAACAGTTTATTTCTCTACTCATCAATCTCTTGAGTAATTTCTCAAGTTCTTCTGATTCTCTAGTAAGGTCTTTCAAAATTTTCCATGTTGTGAATCGAGTCAACGATCTCTCGAATCCACATTACTCCAAAAGTTTACTTAGAATATCATCCTGTAAATTCTAATTCACAAACTCATTTCATCTTGGATGTCTCGTTATTCACATCCAACAGATCCACTATGTATCCTCCAAACACATGTATAACTTTTCAAGCCATTTCACAATATTTTGATTCTATGAATATCGTATTTATGCTCCTAAAACATAAAAAGTATATAGAACCAGTATTAACATCATCGATTTTAAATCATTAATCCCTAACCAATATATCCCATATTTTCACTTGAAATTCAGACCCTAAAATCCACAATAGGGCCGACTATCTCGCGACCTCTCATAGTATATACGTCAGGTCACATTACTCATCAAAATATAAATGGGCTCATAGTAGGGATCATCAAACATGTAATATGTCCTTTTACACCATCACATAGTATTTCACCCTTAATTTTATTCTAGATTAATTTAGTCATTTATGACTCAGAGAAAGCATTTCAATATCATCATTTCAGGATCTTAGTTCAATATGGACAGAGAAGTCCTGGTGGGGCCCTCACCGAGTTCCTCTCTGTACCTTACCGAATAGACCTGACATAATGATGATAAGATCACCTATCTCATGTAAAATTCTCGGATTACAATCTCTATTTGTAACCCTTAATTCATCAACTTTCATCACATTTAAACACTTAACTGAATTTACAGTCACTTGACTCCTCTATACATTCAGACTATACAGTACTACAGGGGATGTTAAACTTTTTCAACACTTTCCATTTTAAAGGCATCAACAGACATCAGACCAACCAAAGCTCTGATATCATTAAATCTGTAACGACCCGTTATGACTTTTTTCACGTCTTTCTATTCAACTTTTCCGGTTGGGCTGTCAGCGATGCCATTAACATTCTACAATGATAGTAATAAATGATAAACCTTTATTTAACAAATACGAAATATGAAATTTTTTTCACTATTCCTTACATCTGACATCCCTTATTATCCTTGTTTCAATAAAGTAGTACTGAATACTTATGTCTGAAATGTAAAAGAGAAGTGACTGTACCTGTCATATTTAACATAATTTGCTCCAGTGCTTTACACGTAGCTATATCCATTTGGGATATAGTTTTTCTAACTCCGTGTCTTTTTATCTGTGGAGTTAAAACAAAGGGGTGAGCGAATCACAAGCTTAGTAAAGGAGACGTATGCTGCTTTAAAGAAAGCAAAACTATATGCCACAAAGTATTTATTTTTCGTAAAATCATACCAAGTAGGAAAACAGTAGATATAGTAGACAATACTCTCAATACACCATTCCAATAATTGGTTAAACAATTTACATTAAAATGTAGTAAATAGTAAATAGGATTCAGTAAATCCCCTCAGTAAACAGAAATCAATAAGTTGAGACTAGGCATCACCATACAAATAAATCATGCTCTCATCGTTCCCTACCCCTTTCCAGGAACACAAGCCGTCCGCTTTTGGGGTGCACCTGTAGGCCATCGCCCCTCACGGCTATTTCCACTAGATCTATGGCCATAATCTATAGGTGGTCCTCGGGTCCACTTGCCAGGTGACCTCAAGACTGCTGATGACTTGGCGGGTCCATCATCCTCATAACTCATAATGCATGAAACTAGGGGCCTAAAGTCTCAAAATCAAATTATATTTCATAAAGCACCTTTAAGGAATTATTTCACCAAATTCATCATTTTCTCAAAATGATTTATTTTTCCAAAAAGGTCTTATATAAAATAGTAAAAACAGCCCGCAATCTTACCATTTTTCGTGTGAGAAAGGCAGGGGTTAAACTGGCTCGCCCATGGCTAGTTCGCCCATGGTCAACTCGCCCAAAAAGGTTTTATATTTTCTGTTTACAAAAATATTAAAACAGCCCATTTTTCATGTGAGAAAAATACCAATTAAATCAGCTCGCCCATGGTCAGCTCGCCCATGGTCAACTCGCCCATAGCAGTGAACTAGTGTTCGCCTATAACGGCTCGTCCATGGTCAACTCGCCCATAGCCAACTCGCTCATGGTCAACTCACCCCTTCTGACTTGCCCATGGCCAGTTCGCTCACTATGGCTTTCCTATAGTCAGTTCGCCCATTATGGCATTGCCCATGGTCAACTCGCCCAATGCGGCACTACCATGGTAACTCGCCCATTTAAAAAAAAAAGGGTCGCCCACCCAAAACATTATAAAAGGGTTCGCCCACATTGGCTCCCTCGGAATTTTCTTAACAAAGGGGTTGCCGCCCCAAAACATCATAAAAGGGGTCGCCTTCCATTGGCTCGCCTGGATTTTAATTAAAACAGGAGTCACTTGCCCAAAATATCATAAAAGGTTCGCCCACTTTGGCTCTCCCGCTCTTTACCAGTTCGTCCAAATCAAAACGATTTATCAAATTAATGCATGTCATAAACCAAAACAATTTCTCAATAATTTCATAAAATTTAACTCCACAGGACATGCATTCACTTCACACACATCTCCCTTACTTGGTATTACGAAGCCTTGCTTCCCGATCGCCTTCCCGATCGCTTTTACCAACTCCTAAATTTTCGGCTGCAAAATAATTTATTAAAATTATTAATATTTTCTTTTCGAATATTTCCAACATTTTGGCGAGAATTGAGATAAATCTACTAGCTCACCCAACAGAGAATCGTACTAGCTCGCCCAACAAAGCTCTTACTAGCTCGCCCAACAGAGCTCGTCATTCATTAAATGGCTTACACGTGGGAGTCTCCCACATTTCAGTTCGCCATTCCTTAATCTTACAAGTGGGAGTTTGCCCACAAATCAGCTCACCATGCACATGCATGAGAGCTCGCCCACCAATCAGCTCGCCATGCGTATGCAAGAGAGCTCGCCTTATACAGCCTTTTACTTAGAGGGGGCCTCGCCTTGAATTGAACTAACACTTGGCGACCTCGCCCATAATCCATACTATTTAGCTCGCCCATAATAATTGAGCTCGCCTATTCTCATCACTGTTACACCATTTCCAGCACTTTCCTTGTTTATTCTCGATTGTTTTCTAGATCACATCCTGTTTTAGTTTCCTTTAAAGATTTTCCATCATCATACTACAATTTCAACCCAATTTCATTTATTCTTCATCTGCTTCAAGATATGAATTTATTCTATTTCTGTGATCTAACAAGAACAAGTTAAAAGCAAGACTATATTCATGCTCTTCATGCTTGAAATCATAGAAATATATCATTCAATCTCAAGAAACCATTAAATCTCTCCTTGATCAATTTATGCTTCTAAAACAAAATTTGTCTTCTGTTTTGTTCCTCTTCCACGTCAACCCTCTAGCTTGAATTCTTATTTGATTCTTCAATTGAATAGAGGTTGAGTAAGCAAGGAAGGTTGAATGTCACCATGGAATTTCTCTCAATTTATTTCTTAGCTAAATCTGAGCAAAGAACCAATACAGAAATCGAGACAAAGTTTGGCTCTTGTAAATAGCATATTCGGTAGTGAAGAGAGCCACTTTGCTGCAACCTTCTTGTTTTTTTATTCTTCTCTTTATCCATATTAACCAATACTAATAATCCACATAGCACCTTATCATGTTTCTTCATCATTTCATGGGTCAATCATTCCTTTAATGCATGAGGAAAAACTACGGCTCAAGGTGGCATGAAAGTCTCCCTTCCACACGCATTTTGCTTCTTCTATTGGCTTTGTTTTATATTTGCACAAATAACTTTCCAGCCATGTCAACCTTTAATTAATTTCTTATCTGATTTACACTTAACAAGTAGACTTGATCAGCCTTTAACAGATTGAAGAAAATAACGTGTAGCAATAGTAAAGTGTCATCAAAGTCCACTTTTGCTGCACCTTTGTTGACTTCCATTCTCCTTCTCCTCTAAGCATCATATGTTGCATTAATTCTTGAAGAACATTGCAGCAAAAGAAATTGGCTGGAACTCTTTTCTTCCTACACGTTATTGACTTATTTGCCTTTTTTGTTTTATTCCTCAACCAATAAGGATAAATCCTTTATTGACTTTAACCTTCTCAATTATTACTGTCCAACATAGCCGCAATTCCCACACACAGCAGCCAATAAGATTTTTCATGTGTTAGACTTTAGTAGCCTCTCTTAATTTTCTTCAGCCGTGTGGTGTACAAAGTCAATTTTTTTACTGCAATGGTTTGAATTTATTTCCCCAGATTGCCAGCTTTTATTTCCATTTTGTTAACACGTGCTGATTCCAGTTCGCCTACTCAACTTTAGACCTCAACTCGCCTACTCCATTTCAATTTGCCAACTTTTCTTCTCGCCAGTATTCTAGGGCTCGCCTATGCAAATTTTCAAGCTCGCCTTGCACCTGGGCATCGTCACTTTGTTACGGTGCCAACTTAAGATTTGGCGATTACGAGCTGAGTTCCTTTCCTTAGGCGATTACATTGAGATTTGGCGATCACTGCCATAGTTACATTGCTGGCGATCACCAGTTATGGCTCAACTCGCCAACTTTGCTATGATTCACGCCACAAGTTGGCGAACTCACCTATTCGCCGATATGGCCGTTCGATACAACTCGCCTTCCTCCATTGGTGATCTTCAATTATCTTGCTCGCCCATTGGCGAGTCGTTCATTCTTATACTCCCCCATAGAGTGTTTCACAGAAATTGCTCCATTCACATCCCACGTTAAGGAGCTTTTCACTCAAGTGGAAATCAACATTCATTATTTATTTAATTTCCACTATCAAATTTTATGAAATTAGGGTCTACAGTAATGTAGAATCAGGTCTTACATTGCTGCAGCCTCTGGGTGAGAGGGTGACTCGCCCAAAGAACAACTGTTACGGGCCAACAAAAGTCCACTTGGTAGGTTACGTTTGTGACAGAGTGGCTTTCAACATGAGATAGAGTGGCTTCCGGGCGAGCAATTGATCCATGCGGCAGGCCACCTATGGGGACAAAATGCCTCGCCCGGTTGAGCTATAAAACACAGGTCATGCAGCAAGCTACCTAGGGCAACAGAGTGAACATGATGAAGCAGCAGGACCTTTAGGCGACAGACCTGCTCTCCCAAACGAGAGTCCATGCGAAAGGCAACGTGAAAAGAGTTGCTCGCGTATGCAATAGGGGGATGCCAGTGAACAAAAAGGTACCATAAAAAGCCTACTTGGAAGCTTGTATTTAGTTGTTATTTGAAGACCCATGGGAAGTCCAAGTTAAAAGCAAATATATTTGGCCATCATCTACTAATAACATAGGTCCACGCTGCGATAAGCCTTGGGCTAGAGGAGAGCTCCCCGCGCCCGACAAGCCTTGGACGAGATAGGGGCTCCATCACGCAACAGGCCTTTTGGGTGATAGAGGGTCTCCCGCACGTGACAAGCTTGTCTATCACACCCAAGCTCGCCTGGTATAGTAATGGGCGAGCACAATACTCATGCGGTAGGACCTTTGGTGAGGTAGAGTAATGGGCGAACACAGATCGTAAGCGGCAGGCTCCTTCGGCGAGAGAGTGGCTCACCCATGCATCAGCTAATGCAGGTGAGCGTAGGACCACACTGTACTCTTCTTTCGTGATAGATTGGCTCGCCCACGTAACAATCACTTTAGCGAGAACCTGTACGGCAAGAACAGTTCCACGAGGTAGGTGACAGCCCTGTTTGTCGCTCTCGACAGGCCTCTTTGACTAGAGAGCACACATACCAAACGCAAGCCGCTTTGGCAAAAGAGTACCTCGCTCAAGTGACAGTTCAATAGTACGGGCGAGCACAGGTCCACGGGAGGCCTTTTTGGCGTTAGAGGGGATCGTCCATTAGAATAATGTGGGCAAGCAAAGATATAGATGGCAGCAGGACATTTTTGGCGATTAAACGGCTTACACAGTCTATCGCATAGAACGCTCGCCGGTTGAGCAGTGAAGGCGAGCAAACATTACGCGCAATCCTTCAATGCTTAGACTTTCAGTACGTGGCAAGCCATCTTGGCGATGGAGTGGCTCGCGCAAAAGGTTCACCTAATTTGCCGTACACAAATGCTCGCCCAGTGAACATTATGGGCGATCAAAGCACCCTAATGCAAGACTCGTTTGATAGCACAATGCGGGCTAGCAAAGAATATAAGAGACATGCTCTTTTAGCGATGGAGAGCAATCCAGGAGAGCTATATTCCACGCGCAGGCTTCTTTGGCAATGGCGAGCCACGTGCATGCGGCAGCCTAGTACGCCACACACAACTCTCGCCTGGTAAGCAATACGGGCGAACAAAGGTCCTTGCAGTATGTTGATTAGTGATGGTGAGCAATTGTGGCGAGCACAGCATACAAGCAGTAGGCTCGTCCAGTAGAGCAAACTTTGGAGAGCATGTTGCGTTTGCGACAGGCTTCCCTATTACAACAAATGCTGGCGAGAAAAGCTCGTTGCGGCAGCCACCTTCGCAATTGCGGGGCTTGTGCAAGTGACACCTCAGCCTGCCGGTAGAGCTCGCCTGGCAAAGCGATGATTGTGAGCATAGTGAACAAGCGATGAAAATGGGCCAAGCCAGATGCAAGCTCAGGCGAAGAGTGACCTAGATGGCGAGAAAGAATTGGGTGAGTTAGGAGACTGCCCATCCAATGAAAAGGTAAGCCATGCCAGACTCAATCTGGAATCTCGATGGGCGAACATGATTCGGGCGAGAAAGGAACATGTTAGCCATGTGCACGCCAGGCGTGCCCGGTTCGAAGAAAATCAAAGAGATCTCGCATAGTTCAATGGCGCGAATAGCTGCATGCCCTCACAATGAGAAAATGCAGCAAGCCATGTGCACGCCCTCGTAACGCCTAGCGAGCATTGTCGATAGCGAGCTAGATTCAAGCGAGTAAAGGATCCAGGCGATTAACCAATTTGGGAGATCCAGGTGCACGCCTAGCCGAGTACGGACCTGGATCGACGAGAAAGAATCGAGCGACCTCCAGGTGAAAGAAGCTCCCCAAGAACTCGGTAAAGCTCGATGGGTGAGCAGGTGCACGCCTAGGTGCGGATCTGAGTGGAAGGGTCTAGAACCCTTTAGACCTGGTGCGCACACTAAGCTGATAGAGTGTCCAAAAGCTTCTTGTCGTCCCATCGATCAGTCAGCTGTCACAAAAGCTTCTTGAGATCCTGACAGGATTCCACTAGCAGGAAACCGGCTATAAGTGACTTAGAGGGCCACATGCTTGGCCTGTTGACGCCACACATGTATAAGAGGGCTTGCGTTAAAAAAAAGGTGCCCTTTCCCACATTTGTAGATAAAAGAGCCTCTTGAGTGGCCTTTTAAAAAAAATATAATAATAATAATAATGACTACTCGATTTACTGCGTGAGTAAGTTACACCGACCATCGTATGATAGACTATCCTCTAGTCTAATTACACAAACAAACTTTGAAAGTAAGGCAGAAGAGTTGGATCCTAGACTCAACCCAATGCGGTTGTTGAATACCATTACAGTGGGCAAGCAAAGCCCCAATCATGGTTTAATGTATATGAAGGTAGAGATGAATGGGCAAAGTGTGCGAGCCATGCTAGATACGGAGCTACCAACAATTTCATCTACCAATAAGTTGTGTAGCGACTTGGATCGACTGTCTCCAAGTGCTCAAGTCAGGTCGAGGCTGTAAACGCCAAAGCACAGCCTATCCCAGGCATGACCAATGTTGCGGTGAAGCACCTATACCTTATTTCGAGCAATCTATGGATTAGTGATGGGAGGTGCCCATGCTTTGTCCTAACGGAGAGTGAGGGACTAAAGGCAGAAAAGTCTTTAATGCCATTGAAATCAGAAGGGAAAAAGGGTAAGATAGTCAGGTTAGCGATTTTTGTTCGGATTAATGGGCCGTGTAAGTGCATGCGGGTGCACCAAAGCAAAAGCAGTGAAAGGGTGATGGTCCCGGGAGGATGCCTTATCAGTGTTGATATAGATAGCAAGAAACGAGAGCTAGTTGTTGATAAGTTAGTAAAAAGCACGTAGCCAATTGCTTGGATGCAAGGTCAGCGAAGTTCTTTGCACATTGTTATAGTCTTTACCGACCAAGCAAGGACATACGGGTGGTAGCAGATTTGAGGTGTCCAAAGGAGGCACTAGCCACTATCCTATAAGGCAGTAAGCCAGGGAGAGCTTAGTTCGATATAGTCGGATCAGAAACAACTTGTGGTAGGCTCGCGAAGGTAGATTGATGGTTCCTATGAGTGAAGAACCGAGGCGCGACTTAGCGCACGATCCATGATTGACAGTAGAACGTCCAAGCACTCGCACTTCACAAACTTTATAAAGATAAAGACTTGGAACTGTACTAGGCGGTAAAACACTTGCTATTATTGTTTTAACATTTGTTCCAATTATGTTGTTACTTGTTCTATTTGATTGAAAATACTACATTGTGAAATGGAAGGCCAATTATTTTTATCTGTACTATGATAATCCTTCATGTTTGATAGACATGTTGCAGGAATAGAAGAAAAAACGGAAGCTGGCCAAAAAAGGGGGATAAAAGAGAAAAATGCATGAACTAGCTGCCTATTGCAAAATCAAAGTCCTTAAGCACAAAAGGGTGCGAGACGGGCAAATCTAAAGTCCCTAAGCACAAAAGGGTGTGAGACGGGCAAATCCAAAGTCCCTAAGCACAAAAGGGTGCGAGACGGGCAAATTTAAAGTCCCCAAGCACAAAAAGGTGCGAGACAGGAAAATCTAAAGTCCCTAAGCGAAAAAAAGGGTGCAAGAAGGGCAAAATCCAAAGCCTTTAAGCAAAAAATGCGCGAGACGGGCAACTCAAACATAAAAGTCCCTAAGCGAAAAATGTGCGAGATGGGCAACACATATGCAGGCTGTGAGGTATATTACGAGGTATGTTACAATTTTATCGGATATACATTTAACATTTTATGTTGCCATTAACGATGTTATATTTTATAAAGTCCCTAAGCACAAAAAGGTGCGAGACGGGCAAATCTACAGTCCCTAAGCACAAAAGGGTGCGAGACGAGCAAATCCAAAGTCCCTAAGCACAAAAAGGGTGCAAGACGGGCAAATCTAAAGTCCCTAAGCACAAAAGGGTGTGAGACGGGTAAATCTAAAGTCCCTAGGCACAAAAAGGGTGTGAGACGGGCAAAATCCAAAGTCCCTAAGCGAAAAATGTGCGAGGCGGGCAACTCAAACATAAAAGTCCCTAAGCGAAAAATGCGCAAGATGGGCAACACATGGGCTTGAAGCGAAAAATGAGCGAGGTAAGCCATGAATGAAATAAAAGGACTTGAAGCCAAAAGTACGCGAGGAAATTCTGATTATTACGTAAGATTAGTACAAGGTAAATGTGTAGTTGCCTCTATAGATGAGTTTAAAAATGTGTTGATCAGTTTGTAAAAGATTAAGCTCTTTCACAAAAAACTGGAGAGCACTCTAGATTAACCTCTGCATCAAAAGGAGTATTGATACTAACAGGCACCCAGGCATGTACGTCCTGACGTGTTATAATGTCAAGAGCTTGATCCTTAGGAAATTTAATCTATGGATTATCTAAATCATCTTCATCCAATCCTGTAAGAATCTCGACCATCTCGAGTCGACGAAAAGGCTCCTAAGGGCTGGTAAGATCAGATAGATCTTTAGAAGCGCCTATCCTTAGAAAAGGTTCCAAATCCTCAGCATCTGGATCAAGCTTCAACCAATCAGGAGCATGCCAAGTACAAATCGCCTCTGATGAAACCAGTTAAGAACATATGCATCCTCTTGTGGCACTTCTTGACGATGCGCCCTCATGGCCTCAACCCAGATTTGATTTTCTTTCGCTGGGCTAATAGAAGGCTTTGATGGCTCTGCAATCTTACAATTTCTCCTCATAGCTCTTGGTTTCAGCATGCTAAGACCTTAAAATTCGAAAAGAAGGGTGGCATATTCCACTTGAGAAACATTTAGCTTAGAGGAGAAAAACGTATCCCGGTAGTATCCTGAAAAGGCACTTGATAAAAGAACTGATGACACAACGTCATTTCTGTTACAAATAATGATGAAGTTCACAGTTGAGCCCTCAAGTGAAGATGAAAAGCCTCTTGTAATAATGCCAAAAAGAGGGTAGCAAGAGAATCTGAAAAGCCCATTCTTTATATACTCTTTCACTGGGTAAACCCTGCAAAAGAGTGGGGAGCAATTGATGAGGGTCAAATTAAAGATTACTGGGCTTTTATATTAACAAGGCTAAAAAACGTTGGACCTAATGATAGTTTTAACCTGAGAGAAAATAGGCCTCAGAAGGCTTATAAATGATCCATTGGGTTATCATTTAAGCTGTGGGTCTTAAAAATAATTACGCACAAAACAACTTCTATAAATAGGTCACAGGTATCATTCTTAAACCCTAAGCTCATTTGCCTACAAAAAGCCACCAAAACCCTGTCTGACTTAAGCATTGGAATGCGCGCGCAGGGGAAAACCCTTGCACCCTTTGATGGTTTTCTTTCTTGTAGAATTAAGGGGGATAGCTTGACACGAAGATCGAGAATCCGACGTTAGGAACAAATCATTGTTTTTTCATGCAACAACAATTGGCACTGTCTGTGGGAATCTTATACGATTTCCAAAAAAGACATCTCGGAATCTAGGTCATGACCTCGACTCATACTGTAACTATCACTCAACACATGGACATTTGATAGAGAAATGTAAGGAGTTGATGAATCAGTTAGAAAGGTTAGCACGGGAACGAAAGATAAATCGGTTTGTGTGGAGGAGTGACAGAAACAACTATCCCATGCGAAACAGGGAAATTTACCCAAGGGATAGAAGAGATGAGAACATGAGGAATGCAGGAAGAAATGAAGGTGATAGGAGAAATAATGATAGAAGGATAGAAAGGAGGAACCTCGACGAAGATAATGAGCCTACGGGACTAGTAATCAACGTTATATCTGGAGGAGAATCGTTGGCTGGTACATCCTCTTCATCTCAAAAGTCCTACGCCCGGAAGGCCTATCAAGTTAACTCAGTGATGGAAGAAATGCAAGGTGAAGAGCCCATCACTTTTACACCAACCGATAGAGGAGATTTAACAATCCCTCATTATGATCTGATGGTGATTTCGGCAGTGATAGCAAAGCATCCAGTCAGTTGCGTCCTCATCGATAATGGGAGTTTGGTGAACTTGATCTACTGGAATTGCTTTGAGAAGATGAACATCTCGGAAGATAGGCTAAAGCTATTTCCCACACCACTATATGGCTTCTTTGGAGAAAAGGTGAAGGTGGTAGGTGTAGTTCAGCTACCTGTCACATTAGGGGAGAGCCCAAGAAGTGTCGTCCATCAAGTATTGTTTATGGTAGTGAAGTCAACATCGGTAGCTTACAATATGATACTTGGGTGACCGTTGCTGAATGACGTGAGGGCGGTAGTACACCCTTGCTATCTGTTAATGAAATTCTCGACTCCTCACGGTATTGGTCAAGTGAGGGGAAACCAAAGAAAGACCTTACAAAAGTAGAAGGACAATCAGACCAAGCACATACGCTTTGAAAACTTAATAGGGCAAAAAATCTCAAAGACCTGGAACACTAATCACCTTAAGTTGTACTGGTAGTAAGAGCATTATATTTTCTTATTATTGTTATTCTTATTCCTCCATTAGTTCTGATAATATTATCCTTGCTTTGTTATCAGCTGATTTATGAATAAAGGCCAATTATTCATATTTTTCATTTTCTAATGCAATACATTAGAGAGTTTATGTGTTACAGGAATAGAAATGACTGAGGCAAAAAGTTGGCCAAAGATAAGTCCCTAAGCACAAAAGGGTGCGAGACGGGCAAATCCAAAGTCCCTAAGCACAAAAGGGTGCGAGATGGGCAAATCCAAAGTCCCTCAGCGAAAAATGCGCAAGACGGGCAAATCTAAAGTCCCTAAGCACAAAAAGGTGCAGGACAGTAAACAAAAGTCTCTAAGCGAAAAATGCACAAGATGGGCAAATCTAAAGTCCCTAAGCACAAAAGGGTACGAGACGAGCAAATCTAAAGTCCCTAAGCACAAAAGGGTGTGAGATGGGCAAACAAAAGTCCCTAAGCAAAAAATGCATGAGACGGGCAATCTTATAATCCCTAAAGCGAATACGGACAAATACGGTACCCAAGTAGCACACAAAAGCAGACAGTGAAGCATGTTACGAGGTACGTTACAATTTTATTGAATGTATATGTGCTGCAATTAGTTGAAAAAAATTACATTTTGTGTTGACATTTCTGATATAAACGACATTATAGTCTTATGAAATCTAACAAGTCCCTAAGCTAAAAAAGCGCAAGATGGGCACAACACTCGGGAAAAGTTCATCTTTGAACAAGAACAATAACACTGTTTCAAAGCAGAACTTGGATAGCAATATGGTGTAAAGGTACACTTTATGCCGCAAAAATAGAATTATTTGATCTTTCTAACGCTGTGAAAGTATAGACGCATTTAACGCTACTTTTTAGAGCTTTGTGATGTAATAGTTATGGACACGAAATATTCATTTGAATTCAGACAAAAGAAGAAAAAGCTACAAAAAAGAGAGATTGTACTTTTCATTGAGAATGAATTTGTACATTGTTTACATGACTTAACAAACAAAGTGAAATGAAAATACAAAATGTCCTAGTCTATGGTGAGAACCAAGTCAGCCGGCTAAGAAGATGGTGCATCAGGGCTAAGGTCTTGAGTAACCGGAGGATCAGGAATCTGAGAAGCTGGAGGATCAAGAATCTGAGAAGCCTAAGGATCAGGATCCTGGGGAGTTGAAGAAGCCATCCCGAAAGAGGGAGCATCGTTTGAAGGCCAAACCATAGCCACAGAGTCTGGCACGGGAACGATGGCAGCAGAATCAAAAAATTAGAGCTTATCGCCATCTAACCCTAGCAATGCTTCAATAGACTTGGGTTAATCGCTTGCCTCGATAGGTTCAGGCTCATTACACACCACTGCAGGCCTAGATTGGTCACGTGCCTCAGTAGGCTCAGGCTAGCTGCGTGGCTCTCGAGGAGGCCACGGACCTTCAAGATTGTCCAAGTCATCTATGGCTCCTTCATCTAAATAGTCATCCGGACCTTTCGAGTCGGGTTCATATTTGGTTTAGGAAGGAGCTTCATAATACTGAGCCTCTTCATTGAAAAGCAAC
Source organism: Heritiera littoralis (assembly GCA_031772115.1). NCBI lineage: Eukaryota > Viridiplantae > Streptophyta > Magnoliopsida > Malvales > Malvaceae > Heritiera > Heritiera littoralis. The sequence continues at coordinate 654,724 of JAPDPK010000168.1, read as the reverse complement.
TCAGGGAAAGTCTCGTTAGGCCGATGCTTCTCCAACCAAGCACGAGCTAAGTAGAAGCCGTACTTGATGAATCCTGCCGCAAACTCTTCCTTCTTCTCATAGCAATGTTGAGACAGGCGGTATTCGTAGACGGCCTCGGCTCGGACCTCCCTTTGATGATCTAACATGTTCTGCAGCTCTTCTATGGCTTCATCCAGCTACCTCCTCATGGCTTCTCGATCATTGGTTGCCTTATTGTAAGCCTCTTGATATACGTGAAGGGAGGCTACCTTCGCCTATTCTTCTTTCAGCCTCTGATCAAGATCCGCATTCTTCTTTGTCAATTCCTCGACCCTACCGGTATATGGGTGAAGCTGAACAACCTCATTCAGAAGCACCATTTTTTTCTCTCGGAGCTCACGAATTTCTTTGTTTGCTTCTCCCTAAAAGCCCTATGCCGTGCATTAACGGCCGCCGTTTGTTGAGCCGCCTGATAAAACAAAAACAGAATAACTCAAAAACTTGACAAAAGAAGTTAAAAGAGGGAGTATTATTATCAAATAAGTGCTATACTCTCACCTTCATTGTGAGATAATTAGAGTTGTTCTCAACCTCTACAAGGTTCGTGAAGAGTCCCATCTAGTCGCAAAGAGAATGGTACTCTAGGCCAGGCAAGAAGCTATCTCGGGCTCCTCGATGCTATCATTATTATTGACTCCGGGATAGGTCTGAAAGTCCTCTCCATCAATGACAACCCCACCATTTACTGGATATTGCCTCAAGGTAGGATCGGCTACCTTAGGCAAGATTGGCCTCGTAGGCATCGATCTCTCAATGATCAACCTCTTCCTGTATTTACGATGAGGCCTACGAGGAGCCGACTTGCCCTCGGCAGCACTAGGGACACCTTTTTAGCGGGTGGACTCACTCCTCTGCGACCTAGAGCTTTCTTGATCGTCTGAGCTACGATCACGGATAAGGGGCCTCTTTCGCTTGTTTCTCCCAGCTTCTAGCGCAGGACGGCTGGGTCCGCCGGTAGCCGGAGGAGGAGGAGGAGGAGTAGGAGCACGAGGATGTCTGGAAGTGAAGGCTCCGACCAGCGGCTGTTGTTGAGGAGGAGGAGCCGCTCTAGTAGAAGCATAGCCCTTTGGAAGTTCATAGCTGCATAATACAACGAGAAGGAATCAGCAAATCAAAAATGCCACGCACACAAATATATGAAGTAAAGAAGATTAGAAACCTATAATATCACCAAAATCCTCTAAGGTATCCAAGTCGCATCCAATGGAAAGTTGTAGAAAGGACTCCCAAAGGCGTTACCTTGGTTCCATTCAAGTTCTTCATCAGATGGGTCGCCGACACCCAGAGCCCCGGATGCCTCATCTCTTGGGTCAAGAGAAGGTTCATCTACGAGACGACCTACAGGAGTAGTTGCTTCAACTATGGCAACCGAATATGGGCAAATGGAACTAGAACCAGGAACCGACAAGGTTGTAGGAAGGTTGGATGGATCAACAGCAGTCCCAAGAACAGCCCTACTTACTCCCCAGCCAGCAGCTATAATGTTCTCAAGAGTTAAAAGGAAAAATAAATTCCGCTCCCCGACGAAACATATAAGCCTAATGGGCTTGCTAAAGTGGACCCTCAGGCTAGCTATGTCGAATTTTTTTGAGCGCTTCGAGTGGTCATTGGTATCACGATTCCATCTAGTGCGAATTCGTAAATCACTTGGAATCTCAACAACAACCTACTCGCTCTGAAAACCGCACAATTTATTAGGAAGGTTTGAAAAAATTTTCTTAGGAAACCCGTCAACCCTTAACCTCTGAAGAGAGAACGTTATCAGTCCTTTTAGCCCACGGACTTTAAAAAAGGCACTAAAAAGGGGAATCGTTGGGACAATATCTAAATTATGGCATACTATTGAAAATGCTACTAGTAGAGCCCATGCATGGGGATGGAGTTGACACGGAACAATATCCTTATACCTAAGGAAAGCTTGAGCAAACTCAGGCAGAGGGAAACGAAAACTGAAGGATAAAAACGCTTTATGCACAGCCATGCCGTTTCTAACTAGGTCAGCGTAACTTCCCCATCGGCTGGAACTCTATAATGATAATCGAAAGGAAGGGGAAAACGAGTCTTGAAATCCTCTAAGTCCGCATGCGTCAGTGTGCATTCAACACCACCCTTTCTAAGTGTTTTACCTGGGCGTTGCGAAGACATGGTTAAAAAATGAATAAAGACCAAAAATCGATGATAGTCCTACTGGGTGAGAGACCTAGAGATGACAGACTTAAGCGTAAAGCGAGAGACCCAAGTATGCTGGAGACCTAAGCCCGAACGGAAGACTAAGACACCTGCGGGAGACTTAAAAATATCTATGAAGGATAATAAGTAAGGTGATAGGTGTATACTTATTGTCACTGCGATAAGCAAGAGACTCCGGGAGTGAAGACGAAAGACTCTTTTGGCGACAGACTCTTTTGGCAAGAGAGCTAAAATACTGCGACAGACTGTTGGCTCAAAGGTTTTTCGTATACACTTTCATCGAACTCCAGCTGTTTATATAGCCGCGACAGGTAATACCAAACGTCGCGCCTTACAACACCTCCCGCGGAGTTTAGCTTTTTTTTACTGCAAAAAATACCAGAGAAAACTGCAAAAAATCAGAAAAAGATTATTCACATTAGGCTAGAGCCCAAAACTAGTATTTATACTCTCTTGATTGGAAATATCCAACAAGATAGTGGGGAGCAATTGATATGGCAAAGCCCATTTACAATGTGATAAAGCCCAAACACCAGAGAATCCGCCACATGGTGAGATCCTATTGGACCACATGGCGTTTTAGGCGAGAGATGGTTGCGGTGAGCGTAAGACCCCTATCGCCTGTGAGAGGACCTCTGTCGCAGGTACTAAAGTGTGTGTCTATCGCCAAGGTCTTGTCGTGTTGACACGTGGCACGAGTGCAGCCTCCCGCATTTGCGAAAGGACTCTCCCGCTGGGCATCTGTCGTATATCACCTACAGCCCCTCACCGATGACAGGCTCTCCACTATGGCCAGTGTAGACACCTAATTTTGTCCGGAATTGTAAATATATTTGGATTGAATCTCTTTCAGTTTTAGTAATTTGAGATTGAAATTTGCTTAATCGTGAGCTTGAATTAATTTGTCAAAAACAGACTTTGAGTAAACTCGTGTTTGAGATTAATTAGTTCAAGTATCGTGAAAATCGAATTTTATCTATCGAGTTCAACTCCAAATTTGTTTTAAATAACCGGGCCTTTTTCCTTGATTTGTTATTATTAATTTTGGGCTTTGCTAAAGCCCAAAATTTTCATGAGCCCAAATTAGTTGGCCCTTATGATTTTTGGATTAACATTAAAAAAAAAAATGGCAGCGCCTGTGTCGATGGGAGACTGCCAACCTTACAGCCACCCTAAGCCGCTCTGCCATCTCCAGCAATTCAGATTGAAAGTCTTCAACAAATTAATTCTCTCAGATTTTACTCCGTTTTTATTGACTAAATACACATCGAAAGCTGCTCGAGGAGAGGAAGAAATAGGGAAGAACACCGGTTTCAGAAAAACCATGGCCTAAAAATCCTACAGACCGTCTGCTTTAGCCATGGTCTTCACGCAAGAGCCACCATTTTCAAACCAATTTCCATCAATATTAAAGAGGAGCCAGATTTTCCGAAGATCATCTGCCAAAAAATGGATTATAATCCCTGGATCTAAGGGATTTTATCTGTCTTTTTCAACATCAAACAGCTATTTAAAGGACTGGAAAACACAGAAAAAGAAAGACAGAAAAACAGAGAGACGGTGAGATAAGAGACGGAAATAGAGAGGGAACTTTTCCACACCCAAAATAAAACCATACTCAATAGCACAGATCAAAAAAACCAATTTCAGTTCAAAATTAAAAAACCCAAATCCAAGTCAGAATCAGAAATCACAAGAGGTGTTTAACGAAATAAAAAAAAAAGAAGACAGTAGATATCGGAAGCAAACAGAATTAGAGACAGGGGCGGCGGAATAGCTTGGATGTGGTGATGCGTGGTGATTGGCTGGTGGCTGACCTGCGAAAATGAGAGGCCCGATCAGCAAAAGAAAAACGAAAGAGGAAGGGGAATAAATCTTACCCGAACAGAGCATTACTGTAAGTATGCTCTCTCTGTACATCGCCAATTGCCTTTCTTTTCTTGTGTTTTAAATATGCCGTTTGTGGTATATATTTATTGGCTGCACTTAAATTATGGGTTTTGGGTACTTGGGTAAAAGCTAGAGATGGGCTTAACTCATATGGGATATGTTTATTTGTTTTCATTTTTTAGTTGGGTTTCTCATGTATTGTGACCTTTTGTTTTTTTTTCCTTTTTAATGCATATTTTCCTAAACGTGGGCTTAACTCATATGGGATATGTTTATTTGTTTTCATTTTGGGTTTATCATGTATTGTGATTTGTTTTTATTTTTTAAGTTGGGCTTATCACGTTTTAAGTTGGGATTATCATTTGTTTTCATTTTTTAAGTTTGGCTTATCATATATTGTGACCTTTCTTCTTGTTTTTTTAATTCATGGTTTCTTATACGTGGGTTTATTAAACATTGATTTTTTTTAAACTCTTGGTTCTAAAAAAGATTTTGGCACTTGAAATATGGGTGAGTATTCCATTTTTAGGCCCCCTGGAAGTAATTCAATTTAAGAAATATTAGCTTAAAATTTGATATCAAGAATAAATTTATAAAAAAAACATAAATATGTAAATAAAAAAAAGGGGGTTTTCAAAGAAAATTGTAAAAGAAAATCTATGAATAATAATAATAATAATAATTTGATAATATACAATGTTTTAAAGCCTTAAAGTGAAAGATAAGCGTGTTTCAAATTTGATCAAAGTGTTGAAAAATTTGGAACAAAATTAATAAATTAAGAGTCTCTACCCATCTTAAAATAATAAATAAAAGAAAACATTCAATCAAAGTGTTGAAGGGTGTAAAAATATTTCCACCATATTCCTACTTATAAATATTAGATAAAACGTTAATAAATTAGTTCAATTAAAATAATAAAAATTAATTAAGAGGACAATAATGATGAATAAAAAATAAAAAAAAAACTTATTTTGAACATAATTTGATTTGCAAGAGGTTCATGTATAGTAGATTAAAAATAAATCTTTAATTAAAAAATGATTTTCCAAATTTCATCAAAGTGTTGGAAAATTTGGAACAAAAATTAACAACTTTAATCCTTTACATTCGATCAAAGTGTTGGAGGATGTAAAAAAAAAATTTTCGCTAAAATTTGTAAAGATCAAATAAAAATATAGTGAATTAGTCTAACTCAAAATTAAAGAAAACAACAATAATGAATAATCCTTAAATAAAAAATGTAAATATTCTGGGATAATGATTGTAAATGAAAATCCAACTAGGATAAAATTTCGCAAGTGTGTGATATTCAAAAAAAAAATTCTAGGCATGAAGATGTTACTTCTAAATTTGACCAAAGCGTTGAAAAATTCGAAGGGATAATTTTAATGTCAATGTTTTATAACAAATAAAATTTAAATTAAATATTTTAATAAAATATTTAAAAAATCCGACGACGGAGCCTCTTCACGAGGATGAGTGTATCCTGTGAATACTCTTAAGGTGAAAATATTTCCTTATGTATTCGATCAAAGTGTTGGAGAAACATTAAGGAAATCTTAAATATTTAAATAAATTAATAATCCAATAGCAAATTATGCAAAATTAATAAATTAAAATTAAATGGTAAATTTTAACTATTTCTTTTTTACAAAACATTTAATTAATCCAACAACGGACCCTTTTCATGAGGACGAGTATGTCCTGTAAATACTCTTCAGGTGTAAAATTACTTGGGAATTCGATCAAAGTGTTGAAGAATTTCCTAAGAAAAATATTTATATTTAAATAATTGAATATTAAATAATAAAAAGAAAATTTTAGTAAAGAATAAAAGACCATTTAAATTAAGATTGCTAAAGATAAAATATGATTAATTGGTACCGTCCATTCGACGGGCGTTGTGGGGGTGCTAATACCTTCCTCACACGTAACCGTACTCCCGAATCCAAATTCTGGAACGTAGATCAGTGTACTTATTCTTAGTTTTGAATAGGTGGCCAATCACACCTAAGTTAAAATTGATTGGTGGCGACTCCATAACTTTATGTCTAGCGATTAGATCCCCGGACAAAAATCGTTACGACAGCTTGGCGACTCCGCTGGGGACCTTGAGAGTCGAACCATTAATAAATCGTGTGATATTTTAAATCTTAGTTTAATGGTCTTAATTGGTGTTTAAATTTTCTTTAAGTTCAAAATAATGTTGTTTGCTTTTGAATTTTATTAATTGTGTTATTTTTAAACTTGATATATTATTGTTCATGAATTATTGGGGCATCTAAGATGAGGGTTATATGTTGGTATGTTCCTTCACACACACAACACGTGCATTTGCATGCATAAGCTCTAAGTCCTGAGCTTTGTCCTCTTTAGGAGGGAGTGAGTAGCTACATTCTCGTGAGGTAGTAACCTCCGCATGGACTAGCGAATAACTCCCACTCAAATTGAACCTTTTCCGTTTGAGCCTGATGGGCGAGGATCGGGGTGCCTTACTAGTCCTATGTGGACGTCAGTGAGGAACAATTTGGGAACCTATTAGCCAAATGATAAAACCTGAACCATGCATATAGAAAAGCCTAAGGTACCGACCTTAAGCTAGAATTATGCCAAAACCTTTAAGAACCTGAAGTTAGAAACACATGAAGGAGAGTGGTATTCGCATGTATGGGTGTTCATTTTCTTTTTGAAAATAATATATTTATATACTTTACATACTTTAATTCATTTCATATGCATTGCTGTTAATAGATATTGTCACGGGAAGTAGTTGCTGCATGGCTAACTCTACATCCATGGAAAGTCAACCATCTCTCGAGTCCCTAGAGGAACCTTGCATAAGTTTGAAAACTAGATCAGAAGTAGCTCAGCATAAGAATGGAGACTGTCTGCCAGCAAATTACATGTCTACTCTCCCAGAAAAAGTCTACCTCGACCTCAGGCAGAACAATTTAGAAGACCTGGGAAATATCTGGAAACAATGGGATTACCCAAGGAGGGAAGCTTTCCAAAGGAAATATGGGCACCTAGCACTCCTCTTGCCTGTGGTCATTGATAGCCAGCTCCTCAAAGCCATGACACAGTTCTGGGACCCTTCTTATAGGTGCTTTGTCTTTAATGAAGTGGACATGGTACCAACAATAGAGGAGTACTCTGCATTGCTTTGCTTTAATATCTCAAAGACGAATCAAGATAAAGTTTACTGGAAAAACAAGAAGACCGGCTACCGTAAAAAGCTTGCCATGATGATGGGATTAGAGGTACAAGTCATTGACGCTCAAATCAGAACTAAAGGTGAAAATACTTGTTTTCCTTGGACTTTCTTACGAGATTTCATCTGCAAGCATCTTGATGATGACCAGGGTATAAGATTGTTTGCCTTAGCCCTTTATGGTATGGTGGTATTCCTGAAGGTCATAGGTAGCATTGATGTCGCTATAGTAGACTTCTTTGAGTAGGTCGAACATAATGTCAATCCTACTCCAGCAATTTTAGCTGAAACTATTAGATCCTTAAGTTTTTGTCGACGAAAAGGAGGAGGACGCTTCATTGGATGTGCACAACTATTAACTATTTGGGCAAAAAGTCATTTTGAATGCAACGGTGGGAAGTTCTGTAAGCCGTTCATGTCTTTTCGAGTCCCTATTAAGGAGTTTTGTGAGAATAGTTGGCCTCAGCAAAAAACTAGAGACGAGTGGGTGTCATTCTTCCAAAGCCTCACTAGTAGTGGATTAATATGGAGAGCTCTTTGGATGCCATTTGATTCAGTGTTATATAGTTGTGGAGATGAATTCTGGGTGCCTCTCCTGGGCTTATGGGGAGCAATTAGCTACTCTCCTGTCATGGTGAGGCGTCGGTTTGGATATGAGCAGTTTGTCCCAGCAACCTTCGGCCTCAATAAAATAGAGTTCTCATACACAGAGGCCGATGCATCAATGAAGATTGCAAAAGCTATTCAAGCATGGAAGCGTACCAATAGGTTGGATGGAGGGAGACGTACTGACATTCCATCCCCAGAATATTTCGTGTGGCATGCAAGGCGAGGAAAGGATGTGGTCATTCCTCAAGTGAGCATACCCACTTGTCCTATAAAACCGATGTTTCAAGATCCAGTAATAGAATAGAAAGGGCAAAGCGAAAACTTCAGGAAGAGAAAAACAGGCTGGAATGTGAAAACAAAAGACTCAAGCATGAGATGAAAAGTAATTCAGAGCATTGGAGCAAGAGGATCCAAGAAGAGCGCAATGAATGGAGGACACTATTAAAGGATATGAATAGTACAATCTCATCCACCACTGCTGAATTGGGTCGTATACAAAGGGAAAATGAACAATTCCAAGCAAAGAGTCAAAACAATCTTGAGTACAAACAACTTGAAAATGAAAGAGCCCATATGCAAGCTCAAATGCAAATGATGGGAAAGACGCTATCAGAATCTCAAAGCCATGTCATAGCACTCCAAGAAGAAGTTGACGACCTGCGAGTCTTGGCTAATGAACGCGAGGAATGGATACGTGCTCATTTTTTGCAACAACAGCATCTGAAGCATTTATTCGAGCAAATTAGTATGGCTGCCAGGAAAGCTGAGGAAATGGAGGAAAGGGTGCGGGAGCTAAAGCCAGGAGTGAGTCCAATTACTGAGCATGGTCATCGTTTGTCAGAATTCCTAGATGAAGCACAAGACCATTATCTGCAGGTTATGAACTTCTTGAGGAAACCAAGGGCTTAGAGATTAGACTTTTCATGGATGTAGTTTGGACTTTTGTTGTAAAATAACTTCTAAAAGTCTAATAAAAGAACCTTTTTGTTAGTTATGTGGCAAATACTTCCCCATTTCATTCATTCATACATTCTTTAGTAAAACATTAGCATGCATAAATGACTTTGTTTAAAAATAAAATAAACACGCCCTAATTCCAGAAGTTTTGGGTAATAAAGGTGTAAAGATAGCTCAACCAGCGAGAATTGCTAATCATCCATACAACACTCGTCTACAATCTAGGAATATGGAAAACGAACAACAAATGAGGATAGACAGAATGGAGAAAGCACAAGAGGAAATGAAGGGGAAAATAGTTGAGATGCAAGAAGATATGAGGAAACAAATGGTTGAAATGATGGAATTAATGAGAGGGATGACCAAAGGCAAAAATGTGGAGGAAACTTCTACAGCTAGAGAAGATGTGCATAATCAAGGAAATGGGCAAGAGGAGCCACTGTACCCTCCAGGATTTACCCTAACACATGTTCAACTTGGCCAAGAAGGCTACCAACGAGTGATGCTGCCCCAGGGTGGTCGGCCTTATGCTTTTAGTGGGGTAAACCCACCAATGGGCCAATCTAATCAAGGGCAATTGGGATCAGGCCCTGGAGGCAATCCTGCAGATCCTATTTTTGTTCCAAATCTTGATAACCCTAGTGAACAAGAAAAATTGAGAAAAGCAATCCCCGAAGTTGGTTCTGGAGTGGGGATAGAACATAAATATGACCTCCTAGAAGAAAGGCTTAGAGCAGTAGAAGGAAAGGACACATTTGGTAGAATTGATGCAGGAGAACTCAGCCTAGTGTCTGACCTAGTGTTCCCCCCAAAATTTAAGACTCCTGACTTTGAAAAGTATGGTGGAACAACATGTCCATCAGCCCACATCACAATGTTCGTTCGAAAGATGGCGGGGTATACTCATAATGATAAGTTGTTGATCCACTGTTTTCAGGACAGCCTCACTGGATCCGCTGCAAGGTGGTATGTCCAGTTAGACGGGAACCATATACATTCATAGAAAGATCTCGCTAGGGCATTTATGGCTCAGTATCAGCATGTGGTGGATACAGCTCCCGATAGGATGACACTCCAAAATATGGAAAAGAAAGCCAGTGAACCTTTCAAAGAATACGCCCGACGATGGAGAGATGTAGCTTCTCAAGTGCAACCACCTATTACTGAAAAGGAGACAACTATGTTGTTTATTAGTACCCTCCGGGAACCCTATTATGGTAAGTTGATTGGAAGTGCCACAAAAAGTTTTGCTGACATGGTAATCTCTGGGGAAATGATTGAAAATGCCATAAAGAATGGTAAGATAGAGGTACCCGATAGCGGAGGGTCCAAGAAGGGTGCAACATTCAAGAGAAAGGAAGGGGACGTCCATACTATGACCGTTGGAGGCCAACCGCCTAGAAACCCCACCCCCTATTCTCCTTACTCGATTTATCCACCTTATTACCCACCTGCAAACAATGTCACAGCAGGCCCATACCCATACCAATCAATTTCAAGACCAACATATACCTCTAATTATCGACCAAGAGCTCCCAATTCACCATTCACATCCACATTAGCTCAACGACCTCCACCTGCCAACCAGTTAGATGACAATTAGAGAAGGCAAAAATCCAGTTGAGATAGGCAACATTTTGATCCAATCCCTATGACATACACAGACCTTTTGCCTCAATTAATCGAAAACCACTTCCTTGCACCAGTCTATATAGAACCTCTTAAAGCTCCTTACCCTGCATGGTATGATTCAAATGCCCACTGTGATTATCACTACGGGATTCCAGGTCATTCAACAGAAAATTGCACTGCTTTGAAACACAAAGTTCAAACTCTTATTAAGGCAGGAATTTTGAATTTTGGGAAGAAGGGAGAACCCAGTGTAAGCAAAAACCCACTCCCCGATCATGAGGAGGGTAAAGTAAATGCCATAGTTAAAGAAAAGGATCGTTTGGTCAAGAAAAGCATTTATGAGGTTAAAACGCCAATGAAGGTGGTGTTCGACGCAATGGTCAAGGCAAAACTAATCCAGGTAGAAAATGAAAAGATGCCTAAACAGGGAAAGTTTTGTGAGTTCCATAAGAATGTGGGGCGTGAAATCCAGAATTGTCAAGAGTTTCGCCAAAAGGTGCAAGGCTTGATGGATGAGGGTATTGCAGAATTTTACGAAAAAGTGGAAATAGAATCAGTCAATGTCATCGAAAAAGAAACAGGTCCCGTTCGGTGGAAACCATTGACTATCTATTATGAGGATAAGAATGAGCCTATAATTGATTCCAAGCCTAAATTTCAACTGCCAAAGATAACCATTGAGGTTCCAAGTCCTTTTCCATACAAGAATAGTCAGGCAGTCCCATGGAACTACAATTGCAATATCGCCACTCAAGGGTCAGTTAGTATCCCTTTGGCCACCACAACAAACACTACAGCTGCAGTGGATATAACAGGCATAGGAGGAATTACCCGAAGTGGGAGATGTTACACGCCTGAAATGTTGAAGAAAATTCAAAAAGGAAAGGCTAAAGAGGGAGAAGACGAAGAAAGTAATAGAGAAATCCCTTTTGAGGGTGCAGAAAAAGAATTCAGGGAGCAACAAAGCAAACTGGTGTCTGAAAAAGAAGCTTCAGAGTTCTTGAAATTCATCAAGCACAGTGAGTTCAACATAGTAGATCAGCTGAATCGTACGCCAGCACGCATCACTCTGCTTTCTCTATTACTGAATTCAGAACCCCACCGGGAAGCTCTTCTACGAGTGCTCAATCAAGCATATGTACCCCATGATGTGTCAGTAGAAAAGATAGATCGACTTGTTGGAAATATCGTGGCAGACAATTTTATATCCTTCAGTGATGATGAAATCCCGCCTGATGGGAGAGGTAGTTACAAAGCCTTGCATATTACTACCACTTGCAAAGACTACATCCTACCGAGAGTCTGTGATAACCGTAAATTTTTCAATTATTAAAAAAAAATATTGGAAATAAATATTAAAGAAAATAGATAAAAGGAAATAAATAAATTAAAGTAAATAAATAAAATTTATTTACGAGATGGGAATATAGTTGAAATTCCCGAAATTAAGAAAAGTGAGGAAATTAAATGAAAATAAATAAATAATAATAATGATAAAGTCGGAGTTATTGAAAATAAGAAAAGGAGGAATTTAAATTGGATTAACGGAAATCCAAAATTAATAAAATAAAAATGCGTATATTATATATTTATATAATTAAATTATATAAATATATTTACACATGTTTTTATATAAATACATATGTATGTATATGAATGTTAGTATATATTATGAAATAAAATATATACTTTTTGTCTTAAATAAAGACATGTGTATATTATAAAATGTAGTTATATAATTATAAATATATATGTACAGATATATAAATATATATGAAATAATATATATTATTATTTTAAATAAAAGTATATGAATATATAAGAAAAGTAAATGTTAATTTGTATTAAAGTTATATGTATAAATATTTTATTATAGCATTTATATAATTTGTATATATAAATGTTATTTAAGTATATGAATATACATATATATATATATATCTATACTAGACATGTATTTTGTAATGTACAAGATATGTTTTATATATAATAAATATTGTATAACATTATGTATGAAATAATGTATGTATAACATATAATATATATTATATGTATAAAATATATGGTATAATGTATAGTATATAGTATACTAAAAATGGAAAGAAGACAAAAACTAAAAGAGGAAATAAAACTAAAAACAGAAAAGAAAGGAAGGATCGGGGGGAGAAATCCCGACCCTCCCCGGGCGTACCGCCGGTGGCGGAGGTGCCACCGCCGGCCGAGTGAGGGAAGAGAGGAGGAAGGAGTGGCGTCGCCGGTGAGAGGAGAAGCGAACGACGGTGGCCGACGACGGAAAGAAGAAAAGAAAACGAAACAGAAACGGTGGGAAAAAGCGAAGAGGAAAGAGGAGGGAAACGGCGGTGCCGGCCAGTCCAGGCACCGCCACCCCAACTCGAACCTCGGCGGAGGTGAGGGGAAGATGAAGGAGGCCACCGGCGAGACCAACGGCGGCCGAGGAAGGAAGAACGAATGAAGAAAGGAGCCGAAACCCACCCTCCTAGGTCCGGCACCGTCGCCGGCAATGGGGAGAAACGGAGACCAGATCCGGCGTCTCCGCAACTCCGGCAAGCTGAGGGAGGCGTGAACCGGCGGAAAGGAGGACCAGCCGGCGACCGAACCGGCCGAACCGACGGGATGAGGCACAAACCGGTCTGAACCGGTCCGGCCAAAGAAAGGAGAAAAGAAAAGAAAAAGAAAAGAAAAAGAAAAAAAAAAAGAAAAAGAAAAAAAAAGAAAGAAAGAAAGAAAAGAAAAAGAGGAAAAAGGAAGAAAAAGGAAGAAAAAAAAAAAAAAAAAAAGAAAGGAAAAAGGAAGAAAAAAAAAAAAAAAAAAAAAAAATTTGGAGAAAAAAATTCCCGAAAATTCGACAACCCGGGATTTTTCAAATTCGGTAAGAAATTTCCCGAGAATTTAATTTCAGAAAAAAATTAAATAAATTATGAAAAATTCTAAAAATTAGAATTTTAATTCAAGAAATTATTTTCAGCAATCGAGATAAGGAATCGGGAGAAATGGAGTGCGGGTGCGATCGATAAGCGGAATTCGTCGACCCGGAAAAAGGTAAGGGATGCATGTGCAGCACTGTAAGGATACTCAGTCTGCATAATTTAATTTGAAATATTTTATGCAATTATTTTATGAAAATTATTATGATGCATGAATTGCTGAAAATAATTTGGGAAGAAGTACTGGCTGAAAGATTTTAAACTGTATTTTCCGTGCAGGAGGTTAGTGAATCGGCAGCCGTTATGCTGCCGAAAATTTTAGAAAAACTTTATAAAATCATATTAAATGATTTATTTCCGAATTTCGATAGTAAATCACGAGACATGAGGAAATTTCTAAATTTCATAAAATATGAATATAATGAGATGGAACTTTAGAATATTCATGTATTCGAGAATGGTGATAATGAAATCACCGAAAATTCTCGAAATAGATAAATTACACGAATTACGAGACGAAAGATGAAGTGAAATATAGTGAATATTTTTATGGATATTTTTATCAATATTCACTAAAGGATTATAACCCTTATGGTTTTAAATCATGGAATTATATAATTATAGAAATTCCATAAAGGTGTATTTTCCGATGAAAAATACGGTTTTGAGACTGGTTGGTATTCTTATCATGCTGATACATAATATGTGACATGTTTAGTCCCGGTCGACACCTGATCCGTGATCCACCGAGGACAATATAGATTATGGTCATAGATTTGACCGGTTTAGTCATTTACCCTCCGGGGTTTATAGTACGACAAGATTAACGTCTATATTAAAATCCATAAATGATAGGTGACATGTTAAAAAGGGAAATATTTTACATGACATGGAATATGTCAAACGGAAAAGGCCATACCGAGCAGAGACTCGATGATTGAACCGTGGGAGCCACCTCTAGAGTCCTTTGGGAACTAAGTGCTACACGTGTTCCGATGTTTCAGTACAGGCCATACCGAGTAGAGACTCGATGATTGAACCATGGGAGCCACCTCTAGAGTCCTTCGGGAACTAAGTGCTACACGTGTTCCGATGTTTCAGTACAGGCCATACCGAGCAGAGACTCGATGATTGAACCGTGGGAGCCACCTCTAGAGTCCTTCGGGAACTAAGTGCTACACGTGTTTCGATGTTTCAGTAAAGGCCATACCGAGCAGAGACTCGATGATTGAACCGTGGGAGCCACCTCTAGAGTCCTTCGGGAACTAAGTGCTACACGTGTTCCGATGTTTCAGTACAGGCCATACCGAGCAGAGACTCGATGATTGAACCGTGGGAGCCACCTCTAGAGTCCTTCGGGAACTAAGTGCTACACGTGTTCCGATGTTTCAGTACAGGCCATACCGAGCAGAGACTCGATGATTGAACCGTGGGAGCCACCTCTAGAGTCCTTCGGGAACTAAGTGCTACACGTGTTCGATGTTTCAGTACAGGCCATACCGAGCAGAGACTCGATGATTGAACCGTGGGAGCCACCTCTAGAGTCCTTCGGGAACTAAGTGCTACACGTGTTCCGATGTTAGTATGAGAAATCGTAGGATATTGTGACGATAAGTAAGTGATTGTGATTCGTGAATTCGACAAATGTCAAAGAATGAAATAGATTTTAATAGCTTATTTTGCTTTTTAAAGAACGGAACTAATTAAGAGAGTACATTAAAACATGAAATAAGTTTTAAAGAAATAAGATGATGATTTAACTAATATTCTTTTCAAGGAATATACGGATATTAATTATTCTATTTAAAGGCTTTATTTCGTAGAAGCATTATTTTGAAAGGAATATGAAAAAGGTTATGAAAGATTAAAAAGGAAAAGGATTTATTAATTCAAAACAAAAAGAAAAATTTTTCTCTACAGTTGCTTCTAGGTTCCGTAACAAGTATGGTATTCTAAAATACCTGCCTTACTCCATTCGGATTCCTAGCCGACTGTAGTATCTTTCCTACATGCGAGCCTAGAGCCCATAGGAAAAATGAAAAAAAAGATTTTCAGCATATAGGAAGCTGAGTATCACGTGAGGCATATAATTCTCTTACTGAGCCGTGGTTTTGCTCACCCCTTAATTTTCAACATTTCAGGTTTTGATGAATGTGAGATCAGTGGATTGTGGATCCTGGCTGTACACGAAGGACAGTGTGTCAGACCGACTGATTATTTGAGGTATGATCATTTAATTCTCTGTATTTAGACACGTCAACAGTACTACTTATCTGATAAATTACGATAGGGGATGTGTATAATATAAACAATACATTGTAAAATTGTTTAACAGTTAGTACAAGTGAAGTATCGCAGACAGCCCAACCGGTTAAGTTGTGTATAAGAAGGGTAAAAATTGTGGTCACGGGTCGTGACAGAGTCCTAATCGATAATGGCTCAGCTCTAAATGTTATGCCTCTAAGAACTCTGTCAAAATTACCTGTGGATGAGTCACACATGAGGAAAAGTCATATGGTAGTAAAAGCATTCGATGGTACACGTTGAGAAGTAACAGGGATTATAGAAATTCCAATTCAAATTGGCCCTAGTGTCTACAATATGGAATTTCAAGTCATGGACATTAACCCTGTATATAATTGCCTCCTTGGGCGTCCATGGATACATTCAGCTGGAGCAGTCCCCTCGACTTTACACCAAATAGTCAAATTTATAATAGATGGAAAAGTAGTAGGTGTAGTTGGAGAAGAAGATATGATTGCTACAGTTTCCTCCACTGCCCCATATATCGAGGTGAATGAGAATGCACCAGAATGTTCTTTCAGGACCTTGGAATTTGTAAATGCTACATACATAGGAGAAGGATCTAAGATACCAATGCCACAATTGTCCAGCGCCACAATGTCTGGAATTCAACAAACTGTTGGGAAAGGATGTTATGCTGGAGCAGGATTAGGAAAGAACTTGCAAGGGATAAAACGAGTTTTGACAGCAAAAGTGAAGGATGATAGATTTGGTCTTGGCTACAAGCCAACTGGGCTAGAGAGGAGAAAGTTTTTGGAGAAGAAAAGGGAAAGAAGAATGGCTAAACTTAAAGGGGCCGATGAGGAAACTGAGCCGATAGTGTTTCCTCCTCTAGAGGATGTCTTTCATTCTGTGGGATACATTTATCTAGACCTAGTAAAGGCTAACAAGGATGAGCTTGTTAAGGAATTCGAGAATTTATCTATCCAAATGGTAAACACAGATAAAGAAGAGGCCTCAAGAAGTTCGGAAGTGCGCCCTTGCCCGCCAGGCTTTCAGCTGAGGAATTGGCATTACTTCGATCTTCCTGTTATCACTAAATCTCTGCCAAAGTAATTCAATAAGTAAAGCCTGATCACCCTTGCCCAAGGGTATCAAGGTTTCTTATGTAGGGCTATTTCTATTTCAATAAAATCTGGCCTTTTGTCATACCTTTTTCCATGTGAATTCTTTCATTTGCATCTTTTCTGCACATGCATATTCGAGTCCATCTACATTTTGCCAACTTTTGCCCCATATGCAGGTACCCAAACAATGAATATGAAGGCCATTGTGATGATATTCCGAAACCTGATTTTGAAAGAACTGTTTGTGCTGGTGAATTTAATGAAGAAGAGGGTATTGATGATGATACATTGCCTCCTGAACTTACAAGACTGGTGGAACAAGAAGAAAAGCAAATCGTACCCCATCAAGAACCCATTGAGACCTTAAATTTGGGGAGTGACGAAGTAAGAAAAGAGGTTAAAATCGGCACATTTCTATCATCGTCCATAAGGAAAGAGCTGATAAGCTTACTCCATGAGTATGCCGATGTGTTCGCATGCTCGTATCAGGACATGTCGGGTCTGAATTCTGATATTGTGGTTCATAAGTTACCAGTAAGACCAGAATGCAAGCCAATTCAGCAAAAGTTGAGGAGAATGAAGCCTGAAATGCTGCTAAAAATCAAAGAAGAAGTCAAGAAGCAATTTGATGCAGGATTCTTGGAGGTGGCAAAATATCCTGAATGGGTAGCAAATATTGTTCCAGTTCCAAAAAAAGATGGAAAGGTGCGAATGTGTGTGGATTATCGTGATTTAAATAGGGCTAGTCCAAAAGACAATTTTCCCCTGCCATATATTGATACTCTAGTCGACAACACAGCTGGACATTCTTTATTTTCTTTTATGGATGGTTTCTCGGGTTATAATCAAATCAAAATGGCGCCTGAAGATATGGAAAAGACCACTTTTGTGACTATGTGGGGAACATTTTGTTACAAGGTCATGCCATTTGGGTTGAAAAATGCCGGTGCAACTTACCAGAGAGCCATGGTAACCTTGTTTCACGACATGATGCATAAGGAGATAGAAGTCTATGTAGATGATATGATTACAAAGTCCCAGAAAGAAGAAAATCATGTTGCCAACCTTAAAAGGTTATTTGAAAGGCTGAGAAAATTCCAACTTAAGCTCAACCCGGCCAAATGTACTTTCGGAGTGACATCAGGAACGCTATTGGGATTTGTAGTCAGTGAGCAAGGAATAGAAGTGGATCCCGATAAGATACACGCCATCCAGAATTTATCACCGCCTTCTACCCAAAAGGAAGTAAGAGGATTCTTAGGAAGATTGAATTACATCGCACGCTTCATCTCCCAACTCACTGCTAAGTGTGATCCAATTTTCAAACTCCTCCGAAAACGGGACCCAGGAGAATGGAATGACGAATGCCAAATAGCATTTGATAAGGTTAAAGAGTACCTTTCGAATCCTCTTGTGTTGGTGCCACCTATGCCAGGGAGACCCCTCATCTTGTATGTAACAGTGCATGAAAATTCCATGGGATGTGTGCTGGGGCAACATGATAAAACTGGGAGAAAAGAGCGGGCTATCTACTATTTGAGCAAGAAGTTCACTGACTATGAAGCCAGATATTCTTCGTTGGAGAAGATGTGTTGCGCTATGGCTTGGATAGCTCGTAGACTAAGACAGTACATGCTTTATCATACCACATGGCTAATTTCAAAATTGGACCCTATTAAGTATATCTTCGAGAAACCTTCATTGTCCGAGAAGATAGCAAGGTGGCAAGTGTTGCTTTCTGAGTATGACATTGTTTATATGACTCAAAAGGCCATTAAAGGTAGTACGATTGCTGATTTCCTTGCAGATCAAGCTGAAGAAGAGTATGAACCAATGAATTTTGATTTCCCTGATGAAGATTTAATGGCCATATCACAAATAAATGTTGAAGGTTCCGCAGAAGAACTTGTTTGGAGAATGTACTTTGATGGGGCATCTAATGCTTTCGGGCACGGTGTTGGGGCAGTTTTAGTATCCCCTGAAGGAGATTGTTGTCCATTCACTGCAAAATTGGATTTTGACTGCACTAATAATATGGTAGAATATGAGGCTTGTATCATGGGGCTCCGAGCTGCAATCGACAAAGGTGTTAAAGTACTGGAAGTATATGGAGATTCAGCCTTGGTAATTTATCAATTGCGAGGTGAATGGGAAACAAGAGATTCAAAATTGGTCCAGTATTGTGAGTTTGTGACCGATCTAGTTAAACATTTCAAGAAAATTTGTTTTAAGCATTTACCTCGAGAAGAAAACCAAATGGCTGATGCATTGGCTACTTTGGCTGCGATGTTCAAAGTAAATTCAGGTGCTAAAATTTGTCCCATCAAGATGAGCATACATGGATTACCCGCACATTGCTCAAATGTAGAAGAAGAGATAGATGGGAAACCATGGTATCATGATATATTGCAATACATAAAGCATCGCCAGTATCCAGAAAGCACATCAGAAAATGACAAAAGGACTTTAAGAAGAATGGCCATGGAATTCTTCTTGGATGGTAAAATTTTGTACAAAAAGGGGAAAGATCAAGTATTGCTAAGGCGTGTGGATGCCATAGAGGCCAAAAGAATACTCAAAGAAATTCACGAAGGGGTTTGTGGATCTCATGCAAATGGTCACATGATGGCTCGACAAATTATGAGGGCCGGATATTATTGGATGACAATGGAAAGTGATTACATCAACTTTGCTCGAAGTTGTCATAAATGTCAAATATATGCCAGTAAGATAAATGCCCCTCCCACATCCTTACAGGTCATGACAACTCCTTGGCCATTTTCTACATGGGGAATGGATGTGATTGGACCAATTACCCCTAAAGCTTCAAATGGACACCGCTTCATTTTGGTAATGATTGATTACTTCACAAAATGGGTAGAAGCAGCATCTTATGCCAGTGTGACAAAGTCTGTAGTGTGCAAGTTTTTCAAGAAAGAGATAATTTGCCGGTATGGGCTACCAGAAAGGATTATTTCAGACAATGCTCTAAATTTCAACAATAAGTTGATTGAGGAAGCATGTGCCCAATTTCATATTAAGCATCACAATTTGGTGCCTTATCGACCAAAAATGAATGGAGCTGTCGAAGCTGCAAATAAAAATCTCAAGAAGATCATTCAGAAGATGACAGATACATACAAAGATTGGCATGAGAAGTTGCCTTTTGCTCTGAACGCTTACCGTACATCGGTTCGCACATCCATAGGAGCCACCCCGTTTTCATTAGTATATGGTATGGAGGCAGTTTTGCCTATTGAAGTGGAAATTCCTTCTTTGCGTGTCCTTATGGAAGTTGAATTGGACGAAGCTGAATGGGTCCGAGCCCGGTATGAGCAATTGAACCTTATTGGGGAAAAAAGACTCAAAGCGCTATGTCATGGGCAATTGTATCAGAAGAGGATGATGCGAGCACATGATAAGAAGGTTCGTCCCAGAAATTTTCGAGAAGGGGATTTGGTTTTGAAAAAGATTCTACCCAATATCCCTGACCCGATGGGCAAATGGACCCCAAATTGGGAAGGCCCTTTTGTAGTAAGAAAAGTATTCTCAGGAGGAGCATTGATTTTGGCAGAAATGGACGGAAGAGACCTTCCCAATCCAATAAATGCTGATGCAGTAAAGAAATATTATGCATAAAAAAAACAAAAGAACAAAACAAAAAAAAAGAGAGAAAAGAAAAAAATAAGGAGGGGTTCAAGGCGAAAACCCAAAAAGGGCGATTTGAACCCAAATAGGAGCGTTTAAGTTGAAAACCCGAAAAGGGCGACTTAGACAGAAAGCAATGGTGCATAAGGTTGGTAGCCAAATATCTTACATGCTCATAAGCAAAGAGGGGCAGAGTTCAGTCTGAGGTATTCTCCGAAGCTTAAAGCCATCGGTTAGACAGTGAGGTCAAAAGAAGGTTTTTGGATTAATTCACAATGATCAGAATAATTATTGTAAGGGCATCCTCATGTGGAACTTTGATCAACCATTTCATTGTATCTGTTTAAATTGCCTTCCATTTGAATAAGAACCCATTTCTCTTTTGTTGTCTTAACTTAACACTCATTTTTTCTCTTGCCCATCTTTTGAAAGATATTCACAATTGCAGTATGTCTCATAGTCCACTTACTTTTCGAATTACTTAAAAGAGATTTAACAATAACAAGAGTGAGATGTAAAGGAGGAAAAATATGATGGTACCAGCTGAATGATGATTAAAGGAAGTTTGAGATTAAGTGATGAGACCTAGTTGGCATGACACAGGATTAAGAATGAATGAATGCAAAGGTTGAAGGTCATCTTGGGAGAATGATGAAAAGAAAAGGAAAAGAAGGAAAAAGGGCATAAGATTGTGAAACTCGGAATTTATCTCATAATAGGTATTGCATCCCTTTAAGAAGCATACACATTTTATATACACATCCCTAAAAATTGTGCAATACATCTCATTAATCATTTGTGACATCATCCCTATGAGAATATTTGCATCATGATAATGCGATAGTACATGTGAATAAAACCCCTTGGGTAGGATTTGGGTATATAACTAGCTAGACATAGAGTTACCTTTAGATAGGAAAAGGCTAAATTATGATCAATCAAGAACCTTCTACGAATATCCAATTTATTTTTCAAAGTCGTGAGCCTCTTGAAAGAGAGGAGCCCAGTTTATTTTTCAAAGTCGTGAGCCTCTTGAAAGAGAGGAGCCCAGTTTATTTTTCAAAGTCGTGAGCCTTTCGAAAGAGAGGAGCCCAGTTTATTTTTCAAAAGTCGTGAGCCTCTTGAAAGAGAGGAGCCCTGTTTATTTTTCAAAAGTCGTGAGCCTCTTGAAAGAGAGGAGCCCTGTTTATTTTTCAAAAGTCGTGAGCCTCTTGAAAGAGAGGAGCTCTGTTTGTTTATTTTTCAAAGTCGTGAGCCTTTTGAAAGAGAGGAGCCCCAGTTTATTTTCAAAAGTCATAAGCCTCTTGAAAGAGAGGAGCTCTGTTTATTTTTTAAAAAGTCGTGAGCCTCTTGAAAGAGAGGAGCCCAGTTTATTTTTCAAAAGTCGTGAGCCTCTTGAAAGAGAGGAGCCCAGTTTATTTTTTCAAAAGTCGTGAGCCTCTTAAAAGAGAGGAACCCAGTTTATTTTTCAAAGTTGTGTGCCTCTCAAAGAGAGGAGCCAAATTAAAGTGAAGAGCTTTTGGTAAGAAAAAGATTGTTAAACTTAAATCTTTTGTTAAAGAAATAATAAAATGAATAAATAAAAAATAAAAAAAAAAAAGAAAGAGAAGTAGGCTATGAGTCGAACAAAATTGTTGTCTATTGTCTTTGCCCTATTCCTGATTCTCAGAAATGTGCAAAGAGGGGCAGCTGTAGACACCTAATTTTGTTCGGAATTGTAAATATATTTGGATTGAATCTCTTTCAGTTTTAGTAATTTGAGATTGAAATTTGCTTAATCGTGAGCTTGAATTAATTTGTCAAAAACAGACTTTGAGTAAACTCGTGTTTGAGATTAATTTGTTCAAGTATCGTGAAAATCGAATTTTATCTATCGATTTCAACTCCAAATTTGTTTTAAATAATCGAGCCTTTTTCCTTGATTTGTTATTATTAATTTTGGGCTTTGCTAAAGCCCAAAATTTCATGAGCCCAAATTAGTTGGCCCTTATGATTTTTGGATTAACATTAAAAAAAAAATGGTAGCGCCTGTGTCGATGGGAGACTGCCAACCTTACAGCCACCATAAGCCGCTCTGCCATCTCCAGCAATTCAGATTGAAAGTCTTCTACAAATTAATTCTCTCAGATACTCCGTTTTTATTGACTAAATACACACCGAAAGCTGCTCGAGGAGAGGAAGAAACAGGGAAGAACACCGGTTTCAGAAAAACCATGGCCTAAAAATCCTACAGACCGTCTGCTTTAGCCATGGTCTTCACACAAGAGCCACCATTTTCAAACCAATTTCCATCAATATTAAAGAGGAGCCAGATTTTCTGAAGATCATCTGCCAAAAAATGGATTATAATCCCTGGATCTAAGGGATTTTATCTGTCTTTTTCAACATCAAACACCCATTTAAAGGACTGGAAAACACAGAAAAAGAAAGACAGAAAAATAGAGAAACGGTGAGATAAGCGACGGAAATAGAGAGGGAACTTTTCCACACCCAAAATAAAACCATACTCAATAGCACAGATCAAAAAAACCAATTTCAGTTCAAAATTAAAAAACCCAAATCCAAGTCAGAATCAGAAATCACAAGAGGTGTTTAACGAAATAAAAAAAAACAAAGAAGACAGTAGATATCGGAAGCAAACAGAATTAGAGACAGGGGCGGCGGAATAGCTTGGATGTGGTGATGCGTGGTGATTAGCCGGTGGCTGACCTGCGAAAATGAGAGGCCCGATCAGCAAAAGAAAAACGAAAGAGGAAGGGGAATAAATCTTACCCGAACAGAGCACTACTGTAAGTATGCTCTCTCTGTACATCGCCAATTGCCTTTCTTTTCTTGTGTTTTAAATATGCCGTTTGTGGTATATATTTATTGGCTGCACTTAAATTATGGGTTTTGGGTATTTGGGTAAAAGCTAGAGATGGGCTTAACTCATATGGGATATGTTTATTTGTTTTCATTTTTTAGTTGGGTTTCTCATGTATTGTGACCTTTTGTTTTTTTTTCCTTTTTAATGCATATTTTCCTAAACGTGGGCTTAACTCATATGGGATATGTTTATTTGTTTTCATTTTGGGTTTATCATGTATTGTGATTTGTTTTTATTTTTTAAGTTGGGCTTATCACGTTTTAAGTTGGGATTATCATTTGTTTTCATTTTTTAAGTTTGGCTTATCATATATTGTGACCTTTCTTCTTGTTTTTTTAATTCATGGTTTCTTATACGTGGGTTTATTAAATATTGATTTTTTTTAAACTCTTGGTTCTAAAAAAGATTTTGGCACTTGAAATATGGGTGAGTATTCCATTTTTAGGCCCCCTGGAAGTAATTCAATTTAAGAAATATTAGCTTAAAATTTGATAGCAAGAATAAATTTATAAATAAAACATAAATATGTAAATAAAAAAAAGGGGGTTTTCAAAGAAAATTGTAAAAGAAAATCTATGAATAATAATAATAATAATAATTTGATAATATACAATGTTTTAAAGCCTTAAAGTGAAAGATAAGCGTGTTTCAAATTTGATCAAAGTGTTGAAAAATTTAGAACAAAATTAATAAATTAAGAGTCTCTACCCATCTTAAAATAATAAATAAAAGAAAACATTCGATCAAAGTGTTGAAGGGTGTAAAAATATTTCCACCATATTCCTACTTATAAATATTAGATAAAACGCTAATAAATTAGTTCAATTAAAATAATAAAAATTAATTAAGAGGACAATAATGATGAATAAAAAATAAAAAAAAACTTATTTTGAACATAATTTGATTTGCAAGAGGTTCATGTATAGTAGATTAAAAATAAATCTTTAATTAAAAAATGATTTTCCAAATTTCATCAAAGTGTTGGAAAATTTGGAACAAAAATTAACAACTTTAATCCTTTACATTCGATCAAAGTGTTGGAGGACGTAAAAAAAAAATTTCGCTAAAATTTATAAAGATCAAATAAAAATATAGTGAATTAGTCTAACTCAAAATTAAAGAAAACAACAATAATGAATAATCCTTAAATAAAAAATGTAAATATTCTGGGATAATGATTGTAAATGAAAATCCAACTAGGATAAAATTTCGCAAGTGTGTGATATTCAAAAAAAAATTCTAGGCATGAAGATGTTCCTTCTAAATTTGACCAAAGCGTTGAAAAATTCGAAGGGATAATTTTAATGTCAATGTTTTATAACAAATAAAATTTAAATTAAACATTTTAATAAAATATTTAAAAAATCCGACGACGGAGCCTCTTCATGAGGATGAGTGTTTCCTGTGAATACTCTTAAGGTGAAAATATTTCCTTATGTATTCGATCAAAGTGTTGGAGAAACATTAAGGAAATCTTAAATATTTAAATAAATTAATAATCCAATAGCAAATTATGCAAAATTAATAAATTAAAATTAAATGGTAAATTTTAACTAATTTTTTTTTACAAAACATTTAATTAATCCAACAACGGACCCTTTTCATGAGGTCGAGTGTGTCCTGTAAATACTCTTCAGGTGCAAAATTACTTGGGAATTCGATCAAAGTGTTGAAGAATTTCCTAAGAAAAATATTTATAATTAAATAATTGAATATTAAATAATAAAAAGAAAATTTTAGTAAAGAATAAAAGACCATTTAAATTAAGATTGCTAAAGATAAAATATGATTAATTGGTACCGTCCATTCGACGGGCGTTGTGGGGGTGCTAATACCTTCCTCACACGTAACCGTACTCCCGAATCCAAATTCTGGAACGTAGATCAGTGTACTTATTCTTAGTTTTGAATAGGTGGCCAATCACACCTAAGTTAAAATTGATTGGTGGCGACTCCATAACTTTATGTCTAGCGATTAGATCCCCGGACAAAAATCGTTACGACAGCCAGAATTGACGAAATTTGTGTTATATTTGGAAACCAACTCTTACCAAAAAGACGAGATCACCCTAGGTAATTACTCTAGAATATTCGCCTGTAAATAGGCCTTAGGTACAATTCTATTATCTAATTTTTGACTGCTGGCTTTTACGCTTTCCAATACTCGAGAAGCTTTTTGCTGACTTAAGCATCAGAGTGCCTACGTAGGGAACTACCCCTGCATTCCTCTGACTTTTCTTGTCTTACAGAAGTTTTTTGGAGACACGTGGAGGAAGAATACAAATATCGACGTCGGCACATATTTATTGTTGTTTTGTGCAACAACAAAATTCATTTATAATTAGGTTTTTAGTGAGTTTTTAATGAGAAGAGTGAGTTGTAAGGTTATTTGACATTTTTTAGGTTGAAAAATTACCTCTAAGTTGTTCTTATAACTCAACCTACTCAACCAAGGTTTTTTTTTTTTTAGTATATGGTTGTATTTATGTTCAATTTCTATTTCGGTTTCATTCTAAGCTTCTTTCAATCATTTTTAGTTCTTATTAAGCTCAAGTTCGTAAGGTTGTGACAAAAGGTTTGATTTTAGTGTAATCTTACTAAGTTTTCATTTAGTTTTATGTTATATATTTATGTGGTTTCATTCTGTATAGTTTCTGCCCAGAATTTTAGCTGTGTTTTAACTTGTTTCTAGTCTTATAAAAAAAAAAAAACTTGTTTCTGTAGTATTCTAATTTCAGTTTTAAGGTTTTTAAAAATCAATTTAGGGTTACCATAACTTAAAGTAAACTTCTATGTTGAGTTAGTTTTTTTTTTTTATTTTTATTTTTTATTTTCTCAAACCGCGACCATTGCCACATTCTTGCCAGCTTTTAATTTCTGTTCTACCTTATTCAAAAAAAATTTTCTGTTCTAATATGTTTTAGACCTTAAATTTTATTTTTAAAATCATGAAAATTCACTTTTAGGTGAGCACCATTTAGGGTTAATGTTTTGTTTTGTTGTTCTCCTTCGTTTCAGTTTTAAAAACTTACGAAAATGCTTTCAAAAACAAATGTTCCTGCACTAGGTAGTAACATTTAAGGGGTAGTGGTTTTGAATTAGTTTAGTTGATAAATTGCTTAGATCAATTGTTTTGAGTACAAATATAGAATGTGCGTAAGTAAAAGATATGTTACTCTTTATCACCAACAAGCAATAACCAAAAAGCCTAAAGAGTGAGTTGTAAGGTTATTTGACATTTTTTAGGTTGAAATATTAGCTCTAAGTTGTTCTTATAACTCAACCTACTCAACCAAGTTTTTTTCTTAGTTCATGGTTGTATTTATGTTCAATTTCTATTTCGGTTTCATTCTAAGCTTCTTTCAATCATTTTTTATTTCTTATTAAGCTCAAGTTCGTAAGGTTGTGACAAAAGGTTTGATTTTAGTGTAATCTTACTAAGTTTTCATTTAGTTTTATGTTCTATATTTATGTGGTTTCAAATCCGTGGTTCTGTATAGTTTCTGCCAAGAATTTTAGCTGTGTTTTAACTTGTTTCTATAGTATTCTCATTTCAGTTTTAAGGTTATTAAAAATCAATTTAGGGTTACCATAACTTAAAGTAAACTTCTATATTGAGTTAGTTTTTTATTTTATTTTTATTTTTATTTTTTATTTTCTCAAACTGCGACCGTTGCCACATTCTTGTCAACTTTTAATTTCTGTTCTAGCTTATTCAAAAAAAAAATTCTGTTCTAGCATGTTTTAGACCTTAAATTTTATTTTTAAAATAATGAAAATTCACTTTAAGGTGAGCACCATTTAGGGTTAATGTTTTGTTTTGTTGTTCTCCTTCGTTTCAGTTTTAAAAACTTACAAAAATGCTTTCAAAAACAAATGTTCCTGCACTAGGTAGTAACATTTTAGGGGTTAGTGGTTTTGAATTAGTTTAGTTGATAAATTGCTTAAATCAATTGTTTTGAGTACAAATATAGAATGTGCGAAAGTAAAAGATATGTTACACTTTATCACCAACAAGCAATAACCATAAAGCCTAAAGAGTGAGTTGTAAGGTTATTTGACATTTTTTAGGTTGAAAAATTACCTCGAAGTTGTTCTTATAACTCAACCTACTCAACCAAGTTTTTTTCTTAGTTCATGGTTGCATTTATGTTCAATTTCTATTTGGGTTTCATTCTAAGCTTCTTTCAATCATTTTTATTTCTTATTAAGCTCAAGTTCGTAAGGTTGTGACAAAAGGCTTGATTTTAGTGTAATATTACTAAGTTTTCATTTAGTTTTATGTTATATATTTATGTGGTTTCAAATCCGTGGTTCTGTATAGTTTCTGCCCAGAATTTTAGCTGTGTTTTAACTTGTTTCTAGTCTTGTAAAAAAAAAAAAAACTTGCTTCTAAAGTATTCTAATTTCAGTTTTAAGGTTATTAAAAATCAATTTAGGGTTACCATAACTTAAAGTAAACTTTTATGTTGAGTTAGTTTTTTATTTTTATTTTTTATTTTCTCGAACCGTGACCGTTGCCACATTCTTGTCAACTTTTACTTTCTGTTCTAGCTTATTCGAAAAAAAATTCTGTTCTAGCATGTTTTAGACCTTAAATTTTATTTTTAAAATCATGAAAATTCACTTTAAGGTTAGCACCATTTAGGGTTAATGGTTTGTTTTGTTGTTCTCCTTCGTTTCAGTTTTAAAAACTTACAAAAATGCTTTCAAAAACAAATGTTTCTGCACTAGGTAGTACCATTTTAGGGGTTAGTGGTTTTGAATTAGTTTAGTTGATAAATTGCTTGGATCAATTGTTTTGAGTACAAATATAGAATGTGAGAAAGTAAAAGATATGTTACACTTTATCACCAACAAGCAACAACCAAAAAACCTAACTTTAATTAAAGCATCAACTTGATCATGAGTTTGTAGATAAAATAATAAAATACTTCAACAACAATTAAATTTCAAACTAAATCAACTAGAGAATAAGACTTTTTAAGGAAACAAGTAACAAAAAATTCATTAATATGAACAATGAATAAATAAATATTCTTAAAGTAAGTTTACATAAAGAGAAAACTTGATAGATTTAAAGGATTAACTTATTTAAAAGTACATGAAAATAATCTTGACTTTAAGGAAAAACACATAAACAGCTAAAAGTCAAGGGAACAAAGAGACAAAAAACCTTTACCTTAGAAATTGGAAAACCCAAGGAGTTTTGTTAGGGAGCAACAAACAATCATTTAAATCTAGAAACAATAGTTATAAACTACATACAATTATAAGAACAACAATAATATAGATAAAACTATCAAAAAAATAATTCTTAGAAATGAGAGAAAGGGGTTTGGATGCAAAGTGGTTTTGAAAAGTAGAGAGGAAACGGAATGGAATGGTTTTTTTAGTTAGTCAACCTTTTTTTACATAGGAACCAAATAAGGGAGCATACAAACAGTCTCGTTCAAATCTACAAACACAAGAGACAAATTAAAAAAATTATAAAAATAACAAAATAACAAAAATAAAGTAAAAAATAGCAAAGAATAATGATAAAAAATGGAGGTTTTTTGGACTACATAAGGTAAACGAATCTCTTTATGCAGGAACCAAATACGTTAAGGGAAGAATCTCCTTCACATTTACAGGCACAACTGATAAACTAAATAAAATTACAAGAATAACAAGAAAAAAAGTAAAAATATAGCTGGAAATAAACCCTAAATAAGGAAAATGGTAGTTAAAAATCTTGAATAAAAAACTTTTACAAAGAAATAAAACCAACCTTTAAGAAAAAACAATTTTCTTTAAGTTTTAGTTTTAACAAAGAAAAAATTGTAAACAACGTAAGGATAAGGGTAAGGAGATATTCTGTAACGCCCTCGAAAGTTAGGATTTTCGAGCTAACTTTTTCCTTTCTTTACGTGAGATTCCCACTTCCTATTAATGTCAAATACATGCTAATGAAGTTAGATAAATAAGATATCTCATCATGGTGTAAACACCCTATGTTTTGTATGTATAAAGAAGAATTGGGCGGCAGGCCCCACAGAGACCTCTCTTGTTTCGATGGAAGTGAAACTTCATGGTAGCTATATTTGGAGCCAAATACTGAGATGGTAAGAATCTACATCTCAAAATTCCTTTATTTGTGCATGTTTTGAAAACAATGCAACAAATTCAGAAATGACGATTAAGTCCATAGGTCAAAAAAACTTTCGTGAATAACGATTAAACTATTTTGACTTTTAACCAACTAACAGTCATAGATAAATCTACATGTAAAGGAGTCTCATGTTATGTCAACTTGACGACTAAACTATACTAGAAACCAAAAATTACGTGATTGCACCGTTGGGGATATTTTGGTAATTTCACCCTTATTACCAGCCAAACCTCTACAAAAACCTAACCAATGATTATAATGTGTAGAATGCATACATTTTATGGGTGAATAAAACATTTGAAAGTTTAACTAAACATTTAAACAGATATTAGGAGATAGGGACATAGTTGGAATTTTTATTATGTAAAAGGGCATTTTGGTAATCTCCTATAAAAGATAATTTTAAAAAGATATTTTTGGGTTTTCTTCAACCTTAGGCTAACCACTGTTCACCACCGTCATCTTCTCGCACTAAAGCTTGGTTTAGAGAGAGAATGCCATCAAAACTTAACTTAGGGTCCGTTTGGTACACGAATTTCATTTTCAGAAAATATTTTCCACATTTTTCAGTGTTTGGTACCTGTAAAATATTTTCGGTCAACAGAAAATGAAATTTGGTCAATGAAAAATCTTTAAGGATTTTGGAAAATTGTCTTACCATTTTCAAAAGGGAAAAACAATTTCCAAACCTATGCCACTTTTAAGAAAAAAAAAGCTCCACTGAAACTCAACTTAATCTATATTGAGTTAAAACAACAAGCAATAGAAAATATTTTTCAGCATATTAACCAAACAACAAAAAATATTAGCTTTTCCAGAAAATCAAATTTTAAGAAATCATTTTACAGAAATCATTTTCTGAAAGTCATTTTACGAGAACCAAACGGAGCCTTAAACACTTCGAAATCGAAAATCGTCTTCACCAAACCTATCTAGCTCTTCGAGCTTTGTAACACACTACCAAAATCAAGTGTTAAAGTGTCCATTTTAAAGGTGTTTGGGCTTCCTTCAAATTTGGCCACTAAGGTAGGAGAGTGAAAGCTCATTTTTCTTCGATTTCAGTGGTAAATTGTGATGTGTTTTTGATATCTAAGCATGTGTGTAGCTTCAAATTGGAACAAAAATGATTGTAGGACTCCCTTAGGGTTTCGGCCATTAGGGTTTGATAGGCTAGGTTGCATGGCTTCATGCACAATGAATGTAAGAACAATTAAAGAAATAACAAGTTGTAGTAGGGGTATATTTCAACCAAGCCTAAATACAAGGGTTACCATGCTTTAATTGTTACTTTGATGGTCTTAGAATATTGTAATAATGAATATAAGACTATTGGTGAAGTCAAATTTGAAAAAGGAAGTGATTTGACACTATTTATAGCTTTGGCATCAGGTAAAAATTAAACCAGAACTGCTGTTGTATTAGGAATTATAGAAGATTATAAAGTATATAATATCCTTTGTAGAAGAAATGTTGAGTTTTAATCATGTTTTGATCTTATTTTGTAGCTTTAAAGTAAGGAAAGTTAAGGAGCAATAGGCAAATATATGCTTGCCTATTCATTTTGAGTGTTGCAAGCTGCTGTTTGAGACTGTAGTATTAGTGGTGAGGAAAGTATATAAAATAGCGCAAGAGATACTATATTGTATTGGGAATATTGGTTGGTTGTGAGATATATAAATTGTGTTTTTAGTGCAGGAGGGCTAAGTTAGCTAGTACCATTATACTGTCAAAATTTCATAAAATGAACCTAAATGGTTTCCTTTACTAGTAGGAAATTAGTTTAGTTACCAAGGTCAATGAAATGGGAAGAAATGAGTGAAAAAGGATTTAGGTATTAAGACTGCATGATTTTGTAACTTAGTTTTCAAAAGGATATTTAACTGTTTGCACACGTTTCAAGTTACCTGATGTCTTAGACACCTATTTATACGTAAATAAAATATTTTGAACTCTGAATATCGCTTTAGGAATATTTGTCAAATTTTTCTACTTGAAATGTAATTATTGCTTAATTTCAATATTTATGGACTGACTGAAGATATGATTTGATGAAATAATTTCTGTAAATGTTTCTAAATGATAAATGATTTGTTTTGAGATTGCTAGCTCCAGTAGTTACCTTCTGGTAATCATGCGAATGTAATGTAATGTAATGCTTGCTGTTTGACACTGATCACGTCTTTAGCACCTACAATAGTCACCTGATTAGTGCACTCTGTGGATCCTTGACTATGGCCATATGTCCTAATGTAATGTCCCTCACGAGAACCCTAATGTGCATGATTCTACAGGGATGTTGACTGTCTCTACTATATGTTTTATTAAAAGGAAATGAAACAAATTGTTTTACTTTTCTTCCAAATGAAATGAAAAGTTGAATGCAATGAAATGTGTTTAAAGCATGATTGAAATGTTTATTAAAATGATACATTGAATTCTCGCTGACGTGATTTTAATGCTTTTGAATTATTTACAGAATGTAAAGCATGGTCATGGAAATCTTGAATAGATAGAATTTTCGTTAATATGCATGATTTCCTTCTTTGAGAAGTTCACATAGAATCACTATAGTCGGACCTATGGACCAAGACAAGCGAGGTGCTCTAAAGCATCCTTCCATATTCAGCTTGGTATCCCTAACCGATTATAGAATCCTTCCTTTTGATATTGCCTATTATCATTGTTAAACGCATAAATCATCATAAAGCCTAAATTGGATACATGCATAATAGTTGCATGGTATCCGCTCTTTTATATATATTTCTTATTGAGCGTAAACTCACCCCTTATTTTTCCTTCGAGATTACTTGCAATAGAGTTTGCGCGAATTTTGGGGAGTTCCTTTGTTTTTGATAGTATCCTTCGAGGCAAGCTTTTGATTTCCTAAAGGTATATTGTGTTTTGATTATATGTTCAGACTTCGCTTATAGTACAGCATTGTACAATTCAATTGCACCTGGGGATGTAAATTATATAATAGTAGTACGTTAGACAATGTTTTTTTTCCCGAACGTAGATATAACTTCAAATGTTTATTAGTTTCATATAATGACATGATGATGTCATGTCCTATAGTATACAATAAATATCATATTTGTCACGTACAACAATAATAAGTTGGGTTGTCTGTGATGTCTTTATCACTGTTCACTTTCACTTATAATAGTAAATACATATTAGTAAATAAAATTTATATTTATCTATTATCAATATTTACATAATTGTACTATCACTTTACATCCCTTGTACATTATTATACAACTGTAGTACTGTACAAAATACGTCTAAACATATAAAAGAAAATAAACATACTTCCAGAATCTGATCGAAGCTGCCTCGGGGAACGATAACGTAGCCAAAATTGGTGGAACGGTATATGTGTGATCACTGCAAATAATCTGTGGAGTGGGAAAAATAAAGGGTAAGCTAACGTTCTCAGTAACAGAATCATATGTAAAGATTGATACTATGAAATCCATATGCTAATTAGTGTACCAAAGTAGAAATCGGGAAGGATACTATAGCCGGCTAGGAAATCGGATGGAGTATAAGAGGTATTTTAGAATACCTGTCGTGTCCCGGCTCCTAGAAGCGACTATAGGGAGTAATAAGTTGAATTTGATATCAAAACAATATAAAATGCTATTAAAAATCATATAGCAAAACAATTTTAGTAAATAAATGAATATTTTCTTTCAACAATAATATATAGCTCAATACCAGTAAACAGAGTACGGTAAACAATTAAGTAAACAATATGTAAACATTTCAATATAAGTAACCAATTTAGTACTAGCAAGCAATTTAGTAAAACAGTATAATAAAAAGTAACAGTGTAGTGGAGACTAGGTAACACCCAAAATATATCATGCTATAATAAGATCTCGAAAAGGGAATAACAGTAAACACATGAGACATGTGGCCATAGTTTATAGGGTCCACAATGTACGCTTGCAAGGTGCCACTAGTGGAGGCAGAAGACTTGGCAGGTCTATCAGCATAATATCAGTAATAACAGTAACAGTACATATGACACGTGAGCATGATACGGGGCCTAACAATCTCAAAACAGTAGATATACAGTACAAACATCATTTATGAAGTCAATTCTACTGAATTTATCTTTAATCAGTCATAAAATATGTATATTAAAAATATATTCAGTGTATGAATAAAAATTCATAAAATAATCATTTTTCAATATTTTTTCCTGAAAATGTTCTATTCATCTGTAGAATAGTAGTAAATATATGTTAGTACCTTCACGTAAATTCATTAACATGACTATTTAAATATTGTTTTTCAGTAAATAATAAAATAATGAAATTTTATTAAATCTCATGAGAATCACAAGAAAATCCATTTATTTCTATCCTCCAAAAATTTTAGAATTAATTTATTAGAATTTCTATAAATTTCGACAGAATAACGACTGAATCTAACCTAGCCTTCCTGCATTGAAAACACATTTTATAAACCAGCTAGTATCCACAATTTCACCAATTTTAATGCAATTAAATTCCAAATCACTTTATAAAATTAATTTGAGATAAAACATGCATTCACAGTATCCTTACAGCTCACACACTCATCCTTTACTTGTCATTTTCCTATCGATCCTCTGATAGCACCACTTGCAAATTAACACTTTCGGGCTACAAAAATTACACCAATCACCATTATTCACCATAACTCAATTTTTAATAATTTTTTCTTCATTAAATTCTACTACATTATCAGTAGAAAATATTAGATCAGTCTAAATTACACCTGTAGTAAAACACATCTTCTTGTACATAACTTCGATTTTAATTCTAACTTCACCAACAGTCTCCTTATAATTTCTACAGTATTATGGCACCTCAAATTCATCAAATGAAGCACAAGAACATCTCCCCTTAGCCATGGCCGAATACATACTATAGAAGATTTCATGGAATTTCAACATTTCAAGCTTAGTTTCATGTTGATTCACATCTATTCTCTCATTTGACACCATTTTTATGCGTGGAACTACATGAGAACATTAGGATCCTTCAGTGCCCGAATACCATAAGGAAGGACTTAATGGGATTCAATCAAAACCACGATCAAATTCAAGCTTAGGGAGCTTTAATATACCATTTATAACATTAGAATTAAATGAATTTAAGTGTATAAGGAAGACTCACCTTGGTTGAATCCTTTAAGCTTCCTTTCCTCTTGATTTTCTTAATTCTACAATGAAATATTGGTATGGGTGAGTAGAGAATTTAATTTGGAGCAACTTTGTAGAAATAAGCTTTTAATTTTAAGTAGTTTTAATGGTGGTTTTGTTAGGTTTTTGTTTTTCTAAGCTTTTGGTTATGGTGGATGAATGTGAGGTTGAAGATGAGATGAAATGGAGTGGCCGGCTGGTTGTGTGGAAGAATTTAGAATATTCTACATAGGGTCAAAATGACCATTTTGCCTTTGGTTATGAGATTTTCGGATAAAATTGCCCTTTAATGTTATAATTTTTCTAACCATCCAATTCAACTCCAAAAATTCATATTTCATCACCAAAAATTATTATTAAGCATATTTTAATGAATAAAGGTGGTTTCATCAGGGTTTGATCTATCGTAAAGGTGAAATTATGAAAATACCTTATTGGGTAAATCGCATAAATTCCTGATTTTACCACTAACTCGATCTATCTATTGGCATAGCCTAGAACTTATTTTCATGAAGAATATCATGCTTCAATCAGTAGATTAAAATTCCATTTAGTTTGACCACAATTTACAAAAATTCATCCGGACTATGTCTTTAATTGTCATTTCTAATTTGTTGGCAACTTCCCAAAAATGATCTAAATAAAGGATTTTAAGTTTCAGATTCTTACTGTAGGCTTATTGGACTCCTTGAATATTATCTATCTAGTCTCACGTCCATTCAGGCACTATAAAGCCTATGGGGCCCACTTGACTGTACTAGGTCATACATGCAAAATACATAGGAAATGAACAATGCTGAGTATCCCTACATGTACAACAATACCAGTACACATGGCTCTCACATTCTCCCTACCTTTAGAAATTTGGTCCTCCAAATTTGATCAGACTAGTCTCTGGTATAGCTTTGGGTACTTCTCCAGCATAAGACTTTCTAATTCCCATGTAACCTCCTCCTTTGAGTGGTACTGCCAGAGCACTTTACTAGTGAAATCATCTTAGACTGTAGTACTCTATCCTTCCGATCCAAGATCCGAATAGGTCTCTCTACGTAACTCATGTCTTCCCGTATCTCCAACGGCTTGTACTGAATTACATGAGAGGGATATGGATGGTACTTCCTCAACATCGATACGTGGAAGACATTATGAACCCCGGATAACTCTGGAGGTAGTGCTAACCGATAGGCAACGTCTCCCACATGGTCTAAGATCTTGAATGACTCGATATATCGAGGACTTAGTTTCCCCTTTTTGTTGAATCTCATGATGCCCTTCTATCTTGAGATGTTTAGGAAGACAAAATCTCTAACTAAGAATTCCAAAGGTCATCGTCTCATATCTGCATAACTCTTTTGCCGACTCTGGGCTATATTTAGCCTCTCACAGATAAGCTGTACATCGTGGGAAGCTTGCTCTACTAAATCGGGAGCTAACAACTTTCGATCACCTACTTCTTCCTATGCAACCAGTGATCTACATCTTCTGCCATACAACACCTTATATGGTGCCATGCTGATACTGGCTTGACAGCTGTTATTATAAGCAAACTCTGCTAGTGGTAAGTGGTCATCCCAGGAGCCTTTAAAATCTAGTGCACATGCTCTCAACATATCTTTGAGTGTCTGGATGGTGCACTCGGACTGCACATCAATTTGTAGATGGAAAGCGGTACTGAAATTCAATTAGGATCCCATTGCCTCCTAAAACCTCTCCCAAAAATGTGAAGTGAATCAGGAATCCCTATCCGAAATGATGCTCACTAGAACACCATGAAATCTCACGGCTAAGGCACTGAGAGAATCTGTAGATTTGATAGCAAGAAAGTGAGCGGACTTCGTCAATCGGTCAACAATTACCCATATCCCATCATGATTTCTCCGGGTCCTTGGTAAACCTATAATGAAGTCCATAGTAATATGCTCCCACTTCCACATTAGAATTGGTACAGGCTGTAACAATCCTGTAGGCTTTTGGTGCTCAATCTTCACCTGCTGGCTTGTGAGACATCTAGCAACAAACTTCGTGATGTCTCATTTCATTTTAGGCCATCAATACACTTTTCGTAAATTATGGTACATCTTAATACTGCCTGGATGCAGAATGTACCTAAAAGTGTGGGCCTCTGTCAAAACAAATGCTTCAGCCGCTAGTCATCGGGAATGCATATCCTATATCTGAACCTCAGCATTCCATCAGTGTCAATCCCATAATCTGACTGTACTCCCATCTGAACCTTACTAGCAACCTCTATAAAGTGAGTATCACTCCTTTGAGCATCCCTGATCTTGTTCATCAAATCCGGCTCAATCCAAAAACTGGTTGTAAACCCATATCTCTCATAGGAAATCATATTCAAAATGAGGCTCGAGAACTATTCTAATAAGTCATACTCTCAGACCATCATATAAGATACCATCCCAATATGCTTTCAGCTCAAAGCATCTACCACCACATTCGTTTTCCCTGAGTGGTAAAGGATCTCACAGTCATAGTCCTTTAACAGCTCCATCCATCTACGCTGTCTCATATTTAACTCCCATTGTGAGAATAAGTACTTCAAACTCTTATGGTTTGTATATATCTGGAATTTCTCCCTGTAAAGATAATGCCACCAAATCTTCAATACAAACACCACTGTGGCTAATTCCAAGTCATGCGTCGAATAATTCTTCTCATGCTCTTTTAGCTATCTAGAACCATAAGCAATTACCTGACCATTCTGCATCAGAACACACCCTAACCTTAATGCGGACACTTAACTGTAAATTGAGAAACTTCTGGATCCACTGGGAAGGGCAAGAATAGGAGTAGTAGTCAACCTTCTCTTCAACTCCTGGAAGCTACGCTTACACACATTTGTCCACTCAAACTTGACATCCTTGTGTGTGAGTCGCACCAATGGAGCAACTAGTCTCGAAAAGACCCTCAATGAACCAACGATAGTATCCAGCTAGACCCAGAAAACTTCATACCTTTGTCACTGTCTTAGGCCTTTCCCACTGCATAATAGCCTCTATCTTCGACGAATTTACTGACACCTCGTTCCTAGACACCACATGTCCTAAGAATGTGATATGATTTAGCCAGAACGTACACTTATTGAATTTCGCATCAAGCTTCCAGTCTTTGAGGGTCTACAGGATTATGTAGAGATCCTGCTTGTGTTCCTCTAGTGAGTTGGAATATA
Organism: Heritiera littoralis; assembly: GCA_031772115.1. NCBI lineage: Eukaryota > Viridiplantae > Streptophyta > Magnoliopsida > Malvales > Malvaceae > Heritiera > Heritiera littoralis. The sequence continues at coordinate 616,805 of JAPDPK010000168.1, read as the reverse complement.
CTAGAATATCATCAATGAACATTATCACGAACTTATTCAAATAGGGTTAAACACCTCATTCATCAAACCCATTAAAGCTGCAGGGGATTCGTCAATCCGAATGGCATCACCAAGAACTTATAATGTCCGTAGCAATTCCTAAATGCCATCTTAGGGACATCAGCCTCCCGAATCTTCAACTGATGAAACCCTGATCAGAGATCTATCTTCGAGAACACCTGTGCACCCTTGAGCTAATCGAACAAATCATCAATACTAGGTAGGGGATATTTATTCTTGATGGTAACTCTGTTAAGCAGTCGATAATCGATACACAATCTCAAACTACCATCCTTTTTCCAGACGAATAATACTGGAGCACCCCACGAAGACACACTGGGGCGAATGAAGCCCTTATCCAATAATTCCTGGAGCTGCTTCTTAAGCTCCTCTAACTCCACTAATGCCATCTGATAAGGGGGCTTAGAAATGGGCTCAGTATCTGGTACCAAATCGATGGTGAACTCGATCTCCCATCCGGTGGTAACCCTTGTAAATCATCCGAAAATACATCTGGGAAATCCCTGACCACAAGAATCTTTGACAACTCCGGACATTTCTTTTCTACGTCTTCCACATATGCGATGTAACCTGCAATCACATCACAAAAACACTCAAACAATTTTAGTAACAATATTTCACGTTTATTACTTATCTAATAATTTTACAATATATCTTTCGAGATTAGAGAAGGTGATAAACTTAGTATAACGTCTAGGCTAACATAATTCGCAGCTAACCAATCCATCCCTAGGATTACATCAAAATCAAACATGTTTAACAAAATTAGGTCAGCTGTCTTTTCCTTCTTTCCTACTATCACTTTACAATTTCTATATATAACATCAGTCACTTGTGATTCTCTAAAGGGCGTATTAATTTGTAGAGTATACCCTAAGGGTTCAGGTTCTACTGTATCTTACTAGCACAAGTAGGTGATACAAATGAATATGTAGAACTAGGATCAAATAAAGCAAACACCAAAATATCAAAGATATAAATCTTACCCTTAATCACACCTGTTTAAGCATCAGCAGCCTCTTGATCTAGTGCGAACACCCGATCTTGCGTCACAGCCTTCTTGCCCCTCTTTGCTAATGTATCACGTCTCGGTTGTGAGCGCGTCGCCTTCTCCAACTCAGTCTGTGCCGAGGTTACTAAAGGTGGCACTATGGCTAGAGCTGTAGACGCAGCTTCCTCCTTTAGTATCGAGAAATCTCTCACCAAATACCCCGTCTGTCCACATCTAAAGCAAGCCCTAGTGAGCATAAAGCATGGTCGAATACTGTGCGACCTCCCACACAGTGTACACCTAGTCCTAATACCCCTCTGAGTTATGGTAGGGCTAGTAGTAAGGGTAGTAGTAGCAGATCAAATGGATCTCCCCTCAGAAATCCGTATACCCGATGACCTAGCCTTTTTAGATTGCTATTTACCGGATCTATCCTCTGGACCCCTCTTCGCCTTTTCTTTTCCCTTGCCTTTAGCTTTTGAACTCGAATCTATGTGAAACTGCTCATAATCCCTCTAGCACAACTATGCCTGTCTCACCGCCTCATCATACATCCTAATATCAAGAGGGACTAATCGGGTCTTGATAGAGGGTCTCAGTCCAATCATAAATCTATCAATCTTATACTCCTCGTTGGTCTTAGTCTAGGGATCAAATCGGCTGAAAGTAGTGAATCTAGACTCATATTGATTAACCGTCATACTACCTAAGTCAGCTATAAAAACTCCTGCTGCAACTTCTTTTGAGCTGTGCGGGGAATACACTGTCAGCAGAAAGTCTCTAGGAATACCGTCCAGGTTACTATTGGATGCTGGGCTAAAAGAACCGTTTGAGTAGATTTCCACCAGTACTCCGTATCATCAGTCAACTGGAACATCGCTAAGCCCACTTTCTCGATCTTCGAGCATCGCATATACTTAAATAGCTTCTCTATAGCATTAACCCTGTTGGCTCTAATAGGCAATACCAAGAGGGGGGGTCAATCGGTTCTTCGCTAGCCTTTAAGCCCGTTTTTCGGTTTCTCTAAATTCTCTAGCCTATTTGAATATTTTCTAAGTTCTCTAAGCTAGGCAAGCATGCAATTCAAATTCAATACAATAAGCACAAATATAATTGCAAGTAATTAAAGAGAGTAGGGAAAGAGAAATGTACACAAGTGATTTATAGAGGTTCGACAACCTTGCCTACGTCCTCTACCTTGAGACGCTCCCAAGGATTTTCCCCAAATTCACTATCCTTGAATTTGTTACACTCCCTCTTTTCAAGGCTCAAGAGAAATCTCTCTCTTTTTCTAGGCTCAAGAGAAACCTTTTCTCCCTCTTTTACAGGCTAAAGAGAAACCTCCCTCTTTTTCTTAGGCTAAAGAGTAACCTCCCTCTTTTTCTTAGGCTAAAGAGAAACCTCCCTCTTTTTCTTAGCTAAAGAGTAACCTCCCTCTTTTCCTTAGGCTAAAGAGAAACCTCTTCTCCCTCTTTTTACAGGCTAAAGAGAAACCTCCCTCTTTTACAAGGATTAAATGTGTTTACAAGAGAAGTAATCAAAGAAGGCCTCTAGATAGGCAAGTGATTACAAAGATTAAGCACAAGGAAAACCTATACAATGATTTGTGCTATGCTATTCTATACAAGGAATATGAGATTGATAGAAAATGAAGAATGTATAGCACTTGAGAAGTTGTTGAGGCTTTGAATATGAGGAAAATGAAGATTGAATGTGTTGAGCTCTTCCTCTTTGCTTTCTTTAACTTCTAAGCCTCTATTTATAGTCCCTTGGATGTATTCTAGCCGTTGGGTGGAGCCAAGATTGAATATTACCGTTGTATCTCACAAAACTAGCCGTTACAGGCTATTTTCAGGCAAAGGGATCGATCCTGCTACAGTGGGGATCGATCCCTTTTGTCCAGAATCTTGATTCTGGGCTTCAGGGACCTTGGGAAGACTTTCTGCCAAAAAGGGATCGATCCTGCTACAGTGGGGATCTATCCTTTTCTTCCAGAGGGCATTTTTTCTGCACTTTTGGGTTAGAAATGATATGACCTTTGATCCTAATTCAACCCAAAACATTTATAAGCTTTAAGGGAGTTTTTCTTAACTTTCTCAGATAAAAACATGGTCTAAACATTAATCAAGTGATTTTCTAAAATATTCAAAACATTTATAAAGAATTAAGACCAATAGGGATGTATCATTAAATCATGGTCTTAATGTTTGATATGAACACTTGAAATGTATTGAGAAAATCATGTGTGATAAGGCAAATTTACAATATGAATTAAAACATTAAATCTTACTTAAGTTTTTGTCATTTCAAAATATATATGGCAATTTAAAGCTAACAATCTCCCCCTTTTTGATATGACAAAACTTAATGTAAATTTACTTTGAAAATTCTTTAATAAAATACTCTCCTTCAAATAAAGCAGGATTTTACAAAGCTCCCCCTTAATATAAGCATGGGTTTTGAAAATGAATTTTCAAACTATTTCTCCCCCATTATCTCTCCCCCTTAATATCTCTCCCTTTTAATATCTATCTCTCCCCCTTTTTGTCATAGCAAAAAGAAGGAAAAATAATAAAAGATATGCTCCCCCTAAAATCATGGCTATGTGAGAAAAGATAAATATGCTCCATCCAACAAGAAACATGTTAGTACATGGGACTCATAGCACAAATTCATAAGACAATGTCCATAAAGAGTATGAAATGTTTAGGCATGCAAGGACAAGGCTTATTTTCCTATACCAATTGTTTATAAATAATTTTGATACCAATTATTGATAAGTAATTTTGCAAGAAGGTTCCAATTGGTAAGAAGTTAAGCAAGCACCTAAGTATATCAATTGTTCTCTAAGGTCCAACTAAGGTGCATGGCAATACATCATGATTATGAGCTAAAATTATATAACATATCATATGTATGTACTCATAAATCATTTTCAAGAAATATTGTGTCTTGAATTAAATCATACATCAATTAATCACAAATTCTAGCACAAAAGTGTTTCATGCAAAAGTGTCTTATATGGATTCTTCCCTATTTGTCATTTCAATCTAAGGAGCATGAGAAGAATTGGCAATTTAAAGCTCATACCAATTGGCAATTTAGTTTTGGCTTACCAAGTATTGAAAATATGGTTGCTAATGATATTAATTGTTATTTCAATCTAAATACCAATTGTTACTAATGGTTGACTTAGTCATTTTGCATGAATCCAATATCTATGTGTAGTGTGTTCATGTCAAGAAATTAGTCATTCTAAATATGCAAGAACACAAGACACATCATCAAATATGCATATGGATCAATTAAACATAAGCATACTATCATAAAGTATTAATCCATATTCATATTCACAGAATTATACCATATGGAAGATTCAAAAAAATCAAGGAATTTAAGCAAACACATTTTCTTCCATGGTTTTAATTACAAAAATCCTATGCTCATTTTTCAATTCAAGTCCTTAACCAATTATGAGCAAGGAAAGATTCAAAATTACCATTTTAATCAATTAAGAGCCATATCCCTAGTTGTTATCATCATTTAACGTTCTAGAAGGTATATGCTATTTTAACTAAAATGGCTTCACCTAAGTGAATCAATATTATCAAGCTAAAATATATTTTATCATTAAAATCCATAAACTATGAGTGAGGTTAAGCACATAATATCATGAAAACAACTATTCTCATCTCATAGGCATGATTGTTGATTCAACTTAAGTAAACATGCATGTTCAACATCAAAACAATCAAGATACAATGCATGTATATCAATAGTTGGTGTTGTCATTAAAGCCCAAGTTCTTTACCAATTTGGCCATAAGAAAAATTTAAGTACATGGATGATAAAGTTTCATGCATTTGAACATTTAAGATCCATTTATCATCACAACTTATAGGCCAAGGAAAATTATGACCTTATACCAATACTTGAATTTACATTTGAAATCAATTCTTAAGGTCAAGTTTTAATTATTCTTCCACTAGATGTATAATTATCATGAAACCTAGTGTGGAATTGATAAGTTAAGCTAAGAGACATAATCCTATAGGCATGCTTGACTGAGATGAACAAAAAAATATGAAGAATACTCATTATGCATAAGTTCATCAAATTCTCAAGTATATCCATAAATTCTTGAAATATTTCTCAAAATTATGTTTAAGCATTCATTGAAAGTATGTTTCAAGATTATTTCAAGATTTATGCAAATCATGAGTGTTTTCAACAAGAAAAATGATTTTGAACTTGTGAGCTCAAGAAAAATGGTATTGATTGTTGAAAGTGATACCATTTGTTGGAAATGATATTAATTGATGAAGTTGAGGCATGATATCAATGAAAAATGAATTTTCATACATTAAAGATCATCAAAAAGAAGTTAAAACAATGAATTTTATGCTTATACAAAAGATAGAGTGAAACTAACAAAAGATCCTCCCAATTTTCAGTTTAAACATGCAGGAAAGCCCTTTCTGGCCTGGGGGATCAATCCCTTTAGGAGGGGGATTGATCCCTCATATGTTTCCTGCAGATTCTGCAGTTGTTTTGACAGAAAATCCAACTTGTGAAGTACCAAGACTCCGTTTTTGAGTAATTTAAGTCCAAGTAAAGCTTTAAACACTTGTAAAACATGATTTTGGACTTGTATGAATGAAAAACAAGAATGAAAAACCATTTTACAAAAGATTTTGCAATTTTGGAAGGATTTTCACCATAAAATGTATTTTTGGCCTCAAAGGGAGTCATTTTGAAAGTTATGCATGTTTTGGCAACACTAATGCATTGAATTTCATAAATATGTCAAAACAAACTTGTTCACATAGATTTTAAGCATATATATCATTAAAGCATATATCTTATGAACAACATGCCATGATTTCCAATATACAAGTTCTTCATTAATGCTCATGACATGGCATTTTGCATATATGACATATTTGACTTCTTTTGAGCAACTAAATATATTATCTAGACATATCAAACTTGCTCAAGATGCAGAAAACCAAAAATCATTTCAAATTCACTAAACATGCCTTTCATTCAATGTATCAAGAACAATTCATCAAGCACTCAACAATCATTTATTATGCTTTTTGCTCAATCACAATGCATCATTAATCATTAACCAATTTTCTCATCAAAGCATAACTCATCAAATAAAAAGTTTAAGGTGTAAGGAATTAAGCTTACAAAATTCCTTTGCTAAAGAATGTTTTGCCTTGACTAGAATCCACCTTGTGCCATCCTTTGAAGAATTGTTGTGATGGATCCTCAAGCTTTTTCTTTTTCTCATTGGCACAAGCAATCTCCATAGAGGTGTGTAGAGCATTCAAACTCCATTGTTTCTTTGTAACTCCATGCTCTATCACTCCTACAACAAACACATTCATGCATGTTTTGGTACCCAAATTTTCTTGGTCCATGAGAGTTAGTGCAAATAATTTTTGATCCTTTTGGGATCCATTTCAAGCACAATTCATCATTATTTATTGCATGCTTTGGCATCCACATCTTCTTAACTACTCTTCCTCTAAATGTAGTTTTTCTATATGTGCATGCTTGTGAAGAGTGTCCTAGTCTATTGCATAGTGAGCATGTGAGAGATGTATCATGCATAGAATTTTTGCTCACTAAGAAATTCCCAAGATGAGTTTCTTTATGTATTTCATTATATCCCAGCCCATCTTTGTCAAAGAAAGCTCTTTGGGTCTCTAACATATGATCTAGCTTTTGTTGACCCATATAAAACCTAGAGAATGAGTTATGCAAATTTGTATTCTTTTTATTTAACTCATTTATTTCCAAGTTGGCCTCTTCTAGTTTCTTCTCTAATTCTAGCTTAACATTTGTCAAGGCTTCATTTTCTATTTTTAATTTAGCAATGATTTTCTTATATTTAGAATTCATGCATTGAAATTCATTTGCTAAATCATTAAAAGCATTTTGTAGTTCACTAAAGGTATAATCATTATCTTCACTAGAACTACAACTAGCCTCATCATCACTAATGGCCATAAAGCATGAGTAGGCTACCTCTTCATCTACATTTTCCTCATCGGAGCTATCACTATCGCTCCATGCAGCCACAAATGCTTTCTTCTTAGGCTTTCTATCCTTTTCTCTCCTAAGTAAGGGGCAATCTAACTTAGTACATTACACTCATAACAAACTACAGGGTCCTTTTCTCTTCTACTTGATTCCCCTCTTTGATGTCTCCTATTATTTTCTTTTTCTTTCATTCTCATAAATCTATTAAATCTTTTGGCAAACATTGCCATTTCCTTTTCTTCCTCATTTCCACTATTATCTTCAATAACCTCATAAATGGAAGACTTAAGTGCTACCCCTACTTTCTTTAAAGGCTCTTCATTTCTTTTCAATTTCATCTCATATGTAAGTAGGGAGCCCATAAGTTCATCTAGAGACAAGGTGTTAGGATCCTTAGATTCTTCTATTACGGTCACCTTTGCCTCCCAAGATTTTGGCAAGCTATTCAAAATTTTCTTAACCATTTCTACATTGGAATAGCTCTTGCCTAATGCCTTAAGTCCATTGATTATATCATTAAACTTAGTGAACATTTCGCTAATGGACTCATTTTCTTTCATCCTAAATAGCTCATAATCATGTGTGAGCATTCCTGCTTTGGTCTCTCTAACTTGATTTGCCCTTCATGTGTGATGGCTAGTTTGTCCCATATTTGCTTAGCATTTTCACATAGAGACACTCTATTATACTTATTGGGACCTAATGCATAAAAGAGGGTGTGCATAGCCTTAGCATTCAATTGTGCAAATCTCATGTCATTTGTGTCCGATTCATCTTCACCCTTAGGGACATCTTTTCCATCTATTTTTTTCATTGGGATTCTAGGACCATTAACTATTACTCTCCACATTTCATAGTCATTAGATTGCACAAATAACATCATCCTAATTTTCCAATAAGAGTAATTCTCACCATTGAAGAGTGGAGGTCTAACTAATGAGTGACCCTCTTCTCCTAGGGGTGTGCATACATTCAAGTGAGCCATTTATGATCGTTTTGCTCGATAGAGGTTAGTCTAAATCAATTTTGAGCCCAAGCTCTGATACCAATTGTTGGCTCTAATAGGCAATACCGAGAGGGGGGTGAATCGGTTCTTCGCTAGCCTTTAAGCCCGTTTTTCGGTTTCTCTAAATTCTCTAGCCTATTTGAATATTTTCTAAGTTCTCTAAACTAGGCAAGCATGCAATTCAAATTCAATACAATAAGCACAAATATAATTGCAAGTAATTAAAGAGAGTAGGGAAAGAGAAATGTACGCAAGTGATTTATAGAGTTCGGCAACCTTGCCTATGTCCTCTACCTTGAGACGCTCCCAAGGATTTTCCCCAAATTCACTATCCTTGAATTTGTTACACTCCCTCTTTTCAAGGCTCAAGAGAAACCTCTCTCTTTTTCTAGGCTCACGAGAAACCTCTTCTCCCTCTTTTTACAGGCTAAAGAGAAACCTCCCTCTTTTTCTTAGGCTAAAAAGTAACCTCCCTCTTTTGCTTAGGCTAAAGAGAAACCTCCCTCTTTTTCTTAGGCTAAAGAGTAACCTCTCTCTTTTTCTTAGGCTAAAGAGTAACTTTCCTCTTTTTCTTAAAGAGTAACCTCTTCTCCCTTTTTTTATAGGCTAAAGAGAAACCTCCCTCTTTTACAAGGATTAAATGTGTTTACAAGAGAAGTAATCAAAGAAGGCATCTAGATAGGCAAGTGATTACAAAGATTAAGCACAAGGAAAACCTATACAATGATTTGTGCTATGCTATTCTATACAAGGAATATGAGATTGATAGAAAATGAAGAATGTATAGCACTTGAGAAGTTGTTGAGGCTTTGAATATGAGGAAAATGAAGATTGAATGTGCTGAGCTCTTCCTCTTTGCTTTCTCTAGCTTCTAAGCCTCTATTTATAGTCTCTTGGATGTATTCTAGCCGTTGGGTGGAGCCAAGATTGAATATTACCGTTGTATCTCGCAAAACTAGTCGTTACAGGCTATTTTCGGGCAAAGGGATCGATCCTGCTACAGTGGGGATCGATCCCTCTTGTCCAGAATCTTGATTCTGGGCTTCAGGGACCTTAGGAAGACTTTCTGCCAAAAAGGGATCGATCCTGCTACAGTGGGGATCGATCCTTTTCTTCCAGAGGGCATTTTTTTTTGCACTTTTGGGTTAGAAATGATATGACCTTTGATCCTAATTCAACCCAAAACATTTATAAGCTTTAAGGGAGTTTTTCTTGACTTTCTCAGATAAAAACATGGTCTAAACATTCATCAAGTGATTTTCTAAAATATTCAAAACATTTATAAAGAATTAAGACCAATAGGGATGTATCATTAAATCATGGTCTTAATGTTTGATATGAACACTTGAAATGTATTGAGAAAATCATGTGTGATAAGGCAAATTTACAATATGAATTAAAACATTAAATCTTACTTAAGTTTTTGTCATTTCAAAATATATATGGCAATTTAAAGCTAACAAATCCATTGCTCGACCACCAATGGATCCTTATCCCCCTTAAATTTCGAAGGAACAAATTTCTTAAACTGCCGCACTAAAGTAACATCGCAATAAGACTCAATATCCGCTAGCTGCAGTTGTACTGGTCGTTGTGGTGTTGTGGGCTACTGCGGCTCTGGACGTGGCTTGGGAGCTAGCTGTATAGGTATAGGCTGAGGTGGGGGTGGTGCTACTGGAGCTACTGCTGCTCTTTCTTTCTCTTCTTTGTCAGTAGCTCGATCAACATTATACATAGCAATAAAGTCCGCTAACATTCGTTCCACCCGCATGATTCTCGTATTAGGGCTCTCGGGCTGCAGATGGAGCACAGATTTTAGGGCGGGTTTCAGTGCTGGTTTCAGGATTGGCTTCACCCTACTGCGACCTCTACCTCTACAAGTATTTGGACGTCCACTCATTTCTGTACTGCACAGACATTGCAATAGATTTTCAATCAATTAATTTATTTATACATTCAAACTATACAGTACTACATGGGATGTACTCCTATTCTGATATAAAGACATCGATAAATATCAGACCAACCTTGCTCTAATACCAATTAAATTGTCATGTCTTGTAGTGTACAGTAAATATCATATTTTTCACACACAACAGTAATCAGTTGGGCTATTTAAGATGTCTTTATCACTATTCACTTTCACTTATAACAGTAAATACATATTAGTGAATAAAATTTATATTTATCTATTATCAATATTTACATAACTGTACTATCACTTTACATCTCTTGTACATTATTATACAACTGTAGTACTGTACAAAATAAGTCTGAACATATAAAAGAAAAAAAATAAACCTCCAAAATCTGATTGAAGCTGCCTCAGGGAACAATAACGCAGTCGAAATCAATGGAACAGTATATGTGTGATCACTACAAATAATCTGTGGAATGGGAAAAATAAGGGGTGAGCTAACGTGCTCAGTAAGAGAATCGTATGTAAAGACTGATACTATTGAATCTATATGCTAAAACATTTAGTTTCCTATTAGTGTACTAAGGTACAAATCGGGAAGGATACTATAGTCGGCTTAGAAACTGGATGGAGTATGGGAGATATTTTAGAATAGTTGTCGTGTCCTGACTCCTAGAAGCGACTATAGGGAGTAATAAGTTGAATTTGATATCAAAACAATATAAAATGCTATTTCAAATCATACAGGAAAACAATTTTAGTAAATAAATGAATATTTTCTTTCAACAATAATATTAAGTTCAATATTAGTAAACACAGTACGGTAAACAATTAAGTAAACAATATGTAAACATTTCAATATAAGTAACTAATTTAGTACAAGCAAGCAATTCAGTAAAACAGTATAATAAACAGTAGCAGTGTAGCAGAGACTAGGTAACACCCAAAATATATCATGCTATAATAAGATCCCAAAAAGGGAATAACAGTAAACACGTGAGACATATGGCCATAGTCTATAGGGTTCACAGTGTACACTTGCCAGGTGCCACTAGTGGAGGCTAAAGACTTGGCAGGTCTATCAGCACAATATCAGTAATAACAGTAATAGTAAACGTGACACGTGAGCATAATATGAGGCCTAACAGTCTCAAAATAGTAGATATACAATACAAACATCATTTATGAAATCAATTCTAATGAATTTATCTTCAATCAGTCCATAAATAAGTATATTAAAAATATATTTAGTGTATGAATAAAAATTCATAAAATATTCATGCTTCAATATTATTTCCTAAAAATGTTCTATTCATCTGTAGAACAGTAATAAATATATGTTGGTACCTTCACATAATTAAAATTCATTAACATGAATATTTAAATAAATTCATTACCATAAATATTTAAATATTATCTTTTGATAAATAATAAAATAATGCAATTTTATTAAATCTCATAAGAATCACTGGACAACCCATTTATTTCTATCCTTCAAAAATTTTAGAATTAATTTCTTAGAATTTCTATAAATTTTGACAAAATAACGGTTGAATCTAACCTAGCCTTCCTGCATTGAAAACATAGTTTATAAACCAGCTAGTATGCACAATTTTACCAATTCCAATGCAATTAATTTCCATATCACTTCATAAAATTAATTTGAGATAAAACATGCATTCACAGTATCCATACAGCTCACACACTCATCCTTTACTTGTCGTTTCCTATCGATCCTCCGATAGCACCACTTGCAAATTAGCACTCCTGAGTTGCAAAACATTATACCAATCACCATTATTCACCATAACTGAATTTTTAATAATTTTTCCTTTATTAAATTCTACTACATTATAAGTAGAAAATATTAGATCTGTCTAAATTACACCGGTAGTAAAACAAAAACTTCTTGTACATAACTCCGATTTTAATTTCGACTTTACCAACAGTATCCTTATAATTTCTACAGTATTATGGCACCTCAAATTCATCACATGAAGCACAAGAACACCTCCCCTTAGCCTTGGCCGAATACACACTATAGAAGATTTCATGGAATTTCAACATTTCAAGCTTAGTTTCATGCTTATTCACATCTATTCTCTCATTTGACACCGTTTTTATGCATGGAACTACATGAGAACATTAAGATCCTGTAGTGGCCGAATACCCTAAGGAAGGATTTAATGGGATTCAATAAAAGCCAAGGTCAAATTCCAGCTTAGGGAGCTTAAATATACCATTTTCTAACATTAGAATTAAATGAATTTAAGTGTATAAGGAAGACTCGCCTTGGCCGAATCCTTTAAGCTTCCTTTCCTCTTGATTTTCTCAATTCTACAATTAAATATTGGTATGGGTGAGTAGAGAATTTAATTTGGAGCAATTTTGTAGAAATAAGCTTTTGATTTTAAAGTAGTTTTAATAGCGGTTTAATTAGGTTTTTGTTTTTCTAAGCTTTTGGCTATGGTGGATGAACGTGAGGTTGAAGATGAGATGAAATGGAGTGGCTGGCTGGTTGTGTTAAAGAATTTAGAATATTCTACATAGGGTCAAAATGAACATTTTGCCCTTGGTTATGAGATTTTCGAACAAAATTGTCCTTTAACTTTTATAATTTTTCTAACCATCCAATTCAACTCCAAAAATTCATATTTCATCACCAAAAATTATTATTAAGCTTATTTTAATGAATAAAGGTGGTTTCATTGGGGTTTGTTCTACTGTAAGGTGAAATTATGAAAAATACCCCTATCAGGTCAATCGCATAAATTCCTGATTTGACCACCAATTCAATCTATCTATTGACATAGCCTAGAAGTTATTTTCATGTAGAATATCATGCTTTAGTCGGTAGATTAAAATTCCATTTAATTTGACCATAATTTACAAAAATTCATCCGGGTTATGTCCTTAATTGTCATTTTCTAATTTGTTGGCGCGCTTCTAAAAAATGATCCAAAGAAAGGATTTTAAGTTTCGAATTCTTATCGCAGGCTTATTGGACTCCCTAAATAATATCTGTCTGGTCTTATATCCATCTAGGCACTATAAGGCCTATGGGGCCCACTAACTGTACTAGGTCATACCTGCAAAATACACAAGAATTGAATAGTGATGAGTATCCCTTCATGTACAATAGTACCGGTATACATGGCTCTCACAGATGATGCCTTTTAAGATATTAGTTTATGTGATAGAATGGAATGTAATGGATGACACCACAAACAACCTAACCAAAATGAATTGAAAAAGAAAAAAATTAGTTCAAAATTTTAGGTAAATGGTACGTTACACCTTACTACGTTTGTCACTCGCTCAGTGTAGCTATAACCTAACAAGTATATTACAACTTGTCTATTTGTTTTGACTAATTGTCTAAGGTCCTTTTTAATTACCTCGTAATACGTGCTAAATTCAAAGATGAAAAAAATTTTGTTCTTATATATATACCTATTGTCCAACCTCACACTGTAACACAACAATAATTAAATCTGTGGCACAATCAGCATCTCAATATACCATCCAAAATAATGCATTTTCATCCAGACATTCTATCGAGATGTTATTCATTACAAATTATAGTTAAATACAATTCTCGATACAGTCTTACTACTTACATCTCCAAATCTTATACACTGTGTGTGTATAAAAGAAACTAAGTGTCTGGGATATAAGCAAAAGATACATCTCCAAATCTTACACATTGTGTGTGTACAAATGAAACTAAGTGTCTAGGATATAAACAAAAGAATAAGAGGTTATACTTGAACTCAAAGGTGCTCAACCTCGTAATATGTACAATGAGCTCTCTGTGCACTACACTTGTGCTTAAGTCTATCGAAAGTAATCTGTGAGGAGAAAGAAAGGGTGAATTAAAGCTTAGTAAGAGAAATATATGCCAAGTGATGTTAAGCACCTATTGTACTATGTGCCTGAAGATGCATGCTAAAATCGAGTAATATTGGTAAACAATGTACTTAATAAAATCAATGTACCAAAATCATTCGTAACATGTAATTCACATTGGACACCGAGGTCCAAAACATATGTACAGTGTAAAATACACTCATTGGTACAAAGTTAGTTAGACCGAAAGTGAAACTTGAAATAAATATAAAACTGAGGTCTTGTACACTCAATTCAAATACATATTTCACTTGTTGAAAACATAACCATTCCACCATTTAAATATGAAATCTCAGAAATGTGGTATGTCCTTTCATGTAATACGATAAAGTAACTGAAAAATGGTAATGTAACCATGAAACTTTCACACGAGAGCATTTAATGTGGCTAGCAGTGGTCTCTCATATAGGTGCTTATTGGCCATGTCGGCATAAATGATACCATAAAGGCATTTACGATGTCATGACAACATCTCACGATACCACGAAGGCATCTCACTATACCACAAAGGCATCTCATGTATCAAAATCTGCATAAAGACAACTTTTCAAACCAGTTGCATGATCAAAGTAGGTTTATCGCTAAAAACGCATGCACTTTGAAAATATCTAAGTATTTAAACAAGCTTTGGGATATTGAGCACTTAATCCCTACACGTGCAATCACTTTATTAAAGCTGTTAAAGTAAACGCTTTTCAACTCATATAAATCGAACTCGATACTTTCGTAAAATAACATTTTCCTAAAACATGCAGATCTCGATGCAAAGTTTAATTTATGAATTTCATGATGATAATGGCATATACTACCAACATAGGCTAACTCCTATGAAGTACACCTAGGGTAACCTCCAACCGAAAATCTGGCATTATAACAGCATAATCATAACTACCCCCAATATCCTATTCATGCAAACATGCTCAACCTACATTATCATCTAAAGTCCTCAATACATAATGTGCAACAAGTATACAAGTCCAATCTCATTCAACCATAGCTTAAATTTCCACTCATGGTTTATGCACGAATAAATATTAACAAACATCTACAATGTATTTTTTTTCTCATTAAACAAGGGTTATATATATTAACAAAATACTTAAATATATATTTACCTTTAACTAGGTGTGTGTGTCTATATATATATATATATATATATATATATATATATGTAAGTATTTCCATTAAATCATATATCACCATGCATGATCATAACATAGCATAATAAATCCAACGCAAACTTGGGATATTTCCCTTACCTAAATAATATCACCCTAGGGTTTGCAATTCCCCACTTTCACATTGGACTTCTTGGCATTTCTTTGTGTTTTTTCTCTTTGGTGTTTTCTTTAGGAGATCGTTTAGCCCCAACATCTTAGATCTTTCCCTACGCCAAACTTGCCTTTTATTATTATGTGAGTGATATATATACATTTATAAATACATGTAGGTATATATTGTTGGATTATGCCCTTAGAACCATTCATTAGATGATTGACTTTGGCATTTTTATGTATCATGACATTTTTATTTATAGTTCATTATTATATTTTCTTATAACTGCGTAATATAATCTTATATGATAATGTCCTTAGAATAGTAATAACACACTATTCTTAAAATATCCCTAGTCAAGTATTATTGTGAACAAGGATAATAATGATACGATAAGACTAGTATGTGGTTGACTGATGACCATTGTCATGGATATAGGATATCAAGTCATCACATAGGTACATGTTAGAGAACTATGTACTGGATCGACCCTCCATGAGAACGTTACATGGATTGTTATATGAGTGTCATAAGCGATTCTCATAGTGATGATGGTGTATGTGATCCTTTGACTTGAGATCATCAGAGATCCCAACATAGAGAATTGCATACTTTAATGCTGCTAGATGTCATTCGTAACAGGATGGACTATAAAGGTAGTAATTGGGTATGCCTTGATCTATGTAGAGGGATGTTGAGTGATCAAGATAGAATTTATCCCTCTTATATAACAAGAGTGATGTCTTGGGCCCTTTGATAGAGTGAGACTAAGAAATGCATGGCCGTGCTCGAATAAGTCAATATGAGATATTGATTTTATCTGTTTAATTAGTCTACTCAGGAATCAAGAAACGCTGATTAGACTATACAAGTGTGACACATTCCATGACTTGTGTCTAATCAAGACATCAAAGGATAAAGTGATTAGACTACACGGTAACATCTATCACGAGTAAGGTTATGTCGAGTCATTGACATTCTCGTTACATGGGTAGCAATGATGTGTTGCTAGATACCGCTCATTGCCTATGACAATTTTGTCATTGCCATTGTTTTGAGAACCTATTGGGTCGCACACTTAGAACGGATCAATGAGGAGCTTAATTAATCCTATTCTGAATTGGATTAAGGATATAACTAATCCTATTCTGAATTGGATTAGGGATATAACTAATCCTATTCTAAGTAGGATTAGAATTCTGTTTGGTAGTAAATTTTAGGGTAAAATTTACTGCCTATAAAAGGATGTTTTCTGAAACATAGCCGGATAACAATTAGAAAACAGAAAAGTATTCTTTTAATCGAAGCTAGCAGTTCGGTTAAAAGAATCAAAACGCTCCTTAAGGCATCTGATCGTGAGACGTTCAAGAGTCGTGAGATCCGTTCGTGTGGATACCATAGAGGCAGGAACGAAAAGTTGCTGCTTGTGATTCGACCAAAGACAGAAAAACAGAGAAAACGTTAGGTAAAATCTCGAAACCCTAATCAGGCTACCCTCCGAATCGATCCTGGTGGAGGCCGAATGTTTTATTTCCGCTGCGTGTTTGTTTCGGTCTCCTTCATATATGTATGTATGTATGTATGTATGTATGTATGTATGTATGTATGTATGTATGTATGTATGTATGTATATTCAAATAAACATCCACCTTGAACTCTTTATAATTTTTGTTTTACTTTAGACTTACCCTGAAGTCGTTTAAAACTAAGCACCCTTCATTGTCTTGGTTTTTTAATTGCTGTGAGTTCCTCCAATAGCAACTGTATAACACATTTCCAACAAGAGTTCATCAAGTCTACTTCATCATAATCTCTAATATATATGTATACTTTAATCACAAGCCAAGGAAAATAGCCTTACCCCTCAAAACTTGCAAGGCCGAACACTCCCTTGTTATGTGCTACCCTCGAATCAGTTGCTGTTTTCCCACCTTAGGTAGTAGCTTTTTGTTTCCTTCCTACACGTAAGTCCATCCTTTAACATCCTACTTTCATCCCATTATAGACCTAACTCAAGGAAAAGCTTTTCACCTTATGGAAACTCCTCCAAATTCGAACCAACCACCTACTGATCCCTGCTCGGTTCAATCACGGTAGCTTCTCACTTTTTAGGTGGCTCAAGTCTCCATCTTTCCCCCTTCCTCCTTCCTTCCTTTTCTTCCTTTTCCAGTGTGTCTCACATTGCTTCCTGCTCTACTGCTTCATTGAACCCTGCTGTGTTTCTTCTCCAACACAGCAGCTACACACTCCAAAGATGCAAGGCAAGAATGTAGGAGACCTTTTCTTCTTGCTGGAACCAATTCTTCAGTTCCTTTACTCCTTTTCTGATAGTGAGTGGCTGCTACAGAAAGACTTCCTTGTCGCATGTTGGCTACTGTAACTTTGTCAAGAATGAAGCTTTAGTATTCTCGGTTCAATTCTCCCAGCAACTTACTCTCTCTCACCTCACATTGTTCAGCCAAAAGGAATACCTATTATTTCTATTTTTTAAGCCCACTTATTTCTTCTTTTCCTTCCCTTGTCTCTCTCAAACTCCTTCAAACTTCCAAGCGGTGACAACTGCTGTTGCATCTCCTTTCAACACCAATTTCTTTTACTTAAAAAATATGAAAATGTAGGTGGGGGTAGGTATGGCTTGGCTTCTTCAAGAAGCCAATGGATGATATTAATATTCTATTATTTTTTTAATTACATGTACTTTGAGTTTTATATAGATATTTATATCATGTGCCTTTGCTGGAATTTTTTTTAAAACTATATAATGTCTATATATTTCATTTGTTGTACACACATACAAATATATATATATATATATATATATATATATATATATATTTATGTTATTAGTTTTATGCACTTGTTGTAATATTAATATATATAAATGCTTGAATTATATATGGTTATTAGTCTTACTTAAAAATCTTTATGTGTGTGTTGGATGTATTCTAAGACAATCAAGGCCCAAATGAAAATTTTAGACGTTGGGTTTATAACTTCTTATTATTAGTAGCATATGTTATTTTTAAATTCCAACACACTAATACACTTACTAATTAGGCTTAATGTCCAAATATGCTCTCTACATTTGCCATAAAATGGAATTAAGCACTTAATGTTTAATTGCATGTAAATTAGTTCTAAATATTTCAAAATAATAGAATTAAGTACATTTCTCTTAAATTCTTTAATTTTCATTACCCTTGCACAGTAATAAAACTTAACGACGTTAGAAAGAGTTAACGAAAATGTCCTTAATTTTATTATTTTAAAACATTTGGAACTAATTATCATGCAATTAAACGTTGAGGGAATAATTCCATTTTGTGGTAAACGTAGAGGATATATTTGGGTATTAAGCCTACTAATTAATTTCATATCTTACGTACTTTTGAAAGGTTTATTTAACTAATCAGATTTAATTGATATTATGTCTTGATCAAAATCTGTTAGTTAGGTTAATTTATTTCACTTAGATAAATCAATTTATTCTATTTAGCTAGTATAGTTTAGTTATGCTATTAAAAGTTCTCTCACTAATGAGAAATGTAGATAGTCTTTCTTATGCAACGATAGGGTTTGACCATATTTTAGGGTTTGATTATATTTAAGGGTTGGCTTTAAGAGTTTTACCTTGGAATTTGTGCTAGAAACTTGTTTACTCATTGGTCCATCACATCAAGTCCCTACACAATATCCAAATTATTATTATCGGATTATCGAGCAGGCGTCTAGAATTAAATAATAAAATATTTAAATATAGGTAGAGAAAATCTCGGTTATTACATATCCAATGGGATAGAAAAAGGCAAAGACTAGTGTGAGTGAGAATAAGTGTCGACTTGAAAAATATTTTTTTAAAAAATAAGATGATATAAAAAATATAGTTCAAGAAAAATCCAAGTTAAAACTTTGTAAAATGAGAAGAAGCACTATGTTTATTTAAAAAAAATTGTAGCCTTATCAAGTGTTATTTATTAAATAGAAAAATTGAAAGATAAAATAAAGACTATGCTATTTCAATTAACTGTAGTCTACAAGAAAAGATAAAGTTTTGAATGAGACATATTTATTTGATATTAGATTACACTGTTATACAACATAACAATAAAAATGCAAGCTTTTGTAGAAACAATATTGATATTTCATTAATAAAATTATTTTTAATTATACAAGATATGTTAAAATATAAATTTTTCCAAAAAAGTACAACTACTAATTACACATCATAATATATAGAATCTCAAATTAAATCTACACAGCTATCGGCCTATGAGAAAGGTTTAGAGCAGAATTTCACAGCTCCATCAATGAAGATACAAAAGGTCATCTCCTAGTAGTTATTATAAGCAAGCCGTTTGGTGGTAATAATGATGTTGATTGTAATAACATTTTCAATTAAATTCAAAGCCAAGTTACATCATTACGATTTAGCCTACAAATAAAATTAATTACCAAAATTAGTCAGAAGTTAATAAAGATTACTTAAATGTGTAGAGAAATACAATTACTTGTAGGTGAGTGATTCTTTTTGAAAACATTTTCTCATCATCATCACCGAAATACTCAACAGGGACTTGTCCCATAAGTTTCTTGGGTGATAATACAACTATTTCTCTCAGATGTTGGAGTTCATTGCATTGGGCTAGTTGTTCTTATCAATATTTTAGCCTCTAAGGTAGCAATATGTTCTCTCAGTTCATTCTCTCTTATTCAAATTGTTGGCACTGTTAGACAAGTTAGTTTTCATATAACCTTTTATGCTCATCAATTAATTGTTGAGTATCAGCTTGTAGCTTGTTCTTCCCATTGGTTCTTAATGAAGTACCAAAGTATGACAAAGAAGAAACAAAGCTACCAATCTCTTACACAACCAGGTATGTTTTTCAAACTGAATTGGCGCCAACGTCATTCTTGTCTGTTGAGCATTCTGATAGACATTCATCTTATAACACATAATACAATAAAAACCTAATTAACTGTCAATAAATTATTGACAAATAAACAATTACTAGATACAAAAGTATGTCAAATGTTTATTTAGTTTGAAACTTACAATCCTTTTGGCCATATCTTCCGTGGCTTGATTGGAATACACACTAGTTTTGGATGAAAGTGCCTTTTTTTTTTTAAAAAACTAATCTATCAACATCAACAAGAAGGCTATCAAATTTTTTCCTGCTTACATAACAAAACGACAATATTGGTTATATTTGTAAATAAACTTCTCACTGACTGGTTAGTTGAACCATGAAACATACAATTATAAGATTCACGTATCCCTTCCTTGTAGGTAGATGACTATAGATCTTGTTGGCTCTTCTTTGCTTCGGATCTTCAATCAATTTCTAAAGTAAAAATGAAAAAAGAAGTATATAATAAGTTTTATATTTATCTTAGTCTAAGTTTGTATTTTTTCTTAAATGACATTTAGAATGTCAAGGAAAATTATCTTGAACTCTTCAAGTAACTAATCTCGCAGAATTGCATCCCAGTGATGTTGAAGAATGAATCCTAAATAATGCTGAAGCTTGAACCAACAACTTTCTGTTATCTTTGTTAGGGATTATATACTTATTTGTTAATTTTCTCTTAAAGTATCTCTATTTCAATCCAGTAGATTCCAAGATGATCTTTTTATGGATTGTCTCTATATCAAAGTTCTACAAAATATGTAAAAGTTGTCACTTACCAAGGCATTCAAAGATAATTTCATAAAACATATACACGAAAATCCACTTATAGTACGTAAATCGACAATTTAACTTATCAGTAAAGCCTCCCAAATCTTATTCTTTAGTTTTTCTGGTACGAATTTTCCATTTTCAAAAGTAACAAAGACTATACTTCGTTTCAGTCTTCCTATGCTGTTGGCCATCATTTTTGTTGCATCGCCAATAGGCTAACCTCTATCGTTGAACTCAACCTAGTACTTTTGTTGTTTGCCTTGTAACTTAACCAAACAAGGCATAGTTGTGTAACCGTTGATTTTTTGCTTCTTATTTGGAATTGCTTCAACAGTACTACATTGAACATTACTTGGTTCATTCACTTTTTTATGAAGTTCTTCAGTAATGTTCTTTGTCCCTGATCCAAACATATTGTACTGCAACCTGTGTATCAAATACAAAACAACATTTCCAAAAATATTGACAATGGGTTAATATTAAGGGTTTAGATAGTTGTTCAACACCATCAAAGACTACATTTATTATAAAAACTTGTTGGCTCTATAGGCTATACCAAGAGCGGGGGTGAATCGATTTTTAACTAACTTTAAGGTTATTTTTCGGTTCTTTTAAATTTTCTAGCCTATATTGAAGTTTTCTAAGTTCTCTAGGCTACTCAAGTATGCAATATAAATTCAATTTAACAATCATAATATAAATGCAAATAAGTAAAGAGAGAAGGGAAAGAGAAATGTACGCAAGCGATTTATAGAGGTTAGGCAACCTTGCCTACGTCCTCCACGTTGAGACGCTTCCAAGGATTTTCTCCAAATTCACTAACTTGAATTTGTCTTTAGAATCCCTCTTTTTCAAGGCTCAAGAGAAGCCTTTCTCTTTTTCTAAGTCTAAAGAGAAACTTCCCCTTTACAAGGAATGAATGAGTTTATGATGGGTGTAATCAAAGAAAGGCCTATAGGTAGGCAAGTGATTACAATGATTAAGCACAAAGAAATTCCTATACACTAGTTGTGCTATGCTATACAAAGATGAAGAGCATGATAGAATATGAAGACTTTGTAGCTGTTGTGATTTTGATAGGCTTAAGGAAAATAAAGAAGATGAAGAAAGATGTTGCTTAGTTGTTCCTCTTCTTTTCTTAAGCTTCCAAGCCTATTTTTATAGCCCCTTGGATGGTTTCTGAACGTTGGTAGGAGCCAAAACTGAATATAGCCGTTGTATCTCACAGAAACTAGCCGTTGAGGCTTTTTCGTGTAAAAGGATCGATCCTTTGACATACGGGATCGATCCGTATTTTCCATAATGCCTTTCAATGCATTCTACCATGAAGGGATCGATCCATTCTCTTAGGGGATCTATCCCATGCTTCCAGAGAGCATTTCCTGCACTTTTCTAGACCATTTTGGGTTAGAAATGATGTAGACTTTGATTTTAATTTATCACAAAACTTTCTAGAATTTTGTGGGAGTTTTTCTTGACTTTCTCAATTGAAAACATAATCCAAAAAACTCATCAAGTAATTTATAAAGGTTGTGTTCAAATATATTCTTGAAAACATTACTTAATGAAAATATTCAAAACCATTTTATAAAGTATTAAGACCAATAAGTGTTGGATTATGCCCTTAGAACCATTCATTAGATGATTGACTTTGGCATTATTTATGTATCATGACATTTTATTTATTATAGTTCATTATTATATTTGTTTTATAACTGCGTAATATAATCTTATATAATAATGTCCTTAGAATAGTAATAACACACTATTCTTAAAATATCCCTAGTCAAGTATTATTGTGAACAAGGATAACAATGATACGATAAGACTAGTATGTGGTTGACTGATGACCATTGTCATGGATATAGGATATCAAGTCATCACATAGGTACATGTTAGAGAACTATGTACTGGATCGACCCTCCATGAGAACGCTACATGGATTGTTATATGAGTGTCATAAGCGATTCTCATAGTGATGATGGTGTATGTGATCCTTTGACTTGAGATCATCAGAGATCCCAACATAGAGAATTGCATACTTTAATGCTGCTAGATGTCATTCGTAACAGGATGGACTATAAAGGTAGTAATTGGGTATGCCTTGATCTATGTAGAGGGATGTTGAGTGATCAAGATAGAATTTATCCCTCTTATATAACAAGAGTGATGTCTTGGGCCCTTTGATAGAGTGAGACTAAGAAATGCATGGCCGTGCTCGAATAAGTCAATATAAGATATTGATTTTATTTGTTTAATTAGTCTACTCAGGAATCAAGAAACGCTGATTAGACTATACAAGTGTGACACATTCCATGACTTGTGTCTAATCAAGACATCAAAGGATAAAGGGATTAGACTACACGGTAACATCTATCACGAGTAAGGTTATGTCGAGTCATTGACATTCTCATTACATGGGTAGCAATGATGTGTTGCTAGATACCGCTCATTGCCTGTGACAGTTTTGTCATTGCCATTGTTTTGAGAACCTATTGGGTCGCACACTTAGAACGGATCAGTGAGGAGCTTAATTAATCCTATTCTGAATTGGATTAAGGATATAACTAATTCTATTCTGAATTGGATTAGGGATATAACTAATCCTATTCTAGGTAGGATTAGAGTTCTGTTTGGCAGTAAATTTTAGGGTAAAATTTACTGCCTATAAAAGGATGTTTTCTGAAACATAGCCACACAACAATTAGAAAACAGAAAAGTATTCTTTTAACCTAAGCTAGCAGTTCGGTTATAAAGAATCAAAATCGCTCCTTAAGGCTGAGATCCGTTCGTGTGGATACCATAGAGGCAGGAACGAAAAGTTGCTGCTTGTGATTCGACCAAAGACAGAAAAATCAGAGAAAACGTTAGGTAAAATCTCGAAACCCTAATCAGGCAACCCTCCGAATCGATCCTGGTGGAGGCCGAATGATTTAAATTCCGCTGCATGTTTGTTTCGGTTTCCTTCAATAAGAATATCTCATTAAATCATGATCTTAGACTTAAAATGGTTTGAGAAAATCATGTGTGATAAAGCAAATTTACAATATGAATCAAAACATAAAAGATTACTTAAGTTTTTGTCATTTCAAAATATATATGTCAATTTAAAGCTAACAAAACTATAATCTATTTAGACATTAGATTATGCTTGTGGTTAGAAATGTAGTCTTTAGTATACATTTCTTATAAAAATCGTAGTCTATTTGGACATTAGACTAGGTTTACGATTAAAAACGCAATCTTTAATTTATATATGTTTCTTATACAAATAATTGTTTATTTAAATATTAGACTATGCTTATGGCTAGCAACATAATCTTTTATGAGAGTAATTTAATTTGTGTATAGATAAAACAACTACATTTAGTATAGATAGTATTCTATTGCTAAATTAGACTACACTTTAGGATTAAAAACGTAGTCTTAATTATGGTTTTAGAATTTTCTTTTGTATATTAGACGATGTTTATAGACTAGGGTTCCCTATGAAAATTGAACATACTCATTAATTCTTCTAAAAGATTAGTAGAATAAATTAATTTATTTCTTTATAAAAAAGTATTTAAAAAAATGACAATGATTTTCTCCAAGAGTTTGGGTAAAATTGCAAAAACACTAATAATACAAAAACTTGAAACTTTTATTCATTTAGTTTGAACATTTGTTGTACAAGAGATTAATCAAATTCATGCTCTAATTTTGAACATTTGATTTAATTTGGTACATTTGAACATTTTTATTGAATGCAACAGCTATAAATCTGAACATGTGATTTTGGTACAATTGAACATTTCTATTGAATATAGCAACTCAGAATTCATGCTCAAAACTTGTTCTTCTCACTAGACCCCAAGTGATCACACCCTGTTCTTGCTAGAAACATATGCAACATTAATGAAATGCATATCAAGTCAATGATAACGATTAAAAGCATGGCCAATTTCATACAATATTGTTTTATCAAGCAAATCACATAAATAATTCTGTTTATAATATGCTTTCCATCATTTTTGAGGATGTGATTATGCTCCATATAAAATAAATGCTTTTGGCAACCCATTTGTAACAAGTAAAGCATTAAGATGTGGTGTTCCATTAGAATTGACCTTCTACGACAGCTGTTAGTCGAATCGAGCACTATCTTGATGCTTCAATAGTTATAAACGAGATTTCAAAAGCATTTTCTAATGGGCAAATAGTTACATCATTTCAAAAGAATGGAAGGGAAAGAAAAAGATATAGAGATAAAGAAAAATTACAGAATCGAAAGATCAATTATCTAAATTTAAGACTAGAGAGAGAATTATAAAGTTCATGAATTTCGAAAGACAAAACATCAAACCTCAACATGTTATGTTTCTACTAAAAACTACAAACACAAAATATATTTTTAATTGAAATCGTAGTCTATTTAAGGTTAAGTAGTTCGTAGTCTTTTGCTATATTGATTTTTATAAAAAAGGTAAAGAGTTTTTGTATATGATGCACTGACAGTGTATAGTTTCTATACACTGTCAAGGCATCAGAAGTTGACACTTCATCAATAGACCCTTTTGGGCAAATTAAAAAAATTTATTTATATTTGCATATAAGGGTCTATTGATGAGGTGTCAACCTCTTGTGTATTGACAGTGTATAGAAACTATACACTGTCAGTGCATCATATATAAATCCAAAGGTAAATTTATTTTCTTTTAATATCTAAACTCTATAATCTGTTGAAAATAATAATTTTTGTATAATTAAGTTTAAGTAAAATATGATTTTTTTCTATCTTTGATTTCACTTTTAGTATAAATGTAGTTAGAGTAATGGTGTTTAAAATTTGAAAGGTAATAAAATTTAAAAAACTTTAGTTAAAAATATTAGAATGTGTACGCATTTTAGTTACCTAATAAATATTTTTACGTAATTTTAATTTATGATTTTTTTTTCTAATAATATGTATTCTCACTAAAATCTCAATAGGAAATATATATTTTGCCCTCATCTACTTTTTTCCCTCGGTTTTGGGTAGACCTGATAATTTTAAACACAATAAAGTGACGCAACACGAAAATGACACGAATAAAAGACACGGAAGTAACATAAACTAAAATTGAGTAAAAATTGTATATAAATTTGATAAAAGCTAAAAATAAGATTTTTTGTTTTTCGGGTTTGACACTAATTTTGACACGAAAATTTCAAATTTTACACGATATGAATATGATTTTATATGATATAAATATAAATTGTCAGATCTAATTCTGAGGCTTCGATGATAAGTATAATCACATAAGATGATGAGAGTTGAACCTATGCTCCCCTCTCCCCACAGCCATCTTCTTTAACCAAGGGGCTTTTCCCAAGGACAAATTTGGTATTAAAAAGCACTCGCATTAAACTCCTAAACATCTCAAGTGATTGGCTTAATCTATAGCTTTCTTGGTATGAAATGAGCCCCTCTCCCATTCCAAACGGATTAAATAAATAAACGGAGAGGCAAGCTTAGCCAACAGACTGCTGGCTTCTTTTGAAAAGCAAGCTGCCGCCATCACTGGCTACAACAGAAGGGAAGAAAAAAAAAATCTCACATGCCTTTGAAGGCAGGCAATAATTGCAAAGGTAAAAAGAAGTGATCAGGCTGAAAACATAGTACAATTGACGGGTATTGATTGGACGAGCAAATGCAGACGAGAAGGCAAAAGCGCCCAGTTTGCTGTACCAAAAAAAAGCGCCAGGTTTGAAGGCCTCCAATCCAATATCTTCGGTTCTGACGCATGATATCCACTCGTTCTTATTCTAATCTATTCTCCAACGACAAAACATACAAATAGAAAAAACAAGCACGGCATCTTAACTGGGCCAGGCCCTAAGTCCGACCCCGTAGTACAAGTTTAATACGGTCTCATCACCGTCGAAAAAAATTTTAGCCACCGGTTCCTTCCCGATTCGATTAAAGCAAAATATTAAATTTTGATATTGTTGTAATGTTAACATAAATTTAAAATTATTAGGTGTAAAATATAATATCTTATAAATATTATAAATATTTGATAATCAATTTAAGATTAATGTATACAATATATGATTAAATATAAATCTAAAATTATTAGATGTAAAATATGTTAGAAATATGTAAACACATGATAATTAACATAAATATATATTACAACAAAGCTATCACATGTTTAAGGCTATTGACACTAATATTTACATTGATAATAATAATTTTACGATACTTTTAATATATTTATATCTAATGACTCTAAATTTACGTTTAATTATGTTTTCTTTACGTTAATTATAGTAAGATAAAAATTTATGACCTTAATGTAGAAATTCCCCTTCCTAATATGGTATAGAATTATTTTAAATATCATACGGAAATAATGTAAATAAAATATTTAAAAATAACATGAATTAAAATTTGATAAAATTTATATATAAATATAGAAAAATTAATAAAAAAAATTGTGTTTAAGATATCGATATAATATTTAATATAAAATTTTCATATTATAAAAAATTTAAACATAATTTTATATAACATTAAGATAAATTATATATACAAATTTTCTGATCTATCTCGACCTTGAACTCTTCAATTATTTACCTGTAATTCTATCATTCAAAACACGTTCCTTTTGAATGAAGCAAAGAAAAAAAAACACGTTTCTTTTGTTTTTTATTTTAATAGCCATAGATAAGAAGCAACTAGCTACCACAAGATCAAGTGCCTTTTTTGTTGTCATGCACATGTTACAACAACGAAATCAAGATTTGAATCCTAATTTTTTAAAGTAAAATATTAAATTTTAATCATTATAGAATTTTATGCACATGCAGTGTCATGTCATATGAAACTTTTGTAACTGTATTTCTTTCTTTTAAGCTGAACTAATAATTCAATGTTGCCCTACGATAGTTTAGTAACGTATATACCTGTCGGCACACTCGACATGCCAAGTTAGTGCTACCACTTTCAAGGTAAAATTGTATCAATACCTTAACAGAATACTGCGCATGTGCTTTTAGGAAGAGTAGAACGGTAGAGGCAAGAGGGAATATCCAAATTCATATAAGGCTAAGAAAGTGCACGCGACATGCATTCTTGTGGGGCTCGAAATCTTGTCTGAGGTTTCTATAAAATGCCAAATGGATACCCTTTCATGAATGATGCAAATCATAGCTTGGTCCCTAGTTAGTACTCTTATTTTTTTTTTATCTAAATCACCCGGTATCCTCACACCATTCTAGTATAAGATTAATCTGGATTCGAGCTGAACAGAACTTAAAGAGTGGCAAAACTCTCCCTCAAGAGTTTTAACACAACTGTATATCCAGGGCTCGAATTCGAGATCTCTGATTAAGCTAGAATAGTCCCCTACCAACTGATCTAGGTGCTATTGGGTTTAGTACTCTTATTTTTATACCTAGTAAATTATTGTCTTAGTATTCTTTGTTAGAGTATGCCCTACAATTAATTGGATTTGGATTAAATAATTTGAAAAGGCCCAAAAGACCCAATATAGTTGGACTAAGGCTAAGGCCTTTTTAGGGTTTTGTTAAGAGGCACTATAAAAACAATATTAAGTCAAAAACTTAGACATAGGAACAAAATATTTTTATAGCCGTTCTGCCTCTTGGAGCTAGCACTCTCAGAAAACAATTCTATTCCTCCTCCCTTTGCTTCTGATCACATCTTATCCAGGCAAAGGTCTTGTTTTGCGTCCTACTCATGTGGATACCGTTAGAGGGCTTCTCTCAGCTAGGAGTCTTGAGTTAATGATAAATCAAGGGCTGTTCGTGGGCTGCCATATTCAAAAGTCGAACATTCCTACACGAGTACACCAAAAGGTCAGATTTTATCCCGAAATTAATCTTATTGCATGATCCTGGTGATTTTGGTTTTGTTGATTTTTAATCCGTTGCTTATTTTCGTGTATGACATGATAAACCGAGACAACAAAACTTTAAAGTGGTATCAGAGCCAGTGTGCAAACGGTTTTTGGAATAGTGAATTCGATTCGTCGTGATGCTGTTTTATTGTAAGTTGTTATAGATTTGATTTTAATTTTCAAAATTCGTTTGGGCGACCTAAAATAATTGTAAGACAATTATAGATTTAAAAAAAACCCTATAGGCAATCCTGTAGTTGCCACCCTTGCAAAAAAAAATTTTAATACTTGTTATTATTTTATTTAAAATATATAAAATAAATTGGAATAAAAGTTATCCTGATAATTGTTTTAAAATAAAATATATCTTGTATTAAATTGGATAAGAGTTATCCAACAATTTTGAGATTTTAATGAGATTAAAATTTCAAAAGGAATTATCTTGATAAAATTTTATTTTAAATTAAATATTTTATATCTTAAATTGGATAAGAGTTATCCAATACTTTTGAGATTTTAATGAGATTATAATTTCAAAAGGAGTTATCTTTATAAATTTTTGTTTTAAAATAAAATATTTTAAAATGGACAAGAGTTATCCAATTATTTTGAGATTTTAATAAGATTAAAATTTCAATTAAGCCCAAATTGAATTTTGAGAATTAAAATTAAATTAAAACAGCCCTTGATACCCATAATTAATTAAAATTAGATTTTAATTAGGAAGCATGCAAATTAATATGTGATATTACTGTGTATGCTTGATGCTTGATTCTTATGTGATATGGATGATTGCATGGTGCATGGTTATGGGCCTAGGTTTACATGAGTTGTAATTTATTTAAATAAATTTAAATTGGGCCTGTGAGCCTTGATTTATTTGTAATTTATTTATGTAATAGTTACATAGATAAATTAGGATTATCTTGTAAAATGTACAACATTTGGAGCCAAGATGATTCGGAGCCAAGGCGAACCGAGGTGACGCATAAAGGGAAATCGAGGAGAAGGCATTTAGAAAAATAATTTATCCCTAGGCTCTTTTGTAATAGAAAGGCCATAACCATGTCACGTTTAATTTTACGCTTTTACTTATATATATTGATATATATGTTAGTAAAGCATGCTAGGTGAGACGGTAAAATTAAAAATCCCTCAAAATAAATATTAAGTCAATGATAACAAATAAAGATACCTTCCAATACGATGCATGTGAAAGAGACTTTGTTCGGTGTCGTGCTACTTTGGCTCAGTCAAGGCCATACCTACCTTAGGAATTCGCATTGCATGAGATAATAGTTATCTCCAAGTGTATTGGGTCAGACTTAACTAAATTAAATTAGGGCATTGGCTCAGTCAAACCTAATAAGATTTAGACGCATAGGTTGGGTTTTAACCCATATGATGAGTTAGAACAAGAGTTGTTCACCCAACTATCCAGGAGTTGTATGAGATGCAATTGACAAGAGTTGTCTACCTAAATAATCTCATTGGACGCATTAGCTCAGCTAAAGTCATAATGGGACCAAATATGGATCCTGGCCCACTAGGAAGTCTAGGCGAAAATGCTTCCCGAGTTGATAGTGAGGGCTATTAGCTTGAGGAAAATAGTGGGAGTAATTCATT
Organism: Heritiera littoralis; assembly: GCA_031772115.1. Taxonomy (NCBI): domain Eukaryota; kingdom Viridiplantae; phylum Streptophyta; class Magnoliopsida; order Malvales; family Malvaceae; genus Heritiera; species Heritiera littoralis. The sequence continues at coordinate 586,396 of JAPDPK010000168.1, read as the reverse complement.
TAATTAAAAGACCATAATTAATGATTTTAATCACAATGTTACTTACTTGCATATTTTATGATTGTAGAATTATCATGGCAAACAAAAATTTATCCCTTTGTTCTATCCTTGAAAAGGATAACAAGTTGGTTGGGGCAAACTTCTTAGACTGGTACAGAAATTTGAGGATAGTCCTCACGCAAGAAAAGAAGTTATATGTTCTAGAGCATGCGATCCCTGCTCAACCCCGACAGAATGCTTTCGCTACTGATAAGCAAGCTTATCAAAAGCATTTGGATGATGCCATTGACGTACAGTGCCTGATGTTAGCTTCCATGAGTTCTGAACTCCAAAAGCAACATGAGAATATGAAACCGTTTGATATGATCGAACATCTCAAGGAAATGTTCCAAGAGCAAGCACGGCACGAACGTTATGAGGTGTCTAAGGCGCTCTTCCAGAGCAAGATGGCTGAGGGAGCTCCGGTGCACACTCATGTACTTAATATGATTAGGTACATTGAGAGGTTGGAAGCACTGGGCTTCACCATGCATAAAGAGTTGTCAGTTGATCTCATCCTCCAATCCTTACCGGATAGCTATAGTTCGTTTGTGTTGCACTACAACATGAACAGTATGGATAAGACACTGGCAGAATTGCTCAATATGTTGAGAACTGCTGAGCAGGACTTGAAGAAGTCAAGGCCTACTTCTGTTATGGTGATTGACAAGACCAAATCCAAAGGCAAAGGCAAGCTTAAGGGTAAGCCCAAGCCCAATGGTAACAAGAAGGAAAAGGCCAAGAAACTCAAGCCATCTAGTGGAGTTGCTAAGATAGGAAAATGCTTCCATTGCAGTAAGACTGGCCATTGGAAGCGAAATTGCACTGTGTACTTTGAGGAGCTGAAGAAAAAGAAAGGAAGTGAGACTTCCATCTCAGGTATATATGTGATTGAGATAAATTTGTCTACTTCTTCATCTTAGATATTAGATACTGGATGTGGTTCTCACATTTGCATGAATGTGCAGGGACTAACAAGGAGTAGAAAACTTCCTAAGGGCGAGGTGGTCCTACGAGTTAGAAATGGAGCAACGGTTGCTGCGTTAGCTGTAAGAACATTTAATTTATCGTTGCCTTCGGGCCTAATTCTAGAACTTGATAATTGTTATTATGTTCCAGCAATTGCCAAGAACATTATTTCCGTTTCTTGTTTGGATAAGAAAGGTTTTTCTTTTAAAATAATGAACAATAATTGTTCAATTTACTTTAATGATATTTTCTATGGCAATGCTTCCATTATGAATGGATTGTATGTTCTAGATTTAGATAATCACATATACAATGTTGATTCCAAGAGGTCAAAGGGTAATGAGATTAACCATACATTCCTCTAGCATTGTAGACTTGGTCACATAAACGAGAAATGCATATCTAGGCTCCACAAAGAGGGGCACTTAGATTCATTTGATTTTGAATCATATGATGTATGCGAATCTTGTTTGCTTGGTAAAATGACCAAGACCCCTTTTACAGGAACAAGTGAAAGGGCTAGTGGTTTATTAGAGCTCATACATACAGATGTATGTGGTCCATTAACCACACAGGCTAGAGGAGGGTTCTAATACTTCATCACATTTACTGATAACTACAGTAGATATGGCTATGTTTATTTAATGAGACATAAGTCAGAATCCTTTGAAAAGTTCAAAGAATTCAAGAATGAAGTACAAAACCAGGTAGGCAATAATATCAAGACACTCTGATCAGATCGCGGTGGAGAGTATTTGAGCTTACAATTTATAGATCATCTAAAGGAGTGTGGAATAGTTCCACAACTCACTCCACCTAGTACACCTGAATGGAACGGTGAATCTGAGAGGAGGAATCGGACCTTGTTAGACATGGTTCGATCCATGATGAGTCTATCTGACCTCCCTGTCTTCTTTTGGGGTTATGCTTTAGAGACAGCAGCATTCACACTAAATCGTGTTCTACTAAAGCTTTTGAAAAGACACCACATGAGATGTGGATTGAAAAAAAGCCTAATCTATCTTTTCTAAAGATGTGGGGTTGTGAGGCTTATGTCAAAAGACAAGTCTCAAACAAATTAGGACCCAAATCTGATAAATGCATATTTGTGGGGTATCCTAAAGAGACAAAAGGATACTATTTCTATAATCCCACAAAGCACAAAGTGTTTGTGGCTCAGTACGGTGTCTTTCTAGAAAAAGACTTCCTTTTAAAAGAACTAGTAGGAAGAAAATAGAGCTTGAAGAGGTTCAAGAACCACAAAATGTCAATGAACCTTTAGTGGAACAGGAGCAAGTCCCACAAGATGTTGTGGAACAGGAAATAGCTCCAGAAACACAAGGCCCGCGTAGGTCTAATAGGATACGTCGAGAGCTTGAGAAGCAAGCTTCTCGGAGCTGAAACATTCATTTTGATGAGATAGTCAAAGAGTTTGGCTTCATCAAGAATGAAGATGAACCTTCTGTTTACAAAAAGGTTAGTGGGAGTGTTGTCATATTGCTAGTGTTATATGTGGATGACATACTACTCATAGGAAATGACATTCCTGCCCTACAATCTATCAAAACTTGGCTAGGGAATTTCTTCTCCATGAAAGACTTAGAAGAAGCAGCCTATATCCTTGGAATAAAGATCTATAGAGATAGATCGAGTAGGCTGCTAGGTCTAAGTCAAAGTACATATATTGACAAAGTGTTGAAAAGGTTCAACATGGAAGAATCCAAGAAAGGATTTTTACCTATGTCTCATGGCATTTATCTCTCAAAGGACATGTGTCCTAAAACACAAGATGAGAGAGATAAAATGGCTAGGATTCCATATACTTCAGCTATTGCATCTATCATGTATGCCATGTTATGTACGAGGCTTGATGTCTCGCATGCTTTAAGCATGGTGAGTAGGTATCAAGCTTACCCAGGTGAGCATCACTGGATAGCAGTTAAGAACATCCTTAAGTACTTAAGAAGGATTAAGGATGCTTTCTTAGTCTATGAAGGAGAAAACGAGCTCATTGTAAATGGTTACACTGATGCCAGTTTCTAGTCAGATAAGGAAGACTTTAAGTCATAATCTGGCTATGTGTTTTGCCTAAATGATGGCACTGTTAAGTTGGAAAAGTTCTAAACAAGAGACAGTGGCCGGTTCTACGATCGAGGCTGAGTATATGTAGCTGCATTAGATGCAAATAAGGAAATTGTTTGGATCAAGAAGTTCATTACTAATCCATTGGTACTCTATTGTGATAACAATGGAGCCATTGAACAAGCTAAGAAATCTTGGTCTCACCAATGGTCCAAAGAGATACTCAAGCCCTTCCATGATCGATTGGCTGTAGTGCAAGTGGGAGAATGTTAGTGTATGTGCTATAAGCCAATCAGATTTAAACTTATAGTACACTTAAGACATTGTGATTATTTATGTCAAGGCCCAGCCCGTATCACCAGGCCGTCGGCTGGCATCCCCTTGGCCCTTCGGCCCCAGGTTTACCTCGACTCAACCGTATTGTCCGCTTTGGATTCTAGAGGTGGCCCCCGTCAGTTCCGCTGACATGGCACTTAGGTCCTCACGGATTTCTTTCGCGTCCGCCGCTACTCGAACCCCTTACTTCCCGTAAGTGTCGAGTAACGACTAACCACTAGTCCAATGGTTAGTCGTTACTCGACACTTACGGAAAGTAAGGGGTTCGAGTAGCGGCGGACGCGAAAGAAATCCGTGAGGACCTAAGTGCCACGTCAGCGAAACTGACGGGGGCCACCTCTAGAATCCAAAGCGGACAATACGGATGCGTGAGGTAGTCCAGGAAGCGGGCCTCACAATTTATGTTATTTAATAATACATGGCAGTCATTTATCATTATTGACTATATTTAATTTGATCAAGTCATAATCAAATGATAAAGTCCCCAGAATAGTGGATTCGTATCAAAGGAATCAAAGTAGTGACTTTGATAATGAGATCCTTATGATACAAAGAATACTATTCTTAAATATCCTTAGTTGTAGTATCACTGAGAAGGGACATCAGTGATACGGTAAGACTAACATGTGTTAGATTCCTTTGGGTGATTGATCTCATAAGTCATGGATATGGTGATATCCAAATCAACACATGGGTGATCATTGTGAATGAATACACTAGATTAACCCATCTTGAGAACTCTATGTGGATCGTTACATTAAGTGTCATTAGATGTTTTCAAATGGCAATGGTATATGTGATCCTTAGACTTGAGATCACCATGGTATCCTATGTATGGATTGGTGTACTTTGATGCTGGTAAACGTAGCTCAATAAGGGTTGCAAGTAAGACAGTAATTGGGTACATCATGAATCATATGAGGGTTGTGAGTGATCAAGATAGGATTTGTCCCTCTTGGTAACAAGAGTTTATATCTCAAGGACTCTCAATAGAGATTAATGATTGAAAATCTGTGGCCATAGTACAAATGAGATTTAAGATGAGATCTTGAATTCATTTGATTAAATCATTTATTTTAAGATTGAGAAACAATGGAGTTGAACTTCAATAGAGATGACACGTTCCATACTCTATGTTCAACTAAGATATTAGGTGACTAAAAGATCGAATTATACGGTAATTGCTCATTGAAAGGTTGTCGTCAACTCACCGACATTTTCATTACTTGGGTAGCCATGATGCATTGCTAGATGCCAATCTTGGCTTGTGATTTATGAATGAGATTCTGAATCACTGCCAACGTAATGGAAACCTAAAGGGTCACACACAATAAGGGTATGACCAAGACAAGGTAATTGGAGTTGGATCCATGTGATGAATCCTAGTATAAGAAGGATTCCTAGTGAGACAAGAATCCTGTTCCAACTATAATTCAGGATTTAATTAATAGTAATTTTAGCTCGAGATTACTAAGGGGTATTTTTGTCTTTTCAATTATAATGAGTTATAATTATGAATTATTAATATAATAATTCATGGGCATACCAAATTATTAATCAAAATGCATAACCAATTGGTTGTAGTGCAAATGGGAGATTGTTAGAGTATGCCCTACAATTAATTGGATTTGGATTAAATAATTTGAAAAGGCCCAAAAGAGCCAATATAGTTGTACTAAGGCTAAGGCCTTTTTAGGGTTTTGTTAAGAGGCACTATAAAAACAATATTAAGTCAAAAAGTTAGACATAGGAACAGAATATTTTTACAGCTGTTCTGCCTCTTGGAGCTAGCACTCTCAGAAAACAATTCCCTTCCTCCTCCCTTTGCTTCTGATCACATCTTGTCTCAGGCAAAGGTCTTGTTTTGCGTCCTACTCGTGTGGATACCATTAGAGGGCTTCTCTCAGCTAGATAATCTTAAGTTAACGATAAATTAAGGGCTGTTCGTGGGCTGCCATATTCAAAAATCGAACATTTCTACACGAGTACACCAAAAGGTCAGATTTTATCCCGAAATTAATCTTGTTGCATGATCCTGGTGATTTTGGTTTTGTTGATTTTTAATCCGTTGCTTATTTTCGTGTATGACATGATAAACTGAGAGAACGAAACCTTACACTCTTGGCGTTAGCGGCCTCCCTCTGCGCTCTTCACTCTTTACAACTCACAATTCACAATTCACAAACACTTCTCTCTCAGTCTATATCTATACGATTTAGGCTATGTATTTAAAGTAGTCTTTAGATTGAAAACAATAACTCACTCTTCAATTTTGTCCTATATGTCATGTTACTATTGGTTCCGGTTTGTCTTGGCTTTTTTTTTTCTTAGCTTTTTAGCTTTTCTTTTGTCTTCTATAATTTTTTTTTACCACTTTAGTCATCTCTTTTTTTTCCTTAACCATATTTTCCAAACTCCCTAAATGAAATTTCACCTAATTATTTTTTAGCTAAGTTCACCAATTTATTTTTATTTTTAATTTATATTCAGTATTGTTGTTGGAGGATATCCAAGCAAATATTCATTTTTGCTCTAATGATTTTATGATTCCGAGTAAATTTAACTTCTAACCTGTCTTTATTTTTAATTTTTAACCTATATCCAGTACAGTATTATTTTTAGAGAAGAAATCAAAGCATGACATAATTATATTAACTTTTCAGAAAAAAAGATATAGAAAATAATAGTTCATAATCAAATTGATAAAATAAATTGAAATAATAAAAAATAAAACTATTATCTAAGAAAAAAAAATCATACCAAAAGAACAAATCATTACCAAAATCTAGGATATAAATCACAACAAAGAAAATCCCTTCCAAACTAAACAAAATCAACTATAAATATCACATTATGAAAAAAAAAACAAAATTAAATTCAAAATAAAAATAAAAATTATTTATCTATGAATTAAATTTTAAATTGAAAAAAGAAAAACATAAAATAACACAAAAATTTATCTAGATTTCTTTTTTAAATTAAAAAATGTTATAGCCTTTTCTAAAATATAGTTTTTTTTAATTATCTTTTCCAACATATCCATACTTACTATTCTTGCAATTTTCTTAACCATAACATGGAATGTTTGCCAACTATAATTACCGAGTAGTGAGTTATTGGCTTGCAACATGATATTTTTTAAAAATATTTTTATTAATATTTATTAATCATGGTAATAACTTTTAAAAATACAAAAACTATCTTCAAAGAAATTGTTTAATTGACATAGAGCCTATACTTAATAAATTAATCATATTTGCAAATACACGTGAATTACACATTTTTCAAAAAATTCATATAATTTACACTTACAAATGCGTTTTATTATGTAATTTGCAAAAGATTAAATTTTATATATTTAATTTTAATGATTATAAAAATATAAATATTTTATATTATATATTAAAAATAATATTAAAAAATGTTTAAATAAATAATTATTGAGTTTATTTATGATGCACTGACAGTGTATAGTTTTTATACACTGTCAATGCATCAGATGTTGACACCTCATCAATAGGCTCTTATGGGCAAATAAAAAAAATTTATTTATATTTGCATATAAGGGCCTAATGATGAGATGTCAACCTCTGATGCATTGACAGTGTATAGAAACTATACACTGTCAGTGCATCATATATAAATCCATAATTATTTAATATCATTTAAATTATGAAAACAAAAAATATATAAAAACACTAATGTTTCTGTGTATATTATATACATATAAAAATATATATATATATCTTTCGATTATTACATTATCACTATTTTTGCATCCCTGCAGTGAAATGCGAGTTCAATACTTGTGTATATTTAAAGTAGTCTGCCTCAATTCATATTCATGTTGACACCTGTCAATATTGCATTTTTTTTGGGCTAAGAACTACAACACATCAGGATGTAGAGGTGGTTATTGGGCCGGGTTGGTCCGATCCGGTTCGCAACCGGATCGGATTAATTCGGCCTATAAACCGAACCGGTACAGTACCGGTTCGGAACCGGCCCGGCCCGATATCTTATCGGGCTGAGCCGGTTCAACTAATTCTAACGGGCCCGGTTCGTTAAGGGCCCGGAACATCCGGGCCTGGTTACGAACCAGACCGGTTCAGGTTGAACCGGTCCGGTTCAACAAAAATTAAAAAAAAAAAAAAAACAGCCTGCCACTGCATGCGCAGTGGCAGGCAAAACAAGGCAGTAGCCTGCAAAGGCTACTGCCTCTATGTTGGTGGGCAACGGCATCAACAATTCTAAAGGGAGGGAGCGTTTCCCTCCCTTTTTTTTTTAATTTATTTTTTAAAATTTTTAAAATTATTTTAAATTTTCATTTTTCTTCTATAAATATCAATTTATTTTCTTTCATTTTTTAAAAATTTTCTTTCATATTTTCTCTCAAATATAAATACTCATCCACTCTTATTCTTTTAATACTCACTTATACTCTTTCAATAATCACTCAAACTCTTTCAAATTCATTTAAATTCTCTTATTCCAAATTTATAATATTATCATTTTATTCTTTAAATTTTATTTTTTTTATCATAATAATTTTATTATAATATCATATTCATAATATAACTTTATTTTATTATAACAATAGTTTTATTATAATTTTATAGTAATTTATTTTTACATTATTGTTATATTAATTAAATAAATTATAATAACTTTATAATAAATTGTTGTTAAATTAAACTATTAACATTATTTATTATAAAAATAAATTTGTTAGATTAAATTATAAAAATATATTAATATATATTTATTTTTATTAAAATAAATTAATATAAATTTTAAAAAATACAAATTTTAAATGTAAAAAAAAATGGACCGAACCGGTTTAGACCGGTTCGGTCCGGTTTCTGGGCGAACCGGTCCAACGAACCGGGCCGGTTCGCCTCTTAAATAACATAGAACCGGTCCGAACCGGACCGGTTCCCTACCGGTTCAGACCGGTTCTTGTATGGTTAGGGCCGGAACCGGCCCGGTCCGGCCCGTAACCACCTCTATCAGGATGCTGCAGCATTTTCCTTCCCTTATATGGCTTTAAAGACTAAAATATAATTTAATTTCCTTTGAGAAAAGGAAAAACAAAATGAGACCTAAAAATCTCTGACAAATTTAAAAGCCAAAACTGAAAAAAAAAAAAAAACTATATCTATTTTGACTTAAAAATCAAACAAAAATTTAATATTTAAATTAGTATTGCTACTGAAATTTCAATCAGACAAATACATCTTTTTAACAAGAAAAAAATAATGAAAGAACTAAACTAAAAATAAAAACGAAAAAAGATTTGAATATTTAAAAAAGTTCAATCTTTTATTTAATTTGAACTTTTCTATATATCTCAAAAATAACTATATTTTAAAACAAGAAAATTAAAATAAAAAGGCTTAATACTCAAATATGTCCTCTACGTTTGTCACAAAATAGAATTAAATTTTCAACGTTCAATTGCATGAAAATTAGTCCTAAACGTTTCAAAATAATACAATTAATTATATTTTCGTTAAATTCTTTGATTTTCGTTATTATTGCACACTAATAAAACTTAACGGCGTTAGAGGGAATTAATAGAAATGTCCTTAATTATATTATTTTGAAACGTTTACGACTAATTTTTCATGCAATTGAACGTTGATGACTTAATTCTATTTTGTGACAAATGTGGAGGACATATTTGAGTATTAAGCCAAATAAAAAACAGCAAAAAAATCAATAACTTGGAACCATTTTTAAAAATCAGACTTTTTTGTTTTTCTCGAATTAAAAATAAAAAATAATTTATCTAAATATTAAAAATAAAAAAGGATAGATTTTTTTTTAAATCAACAATAAAGAACATAGATCTCCGTTGTTTACAATAAATCTGTATTTTTGAATTTTTTAAAATTTAGAAACAACTGTATATTAAAAGAGAAAATAAAAAAATACCTACAAAACATTCAAAATTTTCAACATCCACAAACCTAAGCACATAAAAGAAAAACAAAAAAAGAATTAGAAAACTCTACCAACAAATCAAATATGAAATTTGTTCATTTTTATAAAGTAGAAAAGAGAGAAGATATAATGAAGAGAGAAAGAAAAGAGGTCAAAAAGAAAAGAGGAACGGCCTGTTAAAAGACAAAAAACAAAGTAAAATTTTGGATTATTTTTTGTTTTATTTAAATTATTTCATAAAACTACGTAGTTTTGAGGGTGATGAGAAAAGAAGGTAGAGCATATGTCCTAAGCCCATCAGGATTTGTCTTAGGTTAAGCCCAAAATTTATTTATTTATTTAATTTTAAAATGTGAATAATTCTAATTGATCATAAGAATATTAAATAAAGAGAAAAATATTCACTTGGATGTTATCTTTTTAGAGTTTGTATTAGTTAAAAAAATTATTTATATTATTTTTGCTTTTTTTATTTTTTATTTCTATTGTTTTTTACTGTAAGTAAGATTTTATTTCTATTATTTTGGCCAAAAAATGATTTTGATTTTTATTACAAATAATTTCTCTTTTATTTAGGATTTTCATTTAATAAAGTTAATAATTCCTTTTTGAAGTACTTATATTTTTTATTCATAGATATATATCATTGTGATCCCTTAAATTTTTTTGCCATCCTTTTTTTCTCATTTTTTGTTTTTGTTTATTATACATATTTAATATAAATTCTTAATATTTAAGTTATAATATTTTATAAATGATACAAATATAAAATGTATTTGAATATTTTTAACTTAATGTCCTTGTACTACAAATTATAAAATATTAAAATGATCTCATACATAGTGCAAGTTAAGCTAAATCAAAACCATTTCATTAAAATTTATAATTGTTGTACTTTTTTTAAGCCTTCTCAACGAAAAAGAGTTCATAATTTACAATAATTGAAAAACCATACATTTAACCAAATATTTAATAAAAGCTACAATACTCATATTATAAAAAAAATAACAACAAAGACGTAATCGTAATATATTAGATTTTTATTTTATTAGTTTATAAAGTTTGATGTTAAATGACAATTTTTATTATTTTTTGTTAAAATAATCATAAATATGCCACAACTATTGATGAAAAAATAATTTACCTAATAGCAAGGGTCTAATCTAGTGTGTGCGTGTGTCTATATATATATATATATATATATGTATTCTTTTTGATCTAGTTCACAAACTTGTAATTTTGGATGATTCTAACTCCAATGAGTATGGAAATCCAAAGTTACATAACTAAGTTCCCAAGTCTAATGATAAAACAGTTGAATTGGAGGTATTTAAGAGAACATATTGAAAGTTAATAAGAGGTTGAGACAAATTTCAAGATCTTACAGTCGAATCTTATATTAAGATTAAGGAAAAAAACCAAAAATAAAAAATAAAAACTTGGAGATGGAAGGGGTACGTAGGAAAACCATGGCTAATTGTAGAGTAAACCACTTGAAAGGAAGTCATGTTATAAGCAGTACCGATGACTGAATTTGCTACTGTCGTCTGAGCAATTTACGTAAGGAAACCAAAATCTCGGTTTCACTCCATGAAAAGTTATTTTTATATGCACTTATAATTGTTGGTAAAAATTACAAAATCATTGGTAAAAACATTATTGAATTCCGTTTATGTTGAACGCAGTCAATCCCGAATCCAGATAAAAAAAGAAGGTGGTAAGTTTGGATAACTAGTCACTTAAAGCTCTTCAAATTTTTATGAGAAGAACCATTATATGAAATCTGTTGGGATGTCTCCTATTCAGCGACGTGCTGCATTGGAGTCCAGATGTAATGAAAAATATGCAAGAGTTGCTAGGTGGTCGCTTGGAAGTGACACATCACATCGATGCTTGGATGTGGTGCCCAATAGACAAAGGTTCTCACATCATAATGGACAGGGGTCGGTAAAAAAGTTAGTCCATAATTGTAAGCCTAGGTTAAGATCTTGAAATATAGGCATGCTTAATGGTAAGTTAATGGAGATTTGTGAGGTTATGTGTAGGAGGAGGGTTAATATCTTGTGTCTCCAAGAGACCAAACGGGTTGGGGAGAAGGTTAGGGATATAGCACATTGGTAGTATAAACTTTGGTATACAAGGAAGGATAGAGACCGAAATGGTAAAGATATTATCGTAGACAAAGAGTATCAAAAGGATATTGTACAAGTTAGGAGACAACGATATAGAATTATTTTGGTTAAGTTAGTTTTAAAAAGGGACGTTTTGAATAGTACTAGCGTATACGCACCATAGATTGGACTTAATAATGCTAGTAAACGATAGTTTCGGGAGGATTAAGATAAGATAGTACAAGAAGTACCTATAGGAGAAACCTTTGTATTGGTGGTGATTTTAATGGCTATGTAGGTGCTAGTATAGAGGGTTTTAAGAGTGTACATGTGGGTTTTAGTTACGCTGTAAGAAATGAGAGTGAAGATGCTATCGTAAATTTTGCTTTATCTTACAACCTAACCCTATACTGTTTACGAAGAGAGAAACTTATCTTGTAACCTTTAAGAGTGGACTGAGCATAAGTTAGATAGACTTCTTTTAGCTAGAAGGAGGGATGGACGCAATTGTCTAGACTACAAACTTATCCCATGTGAGATCCACATTTCTTATTACTATAAATCCATTATCCATTAAGTAAGGAGTATTAGATATCTCATACATATTCAAATTATATTTATTTTATAGGTATGAATGTGAATCAAATAGTGGGCCCCACTAGATTTCTAGTGTTTGGATGAAGGTGAAACTTGACGGAGTGGAAACTTGAAGCTAACTAATGTGATAGTAAGAATCTGCATCTCAAACTCAATTATTTATGCATGTTTCGAAAAGCATGTAATAATTTAGGAAATGATGATTAAATCCATAAGCCGTTAGAATTTTCATGAATAACGATCAAATCGAGTTGACTTTTGATCAACTAATAGTTGTAAGTAAATCCTCATGTGATAAAGTTTTAGGCCATGTGGACTGATAGAATAAATCAGGTGTAAAAGTAGAAATTTATGTGATTCAACGGTTAGGGCTATTTTGGTAATTTTGCCCAAATGATCAGTTGAACTTTAACAAAAGCTCAACCAATGATTAGAGCAAGTTAAATAGAGGTGTTTTATGATTAAATGAAATATTTTGAAGGTTGGTCGACTATTTTCCACGAAGTCAATCGCTAAGAGCAAAATTGGCAATTTTAAGTATAAAAGCATTTTAGTAATTTGCCGAGGATGATATTTTAAAAATAGAATTTCTTCATCCTTCCACCATCTTGGGTACCCATTACACCCATCTTCTCACTCCTCCATTGTTGAGAGCTTAAGAAGAGAGAGAAAGCCATTAAAATCTAGATAAAAACTTATCGAACCGAAAATTCTCTTCACTAACCATGTTTAATTTTCTATGCTCTATATCTTGGTACCCAAATCAAGCCTTAAAGTGGCCATTTACATAGTGAAGGGCACTCTTCAAGTTTTGGCCAAGGTGAGAAGTAAAGGAAAGCTTGTGATTTTCATTGTTTTATGATTCTTTGTCATGAGTTTCATGTATTTAAGCATGTAATTAAGCTCAATTGGGATTAAAACCATGAAATCTAGCACCCTAGGGTTTCGACCACTATTCACCATGCATGAATATGATGCCATTCAATGTAAATTTGATGTAGAGTTAGTGTAGGGTAAGAATTTAAGCTTGAATTGAAGAAAACATAAGTGTAGGAGAGAGAATGAATTTCAGCCAAGAGAAGGGGAGGTAGAATCTATGCTTAATTTAATGTGTTTTGGGTCCTAGAATACTGTACAAATTAATACAAGACTACTGGCAAAATCAGAATTGAAAACGAAGTTGTTGTGTCAATAGTTGCAGTGTTAGCACCAGTAGGAAGTAGACCAAAATTAGAGCTACAATAGGCAATGTGATAGGTCTTAAAATGTTAAATATTCTTTACAAGTACAGTAATGTGAAATGACTGTGTTTATGTGATCAACTGCAGTTCGAAAATCAGACGGTGGCACTGGTGCTAGCGAGCAACACTGTAGGAGTTTAAGTTGTAAAAGATATATGTATGAAGCGTAGGGATACTACGTTGCATTGATTTGATAAAATCTACCTTTTATGAGATTGAAATTGGGGTTAAAGCTTCCAAAATGCTGCATATGTATATGAAATTTGAAACCCAGTTTTCAAAGGAATTTTTAATAATTTTTACATATTTCATGATGCATTCATGTTTTCGTGATTCTATTGTGCACGAATAAAATATTTTGAACATTGGTTGTCGAACTGAGAATATTTGGTGAGTTTTTATATTTCAAGTATAGTGACTTTTTGAATTTGATGCTTTATGGATTGACTGAAGATATGAATTACTAAATTGATCTCCGTAAACAATTTAGAAATGACTTATGATTTGTTTTGAGACTGTTGGCCTATAACTACCTGTAAGTACATGCTTTTCCATTCTGTTTTGATGCTATTAGACCCTAACCCAATCTTCAGCTCTCACAATTGTTATCTGGCTAGTGTACACTGTGGCTCCTTGACTATGGCCAAATGTCTACTTATATTGCATGAGTTTATTGGGTGAAGCCTAGTCTCCGCTATACTATTTTTATTGGGGTGGTAAATCACTAGTTAATATAGATCCAGGCACTCTCAAATTTTATTAGTTTCTGATTTCATTATACATGATAAATATGCTTTATGATTTGTAATCCTTACGCTATTTGTCTGAAAGTGATTTGTATTGTTTACGGAGTGTTTTAGAACTTATTTCTGGATGTTTTTATGAATTGCATGCTGGAAGATATTAGAAAGATTTATAGAACTTTGTGATTAAACCAAATAATATTGAACCCTTTATAGCTGGAATTAGATGCCAAGACAAGTGAGGTGCTTTAAAGCATCCTTCTGTACTCAGCCAGGTTATCTAAGCCACTATAGTATCTTTTTCGATATTATGCCCAAACGACTGATGTTTTCTATGTGAAAAAGCATGAATATAGATACTGCATATAGTTATGTGTAATATCAGCTTTTGTATATATATTTCGTACTGGGTGTAAGCTCACCCCCTATTTTCCTTCCAGATTATCTGCAGTAGATTTTGGTTTGCTCAAGAGGACCTGATTTTGGTATCCCTCAAGCGGTTTTCCCATATCCATTAAGGTATACAAACTATCTTTTATATGTTTAGACTTTATATGTATAGTACTACTTGTATTATATAAATACTTGGGATGTAAATTAGAAACTAGTATATGTAGTATAATGAAATTTTGAGTTACATTTCGAGTTGTATAAAATTTAATGCTCTCGTATCTGGATCCTGGGTAAGTTGTGGTTGAATAAAAATGGTTAATTTCTTCTAAATATATGTAGGCACTGCTGACAGCCCAACTAAAAATAATTAAGTTATGTGAAAATAGTATGAATATTTGACATTTGGTATGTGACATCCCAGGTGAGAGTGTTACTATGTAACATAGAATGCTAGTCTTCGACATGAAATTTCATAAACAACATCAAAAGAACCAACGGGAAGGAACTATAAGGATTCGATGGTGGAAGCTAAAAGAAGATTGTCATACAATATGTAGAAATAGTTGGACTAGAAAGAAGATTGAACAATAGAAGAGAACCCAAATACAATATGGAACTAGATGACAAAACACATTCAAGAGGTAGGCAAAGAGATACTTAGAGTATCAAATAGAAGAGTTTTGACTGGAAAAGATGCAACATGGTGGATTAAATCAGTTAAGGAATCTATAAAGACTAACCGAGATTGTTCTAAGGCTTTGAAGACGAACAACACCGAAGAAGTCTTAACAAAATACAAGCTAGATATGAAAGAGGCGAAGGGGGCAGTGGCGGAAGCTAATATAAAGGTTATGAAAGAGGTTTGTAACAAGTTGGACACAAGGGAGGCAGAGAAAGAGATATATAGATTGGCAAGAGCAAAAGAGAGGAGGAGTCAAGACCTAAGAGTCATGAAATATATCAAGGATGAGCACCAAAGAACTCTAATTAAGGATAATGATATTAAAGAAAGGTGGTGTGATTATCTCAACAAACAATTTAACGACAGACAAAGTCGAATTTTGGACAATATCTCAATAACTTTTGAGGATTTGAACCAAGGCTTTATGCGTAGAATCAAAAAGATAGAGGTAAATGAGGCACTAAAGAGGATGAAGATTGGAAAAGTTGTTGGGCCTGATGACATTCTTATTGAAGTTTGGAAATGCCTTTGAGAGGTAGGAGTTAGGTGGTTAACAAATCTTTTTAATAAGATTTGGTGCACTAACAATATGTTTGAGGAATGGAGAAAGAGTGCGTTAATACCTCTATATAAGAACAATAGAGATTTTTAGAGTTGCTCTAATTATCAGGGCATAAAATTAAAGAGTCACATGATGAAATTATGGGAAAGAGTGATAGGACGAAGATAAGAAAGACTACATAGATATCAAAGAACCAATTTGATTTTATGCCTGATCGGTCAACTATAGCAGCAATACACTTGCTTAAACAACTTATAGAGCTTTCTTGATTACAAGGTAAAAATGTTCATATAAACTTTATACATTTGAAGAAAGCATATGATAAAGTGCTTAGGAAGGTGTTATAGTGGTCTTTAAAAAAAAAATGAGTCCCCGTGAAATATATTGAAATAATTAAAGACATGTATGGAGATGGGAAGACACATGTGAGAACGTGTGGGTGACAAACAAGTGAATTTTCTATCACCATAGGACTACATAAAAGGTTTGCGTTAAGCCCATTTCTATTCATTATAGTAACGAATGAGCTAACAAAATCCATCCAGGATAATTTACCTTGGTGCATGATATTTGCAGATGATATTATCTTGCGTACTAAGACTAGGGTAGAGGTTAATGCAAAGTTAGAACTGTGGAGACAGATGTTGGAATCAAGAGGATTTAGACTAATCAGAGTAAAAGACTTTATACATGGAATGTAAATTCAATTCAAACAAAAATGAAGATAAAAGAAACATAGTGATGTTAGATAGGGTGGCGATCCCTAAGCGGGATCATTTTAGATATTTGGGGTCATTTGTTCAAATGGATGGAGAGATCAACAGTGATGTGATCCTTAGGATACAAGCTGGTTGGAGCAATATAGGTGTGTTGTGTGACAAAGGAATTACTGTATAGTTGATAGGCAAGTTTTACAAGACAGTTTTTAGACCAGCGTTGCTTTATGGTAGTGAATGTTGGGTAACTAAAAGATTGCATACATAGAAGATAAGTGTAGCAGAAATGCGTATGTTGCGATAGATGTGTGGACTTATGAGAAAAGATAGAATGAGAAATGAGGACATTCACAAAAAGGTTGGAGTAGCACCTATTGAAGAGTAAAAGTCGTTTATGTTGGTTTAGACACATACGACATAGATCTGTAGACACTCCAGTTAGAACAATAGAGGCTATGAATGATCTAACAAGGGTTAAGGCTAGGGAAAGATCGAAGATGATTTGGAAAGAAGTAATCCTAAAAGATATGGCGAAAGTTAGTTGGAAGAATACATTACTTTAGATGGGAAGAGTAGAAGAGGAGAGTTCATGCTGACAACTTAGCGTGAGGTCATATATTGGTTCATATAGGCTATTCTAGTATTGGGATAAAGGCTTTGATAATGATGATGATTGGTAAAAACATTATCGATAATTCTTTGATCACTGATTAAGTGAATGTTGTTGAGAGTTTCTGATGGCTAGACCTTTAATTATAGATAAATTGTTTTTATTTTGAGGCATGACTTTTACCAGCACTTTTAAATACTTTTATAAGTAAAAAGTTTTTACCAACATTTTAAAGTGCTGGTAAAAGTTTTATTTTAAAGTTAAATTTTTTTATATTTATTGAGTTATATTGACACTTAAAATTGCAGTTACAATTATAATTTAAATTTAAATTGTATATTAATTAAAACTTTATAATAATGTCAAATTATTTGTTTTGATTTAAATTAGCTAGATCTAATGCAACTATATTATTGAAATTTGAAAGCATTAGCCAATTTGAAAGTAATGGTGTATAATTATCAATTGTATTATTAACTTTTTAAATGCTTGTTGCTATAATACTAACGCTAGTATAAATTAATAAATTAACAAGGATCACTACCAAAAATTAGGTTATTACTGAAGGAAATTTTCGTTGGTAATACTCAATATTTTGTTGGTAAATATCTTATCTATAGAAATACTGATGAATTTTTTGTTAGTAACATTGTCGGAATTCATTTTTTCCATCAATAATATTTTTTTCATGAAAAAAAATAAAAAGAATAATCTGTTCGTAAAAAGAACACAAAAACATATACAAAATGTCAAAAAAAATCATAACTACAGCTCATAATTTTACATTATCTCCTAGTGTAGACTTGTTGTCCATGACATTGGTATATGGTAGAGGAGGAGTTAGAGGAGCTTGTGATGCTGAACCCGAAATAATCTTCTAAAACATCTCCTAAATGAATGGCTAAATGTCATTCCTCAACTCAATTTCTTGATTCAGTTATGACCTAAACTTTAAATTGGTCGAATTGATTTTGAGGAATGACAGAAGGTGAAATACCACAAATAGATTGAGAATGAGAAGTACCTGCTACAGTAGCATACTAAGTAAAGCTTGGTATATCCCGAGCATGTTGCCAAGACTCAAACTTGTAAAGAGTGCGCATAGCTGCAAGCCTTTTGACAACATTGATCTATGCTTGAGGTTCAAAGTCTGGATAAGTAAAGGAGTCTTCACCATACTTCTAAGGTAATGTAGAAGTATATGCCTCTGATAAGAAATTTTAAACAATTATCATATTAATAGATTACATATTATAATAAAACATTTATATTTAACTTAATTATGCTTTTAATTGACTATATACATTGATGACTTTGGAATTGTTGTCCATGAAATCTTCAGTTCCATTTTTGTGTTTATAGGTGCAGTTAAACATCTCAAGACAAGAGACTGATCATTGCAGCTCATTTGAGTAACACATGAACGATAACAATTAATGAGATATTAAACTTATAAGTAATAATACTAAACATAGTGTCACGAATTGATTATTGACTCTTAGTACTAACTTTTCCTTATTATTATGATCGGTTGGGTTCACTCGATTTCAATGTCAATCCATATTACAATCCTAGAATCCAAAGCAGTTAGTTGATACAAACTAATTCAATCGTAATTTAATTTACATTTAACATTTATCAATTAAACCTCTACAATCACATTTAGTGCACTACAGTATAGTTTACATCCCTTGTATGAAATATTCACATATTAGTACTATACATATATTGTCTGAATATATAAAAGTAAAATAGTATACCTCTACGATCTTTGATAATCACATGAGGGATACCAATCAAAAGCAACCTCTCGGAACAGAAAAAATTCTATTGCAGATAATCTAGAGAGAAAGTAAGGGGTGTGCTTATGCCCAGTAAGAGATTTATATAAAAGAGGTAATACTATGCATAACTACATGCATGTATCTTAAGCATGCTCCTACATATGAAATCAGTATCTGTATAGTACCTAAGCACTCTATTAGAAAGGATACTATAATCGGTTAGGTAACCGGGCTGAGTACAGAAGGATACATTTGTCAGAGCCTTGCCTGTCTCACTAGGCCGTCGGCGAGCATCCCCTAGGCGATCCACGCCCCAGGTTTACTCTTACAACATTGTCACATCCCGAATCCACAGTACTACACAATATTTACTCATATCTACTATTTTCACCGGTTGGGCTGTCTGTGATGCTTAACCATCCGTTAATCACTTTAGTAATAATTATTACTCTTATTCATCGTACCAATATGTAAGTATGCATTGTTACAATATTTCCTTAAGATATATATATACATTCTCTTTTTCTGAAAGTAGTACTGTACAAATTCGCTGAATATATAAAAGAAAGTCATATACCTTTGATATCAAATATCTGCTGACTCTAGCAGTCGATAATCTCTGGAAGGTAATTCTCTTAATTCAAAATCAACAACCTGTGGAGTGGAAATAAGGGGTGAGCGACAATGTGCTCAGTAAGAAAGTTGTATGCTGCTTTATAAAATAAAAACTATATACCACAAGACGTTTATTTTCCCTAACAGCATACTTAGTAGGAAAACAGTGGATATAGTGAACAATCTTTAATATTTAAATCACTGGCTAAACAGTTTACAATATAGTATAGTAAACAGTAAACAAGATTTAGTAAATCCTTTCAGTAAATAGAAATCAGTAAGTTGAGACTAGGCATCACCCTACAATTAAATCATGCTATCATCATTCCCGACAGAACACAATAATCGTCCCCACTAGGACACAGTAGATCTATGGCCATAATCTATAGGTGGTCCTCAAGTACACTTACCAGGTAACCTGGAGACCTTTGATGACTTGGCGGGTCAATCAGCCATGCGAATAGTAATGCATGAAACTCGGGGCCTAAAGTCTCAAAAATCAATTTATATCTCATAAAGAACCTTTAAGGAATATTTCACATATTTCATCATTTCTTTAAAATGATTGTTTTCCAAAAAGGTATTATATTTTCTATTTACAAAACACAGTAAAAACAGCCAGTAATTTCACCATTTTTCGTGTGAGAAAAACACAAGTTAAACCGGCTCGCCCCTTACCGGCTCACCCATTACGGCTCGCCCATCGCAGTGGATTGAGCTTGCATGTTTTCATTCACCCATGTGGCAAACTAACATCACCCACTGTGGCTCTCACATCGAGTTGAACTAGGGGGTCGCCCACAAAATATTTCTCTTTAAAAAAACAAGGGATCGCCCACTGTTGGCTGGCCCAGAATTATATAAAAGGGGTCGCCTATCTTTGGCTCACCCAAATTCAAAACAGTTTATCAAACTAATGCATGTCTCAAACCAAATCATTTTCTCAATATTTTTATAATATTTTTTTCCACAGGACATACATTTCACTTCACATACTACTCCCTTACCTGGTCTTACGAAACCGAGCTTCCCGGTTACGTCTGCCGAAATCGTACTTCTCAGCTATAAAATAATTTTACCAACTCATTAGCTTAATTTTCCTTTTTATATTAAGCTATGATTTATATCAAAATACAAATATAAATAAGTTCATAGCTATAATGGCTATTCTTCATGCCATTTTCTCTTCTTTCTTCCTCTATGGCCGAATGGCTTTTATTTAATTAAAGATCATTGTTTCTTTCTTCTATCATTTAAGAAATAAAATTTAATATTTTATTTCTTTTATTTTTGTACAATCGGCAGCACACATACCCCTTGTGTGAAAATGGTTTCTAGTCAAGGTTATGTTTCTATCATTTTTCCTATCTTTAGCCTTCATATTTTGACTTTCTTACCTTGGCTAATTAACACCATTTTCAGCTTTTCATTCCTTTATTTTTACACGCCACACTCAGCCACTTTCTTTCCCTCACAATTTCACTTCCCACATGCATTCTTTCTTCACGTCTTTCACGTCACCTTACTTCCATGTTGACTATTATTTTGAGCCTCTCCCATTCGATCAACCCTAGCATTTTATCTCTTTTTGTTTTCATTTAATTTTCAGCTTTCCTTGTCTTTCTTATATTATGTTTCACACCATTCTCCTCTTCCTCTCTAAGTTGCACTCCACTTAGCCACTATTGTTGACTATTTATTCCTTAAGTCATTTTCTCACAACTTAGTCTTCCTTCTTTCTTTCTTCTTCCTTTCCACGCCATTTTCCAGCCAACTTTTATTGACTTTTACCTCATCTTCTCTTCATTTGGCAAGCAGCTATTACTCTTTTCACATTTCCATTCGATTCTTCCTTTTACTTTTTCTTTTCTTTGTTTCGGTTCCAGCCTTACATCTTCAAATTTTTTTCATGCTTTATTTTATGTTTTCATATCATTAACACTAGCTTTACATCTTAATTTATCAAGATCAAATCCCATATATTTTTATATTTTCCTTATGTTTAATTTTGCTTCTTATCCTTCACGCTACACACACCTAAGAGCAGAATTTTCTGCTTCCTTTATTCTCACACTTAACGCCACCAACAACATAGAATTCAGCCATACAAAATTGCTACATGTTTTTATGCCAAGGAATATACTTACATATCACCTAATTAACATGTCATCACTATAAACCAAGGATTAAATACATGGGACATTGGCTGAAAACTTCCTTACCGTTGTTTGATCAAACAACCACAGCTCAAAGCTTTGTTGTTACTTCCCACGTCCGTCCTCCTTTCCCTTAGTTCTTTGGTGTTTTATGAATGAAGGAAAAGTGTATGAAGGAAGACTAGATGCTTAGGTAGGATGAGAGGGAATCTTGTCAAGTAAACGAGGAAGAAATGAAACTAAGACAAAGCAAAAGTGATCGGCAAAGTTGATCTTGAGGAAGAATATGTTACAATTTGTTTTACTTAGTCAAATATATATCCGGCTATCAAGTCTTATAGCTTCCAATCTCTTTGCTCATCACTTTCCTTGTCCTTTAGCTCATTAATTGTTGAAGAAAAATGGTAGCAAAAGGTATGGCATGGTAACAATATTCTTCATTCATTTAGTTGTAGATAAAAGCTCTAGCCAAAAGAATAATGATGCCGAGATTCTTTTCTTTCTTCTTGTTTTCTTGGCTTATTTTCTTACTTATCTTATTCTTCAACCAATATAAAAATTCCCATGTTGATTTTGATTTCTTTGCCATTAAACATCTTTCACATTGGATTAAAATCGGTTCAGCCATTTGATGTCCAAATTGATCAGTACAAAGGAGAAACAAAGTGGCGTGAAGTTCACTTTGTAGCCTCTTTTCTTGACTTCTCTTCATACTTCCTTTTCAAAGCTTGCACCAATGAGCTTCTAGGTCATCATGTTATGCTTAATTTAGTGTTTATTATATATTATTTAATCCATGACTTGAATTTCTTTTCCTAGCAATTCTTTCCAGCCGAATACACTAAGTGCAGTAAAATTGTTGGCGTGTTGTCCATCCTCTTTGGCTTTTTCTTCATTTCTTTTGTTTGCTATTAAGCCAATAATTCCAACAATTTAATTTCCATTCTTATAATTTTAGATTTTCATTCTACTTCACATACCCATAAAAATTTTAAATTCCGAAATTTCCTAAATGTGAAGTGAAATCTCATCTTCACTATTTAGTTAATTCCACAAATTAATTTATTCTGGTTATCAATTGTGTATAATATGATATACAATACATATAAAATACCAGGTCTCACATTTCTCCCCTCCTTAAGAAATTTGGTCCTTCAAATTTAACCCGGACCTGTCACTGAAAGAGCTCTGGATACTTCTTACGCATAAGGCTCTCCAACTCCCAAGTAGCCTCCTCCTCGTTATGATACTGCCAGAGCACTTTAACCAAGGAATCGTCTTAGATCGCAATACTTTATCCTTCCTATCTAAGATCCGTACCGGTTTCTCAACTAACTTATGTCCTCTCTGATCTCTAATGGCTCATGTCAAATTATGTGAGAAGGATCTGGATGGTATTTTCTCAACATCGAGACATGGAATACGTTATGCACTCCTGATAACTCTGGTGGTAGTGCTAATCGATATGCCACATCTCCCACGCGATCTAAGATCTCATAAGGCCCAATGTATCGGGGACTCAACTTTCCTCTCTTCCCGAATCTCATTATACCTTTGGACGGTGAGAGCTTTAAGAATACATAATCACCCGCTACAAACTCTAGTGGTCGGCGTCTAGTATCTGCATAACTCTTCTGCCGACTCTGAGCCGTTTTGAGCCTTTCACAAATCATCTGTACATCACGGGAAGCCTGCTCCACCAAATCGGGGGCTAATAGTTTACGGTCTCCCACTTCTTCCCTTGCTATCGGGGATCTGCATCGTCTACCATATAGGGCCTCATAAGGTGCCATACTAATACTCGTATGAAAGCTATTATTATAAGCAAACTCTACCAGGGGCAAGTGATCGTCCCATGAGCCTCTAAAGTCCAGTGCACACGCTCGCAACATATCCTCAAGTGTCTGTATCGTACGCGTAGACTGTCCATCAGTCTGTGGATGAAAAGCGATGCTAAAATTCAACTGGGATCCCATAGCCTCCTAAAATCTCTCCCAGAAATGCGAGGTGAAGCGGGAATCCCTATCAGAAGTGATACTCACTGGAACACCATGTAATCTCACTATCTCCTTGATATACAAATCGGCTAAGGCACTAACTAAATCAGTAGATCTCATGGCCAAGAAATGAGCAGACTTAGTCAATCTATCTACGATCACCCAAGTAGCATCATACCGCTTCCGAGTCCGTGGTAATCCCATAACAAAATCCATAGTCACATGCTCCCATTTCCACGTAGGAATCAATAACGATCGAAGCATACCTGCAGGCTTCTAATGCTCGATCTTAATCTGCTGGCATGTTAGACATCTAGCAACAAAATCAGTGATGTCTTTTTGCATCTTAGGCCACCAATATACTCTCTGGAGATTCTGGTACATCTTAGTACAACCCGGATGTAATGTATATCTAGAGGTATGGGCCTCTGATAAAATCAAATCTCGAATCTGCTGATCACTGGGAACACATATTCTACCTCGGAACCTCAGTAACCCATCGGTGCCAATCTCAAAATCTGACACAACTCCCATCTAAATTTGACTGGCAACCCCGATGCAATAATCATCACTCCTCTGAGCTTCTCTAATCCACTCCGTCAAATTCGGCTCTATACGAAAACTAGCCATAAATTCATATTGGTCAAAGGAAATAACTGTCAGGCTGAGGCTAGAGAACTGCTCTATCAAATCATGCTCCCTGGTCATCATGTAATATACCATGCCAACATGTTTACGGCTGAGTGCATTTGATACTACATTAGCTTTACCCGGATGATACAAAATCTCACAATCATAGTCCTTTAACAGTTCCATCCATCGTCACTGCCTCAAGTTCAACTCTCGTTGTGAGAATATATACTTCAGACTCTTATGGTCTGTATATACCTTAAACTTCTCCCTGTACAAGTAATGCCGCCAAATCTTCAGTGCAAACACTACTGCGGCTAGCTCCAAATCATGTGTCGGATAATTCCTCTCATGATCCTTCAATTGCCAAGAACCATAGGCTATAACCCGACCATGCTGCATAAGCACACACCCTAAACCTTGAGCGGATGCATCGATATACACCATAAATCCACCTGATCCGATGGGAAGGGCTAATACGGGGGCAGTAGTCAATCTCCTCTTAAGCTCAAGAAAACTGCGCTCACACGCATCATTCAATTCAAACTTCACATCTTTATGTGTGAGCTGCGTCAAAGGAGCAGCAAGTCTGGAAAATCCCTCCACAAATCTGCGATAATATCCGGTAAGACCCAAAAAGCTCTGTACTCTGTAACGGTGCTAGGCCTTTTCCACTGTATCAACTGACACCTCGTCCTTCGACACTATGTGTCCCAAAAAGATTATATGGTCAGCCAGAAATTACACTTACTGAATTTGGCATACAATCTTCGGTCTCTGAGGGTCTGTAATACCATATACAAATGTTGCTCATGCTCCTTTAAAGTTTTAGAACAAATCAGAATGTCATCTATAAATACTATGACAAACTTATCCAAAAATGGATGAAACGCCTCATTCATCAAACTCATAAAAGCTGCAGGGGCATTTATCAACCCAAAAGGCATCACCAAGAACTCATAATCACCATAGCGAGTCCAAAATGCTGTCTTATGCACATCTGATTCCTTAATCTTCAACTGGTGGTAGCCTGATCGGAGATCTATCTTGAAAAATACCTGTGCACCCCTGAGCTGGTCAAATAAATCGTCAATCCTGGGTAAGGGATACTTATTCTTAATGGTAGCCTGATTCAACATACTATAATCTATACACAATCGAAGACTACCATCCTTCTTTCGAACAAATAATACTGGAGCTCCCCACGGTGACACACTGGGACATATAAATCCCTTATCTAATAACTTTTGGAGCTGTTTCTTAAGCTCTTCTAACTCAGTCAATGCCATCTGATATGGGGGTCTAGAAATCGGCTCTGTACCGGGTACCAACTCGATCATAAACTCCATTTCTCGATCTGGTGGTAACCCTAATAAATCCTCTGGAAATACATCTGGAAAATTCTTGACCACAGAAATCTCTTGAATCTCTGGATGTTTCCTCTCTACATCCTCCACACTAGCAATATATCCTTCACAAACATTCATACACAACCACAATTTCAGTACACATGTCATTTCACAAACATATATTCACAAACTTTTTTTTATTAATTTACAATAACTTTACAATGTACTTTTCGGGATGAGAGAAGGTAATAAACTTAGTATTACAATCCAAACTAACATGGTTCGTAGCTAACCAATCCATACCCAAAATGATGTCAAAATCATATATATTCAACAAACTTAGGTTACTTGTCATAACCTTCTCTCCTATAGTCAATTTACAGTTCCTATATACAATATCTATCCTCTGGAAATCTTTAAAAGGAGTATTCACTTGCAAGGTATACCCGAACAACTCCGGCTCTACTGGGGTCTTATTAGCACATGTAGGCGATAAGAACGAATGGGTAGAACTCGGATCAAATAAGGCAATTACGGGAATATTAAAGAGAGAAACTTTACCTTTAATCACATTGATAGAGGTGTTGGCAGTCTCCTGATCCATCGCGTACACCCGACCCTGAGTCACAACCTTCTTACCCTTCTCTGCGATTGTTGCCCGCCTAGGCTGTGAGGGTGTCACTTTCTCTGGCTCACTCGAAGCTACCGGTGTCGCTATTTGAGGTAATGCAGGAGGAATAGTAGAAGCAGCTGACTCCCTAAGCATCGGACAATTCCTGATAAAGTGCCCCGTCTGTCCACATCTAAAACATACGTTAGACATCAAAGGGCAAGGGCGTGACCCATGTGACCTTCCATAATGTCTACATAAAGTCGCAACACTTCTCTGAGTAGCGGTGGGGCCACTAGCAGAGGTAGAAACTGCTGATCTAGTGAATCGTCCATCTGAAATTTGTATGCCCGAAGATCTAGTCCTCTTAGGCTGCTCGCTATTATATCTATTCTCCAAAAATCTCTTACCCTTATCTTTACCTTTACTCTTGTTCTTACCACTAGCCTCTATATGGTACTGCTCAAAATCCCTCTCACATAACTGAGCCCGTCATACTACCTCATCATGTGTCACAATATCAAATGGGGCTAGCTTCGATCTGATGGAGGGTCTCAAACTAGCTTTAAATCTCTTGATCTTATGTCTCTCATTAACACTGGTCTGTGAATCAAATCGGCTCAAGGTGGTAAACTTAGCCTCATACTCGTCCACTGCCATACTTCCCTGAGTTAAATCCATAAACTCTTGCTGTAGTTTCTGCTGGGCAGTGTCAGGGATATACCTTTGTCTAAAGGCATCTACAAAAATCTCCTAAGTAATATCCTGATGCTAGGAGAACAATACTATCTGAGTAGCCTTCCACCAGTGCTCCGCATCACCTATCAACTGGAACACTGCTAGACCTACCTTCTCGATCTCCGTACACCTCATAATCCTTAGTAACTTCTCTATAGCAATAACCTATTGCTCTGCCGCCAACGGATCCCTAGCAGCTTAAAACTTAGGTGGATCCAACTTCCTAAATGATCATACCAAAGTGACATCACAATACGACTCCACATCTCTAGGTGGCTGAATCAATGGCTGTGGTGGAGCTGCCTGTGGCTAAGGTGCCAGTGGTGGAATAGGTTGAGGCTCGGGTATATCTGGTGTCGGCTGTGGCGGAATTGGTGCAACTGCAGGAGCTGTGGGAGCTGCTGCTCTCTCCCTTTCCGCCTTATCCGCTGCTCTATCCACCTGATACATAGCCATGAAATCAGCTACTAACCTCTCCACCCGGCTCACACGAGCATCAACGCTCTCTGGCTGTAGAGGATGCGCAGGTCTTAGGGCGGGTTCCGATGTCTGCGGCTCCAGAATCTGTGCCGCCTTACCTCGACCTCTATCTCTAACTGAGCGTGTCACCCTCCTTCCACTCATATCTGTACCACAGGGATCATTTATCGCTTATCATTAGTATATCAATTATATATTTAGATTATACAGTACTACAGGGAATGTTTACTATTCATTTTTGGTTTTAAGCATCAATAGACATCCGACCAACCCTGCTATGATACCATTAAATCTGTAACATCGCGAATCCACAGTACTACACAATATTTACTCGTATCTACCTATTTTCACCGGTTGGGCTGTCTGTGATGCTTAACCATCCGTTAATCACTTTAGTAATAATTATTACTCTTATTCATCGTACCAATATGGAAGTATACATTGTTACATTATTTCCTTAAGATATATATATATATATACATTCCCTTTTTCTAAAAGTAGTACTGTACAAATTCGCTGAATATATAAAAGAAAATCATAAACCTTCGATATCGAATATCTGCTGACTCTAGCAGTCGATAATCTCTGAAAGGTAATTCTCTTAATTCAAAATCAACAACCTGTGGAGTGGAAATAAGGGGTGAGCGACAACATGCTCAGTAAGGAAGTTGTAAGCTGCTTTATAAAATAAAAACTATATAGCACAAGACGTTTATTTTCCCTAACAGCGTACCCAGTAGAAAAATAGTGGATATAGTGAACAATCTTTAATATTTAAATCACTGGCTAAACAGTTTACAATATAGTATAGTAAACAGGATTTAGTAAATCCTTTCAGTAAACAGAAATCAATAAGTTGAGACTAGGCATCGCCTTACAATTAAATCATGCTATCATCGTTCCCGACGGAACACAGTAATCGTCCCTACTGGGACACAGTAATCTATGGCCATAATCTATAGGTTGTCCTCGAGTACACTTGCCAGGTGACCTCGGGACCTCTGATGACTTGGCGGGTCAATCAGCCATGTGAATAGTAATGCATGAAACTCGAGGCCTAAAGTCTCAAAAATCAATTTATATCTCATAAAAAACCTTTAAGGAATATTTCACATATTTCATCATTTCTTTAAAATGATTGTTTGCCAAAAAGGTATTATATTTTCTGTTTACAAAACACAGTAAAAATAGCCAGTAATTTCACCATTTTTCGTGTGAGAAAAACACAAGTTAAACCGGCTCGCCCCTTACCAGCTCGCCCATTATGGCTCGACCATCGCAGTGGATTGAGCTCGCATGTTTTCATTCACCTATGTGGCGAACTAACATCACCCACTGTGGCTCTCACACCGAGTTGAACTGGGGGCTCGCCTACAAAATATTTCTCTTTAAAAAAACAAGGGATCGCCCACTGTTGGCTCGCCTAGAATTATATAAAAGGGGTCGCCTATCTTTGGCTCACCCAAATTCAAAACAGTTTATCAAACTAATGCATGTCTAAAACCTAATCATTTTCTTAATATTTTTATAATATTTTTCTCTAGAGGACATGCATTTCACTTCACATACTACTCCTTTACCTGGTCTTACGAAACTGAGCTTCCTGGTTGCGTCTGCCAAAATCGTACTTCTTGACTGCAAAATAATTTTATCAACTCATTAGCTTAATTTTCCTTTTTATTTTAAGCTATGATTTATATCAAAATACAAATATAAATAAGTCTCATAGCTAAAATGGCTATTCTTCATGCCATTTTCTCTTCTTTCTTCCTCTATGGCCGAATGGCCTTTATTTAATTAAAGATCATTGTTTCTTTCTTCTATCATTTAAGAAATAAAATTTAATATTTTATTTCTTTTATATTTTGTACAATCGGCAGCACACATTCCCCTTATGTGAAAATGGTTTTTAGTCAAGGTTATGTTTCTATCACTTTTCCTATCTTTAGCCTTCATATTTAACTTTCTTACCTTAGCTAATTAACACCATTTTCAGCTTTTCATTCCTTTATTTTTACACGCCACACTCAGCCACTTTCTTTCCCTCACAATTTCACTTCCCACATGCATTTTTTCTTCACATCTTTCACATCACCTTACTTCCATGTTGACTATTATTTTGAGCCTCTCCCATTCGGTCAGCCCTAGCATTTTATCTCTTTTTGTTTTCATTTAATTTTCAGCTTTCCTTATCTTTCTTATTTTACGTTTCACACCATTCTCCTCTTCCTCTCTAAGTTGGACTCCACTTAGCCACTATTGTTGACTATTTATTCCTTAAGTCATTTTCTCACAACTTAGTCTTCCTTCTTTCTTTCTTCTTCCTTTCCACGCCATTTTCCAGCCAGCTTTTATTGACTTTTACCTCATCTTCTCTTCATTCGGCCAGCAGCCATTACTCCTTTCACAGTTCCATTCGATTCTTCCTTTTACTTTTTCTTTTCTTTGTTTCGGTTCCAGCCTTACATCTTCAAATTTTTTCATGCTTTATTTTATGTTTTCATATCATTAACACTATGTTCACATCTTAATTTATCAAGATCAAATCCCATATATTTCTATATTTTCCTTATGTTTAATTTTTCTTCTTATCCTTCACGCTACACACACCTAAGAGCAGATTTTTTGCTTCCTTTATTCACACACTTAACGCCACCAACAACATAGAAATCGGCCATACAAAATTGCTACATGTTTTTATGCCAAGCAATATACTTACATATCGCCTAATTAACATGTCATCACTATAAACCAAGTATTAAATACATGACACATTGGCTGAAAACTTCCTTACCTTTGTTTGATCAAACAACCACAGCTCAAAGCTTTGTTGTTACTTCCTACGTCAGTCCTCATTTCCCTTAGTTCTTTGGTGTTTTATGAATGAAGGAAAAGTGTATGAAGGAATACTAGATGCTTAGGTAGCACGAGAGGGAATCTTGTCAACTAAACGAGGAAGAAATGAAACTAAGACAAAGCAAAAGTGATCGGCAAAGTCGATCTTGAAGAAGAATATGTTACAATTTGTTTTACTTAGTCAAATATATATCCGGCTATCAAGTCTCATACCTTCCAATATCTTTGCTCATCACTTTCCTTGTCCTTTAGCTCATTAATTGTTGAAGAAAAATGGTAGCAAAAGGTATGGCATGGTAATAATATTCTTCATTCATTTATTTATAGATAAAAGCTGCAGCCAAAAGAATAATGATGCTGAGATTCTTTTCTTTCTTCTTGTTTTCTTGGCTTATTTTCTTACTTATCTTATTCTTCAACCAATACAAAAATTCCCATGTTGATTTTGATTTCTTTGCCATTAAACATCTTTCACATTGTATTAAAATCGGTTCAGCCATTTGATGTCCAAACTGATCGATACAAAGGAGAAACAAAGTGGCGTGAAGTCCACTTTGTAGCCTCTTTTCTTGACTTCTCTTCATAGTTCCTTTTCAAAGCTTGCACCAATGAGCTTCTAGGTCATCATGTTATGCTTAATTTAGTGTTTATTATATATTTTATCCATGACTTGAATTGCTTTTCCTAGCAATTCTTTCCAGCCGAATACACTAAGTGCAGCAAAATTGTTGGCGTGTTGTCCATCCTCTTTGGCGTTTTCTTCACTTCCTTTGTTTGCTATTAAGCCAATAATTCCAAAAATTTAATTTCCATTCTTATAATTTTAGATTTTCATTCTACTTCACATACACATAAAAGGTTTAAATTCCAAAATTTCCAAAATGTGAAGTGGAATCTCATCTTCACTATTTATTTAATTCCACAAATTAATTTATTCCGGTTATCAGTTGTGAACAATATGATATACAATACATATAAAATATCGGGTCTCACAAACATCGTCAAGGCCTCACCCGTATCACCAGGCCGACGGCGAGCATCCCCTTGACGCTCTCCCACGCCCCAGGTTTGCCTTGACAATGAGAGTAGGCGGTCGCCCAACACTCACTAACAACGTATTGTCCACTCTGGGAGGTCGCCCTACCCTCATGGCTTTATCCCAAGGCTCAAGAAGAACTCAGGATAATGCCTTGAATGCATTTTCTGAGGCTCGAACCTTGGCCTCCTTAGATACCCGAGCCTTACACTCATGATACTATTGAGACAAGTGGCGACCTCCAAGAGCGGACAATACGTTGTTAGTGAGTGTTGGGCGATCGTTTACTCTTGCTGTCAAGGCAAACCTGGGGCATGAGAGAGTGCTAAGGGGATATTCGCCGTCGGCTTGGTGATACGGGCGAGGCCTTGACAATGTTGTAAGAGTAAACCTGGGGCGTGGATCGCCTAGGGGATGCTCGCTGATGGCCTGGTGAGACGAGCGAGGCTCTTACATAAAAACACGTTTTTATGTAAGAGCCTTGCCTGTCTCACTAGGCTGTCCGCGAGCATCCCCTTAGTGCTCTCCCACGCCCTAGGTTTGCCTTGACAGCGAGAGTAGGCAGTCGCCCAACACTCACTAACAACGTATTGTCCGCTCTAGGAGGTCGTCCACCCTCACGACTTTGTCCCAAGGCTCCTGAAGAACTCAGGATAATGCATTAAGCGCGTTTTCTGAGGCTCGAACCCTGGCATCCTTAGATACCGGAGCCTTACACTGATGATACCATTGAGACAAGTAGTATCTAAGGATGCCAGGGTTCAAGCATCAGAAAATGCGCTCAAGGCATTATCCTGAGTTCTTTAGGAGCCTTGGGATAAAGCCGTAAGGGTGGGCGACCTCCCAGAGCGGACAATACGTTGTTAGTGAGTGTTGGGCGACCGCCTACTCTCACTGTCAAGACAAACCTGGGGTGTGGGAGAGCGCCAAAGGGATGCTCGCCGTCAACCTGGTGATACAGGTGAGGCCTTGACGACATTGTAAAAGTAAACCTGGGGCATGGATTGCCTAGGGGATGCTCGCCGACGGCCTGGTGAGACGGGTGAGGCTCTTACAACATTGAAGTACCTCACTTGTCCCAGTCCTTAGCTTTAACTATAGGGAATTTGCTATATTATTACTCGATAAACAATTTGGTGGTACAGTTTTCAATCAATCATTTCTTAAGCAGTTCAGTAAACAGCTAACAATCACTCGGTAAACAGTACAAAAATCAGTTCAGTATGTTATTCAGCAAAACAATCGGTAAACGGTACAATGATCAGTTAAGTAAATAGTTCAGTAAATCAGTTAGTAATAGAACGGTAGGTAGATTTCAAAGAATAATACAGTAAATCAGTTCAATCAAGCACATTCGGTGAACACTCAATGAACAGTACGGTAAAACAAATCGATAACCGACCAATGGAGACTAGGCAACACCCAATAGAATCATGCAGTTTTAGAATCTCAAAAGAGAATAATAATAAGATTTATGGCCATAGTAAAAAATGGTCCAAAGTGAACACTAGTCAGGTGACAGCTGTGGGTGCTAAAGACGTGACTAAGGTCAATCAGTACGGTACACACACTCACTTAGATAAGCATGATAAGCTTGAAGGCCACAATGGCCAACAATCTCAAAATATTATATAAAACAGTGGAAACACATTTCAGAGTTCAATTAAGTAAAACAAATCTTTAGATAGGCCATAAGTTGGTAAGATCAGTAACAATGGCAATTGATATAAAATATTCGGCAAATATTCTCAGTTCAGAATTCAATGTTCAAAATATTTTATTTATGTATAAAATGTCACTAATAATTGTAGGTATCACGAAAACTGGGAAAATCATTAAAATCAGCCTTGAAAATTGAGTTATAGATTAGGCACTCTTAGCGACCTATATGCAACTCTTAATTCCTTTACTCTTTAGTTTTATCTCAATCATATTGACAGTCCACCCTTGTAATTCTAGGCTTTAAGGTTTGGTTTACAAAATTATGGTAGCATAATAGTTAGGTCCATCTTAACCCTCTGGCACTAGAAACACAATTCAATATTCACAATTATAGTTTCTCAATCTCAACAATTCACAATAACCAATCACATACGATCACAATTCAATCAATATCAATGCAATACCGTATCCCTACGCCTCTTACATATATCCCTTACCACTCAAATTGCATCGTGCTACTCGTAGCATTAGTGACTCACACCTCACTCCCAAGCTGCAAAACACCACACAAACATAGTCAATTCATCACACTTTAGTTATGTCAAATTTATAAGTTCTTACAATTAACAACATTTTGTATTGCAGCTACAAATCTAGTCGCTTTCATACCCGTGCCAACACGGCAACTATTGTCAAAACATCTTTGTTTCCAGTTTTGACTTCACCAGTAGTCTTGTATTACTTTATACAATATCTTAGGATCCAATTTATATTGAATTGAGCATGAATTCCTCATGCCCTTCACTTGGCTGAAATTCCCTCACTAGGCTACACACTCTATTTCAATGATTTAAGGCCGTAAACACGTTCTACTCATTCTCTACACTGATTCTACATCATTTTTACATGAAGCAACATCACATTCATGCATGTAAACTCTTGGCCAAAACCCTAAGGAATAGAATCTCATGATTTCGATTCAATTCAAGCTTAAATATACACTTAAACACCTTAAACACATAGTATAAAGCCATTAAAACATGAAAAAACTAAATTTTCTCTCACCTTTCCTCTCGGCTGAAAATGAAAGAGACCCAAACACCATGCAAATGGCCACTTCAAGACTTGATTTTGGTAGTAGGTTGTAGAGCTTAGAGAGCTAGATGAGTTTGCTGAAGACAGTTTTCGATTTTATGGTGTTATATTAAGATTTTTAATGACTCTCTCTCTTTAAATGAAGCTTTCAACAATGGTGGGTGGTGAGAGAAGATGATGGCCAACCAAGATGGAGAGAAAAGGCTAAAAATTTCTTTTAAAATAATATCTTGGTGACAAATTACTAAAATGGCCTTTTAACTTTAAAAAATTCTCATTTTGCCCTTCACACTTTAATTTCCGTTCCAACTGTCAGCTTAACTTACCAATTTTGCTTTAGTCATAAAACACATCTATTTGGCCTGTTCTAATCATTAAATGGACTTTTGATAGAGTTTAATTGGTTAAAAAGGAAAAATTACCAAAATAACACTAACTGTTAAATCGCATAGTTTTCCACCCCATCGTGTGATTCAGTTTATCATTTAACATGGTATAAGACTTTCTCAGATGATGATTTATCTATAACTGTCAGTTGGCCTTAAATCAATTTAAATTGGCTATTATTTACAAAAGTTTTATGAACCTATGGACTTAATCGTCATTTTCTAAATTGTTGCACACTTTTCAAAACATGTACAAACAAATGAATTTTGAGATGTAGATTCTTACCATCTGAATATTTTCCTTCAAATATTGATACTACCAGTTTCACCTCCATCAGAACAGTATAAGTCCTAATGAGGCCCATAGTCCAATTCTCTGTTACACCTACGAAACATAAGGCACATAAATAGTTATAAGATAACTTATCTTCCTAACTTCATTAATAGTATATAATAGTAATAGGAAGTGTAAATCTCACATCCTCCCCACCTTAGGAAATTTAGTCTTACAAATTTGACCAAGCTTGTTAGTCGAACAACTGAGGATACTTTTCCGTCATTAGGCTCTCTAATTCTCAAGTAGCTTTTTCTGTTGAATGGTATTACTAGAGAACCTTGACTAGAGGAATCGTCTTAGACCACAATACTTTCTCTTTTCGATGCAAGATTCGAACTGGTTTCTCAACATAACTCATATCCTCCATAATATCCAGAGCCTCATGTTGAATCATATGAGACAAATTTAGATGATTCTTTCTTACATGGAAGACATTGTGTACCCTTAATAACTTTAGTGGTAATGCTAACCGGTATGCCATGTCTCCCACTTGGTCTAAGATCTCAAAAGGCCCAATGTAGCAAAGACTCAATTTCCTTTTCTTTCTGAATCCATAATGTCTTTGGACGGTGAAACTTTCAGAAACACTGAATCCCCCACTGAGAACTCTAAATGTCAGCTACTAGTATCTACATAACTTTTTTGCCGACTCTGAGCAGTCTTCAATCGATCACATATAATTCGAATATCCTTTGAAACTTATTCAACAAGATCGGAAGCTAGAATTTTTCAATCACCCACTTCTTCCTAACGAATAAAAGAACAGCATCTCTGACCATACAGAGCTTCATAAGGTGCCATGTCGATACTAGAATGATAACTATTATTATAGGCAAACTCTGCCAGTGGCAAATGATAGTCCTAAAAGCCTTTAAAATCCAGTGCACAAGCTCTTAACATATCCTTGAGTGTCTAAATTGTGCGCTCGAACTGACCATCAGTTTGCAAATAGAAAGCTGTGCTGAAGTTTAGCTAAGATCCCATGGCATCCTGAAAATGCTCCCAGAAATGAAAGGTAAATTAGGAATCTTTATCAGAAGTAATGCTTATTGGGAAGTAGGTTGACTTTGTCAATCTATCAATAATAACCCAGATCACATCTTGGTTCCTCTTGGTCTTCGGTAAACCCATGATGAAAACAATTGTAATATGCTCCCATTTTTGCGTTGGTATCGATAGAGGCTGAAGTAATCCTGCTAGTTTCCAATGCTCTACCTTTACCTGTTGGCAAGTGAGACACCTTGCAACAAACTTAGCAATGTCTCGCTTCATCTTAGGCCACCAATACACTTTACGAATACTATGGTGCATCTTGTTAATACCCGGATGTAAAGTGTACCTTGAGGTATGAGCCTCTATTAAAATGAAGGAAACTGAAACAAACACGCAGCGAAATTTAAATCATTCGGCCTCCACCAGGATCGATTCGGAGAGTTGCCTGATTAGGGTTTCGAGATTTTACCTAACGTTTTCTCTGATTTTCTGTCATTGGTCGAGTCACAAGCAACAACTTTTTGTTCCTGCCTCTATGGTATCCACACGAATGGATCTCACGACTCTTGAACGTCTCACGATCAGAAGCCTTAAAGAGCGTTTTTTGATTCTTTATAATCGAATTGCTAGCTTCGATTAAAAGAATACCTTTTCTGTTTTTTTTTTAATTGTGCGGCTATGTTTTAGAAAAAACATCCTTTTTGTAGGCAGTAAATTTTACCCTAAAATTTACTGCCAAACAGAACTCTAATCCTACTTAGAATAGGATTAACTATATCCTTAATCTAATTCAGAATAGGATTCGATATATCCTTAATCCAATTCAGAATAGGATTAATTAAGCTCCCCATTGATCCGTTCTAAGTGTGCGACCCAATAGGTTCTCAAAACAATGGCAATGACAAAATTGTCACAGGCAATGAGCGGTATCTAGCAACACATCATTGCTACGCATGTAACGAGAATGTCAATGACTCGACATAACCTTACTCGTGATAGATGTTACCGTGTAGTCTAATCCCTTTATCCTTTGATGTCTTGATTAAACACAAGTCATGGAATGTGTCACACTTGTATAGTCTAATCAGCGTTTCTTGATTCCTGAGTAAACTAATTAAACAAATAAAATCAATACCTCATATTGACTTATTCGAGCACGGCCATGCATTTCTTAGTCTCACTCTATCAAAGGGCCCAAGACATCACTCTTGTTATATAAGAGGGATAAATCCTATCTTGATCACTCAACATCCCTCTACATAGATCAAGGCATACCCAATTAATACCTTTATAGTCCATCATGTTACAAATGACATCTAGCAGCATTAAAGTATGCAATTCTCTATGTTGGGATCTCTGATGATCTCAAGTCAAAGGATCACATACACCATCATCACTATGAGAATCGCTTATGACACTCATATAACAATCCATGTAGCGTTCTCATGGAGGGTCGATCCAGTACATAGTTCTCTAACATGTACCTATGTGATGACTTGATATCCTATATCCATGACAATGGTCATCAGTCAACCACATACTAGTCTTATCGTACATTGTTATCCTTGTTCACAATAATACTTGACTAGGGATATTTTAAGAATAGTGTGTTATTACTATTCTAAGGACATTATCATATAAGATTACATTACGCAGTTATAAGACAAATATAATAATGAGCTATAATAAATAAAATGTCATGATACATAAAAAAATGCCAAAGTCAATCATCTAATGAATGGTTCTAAGGGCATAATCCAACATAAAATAACTATCTCAACGGTCTATCCTTAGGAGCACAAATTTAGCCCTTGAACCTCAAAATGCCATCAGTACCAATCCTATAATTTGATTGTATACCCAGCTGTACCTGACTGGCAATCTTAATACACTTTATATGCTCCCCTGAGCATTTATGATCCAATCCATTTGGTCTGGTTCAATCCGAAGACTAGCCATCATACTATAACTCTTAGAAGGAGTAACATTCAAATTGAGGCTCACAAACTGCTCTAACAGATCATATCCCTAACCTTCATGTAAGAGATTACACCTACATGCTTCCTACTCAAAGCATCTGCCACCACATTTTGTTTCCTCGGATGGTACAGTATCTTGCAATCATAATCTTTCAGCAACTCCATGCATCTACGCTACCTCATATTCAATTCATGCTACGAGAATAGATACTTGAGACTCTTATGATTAGTGCATACCTGTAACCTTTCACCATATAGATAATGCTGCCATATCTTCAGAGAAAACACCAGGGTAGCCAATTCTAGATCATGAGTAGGATAGTTCTTCTCATGGTCCTTTAGCTGACGAGAACCATAAGCAACCACTTTTTTATTTTGCATCAGCACACAATCTAAACCCAATGAAGAAGCATTATTATACACTGAAAAACCCTTTGAACCATTAGGTATGGTAAAGATCGGTGCCATGGTCAATCTATGCTTCAATTCCAGGAAACTACACTCGCATGCATCTATCCATTCAAACTTTACATCCTTGCACATGAGGCCTGTTAGAAGAGCAACCAAATCTAGGAAAACCCTCAACAAATCGATGATAATATCCGGCTAGACCTAGAAAGCTTCGAATCTTAGTTATTGATTTCGATTTTTCCTACTATACTATTGCCTCAATCTTAGACGAATCAACTGATAATAAAACACCACCTGTCCCAAAAATGAAATCTTATCTAGCCAGAAATTGCACTTACTCAGCTTGGTATAAAGTTTTCGATCTTTATGGATCTGCTGGACAATATAGAGATGCTGCTCATGTTTTTCTTAAGACTTGGAATAAATTTGAATGTCATCAATAAATATGATGAAAACTTGTCCAAAAAAGGCTTGAAAACTTCATTCAACAAATTCATGAAAGCTGCAGGGGCATTAGTTAGTCCAACTGGCATAATCAAAAACTCGTAATGGCCATACCGAGTTCTGAATGCAGTTTTAGGAATATCTCTTTCCCAAATCTTCAACTGGTGATATTCTAATCTAAGATCTATTTTAGAGAATACCTGTGCACCCTTGAGCTAGTCAAATAAGTCATTTATCCTAAGCAGAGGATATTTATTCTTGATAGTAGCCTTGTTTAGCAACCAATAGTCAATGCAGAGTCGCAGGCTACCATTGATAACTCTATGAAAATAGAGTTATTTTAGTACTTTATTGATTAATAATTATTTAATTCCCCCATGATTTTATTAATTATTCCCCTAATTTTATTAAATTCCTCATATTGTGCATAAAAATAAATTCTAGATGAATTTCAGTCTTTTCGGTAAAAAATAGAATGAAAATGGGCAAGAAAGGAGACTGGACCACTACAAGACAAGGAAGCATGACTCTTCATTTTCTCTCTCATCTTTTGACATCTAGCATGCCACATGTCATCATCCTACTCACTCTTAGTGGATAAGAACAAAATACACATGCCAACACATGGAGGACACATGCCCTTGCCACCTTGATTTGGTCTGATTTTGATTGACTAAGAAGCATGACTGTGGTGAAAGCATGAAGTTGAATTCTTGAAGTTGTCTTGATTCTGATTATGATATCCTCACTTTTATGCACATGTCATAATCATGGAATTGTATGCATATTTAGAGAAGGCTTATGTGGACATAGGATCACATTGGTTCATTGATTTTATGTATCATAATCTAGAATTTGCTTGATCTTCTCTTGAGCCGAAATTATTAGATCACACTTGATTAGGAAAGTGATTTAGGCCGTCCTTGGATCGTTTGAGCCTTTCTAGCTAACCTTATACATATTTTATCCTTAGTCATCCCTTTGACCCAAATTAGCTTTTCCTGTATATACACCCACATAATTACTATCCCTTAGCCACAAAAAATATATTTTCTCTTACCCTTTTACCCCGAAAGCATGTGATTAACTAGGAAATCATTAGAGCTATGTACATATGGGTATAGGAAAAAAAAGATGAAAAAAAAGAGAGAAAAAATAGAAAAATAAAAAAAATTAAAAAAAAAAAGAAAACAAAAGAAGAAGAAAAAGAAAAATAAAATAAAGTGTATAGCAAAGGAAATAAGTTTGGGGGGGTTGGTTAGAGCTCTAAACATCATAGATCCTAGTGAGTAATGCATGATTAGGGCTTAAGCCTAAATTTCCTTTATCATACCTTAGCCCTAGCCTTACATTACAAGCTTAATAAAAACCTATTGATTCTAGGTTAAGTGTGACTACATTAATGGAGAGAGAAGTGAAAAGCAAACATATGGAAGTGATCACTTATCATTGACTTTGCATCTTTATGTTTGCATAAACTAATCCGAATTATGTACTTTGAAGTGAGACTGACATTACACACACAAGGATTCCAATTTGGGTTAAGACTTATGATTGAATGATACCTAGTGTTTTATCTATGATTGTGAGTCTTTGAGATTGAAATTTTTATTTTATCTTTGAGGATGATGGAGAAAATAAATATGCTTCGTACTTGTCATCTCCTACTTATGTTTTGTTTTGCTTGAAGACAAGCAGAAGCTCAAGTTTGGGAGTGTGATAACTCTATGAAAATAGAGTTATTTTAGTACTTTATTGATTAATAATTATTTAATTCCCCCATGATTTTATTAATTATTCCCCTCATTTTATTAAATCCCTCACATTGTGCAGAAAAATAAATTCTAGATGAATTTCAGTCTTTTCGGTAGAAAATAGATTGAAAATGGGCAAGAAAGGAGACTGGACCACTACAAGACAAAGGAGCATGACTCTTCATTTTCTCTCTCATCTTTTGACATCTAGCATGCCACATGTCATCATCCTACTCACTCTTAGTGGATAAGAACAAAAGACAAATGCCAACACATGGACACATGCTCTTGCCACCTTGCATGCTTATATGGACTAGAAGAAAAAGAGAAAGGTGCTGAAAGAGAGAGATGTCCATGGCTGATGTGAGCACTTAAATGACATGTAAATATCCATTTTGAAGAGCCAAGGACATGAAGACAAGTGGCAATTAATGCCAACTCATCTAGGATAGGAAATTACCATTGTATCCCTAGGTTAAGTGACTATATAAGTAACTTTATGGACCTAACCTAGGGTGGGCTGCCTAGGGTTTAATTTTATTTTTACTTTCCAACATTTCTTTTCTATCTGAAGAAATTTATAAGCAGCCACCATTTTTCACGTTTTCAAGTTCTTTCCTTTTTTATGCAAGTTTACTTTATTGATATTTCCTTTAAGTTTTGTTAAGTTTCTTTCAAGCTCTCTTCTAATCTTAGTATTCATTTATATTTCTCGCAATGATATCTTCCTCTACCCCTTTCTTTTTGTTATATTTTGGTTATTGATGAGGTTCTATGAGAATGGGAATTTAAAAGGTTGAAACAATACCTCCATACTTCTTGTTCTTGAACTTCGTCTACACTTTTCTTAGTGATATTTTATTTACTATTTTCTAGCATTTTTTTTGTAGTTTATAATTTTTTCTTTTCTGTTTCGTATGTCTACTTTAATGTCATATTTTTGGTTTTAAGTGTTTCTTTTAAAATAGAATACAAAAAAATCTCACAATGGAGTAGTACATGAGGTTGGCGTGAATGGCATCTCTTGGTTTATTTTCGGTTTTCACCTTTGTCAGCTCCTTTTGTTTCGATTTTGAGTGAGTCTTGGCTACTGTTTTGGAGCATGTTCATGATCTTTTAAGTGTCTAGTAGTTTAGCATTCATTTCATTATTTTAGGGATCATGTTTATTAAGTGTTTGTTGAATGTCGTAGGTTAGCACCATTAATGTCATGCATTTGGTTTTTCTGCTCAGTGTTTGGCGTGACTTGTAAGATATTTTAGGGGCTGATTTTAAGTTGTTTTAAGTGCATTTCCAGCAGCTTCTTGTCATATTAGGGTCATATTATTTTTAGGAATTTTTTAGAATTTAATTGGCATAGTATACTTAGTCATTTCTTCCCATGTATTCATGTGATTTGCAATTTCCTGATCAGTTTTGTGAAATCTGTTTGGTCAGTTTCCATGGTTGTTTCAGACTAGATTAGGCTACATTTTATTAAGGTTAAGTTAGGTTTAGGTCATATAAATTAGGGATAATTTTGGGGGATTGTTTAGATAGCATTTCATAGCATTTTTCCTAATTTTGTTTTAGCATTTTACTGCACTATTATAAGCCACTTAGGCGTTACTTCTGGGGTGGACCGGCTGCTGTTTTGGGCTTAGTTTAGGTCCATTTAGGTAAGTTTAGATCATATTAAGTCCATTTAAATGTTAGGTAATTTTTAAGGCCCATTTAGGTTAGCTCACATTATATTTACATAGCATTTTAAGATTTTATTGTTAGTTAGATATCATTTTTTTGGTTGCTATTCATTCTTAGCTTAGTTACTGTTTGGGCATTTCAGGAATCTAATTTACTTAAATTTAGTTCATCTTAGATGCATATAAACATAGGTTAGAATGTAGGTTATATTAGATTAGATTACATTGTTATTTAGTTTAGCTAGCATTTTTAAATTCTATCCATTATTTAATTTAGGGGCTGGTTACGAGAAGTTTAGGTGCTGTTTAGAGTTTAATTTAACATTAGATTAGAGTTATATTAATGTATTGGAGTTTAGGGTTAGGATTTCAATTAAAGTTTTATTAGATTTTTTTTAAGCATCTCTCGTGCATTTGTTCATTTTCTTCTCATTTGCACTAGTTTTAATTTAGTCTTTTCATGCATCATTAATTTCATTTTAGCTTTTTTTACTTAGTTTTATTAATTTTTTTTGGTTGTTTCCTTTCTTTTGCAATTATTTTATTTTCATCATTTTCACTGTAAGTATTTCTCTTTTTTTTTTTAATTTCATTTTCTTTTCTTTTATTTATTTTATCTTATTTTATTTTATTAGCCTTTGTAGATCACACAATCAATTAAATTCATAATTTGCTAAGATATTATAGTAATAGTATCTATTTAGCTAAGCTTCGACACCAGTCTTGTGGGACGATATTTGGACTCACCTATATTACTTGAAGACCACGTGCACTTGCGTGTAGATACCTTTTAGGGTGACAAGTTTTTGGCGCCGTTGTCGGGACTGGGCATAGATTTAGTTAATATTGGAGCTTATGCTTAGGTATATCTTAGCTTGTACATGCTTAGTTTGTAAATACTTAGAGCCTTAGTTAGAATGTTAGTTAGATTTTCTCTTTTCTTTTATTTTCTTCTTATTTTTTATTTTCTTTCTAGAGACACACCATTAGGACTCTATTGATATTTGCATACATAGAGCCAAGAGTTGTGAATTTTTCCCTTAGATCTTGAAATTGAGAAAACTCTTAGGAAAATTAGAAGGGAATCCAAAAAGCAAATTGCTCCGTTGCAATATCCAATGGCAGATAATAGAGAGCTTAGGACAATAGGGGATTA
Organism: Heritiera littoralis; assembly: GCA_031772115.1. Classification (NCBI taxonomy): domain Eukaryota; kingdom Viridiplantae; phylum Streptophyta; class Magnoliopsida; order Malvales; family Malvaceae; genus Heritiera; species Heritiera littoralis. The sequence continues at coordinate 543,219 of JAPDPK010000168.1, read as the reverse complement.
TGCTGTCCTAACCATAGGGGGATATTACACTAGTATTAGGAGGCCATCAATTCCTGCGAATAACTTTGAGATCAAGCCAGCCATTATTCAGATGATTCAGTCGTCATTCAAATGATCCAAACATCTGTGCAATTTAGTGGGTTGCCACATGATGATCCACATGCACACTTAGGCAATTTCCTTGAGATATGTGACACCTTTAAGCACAATGGAGTCTCTGAAGATGCGATTAGGCTTAGGTTATTTCCCTTCTCTCTTAGGGATAGAGTGAAGAGTTGGTTAACCTCCTTACCCCCAGGATCTATTAGTACATGTGATTAGCTAGCCCAGCAGTTCTTAGCCAAATTCTTCCTTCCCTCCAAAATGGCCAAGCTAAGCCAGTTTGATAGTGAGTCCTTATATGAAGCTTGGGAGAGATACAAAGACCTACTTAGGAAGTGTCCTCGCCATGGCCTACCCCTATGGCTTCAGGTGCAGACCTTCTACAATGGTCTAACTAGCCAAAATAGAACGATCATCGATGCTGCTATAGGAGGAGCAATTATGTGCAAGACGAAGGAGGAAGCTTATAATTAGTTGGATAAGATGGCCACTAATAATTATTAGTGGTCAACTAAGCGACATGCACCTAGGAAGACAGTTGGTATTTACGAGCTTGATGCTTTTTCTACCTTGACTTCACAAATTACCACATTGAAAAAGAAGGTAGAGTCTCTAAGTACCCAGTCTTCTTCTAGCCCTAATCCCGTCCTTTCAGTACAGAGTCCTTTCAATCTGTGTAATCTATGTGGTGGTACGCATTCAATAGATAGGTGCCCACTAAATTTAGAATATGTTCAATATGTTGCCCCACCCTAGAGGCAGCAGAACAACCCTTTTTCCAGCGCCTACAATCCAGGTTAGAGGAATCACCCTAATTTCTCTTGGAGCCGAAATTAAGGGCAGTCATCCACTTTTAGACCTTCAGGACCCCCAGGTTTTTTACCTGTACCCATTCATGTGCCACCATACCAACATCAATTACTACCTCATACTTCTCATCCACCTTATCAGTCTCACCATTAACCACACTGCCACCACCACTTGTTCAGCCCCAGCACATTCCTACACCTACAGGTGAGAAGAAACCCTCACTTGAGGAGATGTTTACGACTATCTTGCAAAATCAAGCTACTTCCATCAAGAACTTGGAAGTCCAGGTTGGACAGATAGCTAATGCTCTCAACCAACGTCTACAAGGAACCCTTCCTAGTAACACTGAAGCTAATCCTATAAGAAGGAGAGTAAAGAGCATGTTAAGGCAGTGACCTTGAGGAGTGGTAGAGAGTTAGTTGATTCGCGTGCTAGGTCCACTCCTGTTGAGCCCGTAGTGGCAGAGCCCCTAAGTTCTAATAAGGCAGCTAAGAAAGAGCAGGTAAAGGATGATACAGTTGTAGGGAAGCTTCAGGCTAGCACTTCTTCGTCTTCATTTAGTTCTTCACCCTCTAATTCTACACCTGTTAGTACTATACCTTCTCCTGTTAGGCCGTTGATACCTTTTCCTCAGTGCTTTCAAAATCAAAAGTTAGATCAGCAATTCTCCAAATTCTTAGAGGTGTTTAAAAAGCTTCACATTAACATTCCATTCACTGATGCTTTAGAACAGATGCCCAGTTATGTGAAGTTCATGAAGGATATCCTCTCGAAGAAGCAAAGATTAGAGGATTATGAGACAGTGGCACTGAAGGAGGGATGTAGTGCCATTATTCAGAGGAGATTACCCCCTAAGCTCAAAGATCCAGGTAGCTTTACCATTCTTTATACCATAGGTGATCAATTCTTTGGTAGAGCCTTATGTGATCTAGGAGCTAGTATTAACTTGATGCCATGGTTTATATACCAGAAGTTAGGAGTAGGTGCTGCAAAGCCTACCACAGTGACCTTACAGTTAGCAGACAGGTCCATTAAATATCCAAAAGGGGTCATTGAGGATGTCTTAGTGAAGGTGGATAAGTTTATGTTCCCTGCTGATTTTATAGTGCTTGACATGGAGGAAGATAGAGAAGTTCTTATCATTCTAGGCAGACCTTTTCTAGCTACTGGTAGGACCCTTGTCGATGTGCAAAATGGGGAGCTTACCATGAGAGTTTAGGATCAGGAGGTTACATATAATGTCTTTAAATCTATGAAATATCCTTATGACTCTCAGGATTGTTTTCGTATGGATGTAGTGGATAGAAACATTGTTAATGAGTTTTCTAGGTCACACCCTATGAACCCTTTAGAGGCTTCCTTAGTTAAGTTTGTTCATTTGAGAGAGTATAAGGAGGAGGAGGAGGAGGATGATGTAATTGAGGCTTTGCAATTATTAGAGGCTTCCCCACTGAGGAGTTAGCTCAATTTGAGACCATTGACATAGCATCCACCCTAGCTTTAGATGTCCACCCATCCATTAGTGAACCTCTAGCTTTAGAGCTAAAACCTTTGCCTCCACACCTTAGATATGCTTATCTAGGTGAATCCTCTACTCGTCCAGTCATTATTTCTGCTGCTTTCACTTTTGATCAGGAGGAGAAGTTGTTAAAGGTATTGAGAGAGCACCACAAGGCCATAGGCTGGTCCATTGCTGATATAAAGGGTATTAGTCCTTCAATTTATATCCTAAAATACTTCTAGAAGAGGGGAATAGGTCTTCCATAGAGCACCAGCGCAGGCTAAATCCGGTAATAAAAAAAGTGGTCAAGAAAGAGATAATTAAGTGGTTAGATGCAGGAATTATATACCCCATCTCAGACAGTGCCTGGGTGAGTCCAATTCAGTGTGTCCCTAAGAAGGGAGAGATGACCGTCGTAGAAAATGAGAACAATGAACTCATCCCCACTAGGATTGTCACTGGTTGGTGAGTATGTATGGATTATAGGAAGTTGAACAAAGCCACCAAAAAAGACCACTTCCCGTTACCTTTCATTGACCAGATGTTGGATAGGCTAGCTGGTTATGAGTTTTATTACTTGTTAGATGGGTATTCAGGATACAATCAGATAGCTATAGCCCCAAAGGACCAAGAAAAGACAACCTTCACCTATCCTTATGGGACCTTTGCTTTTAGGAGAATGCCATTTGGATTATGTAATGCACCTGCTACTTTTCAGAGATGTATGATGGCTATTTTCTCCGATATGGTGGAGAATTTTCTTGAGGTTTTTATGGATGATTTTTCAGTCTTTGGGGATAACTTTGATCTCTGTTTACATAATCTCTTTTTGGTGCTAAAAAGGTATGAGGAGACTAACCTGTGCCATTTTATGGTAAAAGAAGGAATAGTGCTAGGGAATAAGATCTCTTATAAAGGGATTGAGGTAGATAAAGCTAAGATAGAGGCTATTGAGAAACTACCTCCCCTTTCTTCTATTAAGGGCATCCAGAGCTTCTTAGGACATGCAAGCTTCCATAGGAGATTCATTAAGGACTTCTCTCAAATCTCTAAGCCTTTATGTAATCTTCTTGAGAAGGATGTAAAGTTTAATTTTGATGAGCATTGTTTAGAGGCATTTAAGACCTTAAAAGAAAAGTTAGTAACTGCCCTAGTTATTGTTGCTCTAGATTGGAATCTTTCATTTGAGCTTATGTGTGATGCGAGCGATTGTGCTGTGGGTGTAGTCCTTGGACAGAGGAAAGGAAAGGTCTTCAATGCCATCTATTATGCAAGTAAGACTCTAACAGATGCTCAGCTAAACTATGCCACCACTGAGAAGGAGGTTCTAGCAGTAGTGTTTGCATTCGATAAGTTTCGCTCCTATCTTATAGGGACTAAAGTGGTGGTATACACTGATCACTCAGCTATTAAATACCTTATTGCTAAGAAAGATGCTAAGCCTAGGTTGATTAGATGGATCCTCCTTCTTCAGGAGTTTGACCTAGAGATTAGGGATAAGAAAGGCACAGAAAACCAGTGGCTGATCATCTTTCAAGGTTAGAGGTAGAGCATGGAGGATAGGACAGAGATTAATGAATCCTTCCCAGATGAGCATTATTTGCTTATGGTCATTTGAGTTTACCATGGTATGCTGACTACGTTAATTTCCTGGTTAGTAATGTGTTACCACTGATTTGTCTACCCAACAAAAGAAGAAGTTTTTGAATGATGTCAAGAGTTATGTTTGGGACGAGCCTTATTTGTACAAGCAGTGTAAAGATCACATTTGAGGAGGTGTGTCCCTAGTGAGGAGATAGAGAGTATACTTAGACATTGTCATTCTTCAGAGTATGGGGGACATTTTGGGTAGTAGGACAGCTGCCAAGGTACTTCAGTGTGGATACTACTGGCCTACCCTATTTAAGGATGCCACTTATTTGCTTCGAGGTGTGATAGGTGTCAGAGGACAGGCAATATATCTAGAAGAAATGAGATGCCTCTGACAAACATTTTAGAAGTGGAACTATTTGATGTGTGGGGCATTGACTTTATGGGACCCTTTATTCCTTCTATGGGAATTGTACATTCTGCTGGCAGTAGATTATGTTTCTAATGGGTTGAAGCAATAGCAGTACCCACTAATGATGCTCGGGTAGTGATGAAGTTTCTTAAAAATATCTTTTCTAGATTTGGTACACCTAGGGCAATTATTAGTGATGAGGGATCCCATTTTTGCAATAGGACTTTAAAGGCACTTTTAAAGAAATATGGGGTCAAGCATAAGGTAGCTACTGCTTATCATCCTCAGACAAGTGGCCAAGCAGAGATTTCCAATAGGGAGATTAAGGGAATTTTGGAAAAGACTGTGAATCCTAATAGGAAAGATTGGTCTCTTAGGCTAGATGATGCATTGTGGGCCTATAGGACTGCATTTAAAACACCTATAGGGATGTCACCATATAAATTGGTCTATGGGAAGGCTTGTCATTTACCTGTAGAGTTAGAACATAGAGCTTACTGGGTTATTAAGAACTTGAACTTTGATCTTAAAGCAGCTGGTGAAAAGAGGCTGCTACAGTTAAACGAGTTAGATGAATTCAGGTTACAAGCATATGAGAAAGCTAAGCTCCACAAGGAAAAGACTAAGCTGTGGCATGATATAAAGATCAAGGAGAAACACTTCAAGCCGAGGCAGCAGGTTCTGTTATTTAATTCACGCTTGAAGTTATTTCCAAGCAAGCTTAAGTCTAGGTGGTCAGGGCCTTTCACCATTACACAAGTCTTTCCACATGGGGCAGTAGAAATTATGGATGAGACCATTAGGCAGCCCTTTAAGGTTAATGGGCAGAGGCTTAAGTTGTATTTTAGGGGAGGATATGATAAGCAAGATTTGGTCACTATATTAGCTGATCCTAGTCCTCCTACTATTACTCCAGATCCCGATTGATGCAGAGTGATTGAAAGTCTTGCTGAGGACTATAAACTCAGCCCAGCTTTGTTTTTTCATTGTTATTTTTTTTCTTTTGTACAATTCTTTTTTCTATTTGATGCTTGTTTTTCTTTGTTTGCTTTTGTAGGTACTCTCATAGCAGCACCCCTTTTCAAGCTTCACAGTGATCATCCGTGGGATGTTAAGGGAGTTTCCTATTCTGTGCTTCATTTCTTTATTTTATCTGCACACTGAGGACATTGTGCACTTTAAGTTTGGGGGAGGGGATTAATTTGAGCATTTTCAAAAAACAATTGTGCAAAATTGAAAAATATTTCAAAATTTTTGAAAATTTTGGCTTAAATGAATTGTTTTTAGATGATTTGAGTACTTAGCATGTTATTTTCTCATAATCCTATGATATTACCCCTTGATTTGGTCTGATTATGATTGACTAAGAAGCATGTTTGTGGTGAAAGCATGAAGTTGAATTCTTGAATTTGTCTTGATTTTGATTGTGATATCCTTACTTTTATGCACATGTCATAATCATGGAATTGTATGCATATTTAGAGAAAGCTTATGTGGACATAGGATCACATTGGTTCATTTGATTTTGTGTATCATATTATAGAATTTGTTTGATCTTCTCTTGAGGTGAAATTATTAGATCACACGTGATTAGGAAAGTGATTTAGGCCATTCTTGGATCGTTTGAGCCTTTCTAGCTAACCTTGTACATATTTTATTCTTAGTCACCCCTTTGAGCCAAATTAGCTTTTCTTGCATAACACCTACATAATTACTATCCCTTAGCCAAAAAAATATATATTCGCCTACCCTTTTACCCCGAAAGCATGTGATTAACTAGGAAATCATTAGAGCCATGTGCATATGGGTATAGGAAAAAAAAGATGAAAAAAAAAGAGAGAAAAAAATAAAAAATAAAAAAATTCAAAAAAAAAAGAAAGTAAGAAAAAAAAAAGAAAAAGAAAAATAAAATAAAGTGTATAGCAAAGGAAATAAGTTTGGGGGGGTTGGTTAGAGCTCTAAACATCATAGATCCTAGTGAGTAATGCATGATTAGGGCTTGAGCCTAAATTTCCTTTATCATACCTTAGCCCTAGCCTTACATTACAAGCTTAACAAAGACCTATTGATTTTTGGGTAAGTGTGACTACATTAGTGGAGAGAGAAGTGAAAAGTAAACTTATGGAAGTGATCACTTATCATTGACTTTGCATCTTTATGTTTGCATAAACTAATCCGAATTATGTACTTTAAAGTGAGACTGACATTACACACACACAAGAATTCCAATTTGGGTTAAGACTTATGATTGAATGATACCTAGTGTTCGATCTATGATTGTAAGTCTTTGAGATTGGAATTTGTATTTTATCTTTGAGGATGATTGAGAAAATAAATATGCTTCGTACTTGTCATCTCCTACTTATGTTTTGTTTTGCTTGAGGACAAGCAAAAGCTCAAGTTTGGGAGTGTGATAACTCTATGAAAATAAAGTTATTTTAGTACTTTATTGATTAATAATTATTTAATTCCCCCATGATTTTATTAAATTATTCCCCTAATTTTATTAAATTCCTCATATTGTGTAGAAAAATAAATTCTAGATGAATTTTAGTGTTTTCGGTAGAAAATAGACTGAAAATGGGCAAGAAAGGAGACTGGACCACTACAAGACAAAGGAGCATGACTCCTCATTTTCTCTCTCATCTTTTGACATCTAGCATGCCACATGTCATCATCCTACTCACTCTTAGTGGATAAGAACAAAAGACACATGCCAACACACGGACACATGCCCTTGCCACTTTGCATGCTTATATAGACTAGAAGAAAAAGAGGAAGGTGCTAGAAAGAGAGAGATGTCCATGGCTGATTTGAGCACTTAAATGACATGTAAATATCCATTTTGAAGAGCCAAGGACATGAAGACAAGTGGTAATTAATGCCAACTCATCTAGGATAGGAAATTACCATTGTATCCCTAGGTTAAGTGAATATATAAGTAACTTTATGAGACCTAACCTAGTGTGGGCTGCCTAGGGTTTAATTTTATTTTTACTTTCCAACATTTCTTTTTTGTCTGAAGAAATTTATAAGCAGCCACCATTTTCACGTTTTCAAGTTCTTTCCTTTTTTATGCAAGTTTACTTTATTGATATTTCCTTTAAGTTTTGTTAAGTTTCTTTCAAGCTCTCTTCTAATCTTAGTATTCATTTATATTTCTCGCAATGATATCTTCCTCTACCCCTTTCTTTTTGTTATATTTTGGTTATTGATGAGGTTCTATGAGAATGGGAATTTAAAAGGTTGAAACAATACCTCCATAGTTCTTGTTCTTGAACTTCGTCTACACCTTTCTTTAGTGATATTTTATTTACTATTTTTCAGCATTTTTTTGTTGTAGTTTATAATTTTTTCTTTTCTATTTCGTATGTCTACTTTAATGTCATATTTTTGGTTTTAAGTGTTTCTTTTAAAAGTTAATACAAAAAAATCTCACAATGTAGTACAATGAGGTTGGCATGAATGGCCTCTCTTGGTTTATTTTCGGTTTTCACCTTTGTCAGCTCCTTTTATTTCGATTTTGAGTGAGTTTTGGCTACTGTTTTGGAGCATGTTCATGATCTTTTATGTGTCCAGTAGTTTAGCATTCATTTCATTAGTTTAGGGATCATGTTTATTAAGTGTCTGTTGAATGTCGTAGGTTAGCACCATTAATGTCATGCATTTGGTTTTTCTGCTCAGTGTTTGGCATGACTTGTAAGATATTTTAGGGGCTGATTTTAAGTTGTTTTAAGTGCATTTCCAGCAGCTTCTTGTCATATTAGGGTCATATTATTTTTAGGAATTTTTTAGAATTTAATTGGCATAATATACTTAGTCATTCTTCCCATGTATTCATGTGATTTGTAATTTCCTGATTAGTTTTGTGAAAGCTGTTTGGTCAGTTTCCATGGCTGTTTCAGACTAGATTAGGCTACATTTTATTAAGGTTAAGTTAGGTTTAGGTCATATAAATTAGGGATAATTTTGGGGGATTGTTTAGATAGCATTTCATAGCATTTTTGCAAATTTTTTTTAGCATTTTACTGCACTATTTTATGCCACTTAGGCATTACTTCTGGGGTGGACTAGCTATTGTTTTGGGCATAGTTTAGGTCCATTTATCTAAGTTTAGATCATATTAAGTCCATTTACATGTTAGGTAATTTTTAAGGCCCATTTAGGTTAGCTCACATTATATTTATATAGCATTTTAAGATTTTATTGTTAGTTAGATATCATTTTTTTTTTGTTGCTATTCATTCTTAGCTTAGTCACTGTTTGGGCATTTCAGGAATCTAATTTACTTAAATTTAGTTCGTCTTAGATGCATATAAACATAGGTTTGAGTGTAGATTATATTAGATTAGATTACATTATTATTTAGATGCATGTTTAGGGCCATTTAGCTAGCATTTTTAAATTCTGTCCATTATTTAATTTAGGGGCTGGTTACGACAAGTTTAGGTGCTGTTTAGAGTTTAATCTAACATTAGATTAGAGTTATATTAATGTATTAGAGTTTGTTTAGGGTTAGGATTTCAATTAGAGTTTTATTAGGTTTTTTTTTTTTAAGCATCTCCCATGCATTAGTTCATTTTCTTCTCATTTGCACTAGTTTTAATTTAGTCTTTTCATGCATCATTAATTTCATTATAGCTTTTTTTTTTACTTAGTTTTATTAATTTTTTTTTTGTTGTTTCTTTTCTTTTACAGTTATTTTATTTTTATCATTTTCACTATAAGTATTTCTTTTTTTTAATTTCATTTTATTTTATTTTATCTTATTTTATTTTATTAGCCTTTGTAGATCACACAATCAATTAAATTCATAATTTGCTTAGATATTCTATAGGTAATAGTATCCGGTACTTAGCTAAGCTTCGCGACACTAGTCTCTGTGGGACGATAATTCGGGACTCAAATCCTATATTACTTGATGACCACGTGCACTTGCGTGTAGATGCCTTATAGGGTCGACAAGTTTTTGAATGCAGTTTTAGGCGTAGTTATTAAATCGAGGTACGTATCGTGAATCGAAATTTTATTTTTAAGAATCAAGTATCAAATATCATATCGTATCGTAAGATACGGTAAATAATTTTAAAATTTATTATAAATAATATATACACATGTAAGATAAATAAAATATAAAAAATATTATACATATTAAGTAAGTATATGATAAAAATAAAAAAGTATGATTTTTTTCAAACACTTAACATATTCATTAATAGTATATATTTTTAAATAATATTTTTATATATATTTTTTAATTTTCTAACTAAAAGTTTATTTTTTTTCAATATTTCAAGATTAAATTATATATAAAATATGTTTTTAAGTGTTTTTTAGGTTAAAAAACTATTAAAATTGCATTTTTAGCTAATTGGACCAGATCAGATTTTTTTGGGCCTGGCCCAATGTTACTATAAAGCGTATCAAAGTGAATCGGTGTATCGTACGATACGTATCGATTCGCTTATTTATTGATAGATACGCTATCGATTCATGATAAAACCAATTCTTTGTATTGATACGTATCGAATTTATAGTGAATCGAACCAAATCGTACGATACGTATCGCGTATCATACGATTTTGATAACTATGGTTTTAGAAATATCTCTTTCCCAAATCTTCAACTAGTGATATTCTAATCTAAGATCTATTTTAGAGAATACCTGTGCACCCCTGAGCTAATCAAATAAGTCATTTATCCTAGGCAGAGGATATTTATTCTTGATAGTAGCCTTGTTTAGCAACCGATAGTCAATGCAGAGTCGCAGGCTACCATCTTTATTCTAGACAAAAAGGATTGGTGCACCCCAAGGAGAGATGCCGAGACGAATGAAACCCTTATCTAATAACTCCTAGAGCTACTTCTTGAGCTCATCAAGCTCTACTAGTGCCATCCGATAAGGAAGTTTAGAAATGGGTTTTGTCTTGGGTACTAAATCAATAGAGAATTCTATCTCTCAATTAGGAGGCAGTCCCGGTAATTCATTCGAAAAGACGTCTGGAAATCCTTGACCACAAGAATCTCTTGTAACTCCGGACGTTTCTTTTCTAAATTCTCCACATAAGCAATGAACCCTTCAATAACAAATATGGTTTTCAGATTTATATTTCAAACAAACTTTCAGTAAAATAATTTATTTTCATTATCATACAGAAAGTTTTACAATGTAGTTTTTAGGATGAGAAAAGGTTACAAACTCAGTATAGCAATCTAAACTAACACAATTCATAGCTAACCAATCTATCCCTAAGATTATATCAAAGTCATACATGTTGAGCAGAATTAGGTCAACTACTATTTCCTTCTCTCCTACCCTTAATTTACAGTTACGGTACACAATATCAGTCATTTGAGATTCCCTAAAGGTGTATTAATCTATAATAAGTATCCTAAAGGCTCAGGTTCTACTGGTATCTTATCATCACACATAGGAGATACAAAAGAATGCATAGAACCTGGATCAAACAAGACAAGTGCATTTATATCAAAAACAATCTTACCTTTGATAACCTTGGATGAAGTATGGATAGACTGCTTGTTGATAGCATTCACTCTGCCTTGAGTTACAGCTTTCTTTTTTTTCTCTGTGGCTATTGCTCTTTTCGACTGTGATGGTGTAGCCTTTTCCAGTTCCTTAGTAGGTACTACTGCTGCTACTATCACTGTTGATTCCTTATTATTAGGGCAATTCTTGACCAAATGCCTAGTCTATCCACACCTCAAACAAGCTCCTGTGACCTTGTGACAGGGTTTAGTACCATGCGACCCACCACAATATTAACATCTCGTCACAATACCCTCCTATGTAGCAGTGAAGCTATTAGTGGTAGTGGACTTAGTAAATGTACCCTCAAAAATCTTAATTCCAATAACTTTGGCCTTCTTAGTCGGTCTTTTTTCAAATTTATCCTCAAAGCTCTGCCTAACCTTTTCCTTGCCCTTGCCTTTAGCTCGAGCCCTATATTCTGCTTGGTAGGACTCATAATCTTGCTCACATAACTGAGCTGGCGAATAGCCTCATCATACGTGGCCACATCAAACAGAGCTAACTATCTCAGAAAAGCAACCACTGGGTTAATAGACTGGGGCTAAGGTGACATGGCTGGGGCTCTAGAGGCACATTAGTTGGCAGAAGAGGAGGTTATGCCACTTCTGGTACTGGTGCTCTGGCATTATTATTGAAATTAGCAATAAAGTATGCAAACATTCGTTCTAGCCTGAAGATGCAAGTGTTGGGACTCTTAGGTTGTGGAGGAAGAGCAGGTTCAGGGATTGGTTCTAAAGATGGCTCTAGGAAGGGTTGAACCTATCTCCATCCCCATCTTCAACCTCGTCCAATACCCCTTTGCCTATCACTTATTCTATCAAAAACAAACATAAAAAATGTGTTCAGTTAGTCCAAACAATTATACATTTAGATAATTATAGTACTACATGTGATGTAAACAAATTATAATCTACAGACATTGACAGACATCAAACTAACCTGGCTTTGATACCAACCTTACTGTCACGAATTGATTATTGATACTCAGTACTAGCCTTTCCTTATTATGATGATCGATTAGGTTGTCTGCAGTGTCCATACTCGATTTTAATGTCAATCCATATTATAACCCCAAAATCAAAAACACTCAGCTGATACATATCATCTAACATTTATCAATTAACCCTCTACAGTCACATTTAGTGCACTACAGTATAGTTTACATTTATTGTATGAAATATTCACATATTAGTACAGTATATATATTGTTTGAACATATAAAAGTAAAATGCTATACCTCTACAATCTCTTGAGGGATACCAATCAAAAGCTACCTCCCTGAACAGAAAAAAAGTCTACTACAGATAATTTGGAAAGAAAGTAAGGGAGTGAGCTTACGCCTAGTAAGAAATATATATAAAAGAGCTGATACTATGCATAACTATATACATGTATCTTAAGCATTCTCCTACATTTGACATTAGTATTTGTACAATACCTAAGCACTCTATCAAAAAAGATATTATAATCGATTAGGTAACTAGGCTGAGTATAGAAGATACGTTGAAGTACCTCACTTGTCCTGGTCCCTAGCTCCGACTATAGCAAATTTACTAGATTATTACTCGATAAACATTTCAGTGGTACAGTTTTCAATTAATAATTTCTTAAGCAGTTCAATGAACAGTTAATGATAACTGGGTAATAGTACAAAAATCAATTTAGTAAACTGTTCAGTAAAACAATCGGTAAATGGTACAGTGACCTAAATAGTAAACAGTTCAGTAAATCACTCAATAACATGATGGTAGGCAGATTTCATAGAATAAGACAATAAATCAGTTTAATCGATCATATTTAGTGAACACTCAGCGAATAGTACGACAAAACAAATTGATAAAGACTAGTGGAGACAAGGCAACACCCAATGGAATCATGCAGTTTCAGAATCCTAAAAGGGAATAATAATAAGACATATAGCCATAGTCAATAATGGTCCATAGTGAGCACTAGTCAAGTGACAGCTGTCGGTGTTAAAAAAATGACTAAGTTCAATCAGTAGAGTACACACACTCTCTCGGATAAGCATGATAAACCCAAAGGCTACTATAGGGCTAACAGTCTCAAAACATTATATAAAATAGTGGAAACACATTTCAAAGTTCAATTTAGTAAAACAAATCTTCAGATAGTCTATAAATCAGTAAGATAAGTAACAATGACAGTTGATATGAAAACATTTGACAAATATTCTCAGTTTAGAATCTAGTGTTCAAAATATTTTATTTACGTAAAAAAATGTCACTAATAATCGTAGGTATCACGAAAACTAGGAAAATCATTAAAATTGGCCTCAGAAACTGAGTTATAGATTAGGCACTCTTAGCAATCTATATGCAACTATTAATTCCTTCACTCTTTAGTTTTATCTCAATTACATTGACTGTCTACCCTTGTAATCTAGGGTTTAAGGTTCGATGTACAAAATTTCGATAGCGTAATAGTTAGGTCCATCCTAACCCTTCTGCACTTGTAACATAGTTCATATTCAGAATTAAAGTTTCACAATCTCAACAATTCATAGTAACCAATCACATACGATCACAATTTAATCAATATCAATGTAACACAGTATCCCTACGCCTTTTGCATATATCCCTTACCACTTAAATTGCACTGTGCTGCATGAGCACCAGTGTCTCACACCTCACTCTCGAGCTACAAAACACTGCACAAACACAGTCAATTCATCACACTTTAGTTATGACAAATTATAACTTCTTACAATCAACTACATTTCCTACTACAGTTGCAAATTCATTCTCTTTCATATCATTGCCAACACTGCAACTATTGTCAAAGCATCTCTGTTTTCGGTTCTGACTTCACTAGTAATCTTGCATTCATTTATACAATATCCTAGGACCCGATTTATATTGAATTGAGTATGAATTCTTCATGCCCTTCACTTGGCCGAAATTCCCTCATTAGGCTACACACTCTATTTCAACGATTTAAGGCCGTAAACATGTTCTACTCATTCTCTACATTGATTCTACATTGTTTTTTCATGAAGCAACATCACATCTATGTATGTACACTCTTGGCCGAAACCCTAGGGAATAGATTCTTATGGGTTCAATTCACTCTAAGCTTAAATATACACTTAAAGACCTTGAACACATAGTATAAAGCCATTAAAACATGAAAAACTAAGCATTCTCTTACCTTTCCTCTTGGTCAAAAATGGAAGAGACCCAAAAACCATGCAAATGGCCACTTCAAGATTTGATTTTGGTAGTAGGTTGTAAAGCTCAGAGATCTGGATGAGTTTGCTGAAGACAGTTTTTGGTTTTAAGGTGTTTTACTAGGGTTTTAATGACTTTCTTTCTCTAAATGAAGCTTTCAACAATGGTGGATGGTGAGAGAAGACGATGGCTGGCTAAGATGGGAGATAGAAATTTCTTTTAAAATAATATCTTGATGGCAAATTATTAAAATGCCCTTCTAACTTTTAAAATTTTTCATTTTGCCCTTCACACTTCAATTTTCGTTTAAACAATCAATTTAACTTTCAAAATTTTTCTTTCAGTAAAAAAACATATCTATTTAGCCTGTTCTAATCATTAAATAGGGCTTTGATAGAGTTTGACTAGTCAAAAGGTCAAAATTACTAAAATAACCTTAACTATCAAATTGTGTAGTTTCCCACTCTTTCGTGTGATTCATTCTATCACTTAATATGGCATAAGACTTTGTTACGCAAGGATTTATCTATGACTGTCTATTGGTCTTAAATCAATTTAAATTGACTGTTATTTATGAAAGTTTTCTGAACCAATGGACTTAATCATCATTTTTTAAATTACTGCACACTTTTCAAAACATGTACAAACAGATGAATTTTGAGATGTAGATTCTTACCATCTCAGTATTTTCCTTCAAATATTGATACTACCAGGTTTTACCTCCATCAGAATAGTATAAATCCCAATAAGGCCCACAGTCTAATTCTCTGCTACACGTATGAAACATGATGCATATAAATAGTTATAAGATAACTTAGCTTCCTAACTTTATTAACAATATATAACAGTAATAGGAAGTGAGAATCTCACACATAGTAATTAACAAACAAAAAAATACATCATACAGTTTTTTTCTAATGTAAAAGAATGACATTGAACCGTTTGTGTACTTCATAATCAATCTTTCTTTCTCAGTTCTATGATTTACCTTTGCTAACCTTGTTCTCTTCTGCCAAGCGTTAGTCTCCATACATTTTTTATGAAAGCATCTTAAATAGAATAAGGGTTCCATTTTCGCTCATCCCTCTGAAGTGGATAATGTTACCCACTCCTTGCGTTCTCATAGCATTAACTCTCTTATCTCTTAAAAGGTCTTTGAATTGGTTTTTGCATATGTTTGAAGGTCTCAAACAATCATACATCAAAACGCAATGGAATATGTAAGTAAATAGGTCAATACCCCTTAGATAAACTTAATACATAGAATTTGGCATACAGGAAATTGAATTTCAATGTAATTTTTTGCTAGTGTATGCTCTATAGTAAACTCATTTAGTGAGAGGCGTGGTACCATAGTAATATATGATCACTTATGGTAAGTGACATAAAGGTTTTCCTTTATTATTTAGATTGATAATATTAGTGATTCTTTATCACTAAATGTGGTAAAGCCTATACGACATGATAGCCTTTGCAAAGGAATTATAAAGAGTTATAATTATTTGGTCCTTATATAAAAGCTTTATTCATTAAAAACATTCCTAGTCAATGTATTGCCAAAAATAGGCATTAACAATACATTAGAGACTAGCACATGTTCAGCCTCTTATTTGTGAAGTAAGCAACTGATATCATAAATTGAAGTATGTGAGATACTTGAGGAGAACATGTTGGTAATTTTTAGGGACAAGTTCATTGAACATGACCCGACTTGAGAACTCTTTTTGGTAGTCCCGCTCGAGTATCTATGGAAACATTCTCATGTGGTAGCTATGTAAGTGATCTTTTGATTTGTGTGTCACGACCCGTGACCACATTTTTCATCTTCTTATACACAACTTAACCGGTTGGGCTATCTGTGATACTTCACTTGTACTGACTGTTAAACAATTTTACATAATATTGTTTATATTAAACACATCCCCTATCGTAATAAATCAAATAAGTAGTACTGTTGACGTGTGTAAATACAGAGAATAAATGATCATACCTCAAATAATCAGTCAGTCTGACACATTGTCCTTCGTGCACAGCCAGGATCCACAATCCACTGAACTCACATTCATCAAAACCTGAAATGTTGAAAATTAAGGGGTGAGCAAAACCACGGCTCAGTAAGAGAATTATATGCCTCACTTGATACTCAGCTTCCTCTATGCTGAAAATCTTTTTCATTTTTCCTATGGGCTCTAAGCTCGCATGTAGGAAGGATACTACAGTCGGCTAGGGATCCGAATAGAGTAAGGTAGGTATTTTAGAATACCATACTTGTTACGGAACCTAGAAGCAACTGTAGAGAGAAAATTTTCACTTCATTTGAATTAATAAATCCTTTTTCCTTTTTAATTTTCATAACCTTTTCATATTCTTTTCAATATGATGCTTTTATGAAATAAAGCATTTAAATAAAATGATTAGTATCGTATATTCCTTGAAAAGAATATTAGTTAAATCATCATCTTATTTCTTTAAAACTCATTTCATGTTTTAGTGTACTCTCTTAATTAGTACTGTACTTTAAAGAGCAAAATGAGCTATTAAAATCTATTCCAATATAACCGATTACTTAATCACTTTAGGCGTAAGCCCCAATTCACTGATTCAGTTACTACATCCATTCTAACTAATAATGGAGTTAAGTGTCATATCGAAACTCGTGTTTCTTATTAACACATCGAAACTCGTGTAGCACTTAGTTCCCGAAGGACTCTAGAGGTGGCTCCTACAGTACATAAATTTCTTATTAACATATCAAAACTCGTGTAGCACTTAGTTCCCGAAGGACTCTAGAGGTGGCTCCCACGGTACAGAAATTTCTTATTAGCACATCAAAACTAGTGTAGCACTTAGTTCCCGAAGGACTCTAGAGGTGGCTTCCACGGTTCGGAAATTTCTTATTAACATATCAAAACTCGTGTAGCACTTAGTTCCCGAAGGACTCTAGAGGTGGCTCCCACGGTTCGAAAATTTCTTATTAACACATCAAAACTCGTGTAGCACTTAGTTCCCAAAGGACTCTAGAGGTGGCTCCCACGGTTCGGAAATCGAGTCTTTGCTCGGTTTGGCCTTTAGTTTTCCTAGCTTTCGACAAATATCACTAGGTGCTGATTTGGGTCCATTGACTCAACATCGGGAGAGGTATGTATATTTAGTACTCAAATCACATGTCTTAGGAAAGTCATCCCACAGTACTATGATTAGTACCGAAATGAACATTTTGTAAAAATGCTATAAATCAATTGATTTTCTCCTCATATCATATAAACATATTCTTTTCACATGTCACGCATCATATTTCACACTTTCCATTTGACATATTCCACATCATGTAAAACGCTTTCCTTTTTAACATGTCACCTATCATTTATGGAGTCTAAGATAGACATCAATCTTATCATAGTATAACCCCAGAGAGTAAAGAAATAAACCGGTCAAATCTATGACCATAATCTATATTGTCCTCGTGGGTTCACTGATCAAGTGTCGACCGGGACTAAACTTATCACATATCATGTATCAGCATGATAAGATGCTGACGAGTCTCAAAACCGTATTTTTGATCATAATATAAACCTTTATGGAATTTATATAAATATATAATTCCATAATTTAAATCCATAAGGGTTAAAATTCTTTTAGTGAATATTTATAAAAATATTCATAAAAATATTCACTGTATTTCACTTCATCTTCTGTCTCGTATTACGTGTAATTTATTTATTCCGAGAATTTTCAGTGGTTTCATTATCACCATTACCGAATACATGAATATTTTAGAATTCTATCTCATTATATTCATGTTTTATGAGATTTAGTAATTTCCTCATGTTTCGTGATTTAATATCGACTTTCGGAAATAAAATCATTTAATTTGATTTTATAAAGTTTTTTCTAAATTTTTCGGCAACATAACGGCTGCCGATTTACTAACCTCCTGCACGGAAAAATACAGTTTTAAATCTTTCAGTCAGTACTTCTTTCCAAATTATTTTCAGCAAATCATGCATCATAATAATTTTCATAAAATATTTGCATAAAATATTTCAATTTAAAATATGCAGACTGAGTATCCTTACAGTGCTGCACATGCATCCCTTACCTTTTTCCGGGTCGGCGACTTCCGCTTATCGATCGCGCTCGCACTCCATTTCTCCCGATTCCTTATCCCGATTGCTGCAAATAATTTTTGGAATTAAAATTCTAATTTTTAGAATTTTTTCATAATTTATTTAATTTTTCTGAAATTAAATTTTCCGAGAAATTTCTAACCGAATTTTCGTAAATGTCCGAGTTGTCGAATTTCAGGGAATTTTCCGAATTCCCGAAATTCTCCTTTTTCCTCTTTTTCTTCCTTTTTCCTCTTTTCTTTCTCTTTCTTTTTCTTTTCTTTTTTTTTCTCTTTCTTTTTCTTTTCTTTTTCTTTTTCTTTTTCCTTTTTTTCTTTTCTTTTTCTTTTCTTTTTTCCTTCCTTTCCCGGTCAGGCCGGTTCAGACCGGTCTAGTGCCTTTCCTCGCCGATTCCTCGCCGGGGGTCGGTTCTCCGGCGGCTCGATGGCTCAGCAG
The DNA here is from genome assembly GCA_031772115.1 of Heritiera littoralis. Taxonomy (NCBI): domain Eukaryota; kingdom Viridiplantae; phylum Streptophyta; class Magnoliopsida; order Malvales; family Malvaceae; genus Heritiera; species Heritiera littoralis. The sequence goes on along the minus strand of JAPDPK010000168.1, from coordinate 524,504 downwards.
CTGGCCGGCGCCACGGCGAGCTTGGATCTGACCTCCGTTCATCCCGAATCGATGGCACGGCGGCGGATCGAGGCGGTTTTGCCTCGGTTTCTTCTTCCTCTTCGTCGGCGTTCCTCCGCCGTCCATTGCACCTCCGGTGGCCTCCATCAGCTTCCTCTCCCTCTGGTGAAGCTTCGGTGGCAGTGGCCGCCACCGATTCGGCCGGCACCGCCGTCGGCCATTTTCTTTTCTCTTCCGGCGTTTGCTTCTATTTTCCCTTCAATTTTTCTCCGTTTCTTCACGCCGCCAGTAGCTTCCTTCTTTTCTCTGGTCGGTGGCGTACCGCCTTCCTTTTCCCCTCGCCGGCGGTGGCAGCTCCGCCACCGGCGGTCTGGCTGGGAGGGGAGGATCGGGCCCTTCCCGATTTTGCCTCTTTTCCTTTTTCTGTTATATTTCTCTTTTTTGGTTTTATTCCCTTTCCACTTTTAGTATATCATATACTATATACTATACAATGTATTTTATACATATAATATATATTATATGTTATTCATATATTATTTCATACATAATATTATACAATATTTATTATATATAAAATATATCTTGTACATTACAAAATACATGTCTAGTATATATATTATATATATATAGTATTCATATACTTAAATAACATTTATATATACAAATTATATAAATGCTGTAGTAAAATATTTATACATATAAACTTTAATATAAAACCACATTTACTTTTCTTATATATTCATATACTTTTATTTAAAATAATAATATATATTTCATATATATATATATATATATCTGTACATATATATTTATAATTATATAAATACATTTTATAATATAAACATGTATTTATTTAAGACAAAATAGTATATATTTCATTTTATAATATACTAATATTCATATACATACATATGTATTTATATAAAAACATGTGTAAATATATTTATATAATTTAATTATATAAATATATAATATACGCATTTTTTTTATTTTATAAATTTTGGATTTCCATTAATCCAATTTAAATTCCTCCTTTCCTTATTTTCCATAACTCCGATTTTATTTTTATTTTCATTTAATTTCCTTCACATGAATTTCCTTATTCATCACTTCCTCATTTCTCGGGATTTTCACCAATATCCCGTTTCTCGCAAATTTTATTTATTTCCCCTTATTTAATTTCTCTAATATTTATTTTCAATATTTCTAATTTCCAATAAAGGGAAAAATTTACGGTTATCACATCCTCCCCACCTTAAGAAATTCGGTCCTCCGAATTTAACTTAAGTCCAAAGGTGGTACATGTCGTACACTTACGACTTCTGACCTCTAGTTCATCCTCCAAGTAAAACTGCCAGCACACTTTCAACATCAACAATACTTTAGACCACTACATGCTGTCTTTCATCATATATGTCTATGCTTATGTAATTTCATTCTCTCAAATCGAGAGTTATTCACTTTTACTCTTTTCATATAAGAGTCCATACACAATTATTTTTAATATTACAGCTAATCTATGCTGTTCATCATCCATTCTTCTCACTTAGTGCCGAGTCGACATAATTTGGTACTATCATGTACTCGTGTCAATCAATTATATGTAAGTGTCCCAGTAGCTTTCACATCTCATGCACACGCTCTCTCAATATCATGGAGCGGTTACATCTCACGCTCATATATATAAATATATATATATCAATATGGAGCGGTGCTATCAATACACTTGGGATCTCAAAGCCTTTTGCTATCTCTCATTAACATATGGCAATACAGAGACTCCCATCACATGTAAGGCTCATGGAACTGTACATACACATTCACACCGTTTAACACTTATACTGCGACTAAGGCACTACAGAATCTAGAAGTCTGGTAATGGAAAGTGATTCTATTTAGATCATCAGTCTTTAATCACTTCCATATCATCATTTCTCTTTTGGACTTTTTATTGTCCACAATATTCATTTTCACACTTATTCCACCAAGGCTGCATCTCATTTGCCGATTTTACTATAGATCATCTCTCACAATCATAATTCATGAGACAATCATATTCTCTTCATGTAGTATGGTCTTTAAATCTCTTTTCAAAATTTTAAATTCTGTGATTGAATCCTCGAATTATCCATTTAAGCACCACATTATCTATACAATTCCACCATCTCTATCGTTTCGAGGTGGTTATATGTACAAACATTTCTTATTTATATACTGGCAGTAAACATATCAATTATCTTACTCCTTGGAGTATCATTACTTTCACTTATCAATTCTGGCTTTGATTTTACATCTTGCTACATTTATGTGATAACCAACACAATTCACTCTCAGTCTTAACTTCGGGAACTGTTTCATATTGATGTTCCCTTCTCATCATGCAATTTATTTCCTTATTCCACTTTCAGTTTCGTTTTCATATTTTTACTCTTATCCTTTTTGTCGATTTTCTCGATTGGTATGGTACTATACAGCTAAGATCTTTTAAAATCTTGCATACCGTCTTTTTCTTTACACTATCCATCTACCGACTTTAATTTCTTTAATTAGATATCCTCAATAGAGCAGCTAGTCTCATCACTCTTTTATAGGCTGACAATAGTATTTAGCTAGACTCATTACTTTCGTATCTCAATCATTATCTTTATATCATAGACAGGTTCACTGTCATCCTGTTGTCTCAAGAGGAGATACTGTCTAGCCAAATTTCTTAGTTGTTAATCTTAGCACAATTCCACAGCCTTTAAGAGTTTAAGGATTATATCACAATGCTGCTCATGTTCCATTTATACTTTAGACTCTATCAGTATTTTAGCAATTTTCTCTTGTAAGGATGCCTCATTCTTTAGGCTTATCTACTTTACAAGGCAACTCATTACCCTTGTAACTTCAATCTAAACTCGTAAAATTCACTCCGAGTTCAAATCATCACCTTATGGACACCAATCTTCAATCTTTTATCTAAGGACTCTTTATATTGAGGCTAGTCTTATTAACTCCTCACACATCCCTAATCAGCTCTATAAAGCGTCTGTTTTCATGTAGATGAATACTTGTTCTTCACCAGAACTTTATCAATGATAGGAAATTAATACATCCTTTTTAATTCATCTACAACTCAATATCATTTGTATTTCTCTCATTTACGCTTATACAGATAATTTCATTATTCCCAGTTTTTCATTATTTGTATTTTTGTCATCCAGACCTTTACACGTGAATTTCATTATTCACACCATTTTCAGAGTTATTTTCTTAAACTTTTCGGATTCTTTCTACATCCTTCGATATAAACTTAGAATTTAACTTCATATTCAAAATCGAGTCAATGTTATCTCGATTCCTTAATTTATATAACTCTGAAAGTTTTATCGGAAATCAAATCTGATATTTTCTTTAATCATACATTTCTTATCATCTTGTGACCATCGTTCTTCAACTTTTCATTTGATTATGCCTTTTACAAAGATTGCTCTTATAAGCTCCTTATACATCTCCGATTAAATCATATTTAAGGCATCACTTCCATATAATATTTATTTGTTCTTCATAAGAATTTTAGTGTATAACCAAAAATTTTAATACATCATTTAATTCATCCTCAAATCATATCATTTGTATTTCCTTCCTTTACATCGATACTTGTGAATTTCATCATCCATAATATTTTCCAAAAATTATTTTCTTGAGCTTGTTGGATTTCTTCTATATTCTTCGATACAAGCTTAAGAATAAATTTCATATCCGCAATCAAGTCAACATTCACCTGATTTCTCAATCTATGTTACTCTGGAATTTATCGGGATTCTGATCCGATAGTTTCTTTAACCACCCTTCTTTTATCATGTTGGACCTTTATCATTGTGTCCCATCATTTCACAATGTAGTTTCAAGGCAGAGACATTCAATACTCAAATCATTTTGATACATATTCTACCTTGATTTCATCACCTAGCAATGCTTTACAGCGTTACGAATCTCATTCTGGTAAGCTGTATCAAGTACAACGGTTCTCAACACACTTTACAGCTACCTGTTTCAATTCAATTATTCACTTTAAAACCATTTCCATTTACTAAATTCAGGCTTTGTTCCCTCGAGTATATTCTCCACAAGGTTTGAACCTTGGCACCCTTACGTACCTAGTTCCTTACACTCGTGTTATCACTAAGCTTCTTGTAAGAGTCCCGCCTGTTCGAATCGACCGTTGGCGAGCATTCCCTAGACGATTCCTTTCGCCCAGGCTTACCCTTACTAGTGAGTCGGTGATGACATAGTTCGCCTATATCTCATAACACACGATCCACTACGGGTCGCCCATCATTGAGTCGCCCATCACAGTTCTATCTCAAGGGTCCTGAAGAATTTAGGTTACCTGTCATCTTCTTTTTATCACTTCACTATTCTTATAATTATTCTCTAACTTACAGTACTCCACACAGTACTTCATTCTGTAGCACATATTTCAAGATATGTCGGTTCTATATACGATTATCAGTTTGATACCTCAAAATAGTAAAACGTATAGAACCATAAGTAACCACACCAGTATGTATTTCATTATCGAAACTGTTCACCTCATCAGTCAATTCCTGTAATCATTTCACTTTTCAAAGTATTCAACGATCCTGTTCAGCACACTCTTAATTTTTCGACCCTTACAGCCAATAACCGGGTCAATCATCTGATGACATTCCACTACACTCTTTGGATCGCATCATATAAGGCCCCGGCCCGTCCGCCGTCCGCCTGTACACGTTTTATTGTGATGCCTTAGATTTGCCGGTCTCAAGCCGGAGGGGCCCGAGCCGCACCACTCATCCGTACTGTCCGCTCTGGGTTCTAGAGGTGGCCCCCGTCACACAGACGTGGCACTTAGTCCCTCACGGATTGTTTTATTGTAAAGCCCAGGATTTACCACTATGGCCCAAAGTCCACTCGTGGGGGGGCCCTGGCCGCCTCACTTAACCGTACTGTTATCCCCTATAGCCCACAGTCCACTCGGGGTTTTTCTTTCGCGTCCGTAATCTAAGTGTTAGTGGAATCAGTAATAGGGATCGTTAGATTCATATGACATCTTCTATGCCATTAATAATTCCATGACTATCAATGGATCCAATTCAGCTCGGTTTTAATACTATTCCGAACATCGCCCAATATAGGGGCATTTTCGTCATTTCGACATTTATTTCTATCTCCTCAATATACATTCAAATCAATGAACTGATCATCTATGTGTTGATAGTATCCTTTCTGATACTTATAACAGCAAGTTAGATCTCATTCGATTTTCGACAGAGAAGTTCACTAAAATCCACAATGAAATTAATTTATTTGTAATTCAACTTTATAACATTAATTTCTCTGTCAAATCGGTCAATTCCAACTTCTGGTGATCTATTTTGACTCTTGGTAAAATTTTGGGGTAGGGGTATTTTGGTCATTTTTGGCTAAAAATTTTCTCTCTTCAAATTACCCTCAATCGGTGATCTTAAAGTCTATTTAATGATGATAGTTCATTCCCCTACTTTATACCATCACTTTCAGGTCTCAGTTCGGTTCAGACAGAAAAGTACTGGTGGGGCCCTCACCGAGTCCATTTCTGTTCCTTACCGAACAGACCCTCATTTAGACTAGAAGAATCACCAATAATTCGGTAATTTTTGAGCCTATTTTCTTCTTTAACATTCTCAGTTTATACTTTCTCACTCCCTTTAAATCATTTTACTCCATTTACAATCATTTATTTTCTCTATGTATTCGACGACACAGTACTACCGGGGATGTTTAACTCTTTTCTTCCAAAAGTATCCACAGACATCAGGCCAACCATTGCTCTGATACCATTAAATTTGTCACGACCCGTGACCACATTTTTCATCTTCTTATACACAACTTAACCGGTTGGGCTGTCTGCGATACTTCACTTGTACTGACTGTTAAACAATTTTACATAATATTGTTTATATTAAACACATCCCCTATCGTAATAAATCAAATAAGTAGTACTGTTGACGTGTCTAAATACAGAGAATAAATGATCATACCTCAAATAATCAGTCGGTCTGACACATTGTCCTTCGTGCACAGCCAGGATCCACAATCCACTGAACTCACATTCATCAAAACCTAAAATGTTGAAAATTAAGGGGTGAGCAAAACCACGGCTCAGTAAGAGAATTATATGCCTCACTTGATACTCAGCTTCCTATATGTTGAAAATCTTTTTCATTTTTCCTATGGGCTCTAAGCTCGCATGTAGGAAGGATACTACAGTCGGCTAGGGATCCGAATAGAGTAAGGTAGGTATTTTAGAATACCATACTTGTTACGGAACCTAGAAGCAACTGTAGAGAGTAAATTTTCACTTCATTTGAATTAATAAATCCTTTTTCCTTTTTAATTTTCATAACCTTTTCATATTCTTTTCAATATGATGCTTTTATGAAATAAAGCATTTAAATAAAATGATTAGTATCCGTATATTCCTTGAAAAGAATATTAGTTAAATCATCATCTTATTTCTTTAAAACTCATTTCATGTTTTAGTGTACTCTCTTAATTAGTACTGTACTTTAAAGAGCAAAATGAGCTATTAAAATCTATTCCAATATAACCGATTACTTAATCACTTTAGGCGTAAGCCCCAATTCACTTATTCAGTTACTATATCCATTCTAACTAATAATGGAGTTAAGTGTCATATCGAAACTCGTGTTTCTTATTAACACATCGAAACTCGTGTAGCACTTAGTTCCCGAAGGACTCTAGAGGTGGCTCCCACGGTACAGAAATTTCTTATTAACATATCAAAACTCGTGTAGCACTTAGTTCCCGAAGGACTCTAGAGGTGGCTCCCACGGTACAGAAATTTCTTATTAACACATCAAAACTCGTGTAGCACTTAGTTCCCGAAGGACTCTAGAGGTGGCTCCCACGGTTCGGAAATTTCTTATTAACATATCAAAACTCGTGTAGCACTTAGTTCCCGAAGGACTCTAGAGGTGGCTCCCACGGTACAGAAATTTCTTATTAACACATCGAAACTCATGTAGCACTTAGTTCCCGAAGGACTCTAGAGGTGGCTCCCACGGTTTGGAAATTTCTTATTAACACATCAAAACTCGTGTAGCACTTAGTTCCCGAAGGACTCTAAAGGTGGCTCCCACGGTTCGGAAATCGAGTCTTTGCTCGGTTTGGCCTTTAGTTTTCCTAGCTTTTGACAAATATCACTAGGTGCTGATTAGGGTCCATTGACTCAACATCGGGAGAGTTATGTATATTTAGTACTCAAATCACATGTCTTAGGAAAGTCATCCCACAGTACTATGATCAGTACCGAAATGAGCATTTTGTAAAAATGCTATAAATCAATTGATTTTCTCCTCATATCATATAAACATATTCTTTTCACATGTCACGCATCATATTTCACACTTTCCATTTGACATATTCCACATCATGTAAAACGCTTTCCTTTTTAACATGTCACCTATCATTTATGGAGTCTAAGATAGACATCAATCTTATCATACTATAACCCCAGAGAGTAAAGAAATAAACCGATCAAATCTATGACCATAATCTATATTGTCCTCGTGGGTCACTGATCAAGTGTCGACCGGGACTAAACTTATCACATATCATGTATCAGCATGATAAGATGCTGACGAGTCTCAAAACCGTATTTTTGATCATAATATAAACCTTTATGGAATTTATATAAATATATAATTCCATAATTTAAATCCATAAGGGTTAAAATTCTTTTAGTGAATATTTATAAAAATATTCATAAAAATATTCACTGTATTTCACTTCATCTTCTATCTCGTATTACGTGTAATTTATTTATTCCGAGAATTTTCAATGGTTTCATTATCACCATTACCGAATACATGAATATTTTAAAATTCTATCTCATTATATTCATGTTTTATGAGATTTAGTAATTTCCTCATGTTCTGTGATTTAATATCGACTTTCGGAAATAAAATCATTTAATTTGATTTTATAAAGTTTTTTCTAAATTTTTCGGCAGCAAAATGGCTGCCGATTTACTAACCTCCTGCACGGAAAAATACAGTTTTAAATCTTTCAGCCAGTACTTCTTCCCAAATTATTTTCAGCAAATCATGCATCATAATAATTTTCATAAAATATTTCAATTTAAAATATGCAGACTGAGTATCCTTACAGTGCTGCACATGCATCCCTTACCTTTTTCCGGGTCGGCGACTTCCGCTTATCGGTCGCGCCTGCACTCCATTTCTCCCGATTCCTTATCCCGATTGCTGAAAATAATTTCTGGAATTAAAATTCTAATTTTTAGAATTTTTTCATAATTTATTTAATTTTTCTGAAATTAAATTTCCGAGAAATTTCTTACCGAATTTTCGTAAATGTCCGGGTTGTCGAATTTCCGGGAATTTTTCGAATTCCCGAAATTCTCCTTTTTCCTCTTTTTCTTCCTTTTTCCTCTTTTCTTTTTCTTTCCTTTCTTTTTCTTTTCTTTCTCTTTCTTTTTCTTTTCTTTTTCTTTTTCTTTTTCCTTTTTTTCTTTTCTTTTTCTTTTTTCCTTCCTTTCCCAGTCAAGCCGGTTTAGACCGGTCCAGCGCCTTTCCTCGCCAGTTCCTCGCCGGCGGCCGGTTCTCCGGCGGTTCGATGGCTCAGCAGCTGGCCGGCGCCACGGCGAGCTTGGATCTGACCTCCGTTCATCCCGGATCGATGGCACGGCGGCGGATCGAGGCGGTTTTGCCTCGGTTTCTTCTTCCTTCGCCGGCGTTCCTCCGCCGTCCATTGCACCTCCGGTGGCCTCCATAAGCTTCCCCTCCCTCCGGTGAAGCTTCGGTGGCAGTGGCCGCCACCGATTCGGCCGGCACCGCCGTCGGCCATTTTCTTTTCTCTTCCGGCGTTTGCTTCTGTTTTCCCTTCGATTTTTCTCCGTTTCTTCACGCCGCCAGTAGCTTCCTTCTTTTCTTTGGCCGGTGGCGTCCAGCCTTCCTTTTACCCTCGCCGGCGGTGGCAGCTCCGCCACCAGCGGTCTGGCTGTGGGGAGGATCGGGCCCTTCCCAATTTTGCCTCTTTTCCTTTTTCTGTTATATTTCTCTTTTTTGGTTTTATTCCCTTTCCACTTTTAGTATATCATATACTATATACTATACAATGTATTTTATACATGTAATATATATTATATGTTATTCATATATTATTTCATACATAATATTATACAATATTTATTATATATAAAATATATCTTGTACATTACAAAATACATGTCTAGTATATATATATATATGTATATTCATATACTTAAATAACATTTATATATACAAATTATATAAATGCTGTAATAAAATATTTATACATATAAACTTTAATATAAAACCACATTTACTTTTCTTATATGTTCATATACTTTTATTTAAAATAATAATATATATATTTCATATATATATATATATATATATATATCTGTACATATATATTTATAATTATATAAATACATTTTATAATATACACATGTATTTATTTAAGACAAAATAATATATATTTCATTTTATAATATATACTAATATTCATATACATACATATGTATTTATATAAAAACATGTGTAAATATATTTATATAATTTAATTATATAAATATATAATATACGCATTTTTTTATTTTATAAATTTTGGATTTCCGTTAATCCAAATCCTCCTTTCCTTATTTTCCATAACTCCGATTTTATTTTTATTTTCATTTAATTTCCTTCACACGAATTTCCTTATTCATCACTTCCTCATTTCTCGGATTTTCACCAATATCCCGTTTCTCGCAAATTTTATTTATTTCCCCTTATTTAATTTCTCTAATATTTATTTTCAATATTTCTAATTTCCAATAAAGGGAAAAATTTACGGTTATCACATTGTGTCACAGGCTTATCTTTTATATGGAACGTCACACTTTGGTTTGGCCTTTACGGGTTTGGTTAATTAAATGCCTAAAAAGGGTGCTTTTAGTTATGGCCTAAAGCATATAACGGTGGATGGGTGGTCCAAAAAGGATCCATCACCCCAAGTGAATTTAGAGGATATATCTCAATTGTTCTTGACTTGAGATTGACTTATGCAAAACCACGACCATGGCATAATGAGTCCTTGTTGAAATCAGTTTCATAGGAATCATTAGAGTCAATCTTAAAGTTGCAGGAACTAATATGAGGAAATAAATAAGTAGACATTGCACCATGCTTATCTATTCCTTGAAATATAGCTTTTGGAAGGATATTAATTACACTTAAAGGCTATCACTGGAAGGCTTGATTTAAGAATCAATCTTAAACTCTCTAACATTTGGGTGTTCATATAGTATTGCTAGATGTCTAATTTGAATTGCTATTCAAGTTCATTGTCATGATGTTAAGAGCCTAATAGGTCACACACAAAAGAGTAGCTAATGGATGAAAATGGATTCATCTAGGGAAACATCATTGTTGGCCACATTCCTTGAGGAAAAAGGACATGGTTTTCCAAGTTAGCCAGTGAGATCCTATAGAGTTTTTGCTCCCATCTCTTTATCCTCCATCCTTTTTCTTTTGCTTACTTCCAGCAAAGTGTTTTCTTTAGGATTGTGAGTTTCAAGAGATTGAGAAGAAGTTGTGGTTAGTTTACGAAACTCAAGCTACTAGCTAGCATGGTAATGGTTTAGGGTTATAAACCAACCTTCCTAAATGCTCCATTGCTACTTGTGTGATCTTGTGTTATAAACCGTTACACATGGGGTGGTTTTGTGATTCAAGACAAAAAAATTAAGCATCATCAACAAGGAGCGAGCATTAGATTATGATATCAAAAGCTTTGGTATGTTTCTTGAAACCCTTTTTATGATTCTTGATGTATAATTTGCATGATTTAAATCTTTCTTGATCAATGAGATCCATTAGGATCAGTTTCCTAAGGAAAATATTTTATTTCCACTGCGTTTAACCATTGTATGTTCATGTATGTTTCACCTATTTATGATCCAAGAAACCTACAATAGGTATTTAAACCCCATTTGATCCAATTTCATGCAGATATAATTGTTTGGTTGTTCTTGATTTCAAATTTGTTTTGATTACAATCTATCCATTGATTTGTGAGGGCTAAAAGGGCTAAAATTCATGTTTAATGAAATCTTATTGATTGGATTCCTTTAGAGTATCAAATTATGATGTCTGAGGACGATTAGGTTAAAGTTTTTTTTATTATTTTAGGATGTTGTTTGATATTTTATAAAAATTATGATGTCTTATTGATTGGATTCTTTTAGAGTATCAAAGTATGATGTCTTAGGATGATTGGGCTAATTTTTTGTTATTATTTTAGGATGTTGTTTGATATTACAATCGATCCATTGATTTGTGAGAGTTGAAATTCATGTTTAACAAAATCTTATTAATTGGATTCTTTTAGAGTATCAAATTATGATGTATTAGGACGATTGGGTAATTTTTTATAATTTTAGGACGTTGTTTGATATTTTATAAAAGTTTTTCTTTCAAATTTGTCCTAAAGCATGAAAATTTATGGTAAGTAGAATTACATAATTTTTATTTTTCTAAAGAAAAATCCAATGGGTCTGAAATTTTTAGAAAACTTAATTGACATATTGACGAGTGTTGTGTTAAATTTTCAAAACTTTTGGAGTTTATTTTGGTAAGTAAAACGTTTGCCAGAATTTGAAAAACTACTTTGAATGTGTTGATTTTGGTTTTATAATTCTTTTAGATTCTTTGGATTTGAATTTCTTAATGAATCTAGTTTTGTTAATGGTCAAGAAAATGTATAATATGTCTAAATGTTTTGTGAAGACAACTTACCTTTGATATTGATGTTAAATCTTTAAGAAAGTTGTTTCTTGTTGAGGGATTTAATTTCTTGATTATGTAGATTGTTTTTGTTGCAACTCAATGAAATTATTTCTTGAAGAAAAGCAATAAACTAGAGGCTTGAAGAAGGAGTTTTTGGAGCCTTAAGATACTAGAATTGAGGATAATTAGGGGCTGGACTTGTTGGCCAATCTCTTCTTCCAATCTTTAATCAATTCAAAGTTAGTTAGAGTTGGTTACAATTCTAGTTTCACTAGGATTCGTTGTCTTAAAAAAACTTGTTTATGTCTTGATGGAATTCGAATGGGATTAGGCCTCTAAAAATTAGTTTCTATTATATGTCCAAATTTAATTAAAACTCCTAAAATGATTAGCACTCCTAATTAAGACATAAGACAAATTCTAGTATGACTATAAGACTAATACTACTAAACATGTTGGTCTAAGTTATCTCAACAATTTTATTTAGCATCGAATTCAATTATTTGATAATTCTAAATGGTGTAGAATGTGATAAACCAAAATAATTAAATGTTTGAATTGAATTAAAATTCTAAATGGTTTGGAAAATCAATTGCAAAGTACTAAGACATCAAATAAAACAAGCATTAGTCATGGTTTGCTAGCTAGTCTTGATTTCGGAGCAAGCATTATTTTAATAATTTTGATCATAGCCTCAAGTCTCATTGTTTGAATTAATTATTAATATGCTTTATGGTATTTCAATTTTTGAAATAATGCCTGCATGCCTTGTCTTATCTCTTTAATTTATAGGGTTGTACATTTTTTTCTCATCTTACTCCCATTAAATGTAACTCAAGGTTTCTCTATGATATGTAATAGTTACATAGGCTAAATCTAACATAGAAGTTAAGTTTTGAATAGGGTCTATTTGGCCTAGTTACATAGGGTCTGTTTGGCCCTAGCTAGAGCGCTATAAAAAGTGCTGCTAAAGTAAAACTTTTTTAAAAGTGCTGTTAAGATAAGTTAAATTATGTTTGGCAATTCTAACATAAAAGTGTTAGAGAACGTTAAAAACTATTTAGTAGAATTTTTTTATATTTTTAATAAATGAAATAAATAAAATAATAAACAATATTACATTAAAACACAAGTTTTTAAGTGAAACAAATAAATAAAACAAAATAGAAATTTTGTTAATTAAAATAAAACAAACGAAATAAATATAAAAATGGCGCAAAACAAATAAATTATTGTGAAATAATATGAATTCTCTTTTATAGTTTTGTAAATTGTTGAAAAACAATGTGAAAATGTAAAAAAAAAATTTCACTAAAATACATGTTATTGAAATTAGCACTTTTTGAAAAAGTTTTCATTAATAGCTTCATAAAAAAACTCAAATTTGCCTCTCACATAAGTTAGAATTTTTAAAATTTTTAAAGCCAAACGCCTGGTTTTGCTTCTATAATAGATAAACTCTTCAATAAGCTAGGCCAAACATGCACTAACTATTGATAGCACGAAGGCACCATGGAGGTAATAGAGATGAACTGGTAGTGGAGCTTTGGAAGCTTAAAGATTGCATTAATTCATTTAATCATCTAGCTCCTTGTGGCTCAAGGAAGCTAACCTTAGAAAAATCCATAATCATCTCTAGTAGATAACATGTGATAAATTTATATATTTACAATATATATGATATATGAATATGATAAACACTATGCATATCTATATGAATAAATGAGATTATAATAATGCAAACCAAAATCCCTCATTCAAATATTGAGTCATGTGCTAAGCATGATTAAATTGCCTTCCACCAAACATAGCAATATAACTATAGCTCTTTTAATTAGAGACTTGTTGAGCTACCCTAAGGTCAAACTTTTACACAAATATGTTTGAGCTGTAACATTGGTGGGTCTAACTCAACTAATGTCATATTGTTTGGATATGCTACCAATTTGACATTAGAGGCAATGGTTAGGCAAAATACAAATGATGCATTTAGATAAAGAATCATCACCTAGCTGATCTAGGAGTTGCATGAGGATGTAATTTGTAAGCTATTTTGCCTATCCAATTAGTTATATCACGATTTGTTAAGCTACCTCAAGGCCTTGATATAATGAAAAGGATCTTAGCTCACTAAGAAATCAAACATTGAACTCTCAAAATAGTAGATGAAGGCTATTATTTCGACAAAATTATATGGATGTATTTGAGTTATTTCAATGTTTAGTAGTTTATCTCTCTGTAGTATACTTGATACTATTAATAAATTATGGACCAAATTTCACTAATTGATTGCACAAAATGAAAAATGCCCTTAAATAAGAGAATGAGGACTATGTCCTTGATCAACCTATTATTGATAAGCCTAATTACAATTCTAAGATAAGAAAGGCTTGTAAGTGTAAATGGATAGCCTAAAGTAAGAACGTAAAGATGTTGGCTAGCATGGCTCCCAACCTTTATTAAAAGCATCATGAAATGATGAGTGCTCTAAACATCATCCTGAACCTTTATGAATCATTCATAAGGAAGACACATTGAGCAGTTCATCATCTTTAAGGAATTATTCCAATAAAGGATGGTCGAAGTAAGCCATATAAGGCCTCATATGCACAGGATGATAAACTTCATCACGAGGCTCTAGGGTGGGGTACAAGTGATCGAGGATGAAAGTTAAGTAGAAAATTGTCTTGAGGAACTAGTTGATAAGGATATGGTAAAGAGTGGTGGGATTGTTGCATGGGGTTTGCATGATATGTGGTATAACCTTCATACTGCATTTCATTAGCCACAACCTGAACATCTTGATGCTCATTAATGAATATTTTACCTCTTCTTGTATTTGCTCCTTCGATATTGCTGCTTTTTTATCTCATATTCAATAATCTCACTAGAGAGTATCATATCTGCAAAGTTTTTGGTTACATTACCAATCATTCTCTCATAGTACTGAGTTTTAAGTGTGTTGACAAACAAAACTATAGTCTCTTTCTCTATGAGGGGAGGTTGAACCTGAGTGGCAACATCTCGCCATCTCTAAGCATATTCTCTAAAACTCTTAGTAGCCATCTTTTCCATATTCTGTATGTCACATTCCGCATATTGAATATTTGTTCTATTTTCTTACTTATCTTAAATACTTTAGGTTGGGCTATTTACAGTGTCCACATATACTTAAAATAATTAATCATTATCTTTTAACCATAACTTACCTAGGATCCAAATACTTGAGCACTAAAGTATATAAATAAATAAGCTCAAAATTTTATTAAATATACTACTTCCAAATTTACATCCCGAGTATAAATACACATACATGTACTACTGTACATATACAGTTTGAACATATAAAGATTAGCTAGTATACTTTAATGAAAACGGAATACCACTTAAGGGATACCAAAATCGTAAGTCCTCCTGAGCAGAATAGGAATCTATTACAAATAATCTGGAAGAAAAATAAGGAAGGGTGAGCTTATGCCCAGTAAGAAATATATATACAAGAGCTGATACTATGCATAACTATATGTAGTATCTAAAATCGTGCTCTTTCACACGAAAAGCATTATTTATTTGAGCAAGATATTGGGAAAGATACTATAGTGGGTTAGATAACTAGGTTAACTGCAGAAGGATGCTTTGAAGCACCTCACTTGTCCCGGCATCTAATTCAACTATATGGAATTCAGTGTAATGGATTCAATCACAAGGATTAATAAACATTCTAATAGCTTCCATTAGGCAATTCATAAAACGTTTAAATAATTACCACTAAAGTACTCCATAAACAATATAAAATCACTTCCAGCAAATAATGCAGAGATTTCAAACCATAAACATGTTTATCGTATATATATGTAAACATAAATTTATAAAGTTTGGAAGTGCTTAGGTTGGCCAGGGATTTACCACCCTAGTAAAACAGTATAATGGAGATTAGGCTTCACCCAATAAACTCATGCAATGTAAGTAGACATATGGTCGTAGTCAAAAGGCCATAGTGTACACTAGCCTGGTGACAACTGTGGGAGCTGAAGACTGGGCTAGGGTCTAATAGCATCGAAAAAGAACAAAAAAACATGTACCTATAGGTTGCTACAAGGCCAACAGTCTCAAAACAGTTTATAAATCATTTCTAAATTGTTTACAGAGATCAATTCAATAAATCATATCTTTAGTTAATCCATAAAGCATCAATGTCAGAAAATAATTATACTTCAAGTATAAAAATTCATCAAATATTCTCAGTTCAATAACCAACATCCAAAATATTTTATTTGCGTACAGTAGTAACATGGAAACATGAATGCATCATGTAACAAATAAAACTTAGTGATAATCTCTTCGAAAACTGAGTTTCAAATTTGTTATGCAAATGTTGCATTTTAAAAGCTTTAGCCCAAAACATGTTTTCACATTCTTTTAAATCATCAAACTATAACCTGTGAAGAATTTGAAGGTTTAGGTTCATTTAAGAAGATTTCAGCAGCATAACGGGAAACTTTTTATCCTAACCCCCTGAACAAAAAATCATTTTATAACTACAATACCAGATTCACCATTTCAACTAAATAATCAAGTTCAACCTCATAAAATTTCATTTTCAACATCCCCAATGCAACATAGTATCATATTCCTTTTACATATGTCCTTTACCACTTAGATATCCGTTGTGTTGTTCGCTAGCACCAATATTGTTTCTTGACTTCTGAGCTGTAATTCACCACATAAACGCAGTCAATTCACCACACTTCAATTACAAAGAATATTTAACTCATTGATGCCTTTGCAGCCCTAAATCCGATCTACTTCATACTAGTGCCTACAACTAGCATCAAAACCCTCGGTTTTCAGTTTTGATTTTGCCTACAATCTTGTATTAGTTTGTACAGTATTCTAGGACCCAAAACACATTAAATTGAGCATGGATTCTATTGCTTCTTCTCTTGGCCGAATTTGATTAAGCTTCCTACACTTGTGTTTTCTTCAATTCAAGCTTAAATTCTTACTCTATACTAGCTTTGCATCATTTCTACATCATTTTCTCATCAAGCTAGTACATATTCATGCATGGGAATGCTTGGCCGAAACCCTAGTTGGATGAATTTCATGGTTTTAATTTGATTCAAGCTCAAATTTATGCTTAAACATCTTAAAGACATGATATTTAATCATAAAACCTTGGAAAACTTAAGCTTTTTCAACATTCTTACCTTGGCCGAAATTGATGAGAGTCTCTACACCTTGAGTTTGGTCACTTTAGCACTTGATTTTGATATCAAGTTGTAGAGCACTGAAAATTAGACAGAGTTGGTGAAGGAATTTTTTGGTTTTTTTAAGTTTTTCTCTAAGTTTTTGTGACTTTTCCCTCTTCAAAGCTTTCAAAAATGGAGGAAAATGGAGAAAGATGATGGCTATCAAAAATAGGAAGAAGAAAGACTAGAAAATTCTATAAAAATAATATTTTATAGTGCAAATTACCAAAATACCCTTATAGTTCAGAAATCTTTCAATTTTGCCCTTCACAAATTGACTTTGGTTTAAACAATTAGTCTGAGCTTTAAAATATTTTATTCAATCATAAAACACCTCTATTTAACATGTTCTAATAACTGGCTAAGCTTTTGGTAGGGTTTAACTAGTCATTTGGGCGAAATTATAAAAATACCCCTAACAGTTGAATCACGAAATTTTCTACTTTTACACATGATTAAATCCATCAGTCTACATAGCATAAAACTTTAACCAACAAGGATTTACCTTCAGCTGTCAGTTGGTCAAAAGTTAACTTGTTTTGACTGTTATTTACGAAAATTTCAACGGCTTATGGATTTAACCGTCATTTCCTAAATTGTTACATGCTTTTCGAAACATACATAAACAATGAATTTGAGTTGTAGATTCTTACCATCATATTATTTGGCTCCAAAATTCCCATCTACCAAATTCCACCTTCATCCAAACCCCAAAAATCCGATAGGATCCACCATCCAGTTCACTTTCATACCTACAAAGTAAATAACATTTGAATAGGTATAAGATATCTAATACTCCTAACTCTATGGATAGTCAACTAACAGTAATAAAAAGTGTGGATCTCACATCCTCCCCACCTTAGGAAATTTGGTCCTCCAAATTTGATCAGACTTGTCTAACGAATAGTTCTAGATATTTCTCTTTCATTAGGCTCTCCAATTCCCCGGTAGCCTCTTTTGTTGTATGGTATTGCCAAAGAACCTTTACTAGAGGAATTGTCTTAGATTGCACTAGTTTCTCCACATAGCTCATATCTTCCCCGATCTCTAGTGGTTCATATTGATTAAATGAGACAAATCTAGATGATAGTTCCAAAGTAGTGATACATGGAAGACATATATACACCGGATAGCTTTGGTGGTAAAGCTAACCAATATGCCTGTTGGCTCTATCGAAAGGGGCATGAATCAGTTTCTGGCCTTAATTCTAAATTTTAAAACTTAACAAGCTAATTAAACAAATTGCACAATAATTAACAAAAACAGTAAATAAAAAGTAAGGAAGAAGATGCAAACACAAGATTTATTGAGGTTTGGCCAATCTCTTACCTACGTCCTATCTCCGTGATCCTTTTGTCAAGGTATTGATTTCACTCTTCTTTGTGATTCAATATAATCCACTTCAAGGTGTGGAGAGACCTCTAACACTCCCTTTTGTAGGCTTAGGAAGAAACTTCTATAACCTTACCCTTATGAAGTTATCTAATCACTCACAAGATAGCCTTACAAGATTGCACTCCCCTTTAGAATAGAGAATTGAGTTTAAGTGGGTTGTGTACAACAAAAAGACCTCTCAAAGGTAGAAATACACAAAATTAAGTACAAGGAGTATGAATAAGGGTAGATTTGAGCTTTGAATTCTTTCTTGAAGGTTAAGGAAGATGAGATAGTGCTTGTTCTGCCCTTAGTCCTCATAAACGCTTATATCTACTATCCCTCAAGAGCTGAAGATGGTTGTTGGAGCATTTAATGCAAAACTTCCCATTAAAAGCCTCAAAACTAGCCATTGGGCACATTTCGTGTGGTATGGGATCGATCCTTAGGTTAAAGAGATCAATCCTGCAGCTTCAAGTTTCTAAAGTTTCTGCCTATTTGGGATCGATCCTCTAAGGGTAAGGATCAATCCCTCATGTCCTGAACACCTCTCCATGCATTCCACCATTCATGGATTGATCCCATGGAGGACGAGATTGATCCTTTCATTCAAAACTTGACTTTTTGGGGCAATTTTGAGTTGAAATAATTGTAATCTTTGATCACGAACCATTTTTCAAGTTCATGTAAGTATTTCTTAACTTAGTCAAGTGAAAATTTGGTCCAAACATTTGCTAAGTAATTTTCTCAAAATATTTATCAGTTAGTTCAATGGAAAATTACTTAATCTCATGTTTTTCCAAGTGCATTGTAATAAAACATTTTCAATATATATTTGCACTTAATATTGTTGTAAAAGCTTTATGCAAGTTTACACATAAACATAAGTATTTAATTGTGCTTAAGTTTTTGTCATTTCAAAATATTTAAATGTCAATTTAAAGTTATCAATCTCCGCCTTTTTGATATGACAAAACCTAAGGTAAATTTGCTTTTAAAAATATTTGAAGAAAGTACTCCCCTTCAATTAAAGCATGGATTAAAATTTACCGACTTCCCTCCCTTTTTGTCATAGCGAATACTAAACTCCCCCTTAATGAATGCATACATAATAACCAACAAAGGAGTTAGTGTCCGAAAAATAAGTAATTGCAAGAAGTTGCAATTTAAAGCAACACTAGACAATAATTCAATGAAGATAATAGCTAGCCAATATTCATGAAGATAATAGCTAGTATAAATATAGGCAAGAGTAGTTACAAAGATAGTCATAAAGGCATAAAGTAATGCTAAAACATCATAAACAATCCTTAGATAAGTAAGCTAAACTAGATATCCTAGTCATTCATAGAATCCTAGAAACTAGACATCCTAGTTATATCTATCTTAAGACCTCTTGGGAAAGGTCTTGTGATATTGCTCGATGAACTCTTCTTGTTGCATCTTGATGTCTTAAATTTCATCGTACAAAGCAGTTTGAGTCTCCTCCATGCAAACAAATTGAGAATTGATAGTATCTTGGAAGGTGTTGAAATTAGACTGAAATGCCTGCTAATGCTCTTCAAGAGAAGTGAAATGCATTATAACATCTTGTTGAAAAGCTTGCTGATTTGTGTTAAATTGTTGAAGCATTAGCATGATCTGGTCAAGTGTAGCAGGAGCTGAACTTGATGGAGCAGATGAAGAGGGAACATCATGAGCTTCCTCTATGGGAGCTGGAGTTGGAGCTGGATGATACACGTCGCTTCTCCCATCCACTTGTGCCGCTTCACACATTTTGACACCAACCAAGGTTGTGAAGTGTTACTAGATTAATTGTAGTACTAGGATCAGGTAGAACGCCTACTTTACATGAATGGTCAATGCCCTTTTCAAGTAAATAATATGCCAGCGGCTAAAGAAACACAATTATCTTAGCACCACCTTCTACAATCTTCACCCAATCGTGGAAGATAAAGTGAATGAGGTTAAGCTTCCCAGCAGTAGGACAATGAATATGATGAAACCAGAACCGATCAAGTTTTCTAATTTGTGAGTACTTGGTGCTAAAAGGACAGAGGTTCCAAGAAATAATGATGTGAAGTAGACAACCAAAGATAGGAAGATCACATACTCACTCATCAACTATTGGAAAATCCAAAGGAGCATTCTTATCTTCATAGGTAAGGCCTTTATTGGGAATATGAAAGACCATGGAAAGCTTGCTTGGAGTAACTTCAATAGACTGTCCCATAATGAATGACTTAATCCCAACAACATTGCAACTATCATTAGTACTGTGGATAAGTTCGGCATTTGAGAAGAAGGCTCGAATGATATTACATGGGAAGGGAGTATTGATGCGAACAAATGTGGTCCATTTGAAGGCTTCGAATCGAGCAAGATAAGGGAATTCAATTTCTTCTAGAAAGGCGAAGTTGGTGGGTCACCAATGTTTGATTTTCATGTTGGCAAGGTTTTCATGAAATCGGTTCTTTTCTTCCGCATTATGGAAAGTTCAATTGAAAGCTGTAGGTATGGATGAGGATGAGGACAAGGAGGAGGGAGTTGTCGATTTGTGCTTCTTGGTTGTATGTTTCACTCTTGGAGGCATGTAAGCAAGTTTAGAGTGTGAAAAACAAGGTAAAGTTCATTGAGGAATTTCAGTAAACAATTGGTGGTGATGACTTTGAAGAGATAGAGATGAGATTATAGGAGATGTTTGTGATATCCAACACAAGACACAACAAGATAGTGTGAAGGCGAACAGGTTTGAAGAAGAAAGTTTGTGAAAGAATAAGTGAGTGGGTGAAGAGAAAGATGAGGATGAAAATGCACAAAAAATGGTTTTTTAGTAGAGTCAAAACATGCAAGATAAGAAGAAGTTTTGAAATGATGAAGGTGAGAAGTGAAAATAGATTGAAAATGATGAAGAATGGTGGAAGAATGATGAAATCTGGTGGAGAAATGAGAAAGATTGAAATTTAGGGGTGAAAAGGTGTGGTTTTGAGGAAGAAACACAAAGAAGATGATGAAGATGACTTTTTATTTTGAAAAAATAAAGTTTTATAAACCCAGATTGTGCGTGTTGAACCTATAGGATCGACCCCTTTAATGAAAGGATCGATCCCTTCAAGGCAGAACCAAATTCCAGAAAAAATAAAAGCTAGGAGATCGATCCCATGGTAACGAGGATTGATCCCTCAATGCTAAACCCGAATTTTTAGGCATGAAAAACCCAAGGAATCAATCCTATGTCATTAGAAATCGACCCCTTAGTTATTTGCCTTAATTTTTATGTAGAAAAATGTTTTGAAAACAAGTGAAATCATGCATTTTTATCTTTTAAGATTAAAATAGGATTTTAGCAAGTTGAAACCATCTTGTATGATGTGTTGAAGGCCAAAACACTTAGTAAAATCATGGAAAATGCATTTTGGTATGTTTTGTGACAATTTTGGTATGAGAAATGCCTTTTTAAGAGGTAACATGGTGATTTTGCTAAATTTATGCCCTTTTTCAAAATAAATGAGTGTTAAGCACTTAACAAGGAATTTAGAACAAAATCACACAAGTGTTAAACACATAATTTATCAAATCATCCTAATAAATAAAGTCTATCACAATATCTTAAAGAAATATGATAAGTTAAGTATGTGATGAGCAAGTAGTTAAGATATTCGCTACATTCTTGACTTGGATCCATCATTACCAATTTAAACCATTCATTCAAGGATACAAAAATAACATTCAAGTTCAAGGTGCATTCATTAGGCCAAGTTCACCTCTAAGTGTGCAAAATTTTTCTTTCTCTAAAGGTTTAGTAGAAATATCAGCCAATTATCTACATACTCTAGAACAATGTCACCTTTTTGCACATGATCACTTATAAAATGATGTCTTATTTCAATGTGCTTAGTCCTAGATTGGTGTATGAGATTTTGGTGAGATTAATAGCACTAGTATTATCACATTTGATGGGAATTTGATTCATCTCTATTCCATAATCATTCATTTATTGCTTAATCCATAATACTTGAGCACAACAACTTCAGAATGCAATATATTTAGCTTCGATTATGGATTGAGCTACGCTATTTTGTTTCTTGGAAAACTAAGAGATGAGTCTATTCGCTAAGAATTGGCTAGTACCATATGTGCTTTTCCTATCGACTTTGCATCCACCAAAATCCGCATCAGAATAAGCATGAAGAGCAAAAGTAGAGTCTTTAGGATACCACAGTCCTAAGGAAGAAGTGTCTTTAAGGTATCTAAACATTCTTTTGATAGCTTGTAAGTGTGATTCTCTAGGAGTTGATTGAAATCTAGCACACAAGCATACACTAAACATTATATTAGGTCTACTAGTTGTGAGATATAAAGCAATGAGCTAATCATAGACCTATATAGTTTAGTGTCAACAACTTACCTCCTTTATCTTTGTCAAGCTTGATAGATGTGCTCATTGGGGTGGATTAAGGTTTGGTCTCATCCATTCCAATTTTTTTAAGCAAGTCCTTAGTATACTTAGCTTGATTTATGAAAATTACATCTTTACATTGTTTTACTTGGAGCCCTAATGTAAGGTCTCGCCAAGCAGCACTTTGCTCCCCTCAGGGACTCAAGAAGTGGCTCACTCGACACCCCTTACGTTCCTAGTGAGTGTTGGCGATCGCCCAACACTCACTTCACTGAATGTATTGTCCGCTTTGGGCGATCCCCATTCTTGGGCGATCTCCATTCTTGGGCGATCTCCTCACGACTTTATCCCAAGGGGCTTGAAGAACTCAAGATAATTCCATCGGGAGCGTTTTCACTCATGTTTGATCTCAGGACCCATAGGTACCTGACTCTTACACTAGTGTTACCATTGGGACAAGTTGTCTCAATGGTAACACTAGTGTAAGAGTCAGGTACCTATGGGTCCTGAGTCAAACATGAGTGAAAACGTGCCTGAGGGAATTATCTTGAGTTCTTCAAGCCCTTTGGGATAAAGCCGTGAGGAGATCGCCCAAGAATGGGGATCGCACAAAGCGGACAATACGTTCAGTGAAGTGAGTGTTGGGCGATCGCCAACACTCACTAGGAATGTAAGGGGCATCGAGTGAGCCACCTCTGGAGTCCCTAAGGGGAGCAAAGTGCTGCTTTGCAGGTCCTTACATAAACAAAGAAACTTAGATCTCCCATGATGCTTATTTCAAATTCACCTTGCATCAATTTGGAGAAATTTCACACAATGATTCATTTATGGATCCAAAAATGATATCATCTACAAAGATTTGAACCACTAACAAATCACTACCCTTAGATTGAATAAACAAAGCTGTGTCTACTTTGCCTCTTGCAAAACTTTTTTCAATTAGAAACCTGGATAGTCTTTCATACCAAGCTCTAGGAACTTATTTTAATCCATATAAAGCCTTTGAAAGTTTGAAAACATGATTGGGAAACTTTGAGGAGTTACTATATGGAAAAATATACTGTATAGAGTATTATAAAGATTTGAAAAGAAAAGGTGTATAAGGACTGAAAAGTGACTGTAAGAGAAAAAGAGAATGCTAGCTAACCAAGTTTATTAAATGAGAATGATTTTAAAGTAAATTACAGAAATGAATAGGTTAGCTGTGAAGTGGACTAGCTTAAATTCTTATACTTAGTGTGTTATTTCTTACCATAATTGAATGGTATATTATGAAATGAAAAACATATATAAGTGAATCGATGTGAAATATATGTTAAATGATTTGAAAGTTACATGTATGTGTTTTGAGGATATATAGTGGAATTGTAAGACGTAAAGGTAAAACGTCTGCGATAATATGAGATTATGATTTAAAATTTTCAGATAAATTTTCAAATAAATTTTCGGAGTAATATAAATTTGGGAGATTAATGTTCATACAGTAGTATTTAGAACTCAGTATAACTTTTACGAGTTCTTTGTAGTACTTAAGAGATTTATGAAATATCTTGTGACGTATGTGAATTTAATGAATGAAATATTTAAATCACGTACGGATAAATTATAATGGCATTTAACCATGATGTGTGAATATATTTCAACTCATTTGAAGAATATAAGCAGCATCCTTGAATAACTCCACAAACTTCTAGAAACTGAAAATTTTATTTTTAAACTCAATAAATATGAGTTCTAACTAAATCATAACGCTATTAGAGACGTGTGGTCTCGAATGATAAAGTGAACATTGATTTGTTTAAATAGAGGTTATTGCTAAGTGAGTGAGATTAAAATATAGTGACCGGGGTACGAAATTTATGAGCTTTACCTGAATAATATAAATAATTTGTTGAGGAGTTTGTGGAATTAACTGCTTTACTGATATGGTACATACATGTGAGAAAATTAAATGGGAGTAGATGAATATGTGTGAGTATAGTATTCAAAAATGTTAAAAGATTTTAACGGAAGAGTACTATACCATTTGGAAAAGCAACTAAAGTGATAAGTGTGAAAAGATGCAAATGTAGTAAGAAGATAAGTTATATGATGATTAGGGAACACAGATTATAGAGCAGCAGTTCCCAAATCTAAGATTGAATGTGATTTTCTCTGACTACCATGTGGTTATGGCTAGACTTAAGAATCGACCCAGACTTAACAGATAAAATTAGTTATACTTAGAGGAGTAAATAAATGAATTACTGCCAGTCATGTTAATGGATATATATATATATATATTAGAATTGTGAAATTGTAAAAGTAATGTGCAGACGGAATTGGTATTTTGATAATTTCAATTACAGAATTTGATTGTGAAAAGATTACATCCTCAGGTACATCCTAAATTAAGTGATATTACATGTACCATGAGAATGAGTGATGTAATGATAACTCAATATGAAAATAGATATCGGGAAAAATTATTACCTACTGCCTCATTCACTGTAAGTAATGGTTAATATTAGAGTCTGCAAGTGAAGTGCAGACGTGATTTACTGTTAACTGGTTACTGAATCGTACTGAGATATACTGTTTCCTGAAGTGAAATTAATTATGACATCATTACTAGTTTTTTTTTAAAGAATTACTGAACTGTTACTATGATTTGAAATTGAACTGTCTACTGTACTGAACTGTTTTCTTCACTGGTTACTGAAATGTTTTATTGTACTGTTACTGAATCGATTTATATACTACTACCACTATTCAAACTCAACTGTTTACTGTACTGTTTTACTACTGTCACTGTCACATGTTTTAAAGAGTACTGAAGTGATGAAAATAAATGGTTTTATTTACCATTTATTTATTGAAAAATTGCATTAAATTGTTTTATAACAATAATTTAAGGATTACACTCTATAGTCGCTTTGTGTTTCTGGGACAAGATAGGTATTTCAAAATACCTTTCATGCTTTATCTGGATTACCTAGCCGACTATAGTATCCTTCCATTTACTATGCCTAGTAAATCGTTAAGAAAATAAAGTTTTCCAGCATGTAGGTTTCGTTATATCAATCTTGCATACGATTCCTTTACTGAGCACGTTTCGCTCACCCCTTTATTTTTTAATTCCACGGGATATTAAAAGAGATTAAAAAGGTGTATACATTAAAGGATTGATTGAAAGTTGGTTACCGAGACTACTTGTGTCGGACTTGGGGGTAATTGAACTTTCTTTTATACTTTCAGGTAAATTGTACAATACTACTTAAAGTGTAAAGTAGAAACTGGAGATGTAAAGTGTAGGAAATATTATAAGATTTTCATATTCTGAATTTATTAATTAAATAAATGTTTACTATTTATTATTGTTATTGTTCACGTGTTAAGGCACCATAGACAGCCCAACTATAGAATATGTGTAAAAATATGTTATTTACTGTACATTTGGACTGTTACATAACAGTACTTCCTATCATAGCCCCTGCACGAAAACACAATTTATAACCACAATACCAAATTCACCATTTCAACCCAAAAATCAAGTTCAACCTCATAAAATTTCATTTTCAACATCCCCAATGCAACATAGTATCCCTACGCCTTCTACATATATCCTTTACCACTTAGATTTTTGCAGTGTTGATCGCTAGCTCTAATATCCTTTCCTTAGTTTCGAGCTGCAATCTACCATATAAACATAGTCAATTCACCACACTTCAGTTACAAAGAATATTTAACTCATTAAGACCTAGTACATTGCCTATTGTAGCCCTAAATCTGATCTACTTCATATCAATGCTAACACTGCAACTAGCGTCAACACTTCTGTTTTCAATTTCAATTTTGCCTACAGTCCTGTATTAATTTGTACAGTATTCTAGGACCTAAAACACATAGCATAGACTCTACCTCCCCTTCTCTTAGCCAAATTGGATAAAGCTTTCTACACTTATGTTCTTAAATGCTTACTCTGCACTAGCTCTACATCATTTCTACATCATTTTCTCATCAAGCTACAACATATTCATGTATGGGAATGCTTGGCTGAAACCCTAGGTGGATGAATTTCATGGTTTTAATTTGATTCAAGCTCAAATATAAGGTTAAACATCTTAAACACATGGTATTTAATCATAAAACCTTGGAAAATTAAACTTTTCCAACATTCTTACCTAGGCTAAAATTAAAGGCATCCTTTCACCTTGAATTTGGCCACTTTAGCTCTTGATTTCGATGTCAAGTTGTAGAACACTAAAAATCATATAGGGTTGGTGAAGGAATTTTTTCAACTTTGATAAGTTTTTCTCTAAGTTTTGGTGACTTTCTCTCTCTTAAAGCTTTTAACAATGGTGGAAAATGGAGAAAGATTATGGCTACCGAAAATAGGAACAAGAAGGGCTAGAATTTTTTATAAAAATGATATTTTATAGTGCAAATTACCAAAATGCCTTTATACTTAAGAAATCTTCCAATTTTATCCTTCGTAACTTGACTTCGGTTTAAACAATCAGTCTGAGCTTCAAAATATTTAATTCAATCATAAAACACCTCTATTTTACATGCTCTAATCATTGGTTGAGCTTTTGGCAGGGTTTAACTGGTCATTTGGGCAAAATTATGAAAATACCCCTAACCGTTGAATTGCATTATTTTGTACTTTTACACATGATTTAATCTATTGGTCCACATAGCATAAAACCTTATCCCATGAGGATTTACCTATAACTGTCATTTAGTCAAAAGTCAACTCGGTTTGACCATTATTTACGAAAATTCTAATAGCCTATGGACTTAACCGTTATTTCGTAAATTATTACATGTTTTTCGAAACATACATGAACAATTGAATTTGAGTTGGCAATTCTTACCGTCAAAGTATTTGGCTCCAAAATTCCTATATACTAAATTTCATCTTCATCCGAACACTAAAAACAGTGGGCCCTACCATCCAGTTCACCTTCATACATATAAAGTAAATAACATTTGAATAGGTATAAGATATCTAATACTCCTCACTCATAGATAGTGGACTAACAGTAATAAAAAGTGTGGATCTCACACTGTGAGGATAATTGATCCGGTGCCATATCCTTTATATGTTGATATTGAGCTATGAAAGCCTTCACAAGATCCCTCTATGAATGGACATAACCTCTACCTAGTTGGTCATACCACCATACCATTGATCCAATAAGACTATCTTGGAAACAATGTATCAACAACTTATCATTGTGAGTATTACTTGCCATTTTTCGACAAAACATTATAATGTAGGCAAAAAGGCATCTAGTCCCATCATATTTTTCAAATTCGAGGGCTTTGAATTTTGCAAGTAACACTAAATTAGGAACTAAATTCAATTCTTTTGTGTCAATGCTTTCATAGACATCACTTTCTTTGACAACCCTAAGTCTGTCCTCCAACCTATCATGATAAAACCTATTTTAACAACTTTGCTGTTAAGTTTCTCTTTTACAAACAAATTATCCAAATTAGGGACAAAAATAAGACTGACAAGACTAGACCTTGTTTCCAAACCAAGCTAGCCTTTAGTTCGCTGTTGATATGTTGGCTTTTTTATTTGAGGTTCATCTTTCTGATTGGTATCTTCACCAATCCCTGTCCCTTTTGTCAAGCTTATCATCTTGACCATTTGCCCTTAGGACTCTTCCTGGGCCTTGACAATCCCTTGTTGCACCCTTTCTATTCTTTCAATTCTAGCCCAAAGCTAAATCTCCATTACTCTTGTTTGCGAATAGGCATTGTATGGGTGACCTACAATTTTGATGGTTGAGCTATCCTTTCACCTTCATTACCACAGCCTAAGTCAAGATGCCATGATATGCACATACAAACCTATGAATAGGATGCATGAGATGCATACTCAATTTATGTATGAAATAAAGTGTTTAAATGTATGGATGCAAAGTTGAAATTTACGTGTTATGCACCGCAAAATCAAATGAATGTATGTTGTGATAAACCCATTTAATCTCCTAATTTCATTATTTTAATTTTTTTATTTTTTTAAAAGGAAATGTTCCTTTGTGTGTCTTAACTTTAGGTTATTTCTTCACACTAAGTTGGCAAGGCTCTATCTAAAGTTAGGCCTCTTAGGTCTTATTACATGCTAGGCTTTGGATAATTCATACTTCTAAAGGTTTCCAAATTGTTCCTCACTGATGCCCACACAAGACTAGTAAGCCACCCAACCTCACCCATTATAGGCTACTATCTGAAAGATTCAATTTGAGCAAGAGTATTTGGCTAGCCATTGCAGAGGTATTACCTCACGAGAGCACAAACACATTACTCCCTCCCAAAAAAACTGAGACTAGGTCGACCTGCTAAATCTTTTAAATAATGTATTGTATGTTGACCTGCTAAATCTTTTAAATAATGTTTTTTAACGTTTGTTTTTTATCAAGATCTCTTACGCAAATTTTAAGATAACCTAAAACTAAGCAATGGCTTGACTTTCTAGTGTCCCCAAAGAGTCTCCAGACTATCATAATGTATTAAGTTTTGGAAACCTAATAGCTAAACACAAAACCTAAAGAGTCGGCACCATCCATTTTCTACCTAGGTGTGATTGGTCACCATTCAAAACTAGAGATAAGGCTTGGTTTATGTTAAGAGTTCTAAGTACGAGAGTATAGTTATGTGTGAGGAAGGTGTTAAGCACCCTCCAACACCCATCCTAAAATGGTATGACTTAGTTTTAGGTTGTTTTCTAAATTTGCTTATGTTGATATTTAATTTCGATATAGTAATATTAGAAAATATTTCTACATATTCTCCATTAAGCTGGTGGGACAACTGAAAAAATCTTCCTCACCTTAAGAGTATTTAAGTAATGCTATGTGACCTTTTTGAAGAGGCTTCGTTGTCAGATCATTTTAATGTCTTGTGAAAAGTCTAACTTTGACTCCTACCAATTTATTCTTATTACTCTATCATTTTTATCATTTTTTATTTTTTAATATTTATTAATCTTTAATTTTATTTATTTACTATTTTTATTTATTTAATGAATATGAATTACTTCTATAAAAAATTTCATTTAGATCTTCCACTAAGCTGGTCAAACCTTAAAGAAATCTTTTTACATAGAAAGTTTCAATAAAATTCCTTAAGCGTAACTCTCTTGATATTTCATCATTGGAGTAATTCATTTTACTTTCTTGATTTATCACTATTTACTTTATTTATTTGATAATCGTGAATTTTTCTACACAGATTTTATACCCATGTAAATTGTATATGTACTAAGTGTAATTAAGTGATTTCGGGAATTTAAATGTACTTAGTTTAGTTTGAAATTAAAAGAATGAATTTTTGGATACATATATATGTTGTGAATGCAAGTGAGAGGTACATTTATGCTGTAAATACGATGTACACTAAATTATACAAAAGATGTACCTAATTTGATACGAACGCTAACAAATGCCCTGGTTAGTCCATACAACGTGCATGCATGCATGCATACGTACATGCCTAGGAATTTACGAATAATTGAGTGGAATAAAATAATATAATGATTAGGTATATATGAATACACATGTACAAGGATACACATATACACATACATGTATATGAGTACTTAAGTGAAACGAAAATAAATGAAATGTGTACTTATAAATAAGGAGATACATATTAAATTAAATAAAAGATATGATTGTATTACCATAAATATAATATACAAGTAGTTATATGGATAAAAAGATAAAGAAGAATATATATATATATATATAATATATATATATATATATATTTTAAGTATAATAAGACATATATATTACAATGTGAAATACCAATAGATATAGACATTTCATAAACATATATTAAATTGAAATATACATAATAAAATAAATAGTAATAAAACTAGAGTAGAGATCCACTTACACATGTGTAAAACAAATTTATTTTACATAGTTTTATATCTTCATATAGGATTAATATTTTTGCAAACCAACCATTGGATTTAACAACCTACTCATATTTATTATCTATGTAAATTTTTGAATTAATCTGTTATTTCTATCATTTTAATCGAGAATAGTATTTTTTTCAATATATATCAACGGCTGAAATTTTATTTTATAAAATAAATAGTTAAACGTATTCGATTAATTTGAAATTTGGCATGCATGATCTATGTGAATAGAACATAAAATTCAACGGTCGGATTAAAAAATTATAAATCATATAAAAAGATATGAAAGTGTGTAAAACTAAATTTGTTTTACACATGTGTAAGTGGATCCCTCCTCATAAAACTAAATAGAAATATATAAATATAGAAAATGTATTTAATACAGATAGGAAGCCAATTAGCAGCAAGCACTGCTCCCACTAACGTTGGACCAGTTGCCAATTTCAAATGAAAAGAAATAGATACCCATGTCCTACGTAGAAAGGAAAAAAAATTGAAGCAATCAATTCAAGAAAGGAAAGAGAAAGGCTGGAGAAGCTTTAGACTTGGGTATTCATGGCAGCATCAAACGCGAACAAAATGAGAGATTGGAACCTGAAGAAAGTGAGGGAGAGCAGCAAAAGAGAAAGAGATTGAAAACAAGAGAGAGAGAGAGAGAGAGAGAGGGGGGGTAGTAGAATGAGTGATCAGGAGAGAGAAAAAGTAAAGAGGAGAAGAGATAAGGGGCATAGGAAGCCACTAAAGCCGAGCTATTCATGTTACTGAAATAGAGAAAGAAGCAAAGGAGAATGCTGATTGGGTTCTCGGTGATTAAAGGCTGAAAAGGCCATTAAGGTTTGTTTCTCTCGAGTATTTTATGCTGAAAATACAGGATTATTAAAGCAGCTAAAGGTGAGCTGCAGTGAGTGAACCCGATAGTGTTCAAGGAGGTAGGAAGAAGGGGTTCGTGTGTGACACCTCCATTTTCTGTTGTGAAATGAATGATTTAAAAAGGGCTAAACCATGCGGTGAATTGCAATTGAAATTGACCAGAAAAGGAAAGTAGGTTGAAGGTAGGGAATGATGAGGTTTGATACGTGGTCTTCGAAGGCTATTTCTTATGTTTGTTTGGACTGGCTTAGGCGTTAATGTAAGGGTTCTAAATGGCTAGAAACCATGACTATTGAGGATTGTATAAACATGGACTTGGGTGGCCATTAGGTGGCTAAACAAAGGCCATTGGTGTTGGGGTTTACGACAATAGCAAGGCACAATTGTTGGAGACAAACGGCGCCAAGATAAGGGAGGCTAAGGCTGTCAAGGCTCCTTGCTTCGTTTCATTGAGTAGCAGCAAGTTGCTACTTTTTGGTGGTTGAGACACAGCTAATGTAGTTGAAATGGTGTTGTTTAAAAGTCCAAATAAGGAGAAACAGGGGCTGACTTAGGCTGAGAACAAAAGCTACAGGATAGAAAGTTAAGTGGAGGTAGGGGAAACCATTTAGGGTGGTTTAATAGTAAAGAAAGAAAGGAAAAATTTGAGAATCTTATTGGAAGTTTAAGGTGAAAATGAGTGAGTAAATAAATAAAAAATATTGGTCATAATTCTATGAAGTTCTATAGAATTTATCTAATTTTTTTCTAAGTCAATATGTATGTGAATTTGATTTGTAGAGAATGACCAAAGGATGAATTGAGGTTGACTAAAGTTTTAGGAGACCAAGTCTCTAGCCTTGAGACACTATTGGTAAGGACTTTACCATATGAAGTCTAAAAGATTTGTATAAATATATATCTATATATATATATATATATATATATATTAAATGTATATATATACCTACATTCTAAGAGATTGTGACGAGGATAGGTTAATTTGAAAATATATATATATATATATATATTCCATGAGCTTGATGAGGACAAGAAATATAGGAATTGATTTAAACATATATGTTTCATGCAAATTGATGTAGGACAGATCTGAGTTAGGTTTGGATTAGGGTTTGGGGGTGTGAATTGGGGCTAATTTTACTACTAAAACAGTAAAGAATAAAAGCCTAGGAGTCTCACCTAGGGTTTCTTAGGAGTCACACCTAAGAATGGTTGAGTCACACAACCAAAGAGCAAAAACTTTGCTGAAAATTCTGAAATTATTATTCTCTATCTTTTTAAAGAGAGTACAAAGCCTATTTATAGGCAAGCAAACCTAATCCTAATAGGATACAAACTCTCTATTAAAATTCTAATATCCTAATCCTATTAGTAAAATTAAACAATAAAAGACTAAAATAAAATCCTAAATCCTATTAATAAAATTAAACACAATATTTTCTGGCCTAAAATTCTAATACAATTAAAAGACTAAAACTAAAATATTTTGTTGCTCCCATTCTCCATTATTCTCCCCCGCTGGGAAAAACTCGACTCCGGCGAGTTTAAAGCATGGTAATGTGGATGAAGCTTCTTGTGAATTCCTCTTGGATACCTCTTGGATTTATTCCACTTCATACCCATGTTACCTTCATTGAAATCAGTAGGCCTTCTTCTCGAATTAGCATGTATTGGGTAGTTTTTGTTGCTCTTAACTTCAAACTGCCTTTTAGTCAAAATATAGAGATGTTTCTTCTCACCCTCCACAACTTTACTAGATCTTGGAGTCCTTTCCTTCTCATACTTCTTGAAATCCTCTGAACTCATTGGCTTTAAAACAATATTCTTGTTTCGGTGACAGAAACTATAGGTGTTTGCCTTGCCCGCGTGGCTCACATCTCGGTCATATTGCCAAGGACGACCAAGAAGGATGTGGGAAACTTGCATAGGGATAACATCACAAAGTATAGAATCAACATAATCACCACAACTAAAAGATACAAGACATTGTTGTGTTACCGGAATTGTGGTTCTGTCAATCCAGCCCACTTTATAGGGGTAAGGGTGTGGTGTAGTTTTTAGTTTGAGACGCTCAACAGTGGAGGTAGAAACTACATTCATGGAACTCCCACCATCAATAACAAGTTTTTTGGCTTGGCCACCACAACGAACAAGTGTTTGGAATATTGAAGTGCGTCGCCAATCCTCCTTTTCCATTTTAGGGGCTGCCAATATATGTCGAACCAAGAGAGATGTATCTACACCATCAGAGTCAAGATCATCAGCCTCATAAGTGCCATAATCAATATAATTGTCATCATCTTTCTGAATTTCTTCATCCTCTTTTTCCACTCCCATATGCATATTTCTTTTTGTTGGACAATCGCGCCCAAAGTGTCCTACATCAATTGGCGCCGTCTGCGGGAAACGAAAAAAAAAGAAAAAAAGAAAGTTTTGGACAGATTTGAGTTTGCAATTAGTTTACTCAATTTTGCGTCCATGATGGTGACTAACGCTGAATTAAGTAAGGCTACGGTGGAACTCCAACAAGACCATGAGCGTACCAAGAGTATTGTGGAGAACATGAATGAACGTCTTAATGGTTTACAACAGACTGTTGAAACAGTAGCACATACTGTTGAAACACTAGCAGCTTCTATGGCACGAATGGAAGCACGTCTAACTCAAGCCCCACAAGGTGCTCCTGTCCAACCTATTGCTCAACTACCTGCAGTTGTAGGAGAGCGTGCCGTGCCACGTGATCATGCTGGAGATATCACTAGGAAGGTGAAAGTAGGAGTGGCAGATTTTGAAGGTAAAGTGGATCCAACTTTGTTTCTTGATTGGCTCAACTCCCTTGAAGATTATTTTAATTGGTATGATATGTCGGATGAAAGAAGGGTTCGATTTGCCAAGATGAAGCTAATTGGATTAGCAAAAATCTGGTGGTATGGTGTGGAGAGTGAAATAACAAGGTTAGGACAGCCCCAAATTCAAACTTGGGAAGAGATGAAGGCCAAGCTCAAAGAAAAGTACTTGCCACTTAATTATCTTGAGAAGATGCGCCAACAAGCATATAGTTTATTTTGATGATATTCTGGTTTATAGTAAGACCAAGGAAGAACACCTCTCTCACTTACAACAAGTGATGAGAGTCCTCCGGCAAGAGAAACTTTATGTTAATTTGAAAAAGTGTGCTTTCATGACTGAAACTGTGGCATTCCTGGGGTTTGTTGTTTCTTTTAAGGGTGTTGAGGTTGATCCTGAAAAGGTTAAAGCTATTAGGGAATGGCCTACTCCTAGCAATTTGCATGAAGTTCGAAGTTTTCATGGCTTAGCCACATTTTATAGGCGTTTTATTAAGAATTTCAGTACTGTTATGGCTCCTATTACCAACTGTATGAAGAAGGGTCAGTTTGTGTGGACAGAGGCAGCTTCTAAGGCCTTTGAAGAAATTAAAAACAAGATGATAACAGCTCCTGTTTTATGCCTTCCAGATTTTTCTAAAGTATTTGAAGTGGCTTGTGATGCCTCTCATGTAGGCATTGGAGGAGTACTTAGCCAAGATGGTCATCCTATTGCTTACTTTAGTGAAAAACTTAATGACACTAAGCAGAAATATTCTAACTATGATAGAGAATTTTATGCTGTCATTCAAACACTTCGCCATTGGAGATATTATTTGCTTCCTAAGGAGTTTGTATTGTATTCTGATCATGATGCACTTAGGCATATCAACTCTCAAAAGAAATTGAGTAGCCGACATGCTAATTGGGTTGCTTTCTTACAAGAGTATACATTTGTTCTTAAGCATAAGGCTGGCTCTGAAAATAAGGCAGCAGATGCACTCAACAGGGTTAAGCACCTTCTTACTTCCATTGCTGTCCAAATAGTGGGTTTTGAATTGCTCAAGCAAGAATATCCATCTTGCAAGGATTTTGGTATCATTTACACGGATTTATTGGCTGGACAGAATGCTAATTATCCTGATTTCTCTATTCATGATGAATATCTATTTAAAGGAACACGTCTTTGTTTGCCTAATACATCCCTACGAGAGGAGGTGATTCGTGAATTGCATTCTGGAGGGATAGCAGGACATTTTGGAAGGGACAAAACTATTGCCATGGTGGAGGATCGATTTTATTGGCCAAGTATGAAAAGAGATATTGGTAGATTTGTTACACGGCGCCAATTGATGTAGGACAGATCTGAGTTAGGTTTGGATTAGGGTTTGGGGGTGTGAATTGGGGCTAATTTTACTACAAAAACAGTAAAGAATAAAAGCCTAGGAGTCTCACCTAGGGTTTCTTAGGAGTCACACCTAAGAATGGTTGAGTCACACAACCAAAGAGCAAAAACTTTGCTGAAAATTCTGAAATTATTATTCTCTATCTTTTTAAAGAGAGTACAAAGCCTATTTATAGGCAAGCAAACCTAATCCTAATAGGATACAAATTCTCTATTAAAATTCTAATATCCTAATCCTATTAATAAAATTAAACAATAAAAGACTAAAATAAAATCCTAAATCCTATTAATAAAATTAAACACAATATTTTCTGGCCTAAAATTCTAATACAATTAAAAGACTAAAACTAAAATATTTTGTTGCTCCCATTCTCCATTACAAATGTATATGCATATAGGTATACTTATAAATATATAAGTATTATTGGTGTGGTAATTAAGGAAGAACTAAATCCTTGGTGTAGGACTTAGTTCCGAACCTTAAGGATATATCAAGTATAAGTTAATAAATCTTTTATTACCCTTTAAGAATTATAAGGTAAGGGTTATACTAAGTTGAATGAATAGTGCTTTGGTAAGATATGGGAAAATTTTAATATTTGACGGAGAAGTGAACTTCTGTAATTATGGTTCTAACATATATGCTTGGTTTGTGATCAAGCATAATTGAGATATATTATGAAGACGGTAATGGATTGGTTGTAGTGACTAGAAGCAATGTAGGAGCTTAAGTCATGATTGGACAACTTGAGGAAGTAAACCAGTGTCGAAGTATGTGGGTTAAGTATAATTCTTACTAGTATCATCCAGTAAGAGATGGTTAATTCTTATTATTAATTTATCTAGCTTGAAGCGACACAAAGCTGTTGATTGGGTTGATTTAGGTAAGTGGGATACAAATGAGTTATGATTTTGAACAATGCTTGGATTGGATTGAAATCTTGTGTACTACCTTACATGTTGTGGCCAGCCAAGCTGCATGTTGAGTGAAATGAAATGTTCAAGTGTTTAGCAGTCTTATAAACTTTGTTTGCTGTGTATGCAAAAGTTAAATGTATATGTGCATGATTTGCATTAATTACTCTAGGTAGCCATGCAAAGTTTGTAATGGCATATCATTGATGCATAGATAATTCAAGCATAACATGTTTTGATTCAAGCTATTCCATGTATAAGTTTTATAATGACTTGCATAATGTTTTAACTAGAAAGATTCTAGTTTTTAGTTGACCTTTGAAATAAATAGAAAATCATGTGTATTTGAAACCCAAAACTACTTTAATCGGTGTTTTATATATGTGGGAGCCATCTCTAGAGTCTTAAGGGAATTATGTGCTACATGAGTTCCTTTAAAACCATAAAAGTCACCTCTAGGATATCAAAAGTGCTAAGTTGATGCGCAAGGACAAGAGAAAACGTAGCTTGGAATTTGAAGGAGCTGAAAACGCAACAGGACAGAAGCAAGGATGATGAATGACAACTTCTGAAAACCTAGACCCGAAGCCTAAAGAGACTCGAACCCAAAGGTATTGGACCTTGAACCTACGAATAAGAATTCGAGAACCTAAGGTATAACAATGGTGGATGGTGAAGAAGGAGGTGCCACAAGAAAGAAGACCTTGATAAGCCTAGTAGAGAGGGAACCCAAGAGAAAGGCACACTCAAATTCTGAAAATTCAAATTACTGATCTGTTCATAAATAGCATTTACAAGGTATTTATAATAATACCTAGCAATTAAGCCCATGGAATTAACACCAACAGAAAATAAGACTAAACCCAAATTCATGCCTAAACCTAGTTACATAAAATAAACAGTCCAAGACACAACAAGACTCAAACGTGGGCTATTCAAACACTTAGCCCATCTTATTGCTAAGCTAAAATAAGATAGTAAACTATGCTCATGTTGTTTGGGCTTCCAAGCAAGTATAGATGTCTTGGGACTCTTCATGGAAGCTTCCTTGACACTTCAATGATGCCAGAGCTTGTTGCATTAATAAGGTCAGGGCTTGTTGCGTCTTCTCGACTCGAGCTCGGGTAATTGGACCTCCTTGGATGACCAATGGCTCCTTAGCATCACGAACATCACGAGCAAGTGGATCTCCATCATTCCCCCTCTACTCAAAAGGATTTGTCCTCAAATCGCATATACCTTCATCAAAAGAAAAGGGAGAAAGATCAGAAACATTAAAAGTAGCAGATACACCATACTCACCAGGAAGATCCAATCGGTAGGCATTATCGTTGATCTTCTCTATGACTTGGAATGGTCCATCTCCTCGGGGATGCAGCTTGGTTCGTCGCTAAACAGGAAACCTCTCCTTTCTCATATGCACCCAAACCCAATCACCAGGCTCAAAGACTACTTTCTTTCGATGCTTATTTGCTTGGGTGGTATACTGCTCAGTCTTCTTTTCAATAGCTTGACGTACTCTCTCATGGAGTTGCTTCACAAACTTAGCTTTCTGTTCTCCATCCAAGTTACTCTGCTTAGCACTAGCTAATGGCAACAAATCCAAGGGAGTAAGAGGATTGAAGCCATAAACAACTTCAAATGGAGAACAACTCGTAGTAGAGTGGACACTGCGGTTATATGCAAACTCCACATGTGGCAAGCAATCTTCCCAATTCTTCAAATTCTTCTGAATAATGGACCTCAAGATTGTAGATAGGGTTCGGTTGACAACCTCAGTCTGTCCATCAGTCTGGGGGTGACAAGTGGTGGAGAATAACAATTTAGTTCCCAACTTTCCCCAAACGTCTTCCAAAAGTAACTAAGGAACTTGGCATCTCGATCAAAAACAATGGTCCTTGGTACACCATGTAGACGTACTATCTCTTTGAAGAAAAGGTCAGCAACGTTGCTCGCATCATCCGTCTCGTGGCAAGCGATGAAATGAGCCATCTTAGAGAACCTGTCAACCACAACAATAATAGAATCTCTACCGCGTTTTGTTTTAAGCAAGCCCAAAACAAAATCCATAGAGATATCAGTCCACGGAGTAGTACGAATGGGTAAAGGAGTTTATAAACCATGATTATGAACTCTAGATTTAGCTTACCTACATGAAATGCATCTATCACATAATCTCTCTACATCTCTCCTCATGTTAGGCCAAAAGAAATGTTCTTGCAAAACAGCTAGAGTTTTCCTAACCCCTAAGTGACCCATTAATCCTCCACTATGGGCTTCTCTAACTAACAGCTCGCACAATGAACTCCTAGGCACACATAATTTATTTTCTCTAAATAAGAACCCATCGTGCATAAAGAACTTGCCAAAGCCAGATGTAGCACATGCATCGTAAACATTACCAAAATCAACATCATCAGCATACTGGTTCTTTGATATACTCAAATCCTAAAAGTTTAGCATCAAGAGTAGTGATAAGAGTATACCTACGAGATAACGCATCAGCTACGACGTTCTCTTTACCTTGTTTGTACTTGATCACGTACAGGAACGTCTTAATGAACTCTATCCACTTGGCATGACGCCTATTTAGCTTACTCTGTCCTTTCAAATGCTTCAAGACTCGTGATCAATGTGGATGACAAATTTTTTTGGCCACAAGTAATGTTGCCATGTCTCCAAGGCCCTCACTAACGCGTACATCTCCTTGTCATATGTGGGATAGTTAAGTGCTGCTCCGCTTAACTTCTCACTAAAGAAAACAATTGGACGTTTTTCCTGCATAAGCACAGCTCCAATACCTACACCTGAGGCATCGCACTCAATCTCAAAAGTTTTAGTAAAGTCAGGCAGAGATAACAAAAGAGCAAAACAAAGTTTATCCTTAAGCAAATTAAAAGCATGCTCTTGTGCATGACCCCAATGAAATGCAACATTCTTTTTTACCACTTCGGTCAAAGGTGCAGCTATAGTGCTAAAATCTCTAACGAATCGACGATACAAACTAGCTAAACCATGGAAACTATGCACCTCAGAAACAGACTTAGGTACAGGCCAATCTTTAATTGCCTTTACCTTCTCATTATCAATAGAAATGCCATGTGAAGAAACTACATACCCAAGGAAAACAATCTTATCAGTGCAGAATGTACATTTCTTAAGATTGGCATACAAACTTTCATTCCTCAAAACAGTAAGAACATTCCTAAGATGCTCAACATGCTCATGCAGACTCTTACTATAGATCAAAATGTCATCAAAATAGACAACCACATACTTACCAATGAAATCACGTAAAACATGGTTCATTAATCGCATGAATGTACTGGGTGCATTAGTCGAGCCAAAAGGCATAACTAACCACTCGTAGAGACCATGTTTAGTCTTAAATGCGGTTTTCCATTCATCACCTTCTTTCATACGAATTTGGTGATATCCGCTCTTTAAATCGATTTTAGAAAACATGCATGCACCATGCAACTCATCAAGCATGTCATCTAACCTAGGAATAGGATAGCGGTACTTTACAGTGCTTTTGTTGACGGCTCGGCAGTCAACGCACATCCTCCACGTCCCATCTTTTTTTGGCACAAGCAACACGAGCACGGTGCATGGACTCATGCTCTCTCTCACATAACCTTTTCTCATGAGCTCCTCAACTTGCCTTTGAAGCTCTTTCATCTCTTCGGGATTACTTCTGTAGGCTAGACTGTTAGGAATGGCAGTTCTAGGGACAAGGTCAATCGTGTGCTCGATCCCACGAATCGATGGTAATCCACTTGGGATCTCCTCAGGGAGTACATCCTCGAACTCCTACAACAATGAGACAACATCAGTAGGCAAAGTATCATGGAGTTCAACATCAATAAAATAAGAATCTTTAAATAAGAGTAACAGGATAGGAGACTTAGCAAGAAATGCAGTCTTCACATCTCGGGGTTTGGCATAGCAGCTCACTGTTTTGCTGTCCTTGTTTTCCTTCTTTTCTTTAGCTTGCTTCCTTTACTCGTCATGTTGCTCCTTTAGCCTTAATTGGTCCTCATAAATCTCCTTGGGGCTAAGGGGAGTAAGAGCAATCTTCTTGCCATCCATAGTAAAGGAGTAACGGTTAGTGTAACCGTCGTGGATGACTCTCTGATCATACTGCCACGGTCTACCCAGCAATAGGTGGCTAGCTTGCATGGGCACCACATCACACAACACCTCATCTCGATACCTTCCAATACAAAAAGGAACCAAGACTTGCTTCACCACGTTCACTTCACCACAGTCATTAATCCACTGTAACTTATATAGGTGGTGATGCTTGGTAGTGGGTAACTTTAACTTATCAACAAGGTATGTGCTAGCAACATTAGTACAGCTCCCACCATCAATGATTATAGTACATACCTTGTTACTAATATGGCATCTCGTATGGAAGATGTTCTCGCATTGTGCCTCATATTCAAACTTCACATGGGTATTAAGAGCACGCCTAGCAACAAGTGCTTCACCATAAGCAACATACTCAACAACTTCTTCTTCTTCAGCATCTTCTAACGCAGGCATCTCATCTTCAACATCGACTTCAGAACCTTCACTCTCAACATCGCCATTCCCATGCATGATCATCACTCTACGGTTGGGACATTGTGAGGCAATATGTCCACGACCTAAACACTTAAAACACTTAATGTCACGTGTCCTACTCTGGGATGCTTGGGCAGGTTCAGTCTTGGGCTTTGAAGGGCCCTCAGGCTTGGGCTTAACAAAGCTCTCGGACTTAGGCATTGGCATACGCTTATCATCCCTACGAAAGGTGTTAGATTTCCAAACAGGAACTAAACTAGGGGTGAAACGGGATGTACCTTTCTGTTGGAGTTGCCTTTCCACTTTGATGGCCACATGCAGCATCTCCTCTAAATCCATGTAATGCTGCAACTCTACTACATTGGCAATCTCACGATTTAAGCCTTGAAGAAAATGAGCCATAGTAGCTTCTGCATCCTCCTAGATATTGGCTCGGATCATGGTTATTTCCATCTCTTTGTAGTAATCCTTAACACTCTTTGAACCCTGGGTAAGACCTTAGAGCTTCTGGTATAACTCTCTGTAGTAATGAGTAGGAACAAATCTCTTCCTCATGATGCGCTTCATCTCATCCCATATAGACACTGGAGGATCACCATATCTTCTTCTACTAGTGACTAACTGATCCCACCAAACCATAGCATACTTTGTGAACTCAATTGCTGCAAGTTTGACCTTCTTTTCCTCGGAGTAGTGGTGGCAGTCAAACACCATTTCAATCTTCCTTTCCCACTCCAAATATGCCTCAGGATCATTCTTGCCTTGGAAAGGAGGAATCTTCAATTTTATACTGCCAAGGTTTCCATCCATCTTCTCCTTTCCTTTATCACGGGCTCTATCAACTCGATCTCTATACCCATGGTACCTTCTATGATGTCTATCTATCCCAGACTCTTCGTTCGAGTCATACCCAACATTATCATCATACTTGTCATTGGCAACAATCTTATTTTTTAGACGAGAAGTATCACCTTGTTGGATCTTTGCAAATCGAGCTTCATGTTGGTTCAACTTATCATGAATGTCATTGAATTTCACGTCCATCCATTGGAACTATTGTTGCATTGCCTGAAGCATGAATTCAATCTTTTTAAAGTCAGACTTATCACTTTCAGAAGACATTTGCAACAAAGATATCCTCACGTGTTTACACTCATGTTTCACTCAAGTAATTTGGCTTTTCTCTACTAATGTTTCTCACACACTCATGCCTTTTTCCCTTACTCTACCTTAACTCTACAGGTTCACAATCGCACTAAAGACTCAGTCAAAGAATCAACCTCGCAGAATCAACTAATTCACCAAGTATTGTCACCCAGTATTCTTTTTTTTTTCAAATTCCTTTTTTTTGGAATTCTTCTCTTTTTTTTGAATTCTTCTCTTTTTTTTTGAATTCTTCTCCCTTTTGTTATTTTTCACAGAAAGGTGCAGCTAGGGTGACTCAAAGAAAGAAAAAAATAAAAAAATAGAAAAAATTAAAAAAATCACTAGAAGGACCAAAAAAATGAAAAATGGCCTAAAACTATAGAAAAACGATGGAATTTGGCCAAGATAGGGTGTGGCCCGTAAAACAAAGTTTAACAGGTTCGTTTTCTTTCGTCGTTTTCTTTAAAACGGGTACTCACACGCCTCCTAACTCAACCAAATTTTTCTGTTTGAACAGTACCACAACAATTTTTTTTTAAATTCTTTTTTTTCTTCTTCGAATTCTTTGTTTTTTTTTTCTTCCTCTTTTTTTTTAATTTGAGGTTTGCGGTTTCCTTGAAAAGAGTAGGGGTGCAACTAGCGTTGAAATAAGTGGCTGAAGAAGTGCGGCTAGGGTTTTTGGAGGGATGCAGCTAGGGTTTTTTTTTGGAGGGATGCGGTTAGGGTTTTTTTGGAGGGATGCGACTAGGGTTTTTTTATTTAGAGGGATGCGGCTAGGGTTTTTTTGGAGGGATGCGGCTAGGGTTTTTTTTTTAGGGATGCGGCTAGGGTTTTTTTTTTGATGCGGCTAAGGTTGTGATTGAAAAGTGAGTGACGCACTGACAAACCAGAAATCGAAAAGTGACTGACACAGACAAACCAGAAATCGAAAAGTGAGTGACACAGACAAACCAGAAATCGAAACTTGAGCTTTGATGCCAACTGATGCGCACGGACAAGAGAAAACGTAGCTTGGAATTTGAAGGAGCTGAAAACGCAACAGGACAAAAGCAAGGATGATGAATGACAACTTCTGAAAACCTAGACCCGAAGCCTAAAGAGACTCAAACCCAAAGGTATTGGACCTTGACCCTACGAATAAGAATTCGAGAACCTAAGGTATAACAATGGTGGATGGTGAAGAAGGAGGCGCCACAAGGAAGAAGAG
Source organism: Heritiera littoralis (assembly GCA_031772115.1). Taxonomy (NCBI): domain Eukaryota; kingdom Viridiplantae; phylum Streptophyta; class Magnoliopsida; order Malvales; family Malvaceae; genus Heritiera; species Heritiera littoralis. The sequence continues at coordinate 480,763 of JAPDPK010000168.1, read as the reverse complement.
CTTGATAAGCCTAGTAGAGAGGGAACCCAAGAGAAAGGCACACTCAAATTATGAAAATTCAAATTACTGATCTATTCATAAATAGCGTTTATAAGGTATTTATAATAATACCTAGCACTTAAGCCCATAAACAAGTGGGCTGGAATTAACACCAACAAAAAATAAGACTAAACCCAAATTCATGCCTAAACCTAGTTACATAAAATAAACAGTCCAAGACACAACAAGACTCAAACGTGGGCTATTCAAACACTTAGCCCATCTTATTATTAAGCTAAAATAAGACAGTAAACCATGCTCATGTCGTTTGGGATTCCAAGCAACTATAGATGTCTTGGGACTCTTCATGAAAGCTTCCTTGACACTTCAATGATGCCAGAGCTTGTTGCATTAATAAGGCCAGGGCTTGTTGCGTCTTCTTGGCTCGAGCTCGGGTAATTGGACATCTATGGATGACCAATGGATCCTTAGCATCACGAACATCACGAGCAAGTGGATCTCCATCATAAGTGGTACACGAGAAATTTGTTTTCAAACTGTTTTTGAGTGCAGGCATACCTTTCGAGCTTATTGAGCTTTGCTCTGGGTTCTATTACCTATCTATCAAGCTTTATGCTCTAGATTATTAGTGGAGTGTTACATTCAGACCTTCGAGTCACTTTAAGCCAATCAAGTTTCGCTCTAGGTTTTTTTACCTAGCTATTGAGCTCTGTGCTCGAGACTACTAGTGGAGTGTTACACTTAGACCTTCGGGTCACTTCCAGCTTATCGAGTTTTGCTTTAGGTTTTGTTACCTATTTATCAAGCTTTGTGTTGTAGACTACTAGTGGAGTGTTACACTCAATCCTTCAGGTAACTTCGAGTCTATCGAGCTTCGCTTTAGATTTTATTACTCATCCATCGAACTTTGTGCTCTAGATTATAGCAGCGTATTGTACCTATTGAGCTTAGTACTCCATGAAAATTGTGCTTGTCTGAAAAACCAGCAGACAAGTTCCGACTCTCGACAGCGCAGTTAAACTAGAAATAAATCTATGGCCATAATGTTATGTCGCTTGTGACACTTCTTTATCAATGAGTGTTTAATTGATTAGGGTTATGCCTAAACTCTCTCAATAATCGTTTTCAGTGGATTGAAGCTTATGCTAAAAGTGATAACTGATCAGTTTTGAAATTGTCTTTCAGAGATTTGAACATTTTGTCTACAAGTGATAATTGGTTTTGAAATCTGTATTCTACACTTTAAGGCATTTTGCCTAACTAAATTGATTTTCAATTTTTGTAAGTTCATCCACTTTGAAACAAAGTGCATAAGGATCATATTTTAAATAAAGTATATAGTGATCATGTTTTCAACCAAGTGCATAGTGATTGTGTTTTGAACTAAGTGCATAGTCATCATGTTTTGAATCAAATGCATAGTAATCATGTTGTGAACTAAGTGCATTGTGATTGTGTTTTGAACCAAGTGCATAGTCATCATCTTTTGAACCAAGTGCATAGTGATCGTGTTTGGAACCAAGTGTATAGTGAATGTGATTTGAACCAAGTGCAAATTGAATGTATTTCAAACTAAGAGCATAATGATTGTATTTTGAACTAACTGCATCGTGATTGTGATTCGAATTAAGTGATTTGTGATTGTGTTTCGAATTAAATGCATAATGATTGTATTTTGAATTAAGTGTATGGTGATTGTATTTCAAGTTAATTGTATAGTGATTGTGAGACCCGATTCTATAGTACTGTACAGAATATTTTTGTAAATTGGATAGTGGAAGTAAATTATTTAGTGAAGTTCAATAAACACTTAATGTGGACTCCACTTTGGATTTTGGATTTATTATGTTAATGATTGATAATATAATGTATAAGAGGTGAAATAAATATTAAATGATGAAGTGGAGGTATAGAAATAAATAAAGAAACAAATCTAGAAATTTGGAAATTTAAATGTAATTTTGATGGCATAAAATACAAATAAATATATATAAAGGATGGGAAATTGATTAATTGGACATGTGATCAATTTTGATTGGTTGGAGTTGTAAGGGCCTCGCCCGTTCGAATCGGCTGTCGACGAGCATCCCCTAGGCCTCATTGCCCCAGGTTTACCCTTACAAGTGAGTTGGCGAGCATCCTCATTCGCCCACACCTCACTAACGTATTGTCCACTGTTGGGCGGTCGCCTATCACGGCTTTGTTCCAAGGGTCTTGAAGAACTCAAGAATAATCCCTTGAATGCGTTTTACATGAGACGCTCGAACCCTGGTACTTCTCATTAAGTACCCGAGCCTTACACTCATGTTACCATTCTCATGTAAAAGTTCTTCAAGACCCTTGGAACAAAGCCGTGATAGGCGACCGCCCAACAGTGGACAATACGTTAGTGAGGTGTGGGCGAATGAGGATGCTCGCCAACTCACTTGTAAGGGTAAACCAGGGGCAATGAGGCCTAGGGGATGCTCGTGATGAGTGTCGTCAATCACCAAAAAATAAAACTTCCTAACTCTACTATGTAGATAGCGGAGTAAGGGTCGAACCCACAGAGACTGAATTATTTAAGTTAATTATTAAATTAAAAATCTAATCTTAAGTTTTACGGAAATAAGAAATTTTGGGGTTTTGGAGTTTTGTAAGCTATGCCTAAAAGAGAGAAAGCAAGGATTATTAAATATCAAAAACAAATATGAAAAAGCTTCAGTTACAAGGTAATTAATTATTCTTGGATTTAGATGTTGATCATTGATTACAAAATATTATTGTCAATTAAATAGTCAACCGTAGCATAACAACAAGCTCTGTTACACCATCTTCCCTTACTGAGTCGTTAGTTAAAACAAGCTCTTTAACTAATCTCTAACTACTTAACCTACCTAGAACAAGCTCTCTAGATATAAGTTGTAGCAGCATTAACAACTAGAAAGATATGGGTTGACATTAGATAACAAACACATAAGCTCGGTTCATTTAATCTAAACCTCAATTCTCCTCCATCCCTAGTGATTAACTCCATAAGCAATTACGGACTTATGTTTTTAATCTGGCAGTAGATTATTCAATTAAATTAAATAGTGGGCCCTACCATCTAATCAAGAAAATAATCATGCAAATGTGCTCAGAGAATCTTAGATACTTAATCAACAATTATATTATAAGCTCAAAATCTCACAACATTCTTTTTCCCAAGAACAATGAATTTACCTCATAACTGAATAAGAAAACTACTCACTAGACATATTCAAGATCATAAAATTCAAGTTATATATTATAAAGATTACAAATATCATGCAAGAAACAATCAAAAAGCAATCTTTAATAATATAAAATCAGAATTACTAATCAAGATTATAAACTAGTAAGCAAGAACACACAAACAATATTAATTTAAATAAAGAAAACAAAATCAGAATTAAAAATAATAAAGAAATCAGCAATTAATTAAAAATAAAAAAATAAAATTTTATTAAAAACCCTAAAGAAAATCCTACAAGACTAAAAGAGGGAAGAGGGATAAGAAGGATGTGAGGGATAAGAGAGATGTTGTTTATGAGAGCCTTGTGCTCTTTATATAGGCCTAAGGAAGAGTTTAAAAGACTTTCCTAAGCAATGTGGGATTCAGATAAGAGTTTACTTGGGAAACAAGTAATTTGACTAGTCAAACTCTTACCTTTATCTCATCATCTTTTTACAATTACTTTCTAAGTAAAATTCCTAAGGCCTATTTTTATTAATTAATTACAGATCTAAGACATAATAAAATTAAGAAATTATCTTGTCTCAACAAGATCTTGTCTTGAACTTGCTTAGTTGGAATTTCTTCTCAATCTCGTTTTTCTGCCCAGAATTTCGTACTGATTTTGTCCAGACGTTTGACCCACCAAATGAACTCCGAATTTTGCGATCTTAGACATTCTGGAAACCTTGAGAAGTCCTCTACAACTTCCAGGAAGGCTACTTCTTGAGATCAGGTCGTTAAATTGGTCAGAAATGTCAATCTTTCAAGCTGGACAGAAAATACTGCACTTTGCTCTTTTTATCTTCTTTTTATTCCAACTTTGATATTTAATACCTAAAACATAAAATAAACGTTAGTAAACTCTTTTAGGCATAAAACATCAATAAAGAAAATATATTAGCACATATAAAATTTGCAAAATATCATCTTATCAAATTCCCCCACACTTAGCTTTTGCTAGTCCTCTAGCAAACCTTAGCTAAACTAATTCCTAAAGAACTAAATCCTAAAATCCTAACTCACTTTCGTAGGAATCACGATTGCATTTAGCATATGCAATAAGCCTTTAAACCCCTAGGTCACCCCTAGTGGACGAGTTGTGTCTCGTGAGGGCTTTCAGAAGATATACCCACAAAATCTTTTACTTAAGACTCAATCCTAAAAATTCAAAATAAGACTCAATTTTAAAAATTATGACTCCAAAACAAGATTAAGATCATGAACATATTTTCAAATCTTTCAATTCTTAACTCATAACTTCAACAAGAGTCAAATAATCAAGTCAATCATTTTCTAATCATTACTTCTCATATTCATGCATACTTCTAAATAAATTCATGCAAAATTTACAATCAACACAACTGAAATATATAATATCAACTTTGCAATTATCCACTTTACAATCCACAAACAAAGTCAATAGATCAAGATCCTTTTTTTTTCTTTTGAGGTTTCAACAATGGTTTCCCTAAGTACTTACTTGCCTTTTTACGCGAATGTTAATATTGGTGATACCAACACCGGTTACTCAACAAGTTAGCCCTCTTTTAGAGTGCTTTGCATACTCATATTTCAAGTCACTTCAAAGAATTTAATCAACAAGATCAAGCAACTCAAAACATTGGAGTAGAATTTAAAGCTTTCAACCTCTATTTTTTTTCTTTTTTTTCTCTATTATGTTTATTTTTATTTTTTTTCTTTTGTTCTTGTCTATTTATCCTTTGCTTATACCAACTTCAATGAACTAATCACATTATCAATATCATATGATCAATCATATTTAATCATGAACTCACATAAATTCTTTAGAAAGTACTCACTTCAACAATAATAACAATCAAAATACTCTCAACTTTCCTATAAAACTTTGTTTTAGTTTAGCATCAATCCTTAAAAGAAAGAAAACATATCATGATCTTTAAAACTAAAAAATTTGACCCTTTTTTCTTTAATTTCCACTTCCTAAAAAAAAACACTCTATAGACTCTTAAACCAATATTCCCCCCCCACACTTAAATCTTACTTTGTCCTCAAAGTAAGTCTAGCATGCAAAGAAGAACAATAAAAACTCAAAAATTAAATTGTAATACAAGTAAAGGAAAGAAATACTCCCTCATTTTACATCCTTGGGTTGCCTCCCAAGTAGCGCTTTTGTTTAATGTCGTTAGCTCGACTGCTCCACTTTCCATCATCCAATCCCAAATGCAAACCTTTTCTTTGATTTCTGTTGGTTCTGACTTATGATTACTTCTCCAAAGATGTTGAACTCCACTATGTTATCATCAAACTCCATGGTGAGTGTTTCCTTATCCACATCTATTTTGGCTTTGGATGTCTTCAAGAATGGTCTCCCTAGCAGCATTGGTGTTGGAAAAGGAGAATTATCATCCTCATATCAAGAACATAGAAGTCTGCTGGGAAGACTAATTTATCAACCTGCACAAGAACATCCTCTAATATCCCTTCAGGATAGGCATTAGTTCTATCAGCCAATTGTATAATAACACCAGTCTCTTTCAAAGGTCCAAGATTTAAAGATTTATAAATTGACAAAGGCATGACATTTATAGAAGCTCCAAATCTATCATGGACTTATCAATCATGTTGTTACCTATCTTACATGAAATACTAAACATGCCAGGATCTCCACACTTTGGGGGAAGTTTTCTTTGAATGATGGCAGACACATTCTCCCCCACAACTACTTTTTCATCACCTTTTAGTTTCTTCTTGTTAGTGCACAATTCTTTTAAAAATTTTGCGTACCTAGGTACTTGCTTGATAGCATCAAGAAGAGGAATGTTCACCTCCACTTTCCTAAAGGTCTCCAAGATCTCTTTGTCTTGCTCTTCTTTCTTGTTGTTGGCTAACCTGCTAGGAAAAGGAGGAGGGTAAGTACCAGTATTAAAGGGGACTCTTTTATCACTTACCTTAGACTTTGAAGCATTGTTGTCAACTTCTCCTTTTGCTTCCATGTTAGTGTCAACATGCTCTTCTTTCTTTGGTTTTGCCAACCTACTAGGAAAAGGAGGAGGGTAAGTACCAACATTAAAAGGGACACGTTTTTCACTTACCTTGTCAAAATCTCTATAAAGAGGAGGGAGCTTGACTACATTTTTATGTGGTGGAGCCTTAAAGTTGACCTCTTCATATGCATTCTCTTTGGGTCCAATTTCCTTCTCACTCCTCAAAAAGATGGCACTCACATTCTCCCTTGGATTCACCATAGGTTGAGAAGGCGACTTGTTGGATTCCCTAGCTTCAAGTCTGCTTAGTGAAGTAGCCATTTGGCTCATTTGGTGCTCAAGGTGTGCAATTCTTTGATTGTTCTCTTGTTGATTTTGTAAAGTAGAGGCAGCAAGATTCTTTACAATTTCTTCAAGAGACATGCTTCCACTTTGGTGTTGTGTTTGGTGTGGTGGCCTCTCTTGGTATGTAGGTTTGGGGACTTGGAAATTATTTGGCCTATTGTGTGGTGGGACATATGGTGTAGACCTATTTCCATATTGCAAATTTGGGTGGTCCCTCCAACCAGAGTTGTAAGAATTGGAGTAAGGGTCATACTTACCTTGGGAAGGTCCTGGGAATCCTCCTACAACATTAGCTTGCTCCATGGAATCTTCTTGTAAAGTTGGACACATATCAGTAGGGTGTCCGATGTTGGAGCAAACTCCACAAGCCTTGGCTTGTTGCATGTTACCTACAGCCAATTGTTGCACAAGGGATGTTAGTTTAGCAATTTGTTTTTCCAAAGAAGAAGTACTTACCTCATGTGCTTGCTTAAGTGGTGGTGGTGGATCTCTCCTTGTGTTAAATTGTTGAGAATTGGCAGCCATGTTTGCTATCAAGTTTTGAGCTTCTTGAGGAGTCTTATCCACCAAAGCTCCTCCACTGGCAGCATCTATCATGCTTCTATCATGGGGTAATAGTCCCTCATAGAAATATTGGATCAATAGTTGCTCATGAATTTGGTGATGTGGGCAACTAGCACATAATCGTTTAAATCTTTCCCAATATTCATAGAGTGACTCACCATTAAATTGCCTAATTCCACAAATTTCTTTGCGGATGTTGGCTGCCATAGAAGCAGGAAAATATCTTTCCAAGAAGAGTCTCTTCATATCATCCCAAGTGTTGATGGTCCCAGAAGGTAAGTAGTAAAGCCAATCCTTGGCTGCATCTGCTAAAGAGAATGGAAAGGCCCTTAGCTTGATTTGCTCTTCACTACCCCAAGCAGGCTTCATGGTGGAGCAAACAACATGGAACTCCTTTAGATGTTTGTGTGGATCTTCACCTACAAGACCATGAAAAGTTTGGTAAAAGATGTATCAAACCAGATTTTAATTCAAAAGCAACATCTAAAGTAGGATAGGTTATGCAAAGGGGTTGTTGGTTCATAGTGGGTGCTGCCAACTCCTTCAAGGTTCTGTTAGCGTTTTAAGCCATGGTGTCCTCTTCTGAATCACTAGAGAATTCAAAAGTGGGATTGAACGTGGGCTCGGGGGAAGGTGGATCTTCGGAAGTGGATGGTGGTGGTTGGGGCGTTTGTAGCACCGCACTTTGGGTTGCCTGAATGTAATCTCTAATCTTTCGAAGTTTGTAACTAGAGTGCTCGTCAGACATGCAAACCCTGCAAGGAAGAAAGAAAAGAAATAATTAGATCTTTAAATTATAATAAACAACTTAAATAAATAACAGTCCCCGGCAACGGCGCCAAAATTTGATGAGTGTCGTCAATCACCAAAAAATAAAACTTCCTAACTCTACTATGTAGATAGCGGAGTAAGGGTCGAACCCACAGAGACTGAATTATTTAAGTTAATTATTAAATTAAAAATCTAATCTTAAGTTTACGGAAATAAGAAATTTTGGGGTTTTGGAGTTTTGTAAGCTATGCCTAAAAGAGAGAAAGCAAGGATTATTAAATATCAAAAACAAATATGAAAAAGCTTCAGTTACAAGGTAATTAATTATTCTTGGATTTAGATGTTGATCATTGATTACAAAATATTATTGTCAATTAAATAGTCAACCGTAGCATAACAACAAGTCTGTTACACCATCTTCCCTTACTGAGTCGTTAGTTAAAACAAGCTCTTTAACTAATCTCTAACTACTTAACCTACCTAGAACAAGCTCTCTAGATATAAGTTGTAGCAGCATTAACAACTAGAAAGATATGGGTTGACATTAGATAACAAACACATAAGCTCGGTTCATTTAATCTAAACCTCAATTCTCCTCCATCCCTAGTGATTAACTCCATAAGCAATTACGGACTTATGTTTTTAATCTGGCAGTAGATTATTCAATTAAATTAAATAGTGGGCCCTACCATCTAATCAAGAAAATAATCATGCAAATGTGCTCAGAGAATCTTAGATACTTAATCAACAATTATATTATAAGCTCAAAATCTCACAACTTCTTTTTCCCAAGAACAATGAATTTACCTCATAACTGAATAAGAAAACTACTCACTAGACATATTCAAGATCATAAAATTCAAGTTATATATTATAAAGATTACAAATATCATGCAAGAAACAATCAAAGAAGCAATCTTTAATAATATAAAATCAGAATTACTAATCAGATTATAAACTAGTAAGCAAGAACACACAAACAATATTAATTTAAATAAAGAAAACAAAATCAGAATTAAAAATAATAAAGAAATCAGCAATTAATTAAAAATAAAAAAAATAAAATTTTATTAAAAACCCTAAAGAAAATCCTACAAGACTAAAAGAGGGAAGAGGGATAAGAAGGATGTGAGGGATAAGAGAGATGTTGTTTATGAGAGCCTTGTGCTCTTTATATAGGCCTAAGGAAGAGTTTAAAAGACTTTCCTAGCAATGTGGGATTCAGATAAGAGTTTACTTGGAAACAAGTAATTTGACTAGTCAAACTCTTACCTTTATCTCATCATCTTTTTACAATTACTTTCTAAGTAAAATTCCTAAGGCCTATTTTTATTAATTAATTACAAATCTAAGACATAATAAAATTAAGAAATTATCTTGTCTCAACAAGATCTTGTCTTGAACTTGCTTAGTTGGAATTTCTTCTCAATCTCGTTTTTCTGCCCAGAATTTCGTACTGATTTTGTCCAGACGTTTGACCCACCAAATGAACTCCGAATTTTGCGATCTTAGACATTCTGGAAACCTTGAGAAGTCCTCTACAACTTCCAGGAAGGCTACTTCTTGAGATCAGGTCGTTAAATTGGTCAGAAATGTCAATCTTTCAAGCTGGACAGAAAATACTGCACTTTGCTCTTTTTATCTTCTTTTTATTCCAACTTTGATATTTAATACCTAAAACATAAAATAAACGTTAGTAAACTCTTTTAGGCATAAAACATCAATAAAGAAAATATATTAGCACATATAAAATTTGCAAAATATCATCTTATCAGCTCGCCGACAGCCAATTCGAACGGGCGAGGCCCTTACAGGAGTATACAAAAAGGAGGGGAAAACAAGTCAAAAACGTGCAGGAAAATTTGCTGCACCACCATTCCTTTTGCTGCTATTTGCTACTCATGTAAATGCTATTATAAGACAAGAAATGATGAAAGAAAAGGGGTTAGGTAGCTAGGTGGCAAATTCTTATTGGATATCATGATAAATAGAAGACTAAGTGAAACAAACTTCAGCAAATTTCTTTCTTCTTGTCGACTTACTCTGCAGCTCCACGACTTTTCTGTTTTGCTTCCGTTTCTTCCAAGGATTTTTAGCGAAAATCTTATCGTCTTGATACCTAATCGTATAACCCTTCTTCATCAACCTTTCCTCCATCTTAAGACCATCTAAGAACCAAGAGAGGGAGGGCTGGCGTGAATAGAAATTGTTCTGGTTTAGAACAGTGTTGATTCGATTGAACAAAGGTAAGGGGTTTTAGTGTTGGTTGCTTTTTATGGTGATCTTTATTTGTCGTAGCATGGATGGCATGTTTAAGACAAGGGATTAAATTAAATGAATAAGGAGAAAGAGGCTAAGGAAGGTTCGGTCAAGTGTGGAAAGTCTAAAATTTTGATGTTTTGATTTATTCTAAAATGGTATTCTAGCTAAGAAAAAGGTATAGATTTCACGTATGCCATTGGAAATTTATAAATTTGGCTCAATAAAAATTTGCCAATTTTTGTGAATTTTGGTGGGTTTGTGAACTTGTGGAAGACATGCATATTCTTGCATGAAAATGGTAGGAAATGGTAGCTTGATATGAAATAAGAAAAATTAGAAAAGTTATATTGAAAAATGGAAGCAAAATCATGAAAGTGTGCCTTAAGGGGGTTTCGGCCATGGCTTATTTGGGCATAAATTCATGCTATATTTTATGGTTTGATGATAGAAAATGACTATAGAAATTGAAAGAGAAAGATCGGTGAAATCGGAACCGAAAAAGAAGCTAAAACGAGAAAGTTTAGTTTTAGCACCAGTGTAAATTATACTGGTTATGCATATGTTTTATTATTAATAGCTGCATTTTATGAAAGTTAGAGGCTTAAAATTAAGAGGAAAATTATTGATAATTTTTTATAAAATTATTTTACAGCCGGGAATTTTGGATTTCGGTGGGTGCTACCGAAAAGCTCGACATCGCTAGTCAGGTAAGAGAGAAGTGTATGAGTTGTAAGGATACGATTAATTGCATGATTTATCAAGTTTAATTTTATGAAATTATTGGAAGCTTGAATTGCTATGAAAATCATGCAAATTGTGGTTGAAAGCTAGTTTTTTATACTGAAATTTTTGTGCAGGAGGTTAGGAAATTACAGCTGTTATTCTGCTTGAAAAATTACTGAATTTATTCTAAAATATCATAAAATATTTTAGATGCATGAAATGGTAAATTGTGAATTTTGGAAATTACTTCCATAAATTTCCATAAGTGGGAAAAAGTGAGAAAAGGTTTAATAAAATATTCATGTTTTGAATTTTATTTAAAGTGAGAATAAAGTTATATTCTTTATAAAATTAAATATCCAAAAGAATATTTATGAGATTTTTCACTTGATACATGAATATTTACTAACTGTTTTACTGTATTTGGATATGAGAAATAAATAAATTTTTGGAAGTATTTATTTAAATAAATGATTTAATTCATCTAAATTCCTTAAAGGTATTTTTATGGGAAAATAAATGATTTTGAGACTTTAGGCCCTGATTTCATTCTCACTGATTACTGTTACTATCACGTGGCTGATTGACCCGCCAAGTCATCAACAATCCCGGAGTCACCTGGCAAGTGTACACCGAGGACACCCTACAAATTATAGCCATAGATCTTATTGTATACTATTACTATGTCCCTTAGGGGATGATGTTAGCATGATATGATTTAGGGTGATGCATAATCTCAACCCACTGATACTATTTACGGAAATGGATGTTTTAGAATACTGGTTAATAAACTGTACTGTACTGAAAATCACTATTTATTGGGAAAGTATACTATGAAAATTATTTCTAAAATAGAAATAATTACTTAATTGTTTATCCAACGATTTTGGATATTTACAAACTATTGTACTAAAATTTACTGTGTACTGTTTCTACAGTCCCATATCTACTGTTTACTACACTGTTTTACCACTGTACTGTCACGTGTTTTGAACTATTATTGAAGTGGAGAAATAAATGGTTTATTCCATTTATAGTTATGGAAAATTGAGTATTAAATTGTTTTATCAAAACAATTTATAAATTCTCCCTATAGTTGCTTTGGGTTACCGAGACAAGACTGGTATTTCAAAATACCTTCTATGCTCCATCTGGATTTCCTGGCCGACTATAGTATCCATCCTTACTGTGCTTTAGTACACTGTTAGGGAAATAAACGTTTTACGGCATATAGATTTCATTGTATCAAGCAGCATACAACTCCTTTACTGAGCACGTTGTCACTCACCCTTTTATTTGCACTCCACAGGTTATTATATCGAGTTAAGAGACATACCATTCTGAGTTATCGACTACTATATCGATTACCCGAGTCAGCAGATATACGATATCATAGGTATATTATTTTCTTTTATATATTTTAGAACTTATGTACAGTACTACTTTAAGTTTGAATAGAATATTGGGGATGTAAATATGAAAAGGAATAGTGAAATGTTCACATTCTGAAATTGTACCTTAAATGATATTTACTGTTTATTTACTATAACTGTTAAGTGATTAAGGCATCGTAAATAGCCCAACTGATAAATGTGCATAAAATGGGTAATTACTGTATACTCAAACTGTTACAAATTTAATGGCAGGGTTGGCCTGAAGTTTGAAGATGCTTTAAGTTAAAGAGTGAATAGTAAACATCCCCTGTAGTACTGTATAATCTAAATGTATAATAGAAATACTAATAGAAAGTGAAATAAATGATTTTGTGGTGTAGATATGAGTGGAAGGAGGGTAACGCGCTCAGTTAGAGGTAAAGGTAGAGGTAGGGCGGCATTGACTTTAGAGCCGCATATGCCCGAGCCAGCACCGAAGCCCACCCTAGGACCTGCTTATCCTCAGCAGCCAAAGAGTCCTACTACTTGCATGACTAGGATGGAGAGGATGTTAGCCGATTTCATGGCTATGTATCAGGCGGATAAGGCGGAGAGAGAGAGAGCAGCAACTCCTGTAGCCCTAGTAGTAGCACCATCCCCACCATAGCCGGCACTAGTTATACCCGAGCCACAGCCTATTCCACCACCGGCACCTCAGCCACAAGCAGTTCCACCACAGCCACCAATCCAGCTGCCCCGAGATGTAGAGCTGTTCTGTGATGTGACTATAGTGCGGTCATTCAGAAAGTTGGATCTGCCTAAGTTTAAGGGTACCAAGGATCCGTTGGTGGCAAAGGAATGGCTTGTTGCTATAGAGATGTTATTCTGACATATGAGGTGCACGAAGATCGAGAGAGTGAGCCTGGCAGTGTTCCAATTGATAGGTGATGCAGAGCACTAGTGGAAGGCTACTCAGACAGTACTGCTCGCCCAGCATCAGGTGGTGACATGGGAAATTTTTGTGGAGTCATTCAGGCGACAGTATATCCCTGACACTGCTCAGCAGAGATTACAATAGGAGTTTATGGATTTAGTTCAGGAGAGTCTGTCAATGGATGAGTATGAGGCTAAGTTCACCACCTTGAGCCGATTTGATACACAAACTAGTGTGGATGAGAGACATAAGATAGAAAGGTTTAAGGCTGGTTTGAGACCCTCCATCAGATCGAAGCTAGCCCTATTTGATATACGAAAGTACGATGAGGTAGTACGGCGGGCTCATCTATGTGAAAGGGATTTCGAGCAGTACCATACAAAGGTTAGTGGTAAGAGTAAGAGTAAAGGTAAAGGCAAGGTTAAGAGATTTTCGGAGGATAGACATGGTAGGGAGCAACCTAAGAGGGCTAGGACTTCGTGCATACAGATTACTGAGGGGCGATTTACTAGATCAGTATCTTCTACCCCTGCTACTGGCCCCACCTCTACTCAGAGGAGTACTGCGACCAAATGTGGACACTATGGTAGGTCGTATGGTTCACGCCCCTGTTATCTATTGTCTAAGGCATTTTCTGGTGTGGACAAATGGGGCATATGGTTAGAGATTGCCCGATGCTCAAGGAGTCCGCTGATCCACTATTCCTCCAATAGTTCCTCAGGCACTAGCACCAACAACTCCGAGTGAGTCAGAGAAGGCGACACGCTCACAGCCTAAACGAGCGACAGCTACAAAGAAAGGAGAGAAGGCTGTGACACAGGGACGGGTGTATGCGTTGGATCAAGAGACTGCCGACCTTTAGCTGATGTGATTAAAGGTAAAGTATATCTTTTTGATATTCCGATAATTACCTTATTTGATCCAGGTTCTACCCATTCGTTCTTATCGCTTACATGTGCTAACAGAACCCCAGTAGAACCGGAGATGTTAGGATTTACCTTGCAAGTAAATTCCCCTTTCAAGGAATCACAGATGACAGACACTGTTTATAGAAATTGTAAAATAACTATAAGAGAGAAGGACACGTCAGCTGACCTAATCTTGTTAAATATGTATGATTTTGATATAATTTTGGGTATAGATTGGTTAGCTGCGAATCATGTTATTTTATACTGTTATACTAAATTCATTACCTTCTATCACCCTGAAAAGTACATTGTAAAGTTATATGTAAATTAATAAAAGAGATGTAAATATATGTTTATGAAATGCCATGTGTACTGAATCTTATGAATGTGTATGCATGTGAAGGTTTTATTGCTAGTGTGGAAGACGTAGAGAGAGAACGTCCAGAGATTCAGTAGATTCCTGTGGTCAGGGACTTCCCGGACGTATTTTCAGAGGAGTTACCAGGGTTACCACTGGATCGAGAGATGGATTTTACGATCGATTTGGTACCCAGTACGGAGCCGATTTCCAGACCCCCATATCGAATGGCACTGACTGAGCTAGAGGAGCTTAAGAAGCAGCTCTAAGAGTTACTGGATAAAGGATTCATACGTCCCAGTGTGTCACCATGGGGAGCTCCAGTATTATTTGTCCGGAAGAAATATGGTAGTCTTCGCTTGTGTATAGATTATCGAATGTTGAATCGGGCTACCATTAAGAATAAATATCCCCTGCCCAGGATCGATGATTTATTTGATCAGCTCAAGGGTGCACAGGTATTTTCCAAGATAGATCTTCGATCAAGCTACCACCAATTGAAGATTAAGGAGTCAGATGTTCATAAGACAGCATTTCGAACTCGGTACGTCACTATGAATTTTTGGCGATGCCTTTTGGGTTGACAAATGCTCCTGCAGCTTTTACGAATTTGATGAACGAGGTATTTAAGCCATTTTTGGATAAGTTTGTTATAGTGTTCATCAATGACATACTGGTTTATTCTAAGACTCCAAAGGAGCACGAGCAGCATCTATATATGGTGTTACAGACCCTCAGGGATCAGAGGTTATATGCCAAGTTTAGTAAGTACGAGTTTTGGCTTGACCACATTACATTCTTGGGACACGTAGTGTCTAAGGACGGGGTATCAGTTGATCCGTCCAAGATAGAGGCCATTGTACAGTGGATAAGGCCTAACACCGTTACTGAGATACGGAGCTTCTTGGGTCTAGCCGGATATTATCGCAGGTTCGTGGAGGGGTTTTCCAGACTTACTGCTCCATTAACACGACTCACATGAAAGGATGTGAAGTTTGAGTGGAATTATGCGTGTGAGCGCAATTTTCTAGAGCTTAAGAAGAGATTGACTATTGCCCCCATATTAGCCCTTCCGAGCGGGTCGGGTGAATTTATGGTATATACTAATGCTTTCGCTCAAGGATTAGGGTGTGTACTTATGCAGCATGGTCGGGTTATAGCCTATGGTTCTCGACAATTAAAGGATCACGAGAGGAATTACCCGACGCATGATTTAGAGCTAGCCACAGTAGTGTTTGCATTGAAGATTTGGCGGCATTACTTGTACAGGGAGAAATTTCAGGTATATACAAACCACAAGAGTCTAAAGTATTTATTCTCGCAGTGAGAGTTGAATATGAGGTAGCGATGATAGATGGAGTTGCTAAAGGATTACGACTGCGAGATTTTGTATCACCCGGGTAAGGCTAATGTAGTGGCGGATGCACTGAGCCGTAAACATGTTGGCATGGTATCTTATATGATGATCAGGGAGCATGATTTGATAAAGCAGTTCTCTAGCCTCAGTCTGAAGGTTATTTCCTCTTACCAATATGGATTTACGGCTAGTTTCCGTAAAGAGCCGGATTTGATAGATAGGATCAGGGAAGCTTAAAGGAGAGATGATTATTGCATCGGAGTTGCCAGTCAGATTCTGATAGGAGTACAGTCCGATTTCAAGATTGGCCTCGATGGGCTAATGAGGTTTAGAGGCAGGATATGTGTTCCCAATGATCAGTAGATCAAAGATTTGATTTTGTCAAAGGCCCATACCTCCAGGTATACATTACATCCGGGTAGTACTAAGATGTATCAAAATCTCCGAAGGGTACATTTATGGCCTAAGATGAAGAAAGACATCACTGATTATGTTGCGAGATGTCTAACATGCCAACAGATTAAGATTGAGCATCAGAAGCCTGTAGGTATGCTTCGAGCCTTATCGATTCCTACTTGGAAATGGAAGCATGTGGCTATGGATTTTATTATGGGTTTACCACGAACCCGAAGAGGTATGACGCTATCTGGGTAATTTGGATAGACTAACTAAGTTGCTCATTTCTTGACTATGAAATCTACTAATTCAGTTAGTACCTTAGCTGATTTGTATGTCAGGGAGATAATGAGATTACATGGTGTGCCAGTGAGCATTACATCTGACAAGGATTCCCGCTTTACATCTCATTTCTAAGAGAGATTTCAGGAGGCTATGGGATCCCAGCTAAATTTCAGCATCACTTTTCATCCACAGACTGATGGACACTCCGAGCATACGATACAAACGCTCAAGGATAAGTTAAGAGCGTGTGCACTAGATTTTAGAGGCTCGTAGGACGACCACTTACCCCTGGCAGAGTTTGCTTATAATAATAGCTATCATACAAGCATCGGTATAGCACCTTATAAGGCTTTATATGGCAGATGATGTAGATCCCCAATAGCATGGGAAGAAGTGGGAGACCATAAGTTATTAGCTCCCGACTTGGTCGAGCAGGCTTCTCGAGATGTACAAGTGATTTGTAAGAGACTAAAGATGACTCATAGTCGGCAGAAGAGCTATGCAAATACTAGACACCGACCACTAGAATTTTTAGCGGGTGATTATGTATTTTTGAAGGTCTCACCCTTTAAAGGCATAATGAGATTTGGCAAGAAAGGAAAATTGAGTCCTCGATACATTGGACCTTTTGAGATCTTAGTTCGCGTGGGAGATGTGGCATATCGATTAGCACTACCACCAGAGCAGACAGGAGTGCATAATGTATTCCACGTCTCGATGTTGAGGAAGTATCATCCAGATCCTTCTCACGTAATTCGACACGAGCAACTGGAGATTAGAGAGGACATGAGTTACGTTGAGAGGCCGATACGAATCTTGGATAGGAAGGATAAAGTGCTACGATCTAAGACTATTCTATTGGTTAAGGTGCTCTGGCAGTATCACACGGAAGAGGAGGCTACTTGAAAGTTAGAGAGCCTTATGCGTGAGAAGTATCCAAAGCTTTTTCGGTGATAGGTCCAGGTGAAATTTGGAGGACCAAATTTCCTAAGGTGAGGAGAAAATGTGAGACCCGATTTTATAGTACTGTATAGAATATTTTTGTAAATTGGATAGTGGAAGTAAATTATTTAGTGAAATTAAATAAATATTTAATGTGGACTCCACTTTGGATTTTGGATTTATTGGGTTAATGGTTGATAATATAGTGTATAAGAGGTGAAATAAATACTAAATGATGAAGTGGAGGTATAGAAATAAATAAAGAAACAAATCTGGAAATTTAAATGTAATTTTGATGGCATAAAATACAAATAAATATATATAAAGCAAGGGAAATTGATTAATTGGACATGTGATCAATTTTGATTGGTTGGAGTATACAAAAAGGAGGGGATCTTGCCATATGGGTCAAAACTGGGCTGAACTTTGAAAAATTGTGAGGAACAATATGGAATGAACTAGAAAATGGGCTTTATACTTCTAGATAGGGAATTAAGTCAGATTACATATAAAATTGACGGTGCATTAATTGGAATTCAATATTTTACGTTATTAATAGAAAGGCGTTGATAGGTCGGAAATTCTTATAAAGAATAATTCTACCTTAATGAGTAGGATTTCTAAGAATGCTTAGGGGTCGTTTGTTTTTGTTTTTGTTTCCTGTTTTTTGTTTTTGTTTTCAGTTTTTTTGAAAACAGAAACAGAAAACACGTTTAGCAACATGTTTCGTTTTCAAAAAACAAAAACGAAACAAGAATTTCTTGTTTCATTGATTTCGGAAACATGTTTTCATTTCTGTTACTGTTCATAAGTAAGTGAACAGAGTTTATATATTAATATAATATTAATATTTTATAATAAAAATATAAATAAAATTAATTTTTAAATAAAATAATATTAAATTTTAATATAAAATATTATTTAATATTTTAAAATTAATGTATTTATTTGAATATAGAAAAGTTGAAAACATAAAAAGCAATTAAATAAATGTTACATTGAACTATAATATTATAATATTATTTAATTTAAATTTTTATAATAATTTGTTGAATATATTAAATATTTTAAATAATATCATTTATTATAATTTTGATATGTTAATAATTAATATTATTATCTAATATAATTGATTTTTATTTTACTAAACAATATTATTATTTAATATTATATTATATCTTAAATTTAAAATATATCACTACTAGTATTAAATGAGTTAATATTATTAAATAAGTAAATACTTAACATTAAATAATATTATTTATATTAAATATAATATATTTTAATAACTATATAATTTATTATAAATTAATTAGTTAAATATTTTATTTAATAATGTAATATTATTATTATTACAATTAAATAAAAATTATTATTAAATATAATTTATAATTATTACAATTAAATTCAATAATATTATTTTATTTAATATTTTATTTAATTATAACATTATTAAAATTATATTAAATTTTTATATGATTAAATAAAAATATTTAATATTAGTATTAAATAATATAAAATAATATTATTTAATATTATCTACATATTATTATTTAATAAATATATTATTTTTTATTTAATTTTTAAAATTTTGTTTTGTGAATTGAATTATTATATCTAAATCAGTTTAAATATTTGTTTTCAAAACGTAACAGTATTAAACAAACATGTTTTCTGTTTTCAGAAATTGAAAACAAAACAAAATAAAACAAGAACAAAATTTTCAAAAACAGAAAACATAAAACAGAAAACAGGAAATGATACCAAACGACCCCTTAGTGTATATGCATGTTTCAAAATTAAACTTGTATGACTTATCTTCTGCAGCTTCGAAGCTAAATCCACGAAATGGGAAAGGAGACAAATAAGGACCTAATCATTGGTTCAAGGCCACAAAGTATACGGTTTGAACGAAATAACACTGTACAAGTAAGGGATGCGTGTGCGAATTTGTAGGGATATCTGGATGCATGATTTACATGCTATGAATTTTATAAGAATTGTGGAATATTGATTTGCCTCAAATTGCAATGGAATTGTGGATTTCTGGCTGTTAAGGCTGTGTTTACAAGTGTAAGGAGGCTAGGACTTGGGCAGCCGTTATGCCGCTGAAATTTATTTAAAAATATTTCTAAAAAAATATTATAAAATATTTTGGTGCATTATTGGCATTTTTCCTAGCCTCAAAAGTGATAAATTGATTATTTTTCATAAAACGATGAAATTACCGAAAAGTAGTGACTAAATATTTATTATACTGATCTCGGTAAAGATTTCACTACTGAAAATTTATTTCATAGGTTCTATAGTGAAAGAGGTGATTTGTGAAGTAAAATGGTGAATAGTGAATAATTTATAATTATTTTCAGTATTGTATTCACTATTCTATTTATGGTTTTCCTTTATGGATAAAATAAATTCTATCACGTGTAATGATTTCCATAAAGGTTTCATCACTGTGAAATTATTGTTTTGAGACTAAAATGCCTCTGCACGTGTTTTATAGCGTGAAATGTGTTGGTGAAATTATTATTAAATTTGAAAAATAAATATTTTTATTTTTCCATAAATTATGAAAATATTGGAAATTTGATTTCCAATAATTTTGAATTTCGAATGTTAAAGAGGAAAGTGTGAAAACATGAATATATGTGTACTATAGTGAAAAGGTACAGTTATGAGAATTGTGTTTCATAGTGAAATTATTTTATAAACTGTTTTCACCGTACGATACTATGATTTATATCTTTATGGATTTTCTGAAAGATGTTATTGATTTTACGTAATTCCATAAAGGTAACAAGATTTCACATATACTGTTTTGAGACTGTTAGGCCCCATGCCATGCTCATGTGTTCATGTGTACCTTCTCATGAGTTATGCTGTTTACATTGAGCCGTCTTCAGCGGTCCCGGCGTCACCCGCTCAGTGTACGACCGAGAACACTTATAGACTATGGCCATAGATCTCATGTGTTTATTATACTGTTCCCACAAGGATCTCACGTGTACCTTATCCCTACGAGACTTATGGCATGATATCATTTGGGTGTTGCTTTGTCTCCACTATTATTCCATGTGTTATGATTGATTTTGATGAGAATTTAAAAATATACTGTTTATTGTGATATTTTATCACTGATTTGTGAAGTATATGAACAATGTATTTTACTGCTACATGTGTACATGTGATTTAAAGGAAATGCTTTTAATTATGAGAATTCTAAATATGATTCAAGTGTTTTTCACATGGTTTAATAGATTTTATTAATTAAACATGTGATATTTTATATATGCAGTAAATATTTTAGTGAGTTGGTATTAAAAATAAATTCCTACTCCCTATAGTCGCTCTGGGTATCCGGGACAAGATAGGTATTTCAAAATACCTTCCATGCTCTATTTGGATTTCCCAACCGACTATAGTATCCTTTTCTTTTTAGTGTGCTTAGCATACAAATAAGAAATTAAGGATTTTATTGCATATAGTTTTCGTGATATCAAATTTTGCATACAATTTTCTTATTGAGCCGTGGTTTGCTCACTCCTTTACTTTTATTATCACAGATTTGATATAAAGAATTGCTGAAGTACCAAACCATGGCTTAACTATGCTTGAAAAGCTCGAAGCGTCATATATTGGATTCTCGAGGTATTGTGTTTACATTTGTATATTCAGACTCGCTTATACGGTACTACTAGCTGTAAATTTAAATTCAGGGGATGTAAACTAACTTTTACAACTGTGAATATTAATTTCCAATTAATATATATTGTTTAATGTGTTTATAGTAGTAAACGAATAGTGTATAAAGACATCACAGACAGCCCAACCATATAAAATGTGTGGAAAAACGTGAAATTATGTTGTCACGGGATGTGACAGAACTACTTAATGATGAAAACCTCATGCTCAACAAATCGAGCCATACACACTTCATGAGTGGTGATTCAGATCACTAGGGATATGAAAGTGATTGATATGATCTCGAACATCACCATCATCATATGAGTTACTCAATAAAAGTAAGTACGAGTTCAATTGAGTTTACTTCACAATTTGTTTCCTGTTACAGATGCAACACCCATATAGGATTCCCATTCTTGCCTAGAAAATGATATTGATTTCTTAAATAGATATTTTTCAAAGGAATCACTCTTGAAGAGGCACAACTCAAGGAATCATTCTAACTTACAAGGAATCATTTAAACTTGTGAGGAATCTTATCAAGGGCACTTGTCAACCGTATTTCCTTATCATGCAAATCCGTGTAGTTGTCTGCAATAGGAATATATATCTTCATCAAGCAACAACAGAATGATTCCACTATTTTGAAAACTACTATATCATAATAATCGAAAGAATTATCTCACTATCTAAAGTTGTATCAAAAAAGTTCTGAGGCGACAAATAACTTTTAAGCTCAAATGTAATTCAAGAACACAGAGAGAGCTACAATGCCGCCATAGCTACACAATTTCCATGAAAATTTGATTTCATTTCCTTCGCATCCAAGGCTTGCAATACTAGTCAAATAAGTCCACAATCAAAGTCATGTAATCATTCAAAGAAACAATTCCAAGGAATAAGTCAAGTGGATTCACAAAGACAAGTTCAAGCAACCTCAACATTTAGATAACCACATTGACAATCCTAGAGGTTGATAAGAAGGTAAACCCTCCACCAATGGCGTGATCAATGGCCTCATGTAAGTGACTTACAATCCGAAACTTCAGCTAATGTTTTAAAGAATGCGACATATTGACATAACTGGAAATGGGTTAGGAGACAAACTCTTCACAAAAAGTATCATTAATAAGGAGCACTCCAACTACTTCAACTCTCAAAAGTTTGCCATATTTTGATGTCATTAAAAGTGGATTTAGAGGTAGACTCTCCATGGATGTCATAATCAAACAAGTAAAGCTTTAATTTCCAAGTTCGCCATGCATTGACACTCCAAAAATTAATTTGGAAGCAAACTCTCCATGAATGGCGCGATCAAGAAAAGATATCCAATTCTTTAAAGTTCGCCATATTTTGACATTTCTAAAGGTTGATTAAAGGCACTCTCTACCACTGATGTTGTCAAACATCAAAGATCTCTCAAGTTTGTTACACTTCGACATTTCCATAAGTGGATCCCAAGGTACACCCTCTACTTATGATGTCAAAACAGTAACTCAATTACTTCCATCTATATATATAATGGAAATAGGTGACAGAGATTGAGAACAACACAATACTCCTCATGTTTCATTGTCAAACTACAAGAGGAAGCAAGTGACAAAGATCACGAACGACGTAAAACTATGCAAAAGCCAGAAATTGTTATGATAGAACTTCCCAAGATTAAAGTAAACTTACCATTGTTGAACCATTTTATCATTGAAAGGCAAAGTGTCCCCCCTTAAAAGCAGACATTACAGTAATAAAATTGTGCTAACTTGAGGCAACAACGATAACCAAACTTCATGATTCCAACTGTATAATGATTGAATGTTACACAAGTGACATTGCAATGATTGAATCTCATCTTTTCAACATTCACAAACAATGTAGCAACTTATTAATTAAATAAAATGAAGAAAAATCATTTACCATTCTTCCATTTCTGTCTTCTCTTCTCTTTCTTTTCCTTTTTTTCTACTTTGTTTTTCTTTTTTTCTAGCTGAATCTGTTCAGACCTGGTTCAACCTTATCTTTGCTGGTTCATCTTTTTCTTCTCTTGCCATTGCTAGTTCAGCCACTTTGGTAGCAACTGAGGGTACGACATAGTTGTTCCCTTCACTTCTTCTTCAGATCAGCTGGCGACGGCATGCGAAGCTAAGGACAGTGAGGTTGGCAGTGGCGTTGATGGCTCCTTTTCTTCTTCTTTCACTCTTCTGGCTGCCGGCGCCTTTTGGCCCATCTCGTTTCTCGGTAATCGGTGGTTCATTCCTCTTCTCTTCTTTTTTTCTTTTTTTTTCTTTTTTTTCCCTTTCTGATCAGGTTCTTCTCTACTCTCACCGTCGCCGGCTTTTCTTTTCTCCCTTGGTCGTGATGATCTGGCCTCCTCTCTCTCCTTCCGATCTACTCTCTTTCTTCTCTCTCTCTCTCAATTTCTTCTCTTTTCTCTTCTTTTTTTTTTTATCGAGCAGCAAGCTTCCATGAGAAGCTTGCTGCGATTTCTTCTTTTCTTTTTTTTAATATTTTTACATGTTTAATATAAATATATTGCAAATATAATTTCTATTAACAATTATATATATTATAAATATATTTTATTTTAACCCTTATGTATATATATTTTCATAACATATACTATATATACATATATATTTTTATATATTTAAAATTTATACTTACAATATAGCTAATAAATACATATATATTAAAAACACATGTATATATAATTTATATTTTATATATATAATCCTTAAAACATATATTTATCTATTTTATTATTTATTAATATATATGATCTAATTCAAAATAACATTTATTGTTATATATATATATATATATATATATATATATACACTTATATATTTGAACATATATGTAATGATATATATATATATATATATATATATATATATATAAATACACATCCACATATTTTATTTCTTTAACTTTTAAATTCCTTAATACTCAAATTAAATTCCTAATTATTAAATCCCTAATTTGTCAATGGATCAACTACTATAATCACAAAATATTCTGGTCCCCTAATAAATTTATTTATTTATTTTAACTTGTCTACTAACATCAAAAATTGAATTTATAGATCTTTAATTCCAAAAATGGTGAATTTTCTGTTATCACAAACCTCATTTGAGCATATTTTGAAAAGTGTGAAACAATTTCAAAAATGACGATAAAGAACAAAAGCCAGAAGAATTTTCATAAATTACGGTCAAACTGAGTCAACTTTTGACCAACTCTCAATGATGAAATATTTTCATGAAATAGGGTTTTAGGCTATGTGGACAAATAGAATAAATTAGGCGTAAAAATAGAAATTTACGTGATTCAATAGTTTAGGGTATTTTGGTAATTTCACCTTCGTTACAAGCAAACCCCGACAAAAGCTTATTCAATGATTAGAGTGAGTAAAATAGAGGTGTTCTATGATGATATGAAATATTTTGGAGATTGGATAGACTGTTTGCAATAAAGTCAAATCGATAATGGCAAAATGGTCAAAATTTAATGTTTTAAGGGTAAAATGGTAATTTGCACAATAAAATATAATTTCAAAAGGAATTTCTAGCACCTTTCTCTTCCATTTTTAGCCACCATAGTTTTTGTCCCATTTCCACCATTTTTTTTAACTTAAACAAAGAGAAAGCTTAAGAAACCTTAGTCAAATGATCTCCAAACCAAAAACTGTCTTCACCAACCTTGTCCAAAATTTAGTGCTCTCTCTTTTGACACCGAAATCAAGTCCTAAGGTGGCCAAAATCATGGTGAATCATGCCACATCAGATCTGGTCATGGTGAAAGGTGAGAGAAAGCTTGTGTTTTTTATGGTTTTATGATTATTAGTCATATGATTAAGATGTTTAAACATGTATTTAAGCTTGATTTAAACTAAAACCATGAGAACCATGCTCCATGAGATTCAGCCACTCATATCCATGCATGAATGTGATGTTGTTCAATGCATAAATGGTGTAGAATCAATTTAGAGCATGAGTAAAACATGTATACAACCTTAGATTGTTGAAATGAAGCGTGTAAAACAGTATGGTAAATTCAGCCTAATGAAGGGAATATCGAAAACCATGCTCAATTCAATGCAAATTGGGTTTTAGAATACTATATAAATTAATACAAGACTATTGGTGAAGTTAGAGCTGTAAAAGGAGGTGTTTTGACTGTACTTGCAGTTTAGTATCTTGTATGAAATAGATTGGATTTGTTGTTGTATTAGGAAATATGAAGGACTTGAGAGTCTAAAATATTCCTTGTAAAAGAAATAATGAAATTTGACTGTGTTCTGACTTTATTTTGCAGCTTCGAAGTAGGCGGTACTAAGAAAATGATTGGTTACTGGAAATGGATCAGAGTATTGTGCTGTGAATGAAATAGGCAAGGGATATAATAAGACATAGGGATACTATGACTACATTGATATGATTTGATCAATTAATTTGAAAATTTTGCATTATTGAACATTGAAATTGTTTTGAAATCGATTAACCGAACTGAGTGATTTGAATCGGTTTTATGAATTGTTAATTGAAATATGATTGATTGATATTGGGTAACTGGAGTTATGGTGTTTGAACTATATTTTCATGCAGGGAGGTTAAGGCATATATAGCCGTTATGTTGTCGAAATTTCGTTAAACATGTTTGGAACTCTAGATTTCAAATAATAGAATTTAAAGTCATTTTGAATGGTTTTTGGAAAGAAATTTGAGTTGAAATTCTCATAAAAGTCATAAGGAACATTAAATTTGTAACTCAATTTCTAAGACTGATTTTGATGGATTTCCTTGAATTTATGATTTATACGAGTGATGATACTATTCTTATACATAAATAAAATATTTTGAACTCTGAGTTCTGATCTAGGAATATTTGCTGAATTTAAATTCTTAAACTGCTAATATTCTATTTTTAGTGGTTTTATAAACTGAGTGATAATCTATTTTACTATACCAATCTTGAAATGTGATATTACCAATTTATGAACTGCTTTAAGTGTTTGATTGAAATTAAAGTTCTATTTTGTTTGATTGAAGTAAATGCTTTT
The DNA here is from genome assembly GCA_031772115.1 of Heritiera littoralis. Classification (NCBI taxonomy): domain Eukaryota; kingdom Viridiplantae; phylum Streptophyta; class Magnoliopsida; order Malvales; family Malvaceae; genus Heritiera; species Heritiera littoralis. The sequence goes on along the minus strand of JAPDPK010000168.1, from coordinate 454,595 downwards.
AATATTTTGAATTTACTAACACTGTTTACTGAAAATGTGCATTCTATAATTCAAGTTAAATATTTTGAGTTTAACTAAACATATTGAACAAATATATATTGAATTTCAAATGATATGATTTTAAATGAAAGCTTGGTTCCCAAAGGTTTTTATTATGACCACTGAGGTGCTAAATCCCTAGCTAACATAAATCCAGACACTCCCAGCCTTCATAGTAAAATGTGTGTTTATACTATTGTATTATGTTTTGTAAATATAAAGTATTGATTTTATTGTTTTTAAGGGAATCAAGTAAACTATTTGAGACTGTTAGCCCAATTTCATGCATTTTAAGTGCTTGATCATATGTTGTTAGACCTACAAAGTCTTCAGCCTTGCAGCTGTCACCTGGCAAGTGTACACTTTAGACCCCTCCGACTATGGCCATATGTCTTTACTAATCCCTCTGGGATTTTTGTTTCTAATCCCTATGGGATTTCTGTTTCATGCAAGATATTGTTGGGTGTAACCTAATCTCCACTATTCTATTATTAAAACTGTTTCGATATGTGTTCATTGAATTTGATCGATTGACATGATCTACTAAGTGTTTACCAAATCTGATTGATTATTATTGATTGTTTTATGATTGTTTTCTAATTGGTCTCTGATCGCTTATGAATCATTTTCTGACTGTTTCTAATCATTATCTGATCGTTTACATATCGTTTTCTGATCGTTTACTGATTGTTTTCTGATTGTTTCTGAACCATTTCTAATTGTTCCTTGATTGTTTACTGACTGGTTTTCGATCAATTATTGATTATTTTCTAAGTAGTTACTAACTATCCTCTGATCGTTTATTAACTATTTTCTGATCATTAACTGATGATTTTCTAATAGTTTTCAAATTGATTTTTGATCGTTTTCTGATTGTTATTAATTGTTTTCTGATTTGTTTCACTGATTGTTTTTTTTTATGGTTTACTAATTGATTTTTGTTAGTTTACTGGTTGTTTTTTATGGTCTATTGACAGTTTTTCTGTTTGTTTACTGATCGCTTTCCAAATGTTTACCAATCGTATTTTGAATGTCTATTGATGGTTTTTTGATCGTTTACTAATGGTTTTCTGACATTTCATTAATTGTTTATTGAACCATTTTCTGATTATTTTCCATCTGTTCACTGATCATTTATTGGCTATCTACCAAGTGTATTTTTAAAAAGTTTTATTAAAATATACACTAAAAGATTTACTGAACATTTTATAAACCGTCTACTAAGGGTTTATCGAAGGAACTACTGACCGTTTTACAGAGTGCTTTACTAAATGTTTTACTTAATGGTTCACTAAAAGATCGAAAGGTTTTGATACTGATTTAATACGCATGAATTCTTTCTCTGTGAAGTTTTGACATTCCCTATAGTCAGATTTAGGAACTAGGACAAGTGAGGTGCATTAAAGCATCCTTCTGTACTCAGCTTGGTTACCTAACTGATTATAGTATCCTTCGGATAGAGTGCCCAAACACTATTTTAATAACGGTTATGAGTTATGAACACGTTTTCAATGCATGCATATAGGTGTGCATAATATTAGTTCTTTTATATATATATTTCTTATTGGGCTTTCACCAAAGCTCACCTCCTTTACCTTCCAGATCCAACTGCAAAAATAGTTACTTGTTAAGAGAAGATTTTGATAAGATGCCTACAAGAATTTTTGATGTCGTATTCGACAAGTATGGAAATTAGTGTGTAAAGGGATGTAAATAGTAAATTAAAAGAATTATGAGTGTCTACTATAGTCTTTATTATGGCTTTTTGCCTAGAAAAATAAATATGTATGGTGAGTGACTGTACTGGGACCGATGTGAATAGTTATATGTTATAATTTTACTGTAATATTTGAGTGATGACACTGAGCATAGTCCAACCGACTGTGTAAAAATGTGAATGAAAAAGGGAAATTTCGGTATGAAATTTCGATGATCGAAGCGTGACATCTATGGTGTTAAGTTGTCGCAAAAAAGAATATAGGGGTTCCTTAAGGTTTCGGCCAAGAGAGGTTATGGGATTTTAATATGATTTTAATGTATGGTTGGTATAAAATGATTGTATAGAATTTGATGAAGTTAGCCATAATGTTAGAATTGAAAGAAACACAATGAATGGTAAGGGTATGAATTCGGCCAAGCTAAGATTGTATGGTTTCCATGCTTAATTTGTTAAGTTAATGGTCATAGAATACTATACTAATGATATAAAGACTGTTGGTGAAGTCAGATAAGAAAAAGGATGAGTTTTAATAGTTGTTGTTTTGGCATTCGGTAGGAAGTGGACAGAATTTGTTGTTGTGTTAGAAATATGAAAGATCTTAGAGTTTAAAACATTCTTTGTAAAAGGAATATTGAATTTTGATCGTGTTTTGATATTGTTTTGCAGCTTCAAAGTAGTTTGGGTAAAGTTGAGTAAGTAGGCAAAAATAGGCTCACCTACTGGTGGATTGTATGCGTAACATTGGCTTTGTATCGGTAAGAGACATATATAGAAGAAGTAGCATGACATCATGTTTGCATATTGAATTGGTTTTGGTTTGTTTGTTGGAAAGAGAATGAAGTTTGATTGATTATAAGTTTTAAAATTTAATTAATATAAATAGTAATTTTTGTTTGATGAATTAAACGATTTTATGATTTTGTACAGTTTACTATCATAGTTAAAGAAATGATGTTTGAATGTGATTGAAATTTGAAAAATGTCAAGTAAATAAGAATTTGTCTTGTTAATGTATGATTGATTGCTAGAAAAATGAATTGATCGAAGAAATAATCATTTACCGCAAATGAATTGAATTATGGTATATTGAACCGTGTTTGATTGTATTGGAGGTTTCGAAAATGTTTTTTTTTAACTCTTAGGTAGCATTTTGTCTAGAAGCAGCCGATTGCCCAGACATAAGATTTGGGTATTTTCTTAGCAACCACCTTAGACCAATTGACTGCCAAATTTAGCAATCAACTGCCCTTAACTAAAATCGATCAAAGCCAGCCGACTACATTAAAAACCAATAGATTGCTTTTTACCCAGAACCAAACTGTCTGAAAAACTGTTCACTGCGTTTTACCCAAAAGCTTTCTGTCTGAAAACCATTCGACTGCCCAAGTAACCAATCAACTACTCATTGCACGATTAGTTCTAAATATTAGAATTTTTAATTTGGAAAATTAAAGAAATGCATATTAACCAACTGCCTCAAAAGAACAATCAACAGCTCTAAGTTAGAATTGTTTTGGTCTGTGAATGTGTTAGGTAAAATAATGATTTAAATAAGCTAACGTACTTTAAAAATTTTTAATGTCTATTGTTCGTTTTGGAATAATTGGATTCTGATAATGAATGATGAACTTAGATGAGACTTTGGATAGAAATGATTGGTATGATTTAAAGGTATACGTTTTGAATGTGTTGAGTTACATTACATGAATGAATGTTTATGAAAAGTACTGAAAGATTTTAAAGTATAGTGTTTGAAAATGGAGTGTATGGATATGACTGAATAGATTTTAAGGGTTGACGAATTACAATGGTTTACTGTTATTGAATCAAAGGAAACGTTTTGGGATTGGTTAATGATTATATAAGGTTTTTAATTTAGTCTTTATGAATCATATCAAATGTATTGGATTTAGAACTATAAGAATGGTATAGAATCGAAAACGAAATGATAATGTATAGGCATGCGTCAGTCATGCATACTGGCATCACTAATGTGCAAAATCATTGTTTTGATAATTTTCAATCGTTATATGTGATGGATTTAAAGTGTATTGTTTTAATGTTTATGTATAGTTTTGAATGTTTTAAAGATTAAATGAATATGAAGTGTTTTGGGTTTTATCATATTGAAATGATCCGAAATGTTTGAACGTATTGTTAATGATTTTGTGTTATACCGAATGTAATGTTTAATAAAGATGGTTTACCGTAAATGTTTTGTACATGGTATTCTATGGTTTGAGAGTTTGATTGTGGGAGCCACTTCTAGAGTCTTAAGTGACCTACGTGCTACACAAGATCCTCTAAGATCGTGGAAGTCACTTTTAGATTCCCAGAAAAGCTAAGTGTTACATAATGTACCTCACTGTTAGACCCCATGGAAAAGTAAAATGAACTTGGTTCCCAAAGTTTGAGTTTTTGAATGTATTATCATACTATGTTTAAAAGTATAATATGTTTAGTGTTTATGGGAATCAAGTAAATGTTTTGAGATATGGAATCTTCCCATAGTTGCCTTCGGCAATCATGCATTACCAACTGATTGACTGATTGATTGTTTGCTATTAGACCTTAAGCAAGTCTACAACCATCTTTATATCACTTGCTCCATGGTACTATGAGGTGTATTACTCGCTAAATGACATTGACCACGTCTTCAACAATCCCAGATGTCACGTGATCAGTGTACATAGTGGATACCCTTTTGACTGTAACCATGTCTTACTATTATTTCCCATTTAGGAACCTTGTTTTTGTGAGACCCGATTCTACTGTACTATACATGGAATATGTTATAATTTATGGAGTGAAAATTAATATATTAAGTGATTATAAGTGAAAGAGTGATGTGGGTCCCACCTATTTTCAATGTGTTCAAATGGGCTCGAGACAGGAAATGCTGAGAATAGTGGTGTAATAAAATCTAATATGATGATTTTGAAGTTTAAAATAATTGAATTATATTATTATGAATTTTTCTGAATTATTTGTTAAAGGGAAAACAAATTGGAAAATGATGGATACATCCCAAGGGTATTTTCGTAAATTACATCTAAACTAAAATGATTTGGAACGAAGTAAAAATACCATGATATTCTACATGAAAAGGAGAATAAGATAGTGTCAAGAGATTTATCAAAACAATGGTGAAGTGAGAGAAATTCGTCGGCGGGTCACAGGGGTAAAATCGTAATTTCTCACTATCCGTGCACCGCGCGTCGATGAACCACTTCCAATCATCAAGATACATTAAATATGATTATTTGGCAGTGGAATCCAAAATTTTGGAGTCCAATTACATAGTTTTTACGATTTCGGAAATTAAAGGCGAAATTGTTAAGATTTTTCATAACCTAGGACAAAATGATCATTTAACATGGGATAATGGTCAAATGGTCAATATTTGACCATTATTTACTTAAATAAATTAAAATTAATTGAAATAAAATTAAAAATCTGAATTTAGAAAACAATGAAGTGTTGTGTGTAATATAAGTATGGAAATTAGGTAAATAAAAATAAGAAATATACTAGTGGACCATGTGGCAATTTCTTATTGGTTGATACATAAAGAATTGGGACTTGAAATTCAACACATTGAATGGCCGGCCACTATTCACCATTCTCCCCAGTAGCTCTCATGCCATAGCTAAGCAAAGGAAAGAAAGAAAAGAAAATAAAAGAAAAACATAAGGAAATCTCCATTTTTTCACTACAACCCTTTATAGAAAATTAATTCCTCATCACTTCCTCTCTTCATTGCTGTTCATATCTCATTACAAGAGGAAGAAAACAAGGAGAAAGAGGGCAAGGAAGTGTTCGGCCAAGGTAAAAACCCACCTTTAATTTCATGTTTTAATTTGATTCAAGGTTACATTTCTAGTAGTTCAAAGGTGTAGATTACATCTATGGCATTGGATTTGTATAATCTTGGCTTAATAAAATTTTGACATTTTTGTGGGTTTTGGTTGACATGGGAACTTAGTGAAACCATGCATTTTCTTGCATAAAAAGGGTAAGAAATGATAGAATGAGCTTGAATAAGAAGGTTAGAAAGATTAGATTTATGAAATGGTTGAAAATAAAAAAAATGGGTATATGGAAGCTTTTGGCCATGGGGTCTTTGGAGATGTTATCATGTTGTATTTTATGGTTTGAATATGGAAAATGACTATAGAAATTAAGAGAAGAAGACTGGTGAAATTAGATTCAAAAAAGAAGCTAAAACGACAAAGTTAATGTTTACAACTGGTATAATTTATAGTGGTTAGTCATTGCAGTATAATTAATGGCTGCATTTTATGAAAGTCAATATCCTAAAATTAAGGGGGAAATTAATGATAATTTTTGATAAATTATTTTGCAGCTAGGATTTACGATTTACGGTTGGTGCTACCGAACGAGTCGGTATCGCTAGACAGGTAAGGGATAAGTGTGTAGGCCGTAAGGATATATCGAATGCATGATTTTGATGAGTACAATTTTATGAAATTATTTGGTATTGAATTTCCTTTGAAAATCATGCAAATCTATGGTTTACGGCTGGTTTTATATGCTATATTTTAAGTGTAGGGGGTTAAGGAAACGCAACTATTATGCTGCCGAAAAATTATAGAAATTATTCTAAAATAGTATGAAATATTTTAGATGCATAATTTGAGTGAATTATGAATTTTGGAATTTTTTTCCATCAATTTTCTATAAGTTGGAATTTTAATGAAAAATATAAATTAAATATTCATGTTGTGAAATTTTATTAAAGTGAGATTAGAAAAATGTTCTTCAAAGAAATTTATATTGAAAATGAACATTTATAAATTTTCTCACCAAAACATGAATATTTTATTTACTGTTTCTACTGTACTGGTAAATAAGAATTTAATACCTTTTGGAATTTTTATTAAATTAAATGACAATTTTTATTTAAATTTCTTAAAGGTATTTTATATTAAGATTAAATGATTTTGAGACTTTAGGCCCTAATTTCATGCTCACTGTTACTGTACTGTCATGTAGCTGATTGACCTGCCAAGTCATCAGCAGTCCCGAGGTCACTTGGCAAGTGTACTTTGCGGATGCCTTATAGATATGGCCATAGATCTTACTGTTTAATGTTACTGTTCCCTACGGGGATTATAGCATGATATATTGAGGGTGATGCCTAGTCTCCACATACTGTTTAATGATACTGAACTGTGAATCACTGATTTTTGTTTTACTGAAAATTGTTTACTACTACTGCACTGTGATTCACTGTTAAGTGTTTTATCGAATTGAGAACTACAGTTTACTGTTTTACTGAATTACTGTTTACTATTACTGAAATGAGAATTATTGTAGGTCGTTTTACTGAACTACTGTTTACTGAATTGTACTGAATTATTACTGTTTACTAAATTGATAGTATTTTATGGAAATTATTATTGGCTATGAAAAGTTTACTATATTGTGGAACTCAAGTGTTTACCGTATTGAAACTGTTTTACATTGTTTACTGAACTGTTACAGTATCAATACTAAACTATTTTACTGTTACTGTAAAGAGTACTATACCAAACTGTTACTGAAGTGTTTTACAGAACCATTAATGTTTCAAAATGAACATTTTATGGTTTCTAAACCTATATGGTTACTAAAACCACTACCGTCCACTAAATCAAGATTTATTGTCAAATGGTTACGGATACGGGATTTACTGTTAACTGGTTATTGAACCATACTGAAATATACTGTTTACTGAAGTGAAATTAATTATGATATGATTACTAGTTTTTGAAAGAATTACCAAATTGTTACTGTGATGTGGAATTAAATTGTCTACTGTACTGAACTGTTTTCTTCACTGTTTACTGAAGTACTTTATCGTACTGTTACTAAAATTGATTTTTATACTATTGTACTGTTTTACTAATGTCACTGTCATGTGTTTAAAGTGTTACTGAAGTGATGAATTTAAATGGTTTATTTACCATTTATCTATGGAAAAATTTCATTATATTGTTTTATAACAACAATTTAAGGACTACTCCCTACAGTAGCTTTGGGTTTTCGGGATAAGACAGGTATTTCAAAATACCTTCCATCTCCATCTGGATTTCCCGGCCGACTATAGTATCCTTCCATTTACTGTGCCTAGTAAACCGTTAGGAAAATAAAGTTTTCTAGCATGTAGGTTTCGTTATATCAGTCTTGTATACGATTCCTTTACTGAGCACGTTTCGCTCACTCCTTTATTTTTCAACTCCACAGGATATTAAAAGATATTAAAAAGGGGTATACATTAGAGATCGACTGAAAGTTGGTTACTGAGACTACTTGTGTCGGACTGGGAGGTAATTGAACTTTTTTTTATACTTTCAAGTAAATTGTACAGTACTACTTAAAGTGTAAAGTAGAAACAGGGGATGTAAAGGATAGAGAATATTATAAGAATTTCATATTTCGAATTTATTAATTAAATAAATATTTACTATTTATTACTGTTACTGTTCAAGTGTTAAAGGCATCATAGACAGCCCAACCATAGAATATGTGTAAAAATATGTTATTTATTGTACATTTGGACTGTTACAGTTTCGCATGATTCTATTGGGATGTTACTTGTCTCTATGTTTTTATGATTTTATCGATTAAAAGTGATTGATTTATTGAATCGTATCAATTGGATTTTAATGATTTGGAAATAGTATTGACTGTATTGAAATGTTTTATAGTATTGACTATGATTAATAGATTGATTGTTTTAAGAGTATTATATTGTTATGATTTGAGAAGTAAATGTTTTAACATTGCATCAAACTAAAATGATTGCATAAGTTTGAAGCGAACATTTGATAAGATTGCATCGCACTGAAAAAAGAGTTTAAAATGTTATGAAATGCATGCATTGAATATTTTCATTACATAATAGAGTCTCTATAATTGGACCTAAAGGCTGGAAGAAGTGAGGTGCTTTAAAGCATCCTTCTATACTCAACCTGGTATTCTTAACCGATTATAGAATCTATTCCTTCTGAGTACCATTTTAATGTTAATATGTGTTATGGTTTTTTATCCAAATAGTTTGTGCATAGCAAATGTATTTATAGTTTGGGATATAAATTATATAAGGTAATGTAAAGAATGTCAGTAAGAGACTAGCATGGTGTATTTGAAACTAATTTAACTTATATGAAATACGATTATGGTATTTTGGGTCTCATATTAATGATATGTTTGATAGTTGCTAAAAACGATTTTATGACATAGAGATAGATTGTAAATGGATTTAATTGAATGAATTTACACTGATACCGAATATAAACCAAGTGAAAATGAATGTGAATGGAAATTGATTGCATTGAAAAGTAAAAAATGAAAGAAAAATTTAGTATAAAATTTCACTATTTCGATCGTGACACACACACACACATATATATATATATATATGAAAATGGGTAAAAAAATTATAATAAAATTTGATAAATTAAAACATAAGGGTATTTTAAATAATATTACATATATTAAAAAATATAAATAGAATTTCTATTCAGAACCTATGGAGTATACCACACAACCTATTTACTAAAAATTCCTAAAACCTAAAATTCCTTTTCCAAAATTACCCCCATAACCTAAAAAACCCAACATTATTCCTATTTTTTCCTTTTTGCCATAAACACCCTGCCCCTACCCATTTTGCAAATTTCGAAGAAGTTCACCAAAAAGTGTTGCCCAACAACATCTTGCTATCGGCAACACTTGGTTAGTAGCATCTTGCTGCCAGCATAAAATTTAAGCTCCTTGAAATGGATTTACCAGAGCTTTATTGTGTTCTTGAAAATTCATTTCCTGGATCTCTATTGTACTCCCGAAAATCCATTTATGAAAGCTATTTTGTAACTTTTTTTAATATTAAAACCAACTCCACCTCTTTTTTTAGTAAAATTTATTTTCGAATGAGCTATAGCTAACTAGAAAAGTGTTGCCTGGTAGCACTTGGTAGCATCTTGTTGCAAGTAGCAAGATGCTGCCACTATGTTTTGCTTCTTGAAATGGATTTTCGGGAGCTTGAGGCTTCGAAAAATTCATTTTTCAAGAGTGCAAAAATTAAAATTTTAAAAATATTATTAAGGATAATTATGTAAAATTTTATAAGTGCATTTTGGTATTATAAAATATTTTAAAATAGGATATAAGGAAGAGTGGGTGGGTTGTGAATAGAATCATTCAAATGTAAAAAATGGATAAGGAAAAAATATAAAGAATTTTTTTTTATAAATTTAATAACTTAATATATTTTGAATATTTTCCTAAAATTAATAAAAAAAAGAAAATGGGTAAAAAAATTAAAATTTTTGACAAATTAAGATGTAAGGAAATTTTAAATATTTTTTATCTAATCATTTATGATTTTTTTGTACTATTTTTTCAACCAAACAAAAAATAAACTCAAAATAATTATTTCATGTTGCCAACCAAATAATAGAATAAATATTTACTCATATATTCTTTAGTTTTTCTCTCACATATGATACATTTTTATCTTTTTATTCCCTTTTAAACTAACTTTGCTATTATATTTAGGAACGTAAATAGGTATTCTATAAATAGTTACATTGCACTATCCAATCCAACTAAGTAGGCTTAGGGTATTTAATAATTGGATTCGAATAGTAATTTTATTACTCGTTAAGGGTTCGAGTAATAATTTTAGGGCATCCGACTTCCTAAATCAGATTATAAATAATATTTTTTAAATACTATTATATAAATTTTTATTTATAAATTATTTATTTTTTATAATAATCAATTAAATTAATTCATTAAGTATTTTAATTATGATTTTTAGTATTAATTTATTTTTTGAGTCAATTTAAATTTATTAATTTAATTTTTTTTAATAATATTTAAAAATTATTTTAAATTTAAATTTAAAAATCAAAATTTGACTTAATAAATGAGTATTTAATAAAATTCGGGTTGTTAATGTGTATTTTTTATATTATATATATAAGATTTGAATAGTAACAATCAAAATATTTAAATAATTAATTAGATTTAGATATTTAAAAAAATAATCGAATTCAAGAATTCTAAAATTAGTGGATATCGACTCCATTCACTTTCATACTTATATTCCTTATAGACTATAACGACGTCGTTTCAGTACATGGTATAAACATTTTGTTTTAAAACCCTACCTCATTATCTTCCACCCTATTCTCTCTCAACAGGCGGAGTTCTTTCTCTCTCTACAACCCTAACTATCGCCGCCTTTGACCTCCTTTCCCCGATTAAACGCCTGCCAAACAACCTAAACTGTTCTTCTCCCTTTGGCCTACGGTTTCACCAATGACTTTATCCCAAAAGCCATGAAACTCTAGATCTAAACTCCCCTTGTAAATCGCCGCCGCCGCCGTCGTCGGCGGAAAATCCTGATCCACCGATAAAATACATTTAGTTACTTCTTATCCTTTTTGTACTCCTTTTCTATTATTTGATTTATTTTTTTCTGTCTTAAGTATTTCTTCCTTGTTAGGGTTTTCCTTTTTCTTTGACTTTTCTTTTCTCTCCTTTGTATTCCTGCTTAGCTCCTCTGAATTCATACTGTGTTTTATAAGCTGAACTAGGTAGTTCTTCGTAGTCCAAGCTGTGTGTAACCCTTGGTGCTTTGGGTTTCAGCTTATAACGAAAGACATGGTCAGTTTTAAAATTGCAATTTTTTTTTATGATTGAAAATCAATTATTTGGCTATTTTGTTTGCGTCTAGATTTGTTTCTATTTTGTTGCAAAATTGTACGTTGTAGGTGAAGATAGCTTTTTTTGTTTATAGTTTTGAGAAATTTGATTATAACATACGTTACAGATTTCTCTTCGCGTGAGTTTATCTGAGTTATTGTTGTAATTTTGGTTGAATCAGTGAAAGATATTGAAGGGCTGCTGCTGGGGCTTGTTTGTAAGAGGATAAAAAGGCGGTGTTGGATGATTATGATGGTCTGTAATGATTGATTGGCTGTAGAACGATGAAAATTGGTGTGGAAAATGATAAGAAAGCTGTAACAGCTATGCCGAGCTACGTTCCTTCAGTATCCACTACCAATCCCAGGTATTTTCTTTTTTGGAGTTGGCTTTGTGCGCTATTTTATGTTTCATTTAATTTTGTATTTTTTATGAGCTTGTATACTAATTTATTAATATTTATCTTCTTCTATATGAGATTTGTCCTGACTACTCTTCATATTTTTGGTTGTTCAGACATTCCTTTGTTTTCTTAGTTATTTACTTGTGTTAAGGTAGCATTGATTGATCATGGGTATTTAATTGAGCAGTTTGAATTGAAAAGTTGATTGGTGGAGGAGAATTCATGGGTTTTTATGTTCACTGTAAGTGTAGGATAAAATTAGTATTCTTAAGGGGGTGATTCAGGAAGTTAATTAGCATTATGTTTTCTTTTATGTTGTCAATTTGTCTTTTATGTTAGCATTATGTCTTAAGGGGGTGATTCAGGAAGTTAATTAGCATTATGTTTTCTTTTATGTTGTCAATTTGTCTTATGTGTCTGAAAAATTGGAGTTTTATTGACTGTGAGGTTTAAAATATGTGATAAAAGAGCTGTTACATTTTTCCTCTGTAGGTGGTAGGGTTGTACTGATATTTGATAGATTCCTGTCGTTGGATGCTCTTCAAGTTTGCTGTTATAAGCACCCTTATTAAGCTGAAAGTATTAGAAATTTGTTTTAGCATTATGTTGTTTGACTTCTGCTCTATTGTGTTTTTTTGGTTTATCAACTTTCTGTTTCATGACGGTATTCTACTTATGAAAAGCTTAAAAAATCAGTACTATTTCAAAGGATGTGAAAATTTGCCTCGTATCATGAATTAAAAGTTTGATCAAAACATGCTAACCGGTCTTGATAAAAGGCTTGTCAAATATGATCCCAAAACTAGGATGCTTGACATTTTGTTAGAGGTGGCAAAAATTGACCCGACTTGAAACACCAACCTGATCAACCCGAAACAAAACATGATCGATTCGATTTGACCAAAAAAGTAAACAACCCAAATCCAATTCGATCTGAATCCGAATTGATCCGAAACCAAATTGATCTAAATTTTCATTAATCCAAACTCGACCTGATCCAAATTTGAGTTGATTCGAACTCAAATTCATCTGAATTTAGATTAAGCCAAACCCGATTTGATCCGAACCTGAATTGATCCGAATCCAAATTGTTTTGAACCCAAATTGATCCGAATCTAAATTAATCCAAACCCAAAAAAATTCAAACTTAAATTTAATATTATCAATAAATATTTAAATGTTAAAATTAATGATCAAAGTATTTTACTATAATAAAAATATAACTTTTTTCAATTATACGAGTGTTATAATTTTTTTAATCTAGTTAAATATTCACTTTTATAATATATTCATTTGAATTTAATGTATAATTATTTAATGACTAATCTATAATAGAATACAAAAGCTATATCACTTACATTTAATGTTTCCAATTATTTTATAAAAATCACAAGAAATTAAAGAGATGTATAGTAGTGTATTATGATATTTAGTATGGATTATTAAATCGCTTTGATTCATAAAGATATTAATTATTAGAGATAATAGAAATAAAATGAAAAAAATGTAATTAATTTATGAATATTGGCAAATATATTATAAAAAAATTATCATATAGATTATTAAATATTTTGATTATTTCAATCTTAATTTATTATAGGTCTTGTAAGAAAAAATTTTGTTTTTATGAGTTTTGTAATTCTTAGAAATATGGTTTCAGTTCATTTTTATACAAGCAAATCACATCAAGATGACCAAAACTTAACCTGAAAAACTTGTCCGCTCAATCTGAATCTGAATCCAAATCCAATCAATCCGAATTGACTAAAAAAGTCAACGACCCAAACCTGACCTAATCCGAACTCGAATTGATCCGATTTCAAATTGACCCAAATCTGATCTTATTCGAACCTGAATTGATTTGAACCTGAAATAGATCAATTTTTTCTTGACCTAACCCTGACCTGACCTGAACTCGAAATGATCTGAACCTAAAATGATTTGATTTTTCCTTAATTCAAAATAATCCGATCCAAAATAACCAAACTCGATTTGACGCGTCCATTTGCCACCTCTACATTTTGTAGTGATACGATTGTGAGAATGTGTGGTTGGCCCCATTATGACTTTGATAAATAGACTAAGAATGTAGATGTTTTTGTCATGCCCTGTTACATATCATGAAATATTCTTATGTAGGTTTTCTTCTTGGCTGAATTATGGGCTTGATTTTTTTGCTTACCGAATCATATTGCTTCAAATTGGAACATATGGTTTTGATGACTTATGATTTCAGTGGCACAGAGGCAAACACCATTCGTTCTTCTCGAATTTCAGATTTTGGAACCCTTGAGCAATCTCTTGGATTTCGCATAGAGGATGCTGTTGATCTTACAAGAAGTATGTGGTGATGGTCTTTAACTTTCTAGTGATACACATGCAAGCATTTCATTTTTCATGTCATGTAAAATGAAATTGCATTATGCATTTTACTACTTTCCCACTAAACTTATGAGTAGGATAAGTTGAGTATCTTATTTTATTTCATTATATTGTCACATGAGTGCATTGATTCTTGCAACTCACCATCTATTATGACTAATGTGGGTTGCTTATTAATGTGCTTATGTTTCTCATATCTTTATTGCTTGAGCTGTAGGCTGTAATTAATGCTGGACCATGTTTTTCTGCGCCTTTATGCATGCACTATCTGGAATAAATAATTTTTTATTTCATTTTTTTATTATTTTAACTCAAGGGTGTAACTGTATATAAATATGATTGGTTAAACACATAAAATTGAGGGTGAGTTGATGAAAGTGATTCATTAACCAACTTTTTTCAAGATTTCTCCTGTGGAAGTGTAGTCTTGCTATTTTTTTTTTACTGAAGTTGCCATCATATGTGTTGTTCATTTTTCTTGTTAAGAAATAGAAATTATTTGCTGATTTAGCATTTTTTCTCTCTTCTTTAAATGAGCAATCTTATTCTAATATATATATCTTTCATAATGTTTGTCTGTAGATCCTCTATTTAATCAAATAAAGGCAAGTAGCCAGGCAATAGCTGATGCCCAGTTTGGTGCTTTAAACAAGGTGGCCATTTATCTCCTTTAAAAAGTTGTTTTTGTATTTCAACTCTCAAAATAGATCTTAGTTACTAAGAGTTCTCTCTACCTTTGTGTTTGTGTGTGTGTGTGTAAGACTCTTGCATATACCGATAGCAATCTTTCTGCAGCGATTGTGGGGTCACAAAGCTTACCACTTCAAAACGATGCTCCGCCAAATCCCGTATCTACATCAGCTGGTCGGGAGAATTGGGGGGATTCCAATATGGCAGATGCCAGCCCCAGGACTGATACGTCAACAGATGACACTGATGAGAAGAATCAAAGGGTGATGCTTCTTGTTTTCATGTATAATATTCTATATTTAAGATGCTAGTGTGTAAACATTTTCCTCTTTGGGTTTTAGGGCTCTTGTCACTTGATTCCAAAAGTTATTTTTTTTCTTATCGAGAAATAAGAGAAAATTGCATGTGTAGACGCATACACATACACATGTTTGTATTGTGGAACGTGCCTTTTGGCTAATAGTGTTTGTGAATTCACCAACCTTTTGTGCAGTTTGAAAGAGGTCAAATGAATGCTATTCTTGCTTCTGATTCTAGCGACAGGTCAAAAGATAAAACAGATCAGAAGGTCAGATTCTTTTTCTTTTTTTGGTTTAAATTGGTAACAGGAATATTAGATTTTTAACAAGCAGCTTGTCGGTATAATGTCATATTGATGAATTTAACATTTTGCCTTTTCTAGACGTTGCGTAGGCTTGCTCAAAATCGCGAGGCTGCAAGAAAAAGCCGGTTAAGGAAAAAGGTATTTGATTGATGACTTGGTTTAATCTTTTAACTTTATCAATGTTTGTAAGGCAAGCTTTTATGATATTCTAAGTTGCAATCAACAATAACGCTGCAGTTTATTTGTGCCTTATTATGAAGTTAAGTATAGGGATAACTTGTAAAATTTATGGTAAAGTTGTGTAGCAATTTACCCTTACATCACACCTCTAATCCCAATTTTTTGTCACTCTTGGAAATTATAAAAATTGGAAAATCATTGTTATGTCCATATAAAGGTAAATAGTTTCCCTATGGAAAGTTTTTGGTTGGAAATGCGAGGTAAATTTGTTGTTCCAAATTTTCATTTTCTTTGAAGTGCCCCTGTTTGGCACATATTCACCAGACACGGATATGGACGTCTGACCCTCCAAATACAACGAGAAGCTTACAGAAAAAAATTAAATGTTGGACCCACCAGTATCTGTCCAAATAGCAGAGGAGGAAACTGCAAATTTGTGTCCACTTTATGTTTTTGTTCCAGTAATTAAAGCTCAGTTTGCAGAATTTATTAGTGTATTCCTTTTTTCTCAAACTGTTGTTCTACTTTCAAAATTTAGGCATATGTTCAGCAGCTAGAGAGTAGCAGACTGAAACTGACTCAACTGGAGCAAGAGCTGCAGCGAGCACGTCAGCAGGTCTTCTCTATGTTAATCCCATCAACATTGTGATGTATCATTTGCATTTTTTAGTGTTCAAGCTGGAAATGCGGTCTATTGTGCCTCACATGTCTTTGATTTCTCTAATCTCATTGTAGGGCATATTCATTTCAAGCTCAGGAGATCAGTCTCATTCAATGAGTGGAAATGGTATCTAAGCTTTATTTGCCTTTCCTATTGTTTAGTGTCATGGTTGGAACTTGAAAATTTGGTTTTGGTGATTAGGCACTAAGGGCTTGGAATTCAAGTTTCTTGTGTTGTGAATTTGTTGAAACATGTTCCATAATAGTAGCTATTACATGTGTGGATAATATGTATTAGCTATGTCAAGTTTTGCTCCTGAAACATGGAAAAAAAAAGATACTGTTTCTGTTTGTGTTGGGCATCCAATACCAAGTTAGTGTTTTTAGTTTCATCAGTTTTTAGAAAATTGTTGAGTCTGCATGGATGCTATTATTTGGCACATGTCTGCTTATTGTGCATTTATGAGTTTCAAATCATTTTCTTGCTTGGATATCTATTGTAGAAATAGTTTATTTGCTTTTTCCTTTGGTCGTCATGGCATATAAGGTTTAATATTATTAAATAGATCTTTCTTGTTGGATTTTGGACAAAAAAAAATAATATTTGGTGTCATTGTTTGGTCTGGCCTGAACATGATTTATTGTTGGATCCTCCTTTTTTTTCAAAAAAAAAAAAACCTTTGATATTTGTGAACTTTATTGCCCCCGCACTCCCATTTTTGTTATGTGGTAATTTATGTTATTAGAGTTTTTTCATTTTCTTTTTCTTTTTCTTTAAAGAAGAAATCATCATCATCATTAGAGCTTTTATCCTAATACTAGGGTAAAACTAATAGATCTTACTAATAGATCTTTCTTATTGGATTTTGAACAAAAAAAAAATAATAATATTTGGTGTCATTGTTTGGTCTGGCATGAACCAATATATGAACTCATGCTAAGTCGTCAGCATGGAGTCTCCTTCTCTACTCATTCCTTTTTAAGGCAATATGTTCTTTTAGCTTTCATGCTGATATATCTTTACAAATGACTTCCAAGTTTTTTTTTTTTTGGTCTTCTCCTAGTCCCTTTTTTCATCATTCATAGCATCCACTCTTCTAACTTATGCGTCCACACGTTTACGTCGTATGTGTCCAAACCAACGTAATGACTTTCATCTTATTTTCAGTAGGTATTACAATCTTCTTGTGAATGTCTTCATTTCCTATTTTATCCTTTCTCGTGTATGCACACATCTACCGCAACATTTGTATTTATGTTAAACTCATTTTCTAACTATGTAGACTCTTAGTTGCTCAAGATTCACTATTAGAAAGTAATGTTGGTTTAACAATTTTCATGTAAAACTTGTCTTTCAACTATATAGAAGTTCTTTTATCTCATAGCACACCCTTAAAGCAAGAAATAAAATTAAAAATAAGCTCTTTTATTCTCTTGATCTTTTGGTGTCTGATTTTGATCTCAACATCCACCAATGTATCTTCTATGCTAAGATATTTTCTTTATGGACTGGTATACAGGTGCCTTGGCATTTGATGTAGAATATGCACGGTGGCTAGAGGAGCACAATAAGAAGATAAATGAGTTGAGGGCTGCTGTCAATTCACATGCTGGTGACACCGAACTTCGCACTATTATTGACAACGTCACAGCACATTTTGATGACATTTTCAGGTTGAAAGGCATTGCAGCAAAAGCTGATGTTTTCCATATCTTATCAGGAATGTGGAAAACACCAGCAGAGCGGTGTTTTCTGTGGATTGGAGGCTTCCGTTCATCTGAGCTTCTTAAGGTGAGCACCAGTCTTCCTATACTGAGGGACTTTATTAATGGTGCATACAAGTATTTGGATGCCTCAGAAGTGTCTCTTCAGAATTAACATGTCTTGACTTTGTTGGAGTTAGATCTAACTTTGAGCTTGGTGTCACAAATGATGCAAACATAACCATGGGTAATTACAAAAACATCAAATAGAATCTATGTTTACAATAGAACACTGGATTGAGTTTGGTGTCATGAGCCACCAACTCAGGTAGGGGTATTGACAAAAAATAAAATAAAAGGCTTAATAGTTAAATACACTATCAACCTTTAGCATAAAATCGAATTAAACTCAATATTTTATCGCATGAAAGTCAGTACATAAACTTTTATTTTATTATAAATAAACCCTCAACTTTTCAAAATTATGCAATTAAGTCCAAATTTGTTAAATGACACTAACTTCCGTTAGTATTGCATACGTGGTATGTCACGTGGCGGCCAACTAAACTATTCACGTCAGCTTTCACACTAGATGTCCAAACGGCAGTTAGTATCATTTAACAGATTTGGATTTAATTGCATAATTTTGAAATGTTGAAAGTTATTTATAATAAAATAAAAGTTTATGGATTGATTTTCACGCGATAAAACGTTGAGGGTTTAATTCCATTTTATGTTAAAGGTTGAGGGTGTATTTGGTTATTAAGCCAAAATAAAATTATTATAAGAAATATTAACAAGGATGCATATCTTTACACTTAAAAAAAAAAAAAACCTATGGCAAAAAAAAAGGATGGACTTTTTTTTACTTGGTATTCTTTTCCTAAATAGAGCTTCATTCCTTTTCAATATATCCTTTTTTTAAGCACCTGCATAGTGTAGAAAATTATTAAGGCCCTTCTTACCACATCAGCCATTGGCCCATCTAGTAATATTACATCACATCAGCATATTTTTGATGCCGCATTGTTGGATGTGCCCAGTTTTAGTTTATTACTAATTTGCTGATTCTTGAATCTGAATAACTAAGGTTGCAATTGGTATGTGCTTTTGTTTTTTTTGCCTTTCTACTAATTTTTTTTTCTAATTTTTCAGTTTGCTTTCTATTTCTCTTTCGCCAAAAAAAGTGAAAAGCATGAAGAAAACAAAAACTGAGGAAAATATTTTTGGCTTCGATTGTTGCCCCCTCTCTTTTTTTTTACTAGTCTTGGTTTGCTCCTTAAACTCGTTATAGAGCAAAGTGTGATCCTTTTTCCTTGCAAAAGCAACAATCAAATCCCTAAAGCCAAACATGCATGGAGATAGTGTCACTCTATAGCAAAAAGGAAATTGTAAAACTTAAATCTTTCATATTTGATTAATAAGTTAACTGATGTTTAAAACAAAAGATCTGTCTAATGAAAGTGAAGAAAGCACATTACTTTCCAAGAAAGGTAAATACTTAATTTTAATTTTTCAAAAAGATTGTTTTGCATCCAAAACTTTTTTTTTCCTTTTGCTTCTGGAAGTAGAAAACAAGTGCCAAGTATCAGCTAACTGAGCCTTAGATTTTCTTTTAATATGCTAATAGTTTCTTTAAGTGTGTTCTTCCAACACAGAAAAAAAAATTATGTTAAGCTCCTCTTTGGGCAACCAAGCTAAGTAGGTAAAATTTTTTTAAGCCATTTCGCTGGGTGGTTAAGCTGACAAAATATGTGCTCACCTGAGAGTATTTGCTAGAGGGCTTGAGGCACATTTCTTGTGCAAATAAATACACTGAACTGACTGCACTGTAATTTTTATGGGGTTTTGGTGTGGTTTTATTTGCATCTTTTAACCATATCATTAACGATATGATGCCCATTAACAGTGTGATGTTTCTTTTATAAGCATTTCAACAGGGCTGTTCTGCGCATTGACCTTTTTGACCATATTTTCTGGCGTTGAAACTTAGTTTTAAGCATGTTTGAACATTATATCTTCATTTAAAGATCAACATGAAAGAAATTCTGAAGTTTATATTCTGTCTGACTGTATTATGGGGTTCACTGCAATATTTTCAGCATAACAATCATTTTTGGGTTTTATTCATAGTTATTAGACCTAAACCTCGTTGACTTGGCCCATCACTAAGGTTGGTTCTTGAATTGGACTGTTTGTGCTTTTGACATGGAAAAACATGCATTGACCTGCCAGGTTATGATACTATTAGATGCAGTGAGCTTTTAAGCTTTTTTTTTTTTTTTAACCTGAATGGACGGAATATGGACTTGTCAAAATTACTTTTAAATCAAAACTAAGTTAACCTTTTCATGCTAATTATGGTTTTATCATTTTACTTGAAAGTGTTTCTATAAAAAATAATGAAAGTTAAAAAGTAGACATTTTTCATAAGCTTTACCTTTTTGTAATTTTTATTAGGTACTAGAAGCTATGTTACATGCTTTGTTTACTTTACCCTAATGTAATTGTGTTGACACTGAATTTATTTATGATGCTTAGATCCTTCAAATAAAAGTAAAATAAATTGCTAAAACATGACATATTTGTTAGATAGATACACCTCTTCTGAAGGATCCTGTCATCCTGAGTCCATGTAATAGTCCAAAAGTTTTTGATTTTCAAAGGTTAATGTTAAAACTGTTTTTGTTTTCCCTTTTCTTTTGCTTTGAGGTACATCCTGATGCATTCATCTTTTCTTACCTTGATAGTTTATTGATAATTTTTTAAACTTAATTGATGTTGATGCAGCTTCTTGCAAATCAATTGGAGCCTCTGACTGAGCAACAATTTATGGGTATCCAAAACTTGCAGCAGTCATCCCAACAGGCTGAAGATGCTTTATCACAAGGGATGGAAGCATTGCAGCAATCTTTGGCTGAAACATTGGCCAATGGTTCATCTGCTCCCTCAGGGTCATCTGGGAATGTGGCAAACTATATGGGTCAAATGGCCATGGCCATGGGAAAGCTAGGAACCCTTGAGGGGTTCCTTCGTCAGGTACTTTCTTTTTGTGTGCAATATGGCTTTGTTTCCAATATATTTCTCTAATTATGTGATTTGAGAGAGCGAGAGAGAGAAGGGTGTTCTTGTGCTTGAGCTTCCTCATCATTTTCTTGGTCCTCGTTTTAAAACAGTAGAGAAACAGTTTTTCTGTGTGGATATTACATCATAACATCTTTAATTTAGTGAATTGTTTGGTTATGTTACGACATTTTACTATAATAGTTTGAAGAGTAGTTAAAATAGAAAAGAAGTTGATGTGAATAAATCTTGCATTTAATCTTCTTTGGTTCCCGACAGAAGATGTTTGTTCTCATCATTGAATATTGCGATATTCCAAATTTTAAAGCATGTAAAAATTGTCCATTTCAATATTTGGGACCTATGTCATTTGCATTTTAGTGTATGAAGGCAATTTTCTTTTGTAAAACCATATATATTGGGATTCAATTTATATTTTCATCAATTGAGTTCCTGGGTGATCACCAGACTAATGATCTGTTTTCTTTACATACTAGGCTGATAATCTGCGACAGCAAACACTGCAACAAATGCATCGTATCTTGACAACTAGGCAATCAGCTCGGGCGCTTCTTGCAATGAATGACTATTTTTCTAGGCTTCGAGCTCTCAGTTCCCTTTGGCTGGCCCGGCCGCGGGAGTGAGATGTGGATGTTTCCCTCTATTATTGAAGTCTATGAAAAATAATTGTCCTTGGATGAAATTTTAGTAGTGGTATACTGGAGCAATGCTGTGATTGATGTTGGGTAGGCTGCTGCTCTTCTTTGACTTTGACTTGGACATCCTTAAAGATGCAAGTGTGTTGCAGCTAGGCCACTTTGTTGTCTGTAGATTTCGCTTGAACAGCTGTGGTAACATGAACATCGCAAATGCTTGCAAAAGTAGTTGTATGGTCAGTACATATGTTGTAAAACAGAATCGCAATAATCTTAATACTTTTAGATGCTAGAATTAAGAAAGGAAGATAGGAAATAGTATATGTAACATAGGATAAAGATGTCAATTTGTATATCGGGAATCAGGTTAAAAGCAGGATGAAAATGGTTTGTTAATGGGTGTTCTAATTATGTTCTGCATGTGTATATGTTACACTTTAATTTGTAATGTAATAAGTTGTTTAGGGACTTGAGGCTCTGATCACACAAGATGTTTGCTTTGTTGCAGTCCTTGTGACATACCGAAAATAAATCTACTGGATTTAAAAGAAACCGTTTTTTGGATTTTACGGCCAATTTTTTTTTAAAAAAATTGAACTTTACACTTCTGGTTCATCTTTTTTTGTTTTTGTTACGGTAAAATTATTGTTAAACCATCGGGTGAGTTGTAGGTTGGGTCATTCAGATTGGGTGAGGTCATTTAGGATCAAGTAGTTAGAGTTCTGAGTAATTTCAAACTCGGATTAAGTTGGTTTCAGATCGAGTAAAATTTCGATTATCTTGAATTTGGTTTAGAGGAAAAAAATTCGGGTTATTTTGATTATAAGTCCATTAGCATAAGATTAGTAATGTAAAAAGAATTTATAATTTTAATTTTATACAATATAACATACAAAAATTAATTTTCATGTTTAAATAAGTTTGAAGGTTTATTTGAATGATTTACCTAACAAGATATTTGTAAAGGAAAAAATCTGTCAATGTTATGGCAAAATTTTCAGCCACCCTTTTAATTTAAAAATTCTTATTTTTCCTTTTATTAATTCCCATTTCTGTCAATGGAGTCAATGCTAGACTTTCGTTATTAAGGCTAGTCAAACAAATTAATTACCTTAATTTTGGGAATCGGTATGCCTGTTACAAAAAAAAATGAAATGCCACATCAAAATTTTCAGAATTTTGGTAGGCAGGTTTCTCATTTTGCTTGGAATTGATTGTGGCTTTGTCCCTACGCAATACAGTTGTTGACCCGTATATTACTTCTCTGTTCAAAGGCAAGATTCGACTCTTTCTTCTTTTACAAATAAAAAAAAAAAAGCAGCTTTAGCATGTTTTTCGTTGGGTTTTCTCAGTAGAATTTTTAATCACATTTAAAATTTTAATCTCTACATTACATTTACACTACAGTATTAAATATACTTATAAACAAACTAAACTCATCCACTAAAATTACAAATGTTTAATACCCAAATATGTTCTCTATATTTAACGCAAAATTGAATTATACCCTCAACATTTAATTGCATAAAAATGAGTCCTAAACGTTTCAAAATAACAGAATTAAAGACATTTCTATTAACTCCCTATAACGCCTTTAAGTTTTATTACTGTGTAAAAGTAATTAAAATTAAAAGAATTTAATGAAAATGTACTTAATTTTGTTATTTTGAAACGTTTAGGACTGATTTCCATTCAATTAAACGTTAAAGGCTTAATTTCATTTTATAGTAAACGTAGATTACATATTTGGGTATTAAGCCAATTACAAATAAATATCCAGTATAAAACTCATACATTACCTTCATCTTCATTGGATTTATCTTCTATTCATCTTCATTGGCTTTATCTTCTCTTCATCTTCTTCCTCTTCTTATCTATTGTTGATTTGTGGTTGAAATTTGAGTTTAGCGTTCAGTTGTTTTTGGGTTTTTCTTTTAAATATTTTGTTCTTGTTGTGTCTCGTTCAAGAAAAAAATTGAAGAAACATTCTAGAGGTTTTGCTTTCCATGCAAGCTAACTTGTGTGGAGAGCATGACCTCTCGTAAGTTGCCTCGCACAAGGAATGCATCCCAGCGTAAGCTGTCTTGTGTAGGATCATGCTACCCATGCAAGGTAGCTTGTGTGATCAACGAAGCTTCAAATTTTTTCCTTAAACCTTATCTTTTTCAGTTTTCATGCTATCTATCATGTTCTTTCATACTATCATAATAGCTACTATCATTCAAACTATCAAAATTTTTTACATTTTTTAGTTAGAGAACAGAAAGAAAAATGTTAGGATTTGGAGAAGAAGAATAGGTGAAAATAACGAACAAGAAGAACATGAGAAGAAGTGTGTTTTGTTGAGAATTTTATTAGGGTAAATGTGTCTTTTCATAAAAGGATATTTTTGTCTCATGATTTTGAAATGTGAAAATTAAAGAGAACTTTTGTTCATACCCAAAAAAATTAAAGGTTAAATGTCAAACACAATTTTTCAAAATCTATGTACGATTTTTCTTTCGTTTTTGTGTTGTATCGCCAATGTCATATTTAAAATTGTCAAGTCTACTAATAATTCATCCTAATTCTAAAATAACAGTAGTAAATAAACAAATTAATACAAAACTAAAGCAACAATAAAAATATAAAATATATTAGTCAAACAAAACAAATTATCCAACTAATCAAATTAATTAACTGATACAAAGTAAATTACCCAATTAATGAATTAATCAAATAACTAATTAATAAATTAACTACTTAACAAATTAAATTAATTAAATTAAACAACTAAACTAAGTAAAAATTAATAAAGCAAATTAAATAAAAGAAAAAATAAATAAAAGAATTAAAACACATAAAAACAAAATAAAAGAGGAAATCAACACAAACAGATCAGGTCAAGTCTTGGACTAATGCGCGATCAATGGGTATGGCCTTGTGGGTCAATTACCCTAGTTATAAAATGGTATCATTTTATGCTTTTATAAAAGGCTTAATAGCCAAATAAGCCCTCAACCTTTAGCCCAAATGGAATTCAGCTCTCAACGTTTTATTGCATGAAATTTAGTCTATAAACTTTTATTTTAGTGGAAATAAACCCTTAACCTTTTACAATTATGCAATTAAGTCAAAATCTGTTAAATGACACTATCTGCCGTTAGTTTTGCATACGTGATAGCTAACGTGGATAGCTTAGTTAGCTGCCACGTGGCATGCCACGTATGCAAAACTAAAGGCAGTTAGGTCATTTAACAGATTTGGTCTATTTTCATTGAAATAAAAGTTTATGGACTGAATTTCATGCGATAAAATGTTGAGAGCTGAATTCTATTTCGGGCTAAAGGTTGAGGGCTTATTTGGCTATTAAGCTTTTATAAAATCATCTCTATTAGCCTCTTTCCTTTATTTCATTATTTTTTTCTCTCTCGAATTTTTTCTCTCTATACTATAATTTCTCCTAACCTTTAACCTCCTTAATCACCGGCTATATCTTGCCATTTATCGCCTCTTAGGCTGTCATCTACCATCACTGATAGCCATTCACTAATGATAGAATTTCTCTAAAATTTATTGAAAAAATCCTTTCGGTCTCCTCTTTCAATCTAATGGCTTCAATCTTTCCAAGAACTTTTATTTTCCATGAATACCCAAAAAAACCTAGATCTACACCCGTAGTCTCATCTGATGGCCACCAACTTGTAATATATTTTGTTCCCCTTTGCCCAGCCTACCTCCCCTCCAAGTTTCAAGTCTAAACCAAAACTAAAACCATAGGAAGAGCCTCTGTTTTTATTTTTTATTTTTTGCTTTATGTTGTTATCCCCGATTGAGGAATAATGTTGTTCGAAGTTGTTTTGGCTATTAATTGTTGTGTGATTATGGATTATCATGTGTTCTATTAATGATTTTGATTGTGTTGTGTTTTAGTTGTTGATTTTCTCTTCTTGTTACATGTTGGAACGTGGTCGTTTTGTTAAACCATACTTACACAATAAATAAGTTTTAGTGGTAGTTAATTACAATTAGACAGATATTTTAGTGTGAAAATATCAGTAATCATTTACTTGCTATAGCATGTGTGAGTAGAGAATTAGCTTACATGGATCATATATATATATATAGCATGATTGTAAGAAGAAATATACAAGGAATATGCAAAATTCAAATTCCTCTATGTCTCTCTATTATGTAACAAAACTTTTCTTTTCTTTCTTACACAATAATTCTCACCTTCTTGCATTCCATTCTTTACATCTTCACTAAACTGGTAACTCGACCAATTCTTCTTTAGCAAGTAACATTTGGTATCATAACTCCTTTTTGGCATGGTAGATGGCGTGAGCACGCGATTACAGAAAGAAGTAATGTAACTTCAAAAAGATCTGGTGAAATTGGATGCTAAGTTAGACAGTACTCTGGATCTAATTAGAATAGAGGTGAAAATGGATATGACTTAGGGATTTCAAAAGTTTCATAAAGAATTTGAGCATATACTTTGACAAATCTTACTTGACAGAGACAATTCTGCCTCTGTTAAGAAGATTCTTAAAGTATTGGTTATAGATGGTTCAGCACAACAGAAAAAGAAAATGCAAGAATCTTTTGATTTGGCATCAACAGCAAGGAAGCTAGAGGTTCTGTATTGAGGAGTTTTGAATTCCAAAACATCAATACAGATTTTGTTAAATTATATTCTAGGTGTAACAAGTTGGAGTGCCATAGATTTGATGAAGCTAATTTTTTAGGTTGGAATTTGATGGTAAAAGAGTTTTTTGATGCAATGCACATGAAAGATGATGAGAAGCTACAAATTGTGATGATTCATCTTGATGGCAGAGCACTTAAATGGCATCAACGCTACATGAGATCTAAAAGATCACTGAGGGAAGTGAAGTGGAGTGATTATGTGATGGAGATGCATCTCGATTCAATGTTGATGAATTTGAAGATTCTATGTCTAAGCTGGTGAGTTTGAAACAAATCTATTCTATTGAAGATTATTATGATGAATTTGAAACTTTGCTTAATCTTTTGCAATTGTCTGATGAGTATGCCTTGAGTATTTCTGAGTAATTTAAAACCTGAGATCTCTAGGTTTGTTAGATTATTTTATCCAAAAACCTTAACTCATGCTCTAAATTTAGCTAAACAAATGGAATCCTCACTTGCGACCTTTATTGTAGACCTTTTATATCTTATAAAACCATAAGAGTAAACACTTCTAGCTATTCCTCTTCTAGTACGATGTCTAAACAATATGATCCTAGCACCAAAAACACTGTTAGCGTTAAATTGCCATATATATTTTGAAATGACAAAAACTTAAGTAAGCTTTAATGTTTTAATTCACATTGTAAATTTGCCCCATCACACATGATTCTCTCAATCCATTTTCAAGTGTTTATATCAAACATTAAGACCATCATTTAATGATACATTCTTATTGGTCTTAATACTTTATAAAATGGTTTTGAATATTAAGTAATTTTCTCAAGAATTATTGAATATAAGTTTAGAAAATTACTTATAAGTTTTTGGACAATATTTTCATTTGAGAAAGTCAAGAAAAACTCCCTTAAAGCTTATAAATGTTTTGGGTTGAATTAGGATCAAAGGTCATATCATTTCTAACCCAAAAGTGCAGGAAAAATGCCCTCTGGAAGAAAAGGATCGATCCCCACTGTAGTAGGATCGATCCCTTTTTGGCAGAAAGTCTTCCCAAGGTCCCTGAAGCCCAGAATCAAGATTCTGGACAAAAGGGATCGATCCCCTATGGAAAGGGATCAATCCCTTTGCCCGAAAATAGCCTATAACGCCTAGTTTTTGTAAGACAACGGTAATATTCGAGATTTGGCTCCACCCAACGGCTAGAATACATCCAAGGGACTATAAATAGAGGCTTAGAAGCTAAAGAAAAAAAGAGGAACCACTCAACAACTCAAAATCTCATATTCCTCAAATCTACAAGCCTCAAATAACAAATCAAGAGCTACAAAATTTCCATCATCTATCATTCTCTTATTCCTTGTAGTGCTTAGCACAAATATTGTATAGGCTTCTCATTGAGCTTAATTTCTGTAATCAATTGCCTACATAGAGGCCTTTTCTTTGATTACATTATTTGTATCGCATCATTCCTTGTAAAGGGGAGGTTTCTCTTAAGCCTTAGAAAAAGAGGGAGGTTACTCTTTAGCCTAAGAAAAAGAGGGAGGTTACTCTTGAGCCTATAAAAAGAGAAAGGTTTCTCTTGATCCTTGAAAAGAGGGAGTGTAACACAAATTCAAGTTAGTGAATTTGGGAAAAATCCTTGGGAGCGTCTCAAGGTAGAGGACGTAGGCAAGGTTGCCGAACCTCTATAAATCGCTTGCGTACATTTCTCTATCCTTACTCTCTTTACTTATTTGCAATTATATTTGTGTTTATTGCTTTGAATTTATATTGCATAATTGAGTAGCCTAGAGAACTTAGAAAATATCAATATAGGCTAGAGAATTTAGAAGAATCGCAAAACGAACCTAAGGTTAGTGAAAAACCGATTCACCCCCCTTTCGGTATAGCCTATAGAGCCAACAATTGGTATCAGAGCTTGGGCTCGAGATTGATTTAGACTAACCTCTATCGAGCAAAACGATCATAAATGGCTCACTTGAATGTAGGCACACCCCTAGGAGAAGAGGGACAATCATTAGTTAGACCTCCACTCTTCAATGGTGAAAATTATTCATATTGGAAAACTAGAATGATGTTATTTGTACAATCAAATGATTATGAAATGTGGAGAATTATAGTGAATGGTCCTAGAATTCCCATGAAGAAAGTAGATGGAAAAGATGTCCCTAAGGATGAGGATGAGTGGGACACAAATGACATGAGATTGGCACAAATGAATGCCAAGGCTATGCACACCCTCTTTTGTGCTTTAGGTCCCAATGAGTATAATAGAATATCATTATGTGAGAATGCCAGGCAAATATGGGACAAATTAGCCATCACACATGAAGGGACCAATCAAGTTAGAGAAACTAAAGTAGGAATGCTCACACATGATTATGAGCTATTTAGGATGAAAGAAAATGAGTCCATTAGCGAAATGTTCACTAGATTTAATGATATAATTAATGGACTTAAGGCATTAGGCAAGAGCTATTACAATGTAGAAATGGTCAAGAAAATCTTGAATAGCTTGCCAAAATCTTGGGAGGCAAAGGTGACCGCAATAGAAGAATCTAAGGATCTTAACACCTTGTCTCTAGATGAACTTATGGGCTCCCTACTTACATATGAGATGAAATTGAAAAGAAATGAAGAGCCTTCAAAGAAAGTAGGGGTAGCACTTAAGTCTTCCACTCATGAGGTCATTGAAGATGATAGTGATGAGAGTGGAAATGAGGAAGAAAAAGAAATGGCAATGTTTGCCAAAAGATTCAATAGGTTCATGAGAATGAATGAGAGAGAGCAACATAGGAGACATCATAGGGGAGAGTCAAGTAGAAGAGAAAAAGGCCCCTTAGTGTGTTATGAGTGTAATGAACCGGGTCATACTAAGTTAGATTGCCCCTTACTTAGGAAGGAAAATGATAGGAAGCCTAGGAAGAAAGCATTTGTGGCTGCATGGAGCGATAGTGATAGCTCCAATGAGGAAAATGTAGATGAAGAGGTAGCCTACTCATGCTTTATGGCTATTAGAGATGATGAGGCTAGTAGTAGTTCTAGTGAAGATAATGATTATACCTTTAGTGAACTACAAAATGCCTTTAATGATTTAGCAAATGAATTTCAATGCATGAACTCCAAATATAAGAAAATCATTGCTAAATTAAAAATAGAAAATGAAGCCTTGACTAATACTAAGCTAGAATTTGAAAAGAAATTAGAAAAGGCAAACTTAGAGATAAATGAATTGAATGAAAAGAATACAAATTTGCATAACTCATTTACTAGGTTTTATATGGGTCAACAAAAGCTAGATCATATGTTAGAGACCCAAAGAGCTTTCTTTGACAAAGATGGGTTAGGCTATAATGCTAAACAAAAAGAAACTCATCTTAAGAATTTCCTAGTGAGCAAAAATACCATGCATGATTTATCTCTTACATGCTCACTATGCAATAGAATAGGACACTCTTCACAAGCATGCACATATAGAAAACCACATTTAGAGGAAGAGTAGTTAGAAAAATATGGGTGCCAAAGCATGCTATAAATAATGATGAATTGTGCTTGAAATGGATCCCAAAAGGATCAAAAATTATTTGCACTAACTCTCATGGACCCAAGAAAATTTGGGTACCAAAGCATGTTTGAATTTGTTTGTTGTAGGAGTGTTAGAGCATGGGAATACAATGAAACAATGGAGTTCAAATGCTCTACACACACCCCATGGAGATTGCTTATGCCAATGAGAAAAAGGAAAAGCTTGAGGATCCATCACAACAATTCTTCAAAAGATAGCTCAAGGTGGACTCAACACTTCAAGGCAAAGCACTCTCAAGCAAAGGAGTTTTGTAAGCTTAATTCCTTACTCCTTAAAACTATTATTTGATTATTTGTGCTTTGATGAGAAATTTGGTTAATGATTATTGGTGCATTGTGAGGCATGTTGATTGGTTAATGGTTAGTTCTTGAGGCATTGGATGATTGAATGAAAGGCATGATTTATGATTTTGAAAAGATTATTGAATTTCTGTAGTTTGAGCAAGTTTGATATGTTTAGATAATATATTTAGTAGCTCAAAAGTTGTTAAATATGCCATATATGCAAAATGCCATGTCATGAGCATTAATGAAGAACTTGTATATTGGAAATCATGACATGTTGTTCACAAGATATATGCTTTAATGATATATATGCTTAAAATCTATGTGAACAAGTTTGTTTTGGCATATTTAAGTAATTCAATGCATTGGTTTTGCCAAAACATGCATAACTTTCAAAATGACCCCCTTTGAGGCCAAAAATGCATTTTATTGTGTAAATTCTTCCAAAATTGCAAAATCTTTTGTTAAATGGTTTTTCATTCATGTTTTTCATTCATACAAGTCCAAAATCATGTTTTACAAATGTTTAAACCTTTACTTGGACTTAAAATACTCAAAAACGAAGTTTTGGCACCTCACAAGTTGGATTTTCTGTCAAAACTACTATAGAATCTGCAGGAAACTATGAGGGATCGATCCCCCTCCTAAAGGGATCGATCCCCCCAAGCCAACATGGCTTTTCTGCACTTTTTCAACCAAATTTGAGAAGGATTTTTCACTTTCTTGATATCTTCTTTCTTCTCAACTTAAAATTCATTGTTTTAACTTCTTTTTGATAATATTTAGAATATGAAAAATCATTTCTCATTGATATCATGCCTCAATTCCATCAACTTGTATCATTTCCAACAAATGGTATCACTTTCAACAATCAATATCATTTTTCTTGAGCTCACAAGTGCAAAATCATTTTTCTTGTTGAAAACATTCATGAATTGCATAAATCTTGAAATAATCTTGAAATATATTTTCAATGAATGCTTAAACATAATTTTTAAGATTTATTTCAATGATTTATGGATATATTTGAGAATTTGATGAACTTGTGCATAACGAATATTCTTCATTCTTTTTTTTTTGTTGTTCATCTTAGTCAAGCATGCTTATAGGATTATGTCTCTTAGCTTGACTTATCTATTCCGCATTAGGTTTCATGATAATTATACATCTAGTGGAAGAATAATTAAAACTTGACCTTAAGAATTGATTTCAAATGTAAATTCAAGTATTGGTATAAGGTCATAATCTTCCTTGGCCTATAAGTTGTGATGATAAATGGATCTTAAATGTTCAAATACATGAAACTTTATCATCCATGTACTTAAATTTTTCTTATGGCCAAATTGGTAAAGAACTTGGGCTTTAATGACAACACCAACTATTGATATACATGCATTGTATCTTGATTGTTGCATGTTTACTTAAGTTGAATCAACAATCATGCCTATGAGATGAGAATGGTTGTTTTCATGATATTATGTGCTTAACCTCACTCATAGTTAAAATAGCATATACCCTCTAGAACGTTAAATGATGATAACAACTAGGGATATGGCTCTTAATTGATTAAAATGGTAATTTTGAATCTTTCCTTGCTCATAATTGGTTAAGGACTTGAATTGAAAAATGAGCATAGGATTTTTGTAATTAAAACCATGGAAGAAAATGTGTTTGCTTAAATTCCTTGATTTTTTTTGAATCTTCCATATGGTATAATTCTGTGAATATGAATATGGATTAATACTTTATGATAGTATGCTTATGTTTAATTGATCCATATGCATATTTGATGATGTGTCTTGTGTTCTTGCATATTTAGAATGACTAATTTCTTGACATGAACACACTACACATAGATATTGGATTCATGCAAAATGACTAAGTCAACCATTAGTAACAATTGGTTTTTAGATTGAAATAACAATTAATATCATTGGCAACTATATTTTCAATACTTGGTAAGCCAAAACTAAATTGCCAATTGGTATGAGCTTTAAATTGCCAATTCTTCTCATGCTCCTTGGATTGAAATGACAAATAGGGAAGAATTCATATAAGACACTTTTGCATGAAACACTTTTGTGCTAGAATTTGTGATTAATTGATGTATGATTTAATTCTAGACACAATATTTCTTGAGAATGATTTATGAGCACATGCATATGATATGTTATATAATTTCAGCTCATAATCATGCACCTTAGTTGGACCTTAGAGAACAATTGATATACTTAGGTGCTTGCTTAACTTCTTACCAATTGGAACCTTCTTGCAAAATTACTTATCAACAATTGGTATCAAAATTATTTATAAACAATTGGTATAGGAAAATAAGCCTTGTCTTTTGCATGCCTAAACATTTCATACTCTTTATGGACATTGTCTTATGAATTTGTGCTATGAGTCCCATGTACTAACATGTTTCTTGTTGGATGGAGCATTTTTATTTCTTCTCACATAGCCATGATTTTAGGGGGAGCATATATTTTATTATTTTTCCTTCTTTTTGCTATGACAAAAAGGGGGAGAGATAGATATTAAAAAGGGAGAGATATTAAGGGGGAGAGATAATGGGGGAGAAATAGTTTGAAAATTTATTTTCAAAACCCATGCTTATATTAAGGGGGAGCTTTATAAAATCTTGCTTTATTTGAGGGGGAGTATTTTATGAAAAA
Source organism: Heritiera littoralis (assembly GCA_031772115.1). Lineage (NCBI taxonomy): Eukaryota > Viridiplantae > Streptophyta > Magnoliopsida > Malvales > Malvaceae > Heritiera > Heritiera littoralis. The sequence continues at coordinate 421,576 of JAPDPK010000168.1, read as the reverse complement.
ATTTTTCAAAGCAAATTTACATTAAGTTTTGTCATATCATAAAGGGGGAGATTGTTAGCGTTAAATTGCCATATATATTTTGAAATGACAAAAACTTAAGTAAGCTTTAATATTTTAATTCACATTGTAAATTTGCCTCATCACACATGATTCTCTCAATCCATTTTCAAGTGTTTATATCAAACATTAAGACCATCATTTAATGATACATTCTTATTGGTCTTAATACTTTATAAAATGGTTTTGAATATTAAGTAATTTTCTCAAGAATTATTGAATATAAGTTTAGAAAATTACTTATAAGTTTTTGGATAATATTTTCATTTGAGAAAGTCAAGAAAAACTCCCTTAAAGCTTATAAATGTTTTGGGTTGATTTAGGATCAAAGGTCATATCATTTCTAACCCAAAAGTGCAGGAAAAATGCCCTCTGGAAGAAAAGGATCGATCCCCACTGTAGCAGGATCGATCCTTTTTTGGCAGAAAGTCTTCCCAAGGTCCCTGAAGCCCAGAATCAAGATTCTGGACAAAAGGGATTGATCCCCTATGGAAAGGGATCGATCCCTTTGCCCGAAAATAGCCTATAACGGCTAGTTTTTGTAAGACAACGGTAATATTCGAGATTTGGCTCCACCCAACGGCTAGAATACATCCAAGGGACTATAAATAGAGGCTTAGAAGCTAAAGAAAAAAAAGGAACCACTCAGCAACTCAAAATCTCATATTCCTCAAATCTACAAGCCTCAAACAACAAATCAAGAGCTACAAAGTTTCCATCATCTATCATTCTCTTATTCCTTGTAGTGCTTAGCACAAATATTGTATAGACTTCTCATTGAGCTTAATTTCTGTAATCAATTGCCTACCTAGAGGCCTTTTCTTTGATTACATTATTTGTATCCGATCATTACTTGTAAAGGGGAGGTTTCTCTTAAGCCTTAGAAAAAAAGGGAGGTTACTCTTTAGCCTAAGAAAAAGAGGGAGGTTACTCTTGAGCATATAAAAAGAGAGAGGTTTCTCTTGATCCTTGAAAAGAGGGAGTGTAACACAAATTCAAGTTAGTGAATTTGGGGAAAATCCTTGGGAGCGTCTCAAGGTAGAGGACGTAGGCAAGGTTGCCGAACCTCTATAAATCGCTTGCGTACATTTCTCTATCCTTACTCTCTTTACTTATTTGCAATTATATTTGTGTTTATTGCTTTGAATTTATATTGCATAATTGAGTAGCCTAGAGAACTTAGAAAATATCAATATAGGCTAGAGAATTTAGAAGAATCGCAAAACGAACCTAAGGTTAGTGAAAAACCGATTCGGCCCCCCTCTCGGTATAGCCTATAGAGCCAACAAACACATTACTAGCCTTTTACCTACTCCAAAAATTCAAACCACATCCTATACTACTTCCAGTAAACCTTTCTATTACAATTCTGTCAAACCAAGCCATGTTAAACCAAAAACTCAAACATAAAAAAATTTAAACTTCTAACTCGAGAAGAAGGGGAAGACGTGAGGAGGCGAGGATTATATATATGGTGTGGCAAAAAATATATATTTGGGCACAAATGTGTTAAGTCTCAATTGTATCAAATTTTGTTAGGAGAAGGAAATGATGATGAAACTAACTTGAAAGAATTTGTTGACTGTATGGATACGATGGAAGAGGTGTTGTCAAAGGATGATGAGGTAGTTGACAAACCTATCATTTCCTTACATGCACTATTTGGCATAAAAATTTTTTAGACAATGAGGGTTAGAGGTTGAATTAAGAGTCAATCTTTGCTAATATTGGTTGATTAAGGCAGTACACATAACTGCATTGATCAAATTGGGGTCAAGATGATAAATTGTTCTGTTAGTGTAATTCCAGGCAGTAGAGTCACAGTAGCTAATGGAAAATATTGGAGACTCGAGATTTATAAAGAAGTCTTATGGGAGATACAAAGGTTAACTCAGTCAACTGACTTCATTTTACTACCTTTGATTGGATATGACATAGTCCTTGGTGTCTAGTGGTTAAAGACTCTTGGTCTTATTGTTTGGATCTTTTTGCCTTGAGTGTGTAGTTTCATGTGGACAATAAAAAAAAGTATTTTGGAAGTGCTCACAAAAAGGGACAATGCAAGTAGCATCCAAGCGACAATTGTGTAGGATGTCATCTTTAGCTATTAAAGGAGCTTATACAATTCTAGTTACTTGAAAAAGTTCAAGCTAGCTCATGTTTCTTGATAATGTGCAATAGCTATCACAACATCCTAAGGAATTATGTGATCTACTACAACAACACTCTGTATTGTTTGAATCTTTTGTTAGATTACCACTAGGAAGAAGTCATGACCACTGAATTCCTTTAAAGGATGATACATAGGTTGTGCAAGTCAGACCTTGTAGATATCCAGCATTTCAGAAAAAGGAGATAGAAAAACTTGTTGAGGGATAGTCATAGCCCTTTTTCTTTTCTTGTATTGCTTGTGAAGAAGAAAGATGGCTCATAGAGGTTATGTATTGACTATAGGTAGTTAAATCAGCTTACAGACAAAGACAAATTTCCAATTCTCTTGGTGGAAGAGCTATTGGAAGAGTTAGCTAGAGCAAGCTATTTTTCTGAGGTAGATCTAAGGTCAGGTTACTATCATATAAGAATGAAAGAAGAGATGTGTATAAGACTGTCTTTATGACACATCAGGGCCATTAAAAGTTTCTTGTTATGCCCTTTGGGCTTACCAATGCACCATCAACTTTCCAGAGCTTAATTAATCATGTATTTCAACCATAATTGAGAAGATTTGTGTCAGTCTTCTTTGATGACATCTTGGTCAACTCTCTTACATGGCAGTCATATTTGAAGCATCTTCAACATGTTTTTCAAATTTTATGCAAACATAAGTTGTTTCTTAAGTTGTGTAAATGTGAGTTTGGAGCAACTTTGGCTGAATACTTGGGGCATATAATCAGTGTAAAATGTGTTGCTATGGATATAACCAAGGTCTCTTGTATCTTGGATTGGCCAATGCAAAAAACCTTGAAGAAGTTTATGGGGCTTTTAGTTCTCATTAGTTATTATAGAAGATTTATAAAAGATTATGGTGTTATAGCACAGCCACTTACAAAATTGTTGAAACATAGTGAGTTCAAGTAATTTGTTAGTGTACAACAAGCTTTTGATAACTTAAAACATGCCATGGTAAGTAGTCTTGTGTTGGCCTTACCAAATTTCAATTCTACTTTCATTGTTGAATCAGATGCTTCAAGTGGTGGTATAGGTGCAGGTTTGAGTTAGGAGGTAGGCCGACTGCTTATTTTAGCTAAGCTTTGTCTTCAAGACACCAAGGTTTTTTGGTCTATGAAAAAGAGATGATGGCGATTCTTGTTGTTGTGAAAAAGTGGAATTCTTACCTATTGGCATTTTAAGATTAAACAGATCATTATAGCCATTGGGTTTTGTTATACCAAAAGGCCACTACTCCTGCTCAACAGATTTAGGTAGTTAAAATGATAGGGTATGACTTTGAAGTTATCTTCATGAAGGGTTCTAGTAATACTATTTCTGACACCCTCTCCGGAAACCTTCATGTCAGCTTAATGCTATTTCAGTGGTTAATAACACACTTCTTCAAAAGATTAAAGATTCTTAACTAGTTGATTCTTCCTTAGTTCACTTGATTCAGAAGCTCAAGGGATCCTCTGCCTCGAGCTCTAGTTATGCTTGGAACTTGTTATAGAGGAAGGGTAATTTGGTAGTAGGAAGTGATGTGGCTTTATGGAGGGAGTTACTTACACTTTTCCATAATTCTCCTTAAGTAGGACACTCAGGGAATTTTTGCGTGAATACATTGTTTATCAACAACACAAATATGATCCATCAGCTACCCCAAGTTTGTTACAACCTTTTGTTATTCCAGAGAAGCCTTAGATATTTGTTTCTTTAGACTTCATAGAAGGTCTACCAAACTTAAGGGGAATGATTCTGACATTGGTGGTAGTTGATCAAATGAGTAAGTATGCTCATTTCATTGCATTATCACACCTTATATTGCTTCAACAATTGCTCAGTTGTTTTTGGACAACATTTATATGTTGCATAGGTTGGCAAACAATATCATTTTTAAACAAGGATCACATTTTTACAAGCCAATTATGGTAGGAATTTTTCAGACTGTTGGGGGCTACTTGGAAATTATCTACCTCTTACCATCTACAGACAAATGGCCAAACAGAGGTAGTTAACAGGTGTTTATAGACTTACTTGAGATGTATAACCTCTAAATGACCTAAGGATTGGTTAAGTTGGCAGTTTTTGGCTGAGTGGTGGGACAATACTACCTACCACTTTCTATTCACACTACACCATATGAGACCATGTATGGTCAACCACCATCGACACATATGCCTTATTTGGCTCGAACATCTAAAGTGCTTGCTGTGGATGATGCATTGATAAGCAAAGAGGCTACTATTAAAATGCTCAAGTTCTATCTTCATAGAGCTTAAAACCATATGAAGCAACAAGCAAACAAACATATGTATGATAAAACTTTGCTGTTGGAACCTTTGTTTATGTAAGTTGCAGCCTTATCACCAAACTAATATAGCTCACAAGTCTAGTTTCAAATTGATTTTCAAATTTTTTGCCTCTTATGAGATTTTGGCAAAGGTTGGAGCAGTGACTTACAAATTGAAGTTACTAGAGAGGGCTCATGTGCATCTAGTTTTCTGTATCTCACAACTAATGCAGCATTTTGGCCTAGTGGTTAAACAATCAACTCTTCCTTGCGTAGACAGTGATGGACTGATTCGTAAGAAACCTGTGAGTATTTTAAATCATCCAATGGTCAAGTAGTGAGGCAAGGCTATTACAAAAGTCTTAGTTTAGTGGTGAAATTCTTTTCTTGAAGATGCCACTTGGGAGCCTTTTTCTAACCTTCAAAAGAAATATCCAAGTTTTCATCCTTGAGGACAGAGATGTTCTAGGTCAAGGAGTATGGTCACAAGTTGGAATGTGGTCGTTTTGTTAATCCATACTTAAACAATAAATAAGTTTTAGTGCTAGTTAATTGCAGTTAGACAGATTTGTTAGTATGAAAACATTAGTAATCTATTAGCTGCTATAGCACGTGTGAGTAGAGAATTAGCTTACATGGATCATATACATATATATATACACACACACACATATACATATACGTATACATATACATATAGCATGATTGAAAGAAGAAATATACAAAGAATATACAGAATTCAAATTCCTTTGTTATCTCTATATTATGTTACAAAACTTTTCTTTTCTTTCTTACATGATAACTCTTAACCTTCTTACATTCCATTCTCTACATCTTCACTACACTGGTGCCTATAGATTAACTTCTGTATTAAAAGGAGTATCAAAACTAATAGGCACCCATGCATATGCGTCTCAAGGTGCTATAATGTCAAGAGCTTAATCCTTAAGAAAATTAGTCTCTGGATTATCTAAATCTTCGTCCAAGCTTGTGAGAACCTCGACCATCTCGAGTCGACAAAAAGGCTTCTAAGAGCTGATAAGATCAGATAAATCTTTTCAAGTGCCTATCCTCAGAAAAGGTTCCAAATTCTCAGCATCTGAATCGAGCTTCAGCTAATCAAGAGCATGCCGAGTACAAACCACATCTGATGAAACCAGATAAGAACATAAGCATCCGCGTATGGCACTTCTTGACGATGTGCCCTCATGGCCTTAACCCAGATTCGGTTTTCTCCCTCTTGGCTAATAGAAGGCACTTGATAAAAGAAATGATGACACGAAGTCGTTTCTGCTACAAATAATAATGAAGTTCACTAGTTGAGCCCTCAAGTGAAGATGAAAAGATTCTTGTGATAATCCCAGGAAGAGGGCAGCAAAAGAATTTGAAAAGCCCATTCTTTATATACTCTTTCACAAGGTAAACCTTGTAAAAGAGTGGAGAGCAATTGATGTGGACTAGGTCAATTATTACTGGGCTTTTCTATAAGTCAAGTTGAAGACCATTGAGCAAAATGATAATCTAAGCCCAAGAGGAAAGAGGACTCAGAAGGCCCATAAATGATCCACTGGGTTATTATTTAAGCTGTGGGGCTTAAAGGTAATTACGCGCAAAACAACTCCTATAAATAGGTCACAGGTATCATTCTTAAACCCTAAGCTCTATTTACCTACTGAAACCTTGCCAAAACCCTGTCTGACTTAAGCATCGGAGTGCGCGCGCAGGGGAAAACCCATGCGCCCCCTGATGGTTTTCTATTTTGCAGAACTTTTCTGGAGACACGTGGAAGAAGAAGACAATATCGACGTCAGTACGTATGTATTGTTGTTTTGTGCAACAACAATAGGTTTAAATGCTAATTCAAATTCAGATTAATTCCTTAAATAAATCACAAATTCAAATTAAAGAGCATAATTAAAAGTCCAATTTGAAAAGTCCTATTAATTCAAAAATAAATCGCAAAATCTAATCAATGAAAGAATCAAATTTTTTAAAATCAATTTTGGATTTGGATTAAAATAAATCCAAGGAACTCAAATTTTAAAACTTCGGACAAAAGAAATGCTTGGGCATACCATCACGTGGCCACATTTGCTTTTGCTTTTTTTTTTGGTGCGATGCTTTTGCTTTTTTTTTTTATAGATCATAGGTATCTTCATCCGTTTTAACGGTATGAAATTAATCCTGTTCAGGATTTAGTCACAGTTAAAGCTCTTTACCCCTCTCCAAAGATGTATTTAGTGAGAGTCGAACTTGAGAGCTCTCTCCACAAACTCAACCTGCGTTGTCAATCGAGTCACAACCCTTGAATTGCTTTTGCTTTTCTTCTTGGGTGGAAATCTCTTTTAAGGACAGCTGTATCGCCGTGTTTCAAATTTATATTTCAGGGTGGCTTTTCCAGTAACGTGCTACCAATGACAAGTTGCAATTAAAAAGGTAAAATAAATTATATAACAGGGTGATGTATTTTTTTTATCAGAACAGTATTGTTAATATTATGACATAGCAGTGATTAAAAAGAAAATTAATTTTTTTTAATTTTAAAATTTATTTTTATGCATATTAAGTAAAAATTTACTTTTATATATATATTTATATATATTACCGTAAAACAAATTTAATTTATACTCTTTTATAGATTTTATACTATTTATATTTCCCATCTTATGAATCTTTTGTAATTTTTGTAAAGCTAACTTCTAAGTTGTTGAATACTTTTGTAATCAACCTCAAGATAAACCTTTTATTCAATTTTTAATCATTAGTCGCTCTTATATTTATTAATTTTAATCAAATTTTATTTTAAAAGACAAAAAATAGAATTACATTACATTTAAGTTAAGAATTAGATTTTTAATTATTTGAGATTTCATTCGACCCACTTTTTCTTAATTATGTTAACATGTAAGGTACTTCTTAATTTTTAGTAATTGTACCGAATCCCAATAATCAAACATAATGCCCATATCTGCCGATGAAGCTTTAGCTTAGTAGCAATGAGGAAGTCTTGAGATTTTGATGTCTCGGATTTGAGAAGTGATTGTTAAGAAATTTTTTAAGTGGGCCTACATATATTAATTAATTGTATATTATAAGCTATCTTATTTGTTTATGTAACACTCGGTTTCTATTTGAATTTACCAATTTACTTTATCAATTTCATATAGTGGTTAGGCTGTTACCGGTGTCAATTTATTTCTTTCCGATATCTCATATCTTTTCCATTATTCATAATTTATAAAAATATAATTATTGTTCACATATATAGTTAACATCCTTGATATAAAATAAATTCATTTATTTTATGAGATTTCAACGCAGATAAGTTCAGTATTCTAAGTTTAAAATACAAAACTATTCTTACTTAATTTACATCCCCATAATTACTACAATATAGAAAGTATTGCACTATACAAGTCTGAAAAATATCACAAGTACAATATATATACTTCAACGGACTAGCGGTAAGCCCCAAAGTAATACTGTAGGATCCAAAAAAAATTGCGCTCCTTTTCACTGAGCGAAATGTCACTGCAAATACTCTAGAAAAAAAAAGAAGGGGGTGAGTTTACGCTTAGTAAAGAAATAATTATGAAAGATTGACACTATGTCACTATATGCAATAAAAATATTTATTTGAAAATATTTGCAATAAATTAAAACACTTATAATATGTAAAAACAGTTATTCAAAACACTGTCATTAAAATCATTAGCTTTTCAAACTCAGTTAAAACAATCATTAAAATTAACTTTAAATTTAAAATTACTCAATCGATAATTAAATAATTTTTAAAAAATTATTCGGTAGAGAAAGCTAACATCCAAAAATCACATGCCAATAATCACTATAAGAATTGGCGTACTCGCGTATGGGTTAGGTATCCATCCCTAAACCATTCCTATTAACACTACAATGGCCATTGTGGAAAAATCCACATTACTCACTAGCCAAGTGACTATTGTGGTTGCTACGGACTTGGCTAGGGTCTCGTAGCTATAATCATTACACTCAATAATTATATGTTCATCATGGAGCAACAATCTCAAAACAATTTCATTTAAATCACTAATAAATCATTCGATAACAATTATCTTCAATCAATCCATAATAATATAAACAAATAAACATTTGTAATTGAGGAAATAAAATCTCATATTTCTTTCCAATAAAAATTAAAGTATTTAAATATCCTTTTATGCATATATGAGGAAATCCAGTATAAAATCAATAATTTTTAATTTATAAAAATAATTAGATAAATGAATTTATGAAAAATTAAATCATAATTTAAGTTCCTATAATTTTAAAATATATTTCTAAAATTCTATTTAGAGAGGTTTAGGTCAATGATTAAATTTGGGTTGTTGAAAATGTAATGGCTTTGAAATCTAACCTACGCCACTTTTACAAAAAATTTTTTTTCTCTCAAATCAATCCATCATCTCACATGCAAGCATAGTTTTTCCTAGAGGTGGCAAACGGGCGGGCTCGGGTGGGTTATATTCGGTTTCGGGTTATTTCAGTTAGGGTTTTTTCAGTTTCGGATTTTTTCGATTTTTTTCGGTTTCGGGTTTTTCCGGTCTCGAGTTTTTTCGGTTTTGGGTACTTTCGGTTTTGGGTTTTTTTGGTTTCGAGTATTTTCGGTTTTGGTTATTTTCGGTTTCAGTCCGGTTTCGGGTTCGGTCCGGCTTTAATCGGGCGGGCTTAGCGGGCTTAGTCAAATTATTTTAAAATTTTATAAATTATAAGTATTTTTATAATTTTAAATGTAATAATTAATTTAATTTCATGTAGTTAAATAAAAATATCATAGAAATGCTAAATTAAAGTTAAAATTTAATAAATATTTATATAAATATAAATTTTTACATTTTAATGTTTTTATTACTTGACAATTATTATTTATTTTTTTAATTTCCTATGATATTCACATGTGTTATAAAATATATAATTATATATTAATAATTATATAAAAATTTATTTTTTAAGTGAGCCAAATATATATAGTAAAACTAAAAGAAAGTAAAAATCCAAAGTATTAGCTATACAAATAAATAATTAATAAATTATAAATAAATCACACTAAATAATTAAACATTTATATAAATAGCTTTATACTCTTAACAATAACTTATTAGATTATTGTATTTTTTTAGGTCAACATTGGGCCATTGGAATTTAGACACTCTTAGTTCAATAAATTTTTTTTTTTTTATACTTCGTTTTATTAGCTTTTTTAATAATTATATTATATTTTTAATAAAATTTTAAGTTTTTAAGAATTTTTTTACATTTATCTTGTCTTTTAAATACCAACATAATTAGTAATTAAATTAAATCTAACTGCATAACTAGTTAACTAATTGTTCAATTATAATGTTGAATAAGATTATAGTATACATTAAAAAAACTTAATATTATGAATAATTGATCAATTAATTACCTCAATTTTATATTTATTTTGTTTTTGGTTTGTACATAAATCATAATGTAACATTATTATATTAAATATAATCGTACTCATACATATTAATTAATCAAATATCTCATTAAAAATTTAGAACGTCAAATTAAACAAGTTATATACACCAATTGACATTATATTATAAATAATAACATTTGATATAATCATATCATATGTGATTATACACCAATTGAGTACTAATTTTTTCTTGTTCACATTAGCATAAAATATTAGATATATACCAATTGATCGAATATCTAATTAAAATGTTAAATAGTAGATATTACTAAATTAATTAATATAATGCGAGTTATTTAAATATAATTAATAATAATATTAATAAAGTATAAAAAACAAATTTTATTAAAATTACCACTTACACAGTAATACTACTCTAATATATTATTAAATTACACTTTAATTTACTATTAGAATTATTATTTTTATCCACACTTTAATTTTACATTTAATAGATAATAAATAAATTATTTTTAATAAATACTTAATTCTATCAAAATAATACTTACACACTAAAAGATTACATAATTTATTCTTAAAAGATTATTATAATATAATATATAAATCATTATTATAAGATACCAAATTGGTTTATTCATGTATAAGATTGTTATAATATGATAAATAATTAATTACCAATAGCTTGAATTATTAATGTCTTTTGTTTTAAGGCTAAAAATAAAATTACCACTAGCTTGATTTATAATTTTCTCTTTTAATGATGCCCAAGCTTATAAAAAAATTGTACTTGTATTGTTTAATTTAATCACTTAACTTTTTCTAATCTTAAAAACTTGAATTTTAATTTTAAGATTAGGTTTTTTTTTAATCTAAATTTAATATCTTTCCATACTTGAAACTTTAAGAAAATATAGTTTAAATTTAAGTTTATTAAAAATATTTTTAATGTGTTGCACAAAATATCAAATTCAAAGTTTCAAACAAATATTGAAATTATATAATTTTTTATATATTTGATTTATTATTGTATTAAAATTAAAATTTTATTATAAAATAAAAATAATAAAATGTTAAAATGATTTTTATAATAAAATCAAATGTTAAATTAATAATATATTTATTATTATAAATGCAATAAGTATAATATTAAAGATTATTTGATATCATATATTATGGTGTTTTAAATTAATTTAATTTAATTGAATTAAAAGATTCAATATTTTTTTTTGCTGGTAATACATAATTGATAAAATTATATAATAAATAATAATTGTTTTCAAAATTTTAAACTTTTTAATTAAAAAAGTGTATCAATTATTTATTTATTTTTAAATAATAATTATATAATTATAATTCGGGTTTTCTCGAGTTATAAATTTGGTTTTTTACGGGTTTCGGGTCGAATCGGTCTCGGTCTCGGTTCGTATCGGGTTCGGGTTATGTCAGGTTCGGGTTGTGTCGGGTTTGAGTTTTTTCGGTTTCGGATTTTTTCGATTTTGGGTTTTTTCGATTACAGGCCTTTGACTTTTTTGGTCAATTTGGGCTAGTCCCGGTTTGGTGTCGGGCGGGGTTTCGGGTTCGGGCCAGTTTTTGCTACCTCTAGTTTTTCCTACACTACTTCTATAATTGTTCCTTACCTTATTTAGCGGTATAGAAATCAATCTAATTGCACCATTTAGCCTTTTTTTCCTCCAAAATTGAAGCTGCAAAATATTATAAAAATGATTAAAATTCATTCCTTCTTATTTATAAATATCTTCCTACCTCTTCTTATCTTTAATTCTATTTATCAACACTTAGGAAAATATTATGAAATTCCTATGAATTCCTATTGTGGCCAAATATGACCATCATCACTTTGCATCATTCTCTTTTCATTTAACTTATACTTGATTCATATTCATTTTCTATACTCATTCTACACCCATTATCCTTTAAAAATCCATTCTTCCTAATATATCCTCACTATGGCCGAATGCCTCTCCTTTTTCCAAGGTTAAGATTTAGCCAATTTAAGTGCATGGTCATGCTTATTTCATTACATATTATTATTTACCATTCATATATTGAAATCATATTGATTTTCCCTATGAACATCCTTGGCCGAATGCTTCTATGATTCCTACACTTATAGTTTTCCAATTTCATCTTCACCAATATTCTTTATTCAATTTCTATATCCATTTTTTCATCATCATCACAATCACGCCACCATCATCATTTTCTTAACATGGCCGAATGGCTTCTTCAAGACCAAGTTGATTTTTCAACTTGTTTTTATGAACTCAACTATCATCACCACACTACATATTATCATTTTACACCATTCACCCATCAAAATCAGCATCATCATTCCACAATTTCCTCCATGGCTAAACACCCTAACACGCTCTCTACCAAGTTTTAGTTCAACACACATACAATCACTAAGGGAAATCACATGAAACCATTTATTTTTCTCATCTGTACGGTAACTGAACTGCCAACAGCAAGACAGTCCACTTCTGGTGGTTTTTGGCTGAGCTTTTGGGATGGTTAGGAAGCTTTTGGGATGGAGAATAATTCTTATGAAGGGATCTAAGTGAATTGATGAAGGGGAGATGGTTTTTTCCTAGGAAGAACGTGAGAACACTTAGGAGAAAATGAAGAAAGTGTTGGCTGCAGCAGTAAGTTGGCAAAGAAGAATGAAGCAGACTCTACATGATCTGATTTTAGTAATATTTTATTATGTTTTAATCTTAAAAAATTCTAGTATAAGCTTAATTGACCAATATGCTCCTTTAAGTTTCAAATATTTACATGTTTTGCCATTGCTCAGTGCATGAATATTCTAGGTCAGAATTTTGTATATTTTATTTTTATTTATTTTATTTATTCTGGGTCAACTAAGTCAAAAGTTGACCAATTTTGACTAACCACTTGAGAAAGGACCATTATACCTTTGCACAATTCCACTATTTCCATTTCTGTCCCACCATTATTTTAATATTTTAATTTCATATTTTACATTTTATTTTTATTATTTTTCCTATATTTAAGTCAAACATGGTCAAAGATTGACTCTAAAGGTGGTTTGACCAAGTATGGGTAGTGAAATTACCAAACTACCCCTAAACGAAGGCTTTTCACTTTGTTCACGTTGTTTTTAGTATTTTCGCATAATTCAGTTCACGGGCTGGATCCAAATGAAACTTTTTTATGCGAGAATTCTCCTATGACAGTTTGTGTATCCAAAGTCAATTTGGTTTGACTGTTATTTAGAAAAATTCTTCCTACTTATGGACACAATCGTCATTTACAAATTTGTTACACGGAAACCTAGGCGTGCATAGGAAAAAGAGTTTCGAGAAGTGGTCTTCTTACCAGTTGTGCATCATGAGCCCAAAATTCACAATTTGACACTGCGAAGTCCATCTGAGCTACGGTTTGTGCTGTGGGGCCCACTTGGTAGGTTTATTGTCTCCTACAAAATCCATGAGAATTAATCTTTATAATCAATCACAATATATTAACCCAATACATTAAATAGGTATAGGAAGAATAGAAAAATTAGGGATCTCGCAGTTTAGTTTATTTAAATGTGATTAAATAAAGTTTAAGTCATTGGACTTTAGGGCATCTCATTTAGTATGGGCTTTGTAATGTGTAGAAACCCAATATTTTATTTTATTTTCATGATGTACCAAAATAAAATAAAATATTTTGCAAGTATAAATAAATTTGGTCTCCAGCCTAAATGCATGGTAATTCTCATTCTCAAATCCTTCATTAAATAAGATACGGATTTTCTTAAAGGTTTAGACTTGGAAGGCTCTAATCCCAAGAAATCAATTCCAATGGATTCAGATACGCTTCTGTATTACTTTTCTTGATAATTTAATATGAGATCCTGTGTGTATTTATCTGTATGATTTTCCGACAAGTGGTATTAAGAGCATGTTCATGTTTGATCATTAAGAATTAAAAATTTTTCTTTCAAACCTTCAGGCTTTTATTTTCTATAAAATAAAGGCTAAATTCATGTAAATAAATTTTTTTTGAATTTTGTTTCATGATTCAAGTAATTTATTCTTTAAGTTTTTTAAATTCAGAATTAAATATTCAACCAAAACAATTATGTTTTGTATATTTTTGTCACCTTCCGAAATATGCCATATACAATACTTATATATCACAAATTATTGAAATCAAGGTTAGGTTGTCTGTAGTGTCCAACTTATATTTAGATTCATTTATTTATAATACGCAGAAGAGTATAATCACATTATATAATTAATACTACATCCAGTACTCAACATTTATTTACATTCCAAAGTATCTTTATACTGTTCTTTAGTTGATAATTTATATAAATTGGACCTTCATGCCTCACACATTAATGAATCCTTGCACATAAGTAATTATGGTACAAAGCACAAATTAATTAATGAGAATTCTTCTATGTTATGGCATAGGCATTTAGCACATATTTCTGAACAAAGAATAAAGAGGCTTGTGTCAGAAGGAATTCGCTATTCCCTTAATTTTTCAGATTTCAAAATTTATGTTAAGTGTATTAAGGAAAAACAAACAAATATCAAGAAAACTGGTGTTAACAGGAGTTTAAATGCCTTAGATTTAATTTATACTGATGTTTGTGGTCCATTCCCTATAGCCTCTTGGAATGGTTAACAATGTTTTATTACTTTTGTTGACAATTATTCTCGTTATGGGTACTTATACTTGATACATGAGAAGTCTCAATCACTGGACGACTTATAAAGCTAAAGTTGAAAATCAACTTGGTAGGAAAATTAAAGCCGTTAAATTTGACTAGGCAGTGAATATTATGGTAGATATGATGGATCAAGTGAACAACGTCTAGGTCCTTTTGCAAGGTATTTAGCAGAATGTGGCATCGTTCATTAATACATCATGATAGGGACGCTAAGTGAAAATGTTGTAGCTGAGAAATGAAATCAGACTCTAAAGGATATGGTTAGAAGTATGATTAGTCATTCTTCTTTGCCAGAATCACTTCGAGGAGAAACCTTAAAGACTGCAGTGTATATTCTCAATCGAGTTCCAAGCATAGTAGTTGCTTAAACCCCATATGAGTTATGGGCAGAAAAAAAGCCTAGTATTAGGTATTTATATATTTGGGGTTGTTCAGATGAGGCTATGCTATACAAGCCTAATGAAAGGAAATTGGGCTCAAGAACAATAAGCTACTACTTTGTTGGATACTCAAAAAGATCAAGGGGATTCAAGCTTTATGATCCCTCAAATAGATCCTTTTTTCGAAACGGGAAATGATAATTTTATTTAGGATGTTGAATATGATGAGGGTGCCAAACTCAAGAACTTTGTCTTTAAGGAAGAACATGTTACTATTCCTACAGTTACAATTGAAAATGATTAGACAATTATGTCTGACATTGTTTAAGATGCAAATTTGGATTATCAAGACACTCTTGGGTTACCTCCTACTTATATTGAAGAGCCTACTCCTATTCCATTGGAGGAGCAACAACAACCTTAATTGGAAGTGCATTTAAGGAGATCCTTAAGAGAGAAGAGATCGACGATTCCAGATGATTATATTGTATATCTCCAAGAACACAAGTTTGATATAGGATTGGAAGATGATCTAAAATCTTTAGTGAAGCCAAACTGTGATGCCTCGGATTTGCCGGTCTCAAGCCAGAGGGGCCCGAGCCGCATCACTCATCCGAACTGTCCGCTTTGGGTTCTAGAGGTGGCCCCCGTCACGCAGACGTGGCACTTAGCCCCTCACGGATTTATCGGGAATAAATCCCCAATTCGCGTCCCCCAGGAGGTTCGAACTTAGGACCCTTAAGTACCTAGTTCTTACACTCCTGGTACCATTGAGACAACTTGTCTCAATGGTACCAGGAGTGTAAGAACTAGGTACTTAAGGGTCCTAAGTTCGAACCTCCTGGGGGACGCGAATTGGGGATTTATTCCCGATAAATCCGTGAGGGGCTAAGTGCCACGTCTGCGTGACGGGGGCCACCTCTAGAACCCAAAGCGGACAGTTCGGATGAGTGATGCGGCTCGGGCCCCTCCGGCTTGAGACCAGCAAATCCGAGGCATCACAATAAAACGCGTTATTCGGGAACTAAGTGCTACACGTGTTCCGATATTTCAGTACAGGCCATACCGAGCAGAGACTCGATGATTGAACCGTGGGAGCCACCTCTAGAGTCCTTCGGGAACTAAGTGCTACACGTGTTCCGATATTTTAGTACAGGCCATACCGAGCAGAGACTCGATGATTGAACCGTGGGAGCCACCTCTAGAGTCCTTCGGGAACTAAGTGCTACACGTGTTCCGATATTTCAGTACAGGCCATACCGAGCAGAGACTCGATGATTGAACCGTGGGAGCCACCTCTAGAGTCCTTCGGGAACTAAGTGCTACACGTGTTCCGATGTTTCAGTACAGGCCATACCGAGCAGAGACTCGATGATTGAACCGTGGGAGCCACCTCTAGAGTCCTTCGGGAACTAAGTGCTACACGTGTTCCGATGTTTCAGTACAGGCCATACCGAGCAGAGACTCGATGATTGAACCGTGGGAGCCACCTCTAGAGTCCTTCGGGAACTAAGTGCTACACGTGTTCCGATGTTTCAGTACAGGCCATACCGAGCAGAGACTCGATGATTGAACCGTGGGAGCCACCTCTAGAGTCCTTCGGGAACTAAGTGCTACACGTGTTCCGATGTTAGTATGAGAAATCGTAGGATATTGTGACGATAAGTAAGTGAGTGTGATTCGTGAATTCGACAAATGTCAAAGAATGAAATAGATTTTAATAGCTTTTTCTGCTTTTTAACGGACAGAACTAATTAAGAGAGTACATTAAACATGAAATAAGTTTTAAAGAAATAAGATGATGATTTAACTAATATTCTTTTCAAGGAATATACGGATATTAATTATTCTATTTAAAGGCTTTATTTCGTAGAGGCATTATTTTGAAAGGAATATGAAAAAGATTATGAAAGATTAAAAAGGAAAAGGATTTATTAATTCAAAACAAAAAGAAAAAAAAATTTTTTCTCTACAGTTGCTTCTAGGTTCCGTAACAAGTATGGTATTCTAAAATACCTACCTTACTCCATTCGGATCCCTAGCCGACTGTAGTATCTTTCCTACATGCGAGCCTAGAGCCCATAGGAAAAATGAAAAAAAGATTTTCAGCATATAGGAAGCTGAGTATCAAGTGAGGCATATAATTCTCTTACTGAGCCGTGGTTTTGCTCACCCCTTAATATTAAACATCTCAGGTTTTGATGCTGGTGAGTTCAGTGGATTGTGGATCCTGGCTGTACACGAAGAACAATGTGACAGACCGACTGATTATTTGAGGTATGATTATTTATTCTCTGTATTTAGACACGTCAACAGTACTACTTATCTGATTTGTTACGATAGGGGATGTGTATGATATAAACAATACATTGTAAAATTTATTAACAGTCAGTACAAGTGAAGTATCGCAGACAGCCCAACCGGTTAAGTTGTGTATAAGAAGGGTAAAAATGTGGTCACGGGTCATGACACAAACAAAGTGCTCACTCTCATAAATGGATAGAGACTATGAAAGATGAGATGAAATCAATGGAGGATAATGACGTTTAGGATCTTGTTGAATTGCCTAAAGGAGTGAAACCGATTGGTTGTAAATGGATTTTCCAAACCAAGTGGGATTCGAAAGGCAAATGTTGAAAGATATAAAGCATGTCTAGTTGCCAAAGGTTTCATTCAAAAGGAAGGCATTGATTATAAAGAGACTTTCTCTTCGGTTTCATCAAAAGACTTTTTTAGAATCATTATGGCACTTGTAGCTTTTTATGATTTGGAGCTACATCAGATGGATGTAAAGACAGCATTTCTCAATGGTGACATTGAAAAAACAATTTATATGATGCAACTAGAAAATTTCGTGCTGGATGAATCGAAACATCTGGTGTGCAAATTAAAAAGATTCATCTATAGTTTAAAGCATGTATTCCGTCAATGGTATTGGAAATTTGATCAAGTTATCACCTCTTTTACTTTTAAGGAGAACATTGTTGATTAACGTATTCATCACAAAATTAGTGGGAGCAAGTTTATTCTTTTGGTGTTATATGTCAATGACATCTTGCTAGTGAGCAGTGATATAGGCCTATTACATGAGACTAAAAGATTTCTTTCGAACAAATTTGAGATGAAAGATCTTGGGAATGCATCATTTTTGTTGGGCATACAGAACCATCTAGATCATTCTCGTGGTATATGTGGCTTATCACAAAAGGCATATATCAATAAAGCGCTTAGCAAATTTGACATGAAAAATTATACATCAAGAGATACGCCCATTGCTAAGGCTAATAAATTCAGTTTGCTCCAATGCCTAAGAAATAAGATTGAAAATGAAGAGATGCAGAAGACTCTTTATGCTTTAGCAGTAGGGAGTCTCATGTATGCTCAAGTATGCATGCATCTAGATATTGCGTACATAGTTGGTATGCTTGGCAAATATTTAAGTAACCCTGGAATGGATCATTGGAAAGCAGTAAAGAGGGTTACGTGGTATCTACACAGAACTAAAGATTACATGCTCACATATCGGAGGTCAGATCATTTAGAGATCGTTGGGTATTCAGACTCCGATTTTGTTGGTTGCCTTAATTGAAAAGGATCCACTTTTGGTTATGTTTTCATGTTAGCTAGAGGATCTGTATCTTAGAAGAGTGTAAATGTCACGACCCGAAGGCCATAATGTATACTTAACACTAACACTTATTCCATTTACCCAAATTTACAAACTAAATTTTTCTTTTTACTTTGAGGTTTGTATTCATGTCAGTGTCACCGTTAAACAACTTCCATCTTTCTCAATTCAATTTGACTTATCGTTACTATTTAAGTTAGTAACTCTTGAAGCAAATCAACTTATTTCCTCAATATTTTAATTCAAGATTGACCCAGCAAAAGAAAAAGATCAAAAACCTCCCTTTATATATAATCAAATTTTCCTAGTTAATTAACCTGCAAAATATATATATTTCCAATATCATATCTCAACTCTACAATCCACAGTTTACATTATCATACACTACACACATTTCTAGAATGATCAATTAAACATATTCACATTCCATAAAATTCATATTTATAATACTACAATCATTTCCCGGATTGCACTCGATAATTACACTAGTTTATAATAATATAGAGCGATCCTAAGTTACATCCCAAAATATTTCCAATAAACATGTACTATGCACTTTAAAATGTCCATACATGATAACCAAAATGATATACAAGTTTTGTATATCTCAAAGTACTGCTAGTAGATACCGTCCTCGAGGCCTCATACAAAAACTCCGTGCGTGGAGTCTAGCTCGTATGATCTGCAAGGTTCTGACTGAAGATATCATTAGTGGAATTGATTTCATAAATGATGTTTTTACTGTATGCCTACTGTTTTGAGACTGCTAGGTCCCGTATCATGCTCACGTGTTACGTGTACTGTGATTGTTATTACTGTTTTTGTGTTGATAGACCCGCCAAGTCTTCAGCCTCCACTAGTGACACTTGACAAGTGTACACTGTTGACCCTATAGACTATGGCCATATGTCTCACGTGTTGATTGATTTTCCCTTTTCGGGATATTATTATAGCATGATATACCTTGGGTGCTGCCTGGTCTCCACTATACTGTTATTGTTTATGGTACTGTTTTATTGAACTGTTGGCTGGTACTAAATTGTTTACTTATATTGAGCTTTTACATGATATTTATTGAATTATTACTGTATTGTGTTTACCGATATTGAATTGAATATTTTTATTGAAAAGAAATATTTATTTATTTATCAAATTATTTGCTATGTGATTTCAATAGCATTTTATATTGGTTTAATATCAAATTCAACCGATTATCCCTATAGTCACTTCTAAGAGCCGGGACACAATAGGTATTTTAAAACACCTCCCTTACTCCATCCGGTTTCCCAGCCGACTATAGTATCCTTCTCATATTGTACCTTAGTGAACTATTAGGGAATAAATGTTTTTAGCATAAAGATTTCATAGTATCAGTCTTTACATACGATTCTCTTACTGAGCACGTTAGCTTACCCCTTATTTTTCACTCCATAAATTACTTGCAATGATCGCATATATACCGTTCCACTGATTTCGATTGCGCTATCGTTCCTCGAGGCAGCTTCGATTAGATCTTGGAGGTATATTTATTTTCTTTTATATGTCCAGACATCATTATGTACAGTATTACAGTTATGTATTTTATGTATAGGGGATGTAAAAGTAATAGTACAGTCATGTAAATATTGATAATAAATAAGGATGAATACTATTTACAAATATATTTACTGTTACAAGTGAAAGTGAATAGCAATAAAGACATCACAGACAGCCTAACCGATTACTGTTGTGTTTGTGAAATACGACATTTACTGTATATTACAGGACGTGACAATATCACTCATAATGACTTTCAGGATTTTTTCTAGAATCTCAACTAAATTTGCAGCAAAAATAGCCAAATCAGAGTTCACTTCCTACTTTGTTTAGTTAAATTTGACCTAAATCACAATCAAGATTTCTTGTATAAAGCAGAAATCTAATAAGGAAGACATAACTTCAAAACAACAGGATGCACGAAATAGTATCTAAATACCTCCAAGTAGAGGTGGCAAAGACTGACTCGATTGAAAAATTAATTCGAATAACCCGAAACCAAACCTGATCAATCTCATTTGACTAAAATAGTGAACAACCCAAATCTAACCCGATCCGAATCCAAATTGATCTGAAACCAAGTTGATTCGAATTCATATTGATTCGAACCATACCTGATCCGAAACCAAATTCATCCTGTCAGGACCCGAAGGCCAATGACGTTCACTTAACACTTACCTTATTGCTTTTAAAAAATTTCGAATTAAATTTTTCTTTTTCTATTTACGGTTTGTATTCAGTGTTAGTGTAGTAACTAAACTAAATCTTGCCTTACTAATATTATTTCTCTGACTATATTATAAATCTCGAGGTGAATATAACTATTTTAGCCTCATATTCATTTATTCCAAAAGAAATGGGTCGAAAACCTCCCCTTTGTATTTTATCAATTTCCCCAGTAAAATCACCTGCATTAAAAATACATTTCTAACTTTCACAATACAACAGGCTTTAATTTCCACAATTCATACAAACATGCATCTCATGTTTCTCAAGATCCAACTCATTAATAATTTCACATTCTTTTACTTACAGTTTATACGTAATTCAAAATATGATCCTATCCCGGATCGTACTCGATAACCACATAAACCTATATAATGATCTAGTGTGATCCAAAGTTACATCCTATTTACTTCCTAGTGCTGTGAAAATAAAGTTTGCATAATTATTAAAATGATATACCATTGTATACCTCAAACGCACAAAAACAAGGCTCAGAGAACGTAGACGAGTACCACAGCTAGGTACAGTTTCCGAGAGAGCTTATATGAAGCCTGAACTGGATATCAACCCGTATGATCTGTAGATGTTAAATTTAAGGGGGTGAGCAAATCCACGACTTAGTAAGTAGCTTAAATAAATACAGACTAGGCTCATGTCATAAAATATGATCATACATGCATGTACCATAAAAAAATCATGTATGCACTCTGCCATGATTAGGTACTCACATATAATTTACAACAGATTGTATGGGCTCATTTAATTTTACTTCATACTTTTAACTCATACAAACTCATCTTTTTCATTACTTTCATCGATATGGTTAAGCATAATGTAACTAACCATTTCAAATAACACATGATGCTATAACGTAATATAAGTAAAGTTCGATAACTATTCAAATTCACTGTCGTATGTATAATATCCATTTTATCTAATGATAGTTACAACATCACAAGTCACAATCGTTTTATCCATTGTCTCATTGGCGTATGATCTCCCATGATTCATCAGTACACATGTAGCACTTAGCTCTCGAAAGATTCTAGAGGTGGCTCCCATAGTTCCGAAGAATCTATGTAGCATGTAGGTCCTTTAAGTTCTCTAGAGGTGGCTCACACGGTACAAAAGATCGAGTTTTACTCGAATTGGCCTTTATGGCGCATGCTTTCTAATGGTTCATTGGAACTCGTGTAGCACTTAGCTCTCAAAGGACTCTAGAGGTGGCTCCCACAATTATGAAGAATCTGTGTAGCACGTTGTTCCTTTGAGTTCTCTAGAGGTGGCTCACACGGTACAAAGGAATGGGTTTTACTCGGATTGGCCTCTATGGCACATCCTTTCTAATGGTTCATCAAAACTCGTGTAGCACTTAGCTCTCAAAGGACTCTAGAGGTGGCTCCCATAGTTTTGAAGAATCTGTGTAGCACGTAGTTCCTTTGAGTTCTCTAAAGGTGGCTCACACGGTACAAAGGAATGAGTTTTACTCGGATTGGCCTCTATGGCGCATGCTTTCTAATGATTCATCGGAACTCGTGTAGCACTTAGCTCTCAAAGGACTCTAGAGGTGGCTCCCACAATTCCGAAGAATCTTTGTAGCACGTAGTTCCTTTGAGTTCTCTAGAGGTGGCTCACACGATACAAAAGATTGAGTTTTACTCGAATTGGCCTCTTTGGCGCATGCTTTCTAATGGTTCATCGGAACTCGTGTAGCATTTAGCTCTCAAAGGACTCTAGAGGTGGCTCCCACAATTTCGAAGAATCTGTGTAGCACGTAGTTACTTTGAGTTCTCTAGATGTGGCTCACACGATACAAAAGATTGAGTTTTACTCAAATTGGCCTTTATGGCGCATGCTTTCTAATGGTTCATTGGAACTCATGTAGCATTTAGCTCTCAAAGGACTCTAGAGGTGGCTCCTACAGTTTCGAAGAATTTGTGTAGCACGTAGTTCCTTTGAGTTCTCTAGAAGTGGCTCACACGGTACAAGGAATGAGTTTTACTCGAATTGGCCTTTATGGCGCATACTTTCTAGAGATAAAGCTTTAAAATCATTCAATTCCCCGAGTCACATAAGCACTTCAGTTATCATACGATTCCACTATCCTAGTTTTCAATAAATATAACTAGGTGCTATTCGAGGTCCATGAGTTAAACATCGTAGGCTGTATACATTTTGTACACTAGTTCGTATATACACTTCAAAGTATAACAATTGTATTGGCATGCTCACTAGGTGCAACTTAATTAAATCACATATATTTCTTATGATACAAGCACCTACATTTTATACCAGTTTGCATTCCCATTAAGCATAACAAGTTATAACACACCACGCATAAATTACAATTGATTCGAAAACTATTAACGAACACATCAAGTCAACTTCTATCTTACCAAGACTTACCCTCGTACTCTTTTCCATCGTATTTCACCAAACTTGATATAAAATTAGATAATTATCGATTAAAGATTTCTTTCATTTCTTACGAGATGATACTAGTATGATTTATTTAACCCACTTACCTTGAAGTTTAACCGTTTCTTCTTGACCTTTTGAATCCGTATTCAAGTCCTTAACCGTTCCGATTCACTATACATAATCCAATGATGTTTCGATAAGTTTTCATCGTTACACTTAATCATGTACTTAAAATAAAAATCTTAAAAACACTATCAAGTTCGATTAACTACTAATCTAAGATTACCTCCTTATCGTCATTCGTGACATACCCATTGGTAGTCATCCTTATGTACATATATTTAAACACATAGATGTTTACATCTATGTGTGTGTCCCAATATATATTTTATATATATATATATATATATATATCCATGTTCATCCTTTTCTTCTCCGTATCAATATTTATTATGTATAAATATATATTTATACATATTTATACATATATATTATTTTAATGATACATAACATATTGATCATCATGGTATTTATATCCATATCTCTATCACTATTCTCATCCTCTAGCATGCTCATATATTAACCTTGAGTTATTATTACCTATCTTAAATCACAAATCAAACATACCTCTTTGAACCATAATTACTTGGGTTCATTCTTTGGTGGAGAGTTAAGTCTTCATGTATTTTTTTAAAACACTACTTGTCATTTTAATGTAACCTTATCTTTTATTTCTCATAGGACAATAAAATATTCTTTAACTTCGACCGGATATATATATATATTTTTTGTAACACTAATATAATGTTAATTCTTAAATAACGTTCTATCATATTTCTCATTTCCATGGTTGGAAATTACTTCTCGTGTAATAAAATCGTTTAAAAATGATTTTTATGCAATTTTTGTAAAATTTTTGGCAGCATAACGACTTCCTATTGACTAGCCTCCCTGCACAAAATAGACGGTTTATAATCCACAGTCGGTAAATCACCACAACATTTTCAATAAAATAATTCATAATTTAAAATTATGTAATCTGAATATCCTTACAAGCTGCACATGTCTCCCTTACCTATTCCGGGTCGGCGACTTCCTCGCTACCGTCGCGCCCGTATTCCACCTCTCCCGATTTCCATCATCTCGATTCCCGTAAAATTCTACAATTCAAATTTCTATATTTTAGAATTCTACGTAATCATTCAGTAAAATAATAATAAATTCTACCTAATTTCCTACCGTATTATTTTTCTCTCTTCTTTTTCCTTTTCTTTTTCTTCTTCTTTTTCTTCTTCTTCTTCTTCTTCTTCTTCTTCTTCTTCTTCTTCTTCTCTTTCTTCTTCTTTTTTTTTCTTTCTTCTTTTCCTGGTCTGAACTGGTCGATTCAGCACTCACCGGCCGGTTCAGCCTCCGCCGGCCGGTTCTCCATCGGTTTAACCTTTCCTTAGCTAGCGAAGATGGCAGCGAAGCTGGATCTGGCCTCCGTTTGTCCAGATCGATGGCGGCGGTGCCGGATCTGGAAGCTTCATGTTCGGCCTCTTCTCCTCCGTTTTTCCCCTCTTTTCTCTTCCTCCTTCACCGTCAGCGGCTCCTTTTCCTTCGTCTTACCTCTGCCGGTGATGGGGACATAGTGGCGGTGACCGAATCAACCGGCACCGCCGTTCTCCTCTCTCTTTTTCCTTTCAGTTCGGCTTGCGATTTCTCCTTTTCGTTTTCCTTTCTGTTTCCTTTTCCCTCGTCGCCGGCCCTTCCTCTTCCTTCTTTCGCCAAAGACGGTCCTTCTCTCTCCCTTCTCTTTTCTCACCGACGATGGCAGCTGTTGCTGCCGTCGGCTTCTGTTTTGTACAAACAGAGGAGAAACATACCGTTTTCTATTTCTTTTTTATTTTATTTATATATATTTTTATTTATAAATATATATAAACACAAAATTATATTTATACATATATAAATATACTATATTTCCATATACAAAGATATATATATCTTTATAATTTATATATATACCTATACATTTTAATTTAAAATAATATGTATATATATTTCATATATATATTTATATATTAATGTATAATAATATACATATGTATTTATTTATAATATAAAATAGTATATATATCAATGTATAATATATATACTATATTTCTTATTTATACATATGTACTTATATAAAAACATATAAAAATATATTTATATAATGTAATTATATAAATATATAAATATACACATTTTTATTTCTTTAACATTTAAAATATATTTATATAATATAATTTTATAATTATATAAATATACACATTTTTTTCTTTAATTTGGATTTTCTTAATATCCACATTAAATTTCCAACTTCCGAATTCTCAAATTCATTACGTCATCAACTTTCGAATTTCCAAATATTTCTATCTCTTAGATAAATTCATTTATTTTCTTTAGCTTATTTATTTGTTTTAATATTAAATTTATAAATATTTAATATTAAATTTATAAAATTAGCTATTATCACACATCTAAATTTAGATTAACCCAAACTTGACCTGACTCGAACCAGAATTGATCCAAGCTTAAATTGATCGAAATCTAAATTAACCCAAACCCCAAAAAATTCAAACTTAAGTTTAAGTTTATCGATAAATATTTAAATATCAAAATTAATGACCAAAGTATTTTATTATAGTAAAAATATAATTTTTTTAATAA
This sequence comes from Heritiera littoralis, assembly GCA_031772115.1. Lineage (NCBI taxonomy): Eukaryota > Viridiplantae > Streptophyta > Magnoliopsida > Malvales > Malvaceae > Heritiera > Heritiera littoralis. The sequence continues at coordinate 395,530 of JAPDPK010000168.1, read as the reverse complement.
TACGAGTGTTATATTTTTTGAATGTGGTTAAACTTAAATATTCACTTTTATATTGTGTTCATTTGAACATTGTTGGCTTTATAACTAAACCGAGAGGAAGGGTGAATCGATTTTTAGCTACTCTTTAGTTCGTTTTCGGTTTTTCTAAATTCTCTAGCATATATTGAATTTTCTAAGTTCTCTAGGCTACACAAGCATGCAATTCAAGTTCAATTCAACAATCACAATATAAATGCAAAGAAGTAAAGAGAGAAAGGAAAGAGAAATGTACACAATCTATTTATAGAGGTTCAGAAACCTTGCCTACATCCTCTACCTGGAGACGCTCTTAAGGATTTTCCCAAATCCACTAGCTTGAATTTGTTACACTCTTTTTCCCAGGCTCAAGAGTAACCTTTACATCTCTCCTTTTTTCGGGTTCAAGAAGGAAACCTTACCCCTTCTTTTTTCGAGCTCAAGAAGGAAACCTTACAACTTCTCCCTTTTATGGCTCAAGGAGAAAACCTTCTACCCAATCCTCACTTACAATGAAGCACTCAAGGGTTCACTCCCTTTTACAAGTTGTGAATAGGTTTTCTAGTTTATGTAATCAAGGAGATACCTTTAGATAAATGATTACAAAGGTTAAGCTCAAAATAAAACCTATATAATATTTGTGCTATTTTATACAAAGAAGATGAGAATAATAGAATATGAAGAATTTTTAGCACTTGAAATGTTGTTGAGACTTGAGGAAGATGGAGAAGATGAAGAATATTGTTGCTCAACTATTCCTCTTGCTTTCTTAAGCTTCCAAGCCTCTATTTATAGTCCCTTAGATGTGTTCCTGTGACGTCCCCGTCACTTCATCTTATCACTTATCTTTTTCCTTTCTTATTTAGATTTAGTTCGTGCAGTGTCATTCTCTTCTTATCCTTAAGCTAATTATTTAGTAGCTTATAAAATTTTTACTCAATTACCATAAACATAAAAATGATATATATACATATCATTCCATTTTCCACAGGATCTCATACATCATCTTAACTTACATCCCCGACATCTTATATACATTATTTCTACTTGTACTGTACTGTAGCTGAATTAAACTTTACTATACATAAACACATGAGTATACCTTCTATACTAACTGGGAAGCGTATCGAGAAGGTACACTTCGATTCTTCAAAAACAAGCTCCTCTAGTCGGAGCGGATTTCACTTCAGGAAATCTATAGGAAAAATGGTCGTAAAAGGGTGAGTTTACGCTCAGTAAGAAAAGTATGTAAAAGAGCGTGCTATGCCTCTATATGCATTTTTCCTACTTGGCTCTATAATGTCATGTAAAGCATTATAAAGCATGCGTCATAAACTTCTTTCATGCATTATTTGTAACCATGCATATTCATTTAAAATGACATGGCAATCATACTTTGTATGCTTCCTTTAAAACATAGCATACGTATACAACATGCATCATACTTCTTTCTTTAAAACATCATACTTCATAACATACTTTAAAACATACATCATATAGTTCTTCATACATACATCTTGTACTTTGTAATAGAGGGAGACTACGTACAATGTTTAAGCGATTGAGTCGTCATATGAACCGTTCCTTCCCATTCATATGACTCATATGACTCTAATCATGCATTAGTACATTGGTATACCATGTAGAAGTCAGGGATTCTCTCCTGCCTTAATAATACCATAGTGAGCACTAGTCAGGTGTCACTTATGGTCTTGAGGACCGGACTAGGGTTCCTCACTTAACATACATATTACTGAGGACTTGATCAGAGTCTCTCAGCCATCAGAAATGCATAATCATTACGCAGTCCATAGCCTCAAAACATTTATAATATACTTTTCAGAAAACACCTTTGTGTTTACATTGAATAAGCTTTGAAACATCTTTTCATACATGGCAGTCGACTGGTCTTATATGGCAGTCGACTGCTGCTTCATAATTCCTTTTATCGAAATTAATTTCATTTTAAAATTTCGATAATTTCATCTTTGAAAATACATGGGGGCAGTCGACTGGTCCATATAGCAGTCGACTGGTTTTCAAACAGAATGCTTCTTAAGAAATAGCAGTCGGCTGGTCCATATAGCAGTCGACTGGTTTTGAAACAGAATGTATCTTGGAAAATAGCAGTCGACTGTCCCATATAGCAGTCGACTGGTTTGAAACAGAATGCTTCTGGGAAAATAGCAGTCGACTGGTTTGCATCGGTTTTCGGAAAACGGCGTTTTGGTTGTCTCTAGGCAGTCGGCTGCTACTTAAGGCAGTTGGCTGCTCCTAACCTAATTGGTACTAGGAGACAAGTCCGAAATTGTATCTTTTCCTACACAAAACAACCAGTACATCTCTCCAAAGCATGAAAAATCATCATAAAACATGCGGACATAGCCGCCTTACGTCCGTTACATAAATTCCTTACCTCGATTCCTCGAGAACGCAAAATCACTTAGCGCGTACCCTAGCTTTTCACTTCTTCAACCTGAAATCATCATACCATTTCAAACCTCAAATTAAACAACATACACATGTCCTACTAACTCAGTACAACTCCTTATCATGAACCAAATTGTAAGAATCATCCTCTTCTCTTACCTTCACTAGAGACCAAAATTTCTGATGTTAAGATCTCCTTCAATACTTGGATTCACTCTATCAAACTTTGGATATCTCCTAGTCTAACGACAAGGATTATTTTTCGTTAAATGAACTTAGTGAATTGGTGAGGGAGTAAGGTGGTTTAGCAAGGAGCTTGGAATGGAAACTTGGAAACTTGGATGGAACGAGAGGGAGAGCTGGAAGAAGAGTGGCTGACGTTGGTGATAGCTGATGGAGATGGTGAGTCATGCAAGATGCATTTAATGCATGCTCATCTCATTAATCATCTCAGCCCTTTCTTTCCTCTTTGACTCATCCATTTGACCATTTAATTCCTCTTTTTCTCCTTCTCACCTCAGCCATTCATTAATTCACCAATCCAAAAATTCTGATTTTAATTCTTTTCTCATGCTTTATTCATTTTCTGATATCTACATGCTTCATTTGACTTCTTGACATTCAACTTTATTATTTCTTCTATATTCCATTCATTATGCATACATTATTCATACATCAATTACACATCAATCTTCATATTCATTTAATCATATTAATTTAGAAATACTTTACAAACATGGAGGAATTACATGAAATTTAGGGATCTCACAGTTCTTGACGTTGGGTGGAGCCAAAATAAAAAATTATCGTTGTATCTCACAAAAACTAGCCGTTGGAGTGCTGTCTTGAGGTAGGGTATCAAACCCTTTCCTTAGGGGATCGATCCCATGCTTCAATTTTTCTTCCTGGTATCATTCTGCCACTAGGGCATCAATCCCTTCCCTCAGGGGATAGATCCCTTTTACTATTCATCATCTTGTTGGTCAAAGGATCCATCTCTTGCACTATTCATTTACCTTTTCTAGGTTTTTAGGCATTAAAAACAGTCTAAAACCAATTTTGAGTATTTTTAAATATGACATGACTTTGAAAACATGAATTTGAGTCCAAAAATTTATCAAGTAATTTTCTTAAAATATATTCAATAATTCCATAATAATATTACTTAAACCAATAATTAAAATGTTTTCTAAATTGATTAAAGCCAATAAAGATAATTAATTAAATCATGGTTTTACATCTGTTAAAAGCACTTAATATGGTTTGTGAAAATCATAATTGATAAAGCAAATTTACAATATGAATCAAACATTTAAGATTATTTAAGTTTTTGTCATTTCAAAATATATATGTCAATTTAAAGCTAACAAACCTAACCAAAAATAAAATTCTGCAAGAGCTAATGTCTAATTGTTTAATGGTTAATCTATTACAAAGTATAAAAGCTACATTACTGAAGGAAACCGAAACAGACATGCAGCGGAATTTAAATCATTCGGCCTCCACCAGGATCGATTCGGAGGGTTGCCTGATTAGGGTTTCGAGATTTTACCTAACGTTTTCTCCGATTTTTCTGTCTTTGGTCGAATCACAAGCAGCAACTTTTCGTTCCTGCCTCTATGGTATCCACACGAACGGATCTCAGCCTTAAGGAGCGATTTTGATTCTTTATAACCGAACTGCTAGCTTAGGTTAAAAGAATACTTTTCTGTTTTCTAATTGTTGTCCGGCTATGTTTCAGAAAACATCCTTTTATAGGCAGTAAATTTTACCCTAAAATTTACTGCCAAACAGAACTCTAATCCTACTTAGAATAGGATTAGTTATATCCCTAATCCAATTCAGAATAGGATTAGTTATATCCTTAATCCAATTTAGAATAGAATTAATTAAGCTCCTCATTGATCCGTTATAAGTGTGCGACCCAATAGGTTCTCAAAACAATGGCAATGACAAAATTGTCACAGGCAATGAGCGGTATCTAGCAACACATCATTGCTACCCATGTAACGAGAATGTCAATGACTCGACATAACCTTACTCGTGATAGATGTTACCGTGTAGTCTAATCCCTTTATCCTTTGATGTCTTGATTAGACACAAGTCATGGAATGTGTCACACTTGTATAGTCTAATCAGCGTTTCTTGATTCCTGAGTAGACTAATTAAACAAATAAAATCAATATCTCATATTGACTTATTCGAGCACGGCCATGCATTTCTTAGTCTCACTCTATCAAAGGGCCCAAGACATCACTCTTGTTATATAAGAGGGATAAATTCTATCTTGATCACTCAACATCCCTCTACATAGATCAAGGCATACCCAATTACTACCTTTATAGTCCATCCTGTTACGAATGACATCTAGCAGCATTAAAGTATGCAATTCTCTATGTTGGGATCTCTGATGATCTCAAGTCAAAGGATCACATACACCATCATCACTATGAGAATCGCTTATGACACTCATATAACAATCCATGTAGCGTTCTCATGGAGGGTCGATCCAGTACATAGTTCTCTAACATGTACCTATGTGATGACTTGATATCCTATATCCATGATAATGGTCATCAGTCAACCACATACTAGTCTTATCGTATCATTGTTATCCTTGTTCACAATAATACTTGACTAGGGATATTTTAAGAATAGTGTGTTATTACTATTCTAAGGACATTATCATATAAGATTACATTACGCAGTTATAAAACAAATATAATAGTGAACAATAATAAATAAAATGTCATGATACATAAATAATGCCAAAGTCAATCATCTAATGAATGGTTCTAAGGGCATAATCCAACAATTACCTACACTTAATGCCTCCAATTATTCTATAAAAAAATCAAGAGAAATTATAGAAATGTATGGTAATGTATTATAGTATTTAAAAGGATTATTAAATCACTTTGATGCATATTGTTAATAATTATTATAGATAATAGAAATAAAATGAAAAAAAGATGTAATTAATTTATGAACATTGATAAATATATTATAAGGAAAACTATCATACATATTATTAAATATTTTGAATATTTCATTCCCAATTTTATTACAAGTTATGCAAAAAGAAAATTTTATTTTCATGAGTATTGTGATTCTTAGAAATATGGTTTCAACTTATTTTCATACAAGACAAATCACACCAAGATGACTAAGGCCTAACCCAAAAAACATGCTCACTCAACCAGAATCCAAATTCGACCAACATGAATTGATTAAAAAAATCACCAACCTAAATTCGACTTAATCCTAACCCAAATTGATCTGAATTCAAATTGATCCAAACCCGATCTTATTCAAACCTAAAATAGATTGATTTTTTCTTGACCCAAACCCGACTTGATCTGAACCCGAAATGATCCCATTTTTCCTTAATCAAAATTGATCCGATCCAAAATAACTCAATCCAAACCCGCTTTAAACCGCCCATTTGCCACCTCTACCTCGAAGTTGTTTAAGCATAGTGGTTTTCAAAGTGGAAAAGGTCATATACTTTTGGAATTTAATTCATTGAAAATGCTCTTAATATGAGCAGAGTTTTAGTTTAGAGTCTAAAGTAGTACGGTCTTTCTTTTTAGTATAAGGAAGAAGATGGTAATTAGAGGAGCCTTGAAACATTTTAAATCAAGTTATAAACTTAGCACCTCAAAGACTATATTGAAGTAGATAAATGTGATAGGACAATGGCAACTAATACTCCAAAAAGCTTTGTCATATAAGAAGTATTAACATTTTAGTAACTACAATTTATCTAACAATAGGGACTGTGACTATTAATTAAATTATTAAGAGGACTAAATTTCTTTAATAGTTCTAGAAGGACTTAATTTTTAAATTTGGAATAGTTTATGGATTATTTGAAAAAAAAAAAGAAAACTACCGACAAACTTGAGGACAAATATTCATTTTCTTTCGATATTGACCATGCTATTTTCTTTTCAATAAATGGAAGAAGTAAAAATATTTTATCCATTATCTTTTTTTTTGTAATTTTATTAGGTAAAATTGAGATCATGGACAAAATAATTTTTAATTAATTCTTAAATAAATTTACTTAAATCAACTTGAAAAAGCAAATTTAATTGTTTTTAATTAAAAAATTATAAAAATATTTTCTTCATAAATTCATTAAGCAAATAAACTTACATAAATCAATCAAAATATTGAGGAAGCAGCAACTGCTGTTTTAGTATCTGAAAAGGCAAACAAATGGTAATTCTTAGTAATATCTCTACGAAACCTAAACATCTCTTAATGCTACGAAACAATTAGCCCTGTAAACGAACCGAACATGAACGAAATGATGTCTCTGTTCGTTTGTTTATTTTTGAGTACCGTTCGTGTTCGGTTCGTGTTCGTTAAGGAATTTGGTTTTTATGTTCGAGCTCGTTCGTTTGTATCATATGGTTTGTTCGTTAAATTTTCGCAAACAAGCTCGTTCGCCGTTGGCAAACATGTAAAGGAACGCGTTCGCGAACATTTTAACAAACACACGTTCACGAACAAACAAAATATTAAATATTAAATATCTTAGATAAAAAATAAATCACATACAAAATTAAAATCATCCGGTGCGAAATTTTAAATACAACTTAAGTTTGACTGTCTGAGAATTAATATCTTAAAATAGTCCGAAAAATAATACTAAAGGTTGGTGCTGCCATCATTCCTCCAAATCATATGATAAAATAAGATGAGTAGTGTTAGATTTAATATTCATACTTATAAAAGAGTAAATAAGTATAATTATTGAGATAAATACTACCCAAAATTATGGAAACTGAAACCCCATACAACAAGATGTAAAGGACAACACCAACATTACATATATCTACTTCTTGTCCAATACTTTCACAAAACCTCCGGTGCAACAAAAAGGAGTAATGTTGATCTTAGCAAAGCATTTGAACTGAAAAAAACAAATTTGAAAATAAAATTCAGCAATATAGCCCAAGAAATTGAAAAAGAAAAAGTACAGAAAATCAAAATAGATAATTACACAACATTTCAAAACAAAGCAGAACTTACCTAATGTCTCCAAGTAATCAAATTTCAAACCAAAAGCTTTTCCAAGTTCAACGCAAAGGAATTTCTTTAACTTCTACTTTAACCCATATAAAAAATTAAAATTAAAATATTACAATATTTGAAATATAGAACAAATAAAATTAAAAATTAAATTTTTAAATGCTCATTATTACTTCATCTCTCGGCATGAGTTTAATCCAATTATGCCTACACTATTTGTAAATTGAATATTAAACACAAAGAAGGAAACAAATAATTATTTCAACCAAGTATGGCTCGCAAACTATTGTTTGATATAAATTAAACTAAATTCAATACAGTTATTTATGATGACAAGGAAAAAGATTAAAAAAAGAAGGGATCATTGATTTTAGGAACAAAAAATACAATGACTTAAATCATGGCTTAATCCTAATGCTTGAACCTTCAATATTTCAAGTGAGGATTTATCGTTGCAGGTCCTTCAATTAAATTTGCAGTTGTATTTAAATGAATTCATATTTCTACCATATTAAGTTTCCAATATATCTCTTTGTATTTTGCCACTGTAGATATAAACAGAGACTGTGTTTTTTATGTTGGATCTTCCTTTTTTTTTTGAAAGGCAAACAAAAGGATTTTATTAGTAATCACAGCAGACAAAAGAAAGTGATTACAGATAACATGGCAAAAGCCAAAACATCCCAATAATAAAACATCCCAATTAGACAGCCAACAAACAACCAAAAATCCCAACCCACTTGAACTACCAGCCGCAAACAGCCACACTCAAAGACCAAACCTCAAACAAGGGAGCATTAAGTCCAGACACAAACATCTGCCTCTTAAAAAAGCCAAACATCTTCCATTTTTCTTCCTTCTCACATTTTGATTTGCCTAATCTCGCACCCCCTCAACTTCGTATAGCCACAGCTCAGGGTATGAAGACATGGCAAATGGGAATTTCAATAAAGGAGTAACAAAACTAATAAAACTAACAGAAGAGCCTAAACCAATAATCTTAAAATGAGAAACTAAGAAAAGTGGAGCAGCCCTCGCCTAGTCGTACTACACCAATAAAAGAGTGGAGCAGCCCTCAACAGAGGTACGACTACACTCTAATACAACAAGGGATGTTTAGAAAGGTAATTGTCTTAGAGAAAGATCTGATTACCTTGGAAGGAGAAAAGCTGCTTGCTGTTGGACCGAAAACTTCCTTGCTAAGTGATCTTGTCCGTTGCCGTTAGAGATCGATAACAGAACCAAGTGAGCTGTCGACGGCACTATAGGCTCACGAAAGAAAGAGAAACCAAATTGATAGCAGAAGAAAGCTAGGGATGCTGACGATTGGGAATTTCAAATTTGGGAGAAAAGAGCTAAGGCAGAAAGCTAGGGTTACCAATACCAATTACCAAATATCGATAGTATGTGGTGAAAGAAACAAAAAAATCTCACCTTGTAAGTAAAAGTAAAACGGTGAGTTTTATGTCATTTGTGAATAATGAATTATTTTATGAATGTTGTAAATCTTGAATTATTTTTATGAAAAATGTTTAAATTATGGATATAAAAATTATTTATCTGTTATGAGTTTATTTTTTAATAAACTGTTTTCATATTTTTTTTTAATTAGAGTTTTAGTCAATTTATTATGGGTGCGTAAGAATTGTATTGTATATTAATTTTTTGGATAATTGTTACATACACCGTCAATAAAATTTTTTTTAATCCACAAGCAGTGTTAGGATCATGATATATATCTTATAAAAATATTAAAAAATAAAAAATAAATAAAATAAGACATACGTTATGATCCTAACTTCACTTGTGGAGTAAAAATCTCCACTGGCGATGTATGAAATAATTATCTTAATTTTTTATGAAAATTTTTAATTTTTTCAATACCTTTAGTTTATAAAAATCTTATTATCATAAGAATAATTAACTAATTTAATTTCATAATTAATTTTATTATGTTTCATTAATTTTTTTCAAAGGAGTTCTAACTCTCTAGCATAACTGATAAATTTGCAATAACATAATTTGATTTAAAGTTACATACTATTTAACTTTTATATTAATATAAAATGTTTTCAATTTCAATTTATAATTGTACATTGCAATTTATAATCTCTTTTTTTTTAAGTAAAAAAAAAACTTTTTTCAATTTATTATAAAAGAGTTATACAAACCCATATATATACACATATGCATGCATATAAGTAACATATAATATATATTAAAGTCTTAAAGCTAGGATATATATATATATATATATATATATATATATATAACTTATATAATATAAGTAATTTTAGTATATATTATATAACTTTTATAATATATATTAAATGTTATGTAAATTATATAATTTATATAATATAAGTAATTTAATTTTATATGTTATACAACTTATATAATATAGGGTATATATTATATAACTTATATAATATAAGTAATTTTAGTATTTTAATAAATAATAAACGAACGAAAAACAAACAAACAAACAACAAATGCCACTAAGACTGTAAATGAACTGAACACAAACGAACATATTTATGTAATACGAACCAAAATATTCAAAGTTCTTATAATGTATTTATGTAATATATATTAACTTGAACAATGATCATAATATTAAAAGATCAAAATAGATATTGACCTTAAATCACTCTTTTTTTTTTAAATCAAAAAAAGTTTTTTTTTTCAATTTATTATAAAGAGTTACACATACATATACAAATATATAATATATATATAATATATATATATATAAATATATATATATGTTTCTTGTACAAATGAGCAGTTTTATGTTTAAGGTAGACAAATTTACACACACACACACACATAGACATTATACTAAACTATTATTTATATATATAAATTGTTAGTGTATAAGAATTGTGTATTAACTTATTATGAATTTTTATTAATTGAATTTCAGTATATTATGTGTAAAATTTAAAATTTTATTAAGTATAATTAATTAATTTATTATTATTGTTCATTATTTTTTTTTGAGTCAACAAGGTTTTATTCAAATTGATAATTATAATTTTAAGTACAATTTGTATCATATACATATACATATACATATACATATACATATACATATACATATACATATATTAAAGTATCATATATATATGTGTGTGTGTGTGTGTGTGTGTGTGTATACACACATGTGTAATATATATTTGTATCATATACATATACATTTATTGGTATACATATATTAAAATATCATATATGTGTGTGTACACACATATGTGTATATATATATATATATATATATATATATATATATATATATATATATATAAATGGTCAATGGATAAGATCATAAGAATAAAATCTTAATTTATTATAAAACTTTTATTAATTTTATTTCAGTACATTATGTTTAAAATTTTAAAAAATAATTATTCTAATTTTAATTAACTAATTTAATTTTATAATTATTTTATTATTATATTTTATTATTTTTTAAGAGAACAAAGTTATATTGTAGAAATATGTTTAAAAATTACGTACTAATTTTTTAGGTTAATATTTTAAAAATAGGGTATATATTATATAACTTATATAATATAAGTAATTTTAGTATTTTAATAAATAACAAACAAACAACAGAGGACACTTTAAACGAACGAACGAACAACAAACGAACAATAAATGAACGAACAACAAATGACACTTTAAACAAATGAACAATAAACAAATAATAAATGAACGAACAACAAATGACACTTTAAACGAACAAATAACAAACGAACAACAAATGACACTTTAAACAAACAAACATAAACGAGCCTGTTCGCGAACAAAAACGAGCCTGTTCGCGAACAAAAACGAATGAACCACACCTTTGTTCACGAACGAACCGCATCTCTGTTCATGTTCGATTCGTTTAACAAACGAACACTAAAATATTGTTCATGTTCGTTCGTTAAGCTTAAAAATAAACAGAAACCGAACGTGTTCACGAACAGTTCGTCGAACGTTCTGTTCGTTTACATCCCTAGAAACAATGATGATAATACATAAACCCTTTATATTTGTACTAAAAGGACACTAATCTCTTTTAGTTTCAAAATACAAATTTTCCTCCCTTAATAAAGTTTAAAATTTAAAATTTAGGAGCTTTTGGTTTGGGGTTTAGAATTTAAGGGCTATAGTTTATGGTTTATATAATTTTTCGAGTTTAGAATCTAAAATTTAGTATTAACGATTTTTGGATTTAAAAATGGTAAAAGGGGAAAATTTTGGTTTTTTGAAACTAAAGACAGTTAATGTCCTTTTGATATAAACATAGGTGTTTATGTATTGGATAATTATTCCTTAAACCACTGGTGAAATTTTTTTACTCCAAAAGTAATATTAGGATTATGATACATGTTATATCAAAATATTTAAAAAATAAAAATAAAATAAGCATATATCATGATTAAACATCGCTTGTGGGTAAAAAAAAATTTCACAAATGATATATAGAATAATTATCCTTATGTATTTCACTCTAAGAAAACAATTGCAATTTGAGACATTGACGAAGAAGCAGCTGCCGGTTTGCCGGTCATACCATGAATGGTGTCAATTATTGAAGTGTTATCCAATGGCAAACATTAGATTAGATCAGCCAAAAATCAAGGATTGAGATGAAGTGGCACATTGATTCTTTACTTGTAAATGCTGATTAAGGTGATGCCATGGGCCATGGTACTTATAAAAAAAATAATTTCTGCAATTAATATATCTTTTTTTATTGAGAAAAGGAAATAAATCTATCTACCATTCATGCATTCAAGACTAATCCGTACCGAGTCCTTCTCCTATTCCTCTTCCTTGGAGAAGTCTCATGCATCCAGAATTTATCCAATGGCAACCCAACAACAGAGTTCCCCAAATGGCATGGAAAGAAGACCACAAGATAATAGCATTAATTTGTTTAAGGCTCTCTGTCCGTTGCAGTAGAATCTGGGCCTTTTCCAGAGTGTTTTCGTCAGGTGTCAAAGGAGTTCACCAATGAAGCGTAACGGCAGATAGATGGAGTAAACCATCCCCACTCCAATGACAAATTTCTCAGAATTTGATGATAATATAAACAAGCCTGTGTTTTCACTTGTTTCATTTCTTTCACTGCTTTTTGCCTCACTTGTCAAACATGTGCATGGAATCAACACTTTATGCCAAGCAATCTTACCTCTGAAATAATTATAGATGCTTTCCTCACGCCTCAAGTTTCCATGTCTGAAAAGCTCTCAAACTCAGCCAGCTTCAGTCCTATAAAACCAATTCAGCCTCACAAACCCACCACAACCACCCATCATCAGCATAATGGCTTCTCTGCTGCAACTCATCTCTCTTTTCCTTCCATGTCTTCTCATCTGCTCAGCTTCATCAAACCGAACCCCAAAGGTATGTCTCTGAATTGTACTTAATCAAATTCCAATTATATGTTGGGTAGCCGACACTCGACAGTTCAAATTTTTTTCTCCACTTTTGGCAGCACCATGTTGTTTATATGGGAAGTTCAGGGGAAGAAAACAGTGAAGCTGCAGAATCAGATCATCTGCAATTACTGTCCACCGTTATTCCAAGGTTGTTAGTCTGCCTTTCACCATCACTCCATCACTCATCTACTTTTCAATTTGTTGCATTTCCAAAATCTGAAGTTGTAATGATTTTCCAGGCAGGACAGGGAGAGAGTATCGCTTGTAAATCATTACCATCATGCCTTCAGAGGGTTCTCTGCAATGCTCACAGAGAATGAAGCCTCTGAGTTGTCTGGTAAGCCCACTTTGTCTTTTGCTTTATATATGCACACAGCTGTCACTTGTGGCTAGGCCTAGGCAAGCTGCATTATGCCTTACTTTTTTGTCACTATTATTAGGTTATTATTCTATTCGTCATCAGAAAAATTTTTTAATTTAACGAATAAAATTAAAATAATGACACATTATTTTTTATTTTTTTAATATTTTTAAAAAATAAATATTATAATCTTAATTCTGTTTGTAAAATTAAAAAATTTTACTGATAATAATAGAATAATAGTTTTATTTATTATTTTTTTATAAATAAAAAAAGAAGCATTTACGAAATGAAGTAGTATAGCTATAAGCATTCACTTTGTTTGGAAATTAACATATGCAACTGTGAAAGCAGGCCGTGATGGAATTGTATCTGTTTTCCCGGATCCAATTCTCCAGCTCCATACAACACGTTCTTGGGATTTCTTAGAGGGAAAATCAAAGGCAATGTTGAGGCATGGATCATACGGCCTGCACCATAAATCAAGTTATGATGTCATAATTGGGATGATAGATGGAGGTGCCTGAACTCTCTTCCCGTCACCTCTCTTTTTTTATTTTATTTTATGATGAATTATTGATATCCAAAACTCATAACTATGATAAAGGATCATTAATTAATGAATTAATAATCCACAGCCCATAAAAAACCAGCAAGAATGATTAGTCAAATGTCACCGATTTCACTAACAAGATGTCAAGAGATTTATTTAATAGTAGATTATTGATTTTAAATTTTTTTAATATTTTGTCAAAATTATTTTAAAAACTTTAATTGTGTGAATTAAATAAAAATAAAATAATTTATTTAAAAAGTACTACCTGACAATTAAAAATTAAAACTAATAATCAGGTGCCAAAGAAATAATCTCTTAACAAATTATTCTAATAGTCAGTATAAGATCTAATTAGATGGACAGTGAGATTGATTCTAGCAAGATAGGAAATAACGGTGATGGTAACATTTGTTATAGTAGTAGTGAATTAAAATTAGTAGTGAGATATGTGTTAGTTTGCTAATGCAGCAGTAACTGATAGTAAATGTAATGTAAAGAGAAAATGATTATTAAAAATATTATATTAAAATTTATATAAAATATAATTTATAGTATATATTTGATATTTTGAAATTAAGAAATAATTAAAAATTATTAAAATTATTTTTATATAAAAATAATATTTTGTCAATAAATTAAAAAGTATTAAAATAAATTCCATATCAAATAATACTTTTGTTATTATTTACTTATATTTATTAATGCATAATCAACAATCATTTATGTAATATTTATTTTAAATAATAGTTTAGATATAAAATTACAGACATATAAATAAATTTAATTATACTTTAAATATAAATATAATTAAAAAACTTTAAAAAAAATAAATTAAGAACATAACATACATGTGTGAAAAAAAATCCTATCTAGACATAAAGAGGTCCAGTTGTCACACTAGTTGAAATAAAAGCACCTTCGGTGCATTTGGTGTCCAAAATCAGATTCAATCGTATTGAAATGAAGTCCACCCATCGAAATATCAAATTCTTAAATGTAATCTCAAATTTTGACAAGTCCAATGAACCTAATTAGCACAAAAAAACTCAATTAATTACAAAACTTTTCTCACAAAATGAAATTTCCCCTTTGTGCATTTAAACGAGGTGCAATTATTGAATCAAAATTACCAAGATAAATGAGGAGGTTTTGTTTATAATTAATAACAATATTTTGTTTCTACCCATGGGTTGTAGTTCAGTTGGTAACGTAAGTTGAGTTTGTGAAAAAAAAAACTCTTGGGTTCGATCCCCACTAAACACATCTTTAGAAAAGGATGAAGAGCTTTAACTATGACTAAACCTCGAGCAGGATTAGTCTCAGACCGTTAAAACGGATAAAGATACAAAAAAACAATATTTTGTTTTTGTTCATTATTAGTTTGGTTTCCCTCATATCTCAAAGACATGCCTCTCTTGTCCAATTGCAAAATTTACATACACCAATCTGCAGAAGGGTTCTAATCAAACCAAAAAAAGCCAATACATACAAATAAAATGCAAGGGAAAAAGCATTTTCACTATATTTATCACTTTTTTATAATGACAAAAGCTTTTTTTGGGAGGTTTAAAGGGTTGATGTGATAATTATATGATTATTATGATTATGATGTAGGACATAACTTTACATGGTGCGTTAAACTCAAACGAACAAACCAAAATATGGAGGGCCATCCCTTCTAAGAGATCCTTATCTTTAGGATGTTTTTTTTTTTTGATCTAGATCATCCGGTATCCCAATACCTTTGGTATAGGACTAATCCTGATTCGATTATCTTTAGGATGTTACACATACGGCCAAAAAGCAAAGAGAGAAGAAAGAGATTTTCTTTGGATTGGCTCTCTAATAATTATATAAACATGACTTGTGAGATAAAGCATTGTATTACCATACAACTACCCCTTTAAATTCTTTCAATTTCAAGATTCAATTTTAAAATCTCTGAATAAAAATATCATATTCTATTTTTTTTTGGTGAAAATATTCTAATATTATGATTTTGTGAATGATATACCTAAGCATGACTAAGTTATAAAATTCCAATTTTTGAGTTCACAAGTATCTAATGAATAGAGACTATTGGATTCCATCTGTGCATGATGCTGTTCTTTTGTGTATAAAAAATAAGACAAAATGTTAATGATCTTTTGACTTAGTTAAAGAGTTGTGACATGCTATAAGATTTGGATTCAAATCCAAATAATTACTTCAATTTTACCTCGAATTATGAAAAAAAAAGGATAAATAACATTATGCCACTACAGTTTCAAAAACTTGCAATTAACACATTGTGATTTTTCTCACATTTAGCACGATATGATTCAGTTTCTTTCTTGAAGAAATTCTAAACATAACACCTTTTTTCATTATACAACCATTTTATTTTAAAGATTTATATACGATGCACTGACAGTTTATAGTTTTTATACACTGTCAATGCACCAGAGATTGACACCTCATCAATAAGTCCTTATATGTAAATATAAATAATTTTTTTCAATTTACCCATAAGGGCCTATTAATGAGGTGTCAACTTCTGATGCATTAACAGTGTATAGAAACTATACACTGTCAGTGCATCATATGCAAAATCTTATTTTAAAATAAAAATATCTTCCAAGGAAAAGACCATGTTACCTTAAATAAAATTACTAAATTAACTCTTAATTTAACCTTCCTTTTTCTTTCTCTTCTTCTTTTTCTCCTATCTTACCAGTTCTCCTGATTCTTCTGTTTAGAAATGGTATGATTTTCTAAAAATGATTGAAGAATCGATCATTGTTTGTGTGATTTAGGGAAGTAAACTTCCACGAGGCTCTGTGTCTAGCGAAAAAAAAAAAAAACCCTTTCGAGAGGCTTGGTGCCTCGGAAGGCACAAAAAAAAATCTTAGGCCCATTACCATATTTTCCAAAAAAATAAAAAAAAAACGTAGAACATACCTAGGGAAACTGCGAAGTTGTGAATATTTGCATAGATTGTTGGTGAATTTGAAGAATAAATTTGGAAAGTTTTGAGTTTAGGGCTTTGATTAAGAAAATAATAGATTTTGGGGGTGAATATTTAAGGGAAATGGATGTATGAAGGGCAAAATAAAAATTTTATCTAAATTTTTAGAGTTGTAAAGAGAACTTTGTTTTAAAGATTTGATCTATTTAGCAATGGATTGTATAGAGTAAAATAGAAATTGTATTTAGAATTTCTCTCATTCTTGAGAGCATTTATCTAGTATTTCTCCTAATAAAATTACCAATACCTCATATTCAAAAGTTTAATTTTTTGTTCATACTTGGAGTTATTTTCATAATTCTTAAAGTGAAATTAACAGCATAATCCTTTTTAAAAAATAAACTAAACCATAGAGAGGCTAAGCATGAGACAAATGCACATGGCATTAAATGTAACTTGGAATTTTAGAAGACGTAAGTATAATTTATCCCTTGTATTATAGCAAAACTTTAAAAATGTACAATGTCATATTTATACTATATATCATTTTGTGTGTGCTAAGATGATTCTTCACATCCTTAACCAAAGGTGATGATGTGGCAGTTAATTAATTAAGCGATGACATACGACATTCTAAGAATATAGTTTTAAGAAAATTATTTTAAATAGTCATATCTATACTATATATCATGTCAACAAAATTTTTTATTTTAAGAATATAGTTTTTTTGATAATATGAGGCTTTTATTTTTTTAAGGTATAGTTAAACTTAAATGTTTATTTCTAAATATGATATATCCGTATACATCCAACCATAGAGCAAAATTTTGAAAAAATAAACCTAAAATTATTACAATGGCTGACATGTCATCAAGTACAGAAGCTGATCAATTACACTTATTGTGCTTCTAATTATTCCATGGAAATGTTAAGAAAAATTAAAAACATATATAATTGTTTATTATAATACTTGGTAGGGATCACTCGACCGCTTCATATATTTAAAATCGGTAATTATTATAGACAACAGAAGCAAGATGAAAATAAAATAATCAATTTATGAACAATGATAAAGAAATTATAAAGAAGACTATCACACCATATATTTTAGACATTTCAACTTTAAATTTATTATATATTATGCAAGAAAAGACATCTAATTCATTGATCAAGTGATTCTTAAATATTTTTACAATTCATCTTTATATCATACATATCACATTAGAAATGACAAAAGTTATCCAATATGAAAAGCTTGCTCGACCCGTCCAAGATATAATGAGCCAATTTGATTAAAAAAATCAACAACGTGAATTTAATTTGATTTAAATCCAAATTAATTTTAATTCAAATTAACTGAATCAGATCTAATTTAAATTTGAAATGATTCAAATTTGAAATAATTTTATTTTTCTCCATCCAATTTAATCTAACCCAAATTTAAAATTGCCTAAATTTGAAATAATTCAATTTTTTTTTTTACCTAAACTCGTCCGGAGTGGACCAACCAATTTGCCGCCTATTTATACATCCCATTAGGTTGAGTCCATCGAGTGGATCTCTTTTTATAGTTATAAAATAATGTAATATGTATAAATAAATAATTAGAAAAAGTGAAAGTGGACTTTTTCTTCTAGTATTTGGATATGATTCAAATCTCAGAGACGTTATTGTTGGAAGAACTTTACTGTTTACCACTCTCAGTCCGAACATAATTAATTTCAAACAGTAAAATGGATGAGAATACTTGTAGTTACACAAAAAAAAAATGTAATATGTTGATCTTTATGATTGTAACTTCTAAAAGTCGATATGGTTTATTATTGAAATTGATTTAAATTCTTTCCAGGGATCTGGCCTGAGTCACAAAGTTTCAGAGATGAAGGAATGGGAAAAATACCAAGCAGATGGAATGGAGTTTGCATGGAGGGACCGGACTTCAAAAAGTCTAACTGTAACAGGTGAAATGTCTTATGCCACTAAATTTAATAAAGCTTTGAAATTTTAATTGTTTGTAACTTGTAATTGCAGGAAGTTGATAGGAGCAAGGTACTACAATGTCCCGCACACATCCAAACGTAACAACACAACACAAATGAGAGTGGACAAGTCTCCAAGGGATACCGTAGGGCATGGAACTCACACTGCTTCTATTGCAGCCGGCGCCCTAGTCGCCAATGCTAGCTACAATGGCTTGGCTCAAGGAACTGCCAGGGGTGGTGCACCTTATGCTAGAATTGCAATGTACAAGGCATGTACCGAAGATGGTTGCCCTGGTTCCACCACATTGAAGGCAATCGACGACGCCATTAAGGATGGTGTTGATATTATCTCCATTTCTATAGGGATGAGCTCTATATTCCAGTCTAATTTCTTACAAGATCCCATCGCAATTGGAGCATTTCATGCCGAACAGATGGGTGTGATGGTTGTATGTTCAGGAGGCAACGAAGGGCCTGATCCTTTCACTGTTATTAATTCAGCACCATGGATTTTCACTGTTGCAGCTTCTAATATTGATAGGGATTTCCAATCTGCAGTGGTTCTAGGAAATGGAAGAACCTTCCAAGTAAGATAGTTTTAGTATGAAAAGTTAACTATATAAATTGCTCCTCTTTATATATATACAAGTAAAAAACTTAGTTTTCATGCTCTTGTGATGAAAGGGATCTGCCATCAATTTCTCAAACCTCACCCGGACAGAGACCTATCCTCTTGCATACGGAAAGGACATTGCTGCTAAGTTCAGCCCAATATCTGAAGCAAGGTACTTTTGATAACATTATTTAATGAAATTGAGTATAATAAAATATAAGTTTATATACGATGCATTAACCATATATAGTTTCTATATACAGTCGATATATTAGAGGTTAATACCTTATCAATAAATCTTTATTAACAAATTGAAAAATATTTATTTCTATTTATTTTTAAGAGCTTAGTATTTTTTAGTTTGCTTATTGGTGAGATGCTAATCTCTAATGTATTGATAGTATAGAGAGATTATATATTGTCAGTGCAATATAAAACCCATATAATATTGCCAAATAACAAGTACTATAGTCTATTACTATACTATAATAGAACTATTGATGAAGCTCATGATTAACACATTGTTAAGTAAGCAATGAATCCTTTCTATATTAACTACAGGAGTTGCTATCCCGGATCTTTCGATCCGGAAAAGGTGAAGGGAAAGGTCATTGTTTGTGTTGACACTTACCCATTCGTATCGAGGGAAATCAAGAAATTAGTAGCCGAAGATGCTCAAGCCAAGGGATTGATTTTGATCAATGAAAATGGAAAAGGTGGTCCTTTTGGTTCAGGAGCATTTCCATTCACCGAAGTTGGAAGTACTGCAGGATATAAGATCCTCAAGTACATCAATTCTAACAAGTAAGACCACATCTATTACTCTTAAAAACACCAAAACCTCTATATTCTACACTATTGTTGTACATTTCTGTTTATGAATATCATCATTTGCTTAAACAATTGTACCATGCATTTCCACCTTAACCTTTTAAGAGTTGCAGACATAATGATAACATTTTCTTTTCTAACTCTGAAAAGTGAAGTAGCATTAATTTATGTCCTTTTGATTGATCATCAACTTGTTCACTTCTCATATCCTTTAAAGTAGCTTATTTAAATGAAAGAGACAACATATGCTTATGCAAGCCTTTCTACAATTAATATGCTTCCTGTCCAGTCATATCTTGAATATGCCTTGAAGAAAAAGGCATGTTTTGACATTGCTAATTTTTCCATTTGACAGGAATCCAACTGCAACTATCCTTCCTACAACTGATATTCCAAGATATAGACCAGCACCAGTGGTGGCATATTTTTCATCAAGAGGTCCCAGTGTGCTCACAGAAAACATTCTCAAGGTCTCTCTCTATCACATATAAACCTTACAGAAAAATGCAGTGTTCGAAATTAAGTTTGTAATTAACATATATATGTATACATATATGTACTAATGCTTTCAAGTTTCTTAATCCTTATTTACCTTTCCTGCAGCCTGATATAATGGCTCCAGGAGTTGCCATTTTAGCTGCAGTAATTCCAAAAATTGAAGAAGGGAGTGCTTTGATTGGTACAAAGCCGGTCGAATATGCCATAAAATCTGGAACATCAATGGCCTGTCCACATGTAACTGGCGCTTCTGCATTCATTAAATCAGTGCATCCTAAATGGACTTCTTCCATGATCAGATCGGCACTCATGACAACTGGTAAACTTACAACTTTTAAGCTCTTAATTAATATATGAATCAGTGAATT
This sequence comes from Heritiera littoralis, assembly GCA_031772115.1. Classification (NCBI taxonomy): domain Eukaryota; kingdom Viridiplantae; phylum Streptophyta; class Magnoliopsida; order Malvales; family Malvaceae; genus Heritiera; species Heritiera littoralis. The sequence continues at coordinate 374,451 of JAPDPK010000168.1, read as the reverse complement.
CACATTATTGGTTCTTCCTTTTCCTAATATTGCAGCAACTGCGTATGATAACATGGGGAAACTATTAAGGAATAGTTCAGGTTCCTTCGCCATCCCACACGAGATGGGAGTTGGAGAAATAAGCCCACTCAAAGCCCTTAATCCCGGATTAGTCTTTGAAACAACAATAGAAGATTATCTTAGATTCCTTTGTTATAGTGGATCCCCAGAGAAAACAATCCGATCCATGTCGAAGACAAACTTCAAATGTCCAACAAAGTCATCTGATAATCTCATTTCTAGCATAAATTATCCATCAATCTCTATAAGTAGACTAGACAAAAGTGGAGGTTTCCAAACTATCAAAAGAAGTGCTACAAATGTTGGACAACCAAATGTCACATATACTGCCACTGTGCATGCTCCATTGGGATTGAAAGTGAAGGTTTTGCCCAAAAAGATTACTTTTGTTGAGAATGTAAGGAGCGTTCCTTTCAAAGTGTCATTTGATGGCAGGGAAGCTTCTATTGGCTATAATTTTGGGTCTCTAACATGGTCTGCTGGTCCATATTCTGTGCGTATGATGTTTGCTGTCAATGTTGAGTGATAAAATGATCATGTAAGAATAGAAATTGACTAGGTAGTGATGCTGCAGTCAAATTGGAGATATATGTTTGGTGAAACATTCCATATGTATTGCGGTTTTGGATGTTATTCTTTGTATGTTTTTCAATGATTACGGGTACAATGATGTTATTGTTTTCATGCATTAATAATAAGAAATTTCATACCGGATTTTTTTTTTCTACACATTTCTTACCGGATTAAAATATACATTTGATATCAGAAATATGTTAAAAATCTTAAGTTCATACTTAGAGTTTAAAAAATTACAAATAGATGCAGAATTTTGGCTTTTGTCTATCCATTGTGTGATGTGTTAGAAACAACTAATAAAATTATGACACCTATCTAAAAAAATTCATGTCAACGACTATATTTTTTTCTTTTATTATATGTTTATTTTGAAAGATCCATTTCCTTTTTTTTTTTTTTCATAAAGAGCTACAATAAAATAAATGGATTCGAATTTAGAAAAGGTAGCGTTTGTTAGGTTAAGTTTTGTTTGTTAAAAATATTCATTTGTTTAACAGTACAAGTTTTTAGTGTAAAAATTATACTAAAAGGTTAAAACAACCCTCGAAAAAAATGGATTTAGCAATTGAGCTTCTAACGTTTTTTCGCAATTAATTGAGCCATTATATTTCAATTTTCACTCAATTGAGCTAGTTGATGGAAGGAAACCGTTAAATCCGTTCAGTACAAGTGGCCAAAAACATAATAGACTTGATGGTTTCCATCCATGAAAGGGCTCAATTGAACGAAAATTGAAATGAAATAGCTTAATTGATTGCGAAAAAAAGTTAGGAGCTCAATTACAAAAATTATTTTTTTCGAGGGTCTTTTTGAGCTTTTAGCCTAAAAATTAAAATTCCACATGAGCATTATTTTTTTTTTTGAAAATTTGGATATAATATTAATAAATGAATGAGTTACATCCAAGCTATTAAATCAAAATTATGATAAACCCTTGATTTAGCGAGATAGTCTGCAAAATGATTAGCTTCTCTAAACTCATGCACAAAAGAGATATCTCCCAGAACATAATAAAGATTAAACAGTTTGTTAAACAAGTTGTAATATCTCCAAGGGCAGTCCTTAAACATCGTTTAACCATGAGATCACCACTTGCACTTTCCCAAAATGAGCTGAGATGGAAGATGATAAACCTTAGAATTGATGATGATAGACAAAGCTTCAACAATCACCATAAGTTCAGCTAAATTTGAGTCAGCAATTCCAACGCTATTCGAGAAAATGAGAAGAACATGGCCTTTGTTGTTGCGAATAACACCTCCAATGCCTACAAGACTTGATTTTTCAATTGCCAAACCATCCACATTTACTTTCCAAGCTCCCAACGGTGGGGGTGACAAGAAGATGCCATGCCGAGCCACTTTTATGGTGAGATGAAAGTGTAATGTTTTGTAAATTGATAGAAAGGTTCAACATATCCAAACTTGGGAATTTAGCTCTCAGCCACCTATATGTTAATACGGTGATAAGCTGGCAAACTTGCTCAAAGGAAAGAACTGTATTGTTAAAAACTTATCATTTCTCATGAGCCAAATCAACCAAATGATAGCACAAAAGAAAATGTTCTAAATAATCTTCTGGTTATGGTTGACATAGAGACTATTCCAAACTAAGAATAGGGACTTCGAGTTGCTTGACATAACCCATTTCCAAACTAAGAATAGGGACTTCGAGTTGCTTGACATAACCCATTTGATGTTCCACCAACTACTACAATTGCTCTAGATCTTCTAAGAATTCTTACAGTAGATGAAAAGATGTCCACTATTTCTTATTTGTTGTAGAAGACTTGGTAGTTCAGAGATCCTTTTCTATGAAGAACATTTATAACTGGAATGGATCCTTTGATAGCATTCTAACAAAAATGTTTCGCTTTAGGTGACGCGAATCCCTTCCAAATCATACTTTCAATAGCAAATTCAAAGCTTGAGCTTTTTTTGACTTCAATTCCAAAATATTTATCACTGAAATCTCTATTTGTTGTGTGAACCCAAATTAGTTTATCAATAGCAAGTGGGGAGATGGTAACCGAATTTAGCAACTTCATGAGATTATTTCATAATTCACATTTCCAATCAAAAAAGTTGCTTCTTAAAGAAATATTCCACTCTCAAGTTGATTGTTCATTTTCCATAGTAACTGAGTAGTCCATCTTTGTTTAAAGTAAGGGCTCCCAAAAGCATCTTTAAGAGAGATTCCTTGAACCTAATTGTCTCTCCAATATTTAATCCTTAAACCGTTACCTGCACATGGAAAAAAAACTAGACATAATAAGGTTAGAACTCTCACTTAAAGACCAGTTCTTTTGTATATCACTTTACACTTAAGAGAGAGAACTCGATAAATAGGGATGAGGCCATAAATCAGTAGCAGATATACAATATTTTTCGCAAACAACTTTCTTCCATAAAGCATGAGTGTCTGTACCGAATCTCCATGGCCATTTGAGAAAAAGAACTTGATTACATGTTTTGAGGTCGATAATGCCCCGACCCCCATTCTTTTTGCTTTTGCAGATGGTGTTCCAATCAACATGTATCATCTTTCGTTTCTCATCTGAATCCCCCCACAGAAAGTGTCTTTGTATCTTCTCCAATGGAGTCCTAACTCTAATAGCCATTTTGAGCATAGACATATAGAAGATTGGAAAGTTAGCCAATGTGGATTTGATAAGTGTTAATCTACCAACAATAGAGAGTAGCTTACTCTTCTAAAGGCTAAGCTTACTCTTGAAAGAATTTATCACCGGCTACCAAGTAGATAAAGATCTAGGATTTGCTTCTAAGGGAAGGCTAAGATACTTGCATGGAAAAGAGTCAACTTTACAATTTATCTTTGCCACCCAATTAATAATTTTGTTATGCTCCACTTTAGTCCCAAACAGAGCAATTTTTGCAAAGTTAACCTTCAAACTCAATAAAGCTTGAAAGCATCTCAGAACTCTTTTAATCTCCACAACTTATTCTTTTCAGGTTGACAAAAGATCAAAGTGTCGTGAGCAAATTGTAGGTGAGAGATCTAAAAAATTCCTTGAACCGATAGAGATTCTTATGAGTAAACCAAGTGAGGAGGCTTTATTCAATAATGTCATGACCCGAACGCTAAGTCGTGCACTTGACACTTACACTTATTCCAATTAACAAATTTACAAACTAAATTTTTCATTTTCGATTTATTATTTGAATTTGGTGTCAATGTAGTTGCTAAGCCATTTTCACATATTCTTTAATTCATAAGTGACTTAAACTACTTTCGAAAATAACAAATGATCATATTTAGTCCATAACATATCTCTGCTTAGAAACAGATTGAAAATATCCTCCCTTATATTTTAAGATTTTCCCCAATTAATCACCTACAAATCAAATTCAACACAGTGCAACACATCAATCTTTCTCAATTCAAAAGTCCTAATATCCACAACTAATCACATACATATCATGTAGCATTAATCTATTATATTGACCATTCATTATCCTAGTTTACATCATATCTTATATACTATACAGAAATTACCGAAAAATAAAAGCATATATTAAAGAAAATAATATGATACCAAAAAATTAAAAATGAGGACTTTAAAAGTCGAGACACTATTAAATCACCAGAATTGTTTCAACATGTCCTTTAACTCAAGATCAATCTGGAAGAAGAAATTAATTTCATTTAATGAGTGAGGGCTCAATGAGTTACTAATATATGAATAGAGTTAGAATTATATTATCTCTAATGCAAATGCATGAATCCTGCAAGTGTATATCCCAACATCATATAGAAGTCGATATTCTTTGAGTATTAATTCAATCATGCCCTAAAGCCTCTAACTGAGTCAGGTTTTCTAGGAGTATCCACTGGAGTCTGCTTCCTTTGCACCTCATTATCACCGTTCCCTGACTCCTATCCAACTCTTACTCGTCTCTATCGCTACAATCAAATCATATTCTAATATCAGTTCCTTGTATCACTATATGTCATTCATTAGTGAAAGGTTTGTTGTGAAATCCCCAAATTTCTGTAATTTTCTCATATTTGTATAGTATTTCAACTTGGAAGAATTAAATAAATATGAAATATTGATATATAAATGATATATGGGACATGGAAGGAATAAGAATAATTAAATGGTCAAATGGTCTTTAGTCAAAAGTCAATGGCTGAGATATGTTAAAGAGATAGGGATGCATTAAATGAAATGAAGGTTATCATCATCTTCTCCATCACAAGGCCGGCAGCCATCTTGCTCTTTTCTCTCAAATTCTCTAAGTTCCAAGAGAGTGAACCCTTGACAAACACACATGTTCTTTTATCGAATCGTTAAGTTTACTTAACAAAAATTGATCCTCATCACTAGCCTAAGCTATACTTGTAATTTGGAAGGCTGAATCAAAGGCTTTGAGGAGATCTAGTTGCTGTCATTTTTTGTGACTAACAAAGGTAAAAGAAGAAATTGATTCATTTGATTCTATCTATGGTTTGGAGTTAAGTTGAATTGGTATAGCATAATTGTAGAGGTTTCTTAAAGGTTTGAAATTGTTATGATATTTACAGCTTAGAAGAATTAAAAGGAAAGGTGTTGAGATGCAATCAAGTGATTTGCATTTTCGGTGGTATTTGAGGTAAGGAATATGTGTAACGAACGTAGGGAGACTATGTTCGTTTGGTTGCATATTTTGGTTTGAAATGAAGGCTGCTTTAAGTGCAGGAAGTTGTAAATTTCAGTTTTCCTCCTAGTTACAATTTGGCTAGGGGCAACCGACTACCTTAAATAGCGGTCGACTGCCTAGAGACAGATGAAACGTAAATTTTTCCGAAATCGACTCAAACCAGTCGACTGCCTTGTATAGCAACCAACTGTTATTTTCCAGAAAGTACTCTGTTTCACTCAGTTGACTGCTAAGGATCCAGTTGACTGCATTTTCTCAAAAAAACATTCTATTTGAAAACCAATCGATGCCTTATTGGTTTTCGAAAAAGGAAATATTTGACTTTTAAAAAGAAAGCAATTTAATAAATTGATATTGGCTATAGCAGTCGACTACCCTAAAGACCAGTCGACTGCCCTATTTGAAAGAAGGTTTTCAAAGCCTATTTTATATGAGAATAATTTTAATTTCAAAAAGGTATATGACAAATGTTTTGGATACTGTGGATTCTTTTGGTGATCATGCATATTATTTGTATTTGTACTTAGCTGAGAAACCTTAGTCCGGTCCTTAGTGCCATAGCTGTCACCTGACTAGTGTTCACTGTGGTCTATCGACTATGGCCATATGTCTCTTATGTGTATTTGGCTTAAGGGAGGATCCTTGGCCCATACGTGGGCACGCCCTTATTTGACATCTCTTACGGGATATATTTGTTATCCTTTATGAGATTTATTTGGTGCATGATTCTATTAGAAGGTTAACTGTCTCCTAGCTATTTGAAGTATTTGAAGTTATTTGTATATGTGATTTCAAGTGAATTGATATTTTTTGAAAGTATTTGATTTACTTGATTTTATGTGTATATGATATTTGAAGAACTTATATGTTATTTGAAGAAAGTATATGGTATACGCTTTTACATGACATTATAGAGTTAAGTAAGAAATCTGCATATAGTGGCATAATACGCTCTTTTACATATGTTTCATACTGAGCGTAAACTCACTCCTTTGCAACATTTTTTCATCCAGAGTATTTGTAGTGAATTCCACTCTAGATAGAGGAGCTCACTTTTGGGATTTTATAGTGTACCTTCGAGATACGCTTCTCAATAATCCTTGAAGGTGTACTCATTTGTTATGTACTTCAGCTATTGTACAGTACAATGCTACAGTGATGTATATTAGACCATTTGGGGATGTAGGTTATGTAAGTTATGTAAGATCCTGTGTATTTGACTTATATGTATATATGAAAGAAATACTTTTGTTGAAATTAAGATCACTATATCAAGTGATGAAATATAAAGTATAAGAAGTAGAAAGGATGACATTGACAAACAGCCTAACTGCCCCTTTACGTGAAAAAAAAGTTAGTTGATATTTGTATAATTGGGGTCGCGACATTTGTAATTATGTTAAGGTTTAATATGTAACGTATGAAAACTCTGCTGTATAAACATTTGTTATTTTAAATCATGTTACATGTAATGTACAATCACGTATGAAACATATACAGTCAAAAGTCATTTCACATATACTTTTAAAATATGTTTCAAAACATGTACAGTCTCAAATCATATCATGTGTGGTATAGAATCATGTGTAAGTCGTATTCAGTCTCAATCATATCAGACATGCTATAAAACATATCATATCTAGAGTTTCATATACAATAAACCATACTTTAGACAGGGTTTAACATTTATTAAGAGACTAAGCATAAATCCTTATTCTGGTAACTTCTCATCTTTAACTCATTGTGTGGGAAAACTCCCCCTAAAGGCACCCATCTATGATCATAAATCATCCCAGTCCCACGATCAGTTGGAAGCTGAGGAATGTGTCCACGACTATTGTTGGAACAGCATGGAATGGTCTTATTAAGCAACATGTACATATCATGCATATATAAACAGGGTTCCATGCCACATAGGTAGAACCACTCAATATATATACATTTTATGTCACGAAGGAATATGTCACATAGGCAGAGTAGCAGGGTACATGTCTTCTAAAAAATCTCTTTCTCAAATTCCTTTTTAAATCCTTTAAGATAGCCCACACAATAAAACATTAAAACTACATTATTTCTCAAATCAATGCATAGGTAAATCATATGTTCAGTTTGTACATGTCACGTATGGTATCAAAGCGTGAGTTAAACATTCAAGCATTGTGGCTGTCTAGACATTTCATGTGAGAACCTATATTTTAAACATATTGAATGATTTTGTGACCAAATAAATTAAATTTGCAAATAATATAGTGAATTTTGATTTTGATGCAAAAATGTGAACTTTCCTATGGGCAGGCTTGTAGGCCCCATAGAAAGCGCGCACCTATTGGGTTACACCCGAATCATCATAAATTGATGATATTTAACCTCTGATAAGCCATTTTAAATTAATTTAATTTAATTGAAGTCGATTTTGGCTTACCTTGCGAAATTGCACTTAATTAGGCAAAAAGTGAAAAACCGTAATTTAACGTGCAAAGTCCTGATTTAGTGCATTAAAAACATTTGAATTAAATATTTTATCTCGTAAAGTCAAAAATTTGGGTTACCTTACTTGAGTGTATGAAATTAGAAGAAAATGAGAAAAACTAAGTCTAAAGAAAATTAACATGTGCTAAAAAGGTTTCATTAACGGCATTTTGGTAAACAATGAAAAGTTTAGACAAAACAATCCAAATTGGCTTGAAAATAACATGACCCTCTTTTCTCTTGAAGCCAACCCATAGCTTCCCTCTTCCATGGTTTTCTTCACTTTTTTGATAGGATGATATTTTGTGAATTATATATGTGCTAATATATTTGCTTTATTGATGTTTTATACCTAAAAGAGCTTACTAATGTTTATTTTATGATTTAGGTATTAAATATCAAAGTTGGAATTAATTGAAGCTAAAAAGAACAAAGTGCAGTATTGTTGAGAATGTCAAAGATGTGATTTGATTTAGTTTCCTTATTTAGTTTCCTAAATATCTGTCTGTAATTAAGAGTAGATTCAAATCTGATTTGGTCAATGATCTAAATCAGTAAAGTGAGAAAATTAGGCTATCAATTAGTTAGGACTTTCCTATTTCTTTGTATGTTTTTCCCTATAAAAGGATTGTAAATCAGAAGGAAAAGCATTGACAGAAAATATACAATTTTTTACCCAATTCTACATGGTATCAGAGCCAATTTTTTTGGCTAAATTCTGTCTCTCAAATCTTCATTATGTCAGAAATCACTTCTGATTCCCTGACCAATACACCTGCATCAAACCCTACTATCAATAAGCCATCCCATTCTGAAAACCATTCTGTCCAAATTACTACAATCAGGCTGAATGGCGACAACTTCTTGCGTTGGTCTCAATCTGTACGCATGTATCTACGGGGGCGAGGAAAGATGGGCTATTTAACAAGTGATGCAAAGGAGCCAGCTACTACGGATCCCCTACATGCAGTCTGGGATGCTGAAAATTCCATGGTTATGGCATGGCTTGTGAATTCCATGGAGGAGGAAATCAGCTCCAACTACATGTGCTACCCGACGGCCAAGGAACTCTGGGAAAACGTGAATCAGATGTACACTGATTTAGGTAATCAATCACATATATTTGAATTAACCTTGAAGCTTGGTGAAATTAAGCAGGAAGATGAATCTGTTACCAAGTACTTCAATCAGCTGAAACGGTTGTGGCAAGATCTGGACTTATACAATGACTATGAGTGGAAATCCATTGAAGACAGTAACCACTTTAAAAAATTAGTGGAAAACAACCGGATCTACAAGTTCTTGGCTGGCCTTAATGTTGAATTTGATGAAGTAAGAGGGCGTATCCTTGGAAAACAGCCTTTACCACCAATTGGTGAGGTGTTTTCAGAAGTTAGAAGGGAGGAAACCCGAAGGAGTGTTATGCTGGGAAAAAAGGGTGTCACGGCTACACTTGAAGGTTCCGCTTTGGCTGCTAGAAATACCAATTCGAGCAGAAACTTCAACCCTTCACAGAAGCAGGAGGAGCGTCCCCAGGTTTGGTGTGACCACTGCCACAAACCCCGCCATACAAGAGAAACTTGCTGGCGGATCCATGGCAAACCTACCAATTGGAAGAGCAGTAAACAGAATAATAGATCTGGCCGTGTACTTTCCACTGCAAATGAAGTCGAATCTGTCCCCTCGTACCCATTTAGTAAAGAGCAAATGGATCATCTTCGTAAACTGCTAATGCCTAGTTTATCATCTGGTATTCCTAGTGTTTCTATTGCACAATCAGGTAACAAACCTAATGCTTTCTCCTGTTCTTTGAATTCAGCCCCTTGGATCATAGATTCAGGTGCTTCAGACCATATGACTAGTTTTGCTAATCTATTTAGTACCTATACACCTTGTTCTGGTCATCAAAAAATTAGAATAGCTGATGGAAGCTTCTCACCAATTGCAGGAAAAGGTCTAATAAAACTTTCTGATCAAATAAACCTCAAATCTGTTCTTCATGTTCCTAGATTAACCTGCAATCTTTTGTCAGTTAGTAAACTTTCCAAAGATTCTAATTGTCATGTTGATTTCTTTGAATCTAACTGTGTTATCCAGGACCAGCGCTCGGGGAGGACGATTGGCAGTGCTAAGATGGTGGATGGTCTTTACTACTTTAATGGTACCCTCTCCAGTAATAAAAAGGCTCAAGGACTTTGTGGTATCAGTTCAAGTCCTGTTCGTGAAGAAATCCTACTTTGGCATCTTAGGCTAGGTCATCCTAGTTTTCAATATTTGAAACTTTTATTTCCTGCTTTATTTCAAAACGTGGATTGTTCTTCTTTTAAGTGTGAAAGTTGTGTTCTTGCTAAAAGTCATCGGACTACTTATAAATCTAAACCTTATCGTGCATCAAAACCATTTCATCTCATTCATAGTGATGTTTGGGGTCCTTCTAAGGTTACAACTATTTCTAAAAAAATGTGGTTTGTAACTTTCATTGATGATCACACACGGTTATGTTGGTTGTACCTAATGCATGAAAAATCTGATGTGGAAAAATTGTTTCAAAATTTTTATAGCATGATAAAAAATCAATTTCAGACAAAAATTAATATTTTTCATTCTGATATGGAACAGAATTTTTTAATAAATATTTGGGGAATTTTTTCAAAGAACAAGGTATTTTGCATCAATCTACTTGTCGTGATACCCCTCAACAGAATGGTATTGCCGAAAGAAAAAATAAACATTTGCTTTATGGGGAGATGTTCGATAATGTTTTCCATGCATGTGCCAAAATATTTATGGGGAGATGCAGTGTTGACAGCTTCTTATTTGATTAATAGGATGCCCACTCGTGTCTTGCAATATATGACACCTTTAGAATGTTTAAAAAATCAGTTTCCTACTTCTAGAATTCATGCTGATTTACCTATCAAGGTTTTTGGGTGCACTGCTTTTGTTCACATTCCAAGTCAGTTTCGGTCAAAACTAGATCCTCGAGCTGAAAAATGTGTTTTTGTTGGTTATTCACCAAATCAAAAGGGGTACAAGTGTTATAATCCAATCACCAAAAAATATTTTACAAGTATGGATGTAACCTTTTTAGAAACACAGCCCTATTTTTCCAAAAATCCTCTTCAGGGGGAGAGATATACAGGGAAAGAAAATTTTTGGCAAGTTTCTACTGATCCTATGCCTCACACAATATTTAAAATCTCCCATCCACAAATGAATTTGCAAGCATCTCCACACATGCAGGAAATATCAAATCAAGAAAGTTGTCCTAGTACAGATATCTCACAAACAGGGGGAGAAATACCACAATAAAACTCTGAGCTTCTGGTTTATACGAGGCGAGGGACCAAAAAGGGCAACAAAGACTTATCTATCATCCAAGCACCAGTTCAATCAGAACTTCTGAGCAGTAAGATTCTGGAAACCCAAGGTAACCCCACTTCAGCTTTATCTCCTTCAATTTTATCTCCTAGAAATCAGTGTACACCTGATCTTTCTGATCTTGATGTTCCAATAGCTATTAGGAAAGGGACAAGAACATGTACCCATCATCCCATTGCTAAATACATATCTTATAAAAAATTGTCCCAAAATCATAAAGCTTATATCTCTAGGATATCTAATCTGTTTGTACCTAGAAACATTAAGGAGGCCTTAGATGATCCAAATTGGAAGTTAGCTGTTATGGAAGAGATGAATGCTCTTAACAAAAATGGTACTTGCGAGATAGTAGATCTGTCACATGATAAGAAGGTTGTGGGATGTAAATGGGTGTTTACTATTAAATGCAATGCTGATGGTAGTGTTGAGAGGTATAAGGCAAGGCTTGTGGCCAAGGGTTTCACACAAACCTATGGGATTGATTATCAGGAGACATTTGCCCCAGTAGCAAAAATAAACTCAATCCGAGTCTTACTATCTGTAGCTGTGAACTTTGATTGGCCATTATATCAGTTGGATGTGAAAAATGCATTTTTAAATGGAGACTTGGAGGAGGAAGTTTTTATGAATCTACCACCTGGTTTTGAAGAGAATCTTGGCAGTAACAAAGTTTGCAGGCTAAGGAAATCTTTGTATGGCCTTAAACAGTCTCCTAGAGCTTGGTTTGAACGTTTTGGGAAAACGGTCAAAAGTTTTGGTTATTGTCAAAGTCAGGCAGATCATACCATGTTTTACAAACACTCCACTAATGGGAAAATAGCCATACTGATTGTTTATGTGGATGATATTATTCTAACAGGTGATGACAATGCAGAGCTTGAGAATTTGAAGAGGAGACTTGCTAAGGTTTTTGAAATCAAAGACCTAGGCCCTTTAAAGTATTTCCTCAGGATGTGGAGTTTGCTAGATCAAAAGAGGAATATTTGTTAACCAACGTAAATATGTACTTGATTTACTTGATGAAACAGGTTTACTTGGATGCAAGGCAACGGAAACTCTCATTGAGCCCTACATAAAACTTCAACCTGCCAAACCTGAAGAAGTGAGCAACAGGGAGCAGTATCAAAGACTTGTTGGAAAACTAATCTATTTATCTCACACTCGTCCAGATATATTCCTTTCAGTTGGTGTTGTGAGTCAGTTCATGCATGCACCTGGACAAGGGCATTTTGAGGCTGTATACAGAATTTTGAAGTATCTAAAAGGAACGCCTGGAAGAGGACTGCTGTACAAGAAACGGGAAGATCTACAAGTTGAAGTTTACACTGATGCTGACTGGGCAGGAGATTCTACAGACCGAAGATCAACTTCTGGTTATTGTACATTTATTGGAGGGAACTTAGTGACTTGGCGAAGCAAGAAACAAAGTGTGGTAGCCAGAAGCAGTGCCGAAGCAGAGTTTAGATCAGTTGCACATGGAATATGTGAAGTACTATGGATTAAGAGATTATTGGAAGAATTGAAGATCTCAAACCCTTCACCAATGAAGGTCTATTGTGACAACAAAGCAGCAATTTCAATTGCTCACAATCCAGTCCTTCATGATAGAACAAAGCATGTGGAGGTGGATAAACACTTCATCAAAGAAAAAATTGAGAAGGGATTGATTTGTATGCCATATGTCCCTACTGCAGAACAGGTTGCAGATATACTCACTAAAGGATTACCAAAGAAACAGTTCGACAATTTGATTTGCAAGCTGGCAATGGAAGATATCTACAAACCAGCTTGAGGGGGAGTGTTGAGAATGTCAAAGATGTGATTTGATTTAGTTTCCTTATTTAGTTTCCTAAATATCTGTCTGTAATTAAGAGTAGATTCAGATCTGATTTGGTCAATGATCTAAATCAGTAAAGTGAGAAAATTAGGCTGTCAATTAGTTAGGACTTTCCTATTTCTTTGTATGTTTTTCCCTATAAAAGGATTGTAAATCAGAAGGAAAAGCATTGACAGAAAATATACAGTTTTTTACCCAATTCTACAAGTATTTTCTGTCCAGTTTAAAAGATTGATGTTTTTGACCATCCTAACAACTTGATATCAAGTAGTGGCCTTCATGGACGTTATAGAGGACTTCTCAAGGTTTCCGGAATGTATAAGATCATGAAAATCGGAGTTTTTTGGTGGGTCAACTATTTATGGAAAATCATAATGAAAATCTGCCCAAAATTTCTATTTTTAGAAAGAGTTCCAGCAAAGTAAGGCCAAGACAAGATTTTGTTAGGACAAGATATTGTGAAGACAAAATTTGGTTAAGACAAGATATGTCTTAAAATTTTGTTATGTCTTAAAGTTTTAATTATTTTTAAGACAATGTAATAAAGTAGGAAAATAGAGTTTGAGTAGAGAAAGAATTGTAAAGAGAGAGAAGTTCTAAAAAGAGTTTAAGCCACTCAAAACTCTTCTCAGACTTCTACTCTACCTAACATTCTTAGGCCTATATAAAGAGCACATTGGCTCTCATGAAAAACATTCCTCTTCCTTTTTAGTTTTCCTAAAGCAATTTCTTAAGATTTTAATAAAAGTTTTTAAATTTTTTTTAAAATTCATTCTAGCTGATTTTAATTAGTAAGTTTTATAGTTTTATTAGTTTTTAATAGTTGTTACATATTTCTTTTTTTCTTTCTTTAAAATCTGATTCTTTTTGTTGGCTCTATAGGTTAAACCGAAGGGGGGTGAATCGGTTCTTAGCTAACCTTATGTTTGTTTTTTGATTCTTCTAAATTCTCTAGCCTATATTGAAGTTTTCTAAGTTCTCTAGGCTATGCAAGCATGCAATCCAAATGCAATACAATAAACACACATATAATTGCAAGTAAATAAAGAGATGAGGGAAAGAGAAATGTACGCAAGCGATTTATAGAGGTTCGGCAACCTTGCCTACGTCTTCTACCTTGAAACACTCCCAAGGATTTTCCCTAAATTACTAACTCGAATTTATCTTTACAATCTCTCCTTTTTAAGGCTCAAGAGAAACCTCTCTCTTTTTCTAGGCTCAAGAGAAATCTCCCTCTTTTTCTAAGGCTAAAGAGAAACCTCCCTCTTTTTCTACGACTTAAGAGAAACCTCCCCTTTACAAGGTGTGAATGTGTTTACAATGTAATGTAATCAAAGAAAGGCCTCTAGGTAGGCAAGTGATTACAATGTTTAAGCACAAGGAGAATCCTATACAATATTTGCTATGCTATACAAAGATGATGAGTATGATAGAATATGAAGACTTTGTAGCACTTGTGATTTTGATAGGCTTGAGGAAGATGGAGAAAAATGTAAGACCTGATTTTACAATACTGTACACCATATTTTGTAAATTTTGATAGTGGAAATACATTACTTAGTGAAATTAAATAAATAGTGAATGTGGATTTCCACTTGAACCATTTTACGGAACAATGGATAGGCGAGAGTTATAATCCAACCAGCTCGCCCAATAGGCGAGCAAGACATATATGATGCTCGCACAATAGGCGAGTAAGGCAATTCTAATGTTCGCCCAATAGGCGAGCAAAGTAATTAAAATGCTCGCCCAAAGGATGATGCAAGTTTTAATGAGAATGCTAAATAGTCAACAAATATTTTCACTAATTAGGATAATTAAATTGATCACCCGAATGGGGCGAGGGCTATGATGATTGCCCGAATTTCATGATCGCCTAAAAAAATGGATTGAGGTGAAGAGTGCCCAAGGATGAGAAAAAGGTCACCCAGATATAGGCATAGATAAACGCCAAGTCGGCGACTAAGGCCATAAAGATGATCGCCAAATTGACATGCTCGCCTAGAATAGGTGTGGATTCAGCTTGGATAGATAGTAATTTGGATCTGCACGCTAATTCTTCATTGCTATAGTGCCACACGGTTTAATGACCGAAAGAAAAGTTAAAAGCAAATTGCTATGGCATAAAAGACAGGAGAAATAATACTTAAAAGATAAGGGATTTAATGCCAAACAGGTGATTAAAGTCTATTGGTTGGAGACAGCAAACAGATGACAAAAATAAGTCATAAATGTGCAGCAAATTTTCCACTCCCGCCGTTCCTTTTTACTGCAGTTTTTCTACAGATTTTAATGCTTAATAAGACAGGGTAATGATGAGGAGATGGGGTAGGTAAATATGTGGTGAAATCCTATTGGCTAACATGGCTATATAGGAGACTAATGGGATAAAACTGTCGCGTAATTCTCTTCTCTTCGCTAACTTTCCCTGCTAATCTACGAGTAATCTATTTGAGGGTTATTCAGCTTGGTTCCTTTCATTTCTTCCCTATTTCCTTAGCAAAACTTCATCATATTCCTAGATAACCATCTAACCTTATTCATAGGCTTTACATCCACCTTAAAACCCACTAAGAAAAAGCAAGGTGAGGCTGACGTGAGGGAGGAAATCATACTGGATTTGAGGTGAAATTCGGTTAAGGAAAGTTCAATAATTCTAAGGTTTTCTTAATACTAAATGATGGATTTACGTGTTTCTTAATATGATAATCATGGTTATAGACTTATGTAGTTAAGCTTCATTAGAAGAGGGAATTAGAGCAAGATGTTAAATTAGTATAAATGAGTACAACGAAGAAACTTGACTAGAAGCTGTATGAAGATGATTATAGAAATGAAGAAGAAAGATATTGATGAATTTTAATAAATTTATTTGCAGACAGAAGCTAAGAAATTCGGTAAACACAACTGGGAAGCTCAACTTCATAAGACTGGTAAGGGAGAAGTGTGTGAGTTGTTGGGATATAATGAATTACATGTTTTCTTGAGATGAATTCTATGAAAATATTGGGAGCATGATTTGATTTGAAAGCATGCAAAATTTGGATTGATAAGTCGATCTCTATACTATAAAGTTGGTGCTCCACGTTTTACTAAACTTACCTCGCCCAAACAAGTCAAATGCTTTTAAAACCTTACTGAGTGCTTTTAAATGGGCGAGCTCTATTAGGCCGTCATAGGCGAGCTCCAATGCACTTTTATTAGGCGAACTAAGGTCTTTTATGTAGATGGGCGAGCTCTTGTGCATTTCATGGGCGAGCTAGTACCCTTTTTTGTAAACAAGCTATGGGGGGCGAGAATATTCATTTTTTAACTTTAGTAAAGTGGGAATTAAATTATATCCTATATGAGATTAAATATTCAAAATGAATATTTATTGATTTTCTCACTTGATACATGAATATTTATCAACTGTTTTACTGATTGTGGAAATAGAGAATAAATACCTTTTTGGAAAGTATTTATTTAAATAAATGAATAAATTATATAATTTCCTTAAAGGTATTTTATGAGAAATAAAGGGATTTTGAGACTTTAGGCCCTGAGATTCATGCTTTACTGTGATATTGTTATTGTTTAAGTGGCTGATAGACCCGCCAGTCATCAGCGGTCCCGGAGTCACCTGGTAAGTGTACGCCGTGGACCACCTATAGATTATGGCCATAGATTTACATTACATCCCAGTGGGGATGAGTACTGTGTTCCTTCGAGAACGATGATAGCATGACATGATGTAGAGTGATGCCTAGTCTCAATCTACTGATTTCTATTTACTAAATGAGTTTACGGAATACTGTCTACTATACGGTATTGTGGACTACTGGTTACTGAATTGAAAAAGGAATATTATGAAAATTATTTCTAAAATAGAAATAATTACTAAACTGTTTATCTAGTGATTTGGATATTTATACTGTTTACTGTCTATGAACTGTTTTACCACTGTACTATCACATGTTTTGAAATGATACTGAAAAGAAGAAAAATAAATGGTTTACTCCATTTATATTGATGGAAAAATGAGTATTAAATTGTTTTATCAGAAATAACTTATAAAATACTTCCTATAGTAGCTCTAGGTTTCCGGGACAAGACAGGTCTTTTAAAATACCTTCCATGCTCCATCTGGATTTCCCGACCGACTATAGTATCCTTCCTTACATGTGCCTAGTACACCATTAGGAAAATAAAGGTTTTGCTGTATATAGATTTCATTATATCAACCAGCATATGACTCCTTTATTGAACACGTGGTTTCGCTCACCCTTTTATTTCTTAACTCTACAGATAAAATACAAGACTATTTGGAGTCTTTCTCGGATAAATATAACTGCTAGTAATATGTTGGGACCAAGGGCATTGAATTTAAAAGGTACAGTTACCTCTCTTGTATATTCAGACATATGTATACAGTACTACTTTATTGTACAATTACAAACAGCTAATGTAAAGTGCAGGGAATACTGTAACAATTTTCTATTCCGAGTTTAGAAAGAAATAAATGTTTATCATTTATTAAGGTTATTGTGCAAGTGTTAAAGGCATCACAGACAGCACAACCATGAATTATGTTTAAACTATGTTAATTATTGGATTGTGGACTATTACAGATTTAATGGTATCAGAGTAAGGTTGGTCTGATGTCTATTGATGCCTTTAGAACAGAAACTGTTGAAAAATATTAACATCCCCTATAGTACTGTATAGTCATATGTATAAAGGAACTAAGTGACTGTAAATTGGATTAAGTGTTTAACTTGGGGTGAAAATTTGTAAATCAAGGGTTACAAACAAGGATTGTAATCCGAGAATTTTATATGGAAGAGGTGATCTTATCATCTTAATGTCAGGTCTGTTTGGTAAGGCACAGAGGTGGACTCGGTGAGGGCCCCACCAGGACTTTTCTGTCCGAATCGAACTAAGATCCTGGATGGATGATATTGGAGTGAAATGGGATATCACCGCTGATAGATCTTAAGATTGCTTAATGGAATGTACCTTAAAGAGGGAAAAATAAAATGAAAGAAAAAATGACAAAGATGCCCTATATGGAAGTAATTCTTCTGAATTATAGATGACTAAATTGAGATGGAACTGATTGATAAAGTAATTGATGGTGTAAAGAATTGTTTACATGTATAATGGTCCTTACTATTAGCCCCACCTATACTCCGATAAGTAATGCGACCATAGTGTATACTGTAGGAGGTTGTGAGGTAGTCGGCCCTGTTATGGATTTTTAGGGCTTGAATTGAACATGAAAATATGGAGTATATTGGTGAGGGATTATTGGAATATTATGAAAAGTGATACACTTGCGGAGTGTGATCAAGAAAGGTGAATTGAACATTAATGATTCAATATCAATGTTATTAATTCTAGCTATATATATTATTTCTGTTTCTTATGGGTATAAATCAGATATTTATAGAACCAGAATAATTTGAAATATGTTTTACAAAATGGTATAGTATGAAGTGGATATATATATAAGTGAATCGATGTGGAATACATGTTAAAAGATTTGAAAGTTATAAGTACGTGCTTTGAGGATACATAGTGGATTTGCATAATGTAAACAACTAAACCTCCAAGATGATATAAGGCTATGATTTACAAGTTACTGGATGAATTTCAAACAAATTTTCGGAGTAATGTGGATTTGAGAGATTATTGACTCGATTTACAATAAGGAATCTATTTATAAGCTCCTGTCAGAGAATATAAAGAGTCTGAAGAGCTTAAGAAAATTTCTCCAGAGATTAATGAATAAAAGACCTATCTGTATTAGTGTAATTGGTGAAAACACATATGATATGGTTCGAAAGAATAAGCATAGCTCATGATTGTGTACTAAATTCCGAGTATTCAATAGTATTGTTGTTGAGAATGAACATGCACTTGTTCAGGATTGATGTTTTACTTGATCCACTCAATGATGAATATAGAGTTTCAAAATCAATCTTTAAACAAGATGCTATCGGATAAAAAGCTTACAGATTGATGTTCATAAGATAATATTTAAAACTCGGTATAACTCTTACAAGTCCTTTGTGGTACGTAAGAGATTTATGAAATACCCTGTGACGTATGTGGATTTAATGGAATGAAATATTTCAATCACATACGACTAAATTATATGGCATGTAACCATGATGTGTGAATATATTTCAATTCATTTGAAAAATGTGAGTAGCATCCTTCAATAATTCCACAAACTTTTGGAAACTGAAAACTCTATTGTTATGTTTGGTAAATATGAGTTTTAACTGAACTACACTCATCCAGAAACGTAAGGTCTCGAGTAATAAAGAGAACCTCAAATTGTCTGGAAAGAGGTTATTGCTAATGAAGTGAGATTTATATATAATGACTGGGATACAAAATCTAAGGGGTTACCTGAAAAATAAATGATCTGTAAAGGAGTTTGTGGAATCGATTGATTCATTGATATGATACATACATATATGTGAGAAAATCAAATGGAAGTGGATGAATATGTGTGAGTGGAAAGTACTTAAAAAAAATGTTAAAAGGTTTTAACAGAAGAGTACTATACCATATGGAAAAGTAACTAAAAGGATAAATGTGAAAGAATAGAAATGTAATTAGAAGATAAGTCATATGATTAACTAGGGAACACGAATTGAGGTAGTTCCCAAATCTAAGATTGATTGTGATCTCCTCTGATTGTCATATGCTTATGGCTAGATATAAGATCGAGCCAACTTAACAGATGAAATTAGTTATACTCAGAGGAGTAAATAAATGAAGTACTGCCAGTCATGTAGATGGATATATATATATTGGAATTGTGAAAGTGTATAAGTAATGTGGAGACGGAATTGGTATGTGATAATTCCAATTACAGAATTTGATTGTGAAAAGATTACTTCCTCAGGTACATTATACTATTAAGTGATATTACATGCACTATGAGAATGAAGGATGTAATGATAACTCTATATGAAAAGAGATATTGAGGAAAATTATTACCTAATGCCTTATTCACTGTAAGTGAGGGTTAATATTAAGGTTTGCAAGCGAAGTGCAACCTTAACTAAATTAATGTGAAATTGAGTATTGTGGGATAATAAAGAATCCGAAAGAACCATGATGTCATAGAAGTGACTATCGATTGATTGACCAAATTGATTCACTTCTACATCATCAAGTTCTTGATCTCTTGAGTGCCCTAGTCGAGATATATCTGTGAAACGGTGAGAATGTATGTGAAGTTCCAATGAGCGAGTACATGTGATATGGATCCCTGATTTGCCATATACTTTTAAAAGAATAGCAAAAGGCTTTGGGATTCCAAATTTACTATCAGCACCGCTTTTTATAGCTGTAAATATCCGAGCACATTGTGTAGACGCTCACTGATATGTTGAGAGCGAGTGCACTAGATTTAAAAAAAAAAGCTATTGGGACAATTACATACGATTGATTAAAATTGTTTAAATAATAGTCACCAAATTATTGTCGACTTGGCACCAAATGAGATAATCAGTGATAAATAGTGTGAATTATTTACTATATGAAAAGAAGTGAAAATTGTTAACTCCCAAAGATGATAAATAAATTTAAGGAGTTTAAATTGATTGTGAAAGAGGAAATGTGTGATTTAAAGGAAAGTCAGATTGTAAAAGTATACTGGCAGTCTTATCTTAAAGACAGGATTAACTGAAAGTTAGAAATTATATAAGGAAGAAAAATACCTATATTGGTGGTACTTTCTAAATTAAGTGAAATTCAGAGAAGCCATAAATGATATGATGCTATCTAGATAATTACGGACAAATTAACTAAGTCTACTCATTCCTTGGCTATAAAATCTACTGATCCAATTAGTGCCTTAGTCGAATTATATGTCATGGAGATAATGAGATTATTTGGTGTTCCAGTGAGTATCACATCTGACAGGGAGTCTCGCTTCGCATCTCATTGTTGAGAGAGATTTCAGGAGACCATGGGATCCCAACTGTATTTTTGCACCGCGTTTTATCTGCAAATTGATGGACAATCCAAATGTACGGTACAGACGTTTGAGGATATGTTGTGAGCGTGTACACTTGATTTTAGAAACTCCTAGGACGATCATTTACCTTGACAGAGTTTGCTTATAATAATAGCTAACAGGTGACTATCGGCATGGTGACTTACGAAACTATATATGGCAGATGATATCGATCCACGATAGCATGGGAAAAAGTGGGAGACCATAAGTTCTTAGCTCCCTATAGGTTGAGCAGATTCTCGAGATGTACGACTGATAATATATTTTGAAGGTCTCACCCTCTAAAGGCATAATGAGATTCGGGAAGAGAGGGAAGTCGAGTCCCTAATACATTGGACCTTTTGATATCTTAGATCGTGTGGGAGATGTGGCATATCGATTAGCACTAGCACCAAGAGTGCATAATGTATTCCACGTCTCAATGTTGAGAAATTACCATCCAGATCCTTCTCACGTAATTTGACATGAGCAATTGGAGATCAAAGAGGATAGGAGTTAAGTTGAGAGATCGATACAGATCTTGGATAGGAAGGATAAGGTATTGCGATCTAAGATGATTCCTTTGGTTAAGGTGCTCTGGCAGTACAGACTGATTCCTTTGGTTAGAGAGCCTTATGCGTGAGAGGTATCCAGAGCTCTTTCAGTGATAGGTCCAGGTGAAATTTGGAGGACCAAATTTCTTAAGGTGGGGAGAAAATGTAAGATCTGATTTTACAATACTATACACCATATTTTGTAAATTTTGATAATGAAAAACATTACTTAGTGAAATTAAATAAATAATGAATGTGGATTTCCACTTGAACCTTTTTATGGAACAATGGATAGGCGAGAGTTATAATCCAACCTGCTCGCCCAATAGGAGAGCAAGACATATATGATGCTCGCACAATAAGCGAGCAAGGCAATTCTGATGTTCACCCAATAGGCAGCAAAGTAATTAAAATGCTCGCCCAAAGGATGATACAAGTTTTGATGAGAATGCTAAATAGTCAACAAATATTTTCACTAATTAGGATAATTAAATTGATCGCCCGAATGGGGCGAGGGCTATGATGATCGCCCGAATTTCACAATCGCTAAATAAATGGATTGAGGTGAAGAGTGCCCACGGATGAGAAAAAGGTTACCCAGATATAGGCATAGATAAACGCCAAGTCGGCGACTAAGGCCATAAAGATGATCGCCAAATTGACATGCTCGCCTAGAATAGGCATAGATTCACCTTGGATAGATAGTAATTTAGATCTGCACGCTAATTCTTCGCTGCTATAGTGCCACGCGGTTTAATGATTTAAAGAAAAGTTAAAAGCAAATTGCTATGGCATAAAAACAAGAGAAATAATACTTAAAGGATAAGGAATTTAATGCTAAATAGGTGATTAAAGTCTATTGGCTGGAGACTGCAAACAGAGGACAAAAATAAGTCATAAATGCACGACAATTTTTCTACTCTCGCCGTTCCTTTTTACTGCAGTTTTTCTACAGATTTTAATGCTTAATAAGACAGGGTAATGATGAGGAGATGGGGTAGGTAAATATGTGGCGAAATTCTATTGGTTAACATGGCTATATATGAGACTAATGGGATAAAACTGCCACGTAATTCTCTTCTCTTCGCTAACTTTCCATGCTAATGTCACAGCCCGTGACCCTATTTTTCTCCTTATTCTATACATCTTTTTATGGTTGGGCTGTCTGCGATACTTTACTTTTCTTATACATATAAACAATTACATATTAAATTATAATATGAATTACATCCCCTATCTTAATTCATAAGGAAGTAGTACTGTAAATAAGTCCAAATACAGAAAATAAATGATCATACCTCATGTCATAAGTCGAGCTGTCGCATCGTCCCCAAATGCACAGCCGAAGTCCTTTAGATGTCAGACTCTTAGTCCTCGAAAACCTGAAATGTTAATATTAAGGGGTGAGCAAACCACGGCTCAGTAAGGGAGTTATATGCATACTTGATATTCAGCTTCCTATATGCTGAAAAAATTTTCCATTTTTTTTCCTATGGGGCTCTAGGCTCGCATGTAAAAAAAGGATACTACAGTCGGCTAGGGATCCGGATGGAGTAAGGTCGGTATTTTGAAATACCTATCTTGTCCCGGAACCTAGAAGCAACTGTAGAGAGTAATGTTTCTTTTCGTTTGGAATTTAAATCCTTTTTCCTTTTTATTCCATATCGTTCTCATATTTTTTTTCAAAACTCATTTCATCATTCAAAATACCTTTAAATAGCAAAATCAGCTATTAAATCCTTTTCGTATAACATATATATCATTTAAATCTAATATTCAATTTAAAAACTAACAGAAGAATATTAGATTTATTTTCCTTCTCTTTCCTTTTTGGAAAACATATCACACATTCATGTCACATATAGTCTAATATTCAATTAAAATCATAGTAAGAATATTAGACTTATAAACTCTTTTTCCTTTCGAAAACATATCACATGTTCATATTACATATCATATGAAACTCATCTCGTAGTACTAAAATCAGTACTGAAATAAGCATTTTGTAAAATGCTGTAAATCACTTTCATTTGATTTATCACATATCATGTAAAACATTTTCATTTCACGTATCATATATCATATAAAACATTTTCATATATGGAGACTTAGGCACGCACGCCCAGCTCGTCCACTGGGTCGTCACTCATATCATGCTATAAACCCCGAAGGGTATGAATAATCATGTCAGATCTATGGCCATAGTCTATAATTGTCCTCAGCGGATCACTGATCAGGTGTCGGCCGGGACTACATATCACATATCACATATTACATATCACATGTCACATATCACATATCACATATCAGCATGATAAGGTTGCCATCTAGTCTCAAAACAGTATTTTTCATCATCAGAAAACCTTTATGGAATTTATAAAAATAATAATTTCATCATTAAAACCATAAAGGTTATAAAATAAATCAAGTGAATATTTAAGAAAATATTTATAAAATATTTACTATATTCCTTTTTCATCTTTCATTTCATATAACGTATAATTCATATATCGAGAGAATATTTAGAAAACTTTTATAAAATATTCTCTTTATCCCCTTTTCATTTTCCATTTCATATCATATATAGTTCATATATCGAGAGAATTTTCGGTGATCTCATTATCACCAATTTCGAAAACATGAATATTTTAAAATGAATTTCGTTATATTCATGTTTTATGAAAAATAATAATTTTCTCGATTTTCGTGATTGAAAATCGTTTCACGTGAAATAAAATCATTTATTATGATTTTATAAATTTTCTAGAAATTTTCGATAATTTTCGATAATTTTTCGGCAGTATAACGACTATCGATTGGCTAGCCTCCTGCACAGAAAATACAGTTTATAATTTCAACTGGTACTTCACCACAATTTTCCAACAAAACATTCATCATAATAATTTCATAAAATATTTCCATAAAATATTTCGTAATTAAAACATGCAGACTGAATATCCCTACAGTGCTGCACACGCATCCCTTACCTCAATTTGCAGTGTGCGATAATTGATCCGAATTGTACCAATATGCCTCTTATTTCTCCAATTACAAGCTATGCAGAATAACATTTTAAAATAGTCAACATTCACTGTTCAAAGTTGTAAAATCCTTTTATTTTCCCAAACTTCTATTATTATTTATCAACACTTGAAAAATAATATTTTGGAATTCCCATGAATTCCTATGGTGACTGAATAGCTTAAATGAAATTTAATTAATTTAAGTGCTTAGTTGTATTTCCACAATATATATATATATATATATATATATATATATATATATATTGTTATCTAACCCTTTATCCATTAAAAATTAATTTCTTTCCTTCATGTACAGCTCACACCAAAATTGCCCTGCTCCCTGATTCTTCATATTATTTTCTGTCTTCACATCATATCACCAACATCATATTCTTTGGTATGACCGAATGGCTCTCTTCCAAAACCAATTATTTCTTCAATTTATTTTACGACTATTTCATGACCGAAGGCTACACCATTGTCACCCACTTCTTTTAATGTTCGGTTGCCTAATTTTCCATTAGCTCACTTTCTACTATTTTAAGTTTCATGGTTATTTTATGTTCTGTCCAGCTTCTATTTTTCATTATTCATGTCATTAGTCAATATTTGTACACTCTAAGATTTTCTATAGTCAACTACCTAGTAGTCCATCAATTTCATATTTTAATAGCTTTAATTTATGGCCATATTTATCACGTCCTTTGCTGCCTATTTCCTACAGTTTACACTACAAAGGAAGCTAAGTTTTCTTCTCTTTCTTAATGGCTGGCGACCTACTTCTTCTTCAGCCCATTTTTCTTTTCTTTTCTTTTCTTTCATATTCAGCTGTACAAAACAGCCAAGATTTTCTCCCCTTTCAGCCCATGTTTGCTGACTAAATTAAAGGCTCTACACTTATTTTCAAAATGCGGTCAGCTTCCTTCCTCATTGTTCACGTCAATAACACTTATTTTCATATTCAAATTCTCATGGCTGAATATACTACAGCACTCCAAATTCAAGTTTTTTTTTTTTATTTCATGGCTATACTTCCTTTTCCATTTCCATGCCATTCACATTACCAACATCAGCCCTATATTTTCTATCATTTACGCCAACATCATCAAGAACTTAGCCCCCCTCAAACGCCATTCACACCATGCTTACTCCCCTCCCTCCCTTAATTCATCATAGACATGGTAGCTTCTATACCTATATTTTAATCGATTAAATTCCATGATTTTCATTTTCTTTTCTGTTTCAGCCTTTATTTTCCTACTTCACGCCATTAACAGCCACCACAATACAGCCCCCCAATACCATGACCGAATACCCTACCCAGCTTTAATCAAATTTTTATTCAAAATCCTAATCATATCCATCATCTATACATCAAATTCAACCATCAACAAGAGGAGAAAGTGAATGAAATAAAAGCTGTAATGTTACCTGTGCAGAACCGTTACTTCCAACAGCAAGGGAGCTTTGTTTTGGCTGATTTAGGCTGATATTTTTGGATGTTTAGGAAGCCTTTTAGGTAAGGAATAACTTGTATTAAAAAGCCTAAGGAATTAGATGAAAACAAGAAGGGATTTAGCTAGCTGACGTGAAGAATTTCTGGACAGAAAAATAGGCTTCAACGTTGCAGCAGAGCAGATCGGGTGGAAAGGCAGAGGAAATCGGTAGAGATAACTAGAAGGTGGTGTCTTGGCTTTATTCTATTGGTCCACAATTATATTTTTAGTTTATTAATTCTGTCCATAATTTTAAAACGGCTAAAATATCCTCTTTACTTTCCAAAATCTACCAATATGCCACAAAACTGCTATTTTCTGTCAGATCAGATTTACACATTAATTTATTTTATTTATTTAATTATTTACTATAACCAATATTTCATCATGACATTATATTATTATTATTGTTGTTATTATTATTATTATTATTATTATTATTATTATTATTATTATTATTATTATTATTATTGTTATTATTATTATTATTATTATTATTATTATTATTTTGAACCATAGCATATAGGAAAATTAGTTTCCATAACTCTACTCAATATTTTAAATTTAGTACTTTTAATAAATATAGGAAGAATGAAGAAATTTGGGATCTCACAGCTAATCTACGAGTAATCTGTTTGAGGGGTATTCAGCTTGGTTCCTTTCGTTTCTTCCCTACATCCTTAGCAGAACTTCATCATATTCCTAGATAACCATCTAACCTTATTCATAGGCTTTACATCCACCTTAAAACCCACTAAGAAACAAGCAAGGTGAGGCTGACGTGAGGTAGGAAATCATGTTGGGTTGGAGGTGAATTTCGGTTAAGGTAAGTTCAATAATTCTAAGGTTTTCTTGATACTAAATGATGGATTTACGTGTTTCTTAATATGGTAATCATGGTTATAGACTTATGTAGTTAAGCTTCATTAGAAGAGGGAATTAGAGCAAGATGTGAAATTAGTATAAATGAGAACAAGGAAGAAACTTGACTGGAAGCTGTATGAAGATGATTATAGAAATTAAGAAGAAAGATATTGATGAATTTTAATAAATTTATTTGCAGACAGGAGCTAAGAAATTCGGTAAACATAATTGGGAAGCTCAACTTCATAAGACTAGTAAGGGGGCAGTGTGTGAGTTGTTGGGATATAATGAATTCCATGTTTTCTTGAGATGAATTCTATGAAAATATTGGGAGCATGATTTGATTTGAAAGCATGCAAAATTTGGATTGATAAGTCGATCTCTATACTATAAAGTTGGTGCTCCACGTTTTACTAAACTTACCTCGCCCAAACAAGTCAAATGCTTTTAAAACCTTACTGAGTTCTTTTAAATGGGCGAGCTCTATTAAGCCGTCATAGGCGAGCTCTAATGCACTTTTATTAGGCAAACTAAGGTCTTTTATGTAGATGGGTGAGCTCTTGTGCATTTCATGGGCGAGCTAGTACCTTTTTTTGTAAACAAGCTATGGGGGGCGAGAATATTCATTTTTTAACTTTACTAAAGTGGGAATTAAATTATATCCTATATGAGATTAAATATTCAAAATGAATATTTATTGAATTTCTCACTTGATACATGAATATTTATCAACTGTTTTACTGATTGTGGAAATAGAGAATAAATACCTTTTTGGAAAGTATTTATTTAAATAAATGAATAAATTATATACTTTCCTTAAGGTATTTTATGAGAAATAAAGGGATTTTGAGACTGTAGGCCCCGAGATTCATGCTTTACTGTGATATTGTTATTGTTTAAGTGGCTGATAGACCCGCCAGTCATCAGCGGTCCCGGAGTCACCTGGCAAGTGTACGCCATGGACCACCTATAGATTATGGCTATAGATCTACATTGCATCCCAATAGGGATGATTACTATGTTTTCGGGAACGATGATAGCATGACATGACGTAGGGTGATGCCTAGTCTCAACCTACTGATTTCTGTTTACTGAATGAGTTTACGGAATACTGTTTATTATATGGTATTGTGAACTACTGATTACTGAATTGAAAAAGGAATATTATGAAAATTATTTCTAAAATAGAAATAATTACTGAACTGTTTATCTAGTGATTTGGATATTTATACTGTTTTCTGTATATACTGTTTTACCAATGTACTATCACATGTTTTGAAATGATACTGAAAAGAAGAAAAATAAATGGTTTACTCCATTTATATTGATGGAAAAACGAGTATTAAATTTGTTTTATCAGAAATAACTTATAAAATACTTCTTATAGTCGCTCTGGTTTTTCGGGACAAGACAAGTATTTCAAAATACCTTCCATGTTCCATCTGGATTTCCCGACCGACTATAGTATCCTTCCTTACATGTGCTTAGTACACCATTAGGAAAATAAAGATTTTGCTGCATACAGATTTTTTAATATCAAGCAGCATACGACTCCTTTACTAAGCACGTGGTTTCACTCACCCCTTTATTTCTTAACTCTACAGAT
Source organism: Heritiera littoralis (assembly GCA_031772115.1). Classification (NCBI taxonomy): domain Eukaryota; kingdom Viridiplantae; phylum Streptophyta; class Magnoliopsida; order Malvales; family Malvaceae; genus Heritiera; species Heritiera littoralis. The sequence continues at coordinate 345,922 of JAPDPK010000168.1, read as the reverse complement.
AAAATGCAAGACTATTTGGAGTCTTTCTCAGATAAATATAACTGCTAGTAATATGTTGGGACCAAGGGCATTGAATTTAAAAGGTACAGTTACTTCTCTTATATATTAAGACATATGTATACAGTACTACTTTATTGTACAATTACAAACAGGGGATGTAAAGTGTAAGGAATATTGTAACAATTTAATATTCTGAGTTTAGAAATAAATAAATGTTTATCATTTATTAAGGTTATTGTGCAAGTGTTAAAGGCATCACAGACAGGCCAACAATGAATTATGTTTAAACTGTGTTAATTATTGGACTGTGGACTGTTACAAAGGTGAAGAAAAATGTTGCTCAGCTGTTCCTCTTACTTCCTTGAGCTTCCAAGCCTTTATTTATAGTCCATTGGATGGTTTCTAAACATTGGTAGGAGCCAAAACTGAATGTAGCCGTTGTATCTCACAGAAACTAGTCCTTGGGCACTATTTTCGTGAAAAGGAATCGATCCTTTGCCATAGGGGATCGATTCGTTTTCCAAAATGCCTTCCAATGCATTCTGCCATGAAGGGATCAATCCGTATTTTCCAGAATGCCTTCCAATGCATTCTGCCATGAAGGGATCGATCCCATGCTTCCAGAGAGCATTTCTTGCACTTTTCTAGACCATTTTGGGCTAGAAATGAATAGACTTTGATTTTAATTCAACCCAAAACATTTTAGACTTTTGTGGGAGTTTTTCTTGACTTTCTCAAATGAAAACATAGTCCAAAAACTCATTAAGTATTTTTCTAAGATTTTGTTCAAATATATTCTTGAAAACATTACTTAATGAAAATATTCAAAACCATTTTATAAGGTATTAAGACCAATAAGAATATATCATTAAACCATGATCTTAGACTTAAAATGGTTTGAGAAAATCATGTGTGATAAAGCAAATTTACAATATGAATCAAAACATAAAAGATCACTTAACTTTTTGTCATTTCAAAATACATATGTCAATTTAAAGCTAACACTTTCTTTTTAAACAATTTCTGATTTTCTTATGTTAAGAGTAGTCAAAACTGATTCTTGCTTAGTTTTAATAATTGTTTGTATGTTCTCGCTAGATTTTGATATGGATTTATTAGTTGTTGTTTAATATTATTAAAGATCGATATCTTGATTGTTCTTTTGCATGATAATTGATTTCTTGATAATATTTAACATGAATTGTATAATCTTAAACATGTCCAGTGAGTAGTTTGTGAATTCAGTTATGAGGTAATTTAATAATTCTTGGAAACCTTGATTGTAAGATTATGAACTTATGATATAATTGTTATTAAATATCTGAAATTCCCTGAGCATCATCCCATGATTGTTTGATTGATTGGATAGATGGCTAACTATTTAGTCTAATTAAATAATCTACTCCTAGATTAAAAACTTAAGTCCATAATTGCTTTTGTTTTATTCACAAGAGGGTTAGGGGAATGGATGTTTAAGTTGAACAAATTTACATCGTATGTATTTGTTGCTTAATGTTAACTCCTATCTTTCCAGTTTCTAATGCTGCTAATAATTTTATCTAGAGATCGTATCCTAGGTAAATTAATTAGTTAGAGATTAATTAGGAATCGTATTATTGATTAACGATTAAGTAAGGATTGATGGTGTAACTCGTCGTACTTGGTACACTACGATTGACTATTTAATTAACAATGATCTGTTGACGTCAATTATCAATATGAAAGTCCAAGAATATTAGATACCTTGTAACTAAATGCCTGAAATATTATTAAGTAAGGATTGATGGTGTAACTCGTCGTACTTGGTACACTACGGTTGACTATTTAATTAACAATAATTTGTTGACGTCAATGATCAACAGGAAAGTCCAAGAATATTAGATACCTTGTAACTAAATGCCTGAGATATTTGTTTGAATTTTAATTTTTTTATATTTTATTTGTAACATCTTGAATCCACAGTATAACATAATATTTACTTATAAATCACACATTTTCACCGGTTGGGCTGTCTGTGATACTTAACCATCCGTTAATCACTTTAGTAAAATTAGTACTTTTATTCATCGTAGCAATATGGAAGTATGCATTGTTACATTATTTCCTTAAGATATATATATACATTCCCTTCTACTCAAAGTAGTACTGTACAAATTATAACAACCCGTTACCACATTTTTAAACCTTATTTTACACAATTTATCCGGTTGGGCTGTCTGTGATACTTCACTTTACCCTTGATGTTAAACAATTTAATAAAATATTGTTAACGTTATACACATCCCCTATCTTATTTACAAATATGTAGTACTGTAGACATATCTAAATACAGAAAATAAATGATCGTACCTGATATATCTTAGTCGATCTGTCACATTGTCCATTATGTGCAGCCGTAATCCAAAAATATTGGATCTCACCATCATCAAAACCTGAAATGTTAAAATTAGGGAGTGAGCAAACCACGGCTCAGTAAGAAAGTTATATGTCACACTTGATATTCAGCTGTCTATATGCTGAAAATAATTTTTTTCATTTTCTTTAAAATCTTCCTAGCTGGCTCCAGGCACACATGTAGGAAGGATACTACAGTAGGCTAGGGATCCAGATAGAGTAAGCCAGGTATTTTGAAATACCTGACTTGTTCCGGAACCTAGAAGCAACTGTAGAGAGTACTATTTCCGTTGTTTTCAAAACGATATAATTTTCGTTTTTCCACGGAGTAAACCACTATTTCTTTTCACATCCAGTATACTTTAAAACACGTGGCAGTTCAGTAATAAAGATAGTGGTTTACTTCTCTTCTCTTCAGTACAGTAAAACACGTGACAGTACAGTGGTTCGCAAATATCCAATCATTGGATAAGTATTTTTGCGATTATTTTTATCTTAGAAATAATTCTTATGTTATTCTTTTAGAATAAACATTTATTTCTCTTTTCAAATCAGTAACTGTATCGTACAGTTCAATAAGACAGTATATTTAGTATTCAGTAAAACAGTATCTCGATACGGTTCAATCAGTAACAGTAAGCAGTAGCTACCCATTCAGTAAATAGTATACGGTAGCTTTCAGTTCAGTAAACAGTAAGTAAATGGTAGCTTTTTCTTCAGTAAAACAGTAATCAGTGGCTACCATTTCAGTAAATAGTACAGTTCAGTAAATAGTGTTTTGGTACAGTCTTTTCATCAGTAAAAGTAATCAGTAAACAGTAGTTCAGTACAATAAACAGTACAATACAGTACAATAAATAGGATTTTGTAAATCCTTTCAGTAAACAGTAACAGTATGTGAGACTAGGCATCACCCTACAATTAAATCATGCTAACATCGTCCAATAATGGACCAGTAATCATCATCCCGAAGGGACACAGTAACAGTATAACAGTGAGATATATGGCCATGATCTATATGGTGTCCTCGGTGTACACTTGCCAGGTGACATCCGGGATGCTGATGACTGGCAGGTCTATCAGCCACGTGACGGTAACAATATAAGTGTGATGCATGAAACTCGGGGCCTAAGTCTCAAAACAGTATAAACCGTACCATAGCCTTTATGGATTTTAAATACAGTAAATCGAAATATTTCACAAATATCCATAAGGCTCACATGTAATAAAATCATCACCTTTATGAAATTTATAATTTAAATAATATTTCTCAAAATATTTCATAAAGGTATAAATCGTGTTTTCCTCACGGTGAAATAGTTTGCAAAATCATCAATGTAACATATAAAAGGGCAAAACTGTCCTTTCTCCACCGTAAAACGCGTATGCACTCTTTTCTGTGCTTTCACTTGAAAACATGGTTTTTCAATAATTTATGAAAAATAAAATATTTATTTTTCCAAATTCATAAATCCCGTAACCATGTTTCTTTCTAAAAACACGTGTAGAGATCTCTAGTCTCGAAATCATAGTTTTCCATCATTTCTTAACCTTTATGGAATTTATATAATTATTTATCTCACAATTAAAACCATAAAGATTTTATATTAAATTAACTGAATATTTAAGAATATTTATAAAAATATTTACTTCGGTCTCTTTTTCATTTTCATCTCGTTTCACGTGAAATATCACCTACCGGTGAATTTTCGGTGATTTCCTTTTCACCATACTTGAAAACATGAATATTTTAAAATTAAATATCACTATATTCATGTTTTATGAAATTTACTTGATTTCTCGATTTTCGTACCTGAAAATCGTTTCACGTGAAATCAAATCATTTATTATGGTTTCCGGTGATTTTCGGTAAATTTTAGTAATTTTTCGATAATTTTTTGGCAGTATAACGGCTGCCGATTTGGCTAGCCTCCTGCACGAAAAATACAGTTTATATTTCTCAACTGGTATTTCACCCCAATTTGAAACCGATAAATCACAACAATTTTCAAAACTAATCATTATAAATTGCATTTATAAATTAAATGCATAATTTAAAACATGTGGCCGAATATCCTTACAAGCGGCATATGTCTCCCTTACCTGTTTCGGGTCGACGACTACCTCTTGAAGGTCTCGCCTGTGTTCACCTCGCCCGATTCCATCGGCTCGGTCAAAGAAGGAATTTTTTGGAATTTAAATTCTAAAATTTAGAATTTTTCCATAATTATTTAAATAAATAAATTATTTAAATAATTTAATACTTTTCTTTCTCTTTCTTTTCTTTTTCTTTTTCTTTTTCCTTTTTCCTTTTTCTTTTCTTTTTTTTTTCTTTTTCTTTTCCAGCAGGACCGGTCACCCCCCTCACCGCCGTTCTCCTCCGACGGCCGGTTCTCCGACGGTTTGGTGGCTCAGCAGCTGGTCGGCACCACGACGAAGTCGGATCTGGCCTCTGTTCATCTCGAATCGACGACACGGCGACGGATCGACTCGGTTTACCTTCGGTTTCTTCTCCTCCTCCGTCAGCCTTCCTCCGCCATTCCCCGCCTCATCGGTGGCTTCCCACATCTTCCTCTTCCTCCGACGGTGGTGTGGCTGCAGTGGCGGTGGCCGGTTTGGCCGGCACCGCCAGATCCATTTTCTTTTTCCTCTTCCGGTTTCGTCAGTTTCTGCCCCTATTTCTGCTTCTGTTCCTTTCCGCCGCCGGTCAATTTCGTCTTCTCTTCACTTGCCGGCGACGTCTCCACTCTTCTCTCCCTTTTATCTCGCTGACTGCAGCAGTGGGTGCTGCCGTCGGCCCCTCTGCTCGGGAAGGATCGGGTTTTCCCGATCTTTCCTTCCTCTTCTCTTTTTTATTTTAATTATAATTATATTTATAACTATATTATAAATATAATTATATTATTTTATTATATAGTACTTTGTACTATATACTATATAAATATATATTATATATTAATAATATATATTTACACATAAAAATGTATATTTTCATACTTTAAATTAAATAGCATTTATATAAATATTCATATAAATGTAATAATTCCATATATATATATTGTATTTACAATATATATATATTCAAACTTAAATGTAATTTAATATTTACATTTTCTCAAATATGTATATACTTATATATACATAAAATGTCATACTTAAATACAATGTATTATTTAAATTTATCAAATAGTATATATACTTATATATACCAATGTATATTTAATATATATTATATACCATACGGTATTTAAATACATATGTATTTACATCAAAATACATTTATATAATTTGTAATTCTATAAACATATTTTATTTTCATTTCTCATTTTCCTTATTTATTTTGGATTTTGATTTATCCAATTTAATTTTCCTCTATTCCTTATTTTATTTCCAACTTAATTTCCTTCACTCGAATTTCCCGATCCATCACTTCCTCAATTCTCGAATATTCCACAATATTCTGATCTCATAATTTTATTTATTTATTTATTTCCAATATTTATTTTCTCCAATATTTATTTCCAATATTTATAATTTCCAATAAATGAAAAATTTACGGTTATCACACAAATTCACTGAATATATAAAAGAAAATCATATACCTTCGATATCGAAAATCTGCTGACTCTAGCAGTTGATAATCTCTGGAAGGTAATTCTCTTAATCCAAGATCAACAACCTGTGGAGTGGAAAATCAGGGGTGAGTGACGACGTGCTCAGTAAGGAAGGTGTATGCTGCTTTATAAAATAAAAACTATATCCCACAGAACGTTTATTTTCCCTAACAACATACCCAGTAGGAAAACAGTGGATATAATGAACAGTCTTTAATATTCAAATCACTGGCTAAACAGTTTACAATATAGTATAGTTAACAGTAAACAGGATTCAATAAATCCTTTCAGTAAACAGAAATCAATAAGTTGAGACTGGGCATCACCTTACAATTAAATCATGCTATCATCGTTCCCAAAGGAACGCATCATTTCCGAAGAAACATAGTAATCATCCCCAATGGGATACAGTAGATCTATGGCCACAATCTATAGGTGGTCCTCAAGTACACTTGCCAGGTGACCTCGAGACCTCTGATGACTTGGCGGGTCCATCAGCCTCGTGAATAGTAATGCATGAAACTCGGGGCCTAAAGTCTCAAAAATCACTTTATATCTCATGAAGAACCTTTAAGGAATTATTTCACATATTTCATCATTTTTGTAAAATGATTGTTTTCCAAAAAGGTATTATATTTTCTGTTTACAAAACACAGTAAAAACAGCCTGTAATTTCACCATTTTTCGTGTGAGAAAAACACAAGTTAAACGGACTCGCCCCTTATCAGCTCGCCCATTACAACTTGCCTATCACAGTGGATTGAGCTCGCCTGTTTTTATTCGCCCATGTGGCGAACTAACATCGCCCACTTTGGCTCTCAAACCGAGCTGAACTGGGGGTCGCCCACAAAATAGTTCAGGGTTGCCCATAAGCACTTATCTTTAAAAAACCAAGGGGTTGCTCACTTTTGGCTCGCCCAAAATATCACAAAGGGGTCGCCAATCTTTGGCTAGCCCGGATTTTATTAAAACAGGGGTCGCCTTTCTTTGGCTCGCCCAGAAAACAACGTAGGGGTCGACTTTATAGCTCGCCCAAATCATGGTCTGTGAAAACAGTTTATCAAACCAATGCATGTTTCAAATCAAATCATTTTCTCAATATTTCCATAAAATTTAACTCCACAGAACATGCATTCACTTCACACACATCTCCCTTTCTTGGTCTTACGAAGCCTAGCTTCTCGATCGCCTTTATCAATTCTCAATTCCCGGCTGCAAAATAAATTATCAAAACTATCAATATATTCTGTTCGAATGTTTCCAACACTTGGGCGAGACTTGAGAGGCGAGACTTGAGACTAATCCTCTAGCTCGCCCAATATAACTAGCGATTCATATATTGGCTTATATGTGGGAGATCGCCCACAATGCAACTCGCCATGCCTATGCATGTGAGTTCGCCATACATGACTTTTTATTCAAAGGTGGGTTCGCTTATGAATTAAACTAGCATGTGGAGGCCTCGCCCATTATACCACGCTCAATATTATTTAGCTCGCCCATAATAGTTGAGCTTGCCTATTTCTCATCACTTTTACAACGTTTCCAGCACTTTCCTCGTTTATTCTCGATTATTCTCTAGACCACATCTTATTATAATTTCTTATGTCCTAACAAGATTTAACTGAAATAAGGCTATATCTATGTTTCTTACGGTATAAAACATAGAAATATACCAATAAACATCAAGAGAACCAACGAAATATGGAACTTGTCTTAACTGAGCTGCACTTCCAGAACAGAGTGTTTTTTGTCTCACGTTAGCTTTACTTTGCTTATTCCTTAGCTCTTCAAACGATGGAGAAAAGGTTTAGCTAACTAAAGGATGAAATTTCATGGCTCACGTATGAAAGGAACGGAAGAAACAAGATTTGAGCTTGCAGCAAAACATAATGGACGAGAAGCAGTAGAGTGGTTTTCGAAGAAGATGAAGTTTGCTAATGTCTGTTTTCTCATGAAGTCTTCTTATATAGTCCTGTTATTCCAATCAGAACCTACCAGTTGTTTCTTATCCCATTTTCTTTCATCATTTCATGTTTTTCATGCATTAAAAACTTGAAGAAAACTGTAGCAAAAAGGGTGGCAGTGCAGATTGATTTTGCTACTCGGTTTGACTTATTTCTTCTCTCTTTTGCGTATCCCGTTCACAAAATTCCACATGTACCATAAAATTTTTCTTATTATTTATATACACCATATTATAAATTTTTGTTCCAATAATTCCATAGTTCAAAGTGGAAATTCACATTCAATATTTATTTAATCTCATTAAATTAATTTATTTCCACTATCAATCATTTACAATTATGGTGTGCAGTGTAATAAAAATCGAGTCTCACATATTAGTATATTAGTTAAGTGCTAGTTTCTATAAACCTTAAATTTAGTTGTAGCCCTAAAAACCCCAAATTTCTCCCCAAAAATTAGATTTTACTTTAACTAGGTAATTTTATTTAATTAGATTCTCTATGGGATCGACCCTGACTTTTGCTAGCTACTAGTAGTTGTTTAGGATTTTATTTTTGGTAACCTACGATAATACTAAATTTTTGGTGCCGTTGCCAGGGACTCATAATTATTTGAATTACCTATTATTAGATTATTATCTAATTTTCTTATTTTCTCTTTCTTTTTCAGGTTTACATGTCTGACGAGGAATCTAGTTACAAACTTAAAAGAATTAGAGACTTCATCCAACTAAACCAAAGCACGGTGTCAAGGACACCATCACAACCACCACCACCACCTCAAAATCCACGTTCCACCGAGCCAAGATTCAACCCTACCTTTGAATTCTCTAGTGATTCTGAAGAGGAACCTATGGCTCAAAATGCGAACAGGACACTAAAGGAGTTGGTGGCTCCCACCCTAAACCAACAACCCCGCACATCACTTACCCTACTTTAGATGCTCCTTTTGAATTAAAATCTGGTTTGATTCATCTTTTACCTACTTTCCATGGTCTTGCAGGTGAGGATCCACACAAGCATCTAAAGGAATTTCATGTGGTTTGTTCAACCATGAACCTATAAGGGTAAGTGAAGATCAAATTAACCTTAAAGCCTTTCCATTCTTTTTAGTAGATGCAGCCAAGGATTGGCTCTATTACCTACCTTCTGAACCTTAACCACATGGGATAAGATGAGAAAGCTATTTCTAGAAAGGTATTTTTCTTGCTTCTAAGGCAGCTAATATTTGCAAGGAAACTTGTGGAATTAGGCAATACAATGGTGAGTCTTTGTATGAGTATTGGGAAAGGTTTAAAAGGCTTTATGCTAGTTGCCCACGCCATCAAATTAATGAGCAACTATTAATCCAATACTTCTACGAAGGACTTATGCCCCATTATAGAAGTATGATTGACGCTGCTAGTGGAGGAGTTTTAGTGGACAAGACTCCTCAAGAAGCCCAAAATTTGATTGCAAACATAGCAGCCAATGCTCAACAATTCAACATTAAGCGTGATCCACCACCTAAACAACCACATGAGGTAAGTAATTCCAATCTTAAGAAACAAATAGAAAATCGAACTACTTCTGTGCAACAATTGGCTGTAGGTAATTTGCAACAAGCTAAGGCTTATGGAGTTTGCTCTAACATGGGGCACCCTACTGACATGTGCCCAACCTTTCAAGAAGACCCTATGGAGCAAGCTAATGCAATTGGAGGATTTCCTAGCATACCGCAAGGTTAGTATGACCTTTATTCCAATACCTATAACCTCGATTGGAGGAACCACCCAAACCTATAATATGGAAATAGGCCTGTACCTTATGTCCCACCATACAATAGGCCAAATAATTTCCAGCCTCTTAAACAACCATACCAAGAAAGGCCTCCACTCCCACCTCAAAACCAAAGTGCCACCATGTCCCTTGAGGAAATGGTTAAGAACCTTGTTGCCACCTCCATGCAAAATCAACAAAAGAATGACTAAAGATTTTCATAAATGGAATACCAAATGGACCAAATTGCTACTTCCCTAAGCAAACTTGAAGTTAGAGACTCCAACAAATTGCCCTCCCAACCTTTGATGAATCCTAGGGAGAATGTGAGTGCTATATTTTTAAGGAGTGGAAAGGAAATTGGACCCAAAGATGTGGCACTTGTAGATGTCGATAAGAAAAAAGAAACTAACACTGAAGAAGTTGACAATTATATAAAGGAAGAGGACAAAACCAGTTCACATCCCAGGTTTGAGGAAATTGACAATTTTAAAAGGAAGCAAAAAGTCAACAACCTCCCCCTTCTTTATAGCAAATTTGACGAGGTAAGGGAAAAACGAGTTCCATTTAATATAGGCACTTACCCTCCTCCTTTTCCTGCATGGTTTGCGAAGACAAAGAAATCTTGGAGACCTTTAGGAAAGTGGAGGTAAATATTCCTCTTCTTGATGCTATCAAGCAAGTACTTAAGTATGCAAATGTTTTAAAAGAATTGTACATTAACAAGAAGAAATTAAAGGGCGATGAAAAGTAAGTGTGGGGGAAAATGTGTCTGCTATTATTCAAAAGAAACTTCCTCCAAAGTGTAAAGATCCTGGCATGTTTGGTATTCCTTGTAAGATAGGAAACACCATGATTAATAAGTCCATGATAGATTTAGGAGCTTCTATAAATGTTATGCCATTATCACTTTATAAATCTTTAAATCTTGGACCTTTAAAAGAAACTGGTGTTATTTTACAATTAGCTTATAGAATTAATGCCTATCCTGAAGGGATATTAAAGGATGTTCTTATGCAGGTCGATAAGTTAGTCTTTCCAGCAGACTTCTTTGTTCTTAATATGGAGGATAACCATTCTTAATTTCCAACGCTAAAGCTACTAGGGAGACCATTCTTGAAGACATCCAATGCCAAGATAGATATGGACAAGGAGACACTCACCATGGAGTTTGACAGTGAAATAGTGAAGTTCAATATATTTGGAGAAACAATCATGTGCCAACAACCTCATAAATCAAGGAAAAGGTTTGCTATTGGGATTGGGTGATGATGAAAGGTGAAGCAATGTCGAGCCAACGACATTAAACAAAAGCGTTGCTTGGGAGGCAACCCATGATGCAAAAGAGGGAGTATTTCTTTCCTTAACTTGTATTACCGTTTATTTTTTAAGTCTATATTATTCTTTCTTTGCATGATGAACTTACTTTAGGGTCAAAGTAAGATTTAAGTGTGGGGTGGGGGGAATAATGGTTTAGAGTCTATAAAAAAAATTAAAATTAGAAAAACAAGTAAAAAAAATTGAAAATTTCTTTTAAGAGTCTATAAGATCGTGATATGTTTCCTTTCTTTTAAATAATTGATTCTAAACTAAAACATGGTTTTATAAGAAAGTTGAGAGTATTTTAATTGTTATTATTGTTGAAGTGAATGCTTTCAAAAGAATTTGTGTGAATTCATGATTAAATATGATTGTTCATATGATATTGATAATGTGATTAGTTCATTGAAATTAGTATTAGCATAGGTTAAATAAACGAGAACCCGAAAAAAAAAAAGAAGAGAGAAAAAGAAGGAAGAAATATCAAAATAGAGGTCGAAAGCTTAAATTTCTATTCCAATGTTTTAAGTTGCTTACTCTCTACTGCAGTTTTTTTTAAGTGACTTGAAATATGAGTATGCAAAGCACTCTAAAAGAGGGCTTACTTGTTGAGTAACCGGGTAACATTTGCATAACAGGGCAAGCAAATACTTAGGGAAACCATTATTCATTCCTCAGAAAAAAGAAAAAAAAAGAATAAAAAGAATAAAAAAAAGGAAAAGAAAAATAAAAGGTTCTAAGATCTACTGCCTAGGCTTTTATTGATTGAAGATGGATAATTGCAAAGTTGATATTATATGTTTCAATTGTGTTGATTGCGAATCTTACATGAATTTATTTAGAAGTATGCATGAATACGAGAAGTAATGATTAAAATATGATTGACTTGATTATTTGACTAGTGTTGAAGTTATAAGTTGAGAGTTAAAAGATTTGAATATATATCCATGATCTTAGTCTTTGTTACTGAGTCTTTATTTGAATTTTTAGGATTGAGTCTTAAGTAAAAGATTTTGTGGTTTTATCTTCTAAAAGCCCTCACTAGACAAAACTCGTCCACTAGGGGTGACCTACGGGTTTAAAGGCTTATTGCATTTGCTAAATGCAATCATGATTCCTATGAAAGTGAGTTAGGATTTAGGAAGAGAACCTAGGATTTAGTTATTTAGGAAGATAGTAGTTTAGTCTAGGTTTTGCTTAAGGACAAGCAAAAAGCTAATTGTAGGGAATTTGATAGGATGATATTTTGTGAATTATATGTGTGCTAGTATATTTGCTTTATTGATGTTTTATACCTAAAAGAGCTTACTAATGTTTATTTTATGATTTAGGTATTAAATATCAAAGTTGGAATTAATTGAAGCTAAAATGAACAAAGTGCAGTATTTTCTATCCAGTTTAAAAGATTGATGTTTTTGACCATCTTAACGACTTGATCTTAAGAAGTGGCCTTCATGAAAGTTGTAGAGGACTTCTCAAGGCTTTCGGAATGTACAAGATCATGAAAATTAGAGTTTGCTTGGTGCATCAAATATTTATGGAAAATCATAACAAAAATCTACCCAAAATTTCTATTTTTAGAAAGAGTTCCAACAAAGCAAGGCCTAGACAAGATTTTGTTAAGACAAGATATTGTGAATACAAAATTTGGTTGAGACAAGATATGTCTTAAAATTTTGTTATGTCTTAAAGTTTTAATTATTTTTAAGACAATGTAATAAAGTAGGAAAATAAAGTGTGAGTAGAGAAAGAATTGTAAAGAGAGAGAAGTTCTAAATAGAGTTTATGCCAATTAAAACTCTTCTCAGACTTCTACTCTACCTAACATTCTTAGGCCTATAAAAAAAGCACATTGGCTCTCATAAAAAACTTCCCTCTTCCTCTTTAGTTTCCTGTAGCAATTTCTTAAGATTTTAATAAAATTTTTTAAATTTCTTTTAAAATTCATTCTAACTGATTTTAATTAGTAGTTTTTATATTTTATTAGTTTTTAACAGTTGTTACATGTTTCTATTTTTCTTTCTTTAAAATTTGATTCTTTCTTTTTAAACAATTTCTGATTTTCTTACATTAAGAGTAGTCAAAACTAATTCTTGCTTAGTTTTAATAATTGTTTGTGTGTTCTTGCTAGATTTTATTCTTGATTTATTATTAAAGATTGATATCTTAATTGTTCTTTTGCATAATAATTGATTTCTTGATAATATTTAACATGAATTGTATAATCTTGAACACGTCTAGTGAGTAGTTTGTTAATTTAGTTATGACGTAATTTAATAATTCTTGGAAATCTTGATTGTGAGATTATGAACTTATGATATAATTGTTATTAAATATTTGAAATTCCTTGAGCATCATCCCATGATCGTTTGATTGATTGGATAGGTGGCCAACTATTCAATCTAATTAAATAATCGACTCCTAGATTAAAAGCTTATGTCCCTAATTACCTTTAGGTTTAATCACAAGAGGGTTGGGGAATGGATGTTTAAGTTGAACAAATTTACATCGTATGTGTTTGTTGCTTAATGTCAACTGATATCTTTCTTGTTTCTAATGTTGCTAATAATTTTATCTAGAGATCATATCCTAGGTGAATTAATTAGTTAAAGATTAATAGGGAATCGTATTCTTGATTAACGATTAAGTAAGGATTGATGGTGTAACGCATCGTACTTGGTACACTACGGTTGACTATTTAATTAACAATGATCTTTTGATGTCAATGATCAATAAGAAAGTCCAAGAATATTAGATACCTTGTAATTGAATGCCTGTGATATTTGTTTGAATTTTAATTTTTTTATATTTTATTAGTATATTAGTTAAGTGCTAGTTTCTATAAACCTTAAATTTAGTTGTAGCCCTAAAAACTTCAAATTTTAGTTCTTTCCCCAAATATTAAATTTTACTTTAAGTAGGTAATTTTTTTTTAATTAGAGTCTTTGTGGGATCGACCCTGGCTTTTAGTAGCTACATAGTAGTTGTTTAGGATTTTATTTTTGGTAACCTACGACAGTACCATTTTTCTTCATAATTCTTTATGTAAATTCGAAATTTAAGCTAGCTAAGAAGAAATTACTTCAATTCTTCCTTTCCCAATGCTGAACCACACCTCTTATTCTTCGTGGTGCCTCGGTTTTGTGTTTTTAGAGGGAGAATACCGAATTTAAGAATGGGTATGGCAATTCTTTTTTTTCAAGATTTGTTAAGAATTACATGTTTCTTTGCTTTCATTTTCTAGAATGTTAATTTAAGACTAATTCTAAGTGCTTATATGCTTTCAATTTGAAGAATTACACAAGAATAGGAAGTTAGGGATTTCAGTCAAGGGAGGAAATTTGGGGATTTTATTGGGTAAGTGTAATTTTATGTAGTTGAAGTTTAATTTTATGTAATTGAAGTTTAATTTTGGTTCATTGAGGTAATTAAGTGTTAATTGAAGTTTGAATTTGAATGGGCTCCTTGAAATTATCAAGAAATAATGAAAATTGAAAATTTCCCCTTTAGTGAAATTGGGGATTTTGTATAATTAAATCAAATTGAAGTTAAATTATTGTTAAGTGATGTAATAAAGGTTAATTGTGGTATCAATTTGATTGGGTGGCATAGAATTGCCAAGAATTGAACTTTACGCCTTTATGTGGAATTGGGGATTTTGGATTATTTTTTTGTAATTAATGTTAAATTACATTTAATTGAAGTTTAATTAATGAGATTAAAATGATTGGAGACTTAATTGAAGAAAATCAAATTGAAAATCAATATGTGTTTATAAGATTGATATGGTTCCTTAGTGCATGATATGTAATTATGCTTAAATCATTATGATAATTAATTAAGAAAAATATTTTAATGGTTTAAACATGATTTTAATAAAATTGGAATTTTATTTGGAACAAATCACTCTAAAGAGCAATTGGCCAACTAGGACTTTAAGTGAAAAAGTCACGTAATTGGTAATGAAACTTAGCTATGAGGTATAATTACAATAGCTAAGTATAAAATGAGTGTTAAATTGAATTAAAATAAAGTGAAAAGTGAAAATGTATATTAGGCCAAGGTTAAGGGCATGAAGAAATCCATGTCCCTTTGCCTTGGTTAATTGCTACATTAGTGTTATTACAGTGCACAATTAACCAATATAGCTTGTATAGAGTGAAACTTTGTGAATGTGCCTAATTGGAGACTAAAAGTCTCAGATACCTAAGGGTATCCTATGTGAACTAATGAGTATTGAAGTATAAGATTTATCAAAGATTGAATGTGAAGTGTAACATGGTGTCTACTGTGTTCTTGCAGTGAGGGATAGTGACCTTGATATATAAGATCGATTGTTTGGTTCTTGCTTTATTCAAAGGTAAATTAACTATGCAAGCTACATGTTAGCTTTATATTAGTGAGTTGTCTTTGTCATGACCCGTGACCACATTTTTACCCTTCTTATACACAACTTAACCGGTTGGGCTGTCTGTGATACTTCACTTGTACTGACTGTTAATAAATTTTACATAATATTGTTTATATTATACACATCCCCTATCGTAACAAATCAGATAAGTAGTACTGTTGACATGTCTAAATACAGAGAATAAATGATCATACCTCAAATAAACAGTCGGTTTGACACATTGTTCTTCGTGTACAGCCAGGATCCACAATCCACTGATCTCACATTCATCAAAACCTGAGATGTTGAAAATTAAGGGGTGAGCAAAACCACGGCTCAGTAAGAGAATTATATGCCTCACTTGATACTCAGCTTCCTATATGCTGAAAATTTTTTTTCATTTTTCCTATGGGCTCTAGGCTCGCATGTAGGAAAGATACTACAGTCGGCTAGGGATCCGAATGGAGTAAGGTAGGTATTTTAGAATACCATACTTGTTACGGAACCTAGAAGCAACTGTAGAGAAAAATTTTCTTTTTGTTTTGAATTAATAAATCCTTTTCCTTTTTTAATCTTTCATAACCTTTTTCATATTCTTTTCAAAATAATGCTTCTACGAAATAAAGCCTTTAAATAGAATAATTAATATCCGTATATTCCTTGAAAAGAATATTAGTTAAATCATCATCTTATTTCTTTAAAACTTATTTCATGTTTTAATGTACTCTCTTAATTAGTTCTGTCCGTTAAAAAGCAGAATAAGCTATTAAAATCTATTTCATTCTTTGACATTTGTCGAATTCACGAATCACACTCACTTACTTATCGTCACAATATCCTACGATTTCTCATACTAACATCGGAACACGTGTAGCACTTAGTTCCCGAAGGACTCTAGAGGTGGCTCCCACTGTTCAATCATCGAGTCTCTGCTCGGTATGGCCTGTACTCAAACATCAGAACACGTGTAGCACTTAGTTCCCGAAGGACTCTAGAGGTGGCTCCCACTGTTCAATCACCGAGCCTCTGCTCGGTATGGCCTGTACTGAAACATCAGAACACGTGTAGCACTTAGTTCCCGAAGGACTCTAGAGGTGGCTCCCACTGTTCAATCATCGAGTCTCTGCTCGGTATGACCTGTACTGAAATATCGGAACACGTGTAGCACTTAGTTCCCGAAGGACTCTAGAGGTGGCTCCCACTGTTCAATCATCGAGCCTCTGCTCGGTATGGCCTGTACTGAAATATCGGAACACGTGTAGCACTTAGTTCCCGAAGGACTCTAGAGGTGGCTCCCATGGTTCAATCATCGAGTCTCTGCTCGATATGGCCTGTACTGAAATATCGGAACACGTGTAGCACTTAGTTCCCGAAGGACTCTAGAGGTGGCTCCCACTGTTCAATCATCGAGCCTCTGCTCGGTATGGCCTGTACTGAAATATCGGAACACGTGTAGCACTTAGTTCCCGAAGGACTCTAGAGGTGGCTCCCACGGTTCAATCATCGAGTCTCTGCTCGGTATGGCCTTTTCCGTTTGACATATTCCATGTCATGTAAAATATTTCCCTTTTTAACATGTCACCTATCATTTATGGATTTTAATATAGACGTTAATCTTGTCGTACTATAAACCCTGGAGGGTAAAGGACTAAACCGGTCAAATCTATGACCATAATCTATATTGTCCTCGGTGGATCACGGATCAGGTGTCGACCGGGACTAAACATGTCACATATCATGTATCAGCATGATAAGAATACCAACCAGTCTCAAAACCGTATTTTTTCATCGGAAAATACACCTTATGGAATTTATACAATTATATAATTCCATGATTTAAAACCATAAGGGTTATAATCCTTTAGTGAATATTGATAAAAATATCCATAAAATATTTACTATATTTCACTTCATCTTTCGTCTCGTAATTCGTGTAATTTATCTATTTCGAGAATTTTCGGTGATTTCATTATCACCATTCTCGAATACATGAATATTCTAAAGTTCCATCTCATTATATTCATATTTTATGAAATTTAGAAATTTCCTCATGTCTCGTGATTTACTATCGAAATTCGGAAATAAATCATTTAATATGATTTTATAAAGTTTTTCTAAAATTTTCGGCAGCATAACGGCTGCCGATTCACTAACCTCCTGCACGGAAAATACAGTTTAAAATCTTTCAGCCAGTACTTCTTCCCAAATTATTTTCAGCAATTCATGCATCATAATAATTTTCATAAAATAATTGCATAAAATATTTCAAATTAAATTATGCAGACTGAGTATCCTTACAGTGCTGCACATGCATCCCTTACCTTTTTCCGGGTCGGCGACTTCCGCTTATCGATCGCGCCCGCGCTCCATTTCTCCCGATTCCTTATCTCGATTGCGAATTTGTAAAATCCCGGGTTGTCGAATTTCCGGGAATTTTCCGAATTCCCGAAATTCTCCTTCTTCCTCTTTTTCTTACTTTTTCTTCCTTTTTCCTCTTTTTCTTTTCTTTCTTTCCTTTCTTTTTCTTTTTCTTTTTTTTTTTCTTTTTTCTTTTTCTTTTTCTTTTTTCTTTTTTTTTCTTTTTTCTTTTTCCTTTTTTCTTTTCTTTTTCTTTTCTTTTTCTTCTTCCTTTCCCGGTCAGACCGGTTCAGACCGGTCCAGCTTCTTTCCTCGCCGGTTCCTCGCCGGCGGCCGGTTCTTCGGCGGTTCGGGCGTCCCTCAGCTGGCCGGCTGCACGACGAACTTGCCGGTGCCCTCCGTTTGCCCTGGATCGGTGGCACGGCGGCGAATCGAGGCGGTTTTGCCTCGGTTCTTCTTCCTCTTCGCCGGCGTTCCTCCGCCGTCCATTGCGTCACCGGTGGCTTCCATCAGCTTCCTCTTCCTCCGGTGAAGCTTTGGTGGTGGTGGCAGCCACCGATTCGGCCGGCACCGCCGTCGGCATTTTCCTTTTCCTCCGGCTTTTGCTTCGTTTTCCGTCGATCCCGTTCCGTTTCTTCACGCCGCCGGTAGCTTCCTTCTTTTCTCTGGCCGGTGGCGTCCCGCCTTCCTTTTCCCCTCGCCGGCGGTGGCAGCTCCGCCACCGGCGGTCTGGCAGGAGGGGTCGGGGTTCCTCCCCGATTTTCTCCTTTCCTTTTTTTTTTTTCTGTTTTATTTCCCTTTCTATTTTTGTTCTCTTTCTATTTTTAGTATATACATACTATATACTATATATTATGTCATATAATTTATACATATAATATATACTATGTATTATACATATATTATTATTTCATATATATTGTAATACAATATATATTATATAGATTATATATATTGTACATTACAAAATATATATATCTAGTATATATATATATATATTTATATTTATATACTTTAGAATAAATAACATTTATATATAGGATTATATAAATGTTATAATAGAATATATATATACCTATAAACTTTAATATAAAATAACATTTACATTTTCTATATATGTATGTATATATATATTTATATATACATAAAATATTATGTTTATATATATATATATATATATATATGTATTAATTAAATTCATGAAATAGTTTATATATATATACACCAACGTATATTAAAATATACCATATAGTATTTTAAATACATACGTATTTGTATAAAATACACTTATATAAAATTTGAAATTATATAAACATATTTTATTTTCATTTCTCGTTTTCCTTATTTAATTTGGATTTTAATTTATCCAATTTAATTCTTTTCCTCTCCCTATTATTTTTTATTTTCACTTCCACTTTAATTTCCTTTACAACAATTTTTTTCGATTCTTTCACTTCCTTAATTCTCGGGATTTTCACCAATATCCCGTTCTCGCAAATTTTATTTCCTCTTATTTATTTTCTCCAATATTTATAATTTCCAATAAATGGAAAATTTGCAGTTATCACATCCTCCCCACCTTAAGAAATTCAGTCCTCCGAATTTAACTTAAGTCCAAAGGTGGTACATGCCGTCTACTTATGACTTCTGACCTTTAGTTCATCCTCCAAGTAATACTGCCAGTACACTTTCAACATCAAGAGTGCTTTAGACCACTACATGCTGTCTTTCATCGTATATGTCTATACTCCCATAAGTTCATTCCTCAAATCAAAAGTTATTCACTTTTACTCTTTTCATATAAGAGCCATACATAATATTTTGATATTACAGCTGATTTATGCTGTTCATTATCCATTCTTCTCACTTAGTGCCGAGTCGACATAATTTGGTACTATCATGTACTCGTGTCAATCAATTATATGCAAGTGTCCCAGTAGCTTTCACATCTCGTGCACACGCTCTCTCAATATCATGGAGCGGTTACATCTCACGCTCATATATAAATATATATATCAGTATGGAGCGGTGCTATCAATACACTTGGGATCTCAAAGCCTTTTGCTATCTCTCATTAGCATATGGCAACACAGAGACTCCCATCACATGTAAGGCTCACTGGAACTGTACATACACATTCACACCGTTTAACACTCATACTTCGACTAAGGCACTAGAGAATCTAGATGTCTGATAATGGAAAGTGATTCTATTTAGATCATCAGTCTTTAATCACTTCCATGTCATTATTTCTCTTTTGGACTCTTTATTGTCCACAATATTCATTTCACACTTATTCCATCAAGGCTACATATCATTGCAAATTTTACTGTTAATCATCTCTTACAGAAATAAATCATAAGACAATCATTTTCTCTCCATGTCTCTTTTCATGTAGTATGGTCATTACATCTCTTACTCTTATGGTATATTCAATATCATTTAAATTTTAGAATATACCTGAGAATATACTCTTTTCATAATTTAGATTCTATGATTGAATCCTCGAATTATCCATTTAAACACCACATTATCTATACAATTCCACCATCTTTATCATTTCGAGGTGGTTATATGTACAAACATTTTACTGGCAGTAAACATATCAATTATCTTACTCCTTGGAGTATCATTACTTTCACTTATCAGTTCTGGCTTTGATTTTACATCTTGCCACAGCCATGTGATAACCAACACCCTTCAATTTCGGTCTTAACTGCGGGAACTGTTTCATATTGATGTTCCCTTTCATCATGTCATTTATTTCCTTATTTCACTTTCATATTCGTTTTCATATTTTTACTCTCATTCCTTTTTGTCAGTTTTCTCGATTGGTATGGTACCATACAGCTAAGATCTTTTAGAATCTTGCGTACCATCTTTTTCTTTACACTAGCCATCTGCCGACTTTAATTAGATCTCGTCTATAAAGCAGCCAGTCTTATCACTCTTTTATAGGCTGACAATAGTATTTAGCTAGACTCCTTACTTTCGTATCTCAATCATTATCTTTATATCATAGACAGGTTCACTGTCATCCTGTCGTCTCAAAATCATATATTTCAAGAGGAGATACTGTCTAGCCAAATTTCTTAGTTGTTAATCTTAGCACAATCCCATAGCCTTTAAGAGTTTAAGGATCATATCACAATGTTGCTCATGTTCCATTTATACTTTAGACTCTATCAGTATTTCATCAATTTACTCATGTAAGGATGCCTCATTCTTTAGGCTTATCTACTTTACAAGGCAACTCATTACCCTTATAACTTCAATCGGAACTCGAAAAATTCACTTCGAGTTCAAATCATCATCTTATGGACACCAACCTTCAATCTTTTATCTAAGGACTCTTTATACAGCATCTAGTCTTATTTACTCCTCACGTATCTCTAATCAGATCAATAAAGCGTCTATTTACACGTAGATTAATACTTGTTCTTCACCAGAACTTCATCAATGATAGAAATTTAATATATCCTTTTTGATTTGTCTACAACTCAACATCATTTGCATTTCTCTCATTTACACTTATACAGACAATTTCATTATTCTCAATTTTTCATTATCTGTAGTTTCGTCATTCAGACCTCTGCACGTGAATTTCATTATTCACACATTTTCCAGAATTATTTTCTTTAACTTTTCGGATTCTTTCTACATCCTCCGATATAAGCTTAGAATTTAACTTCATATTTAAAATCAAATCAGTGTTATCTCGATTCCTCTAATTTATATAACTTTGGAAGTTTTATCGGAAATCAAATCTGATACTTTCTTTAATCGTACCCTTCTTATCATCTTGTGACCATCGTTCTTTAACTTTTCATTTGATTATGCCTTTTACAAAGATTGCTCCTATACGCTCCTTATACATCTCCGATTAAATCATATTTAAGGCATCACTTCCATATAATATTTATTTGTTCTTCATAAGAATTTTAGTGTATAACCAAAAATTTTAATACATCATTTAATTCATCCTCATATCATTTGTATTTCCTTTCTTTACATCGATACTTGTGAATTTCATCATCCGTAATATTTTCCAAAAATTATTTTCTTAAGCTTGTCGGATTTCTTCTATATTCTTCGATACAAGCTTAAGAATAAATTTCATATCCACGATCGAATCAACATTAACCTGATTTCTCAATCTATGTTACTCTGGAATTTATCGGGATTCTGATCCGATAGTTTCTTTAACCACACTTCTTTTATCATTTTGGACCTTCATCATGGTGTCCCATCATTTCACAGTATATTTTAAAGGCAGAGACATTCCATATTCAAATCATTTTGATACATACTCTACCTTGATTTCATTACCTAGTCATACTTTACAGCGTTACGAATCTCATTCTGGTACGCTGTATCAAGTACAATGATTCTCAACACACTTCACAGCTACCCGTTTCAATTCCGTTATTCACTTTAAAACCATTTCCATTTACTGAATTCAGGCTTAGTTTCCTTGAGTATATTCTCCACGAGGTTTGAACCTTGGCACCCCTTACGTACCTAGTTCCTTACACTCGTGTTACCGTTGGGATACTTATAAGGGCCTCGCCCGTTCATATCGACCATCGACGAGCATCCCCTAAGTGATCCTTTCGCCTCAGGTTTATCCTTACTAGTGAGTCGGCGATGAGATAGTTCGCCTATATCTCACGACACATGATCCACTACGGGTCGCCCATCATCGGGTCGCCCACCACAGTTCTGTCTCACGGGTCCTGAAGAACTTAGGTTAGCGGTCATCTTCTTTTTATCACTTGACTGTTCTTATAATTATCCTCTAATTCACAGTACTCCAAACAGTACCTCATTCTGTAGCACATATTCCAAGATACGTCGGTTCTATGTACGATTATCTGTTTGATACCTCAAAGAAATGAAAACGTACAGAACCATAAGTAATCACACCAGTATGTATTTCATTATCTGTACTTTTCACCTCATCAGTCAATTCTTGTAATCATTTCACTTTTCACAGTATTTAACGATCCCGTTCAATACACTCTTAATTTTCGACCCTTTCAGTCAATAACCGGGCCAAACATTTGATGACATTCCACTACACTCTTTGGATCGCATCATATAAGGCCCCGGCTCGTTCGCCGTCCGCCTGTACACGTTTTATTGTGATGCCTCGGATTTGTCGGTCTCAAGCCGGAGGGGCCCGAGCCGCACCACTCATCCGTGCTGTCCGCTCGAGCTCTCAGGTGGCCCCCGTCACACAGACGTGGCACTTAGTCCCTCACGGATTGTTTTATTGTGAAGCCCAGGATTTACCACTATGGCCCAAAGTCCACTCGTGGGGGGAGCCCTGGCCGCCTCACTCAACCATACTGTTATCCCCTATGGCCCACAGTCCACTCGGGGTTTTTCTTTCGCGTCCATAATCTAAGTGTTAGTGGAATCAGTAATAGGGATCGTTAGATTCATATGACATCTTCTATGCCATTAATAATTCCATTACTATCAATGGATTCCAATTCAGCTCGGTTTTAACACTATTCCGCACATCGCCCAATATAGGGGCATTTTCGTCATTTCGACATTTATTTCTTTCTCCTCAATATACATTCAAATCAATGAACTGATCATCTATGTATTGATAGTATCCTTTCTGATACTTATAACAGCAAGTTAGATCTCATTCGATTTTCGATAGAGAAATTCACTAAAATCCATAATTGGATTATTTTGCTTGCAATTCAGCTTTATATCATTAATTTCTCTGTCAAATCGATCAATTCCCACTTCTGGTGATCTGTTTTGACTCCCAGTAAAATTTTGGGGGTAGGGGTATTTTGGTCATTTTTGGCTAAAAATTTTCTCTCTCTTCAAATTACCCTCAATCGGTGATCTTAAAGTCTATTTAATGATGATATTTTATTCCCCTATTTTATACCATCACTTTCAGGTCTCAGTTCGGTTCGGACAGAAAAGTACTGGTGGGGCCCTCACCGAGTCCATTTCTGTTCCTTACCGAACAGGCCTTCATATAGATTTGAAGGATCACAAATTTTTCGGTAATTTCTGAGCCTATTTTCTTCTTTAACATTCTCAGTTTATACTTTCTCACTCCCTTTAAATCATTTTACCCCATTTACAATCATTTATTTTCTCTATGGATTCAAACGACACAGTACTACAGGGGATGTTTAACTCTTTTCTTTCCAAAGTATCCACAGACATCAGGCCAACCAATGCTCTGATACCACTAAATCTGTCATGACCCGTGACCACATTTTTACCCTTCTTATACACAACTTAACCTGTTGGGCTGTCTGTGATACTTCACTTGTACTGACTGTTAATAAATTTTACATAATATTGTTTATATTATACACATCCCCTATCATAACAAATCAGATAAGTAGTACTGTTGACATGTCTAAATACAGAGAATAAATGATCATACCTCAAATAAACAGTCGGTTTGACACATTGTTCTTCGTGTACAGCCAGGATCCACAATCCACTGATCTCACATTCATCAAAACCTGAGATGTTGAAAATTAAGGGGTGAGCAAAACCACGGCTCAGTAAGAGAATTATATGCCTCACTTGATACTCAGCTTCCTATATGCTGAAAATTTTTTTTCATTTTTCCTATGGGCTCTAGGCTCGCATGTAGGAAAGATACTACAGTCGGCTAGGGATCCGAATGGAGTAAGGTAGGTATTTTAGAATACCATACTTGTTACGGAACCTAGAAGCAACTGTAGAGAAAAATTTTCTTTTTGTTTTGAATTAATAAATCCTTTTCCTTTTTTAATCTTTCATAACCTTTTTCATATTCTTTTCAAAATAATGCTTCTACGAAATAAAGCCTTTAAATAGAATAATTAATATCCGTATATTCCTTGAAAAGAATATTAGTTAAATCATCATCTTATTTCTTTAAAACTTATTTCATGTTTTAATGTACTCTCTTAATTAGTTCTGTCCGTTAAAAAGCAGAATAAGCTATTAAAATCTATTTCATTCTTTGACATTTGTCGAATTCACGAATCACACTCACTTACTTATCGTCACAATATCCTACGATTTCTCATACTAACATCGGAACACGTGTAGCACTTAGTTCCCGAAGGACTCTAGAGGTGGCTCCCACTGTTCAATCATCGAGTCTCTGCTCGGTATGGCCTGTACTAAAACATCAGAACACGTGTAGCACTTAGTTCCCGAAGGACTCTAGAGGTGGCTCCCACTGTTCAATCATCGAGCCTCTGCTCGGTATGGCCTGTACTGAAACATCAGAACACGTGTAGCACTTAGTTCCCGAAGGACTCTAGAGGTGGCTCCCACTGTTCAATCATCGAGTCTCTGCTCGGTATGGCCTGTACTGAAATATCGGAACACGTGTAGCACTTAGTTCCCGAAGGACTCTAGAGGTGGCTCCCACTGTTCAATCATCGAGCCTCTGCTTGGTATGGCCTGTACTGAAATATCGGAACACGTGTAGCACTTAGTTCCCGAAGGACTCTAGAGGTGGCTCCCACGGTTCAATCATCGAGTCTCTGCTCGGTATGGCCTGTACTGAAATATCGGAACACGTGTAGCACTTAGTTCCCGAAGGACTCTAGAGGTGGCTCCCACGGTTCAATCATCGAGTCTCTGCTCGGTATGGCCTTTTCCGTTTGACATATTCCATGTCATGTAAAATATTTCCCTTTTTAACATGTCACCTATCATTTATGGATTTTAATATAGACGTTAATCTTGTCGTACTATAAACCCTGGAGGGTAAAGGACTAAACCGGTCAAATCTATGACCATAATCTATATTGTCCTCGGTGGATCACGGATCAGGTGTCGACCGGGACTAAACATGTCACATATCATGTATCAGCATGATAAGAATACCAACCAGTCTCAAAACCGTATTTTTTCATCGGAAAATACACCTTATGGAATTTATACAATTATATAATTCCATGATTTAAAACCATAAGGGTTATAATCCTTTAGTGAATATTGATAAAAATATCCATAAAATATTTACTATATTTCACTTCATCTTTCGTCTCGTAATTCGTGTAATTTATCTATTTCGAGAATTTTCGGTGATTTCATTATCACCATTCTCGAATACATGAATATTCTAAAGTTCCATCTCATTATATTCATATTTTATGAAATTTAGAAATTTCCTCATGTCTCGTGATTTACTATCGAAATTCGGAAATAAATCATTTAATATGATTTTATAAAGTTTTTCTAAAATTTTCGGCAGCATAACGGCTGCCGATTCACTAACCTCCTGCACGGAAAATACAGTTTAAAATCTTTCAGCCAGTACTTCTTCCCAAATTATTTTCAGCAATTCATGCATCATAATAATTTTCATAAAATAATTGCATAAAATATTTCAAATTAAATTATGCAGACTGAGTATCCTTACAGTGCTGCACATGCATCCCTTACCTTTTTCCGGGTCGGCGACTTCCGCTTATCGATCGCGCCCGCGCTCCATTTCTCCCGATTCCTTATCTCGATTGCGAATTTGTAAAATCCCGGGTTGTCGAATTTCCGGGAATTTTCCGAATTCCCGAAATTCTCCTTCTTCCTCTTTTTCTTACTTTTTCTTCCTTTTTCCTCTTTTTCTTTTCTTTCTTTCCTTTCTTTTTCTTTTTCTTTTTTTTTTCTTTTTTCTTTTTCCTTTTTTCTTTTCTTTTTCTTTTTCTTTTTTTTTTCTTTTTTCTTTTTCCTTTTTTCTTTTCTTTTTCTTTTCTTTTTCTTCTTCCTTTCCCGGTCAGACCGGTTCAGACCGGTCCAGCTTCTTTCCTCTCCAGTTCCTCGCCGGCGGCCGGTTCTCCGGCGGTTCAGGCGTCCCTCAGCTGGCCGGCTGCACGACGAACTTGCCGGTGCCCTCCGTTTGCCCTGGATCGGTGGCACGGCGGCGAATCGAGGCGGTTTTGCCTCGGTTCTTCTTTCTCTTCGCCGGCGTTCCTCCGCCGTCCATTGCGTCACCGGTGGCTTCCATCAGCTTCCTCTTCCTCCGGTGAAGCTTTGGTGGTGGTGGCAGCCACCGATTCGGCCGGCACCGCCGTCGGCATTTTCCTTTTCCTCCGGCTTTTGCTTCGTTTTCCGTCGATCCCGTTCCGTTTCTTCACGCCGCCGGTAGCTTCCTTCTTTTCTCTGGCCGGTGGCGTCCCGCCTTCCTTTTCCCCTCGCCGGCGGTGGCAGCTCCGCCACCGGCGGTCTGGCAGGAGGGGTCGGGGTTCCTCCCCGATTTTCTCCTTTCCTTTTTTTTTTCCTGTTTTATTTCCCTTTCTATTTTTGTTCTCTTTCTATTTTTAGTATATACATACTATATACTATATATTATGTCATATAATTTATACATATAATATATACTATGTATTATACATATATTATTATTTCATATATATTGTAATACAATATATATTATATAGATTATATATATTGTACATTACAAAATATATATATCTAGTATATATATATATATTTATATTTATATACTTTAGAATAAATAACATTTATATATAGGATTATATAAATGTTATAATAGAATATATATATATATACCTATAAACTTTAATATAAAATAACATTTACATTTTCTATATATGTATGTATATATATATTTATATATACATAAAATATTATGTTTATATATATATATATGTTTTAATTAAATTCATGAAATAGTTTATATATATATACACCAACGTATATTAAAATATACCATATAGTATTTTAAATACATACGTATTTGTATAAAATACACTTATATAAAATTTGAAATTATATAAACATATTTTATTTTCATTTCTCGTTTTCCTTATTTAATTTGGATTTTAATTTATCCAATTTAATTCTTTTCCTCTCCCTATTATTTTTTATTTTCACTTCCACTTTAATTTCCTTTACAACAATTTTTTTCGATTCTTTCACTTCCTTAATTCTCAGGATTTTCACCAATATCCCGTTCTCGCAAATTTTATTTCCTCTTATTTATTTTCTCCAATATTTATAATTTCCAATAAATGGAAAATTTGCAGTTATCACAGTCTTGCACCAAATGCAAGGAAGCATCTTACATTATATATGTGAATATGAAAATATGAAATTTATTATTATTGAACCCTATGTGAAGACTGTATATTGTTAATGAAAGTATAAGACATATGAAGCAAATGAAGTATGTGACATGTGTTATGAGTTGCTATGAAATGATATAATAAATTGAAGCATACTTCCTTAGGTTAGAATATGTAATTGTCATGCAGGCTTAAGCTTATGTGTAATTATACTTGAAGTAAAGATTTGCTATGTGACGAGATAGCGTATAATGAGATGAAGAAATATACGTATAGTGACATGTGATATGAATATGAAATGTACTGTGATAACTGTGAATTTTTTAAAATTAATATTAAATATTTGTAAATTTAATATTAAAGCAAATAGAGATGTTAAATAAATAAATGAATTTATTTACAAAAAGGGAAATAGTGTTGGAATTTCTAGAAATTTATGAAATGATGAAATAAGAGGAAATTTAATTTGGATAAATGGAAATCCAAATTAAATAAGAAATGAAAATGAGCATAAGTATTTTAGATATTAAGAAATCCAAATCTAAGAAAATAAGAATGCGTATATTATATATATATAAAATTAGATTATATAAATATATTTTTATATGTTTTTATATAAACACATATGTATATTATTATGATACATTTTTGTATATAAATATATATATATATATATATATATATATATGAAAGATATAGATATAGTTATATATATAGTATTTGAATTTAAATGTATAGATATATATATATATGGTATTATATGAAATATATGTTAAGATATATATATATATATCTATATCTAATAGAATAATTATATATAATTATATAAATATAATTATATATATTATATATAAAAAAATAAAAATAAAAATAATAATAAATAAAGGAAACGGGAATCGGGATACAACCCAATTCCCTTGTTTTTTCTCCTCTGTTAAAACAGAGGAGAAATTGAAAGGAAGCCAGTCAACCACTGTCGGCGGCGAGGAAGAAAAGGAGAGGGAGCGACGCCGCCAGCGAGCCGAGGAAAGGAAGAGAAGCCGACGCCGGCGATGAGAAAGGAAAAGGAGAGGAGAAACGAACGGAAACCGAAGAGGAAAGGAGAGAAAAAAAAAAGAAGAGAGACATGGCGATGCTGGCTGATTCGGGCACCGCCACACTCACCCCAACCTCGGCAGAGGTAAGGGGAAGAAGAAGGAGTCACCGGAGAAGAGGAAAACGACGGAGGAAGGAAGAAAAAGGGGAGGAAAGGACCGAGACCCATGCCGCCAGATCCTCTGCTGTGCCGCCGATCTGGGCTGAATGGAGACCAGCCACAGCTTCGCCGTGATGTCTGCCAGCTGTGGGAATGCTGAACCACAAGAGACCGGCCACCGAAGGAGAACCAGTGGTAAGGGGGCTAGACTGGTCTGAACCGGTTCAGACCAGGAAAAAGAAAAAAAAAGAAAAAGAAAAAGTGAAGAAAAAAAAAAGAAAAGAAAAAGAAAAGAAAAGAAGAAGAAAGAAAGAGAAAATTTTCGAAAATTATCGGTAAGAATTTATGAGAAATTTATAATTATTAATTTATTTAAAAATTATGAAAAAATTCTAAATTTTAGAATTTGACTTTCAGAAATCATTCTCGGTGAATGGGACGATGGAATCAGGAGAGGTGAACTACGAGCGCGACGGTAGCAAGGAAGTCACTAACCCGGAACAGGTAAGGGATGCGTGTGTGAATTTGTAGGGATATCCGAATTCATGGTTTTCATGCTATGAATTTTATAAGATTTATTGGATATTGAATTGCCTTGAAATACTACGAAATTGTGGTTTCTGGGTGTTAAGACTGTGTTTGAAAGTGCAGGGAGGCTAGGACTCTAGCAGTCGTTATGTTGCCGAAATTTACTAAAGATATTTCAAAAAAAATTATTAAATATTTTAGTGCATTATTGGTATTTTTCCTAGCCTCAAAAGTGATAAATTAATTAATTTTCATAAACGGTGACTTTTACCGAAAAGTATTTATTAAATATTCATGAAACCGATTCGGGTAAAGATTAAACTACCGAAAATTCATTCCACGTGTTTTATAGGGAAATGTGTGATTGGTGAAGTGAAATGGTGAACAGTGAATATTTTATAAATAAGTTTTAGTATAATATTCACTAATTTATTATGATTTTCCTTTATGGATTAAATAAATTTTATCACGTGTAATGATTTCCATAAAGGCTTTATTACTGTATAACTATTGTTTTGAGACTAAAATGTCTCTGGACGTGTTTATAGTGAAAAATGTGTTGGTGGAATTATTGTTAATTTTTGGAAAATAAATATTTTTTTTCCATTAAATATGAAAATATTGGAATTGATTTCCAACAACTTTGAATTTTAAGTTTTGGAAAGAAAGTATGGAAACATGTGTGTATGTATTCTACGGTAAAAACGAACAGTTATGAAATTTTATTACTACTGTGTGATTATCTTATAAATTGTTTTTCACCGTACGAAATATTATGATTTATACCTTTATGGATTTTTTGGAAAACATAATTGATCTTAATAAATTCCATAAAGGTAATGAGATTTCTTATATACTGTTTTGAGATTGATAAGCCCCGTATCATGCTCACGTGTCACGTGTTTCATGTGTTACTCATGTGTGAGGCTGTTGACACTGATCCTGTCTTCATCGTCCTAGTTAGCACCTGATCAGTGTACGACCGAGGACACCTCTGGCCATAAATCTCATGTGTTTATTATAATGTCCCTACAGGGATCTCACGTGTACTCTGTTATTCCCTACGGGACTTATAGCATCATATCATTTGGGCGTTGCCTGGTCTCCATTATGATTTCACATGTTATTATCGATTTTAGTGATATTTTCAGAAAACTATGATGATTTTCTGAAGTGTTTCATTTCTGAACTGTTATTATAATTGAATAGTTATTTTACTGTTACACGTGTATAAGTGATGATTTCAGTGGTGGAAACCTTGAGATTTTCAAGTATTAAATTAGTGGTTTGATAAAGTGTTTTACTCAAGTGGATGATATATTTATATGCAGTAAATTGAATTAAGTTTTATATATGAAAATAAATTTCTACTCCCTATAGTCGCTCTGGGTTTTCAGGACAAGACAGGTATTTCAAAATACCTTTCTTACTCTATCTGGATTTCCTGGCCGACTATAGTATCATTTCCTTATAGTATGCCCAGCATACCTTAGTAAACTAAAAGGTTTTACTGCATATAGTCTTCGTGATATCAAAATTTGCATACAATTCTCTTACTGAGTCGTGGTTTGCTCACTCTCCTACTTTTAAACATTTTAGATTTTCAGTGACTGTGAGATCTGACATCTGAGGGTTTTGGGCTGCTCATTTGAGGACAATGTGATAGCTTGATTGAAATATGAGGTACAATCATTTGTTTTCTGTATTTAGACTTGTCTACAGTACTACATTATTGTGAATTAAAATAGGGGATGTAAACGACATTATAATTTTAATATAAAATAGTTTAAATGAAAATGAAAAGTAAAGTATCACAGACAGCCAACCGTATAAAATGTGTGGAAAAATGAAAAGAAAATGTGGTCACGGGATGTGACATGTACTGTTATTAGGGATATTATATATCCCTCTCAAGTTGAGTATTACAATATTGTATGCCAAACCTAAGAAAGTGAATTTTAGAATTTACTGTCATTATTAAATAAGCTAAGTGTATTGAACCATCTCTACTTACATATGTGATTTCATGCATAATATAGTATAAGGGAGATTTCAAGCTTGCATGCCATATTCTTGCTTGTTTTAGCAGCTTGAATCTTAAGTGAATGATGTTTTGAAACTAATTGAGCTTTGACCATAATGTGGCTTTACCAAACATATTGCTAAGGTATAAATGTTATGGTTTTTTAGATAAAGCATACATTTGCTTTATAACTCCATATTGCAGATTTCGAAATGAGTATAAGAATTACTCATACTTCTATTTTATAAAGAAGTGAAATATAAAAGTTAAGGCCCTGCAAGGAGTAATAATAGTTAGCCATAACATTACTGATACGGCTCTTGCTAACGGGAAAATATACTAGTTAGCATGTACCCAGTTATCGAGTTATAATGTTTAGCATACCAATTCTTGCTAATGAGGAAGAATAGTTAGCATATAAAGCCATTATTATTAGGTTATAGTAGACAACATATAAGGCCATTATTATTGGATCATAATAGATAACACATAAGGCCCTTGTTATCTAGTTATAATAGATAACACATGAGGACCTTGTTATCGGGTTACTAAGAAACCTTTAAAAGCTCTACTTTCACATACAGACTACCTTGTTTCACAAGCCATTGTTCCCTTTCATTCCTTGCCACACAAGCCATCACCAAAAACTAGCTTGTTTTCTTAAAAGTTGCCTTATTCTCCAAGTAAACCTCTTCTTATCATTTAACTTGCTTGTTTTTCTTTCTTGTTCGCTTACTTTAGTCAAAAAAAAAAAAGAAAAGAAAAGAAGAAAGAAAAAAAAAAGAAAAGAAAAGAAAATCAATTCAAGATGTGATTTATTATATCGCGTGTAGCAAGTGCAACAACAAAGACAATCTGAAGAGGTGTGTTTCATCAAAATCTTAATGTAGTCATTCTTTCTTGAGCTTTTAGATTTTTTTTTGCATAAATCTGAAAATTCCTTGTTACCTATTTACCCCTACTTTCCAAAATTATCTTTCGACGCTACCACCTAAATGGACCAAACTACCCCATCTTAGTGAACCTTACCTTAACCAAACACCCCAAAAACACCCACACTTTCTTCAAGGCCAAGATTGATTGGAGTCTTCCTGATTCTTGCTAAGTCTCAATAAGTCTTCACTATTTCGTTTTCCATTGATTAAAGTATTATGCTCATCTTGGTTGATAGTTGGATTCCATAAGCTAATTTTTTATTAATTCTTGAGTTCAATATAGAACCTATAGGGAAAAGCTGTGTGAGGGAAAAAGGTAAGAGTGTGTGAGTAACATTAGTAAAGAAAAGCCATATTAAAATTGTGTGAAACACGGTTGTGAGTGTTACATTATTGTGTGTATTGAGTGTAAACATGTGTAACAGTCCACAGTACATTAAATAACATATTTTATACATAATTTACGGTTAGGCTGTCTATGATGCCTTTAACACTGGATCATTAACAGTAATAAATGATAAACATTTATTTATTTAATAAATTTGGAATATAAAATTTTTTAATATTCTGTACACTTTACATCCCCTGTTCCTATTTTACAATAAAGTAGTACTGTATACATGTGTCAGAATATATAAGAGAAGTGGCAGTATGTAACATCTCGAATCTACAGTAAACCACATATTTTACTCTTATTCACACATTTTTTTACTGGTTGGGTTGTCTGTGATGCTTAACATTTTATTAACCCTTTAAGAAATAAATGGTACTTTCATTTCAGTACCAAAATAGAAATATGAATATCTCATAATTCTTGAGATCACCTACATTTCCCTTTTACTCAAAGTAGTACTGTACAATTTTATTGAATATATAAAAGAATATAATGTACCTTCGATATCGTATATCTGCTGACTCTAGCAGCCGATAACTCTGGAAGGTAACCCTTTTAATCCAAATCAATAACCTGTGGAGTGGAAATAAGGGGGTGAGCAACAACGTGCTCAGTAAAGAAGTTGTATGCTGCTTTATAAAACCAAAACTATATACCACAAAATGTTTATTTTCCCTAACAGCATACCCAGTAGGAGAATAGTGGATATAGTGAACAGTCTTTAATATTCAAATCACTGGCTAAACAGTTTACGATATAGTATAGTAAACAGTAAACAGGATTCAGTAAATCCTTTCAGTAAACAGAAATCAGTAAGTTGAGACTAGGCATCATCCTACAATTAAATCATGCTATCATCGTTCCCGAAGGAACACATCGTACCTGAAGGAACCCAGTAATCGTCCCCACTGGGACACAGCTAGATCTATGGCCACAATCTATAGGTGGTCCTCGGGTACACTTGCCAAGTGACCTTGAGACCTTTGATGACTTGGCGGGTCAATCAGTCACGTGAATAGTAACGCATGAATGATGAAACTCGAGGCCTAAAGTCTCAAAATCAATTTATATCTCATAAAGAACCTTTAAGGAATATTTCATATATCTCATCATTTCTTTAAAATGATTATTTTCCAAAAAGGTATTATGTTTTCTATTTACAAAACACAGTAAAAACAGCTAGTAATTTCACCATTTTTCGTGTGAGAAAAACAGAAGTTAAATCGGCTCGCCCTTCACCAGCTCGCCCATTACGACTTGCCCCTTGCAGTGGATTGAGTTCGCATGTTTTCATTCGCCCATGTGGCGAACTAACATCACCTACTGTGGCTCTCACACCGAGTTGAACTGGGGGGTCGCCCAAAAAATATTTTTCTTTAAAAAAATAAGGGATCGCCTACTGTTGGCTCGCCCAGAATTATATAAAAGAGGTTGCCTATCTTTGGCTCACCCAAATTCAAAACAGTTTATCAAACTAATGCATGTCTCAAACCAAATCATTTCACAATATTTTTATAACATTTTTCTCCACAGGACATGCATTTCACTTCACATACTACTCCCTTACTTGGTCTGACGAAACCAAGCTTCCCGGTTATGTCTACCGAAATCGTACTTCTCGACTGCAAAATAATTTTATCGAAAATTATTAATAATTTTCTTCTTATTTTTAAACCACTAAAATTCATAAAATGCAGCCACTAACTTCATGTTATGAATACAACTAGTAACCAGTATAAATTATACTGGTATTTAAAATCAATTTCTTCATTCCACTTCTTTTTTTCGGTTTTAATTGCACCGAAAATTCCCTTTTAATTTCTACAACTATTCTCTACTAAAACCCTCAATTTTCAGCCTATCATTGAGTCTCAAATGGTCATGGCGAAAACTCTTGATGGCCACTATTATTGACTTCCAACCTTTTTCTTCAATGGTCTTGTTTTCCCATAGTAAACACTTTCCTACGTGAGCCATCTTTTTGCCAAACCTTGCATGAAGCCATTAATGCTTTTATTTTCCCATGTTCAACCGTAGGTTTCCTCAATAGTTAAAGTTCTCTTTTCAACCTACATCAATTTCTAAGCTTCTCTTTCATTTTATCTAGTTTCCTTTAATGATTTTCCATCATTATGCTACAATTTCAGCTCAATTTCATTTTATTCTTCCTCTACTTTAAGATATAAATTTCTTCTATTTTTATGATCCAACAAAATTAAATCAAAAGCAAGACTATACTCATGCTTCTCATCCTTGAAATCATAGAATTATATCATTCAATATCAAGAAACAATTAAATCTCACCTTGATCAATTTGTGTTTCTAAAACAGAATTTGTTTTCTGTTTTGTTCCTCTT
Organism: Heritiera littoralis; assembly: GCA_031772115.1. NCBI lineage: Eukaryota > Viridiplantae > Streptophyta > Magnoliopsida > Malvales > Malvaceae > Heritiera > Heritiera littoralis. The sequence continues at coordinate 310,610 of JAPDPK010000168.1, read as the reverse complement.
CCACGTCAGCCCTCTAGCTTGAATTCTTGTTTGATTCTTCAATTGAATTAAAGGTTAAGTAAGAAATGAAGGCTAAATATCATCATGAAATTTTTCTGAATTTTTTTCTTAGCTGAATCGAAACAAAGAAATAGAACAGAAATGGAACAGAATATGGCTCTCGTAGGTAACACATTCGGTGGTGAAGATGGTGTTTTGCCGAGCCTTCTTGCTTCTTTATTCTTCTCTTTATCCATATTAACCAATACTAATAATCCACCTATCCTCTTATCATATTTCTTCATCATTTGTTGCATTAAAATTTATTTAATGCATGAAGAAAAATTGCAGCTCAATGTGGCGTGAAAGTCCTCCATTTTACACTTCCTTTACTTCTTTTGTTGCCTTTGTTTTATACTTCAACAATTAAGACTCTAGCCATGTCAAACTCCAATTAATTCCATGTCCTTTTATACTATATTTCCTTAATATTTTCTACTCTCAAAGTCATATTTTATCAGCCTTTAAATGTAACATCCCGAATCACATATTGTACTCTTATTCACACATTTTTACCGTTGGGCTGTCTGTGATGCTTAACAATCCGTTTATCACTTTAGTAATCATTAGTACTCTTATTCGTCGTACCAATATGGAAATATGAATTGTTACATTATTTCCTTAAGATATATACATTCTCTTCTATTTAAAGTAGTACTGTACAAATTCGCTGAATATATAAAAGAAACTAATATACCTTCGATATTGAATATCTGCTGACTCTAGCAGTCGATAATCTCTGGAAGGTAATTCGCTTAGTCCAAAATCAACAATCTGTGGAGTGGAAAATAAGGGGTGAGTGACAACGTGCTCAATAAAGAAGTTGTATGCTGCTTTATAAAAAAAAACTATATACCACAAAATGTTTATTTTTCCTAACAGTATACCCAATAGAACAACAGTGGATATAGTGAACAGTCTTTAATATTCAAATCACTGGCTAAACAGTTTACGATATAGTATAGTAAACAGTAAACAGGATTCAGTAAATCCTTTCAGTAAACAGAACTCAGTAAGTTGAAACTAGGCATCACCCTACAATTAAATCATGCTATCCTCGTTCCCACAAGAATACAAGTCGTCCGCTTTGGGGTGCACCCATAGGCCATCATCCCTCACGGCTTTCTCGGAGTGTACCCTTAAGCCAAAACTCCAATTCGCATCCCCACTGGGACATAGCTAGATCTAATCTATATACGATCCTCGAATACACTTGTCTGGTGACCTCGAGACCTCTAATGACTTGGCGGGTCAATCAGCCATATGAATAGTAATGCATGAAACTTGGGGCCTAAAGTCTCAAAAATCAATTCATATCTCATAAATAACCTTTAAGGAATATTTCACACATTTCATCATTTCAATTAAAATGATCGTTTTCCAAAAAGGTATTATATTTTCTGTTTACAAAATACAATAAAAATAGCAAGTAATTTCACCATTTTTCATGTGAGAAAACACAAGTTAAACTGGCTCGTCCCTTATCAGCTCGCCCATCACAATGGATTGAGCTCGCCTGTTTTCATTCGCCCATGTGGCGAACTAACATCGCCCACTGTGGCTCTCACACCGAGCTGAACTGGGGGTCGCCCACAAAATATTTCTCTTTAAAAAAAACAAGGGATCGCCCACTGTTGGCTCGCCCAGAATATCACAAAAGGGGTCGCCTATCTTTGGCTTGCTCGGATTTTATTAAAACAGGGGTCGCCTATCTTTGGCTCGCCCAGAAAACAACATAGGGGTCGGCTTAATAGCTCACCCAAATTATGGTCTGTGAAAACAGTTTATCAAACCAATGCATGTCTCAAACCAAATCATTTTCTCAAAACTTTTATAAAATTTATCTCCACAGGACATGCATTTCACTTCACATACTACTCTCTTACTTGGTCTTACGAAACCGAGCTTCCCAGTTGCGTCTACCGACATCGTACTTCTCGACTGCAAAATAATTTTATCGAAAATTATTAATAATTTTCTTCTTATTTTTAAACTACTAAAGTTCATAAAATGCAGCCACTAACTTCATGTTATGAATACAACCAGTATAAGTTATACTGGTATTTAAAATCAACTTCTTCATTCCACTTCTTTTTTCGGTTTTAATTGCACCGAAAATTCTCTTTTAATTTCTAGAATTATTCTATACTAAAACCCTTAATTTTCAGCTTATCCTTGAGCCTCCAATGGTCATGGCCGAACACATCTTGGCCACTTTCATTGACGTTTAATTTTTCTTTCCATTGTTTTAGTTCCCATTAAAGACTCCTTTACGTGAACTCCTCTTGCCATTTTCTTTGCATGAAGCCATAAATGCCTCAATTTTTCCATGTTCAACCGTAGGTTTCCTCATTAGTCAAAGTTCTCTTTTAAATCCTTTTAATTCTAAGCTTCTTCCTCCATTAGTTGTATTCTATAATTTCCTTTCTCATCACCATCATCTAACATAATTCCTTTGTTTTTGTTAAATCAACATCAAGATCTAATTTATACAAATTCCATGATCTAATGGAATTTAACTAAAATTATGTTATCATCATGTTTCTCATGCTTAGAAACATAAAAATAAGTTATTGAATATCACAAAACCAAGAGGATTAAATTCCTTACCTTAACCGATTGTAGTTTTCCAAAACAGAATTTTAATTTCTGTTTTGGTTTCAGCCTTCCTCTCTTCTTCCTTTGATGCTTAAATGATGGAGGAAAGATTGGATATTAAGATTAAGAGGTTAACTATTAATCTATGAATTTTCTCTGGCTAAGAAAATGGCCAAAACAGAACACAACTCAACTCCAAAATGGCTCTCTCGTAGTGAAGCAGAATTGGTGATGAATAAGGTGTTTTGCCGAGGCTTTCTTTCCTTTTCTATTCTTCCCTTTATCCATATTAATCAATACTAATAATCCACATAGCATCTTATCATATTTCTTCATCATTTCATGTATTAAAATTCATTTAATGCATGAAGAAAAACTGTAGCTCAAGATGGCAAGGAAGTCATCCTTTCCACATGTCTTTTGCTTCTTTTTCTTTTGTTTTATTCTTCAGCAATTAATTGCTCTCATACTTCACTTTTAAGCCATAATTCTCTCATGTTTTCTACCATAAAAGTCATACTTCAGTAGCCCTTCAAAAGGCTAGGCAGCAACGTCTCAAGGAAGCAAGGTTGGCGTGGACTTGATTTCTTGGCTGACCAATTAAATTGCTTCCAATTCCTTGTTTCTTTGCTTATTTTTCAATCGAAAATTCCTCTTACATGCTAGCTTTAAATACTTTATCTTTATGTATCATTTTCTATCTTAAACTTATAGCCTAACAGCCTTAAACAAAGCTGAAGGGAGACATGTAACAGCAGCAAAAGTGGCGTGGAAGTCCACTTTTGCTGCACCATTGTTGACTTCCATTATATAATTCATCCAATAAGCATTCTTTTACCATTGCTTCATGTGTTACTTCTCTTTATTGTATGTTTAATTCATAAATTGTGGTTGGTTTCTAGCCATGAAGTTCACTACAGTAATGGTAACTTGTAGTCCATTTTTCTGCCCAACTTTGTTGACTCTTCCATGCTTACTTGTGTGCATATTTATAACATTGAAATTGCACTTCAATTATCTTTAAGTGGGGTCAGCCGAACATCACTATAGCAGCAAGAAGAGTAGCGTAGATGGTTGCATGTTTTCTTGAATTTTCTTTGTCTCTTTTGATAGCTATTTAAGCCAATAAAATTCCACTATATATCCAATTAATAATTCCCTCTTTAGCTATCATCATCTATCAATTTTACACCACATAACTTCCAAGGAAAATTAGTATTCTGCCGTGTACCATAGCAGTAGAAATTGATGCACGGTATGCTTAGTTTTCTCATCTCTTTTATATGCTCCATCCTATCAGGTTTAATCACTTGTCCATATATAAAATTTTTTCCTCTTTTATAATTCATTTCAACTCTTATACACCATTTTATAAATTATAATTCCAATAGCTCCAAATTGAGAGTGGAAATTCATTCAATCTCTATTTCATTCCACTAAGTAATTTATTTCTGCTATAAAGCATTTACAATATGGTGTATAGTGTTATAAAATCGGGTTTCACATTAAAAAGGCTAAAGGGAAACGTATCAAAGCAGCAAATTGGAGTGGACTTGACCGATCGGCTTGGTCATGTTTTCCTCTTCTTTTCCTTGCTTAAATTCCAACCAATAGAATTTCAATGTATATATCTTCATTTACTTTATCTTTAAATATTATTTCCTATCTAATTTACACTTAACAAGCAGATTTGATCAGCCTTTAAAAGACTGAAGAAGAATGTGTAGCAGCAGCAAAAGTGGTGTGGAAGTCCACTTTTGCTGCACCTTTGTTGACTTCCATTTTCTTCCATGGCATATTTCATCCAATAGACTTTTAATCATTATTTTATGTGTAATCTTGTCTTTATTGAATATTGTTTTATCCATGAATTTTGCTCTTTCTTCCCTTTAAACTTTCCAGCCGTTCATACTAAAGCAGCAAAGGATTTTCTTTTGCGTGTTGCCCATGCTTCTTGACTTTTCTTACCATCTTTGATATCATTTCAATCAATAACAATTAATCTCCTTATATTTCTAACTTCCCTTTCTTTTGTATTATTTATATTGCATTCTTTTAATTTTTTTGGTGCAGCAAAAATCGGTACCATGGCAGTCTAACATACCGTCCAAGTTGGCTACACTTACTTGATGGTTTCTTGCCTCTTTTGCTAGCTATTTCCACCAATTAAATCCTTCATTTTTTCTACTTAATAAAGTCTTATATACAATAAAATTTTCCTTTCTCTTATAACCATATTTGTTGGTATCTTTATACGATAAAATATCACTTTCATTCAACAATTTCCTGATATCTTTTTCTTCTCATATTCTATGCTCTTTAATTCATCTTTTCATATTTGTTTCAACTTTATACACTATACTACAATTCATGAATCCAAAATTCCAAATTGAGAATGGAAATTCATTTCATCTTTATTTAAATCCCACTAAATTATTAAATTTCACTATCAATAATTCACAAGTATAGTGTACAGTGTAATAAAATCGAGTCTCACACAGTACCTTTAAAATTTAACGCACTTTTCCCCAACGTGCTTACTGGCAGCTCTATTTATCCAAGAAAGGTCTCAAATAATCATTGCAATAATATGAGGAGTTGAAAGATAAAGGGGTGAGCGAACCACGTGCTCAGTAAAGGAGTCGTATGCTGCTTGATACAATGAAATCTGTATGCTGGAAAATATTTATTTTTCCATAAATCTAAATGGAATAAATCATTTAATTTCCACCATTTTAGTAACAGTTCAAAACATGTGACAGTTTCAGTGATCAAACAGTACAATGAACTATAGATATAAAACTGTAGAAACAATAATTAGTCACTTTTAGTATAGTAGTTTGTACATATCTAAAATCGTTGGATAAATAGTTCAGTAATTTTTTCTATATTAGAAATAATTTTCATAATATCCTTTTTCAATAAACAGTGACTGTCAGTGCAGTTTAGTAAACAGTAATCAGTACGATACAGTTCAGTAAACAATATTTCTCAATACTGTACAATTCAGTAAACAGTATTTCTTAGTACGGTACAATTTAGTAAACAGTATTTCTTAGTACCATACAGTTTAGTAAAACAATATTTCCCAGTGCAGTATAGTTCGGTAAAACAGTATTTTGGTACGGTTCAGTTCAGTAAACAGTATTCATTATGGTCCAGTTCAGTAAACAGTATTCGGTACGATTCAGTTCAGTAAACAGTAATTCACAATACAGTACAATAAAACAAGATTCAGTAAATCCCTTCAATAAACAGTAACCAGTAAGTTGAGACTAGGCATCACCCTACATCATATCATGCTATCATCGTCCACTAAAGGACACAGTAATCATCCCCGAAAGGACACAGTAACAATATACAGTAAGATCTATAGTCATGATCTATAAGGGGTTCTCGGTGTACACTTGCCAGGTGACATCCGGGACCGCTGATGACTGGTGAGTCAATCAGCTACATGACAGTAACAATAACAGTAACAGTAGTAAGCATAAATCTCGGGGCCTAAGTCTCAAAACAATATAAAAACCGTACCATAGCCTTTATGGATCTTATTCAAAATAATTTGAAATATTTCATGTTTATCCACAAGGCTCTCACATTTTCATATCTCATCACCTTTATGGAATTTATAAAATAAATAAGATTAGTATTTAGTTCCATAAAGGTATAAAATCATTTCTTTTCCCATAAAAAATACATTTAAGGAAATCTAATGAATTAAATCATTTATTAAAATAATTATTTCCAAAAGGTATTTATTTCTCATTCCCAAATCCACGGAAAACAGTCAATAAATATTCATGTATTTAGTGAGAAATCTCATAAATATTCTTTTTGAATAATTAATAGTAAAAGAATATATTTCATTTTCACTTTAAATAAAAGTCCATAACATGAATATTTAATTTAGCATTTTTCAACAATTTCCACTTTATGGAAAATTTATGGAAATGATTTCCAAAATTCATGATTTATTCCATTTATGCATCTAAAATATTTCATGATATTTTAGAACAATTTTGCTAATTTTTCGGCAGCATAACGGCTATGAATTTCTAGCCTCCTGCACGAAAATTACAGTATATATAAACCAACTTTCAACCACAATTTGCATGATTTTCATAGCAGTTAAAGTTTTCCATAATTTCATAAAATTAAACTTGATAAATCATGCAATTCAATGTATCCATACAACTCACACACTTCCCCCTTACCTGTTTTACGAAACCGAGCTGTCCGATTGCATTTACTGAAATCCTTAATTCCCAGTTGCAAAATAAATTTATCAAAAGTTATCAATATTTTTCTTCTTAATTTTAAGCCTCTAGCTTCCATAAAATACAGCCACTAATGACACAGCACATGTACAACCAGTATTATTTACACTGGTGCTAAAACTGAACTTTTCCATTTTAGCTCCTTTTTCGGTTCCGATTTTACCAACCTTCCTCTTTTCATTTCTATAATCATTTTCTATTATTAATTGTAAAATTCAGCATATTTTCCCTACCCAAAGATATCATGGCCGAAATCCCCCTTATGGCCATTTTCTTGATTTTGCTTCCATTTTTCCACTTGACCTTTCTATCATTCTTATTTCATATCAAATTATTAGTTCATATTATTTTCATGCAAGAGAGTGCATGTCTTCTATGGATTCATACCTCCACCGAAACCCATAATTGACAAAATATTTCTTTTTAAATTTCTTCCATAATTTAATGTTTCCAACTCAATTTCTTTACTCACAAATCATTTTCTATTAATTTCTTGCATGACAACACAAAATCTCATTCAATCTCATGCCAACCGAACATTCATTTTCCATGGCAAATCTTGATCTGGCCAACCTCATGTATAACAAAATTCATAGACTTTATTTACACCTTACACTAAGCTAGAATATCACTTTAGATTTAATTAAAACAATAAAACATTAAATCTCCTCACCTCAACCGAACCAGCAACATCAATTCTGTGTTGTTTCCTTGCTAGTTAGCCCTCCTTTCTTGGTCTTTTAATGGTTTTAAGGTATATGTAATGTCTATGGAGGTGGTTAGATGATTAAATAGCATGAAAATGAAATTTTTCTAAGAAATCCATGGAAGAAACAGCTACAAATAGAACCAAAATTGCGTAGCAAAACAGAAACCGTAGAGCAACAGAATAGAATCGGAAAGGAAGAACAAATTGCTGAAGTTTCTGTTTCAATTAGTCTCCTTTTTATTCTTTTTAACCAATAAAACTTAACCACTTATTCACCTATCCTATTTCCTCATCATTTCCTTGTTTTATTGTGCATTTAAGACATGAAGAAAACTGCAACAAAAGAAATCGGCAGAAGTCATTTTTTTCTTACACGTTATTGACTTGTTTAGCCTGCTTTTGATGTGTACTTCATCCAACTAAATCAACCATATCTCCAATCAACAAATCCTCTCCATCTAATTATCATTTATCAACTTTTATAACATAAAAAATTTACCTTTCAACTTGCCTCCAGCCGTAAAGCATACTACCATAGAAAAGTGACGTGCAATTCCGTTTGCTGCACGTTTTGCTTGTTTTTTTTTCTCTTCTTTTTGTAAATTTCAGCCATTAAAATTGATCCTATATAAAATATTGAGATTCCCTTCCATCATATTGTTATTTATTCCATTTTATAGCACAAAAAGGGTTGCATTTCATCTTGTATCAAACCGTATATCCCACTCGAGCAAAAACTAACATGCACTTAATTTTGTTGAACGGTTTTTGCTGGATTTCTACTTCCTTTTATCTATTTCAACCAATCATAATTTATCACATGTCCAATAAATCAATTTCCTTCTTTAAAAATTCATTTCTTTAGAATTTTATGCCATTGAATTTGCATTTAAATTCTAAATTCTCAGATTTAATTCTTTATTTATTTTCCTACCTTAAATTCATCCTTTAATTTTTATTTCCTTTCTTATGCACCATATTATAAATCATAATTCCAATAATATAAAAATCCAAGGTGGAATCCATCTTTAATAATCATTTAATTTCACTTATTAATTTATTTCCACTATCAAGGATTTATAAAATATGGTGTACAGTACTATAAAATCGGGTCTCACAACATGTGAGGTCATATTTATGAGGTCTTTTTCTTTTAAAAAAATTTCTTACAGGTTACAATCATGTCTTCCAATAGTGAAAAGCCTTTTTTGCGTAAGATCGAGTTCATGCTCTAAGCTATACAACAACAACTTTCAAGACTAGAGATGAAGTTGGGTAATACTCATGATAAGTTAGAGCAACATGATGCTACCCATGGTGAAGCACTTGTAGCTCGTCGTACATTAAGTACCCAAGTTAAGGATAAAGATGAAGTGCAACAAGAAAATATTTCCATACTACTATATGCCACATCAACAATAAGGTATGTTCTTTAATTATTGATGGTGGTAGTTGCACTAATGTTGCTAGCACTTCTTTGGTTGACAGATTAAGTTTGTCCACTACAAAACATCCCAAACCGTACAAACTTCAATAGCTTAATAATTGTGCAGAAGTAAATGTGACAAAGCAAGTATTGATGCCATTTTCCATTGAAAGGTACAAAGATATAGTGTTGTGTGTTGTTGTGCCTATACATGCTGGCCATTTGCTTTTGGAAAGACCATGGCAATTTGATAGGCCTGTCATCCATGATGGATTCATAAATTGTTATTCATTTACCATGGATGGTAAGAAATTCTCAATTGAACCCTTGATTCCTAAGGAGATTCATGAGAACCAATTGAGGTTGAAAGAGCAAAATGATTCACAACAAAGGTCAAAGAATCTAAATAAAGGCAAAGATATTGCAAAGAAAGAAAAGACATGAGCTTCTATGCAAAGGAAAATGATGTCAAAGCTGCTTTTCTAGCTAAGTGCCTAAATTTTTTGTTTTTATATATAAGGAGATTCCAAATAGCTTGCCACTTATTAGGAGAAATGAGTTTCAAATAGACCTTGTTCTTGCAGCTACCATTCCTAACCGACTTGCTTATAGAAGTAATCTGGAGGAGATAAAGGAGCTTAAAAGGCAAGTTGAAGAGCTCATGAGGAAAGGCTATGTTAGCGAGGGCATGAGTCCACGTGTTGTTCCTATATTACTTATTCCTAAAAGGATGGAAATAGAGGATGTGTGTTGATTGTCGTGCCATCAACAAAATCACTGTAATTTATCACATCCCTTTCCAAAATTAAATGATATGCTTGATGAGTTACATGGTTCTTGCATCTTTTTTAAAATTGATTTAAAAAGTGGTTATCATCAAATTCGCATGAGAGAAGGTGATTAATGGAAAGCTACATGGTTTGTATGAATGGTTAGTTATGCCTTTTAGATTAACTAATGCACCCAACGCTTTCATGAAATTAGTGAACCATGTCTTGCGTGCTTTTATTGGAAAATTTGTAGTTTATTTTGATGATGTCTTGATTTATAGTAGAACTTTGCATGAACATATTGAACATATAAAGAATGTGGTTAATGCCTTGAGAAAGGAAAAGTTGTATGCAAACCTTAAGAAATGTTCATTTGGCACAAATAAGATCATATTTCTTGGATATTGTCACATTTCGTTATTAGCATTCAGTACTAACATTTACATTAAATTTATGCTCAGTTGGGTTGTTTGTAATGTCCCTACTCAGTTCTTTATCTAACATTTATTTACATTATATATTCAGTTACAATTCCGTATTTTAAAATGCAATTCAAAGTGTTAATTTCTAAAACAAAAATAAGCAACCCTAAAAAACTTCATTTATATATACTTCTACTAATTCAAAACTTAAGGCCATACATTTAGTACACTACGATATAGTTTACATCCTCTATACCAAGTGCATACTTGTAGTACTATACATATACTGTCTGAACATATAAAAGTAAAATAGTATACCTTTACGGTCTCTGGATAATCACTTGAGGGATACCAATAACTCAACCACTGTAGCAGAATAGAAATCTTCTGCGGATAATCTAGAAGGAAAGTAAGGGGGTGAGCTTACACCAGTAAGAAATAAATAGAAAAGACTTGTACTATGCATACGTGTAAGTATCATAAGACATGCTCCTATAATTTAAGCACTCTATCGAAAATGATACTATACTTGACTAGGCAACCGGTTGAGTAAAAAAGGATGCTTTAAAGAACCTCACTTGTCCTGGTTCCTAGCTCCAATTATAGGAAGTTTGATATGAATTGTTCGATAAGAAAGCCGGTAATACAATTTTCCAATAGCAATTTCATAACAATTCGATAAACACTTAACAAAAGGTTTAGTAAGCAGTATGACACCCAGTTTTAAAATAAACAGTTCAGTAAATCACTCGGTAAGTAGTATAGTAATCAATTTTGATAACCAATACAGTAAAACAATTTGCTAAAACGTATTCAGTAAAAAATTCGATAAATGATAAACAGTATAGTAATACGGTTCGATAATTAGTACAGTGGAGACAAGGCATCACCCAATAGAAGCATGCAATTTTCAGTATCCCAAAAGGGAGTAACAGTAAGACATATGGCCATAGTCACATGGTGTCCACAGTATACAGTAATCAGGTGACATATAGGACGACTGATGATGGGATCAAAAGCAATAAGCAAATAGTACAATATAGTATATCAGTATAGCATGATATATTGAAGGCCACTATGGGGCCAATAGTCTCAAAACAGTTCATAAAATAATCATAAATGTTTAATGAATACCGATACAGTAAACTCATCTTCAATCAGTCCATAAATATTCAAAATCAGTGACAATTACACTTGAAGTATAAGAATTCAGTAAATATTCTTAGTTCATTAGTTGGTGTTCTAAATATATTTGCGTATAAAGATGACACTAGTACTCATGGATATCTTGAAAAATGAGAAAAATGTTAAAATTAGTCTCGAAAACTAAGTTACAAATTGGTCATTCCTAATGACCTATATGGGACCTTTTGTTTGTTCATTCTTTAGTTTCATTTCCATTGTGTTTTGCCTTTCTCCATTGAGATTCTAGGATTTAAGGTTTAATTTACGAAATTTCAGCAGATAATGGTACAATTAATCCTAACCCTCCTACACTAGAAATACAATTCAATAACCACAATCATAACTTCCCGATCACAATCATTTCATAGTATTCAATCACATATTATCTCAATTCAATCAGTATCTAAGCAACATAGCACCCCTACACCTTTTACATATATCCCTCACAATTCGGATATCATCGAATCGCACGATAGCACCAATGTTTTTCACTTCACCTCCGAGCTACAAAAGACCACACAAATATAGTCAATTCGCCACACTTCAGTTATAAAGAGTATTTAACTTATTGAGACCCACTACATTGGCTATTGCAGCCCTAAATCTGGTGTACTTCATACTAGTGCTAACACTACAACTGTCTTTAAAACACCGCTTTTTTTTATTTTGACTTCACCAATAGTTTGTATTAATCTATACAGTGTTCTAGGACCCATTTTACATTAAATTGGATAGAGTTTCCTTATCCCCTTCACCTAGCTGAAATTCAAATACTAGGATACACACTCTATTTCGACAATCTAAAGCCATAAATGCATTCTACGCACTCCGTACATTGATTCTACATCACTTTTGAGTGACACAATGCCATTTTCATGCATGTACCAAGTTGGTCGAAATCCTGAGGGAGAGATCTGAGAACTCATTATTTTGTACTGTACATGTACGAATATATAAATTTTAATTAATAAATAAATTATTTTTGTATATTTTTATAAATATTAAGTGAAGAGCCATATGAGCCCCACTCAAATTTTAGTGTCCAAATGATTATATGAATGAGAAAATAATACTTTAGAGGTTAAATAATGATATTATGGTGATTTGGAAGTCAAAATACACAAGTTGCATTGTTTTGTGAATTATAAGAAACAAATTCGAAAATGACGGATATGTCCTGAGAGTATTTCCTTAAATTTCTCCCAAACCAAAATGAATTGGGATGAAGTAAAAAAATCATGTTATTCTACATGAAAATTACTTTGACATGGTGTCAACAGAATTGTCGAAATGGTCATAAAAACAGAAAATTTTGTTGTCAGGTCACGGGGGTAAAATCATAATTTCTCACTATCAGTACACGCGCGTCAACGAAACCACTTCCAATCATCAAGATATGTTTAATATGATGATTTGGAATTGGAATCCAAAATTTTGGAGCCCGTTTACACGGTTTTTATGCCAACGGGACCATAAAGGCAAAATCGTCCAAAATTTTCATAACCAAGGGCATATTTGTCATTTGGTAAATTTTCCATAACTCTCTTTTTTTATCCTCAGCTGCTGAATGGTTACTATTCATCTTCTCTTATCCAACTCCCACGCCATTCTCACTTGAAGAAAGAAAGAATTTTTTTCAACCAAAATAACTTATAGATTACTTAGAATTTTAACAAGATTTATATAACAAAATTTATCTCCTCTCTCTCCTCTACAATCCTACACCCATAGTTCATCCTATTAAGCATTATATAAGGAGAAACAAGCCCCCAAAGTTTCAGTCAAGCCTTGGTAAGTTACCATTCCTTGTGTTTTTCTTAAGTTTAATGGCATGGATTTAGTCCTTGTAGGCTAGTGATAATGTTTCTAGCCATTATTTTCTTTAAATGTTGAAAAATAAAAATCCACCATTAATTTACCATTCGGCCAAGCATGGAACTAGGGGGTTTCATGGTGTTTCAAATTTATAAATGGTGCCAAATTAAATGTAGAGTATGGGAAAACAACTTAGTGAGATCAAATTGTTGAAAATCCAACAAAATCCCCTCCCACTAATTTTGATCAAGATGAAGGGGAGAAGATTCATGGCTGTTTTGGATGTTTTGAGGGTAGATTCAAACTATAGAAATTACGAGGAGTCTGCCAATATGCTAGGATTTAAAATCCAATGCAAAACAAAGAAGTTACGTTATATAACTGGTAGAAATTTTACTGCAAAAATATTTACAATATCCAATATGGCTGCATTTTGGTATAAATTATAGCTTAAAAATAAGAATTAAATAAACTAATAATTTTGGTGAAATTAAATTGTAGCCGGGAATTTTGGTGTTCATGTGGTGCATTTAGTTACGCGATTTTAATAAACAGGTAAGAGACGCGTGTGTGAATTTGTAGGGATATCCGAATGCATGCTTTTCATGCTATGAATTTTATAAGATTATTTGAATATTGAATTGAACTCCGCCTGTGTGAGTTAACGCAGGCGGTCCCAAGCCCGGGTGAAGGAGGAGGGTGGCGGTAGGTTTGGACAACCAACCTTAAAAACTAGTCCAATCTCATGAAATGAACCAATATCAAAACATCGTTGGGGCATCCCCTACACAGCGAGGTGCTGCATCGGAGCCTGGGTGTAGTGAAAAGTGGGCAAGGGTTGCTACGTCGTCGCCCGGAAGTGACGCGCCACATCGACGCCTGGATGTGGTGTTAAATAGGCAAAGGTTCCCACACCACAATGGACAGGGGTGGGTAAAGAAGTTAGTCCATAACCATAAGCTTAGGTTAGGATCTTGGAATATAAGTACACTTAGTGGTAAGTTAGGTGAAATTTGTGAGGTTATAAGTAGGAGGATGGTTAACATCTTGTGTCTCCAAGAGACCAAATGGGCTGGGGAAAAGGCTAGAGAGATAGCACCTTGGCAATATAAGCTTTGGTACACAGGGAAAGATAAAGACCGAAATGGAGTGGGTATCATTATAGATAAAGAGTACCATAAGGATGTTGTACAGATTAAGAGACAAGGGGATAGGATTATTTTGGTTAAACTAGTTTTAGGAGAAGAGGTGTTGAATGTCATTAGCGTGTATGCACCCCAGATAGGACTTGATGAGGTTAGTAAACGACAATTTTGGGAGGATTTAGATAAGGTAGTACAAGAAGTACCCATAGGAGAAAACCTTTTTATTGGCGGTGATTTTAATGGACATGTAGGTACAAGTAGAGAGGGTTTCGAGAGAGTACATGGGGGTTTTAGTTATGGTGTAAGAAACGATGGAGGAGATGCTATCTTAAATTTTGCTTTATCTTATGACCTAATCCTAGCAAATACATTGTTTAAGAAGAGAGATTCTCATCTTATAACCTTTAGAAGTGGACCAAGAGCAAGTCAGATAGATTTCTTTTTAACTAGGAGTAAGGATAGACATAGATGTTTGGATTGTAAGGTTATCCCAGTGAGAGTGTTACCGCGCACACATAAACTCTTAGTTCTAGATATGAAGATAGATAGACGACATCAAAGGAACCAACAAAAAGGAATTGAACGGATTCGATGGTGGAAGCTAAAAGAAGATTGTCATACAACATGTAGAGATAGTTGGATTCAAAAAGAGGCTTGGACAATAGAAGAGAACCCAAATTTAATGTGGAATAAGATGGCAAAATGCATTCGGGAGGTAGGCAAAGAGACATTAGGAGCATCAAATGGAAGAGTTCCGACTGGAAAGGACGCAACATGGTGGACTGCAGTAGTAAAAGATGTGTTAGCTTTAAATTGCAATATATATTTTGAAATGACAATAACTTAAGTAAGCTTTAATGTTTTAATTAATATTGTAAATTTGCCTTATCACACATGATTTTCTCAATCCATTTTAAGTGTTCATATCAAACATTAAGACCATGATTTAATGATATATTCTTATTGGTCTTAATACTTTATAAAATGGTTTTCAATATTAAGTAATTTTCTCAAGAATTATTGAACATAAGTTTAGAAAATTACTTATAAGTTTTTGGACAATATTCTTATTTGAAAAAGTCAAGAAAAACTCCCTTAAAGCTTATAAATGTTTTGGGTTGAATTAAAATCAAAAGCCATATAATTTCTAACCCAAAAGTGCAGGAAAAATGCCCTCTGGAAGAAAAGGATCGATCCCATAGGGAAAGGGATCGATCCCTTTTTAACAGAATGCCCCGGAAGGCTAGATTGAAGAAAAGGATCAATCCCTTTGGTGGAAGGATCGATCCCTTTACACCAGAAAGCCCCCAACGGCTAGTTTCTGTGAGATACAACGGCTAGTTTCTGTTTTGGCTCCAACCAACGTCCACAAACCATCCAAGGGTCTATAAATAGAGGCTTAGAAGCTAAAAGAAGCAAGAGGAACTACTCAGCAACTCCAAAACACATATTCCTCAAATCCTCAAGCCTCAACAACAAATCAAGAGCTACAAAGTCTTCATCATCTATCATTCTCTTATTCCTTCTAGTGCTTAGCACAAATCTTGTATAGGTTTTTACTTGTGCTTAAACATTGTAATCAATTGCCTATCTAGAGGCCCTTCTTTGATTACACAATTTGTAAACTCACTCATTCCTTGTAAAAGGGGAGGTTTCTCTTTAGCCTAAGAAAAAGAGGGAGGTTACTCTTTAGCCTAAGAAAAAGAGGGAGGTTTCTCTTAAGCCTAGAAAAAGAGGGAGGTTTCTCTTGAGCCTAGAAAAAGAGAGAAGTTTCTCTTGAGCCTTGAAAAAGAGGGAGTGTAACAAATTCAAGGATAGTGAATTTGGGAAAATCCTTGGGAGCGTCTCAAGGTAGAGGACGTAGGCAAGGTTGCTGAACCTCTATAAATCGCTTGCGTACATTTCTCTATCCTTACTCTCTTTACATATTTGCAATTTTATTTGTGTTTATTGTTTTGAATTTATATTGCATAATTGAGTAGCCTAGAGAACTTAGAAAATATCAATATAAGCTAGAGAATTTAGAGGAACCGAAAAACGAACTTAAAGTTAGCAAAAAACCGATTCACCCCCCCTTTCGGTATAACCTATAGAGCCAACAATTAGTATCAGAGCTTGGGCTCGAGATTGATTTAGACTAACCTCTATCGAGTAAAACGATCTTAAATGGCTCACTTGAATGTAGGCACACCCCTAGGAGAAGAGGGACAATCATTAGTTAGACCTCCACTCTTCAATGGTGAGAGTTATTCATATTGGAAAACTAGAATGATGTTATTTGTACAATCAAATGACTATGAAGTGTGGAGAATTATAGTGAATGGTCCTAGAATTCCCATAAAGAAAGATGGAAAAGATGTCCCTAAGAGTGAGGATGAGTGGGACACAAATGACATGAGAGTGGCACAAATGAATGCCTAGGCTATGCACACCCTCTTTTGTGCTTTAGGTCCCAATGAGTATAATAGAGTCTCCTTATGTGAGAATGCTAAACAAATATGGGATAAACTAGCCATCACACATGAAGGCACAAATCAAGTTAGAGAGACCAAAGTAGGAATGCTCACATATGATTATGAGCTATTTAGGATGAAAGAAAATGAGTCCATTAGCGAAATGTTCATTAGATTTAATGATATAATTAATGGACTTAAGGCTCTAGGCAAGACTTATTCCAATGTTGAAATGGTAAAGAAAATTTTGAATAGCTTGCCTAAGTCATGGGAAGCAAAGGTAACCGCAATAGAAGAGTCTAAGGATCCAAATACCTTGTCTCTATATGAGCTTATGGGCTCCCTACTTACATATGAAATGAAATTAAAAAGAAATGAAGAGCCTTCAAAGAATGTAGGGGTAGCACTTAAGTCTTCCACTCATGAGGATGATAGTGATGAGAGTGGAAATGAGGAAGAAAAGGAAATGGCAATGTTTGCCAAAAGATTCAATAGATTTATGAGAATGAAAGAGAGAGAGAGTAATAGGAGACATCAAAGGGGAGAGTCAAGTAGAAGAGAAAATGACCCCTTAGTATGTTATGAGTGCAATGAACCGGGTCATACTAAATTAGATTGCCCTTACTTAGGAAAGAAAAGGATAGGAGGCCTAGGAAGAAAGCATTTGTGGCTGCATGGAGCGATAGTGATAGCTCCGATGAGGAAAATGTAGATGAAGAGGTAGCCTACTCATGCTTTATGGCTATTAGTGATGATGAGGCTAGTAGTAGTTCTAATGAAGATAATGATTATACCTTTAGTGAACTACAAAATGCCTTTAATAATTTAGCAAATGAATTTCAATGCATGAACTCCAAATACAAGAAAATCATTGCTAAATTAAAAATAGAAAATGAAGCCTTGATAAATGCTAAGCTAGAATTTGAAAAGAAACTAGAAGAGGCTATCTTAGAAATAAATGAGTTGAATAAAAAGAACTTAAATTCGCATAACTCATTTTCTAGGTTTTATATGGGTCAACAAAAGCTAGCTCATATGTTAGAGACCCAAAGAGCTTTCTTTGACAAAGATGGGTTAGGCTATAATGCTAAACAAAAAGAAACTCATCTAAAAAATTTCTAGTGAGCAAAAATACCATGCATGATTTATCTCTTACATGCTCACTATGCAATAGAATAGGACACTCTTCACAAGCATGCACATATAGAAAAACCACATTTAGAGGAAGAGTAATTAGAAAAATATGGGTGCCAAAGCATGCAATAAATAATGATGATTTGAGCTTGAAATGGATCCCAAAAGGATCAAAAATTGTTTGCACTAACTCTCATGGACCCAAGAAAATTTGGGTACCAAAACATGCTTAAATTGTTTGTTGTATGAGTGTTAGAGCATGAGAATACAAAGAAGCAATGGAGATCAAATGCTCTACACACCTCTATGGAGTTTGCTTGTGCCAATGGAGAGAGAAAGAGCTTGAGGATCCATCCTTAGCAAGGTGACAACAATTTCCCAAAGAATGGCTAATGGTGGATCCAACACATCAAGGCAAAGCACTCTCAAGCAAAGGAGTTTTGTAAGCCTAATTTGTTGCTCCTTAAACTTTTTATTTGATTAGTTGTGCTTTGATGAGAAAATGTGTTAATGATTCTTGGTGCATTATGAGTTGAATGAATAAAGAAAAGGCATGTTAAATGATTGTTGATTGGTTGATGGATAGTTCTTGAGGCATTGGATTATTGAATGAAAAGCATGTTTAGTTATTCTAAAATGATTATTGGATTTCTGCATTTTGAGCAAGTTTTCTATGTGTTGATAATGTATTTACTTGTCTCAAATTGCCAAATATGTCATATATGCAAAATGCCATGTCATGAACAATAATGAAGAACTTGTATGATTGGAAATCATGGCATAATGTTCACAAATATGATGATTTGATGTTATATGTGCTTAAAATCTATGTGAACAAGTTTGTTTTGGCATATTTGTGGTTTTTAATGCTTTGGTTTTGTCAAAATGTGCTTAACTCTTGAAATGACATCCTTTGAGGCCAAAAATGCATTTTATTGTGAAAATTCTTCCAAAATTGCAAAATCTTTTGTAAAATGGTTTTTCATTCATGTTTTTCTTTCACACAAGTCCAAAATCATGTTTTACAAATGTTTAAATTCTTACTTGGACTTAAATTACTCAAAAATGAAGTTTTGGTACCTCACAAGTTCAATTTTCTGTCAAAACAACTGCAGAATCTGCAGGAAACATATGAGGGATCGATCCCCCTCCTAAAGGGATCGATCCCCCCAGGCTAGAAAAGGCTCTCCTGCATGTTTTCAACCGAAATTGAGAAGAACTTTTCATTGTTTTGATACTTTCTCTCTTCTCAACTTAAAATTCATTGTTTTAACTTCTTTTTGATGATCTTTAAACTATGAAAATTCATTTTTCATTGATATCATGCCTCAACTTCATCAATTAATATCATTTCCAACAAATAGTATCACTTTCAACAGTTAATATCATTTTTCTTGAGCTCACAAGTGCAAAATCAGTTTTCTCATTGAAAATGGTCATGAATGGCATAAATCTTGAAATAATCTTGAAATATATTTTCAATGAATGCTTAAACATAATTTTGAGATTTATTTCAATGATTTATGGATATATTTGAGAATTTGATGAACTTGTGCATAATGAATATTCTTCATTCCTTTTGTTCATCTTAGTCAAGCATGCTTATAGGATTAAATCTCTTGGCTTGACTTATCAATTCCACACTAGGTTTCATGATAATTTTACATCTAGTGGATTGATTTCAAATGTAAATTCAACAATTGGTAATGGTCATTGGCTTATAAATTGTGATGGTAAATGGATCCTAAATGTTCAAATGTATGAAACGTTATCATCCATGTACTTAAATTTTTCTTATGGCCAAACTATTAAAGAACTTGGGCTTTATTGACAACACCAACATTCAAAGATAAATGCAAACTTGAACATATGTATTATCCATGCATTTATTATTTGAATCTTTCCTTGCTCATAATTGGTTAAGGACTTGAATTAGAAAATGAGCATAGGATTTGTGTGCTTGAAACCATGGAAGAAAATGTGTCTGCTTGAATTCCTTGATGTTTTGAATCTTCCATATGGTATCAATTTGTGAATATGAATATGGATTAATATTTTATGATAGTGTGCTAATGTTTAATTGATCCATATGCATATTTGATGATGTGTGATTGTGTTCTTGCAAATTTAGAATGTTTATTTTCTTGACATGAACTCACTACACATAGATATTGGATTCATGCAAAATGCCTAAGTTAACCATTAATAACAATTGGTACTTAGATTGAAGTAACAATTGGTATTTAGATTGAAATAACAATTAGTATCATAGGGAACCATATTTTCAATAATTGGTAAGCCAAATCTAAATTGCCAATTGGTATGAGCTTTAAATTGACAATTCTTCTCATGCTCTTTAGTTTGAAATGACAAATAGAGAAGAATTCTCTTAGGATATTTTTGCATGAAACTCTTGTGTGCTAGAATTTGTAGTTAATTGCTATATATCTTGAGTCTATGCACACTCTTGCTTGAACGTGATTTATGAGCTCTTGCATATGATATGTCATCTAATTTTAGCTCATAATCATGATGTATTGCCATGCACCTTAGTTAGACTTAAGAGAACAATTGATATACTTAGGTGCTTGCTTAATTTCTTACCAATTGAGACCTTATTGCAAAATTATTTATAAACAATTGGTTTAGGATCATAAGTCATATTCTTTGCTGAATATTTCATACTCTTTGTGAATATTGACTTATTTATTTGTGCTATGAGTCCCATGTACTAACATGTTTGCTGTTACATGGAGCATATTTTTTTTCTCTTCTCACATAGCCATGATTTTAGGGGGAGCATATTTTTTTTATTATTTTTCCTTCTTTTTGCTATGACAAAAAGGGGGAGAGATAGATATTAAAAGAGAGAGATATTAAGGGGGAGAGATAATAGGAGAGAAATAGTTTGAAAATTCTTTTCAAAACCCATGCTTATATTAAGGGAGAGCTTTATAAAATCCTGCTTTATTTGAGGGGGAGTATTTTATAAAAGAATTTTCAAAGCAAATTTATATTAAGTTTTGTCATATCAAAAAGGGGGAGATTGTTAGCTTTAAATTGCAATATATATTTTGAAATGACAATAACTTAAGTAAGCTTTAATGATTTAATAATTAATATTGTAAATTTGCCTTATCACACATGATTTTCTCAATCCATTTTAAGTGTTCATATCAAACATTAAGACTATGATTTAATGATATATTCTTATTGGTCTTAATACTTTATAAAATGGTTTTCAATATTAAGTAATTTTCTCAAGAATTATTGAACATAAGTTTAGAAAATTACTTATAAGTTTTTAGACAATATTATCATTTGAAAAAGTCAAGAAAAACTCCCTTAAAGCTTATAAATGTTTTGGGTTGAATTAAAATCAAAAGCCATATCATTTCTAACCCAAAAGTGCAGGAAAAATGCCCTCTGAAAGAAAAGGATCGATCCCATAGGGAAAGGGATCAATCTGGGATCGATCCCTTTTTGACAGAATGCCCTGGAAGGCTAGATTGAAGAAAAGGATCGATCCCTTTGGTGAAAGGATCAATCCCTTTGCACCAGAAAGCCCCCAACGGCTAGTTTTTGTGAGATACAACGGCTAGTTTCTGTTTTGGCTCCAACCAACGTCCACAAACCATCCAAGGGACTATAAATAGAGGCTTAGAAGCTAAAAGAAGCAAGAGGAACTACTCAGCAACTCCAAAACACATATTCCTCAAATCCTCAAGCCTCAACAACAAATCAAGAGCTACAAAGTCTTCATCATCTATCATTCTCTTATTCCTTCTAGTGCTTAGCACAAATCTTGTATAGGTTTTTACTTGTGCTTAAACATTGTAATCAATTGCCTATCTAGAGGCCCTTCTTTGATTACACAATTTGTAAACTCACTCATTCCTTGTAAAAGGGGAGGTTTCTCTTTAGCCTAAGAAAAAGAGGGAAGTTACTCTTTAGCCTAAGAAAAAGAGGGAGGTTTCTCTTAAGCCTAGAAAAAGAGGGAGGTTTCTCTTGAGCCTAGAAAAAGAGAGAGTTTCTCTTGAGCCTTGAAAAAGAGGGAGTGTAACAAATTCAAGGATAGTGAATTTGGGAAAATCCTTGGGAGCGTTTCAAGGTAGAGGACGTAGGCAAGGTTGCCAAACCTCTATAAATCGCTTGCGTACATTTCTCTATCCTTACTCTCTTTACATATTTGCAATTATATTTGTGTTTATTGTTTTGAATTTATATTGCATAATTGAGTAGCCTAGAGAACTTAGAAAATATCAATATAGGCTAGAGAATTTAGAGGAACTGAAAAACGAACTTAAAGTTAGCGAAAAACCGATTCACCCCCCTCTTGGTATAACCTATAGAGCCAAGAAGATGCTATAAAGACTAAGCGAGAGCGTTACAAGGCTTTGAAGAAGAACAATACAGAAGAGAGTTTTTTGGAATATAAGGTAGCAAGAAAGGAGGCAAAGAAGGCTGTGGCAGAAGCTAAGACGAAGGTTGCGAAAGAGATTTACGATAAGTTGAACACAAAGGAGGGAGAGAAAAGGATATACAGATTGGCGCGAGCAAGAGAAAGGAGGAGTCGCAACCTAGGAGTCGTGAAATGTATTAAGGATAAGCATCAAAGAACTCTCGTTAAAGATAATGACATTAAGGACAGGTGGCGAGATTATTTTAACAAATTATTTAATGATGAACAAAACAAAGTTTTGGATAATATTTCGGTGCCTCTTAAGGATTTAAATTGGTGCTTTATGCGTAAAATCCAAGAGACAGATGTAAAAGAGGCACTAAAGATGATGAAGAATGGAAAAGCTGTTGGACCTGATGACATCCCAATTGAAGTTTGGAAATGCCTTGGAGATGTAGGAGTTAGGTGGTTGACAAATCTATTTAATAAGATTTGGCACACTAACAAAATGCCAAAGGAATGGAGGAAGAGTGTCTTAGTACCTTTATATAAGAACAAAGGAGATATTTAAAGTTGTGCCAACTACCGAGGCATAAAATTGATGAGTCACACGATGAAACTATGGGAGAGAGTGATAGAACGGAGATTAAGAAAGAATGTAGAAATATCGGAGAATCAATTTGGTTTTATGCCGGGTCGATCAACTATGGAGGCAATATATTTGCTTAGACAACTTATGGAGCGCTTTCAAGTAATGGGTAAAGATCTCCATATGGTCTTTATAGATTTGGAGAAAGCATATGATAAAGTGCCTAGGGAGGTACTCTGGTGGTCCTTAATGAAGAAAAGAGTTTGAAATATATTAAACTAATTAAGGACATGTATAGAGGCGCAAGGACACATGTGAGGACAGGTGGGGGCAAACAAGTGAGTTTCCTATCACAGTGGGATTACACCAAAGGTCAGCGTTGAGTCCATTCTTGTTTGTGGTAGTTATGGACGAACTGACAAAATCCATCCAGGATAAGGTGCCTTGGTGTATGATGTTTGCAGATGATATTGTCCTATGTGCGGAAACTAAAGCGGAGATCAATACAAAGTTGGAATTATGGAGACAAACGTTGGAATCAAAAGGATTTAAACTAAGCAGAGTGAAGACTGACTACATGGAGTGTAAATTCAGTTCTAACCGACTGGAAGAGCATGATGTAGTGAAGTTAGATGGGGTGGCGATACCTAAGCGGGATCATTTTCGATACTTGAGATCAATAATACAGATGGATGGAGAGATTGATGGTGATGTGACCTATAGGATCCAAGCTGGATGGAGTAAGTGGAGAAGTGCTATAGGTGTGTTGTGCGATAAAGGAATTCCTACATGGTTGAAAGGCAAGTTTTATAGGACAGTTGTTAGACCAACATTGTTATATGGTAGTGAATGTTGGGCGACTAAGAGGCTACATACACAAAAGATGAGTATAACAGAAATGAGAATGTTATGGTGGGTATGTGGATATACAAGAAAGGATAGAATGAGAAATGATAATATTCGTAAGATGATTGGAGTGGTACTTATCGAAGACAAAATGTGTGAAAATTGTTTACGTTGGTTTGGACATGTAAGACTTAGACCTGTAGATGCTCCAGTTAGGAGAATAGAGGCTATGGATGTTGAGAGAAGGGTTAAGACTAGAGGAAGACCGAAAAAGACTTGGAAGGAAGTAGTTTGGAAAGACATGGAGATTTTAGAATTAGATGAGCAAATGGCCTTGAATAGGAATCTATGGAGGCAGAGAATACATATAGACGATCTAACGTGATTTTAGATATTGGTTCATATAGCCTACCCCAATTTATTGGGATAAAGGCTCTGATGATGATGATGATGATTTGAATATTGAATTGCCTCAAATTACTTTGGAATTGTGGTTTTCTGGCTGGTGATACTGTGTTTGAAATGCATGGAGGCTAGAACTCTGGCAGCCGTTATGCTGCCGAAATTTACTGAAAATATTTCTAAAAATGTCATAAAATATTTTGGTGCATTATGGAATTTCTTCCTAGCCTTAAAAGTGATAAAATAATTATTTTCATAAATGGTGATTTTACTGAAAAATATTTATTAAATATTTATAATACCGATTTTGGTAAAGGTTAAACTACTGAAAATTCATCCCACGTGTTTTATAATGAAATGTGTGATTGGTGATGTGAAATGGTGAATAGTGAATATTTTATAAATTATTTTCAGTATAATATTCACTATTTTATTATAATTTTCTTTTATGGATTAAATAAATTTTTATCATGTGTAATAAATTCCATAAAGGTTTTATCACTGTGTAAATACTGTTTTGAGACTGTTAAGCCCCATATCATGCTCACATGTTCGTGTGTTACTCATCATGTGGGAATGCTGTTGACATTAAGCCGTCTGCAGCGTCTCGGTTGTCACCCGCTCAGTGTACGACAGAGGGCATTTATAGATTATAGTCATAGATCTCACGCATTTATTTTTACTGCTCCCTATGGGGATTATTATAACATAATATTATTAGGGTGTTGCCTGGTCTCCACTATTATTATTGGTTTTGGTGATAATTATTAGGATATACTGTATTGGTTTTGGTGATAATTATTGGGATATATTGTTTAATGTGGTGTTTTATCGCTAAATTGGTGAAATATTGGAACAGTTTATTTTTACTGTTACACGTGTTTAAAGTGACGATTTCAATGGTGGAAATCAAATTATTTTCAAGTGTTGTTTACGTGATTAAACAAGTTATTTTACTCATTTTTATTAAATATTTATATGTAGTGAATATTTAAATAAAAATTACATTAAAATTTATTTTACTCCTTATAGTCGCTCTAGGTTTTCGAGACAAGACAGGTATTTCAAAATACCTTCCATGCTCTATCTAGATTTCTCGACCGACTATAATATCCTTTCCTTTAGTGTGCCTAATATACAAATAGGAAATTAAGGATTTTATTGCATATAGTCTTCGAGGTATCAAAATTTGCATACAACTCTCTTATTGAGTCTTGGTTTGTTTACCCCATTATTTTTATCTTTCCAAAGTATTTCCAATGACCACTGGATATATCATCCAAGGATTAGTGGCTGCATATTGAGCACCTCGAGGCAGCTGTTGTTTAACCCAGAGGTATATTTATTTTATTTTATATATTCAAACTTTTGTTTACAGTATTATAGTGTTATATTAGTCAGGGGATGTATATGGAAGATTTAAATACTGTTTGTAACTAATTTTATTGATGTAAATTAAAGTGAAATACAATATTTATTGTTCACTAGTGTTTTAAAAGTGAGAAATAAATGCATCGAAGACAGTCCAATCGATTCACGTGTATGGAAATGTGTGAAAAGTGTAAAATACTATATACTTGGACTGTAACAAAAGATTCATGAAGTTTTGCTTCAATTTAAACTAACTCATACACCTAAACACCTTAAGCAGATAGTATAATACCATTAAAACACAAAATTAAAACTTTATCTCACCTCTTTCTCTTGGCCGAAAATGGTGGAGACCCAAACACTGTCAAAATGGCCACTCCAAGGTCTAATTTTGGTAGTATGTTGTAGAGCTCAAAGAGCTAAGCAAGTTTGCTTAAAGTAGTTTTCAGTTTTGGAATGTTTTTACTAGGATTTTAGTGACTTTCTTTCTCTTACCAAGCTTTCAAAAATGGTGGAATGGAAGAAAGAAGAAGATAGTTGGCCAAGCTCATGGAGAAGACTAGAAATCTCTTTAAAAATTAATATCTCAATGCAAAATGCCCTTGTACAATTTTAAAAATTACAAACACGTCCCTTTCCTTCTAATTGCTGTTTAAATATTCAGTTTAACTTCTAAATATTTCATTCACATATAAAATATATGTATTTAACATATTCTAATCATTGGATAGGCCTTCGTCAGGGTTTGACTATTAAATGGGCAAAATTACTAAAATACGCCTAACGGATCAATCACGTAAATTTTGGCTCTTACGTGTGATTTAGTCTTCCGGTTAACATGGCGTAGGGCTTCTTCACATGAGGATTTACCTATGACTGTTAGTAGGTTATAAATCAAACTACATTGACCGTTATTTACGATTATTTTCTGGGCATATGGACTTAACAGTCATTTTTAAATTATTGCACGCTTTTCAAAACATGTTCAAATAAAAGAATTTTAAGATGTGGATTCTTACCATCTCTATATTTTGCTCTAATTATTAGAGCTGTAAGGTTTCATCTCCATTGGAGCAGTAGATGTCCCAGTAGGGCCTACAGTCCCAACCTCCGTTTCACCTATGAAACATAAGGCATAAACAATTATGATACATCTTATTTTCCTAGCTTCATTAACTATATATAATAGTAAAAAGAAGTGTGAATCTTATAGATATGTTGTTTCTTCTAAGGGTATAGCTGTATATAATGAAAAGGTTAAGGCAATTAAAGATTGGCCGCCTATACCTAAGAATATTTATGAGGTACGTAATTTTTATGGATTAGCTAGTTTATACCATAGGATTGTTGGAGACTTTAGCACTATAGTTACACCTTTGGCTATGAGAATCGCGATTTTCTTAAACCAATATGTACTCAAAGAGTAATTTAAGTAAATATAATACAATAATGTAATTTTGGAATTTTGAAGTGAGATCATGGTTCATACTCATAGAATTGAAGTTAAGATTAAGGCATGTCATGCAAGCAACAAATTGATATGAAAGTTAAGATTGCATGAAATAAGACACTCGAGATCATCATATCTTGGCATTAATCTTGACTCAATTTGATAGTCTTTGAATTGTAAGAGAATAAATGGTCACAAAGTGTGAACTAATGAGATATGTCTAATCTGGTAGACTTATCGAGTATTAAACTTTGAAGTTAATATGGAAATGATAGGATCTTTAGAATAAATGATAATATGGAAATCTGATCTTGAAATTTACCAAACCTTGAGATGATGTAGAGATAGAGAAAATGATTAAGAAAAAGCATCCTTACATGTGGGGGATGCAGTGATCAATGCTGGAAGAACTTAAAAAGCAATTACGAGAGTTGCTAGACAAAGGTCTTACATGCCCAAGTGTGTTACTTTAAGGGCTCTGATATTGTTAATGAAAAAGATAGACAACAGTTTTAGGTTGTATATAGATTATAGGCAGTTAAATCAGGTGATAGTTAGGAACAAATAACTGTTGCCTACGATTGATAACTTACTGGGTGAGTTAAAGGGTACCCAAGTAATTTCTAAAATTGATTTGAGATTAGGGACCTTCAGTTGAGAATCGAAAGGAAAGAGGTCCTCAAGATAACATTTAGGAGAAGATACAACCAAATCAAGACTTAAAGTATAAGATTAGTTATGATGAGTTATTGGGGTATAAGGGCAAGATATATACTTCCGAACCAGAAGAGAAAGCTTCTGAGAATGTAAAGTTGACATGTGATCGATTAAGGACAGCTCAAAGTAGACATACGAGTTATGCCAAAAATCAGAGCAAACACTTAAAGTGTCAGGGTTGGAGATAGAATATTCTTAAAGATCTCCCCGTCTAAAGGCATAATGAGATTTAGAAATGAAGAGAAGTTGAGTCCTCGATACATTAGATCATTAGAGTACTAGAGAGAGTGGGTGACATGGTATACCGACCAGCACTTCCACCCCAACTATCGAGTGTGCACAACATTTTCCACGTATCTTTTCTTAGGAAGTATCATCCAGATTACTCCTACGTGATTAAGCATGAACCGTTGGAGATCAGGGAGGACTTGAGTTATATTGAGAGATATAATCGGATCTTGGATAAAAAGGATAATGTATTAAGGTTCAAAACAATTTCCTTGGTAAAAGAACTCTGGCGGCATCACTCTTCAAAAGAAATGAAAAGGGAGTTGGAAAGTCGAATGAAAGAGAAATAGCCTCACCTATTTTAAACGGCTTGGAGAAATTTGGAAGACCAATTTTTTTTAAGGTGGGAAGGATATGAGAACTGCAATTTTCTTAAATCAAATATGTACTCAGTGTAATTTAAGTAAATATAATACAGTAATGTAATTTTGGAATTTTGAAATATAAGATTATGGTTCATACTCATAGAATTGAAATCTTCGAGAGTAATGAGAAGTGTACGTTAATATAGTATACAAGATGTACGCTAAATGGATACGAAAGAAGTTGTAATTCTATGCATGAATATGGCTATGTACACACATGAACCAAACAAAATGTACGCTACGTGCATGCATGCAACATACATGTATGGATTCATACGTGAGCTAAACGCACGCACTGTTGCATACAAGCGTACACATGTATAATTAAATATAAAATATATGTCTATATGAATATAAATGATTAAATGAAGTCAAAATAATATAAAAATATAAATGTATAGGTATATATAAATTACATGTGACAACATATGTATGTATAAATATATATATATTTATAAATTAAAATAAGATATATATATATATATATATATATACACACATTCTAGGAATTTAAAATAGATATACATATATAAATATCTATGAAATAGATATGTATATAATATCTAGGGATAAATGAATATGTATATAATACTTATCTTAGAAAAGGATAAATATATACATATATAATATCTTCAAAATTATAAATGATAATAATAATAATAATAATAATAATGAAGAGATAAATAAGTAAAGATATAATATATATATATATATATATATATATATATATATTTACGGCTTGGGGGGAAAATTCCCATCGACCCGTCACTCAAAACAGAGATGCAGAGCTCTGCCTCCCCATCACTTCCTACATTTTCTTTTCATTTTATTTTAATTTCAAAATATCCTCTTATTTCACTTTTCCCTCTTAGCTGCCCCTCACAATCGAAAGACCTCTCTTCATCCCTTCTCTCTTGCTTTGCATCTCTGTCAACCATTCTCTCCCTTGCCTCATTTCATCTTGCCATTACTTCAGGCATCTCGCTATCTCATTTCTGCCTTCCTGCCCCAACAGTGTGTTGCATGCAGTAGCCTGGATCAATGGTGTAAACAGAGGTGCTTAGCGAGGTGGACGATGTGCAAGGAAGTGCTGGAGCATAGGTCTAAACTAGGGAAGGCAACTCTATGAGGACCCCAATTCTTATATAATTCCATAAGTTAAGAATTTAAGGGGAAAGAATGAGTAAGGGTTAATAGCATAACTAAGGCTTCCAAATGATAAGAATGTTGAAATAAAAGGGATGTTGGCCCTACTGGATTACCTTTAACTCGGATGGGTGTAGAAGTGGCAAAATGTTAAATTTAGGCCCAAAATACATAACTGGTAAGAAGGCCACTTTTTGAAATTCCTTTATTTGAGCATGCCTAGATTTACCTGTAACTAATTTGAAAATAACGATTTTGTCCATAGGTCAGGGGAACTTTTATGAATAACGTCAATCTAGTTTAACCTTTGACCCATAGACTGCCATAGATAAATCTTCACGTGAAGAAGTTTCGCATGGATCCAGCCTGTGAACTGAATTACGCGAAAATGCTAAAAACAACCTGAACGATCACTTAGGCATAGTTTGGTAATTTCACTACTTATGGTCAGTCAAACCACCTTGAAAGACAATTTTTGACCTGGTTTGACCCAAATAAATGAAAAATAATAAAAATAAAATTAAAAATCAGAATTTAAATTAATAAAATAATGCTTATGGCATAATTGTAAATAATGGAATTTTAAAGGGGCATTTTAGACAATTCGCAAGGTTGATATTTTAATATTAAAATATTAGATAAATATGATATTTTGTCATCTTCATCAACCCAAAAACTGGCCAAACTACTCTATAAATATAGCCATGAAAATGGAGTGAGAGGGAAAGGAAAAGAAAAAGAAAAGGAAGAGAGAAAGCTAAACACCATGCTACAAGCTTCAAACCCTCTTCCACCCTTAAGCAAACTTGTTCCTCTCATCATCCTCTCTCACGTATCTTCAAACCAGCCATGAGAGTGATCATTTGAAGGTTGTTTTGTTTAATAAAAGTGGCTGCACATGGAGAGGTAAGAGGAAATAGCCCACTGTTTTGCAGTATCTTGCTAGATTTTGATTATTTCATGGTAGTTTAACATGTCTATAGCCTTAATTTGAAATGAAAATGATTGAATGATACCATGAGGGTTTTGGCCATAAGGGTTCTTAAGGGTTTATTATAAGAAAATATTGTTTCCATGCAAAAAGGGTATTAAATTTGTAAGAAACAAATTGAAGTGTGAATTCTGTTGAACTATCCTGTTCTGAGTGTTGTGTTTAAATGTTCAGCTTGGAGGTTGTACAATGAGATAAATTCTAGAAAATTATGGTAGATATCCTTATGAATTAGGAGAAATTCAGTTTTGGAGTCACCTAATTTGGAGTTCTGTAGCTTAAGATATGTGCAAGTGAATGCAGGGCACTCTGCCTAAAAAACATGAATTCCGATTCTAATTTTGAAAAATTGTATAAAATAGCTCAAATTGAATTTTGCTTCAATCCATACATTTTTTGAAAATTTAAATGAGTTATGAATAATATGGTTTTGGGTTTACACAATTTAGACTACATTACAATTTAGATATGAATCAATTTGTGCATAGAAGTCAGTAGACAATCTACCAGAATGCATCTAAAAATAGAGTAAATTTGAGGAATTGTTGAAAATGACTCAGAAATGATAAAATTGTGAAATTTACTATCTAAATAAGAAATTGAATTAGGATTCATGCGGTCTTAGATTCATAATTTTTGGATATTCCTATAATTAGTAATATAATTTTTAATGCACAAAAGTCAAGAAACCATCCTGCCAAATGGGCCAGAATTGGATTGAAATTTGGAAAATTGTGGGAAACAACATAGAATGAATTAGGAAGTGAGCCTTGCACTTCTAAATAAGGAATTAAGTTAGGTTACATACAAAATTGACGATGTATTAATTAAAATCCAATATTTTCGATTATGAATAGAAAGGTACCAATAGGTCATAAAGTTCTTACAAATGATGAGCTGGTCATATAATGAAATGGTAAAATTTTAGTGGGCATGGTTGGATAAGATAATTGAATTGCCAATGAGTATGAATTATAAAAAATGCTTTGTATATAAATTTTGAAACTGAACTTCTATGAATGATTTTATGCAGCTCTGAAGTTAGACTGTGAAATGAAAAAGTAGGAGAATAAAGATCTATTCATTGGTTCGATGCTACCAATTGGATTGATTGAGTGAAATGACACTGTAGAGGTAAGGCACATCATGTTGCATATAAAATTGATTTGGTATATTGGCTAGAAAGGAATTAATGAATGATTTTTAAATTTAAAAGTTTAAAGCATATATATATATATATAGAAATTATTGGTTGTCCGAATTAAATGAATTCATGATTTTGTTAATGTCATGGTTATAGTTAAAGAATGATAATGGATATGAACGAGATTTGAAAAATAATAATTTGTTGATGCTTTGATTAACGATAACAGATGGTACTCTAATTATTTCATGTATAATTTATAAGCTAAGAAATAAGTATGGTTGTGAATGAACTATCTTGGGAATTTGTGGCTGGTTTTGAGATATATAAATTGTGTTTTCATGCAGGAGGGTTAGGATAGTTACAGCCATTATACTATCGAAATTTAGTGAAAACGACCCAAATTCGAAAATATCGATATTTTAGAATAAATTAGTACTGCATACCAACCTAAATAATTCAAGTTTCCTTGATAAAAATAGTTTATTCCTAAACGTGCATATTTTAAGATCTCGCTTGATCTGCATGAACATTGTTTTCACTTGTTTTGGAATTTTGTACATAGCTTTACTTGAGAATATTTACTGGATTTTCTTCTCTTAAATATAAAGTTTATTCTTTTATATGATTATGGATTGACTGAAGATAATTCCCATTTGAAATGATTTCTACTATTGATTTTATATGATATATGAACCGTTTTGAGATTGTTAACTCCTATGGTGATCTTGTATATTTATATGCCTATGTGATTTACATCATTTACGTGTATATGGCTGAATGACCTTAGCCAAGTCATCACCCACAGTTGGCACTAGCTAGTGAGCACTAAAGACTTTTTTGACGATGGCCATTTGTCTCCTTTTATATGCTTGGCTTAGGGGTGGATCCCTGGCCCATGCGTTGGGTACGCCATTTCTTATGTGCATCCCTCCTAGGATATCGTGTATGCATGATCCTATTGGTATGTTAATAGTCTCTATTGAATGTTTTACAAAAATGAAATTTTGAAAATTTGAAAAGGTACTGATGATTAATGATATCGATTGAAAGTATTTCTTTATCTGTATTTGATTTAAATATTTGATAAACTTTATCATTCGTATTTGAAATGAATGATTATGTACCCTCGACCATAAATGTTTTTGAAAATCAGATTTTGACATGAAAGGCGTGTAAGATGCATTATCGTGATTTCAAAGGAAATAATTTGCATTATCATAGTTTTAAATGAATTAATTTGAATGGTTATGATTTTAAAAGAAAAGAAATTGCCATGTACACTAACATGTTCATAACACTAATGCATCGTTTGACAATCTCATTAGGACACCTATAGTCGGACTTAGGGATTGGGACAAGTGAGGTACTTCAAAGTATCCTTCCATACTCAGCTCGATATCCCTAACCGGCTATAATACTTCCTCCTTCTAAACTCGAGTCAATGTTAGTGATAATCGATAAGATATTAATTGAAAAAACTGCATTGATTTTGCATTATCATGTATATATATACACATTCCTACATATAGTTAACATGATATTCTTTCTTTTATATATGTTTCTTACTGGGATTTATAGCTCACCACCCTTACTCCATATCTCAGATAGCTTATCGGTATACGTGGTATCCACTGTTGTAAGGTTGAATGAAGAAAATTTTCTAGAAGTCTAAGCTATCGAGTAAATAGATAGCTTACCGGTATACGTGGTATCCACTGCTGCAAGGTTGAATGAAGAAAATTTCTAAAAGTCTAAGCAATCAAGTAA
This sequence comes from Heritiera littoralis, assembly GCA_031772115.1. NCBI lineage: Eukaryota > Viridiplantae > Streptophyta > Magnoliopsida > Malvales > Malvaceae > Heritiera > Heritiera littoralis. Next base: position 277,153 of record JAPDPK010000168.1, on the reverse strand, counting down.
ACAAGTATATAATAAGTATTATATACTTGTATATTTAGACAAGTGTATGCACAACAATTGTGTTTATAACTAGCGATGTCAATTGTATAGTATGGTGTCAAAGAATGTCAAAAGATCTAGTGAGATGTACTTGAATTGAATTGATATAGATGAAATTAGAATTTGTGATATCGTGGTTTATATCTTAAATTTCTTGTTTAATATTTATTGATTTATGATTTCATGGAATAAAGGTTAAATTGTCATTGAAAGTTATAGAGTAAACTTACACTAACACTGAATGCAAACCGAATGGTAATGAATCGAAAAGAAAAAGTTAGTTTAGAAGTTCACATTTTCGAACGTGACAATCTCGCAAGGGGAAACAAAGCAGTGGCTCGGTTAACAAGGGCGTTGATCTAGGTGTTTGGTGGCTAGATTGATTTGCTATAGCTTAGTTGAAGCTTATTAGTGCATTGGTGCTGCTTAAAAGTGGTTGGTTTAGAACAGTAAGTAGAGGTAAGAAGCTGACTTAAAGGCTAAAGAAAATAAAGGCAGAACAGGTGATGAGGCCTATTGTAACATCCCGAATCCACAGTACTACACAATATTTACTCATATTTAACTATTTTCACTGGTTGGGCTGTCCGTGATGCTTAACCATCCATTAATCACTTTAGTAATAATTATTACTCTTATTCACCGTACCAATATGGAAGTATGCATTGTTACATTATTTCCTTAAGATATATATATATACATTCCCTTTTTTCTCTAAGTAGTACTGTACAAATTCGCTAAATATATAAAAGAAAATCATATACCTTCATTATCGAATATCTGCTGACTCTAGCAGTCAATAATCTCTGGAAGGTAATTCTCTTAATCCAAAATCAACAACCTGTGGAGTGGAAAATAAGGGTTGAGCGAAAACGTGCTCAGTAAGGAAGTTGTATGCTGCTTTATAAAATAAAAACTATATACCACAAAACGTTTATTTTCCCTAACAGCATACCCAGTAGGAAAACAGTAGATATAATGAACAGTCTTTAATATTCAAATCACTGGCTAAACAGTTTACAATATAGTATAGTAAACAGTAAACAGGATTTAGTAAATCCTTCAGTAAACAGAAATCAGTAAGTGGAGACTAGGCATCACCCTACAATTAAATCATGCTATCATCGTTCCCGAAAGAACACATTTGTTCCCAAAGGAACCCAGAAATCATCCCCACTGGGACACAGCTAGATCTATGGCCATAATCTATAGGTGATCCTCAAGTACACTTGTCAGGTGACCTCGAGACCTTTGATGACTTGGCGGGTCAATCAGCCACGTTAATAGTAACGCATGAAACTCGGGGCCTAAAGTCTCAAAAATCAATTTATATGTCATAAAGAACCCTTAAGGAATATTTCACATATTTCATCATTTCTTTAAAATGATTGTTTTCCAAAAAGGAATTATATTTTCTGTTTACAAAACACAGTAAAAATATCCAATAATTTCACCATTTTCATGTGAGAAAAACACAAGTTAAACTGGCTCGCCACTTACCAGCTCGCCCATTACAGCTCGCCCATCGAAGTGGATTGAGCTTGCATGTTTTCATTCGCCCATGTGGTGAACTAACATCACCCATTGTGGCTCTCACAACGAGCTGAACTGAGGGGTCGCCCACAATATATTTTTCTTTAAAAAAAACAAAGGATCGCCTACTGTTGGATCACCCAGAATTATATAAAAGGGGTCACCTATCTTTGGCTCGTCCAAATTCAAAACAGTTTATCAAACTAATGCATGTCTCAAACTAAATCATTTTCTCAATATTTTTATAACATTTTTCTCCACAGGACATGCTTTTCACTTCACGTACTACTCCTTACCTGGTCTTACGAAACCGAGCTTCTCGGTTGCGTCTACTGAAATCCGTAATTTCTGGCTGCAAAATAATTTTGTCGAAAATTATTAATAATTTTCCTCTCAATTTTAAGCCACTAGCTTTTATAAAATGCAGCCACTAAAATTTTAGCATGTATATAACCAGTATAAATTACACTGGTGCTAAAACAAATCTTGCTCGTTTTAATTCCTTTTTCGATTTCGATTTCGATTTCGCCGATATTTCTCCTTCAATTTCTATAGTCAATTTCTAACCTCAAACCATAAAATTCAGTATGGTACCATGGCCAATTCAGCAATGGCCGAAACCTTCTCAAAGCCATTTTCATGATTTTAAACTTTATAATCATCTTATTCATGTTTCTTTAACCATGTCTTATCAGTCAACTATAATTTCTAGCAAGGCTCTTATTTATTTTCACCAACACTAACATCCCATTTGATTCTATTTTCACATTCTAAAAAGATTTAATTAACAACCATGCTATATCCATGTTTATCCTATTTTAGATCATAGATATTTACCAAGGAATACTAAGAAAACCATAAGGAATTACTAGCTTACCTTGACCGAATCACCCAACACTAGAGCAGTGTGGTTTTCTGGTCCACGTCAGTCCCTTCCTCTCATTGTTTTTAAGTGGTCTTGAGATGAATGAAAGATTTAGCAAAAAGGGTTAGGTAGTTAGCTAGCAAGGGGGATGAATTTTATGCTAAAATTCTTCGGAATAACGAGAGTAAAACAGTCAAACCTCTAGCTGCAACAGCAAGGTTGGCGTGCAGCAGAATAATTCAGGAGAAAGAGGAGAATTGCTAGAGTATTTGATCCTATGGTTCCTCTTTATATTCATGTTACTCAATACCCATTTGCCGCATGTTCCCTTAACTTCTTCCCTCATCAATTTTCTTGTCTTGTAGTGTATTAATTCATGAAGAAAATCACAACACAAGAAATCGGCTGAACTCTTTTTTTTCCTACACGTTATTGACTTGTTTGGCTTACCTTTTTATGGCTACTTCAGCCAATAAAGTCCACCATTTCTCCAATCAACAATTCCCTTCCATTTAATTACAGTTTATGACTTTTATAACATAAACAAAAATACCTTTCAGCTTGCATCAAGTCGTATGGCATCTTGCAACAGTATGTTTACGTGTGATCCCGTTTGCTGCACATTTTGCTTATCTTCCTCATCACTTCATGTCTGATTTAGCATTAAAAACATGAAGAAAACTGTAGGAAATGGAACGGCTATGGAAGGCAAATTGCTGCACGTTTTTTACTATTCCTACCCTCTTTTGGAGACTTCAATCAATAAAGAAAATATTTCCATGTTGACTTTAAAGTTTCTCTTCCATTAAGTAATATATCTATTGCATTCTAATACTAAACAATTTGTATTTCAATAGCCTTTAAATGGCTGGACAGATACGGCACCATGGCAGCAGAAAATGGTGTGTAAGTTCACTTTTGCTGCACTGTTTCTTACCTTCCTTCTCTTCTTCTTATAAACTTCATCCAATAAGATTTTACCTCATGTAAATTTGTTAACTCTTCTCCCTTTTTATACTATTTATTCAGCATTTTATTGTATAAACTATGGAAGATTTTCAACCAATTTTTTTTCAACCGAAAATCGATTTTATGGCAGCCATGAAGAGTGGCGTACCATCCACACTTTGGTTACACTTCTTAACTTAAATTCCTCTCTTTCATGTGTATTCCAAAAATGTCAAATGTCTATTTATATCCCAATAATAAAATTCTCCACTTTATAAATACATTTGTTTGTATTTCATGCCATGAAATATCACTTTTATACTAAAATTTCATATTTGTTTTCTTCCTTTATACACCATACTATAAATTATAAATCTAATAATTAAAATGGAAAGTGGAAATCCACATTCACTATTTATTTAATTCCATTAAGTAGTTTATTTCCTCTATCAATAATTTACAAATTATAATGTACAGTGCAATAAAATCAGGTCTCACATTTCTCCCCACTTAAGAAATTTGGTCCTCTAAATTTCACCCGGACCTGTCACTGAAAGAGCTCTGGATATCTCTCATGCATAAGACTCTCTAACTCCCAAGTAGCCTCCTCCTCGGTATGATATTGCCAAAGCACCTTAACCAAAGGAATCGTCTTAGATCACAATTCCTTATCCTTTCTATCTAAGATCCGTATCGGTTTCTCAACGAAACTCATGTCCTCTTTGATCTCTAATGGCTCATGTCGAATTACGTGAGAAGGATCTGGATGGTATTTTCTCAACATCGATATGCACTCCTGACAACTCTGGTGGTAATGCTAACCGATATGCCACATCTCCCACGCGATCTAAGATCTCATAAGGCCCAATGTATCGAGGACTCAACTTTCCTCTTTTCCTGAATCTCATTATACCTTTGGACGGTGAGACTTTTAAGAATACATAATCACCTGTTACAAACTCTAGTGGCCGACGTTTAGTATCTGCATAACTCTTCTGCCGACCTTGAGCCATTTTGAGCCTCTCACAAATCATCTGTACATCACGGGAAGCCTACTTGACCAAATCGGGAGCTAATAGTTTACGGTCTCCCACTTTTTCCCATGCTATCAGGGATTGCATCGTCTGCCATACAAAGCCTCATAAGATGCCATGCCAATACTCGTATGAAAGCTATTATTATAAGCAAACTCTGCCAGGGGTAAGTGATCGTCCCATGAGCCTTTAAAATCCATTGCACATGCTCTCAACATATCCTCGAGCGTCTGTATCGTACGTTCGGACTGTCCATCAGTCTCTGGATGAAAAGTAGTGCTAAAATTCAACTGGGATCCCATAGCCTCCTGAAATATCCCCCAGAAATGAGATGTGAAGCGGGAATCCCTATCAGATGTAATACTCACCGGAACACCATGTAATCTCATTATCTTCCTGACATACAATTCAGCTAAGGCACTAACTGAATCTGTAGATCTCATGGCCAAGAAATGAGCAGACTTAGTCAATCTATCTACGATCACCCAAATAGCATCATAACCCTTCCGGGTCTGTGGTAAACCTATAACAAAATCCATAGCCATGCTCCCCTTTCCACGTAGGAATCGATAATGGTCGAAGCATACCTGCAGGCTTTTGATGCTCAATCTTAATCTGTGGCATGTCAAACATCTAGCAACAAAATCAACGATGTCTTTCTTCATCTTAGGCCACCAATATACTCTCCGGAGATTTTGGTACATCTTAGTACTACCTAGATGTAATATATATCTAAAGGTATGGGCCTCGGATAAAATCAAGGCTTTAATCTGCTGATCACTGGGAACACATATCCTACCTCGGAACCTCAGTAACCCATCGATGCCAATCTCGAAATCAGACACAACTCCCATCTGAATCTGACTGGCAACCCCGATGCAATAATTATCACTCCTCTGAGCTTCCCTAATCCGATCCATCAAATCCAGCTCTATACGAAAACTAGCCGTAAATCCATACTGGTCAGAGGAATTCATCGTCAAGCTGAGGCTAAAGAACTGCTTTATCAAATCATGCTCCCTGATCATCATGTAAGATACCATGCCAACATGCTTACGGCTCAATGCATCTGCTACTACATTAGCTTTACCTGGGTGATACAAAATCTCACAATCATAATCCTTTAGCAGTTCCATCCATCGTCGCTGCCTCAAGTTCAACTCTCGCTGCGAGAATATATACTTCAAACTCTTATGGTCTGTATATATCTGAAATTTCTCCCCGTTCAAGTAATGTCACCATATCTTCAGTGCAAACACTACTGCGGCTAGCTCCAAATCATGTGTCGGGTAATTCCTCTCATGATCTTTCAATGCCGAGAACCATAGGCTATAACCGACCATGCTGCATAAGCACACACCTTAAACCTTAAGCAGATGCATCAGTATTCACCATAAATCCACCTGATCCGCTAGGAAGGGCTAATAGGGGGCAGTAGTCAATCTCCTCTTAAGCTCAAGAAAACTGCGCTCACGCGCATCATTCCACTCAAACTTCGCATCCTTACATGTGAGTCGTGTCAGTGGAGCAGCAAGTTTAGAAAATCCCTCTACAAATCTGCGATAATATCCGGTAAGACCCAAGAAATTCCGTATCTCAGTAACGGTTTCCCACTGTACAATGGCCTCTGTCTTGGACGGATCAACTGACACCTCGTCCTTCGACACTATGTGTCCCAAAAAGATTATATGGTCAAGCCAAAAATCACACTTACTGAATTTGGCATACAACCTTCGGTCTTTGAGGGTCTGTAATACCATATACAAATGCTGCTCATGCTCCTCTGGAGTCTTAGAATAAATCAGAATGTCATCTATAAATACTATGACAAACTTATCCAAAAATGGATGAAACACCTTATTCATCAAACTCATAAAAGCTGCAGGGGCATTTGTCAACCCAATAGGCATCACCACTAACTCATAGTGACCATAGCGAGTTCGAAATGCTGTCTTATGCACACCCGACTCCTTAATTTTCAACTGGTGATAGCCTGATCGGAGATCTATCTTGGAAAATACCTGTGCACCCCTGAACTGGTCAAATAAATCATCAATCCTGGGCAAGGGATACTTATTCTTAATGGTAGCCTGATTCAACATTCGACAATCAATACACAATCGGAGACTACCATCCTTCTTCCGAACAAATAATAGTAGGGCTCCCCACGATGACACACTGGGAGGTATAAATCCCTTATCTAATAACTCTTGGAGCTGTTTCTTAAGCTCCTCTAACTCAGTTAGTGCCATCTGATATATGGGTCTAGAAATCGACTTCGTACTGGGTACCAACTCAATCATAAACTCCGTCTCTCGATCCGGTGGTAACCCTGGTAAATCCTCTGGAAATACATCCAAAAAATCCTTGACCATAGGAATCTCTTGAATCTCTGGATGTTTCCTCTCTACATCCTCCACAGTAACATTATATCCTTCACAAACATTCATACACAACCACAATTTCAGTACACGTGTCATTTCACAAACATATATTCACATACTTTTTATTAATTTACAATAACTTTACATTGTACTTTTCGGGATGAGAGAAGGTAATAAACTTAGTATTACAATCCAAACTAACATGGTTCGCAGCTAACCAATCCATACCCAAAATGATGTCAAAATCATATATATTCAAAAAAATTAGGTTAGCTGTCATAACCTTCTCTCCTATTGTCAATTTACAATTCCTATATACAATATCTGTCCTCTGGAAATCTTTAAAAGGGGTATTCACTTGCAAGGTATACCCTAACAACTCTGGCTCTACCGGGGTCCTGTTAGCACATGTAGGATATAAGAACAAATGGGTAGAACCCGGATCAAATAAAGCAATTACGGGAATATCAAAGAGATAAACTTTACCTTTAATCACATCACTTTACCTTTAATCACATCAATAGAGGCGTCAGCAGTCTCCTGATCCATCACGTACACCCGAACCTGAGTCACAACCTTTTTACCCTTCTCTGCGACTATCGCTCGTCTAGGCTGTGAGGGTGTGGCCTTCTCTGGCTCATTCGGAGCTGCCGGTGTCGCTATCTGAGGTAATTCAGGAGGAATAGTAGAAGCAGTTGACTCTCTAAGCATTGGGCAATTCCTGATAAAGTGCCCCATTTGTCCACATCTAAAACATGCCTTAGATATCAAAGGACAAGGGCGTGCACAGTGTGACCTTCCACAATGTCTACATAAAGTCGCAACACTCCTTTGAGTAGCGGTGAGGCCACTAGCAGGAGTAGAAACTGCTGATCTAGTGAATCGTCCATCTGAAATCTGTATGCCTGAAGATCTAGTCCTCTTACACTGCTCCCTACTATATCTATTCTCCAAAAATCTCTTACCCTTATCTTTACCTTTACTCTTGCTCTTACCACCAGCCTCTATATGGTACTGCTAAAAATCCCTCTCACATAACTGAGCCCGTCGTACTACCTCATCATATGTCACAATATCGAATGGGGCTAGCTTCGATCTGATGGAGGGTCTCAAACCAGCTTTAAATCTCTTAATCCTATGTCTCTCATTAACACTGGTAAGTGAATCAAATTGGCTCAAGGTGGTAAACATAGCCTCATACTCGTCCACTGCCATACTTCCCTGAGTTAAATCCATAAACTCTTGCTGTAGTTTCTGCTGGGCAGTGTCAGGGATATACCTTCTTCTAAAGGCATCTACAAAAATCTCTCAAGTAATATCCTAATGCTGGGAGAACAATACTATCTGAGTAGCCTTCTAGTAGTGCTCCGCATCATCTGTCATCTGGAACACTGCTAGACCTACCTTCTCGGTCTTCGTACACTTCATAATCCTTAATAGCTTCTCTATAGCAATTATCCATTGCTCCGCCGCCAACAGATCCCTAGCACCTTTAAACTTAGGTGGATCCAACTTCCTAAATGATCGTACCAAAGTGACATCATAATACGACTCCACATCTCTAGGCGGTTGAATCAATGGCTGTGGTGGAGCTACCTGTGGCTGAGGTGCCGGTGGTGGAATAAGTTGAGGCTCGGGTACAACTGGTGTAGGTTGTGGCGATGATGGCGCCACTACGGTAGCTGCGAGAGCTACTGCTCTCTCCCTCTCCGCCCTATCCGCGACTCTATCCGCCTGATACATAGCCATGAAATTGGCTACTAACCTCTCTACCTGGTTCACACGGGCATCAGTGCCCTCTGGCCGTAGAGGACGTGAGGTCTTGGGGTGGGTTCCGATGTCTGTGGTTCCAAAATCTGTGCCGCCCTACCTTGGCCTCTACCTCTCACTGAGCGTGTCACCCTCCTTCCACTCATATCTATACCACAGGGATCATTTATCACTTATCATTAGTATTTCAATTATATATTTAGATTATACAGTACTACAAGGAATGTTTACTATTTACTTTTTATTTTAAGCACCACTAGACATCCAACCAACCCTGCTCTGATACCATTAAATCTGTAACATCCCGAATCCACAGTATTACACAATATTTACTCATAATTACCTATTTTCACCGGTTGGGCTATCCGTGATGCTTAACCATCCGTTAATCACTTTAATAATAATTATTACTCTTATTCATCGTACCAATATGAAAGTATGCATTGTTACATTATTTCCTTAAGATATATATACATTCCTTTTTTCTCTAAGTAGTACTGTACAAATTCGCTGAATATATAAAAGAAAATCATATACCTTCGTTATCGAATATTTGCTGACTCTAGCAGTCGATAATCTTTGGAAGGTAATTCTCTCAATCCAAAATCAATAACATGTGGAGTGGAAAATAAGGGGTGAGTGACAACGTGCTCAGTAAGGAAGTTGTATGCTGCTTTATAAAATAAAAACTATATACCATAAAACGTTTATTTTCCCTAACAGCATACCCAGTAGGAAAACAGTGGATATATTAAACAGCCTTAGATATTCAAATCATTAGCTAAACAGTTTACAATATAATATAGTAAACAGTAAACAGGATTCAGTAAATCCTTTCAGTAAACAAAAATCAGTAAGTGGAGACTAGGTATCACCCTACAATTAAATCATGCTATCATCATTCCCAAAGGAACCCAATAATCATCCCCATTGCAACACAGCTAGATCTATGGCCATAATCTATAGGTGGTCGTCGGGTACACTTGCCAGGTGACCTCAAAACCTCTGATGACTTGGCGGGTTAATCAGCCACGTTAATATTAACGCATGAAACTCGGGGCCTAAAATCTCAAAAATCAATTTATATGTCATGAAGAACCCTTAAGGAATATTTCACATATTTCATCATTTCTTTAAAGTGATTGTTTTTCAAAAAGGTATTTTATTTTCTGTTTACAAAACATAGTAAAAACAGCCAGTAATTTCACCATTTTTTCGTGTGAGAAAAACACAAGTTAAACCGGCTCGCCCCTTACAAGCTCGCTCATTACGGCTTGCCCATTACAGTGGATTGAGCTCGCATGTTTTCATTCTCCCATGTGGTGAACTAACATCACCCACTGTGGCTCTCACACCGGTCGCCCACAAAATATTTTTCTTTAAAAAAAACAAGGGATCGCCCACTGTTGGCTCGCCCAGAATTATAAAAAAGGGTCGCCTATCTTTGGCTCGCCCAAATTCAAAACAGTTTATCAAACTAATGCATGTCTCAAACCAAATCATTTTCTCAATATTTTTATAAGATTTTTCTCCACAGGACATGCATTTCACTTCACATACTACTCCCTTACCTAGTCTTACGAAACCGAGCTTTCCGGTTGCGTGTACCAAAATCCATAATTTCCCGCTGTAAAATAATATTGTCGAAAATTATTAATAATTTTCCTCTTAATTTTAAGCCACTAGCTTTTATAAAATGCAGCCACTAAATTTTTAACATGTATATAACCAGTATAAATTACATTGGTGCTAAAACAAATCATGCTCGTTTTAGTTCCTTTTTCGATTTCGATTTCACCGATATTTCTCCTTCAATTTCTATAGTCAATTTCTGACCTCAAACCATAAAATTCAGTATGGTACCATGGCCAATTAAGCTATGGCCGAAACCTTCTCAAAGCCACATTCATGATTTTAAACTTTATAATCATCTTATTCATGTTTCTTTAACCATGTCTCATCATTCAACTATAATTTCTAGCAAGGTTCTTATTTATTTTCACCAACACTAACATCCCATTTGATTCTATTTTCACATTCTAAAAAGATTTACTTAAGAACCATGCTATATCCATGTTTATCCTATTTTAGATCATAGATATTTACCATGGAATACTAAGAAAACCATAAGGATTTACTAGCTTACCTTGACCGAATCACCCAACACTAGAGCAGTGTGGTTTTCTGGTCCACAGTCCCCTCCTCTCATTGTTTTTAAGTGGTCTTTAGATGAAAGAAAGATTTAGCAAAGAGGGTTAGGTAGTTTGCTAGCGAGGGGGATGAATTTTCTGCTAAAATTCCTTGCAATAACGAGAGTAAAACAGTCAAACCTCTAGCTACAACAGCAAGGTTGGCATGCAGCAGAATAATTCGGGAGAAAGAGGAGAATTGCTAGAGTATTTGATCCTATGGTTCCTCTTTATATTCATGTTACTCAATACCCCTTTGCCGCATGTTCCCTTAACTTCTTCCCTCATCAATTTTCTTGTCTTGTAGTGTATTAATTCATAAAGAAAATCACAACATAAGAAATCGACTGAACTCTTTTTTTTCCTACTCGTTATTGACTTGTTTGGCTTACCTTTTTATGGCTACTTCAGCCAATAAAGTCCACCATTTCTCCAATCAACAATCCCCTTCCATTTAATTACCGTTTATGACTTTTATAACATGAACAAAAATACCTTTCAACTTGCATCAAGCCGTATGGCATCTTACAACTGTATGTTTACGTGTGATCCCATTTGCTGCACATTTTGCTTATCTTCCTCATCACTTCATGTCTGATTTAGCATTAAAAACATGAAGAAAACTGCAACAAATGGAATGGCTATAGAAGGCAAATTGCTGCACGTTTTTTACTATTCCTACCCTCTTTTGGAGACTTCAATCAATAAAGAAAATATTCCCATGCTGACTTTAAAGTTTCTCTTCCGTTAAGTAATATATCTATTGCATTTTAATACTAAACAATTTGTATTTGAACAACCTTTAAATGGCTGGACAGATACGGCACCATGGCAGCAGAAAGTGGCGTGTAGGTCCACTTTTGCTGCACCGTTTCTTAACTTCCTTCTCTTCTTCTTATAAACTTCATCCAATAAGATCTTACCTTAAGTAAATTTGTTAACTCTTCTCCCTTTTTATACTATTTATTCAGCATTTTATTGTATAAACTATGGAAGATTTTCAACCAATTTTTTTTCAGCTGAAAATTGATCTATGGCAGCCATGAAGAGTGGCGTACCATCCACACTTTGGTTACACTTCTTGACTTAAATTCCTCTCTTTCATGTGTATTCCAAAAATGTCAAATGTCTATTTATATCTCAATAATAAAATTCTCCTCTTTATAAATACATTTTTTTGTATTTCATGCCATGAAATATCACTTTCATACTAAAATTTCAGATTTGTTTTCTTCCTTTATACACCATACTATAAATTATAAATCCAATAATTAAAATGGAGAGTGGAAATCCACATTCACTATTTATTTAATTCCATTAAATAATTTATTTCCACTATCAATAATTTACAAATTATAATGTACAGTGTAATAAAATCAGGTCTCACACCCATCAAGCTCACAAATCCTAAGTCATGTTCGTGACAATCGTGATCCTTTGAGCATCCATGGAGGTCTAATGACAAGAGCTAAAATGAAAAGAATGCAACAAGCCTTGGTTGGTTTCATTAATATTGCTAGAGAAAAAGCCCAACAAAGCTTGAGCATGGAGGATGACAAAGTCTTCTATAATATGATCTAAGCCCAAGTTCAACCTTCTTGAAGATTTACAAGTACTGGGCCAAAATGCAATTAGGCCAAATGCATAAATTGGGCCTAGTGCAAATGGGACAAATGCTATACTTATTTTATTTTGTTCTATCTTATTGGGCTAAACATTGTCTTAATTTAATTTAAGCCTCATTCCTTTTTATTTAATAGGTATTGTAGGATTTATATTACTTGTTCTGCAAGTTAGAAAAGTAGGATTCTTTTACTTGTTTTGCTAGTTTGCCCAATGCCTATAAATAGCTATGTAACCCTTTGGGTAGAACACAATTGATTTAAGTTATAAAATTGAGAGACTTCTTCTCTTCGCTTCTCTTGAGAACTCTTGAACTTATCAAGGTCTTCCTTGTGGCGTTCTTCTACCTTCCACTAATTCATACCATAGGTTCTTGCTTTTTTAAGCAACGAGTCTTGGTCCAATACCATAGGTTCTAATGTTTCTACACAACAAGTCTTGGTTTTACCTGTAATTCTTTGTTTTACGTTGCTGCATTTTTAACTTGTTCTTGTTTATCTTTGAGTATTCTTTATGCTCTTCATTGAATCTAATGTCACATCCTGAATATACAGTATTTTACATTTTTCCACACCTTTTACAATGGTTGGGCTGTCACGATGCCTTTATTTCCCATTTCCTTTACACAGTAAACATTTATAATTGTAATTGACCATTTGGTAAAATATTTATATATCATAACTCATCTGTTCTATACATCCCCTATTTATAATACAAACCAGTAGTACTGTAAAGTAAGCCGGAACATATAACATAAATGATTATACCTCCAGGATATAAGCTAACTGCCTTGGGGTACTCAAATGCCAGCTAAATCCTTAGATGATAATCACGCAGTCACTAATAACAATCTATAGACGTTAAAATAAAGGAGTGAGCAAACCACGGCTCGATAAAGGAATTGTATGTAATACTTGATATCACAACGTCTACATGCTATAAAATCATTTAATTCCTATAAGTATACTAGGGACCCTAATAGTAAGGATCTATAGTCGGCTATGGACCCGGATGGAATAAGAAAGGTATTTTGAAATACCTATCTTGTCTCGGAACCTAGAAACGACTATAGGGAGTAAGCATTATTTTTGAAAAGAAATCACTTTTCCATCATTTTTCATATTCGTCTCAAATCAACATCTTTATAAGATAAAACATTTAATCATATAATCTTATATTCACATTTAAATTATAAAAGAATATTAGATTAATAGTTTTGTCCATATTCCTTTTGGAAACATATCACATATCTCGTATATCATGGAAAATTCATAAATAGTATTGTACTGAATTTAGTATAGTAAAACTGATTAGAAAACCATTGTTCATCTCATTTAAAACATATAGTAATCATTCGTCTTTTCATGTCATTATCCATGTAAAATCATCACTTTTCATGTCATGAAAATAATGGAGACCAAGGCATCGCCTGAATTATATCGTGCTATAAACCACGTAGGGTAGAAAAATAATCATGTCAAATCTATGGCCATAGTCTATAATCGTTCTCGGTTGTACACTAATCAGGTGTCAAGTTCAACTGGGACTGAATACATATCACATGTCACATATTAAATATCACGTATCACATATCAGCATGATAAAGGGGCTTATTTGTCTCAAAATAGTGTTCTCTTCATCATATTATCTTTATGGAAGTCAATAAAATAGATAAAATCAATTAGTGAATATTTTTGAAAAATAATTTATAAAATATTCACTTTTCCACTTTTCACTTTACAACCTATTCCATATACTGTAAAACATATCCGGAAAATTTTCGATAATCTCACTTTTATCATTTTCAATAACATGAATATTTAAATAAATTTTTTGATATATTCATGTTTTATGAAAAATATTAAATTCATCATTTCCAAGGCTAGGAAATTATCCCAATATGCATTAAAATATTTCATGATATTTTTGAAGAATTTTTTAAGAATTTTCAACAACATAATGGCTGTTATTTCACTAACCTTCCTGCAATTTCAAAACAGTTCCAAATTTCACAAACAGCCAGAATTCCACATTTTCCAAAGCATATCATTTCAAAAATATTCTTATAAAATCATGCATATCGAAATAATGCACTCAAGATATCCCTACAGATCGCATACGCATCCCTTACCTGTCTAATATCTTTGACTCTTCCAAGTGCACCAATCGTAATTCGTTACTCCCGGGCTACAAATCATTTTACCAAAAATATTAGCTCATTAAATCCTTATTTTTAAGCTATCATTCATGTCTTAATGCAGCCACATTAGACATTGCAAATATTTTTACAATATAATTTCTACTGGTAATATAGCGTAACTTTTTTGTTTTACATCAGATTTTAAATCCGAGCATACCGACAGACTCCTTATAATTCCTACAGTCTAAATCTACCCTCAAATCATTAGAAACAACCATGAATCATGCACCCCTTGCCTTGTCTAAAATTCCCATGTTGGAATTTCAACAATTTAATTCTATATTCTTTTTTGCCTATGTTTATTTTCTAATTTAGCATAAATTTTTGGCATGAAACAAATTGGATGCCCAACATTCCAAGCTTGGTCGAATGGTTCTTCAATGGAAAATTTTTATTGTTCAAGATTTAATTAAATCCATAATTATAAACATGTTTAACAAGCTTGGTTTAGTTTTTCTACACTATCAAAACTCAAAGAAATTAAAGACATAATGAATCCTTACCTTGACTGAATATGGAAGGTGCCAAAAGTCTTGATTTTGCTCACTTCACAAAGAAATATTGGTGTAGATAGATAGAGAATGAAAAATTAGGTGGGGTTGTAGTAGAATTTTTGTTGAGATTGTGTTGTTTGATGTTAGTTTTGCAAGCTTTTCTTTCTTCCTTTTTCTTAGCTATGGAGATGTGTGTGGAGGTTTAAGATGCTTCAATAGTGGCCGGCTGTCTTGTAAAGAAAAATATAGAATTGTCTAGAAATTTGAAAAATGACCAAAATGCCCTCATTATGAAATTTTCGGATAATTTTGCCCTTAACTTCCGTAATTGTAAAAACTATGTAATCGAGCTCCAAAATTTTGGATTCCAGCACCAATCAATCTTATTTAATGTATCTTGATGATTATAAGTGGTTTTGTCAACGCGCGATGAACGGATAGTGAGAAATTACAATTTTACCCCGCAACCCGTCGGTGAATTTCTCCAATTTCACCATTGATTTGATAAATCTGTTGACACTGTCTTAAACTACTTTTCATGTAGAATAACTTGGTATTTTTACTTCAGCCCAATTCATTTGAGTTTGGGTGCAATTTACGAAAATATCCTAAAGACGTAACTATCATTGTCCAATTTGTTTGCCATACTTCACAAAATGATGCAAACAAGGTAATTTGGGCCTCAAATTTTCTAATATCATTATTACATCATCTGTACACTATTTTCTCAATCATATAAGCATCTAAGCATGAAAATCTAAGTGGGGCCCACATTACCATTTACTTGAAATTTAGAAAACATATTCCAAAACAAATTAATATTTATATAAATACATGTATAATCTACAAAATAATCGGTTTTCACATCTCATTTTCTTTAGTTGAGGTTTATATCATTTGGCATCATAGCTTAGGTTTAATTCGTAGAAGTCTCGTTTTGTTACGTTCTTGTGTTTTTTTCTCTTTGTCTTCTTATCTTGGACAAACCTTGATCTTGAATCCTCTTCCAAGCCACTACTAATATTGTTTGTCCCTCAAACCTATTGTCTTCATTAAAATAACCAGCCTTTACTTAGTCACCAAGTAAACCCTTTCTTGTTCTCCAAGCAACTAAACCCCAAAGGTTTTTTTGCTCACCAAGAAACCTTTACAAGCTCTACTTTCACAAAAAGACTATTTTTTTTCATAAGCCATCGTTCCCTCTTGTTTCTGGCCACACAAACTATTACTTAAACTAGCTTGTTTTCTCAAAAGTTGCCTTGTTCTCCAATAAACCTCTTCTTGTCACCTAGACTTTTTGTTTTTCTCTATTGTTCATTTACTTTAGTAAAAAAAAGTAACAAAAAAAAAGAAAAAAAGGTAAAAGAAAAGAAAAGGAAAGAAAAATAAAAAGAAAAGAAAATCAATTCAAGAGGTGATTCGTTATATCGTGTGCAGCAAGTGCAACATCAAAAGCAATCCGTGGAGGTGTGCATCATCAAAATCTTGAGGTAGTCATTCTTTCTTGAGCTTAGAGATTTTTTTTTGCCTAAATCTAAAAATGTCTATATACATTTTTACCCTACTTCCCAAAATTACCTTTTGACCCTACCACCTAAAAAGACCAAACTACCTTATCTTTGGTTGAACCTAACCATAACCAAACATCCCAAAACACCCATATTTCTTTCAAGGTTGAGATTCATTTGGGTTTTCTTGAGTCTTGGTAAATCTTGTTGAGTCGTCATTATTTTGTTTTCCTTTGATTAAAGTCTTGTGCTCATCTTGGCTGATTGTTGGTTGATAGTTGGATTCCATATGTTAATTTTTGGATTGAGTCTTGAGTTCAATATAGAGAAAGTTGTGTGAGGGAAAAAGACAAGAGTGTGTGAGTAACATTAGTAGAGAAAAGCCATATTAAAATTGTGTAAAACACGAGTATAAGTGTTACATTCTTATGTGTATTAAGTGTAAACACGTGAGGTCATACTTGTGAGGTCCTTTTCTTTTACTAACATTTCTTGTAGGTTACAATCATGTCTTGTAATAGTGAAAAATCTGATTTGAGTAAGATTGAGATAATGCTCCAAGCCATGCAACAACAACTTTCGAGAATAGAGTCGAAGTTGTATAACACTCATGATAAGTTGAAGCAACGTGACGTTGCCCTAGATAAGGTAAACCAAGGTAATACTTCTCACGCACTTGGTATTGTTGCTAATAATAAGTTGGATAGTATGGAATTACCTATAGATGGAAAGGTATCTATAGCATGTAAAGCTTTAAGTGCACTAGTGAAAGATGAGAATCAATTGAGATTAAAAGAGAGTGAGGAAAAAATAGTGAGTGAAGCTAAGGCTAAGCAAAAAAAGAAAACAATTGAGATTGAATGTGATGCTTCAAGTATAGGTATTGGAGTTGTTTTAATGCAGGAGAAATGCCCTATTACTTTTTTCAGTGAGAAGTTAACTGGAGCTACCCTTAACTATCCCACATATGACAAAAAGATGTATGCATTAGTGAGGGCCTTGGAAACGTGGCAACATTATTTATGGCCTAAGGAATTAGTCATCCACACTGATCATGAGTCCTTGAAGCACTTACAAGGACAAAGCAAGTTGAACAAGCAACATGCCAAGTGGATGGAGTTCATCGAGACATTTCCATATGTGATCAAACGTAAACAAGGTAAAGAAAATGTCGTGGCTGATGCATTGTCTTGAAGTTATACTCTAATCACTACTCTAAATGCTAAACTACTTGGATTTGAGTATACTAAAGACTTGTATGCTATTGATGAGGATTTTGAAAATATGTTCAATGCATGTGAGAAAATTGGCTTTGGAAAGTTTTATAGGCATGATGGTCTCTTATTTAGAGAAAATAGATTATGTGTACCTAGGTGTTCTTTGAAAGAATTACTTGTTATAGAAGCTTGTTGTGGTGGATTAATGGGACATTTTGGAGCAAAAAAAAACTTTAAACATATTGCATGATCACTTTTTTTGGCCAAACATGAAAAGAAATGTTAAAAGTTGTGTTAAAGATGTGTTAGTTGTAAACAAGCTAAGTCTAGAGTTATGAATCATAGTCTTTATACTCTTTTGCCTATTCTTACTACTCCTTGGACTAACATTCCTATGGATTTGTTTTGGGTTTACCAAGAACAAAAAGAGGTTGAGATTCTATTTTAATTGTTGTTGACAGTTTCTCTAAGATGGCTCACTTCCTTACTTGTCATAAGACTGATGATGCCAGCAACATCCATGATTTATTCTTCAAGAAAATTATTTGTCTACATGGTGTTCCTAGGACTATTGTTTCTAACCATGATGTGAAGTTCCTTAGCTACTTTTTGAAAACATTATAGGGAAAGTTAGGAACAAAGCTATTGTTTTCAACTACCTGTCATCCACAAACCGATGGTTAAACTGAAGTAGTCGATCATACTTTATCTACATTGTTAAGGTTATTATGTAAAAGTACCTGAAGAGTTGGGAAGATTGTTTGCCTCATGTGGAGTTTGCTTACAATAGAAGTGTGCATTCTACTGCTAGTTATTCTTCATTTGAAGTTGTCTATGGTTTCAATTCACTCACTCCGTTAGATCTTTTCCCATTACCTATTGAGGAGAGAGCTAGTTTGGATAGGCAAAAGGAAGCTGATTTTGTTAAGCAACTGCATGAGAAAATACGCCAAAACATTGAGAAGAGGATTGAGCAATATGCTACTCAAGCTAACAAGCATCGAAAGAAAGTTGTCTTTGAACTTGGTGATTGGGTTTGGGTACATATGCATAAAGAGAGATTTCCTACCTAACGTCGTTCCAAGTTGCAATCTTGAGGAGATGGACCATTCCAAGTGGTTGATAAAATCAATGATAATGCTTATACTTCCAAGTGAGTACAATGTTAGTGCTACACTCAATGTTTCTAATCTTTCTCTATTCGATATTGATATAGGTGATTCTGATTTGAGGACAAATCCTTTCGAGGAGAAGGAGAATGATGGAGGCCTATCAAGCTCACAAATCCCAAGTCATGTTCATGACAATTGTGATCCTTTGAGCATTCATGGAGGTCTAATGACGAGAGCTAAAATGAAAAGAATGCAACAAGCCTTAACTGGTTTCATTAATATTGCTAGAGAAAAAGCCCAACAAAGCTTGAGCATGGAAGATAACAAAGCCTTCTATAACATGATCCAAGCCCAAGTTCAACCTTCTTGAAGATTTACAAGTACTAAGCCGAAATGCAATTGGGACGGATGCATAAATTGGGCGTACTGCAATTAGACCGAATGTTATACTTATTTTATGTAGTTATGTCTTATTGCACTGAACATTGTCTTAATTTAATTTAAGCCAAATTCCTTTTTATTTAATAGGTATTGTAGGATTTTTATTTCTTGTTCTATAAGTTAGGAAAGTAGGATTCTTATTACTTGTTCTGCAAGTTTGCCCTATGCCTATAAATAGATATGTAACCCTTTGGGTAGAACAAAATTGATTTGAGTTATAAAATTGAGAGACTTCTTTTCTTTGGTTCTCTTGAGAGCTCTTGAACTTATCAAGGTCTTCCTTGTGGCGTTCTTCTTCCTTCCACCAAGTCATACCATAGGTTCTTGCTTTCTAAGCAACGGGTCTTGGTCAAATACCATAGGTTCTTGTGTTTCTACACAACGGGTCTTGGTTTACCTGTAATTCTTTGATTTACTTTGTTGTGTTTTTAACTTGTTCTTGTTTATCTTTGAGTATTCTTCGTGTTCTTCATTGAATCTCATCTTCTTTCAGTAAGATTCATATCATTAAATAATAAGAACCTCACCAAAAGAAGATGAGGTACAATGAAGAACACGAAGAACACTCAAAGATAAACAAGAACAAGTTAAAAATGTAGCAAAGTAAAATAAAGAATTAGAGGTAAAACCAAGACCCGTTGCGTAGAAACACAAGAACCTATGGTATTGGACCAAGACCCATTGCTTAGAAAAGCAAGAACCTTTAGTATGAATTGGTGGAAGGTAGAAGAACACCACAAGAAAAACCTTGATAAGTTCAAGAGTTCTCAACATAACTAAATAGAAGAAGTCTCTCAATTTTATAACTTAAATAAATTGTGTTCTACCCAAGGGGTTACATAGCTATTCATAAGCATAAGGCAAACTTACAGAACAAGTAATAGGAATCCTACTTTCCTAACTTGTAGAACAAGTAATAAAAATCCTACAATACCTATTAAATAAAAAGGAATTGGGCTTAAATTAAATTAAGAAAATGTTCAACCCAATAAGACATAACTAAATAAAATAAGTATAGCATTTGGCCTAATTGCACTAGGCCCAATTTATGCATCAAGCCCAATTTATGCATCCGGCCCAATTGCATTTTAGCCCAATACTTGTAAATCTTCAAGAAGGTTGAACTTAGGCTTAGATCATGTTATAGAAGACTTTTTCATCCTCCATGCTCAAGCTTTGTTGGGCTTTCTCTCTAGCAATATTCACAAAACTAGCCAAGGCTTGTTGTATTCTTTTCACTTTAGCTCTCGTCAATTGGACCTCCATGGATGCTCAAAGGATCATGATCATCACGAAGATGACTTGGGATTTGTAAGCTTGATGGGCCTCCATCATTTCCCCTCTCCTCGAAAGGATTTGTCCTCAAATCAGAATCACCTATATCAATATCAAAGGGAGAAAGATTAGAAACATTAAATGTAGCAATAAAATTATACTCACCTAGAAGATCCAACTTATAAGCATTGTCATTGATTGTCTCAACCATTTGAAATGGTCCATCTCCTCGAGGTTGCAACTTGGAACGACGTTGGGTAAGAAATCTCTCTTTACGCATATATACCCAAACCCAATCACTAGGTTCAAAGACAACTTTCTTGCGATGCTTGTTGGCTTGAGCAACATATTACTCAGTCCTCTTCTTAATGTTTTGGCGTACCTTCGCATACAACTGCTTAACAAAATCAACTTTATTTTCTTCATCTAAACTAGCTCTCTCATCAATAGGTAGTGGTAAAAGATCCAACAGAGTAAGTAGATTAAAACCATAGACAACTTTAAATGGGGAACAACTAGTAGTAGAATCCACACTTATATTGCAAGTAAACTCCATATGAAGCAAACAATCTTCCCAATTCTTTAGGTTCTTTTGAATAATGGACCTCAACAAAGTAGACAAAGTACGACTGACTACCTTAGTTTGACCATTGGTTTGTGGTTGACAAGTAGTTGAAAATAATAGCTTTGTTCCTAACTTTCGCCATAATGTTGTCCAAAAGTAGCTAAGGAACTTCACATCACTGTTAGAATCAATAGTCCTCAGAACACCATGTAA
Organism: Heritiera littoralis; assembly: GCA_031772115.1. Classification (NCBI taxonomy): domain Eukaryota; kingdom Viridiplantae; phylum Streptophyta; class Magnoliopsida; order Malvales; family Malvaceae; genus Heritiera; species Heritiera littoralis. The sequence continues at coordinate 255,743 of JAPDPK010000168.1, read as the reverse complement.
ACGAATAATTTCCTTGAAGAATAAATCAACAATGTTACTTGCATCATAAGTCTTATGACAAGCAATGAAGTGAGCCATCTTAGAGAACCTGTCAACAACAACAAAAACAAAATCTCTACCTCTCTTTGTTCTTATTAATCTCAAAACAAAGTCCATAGAAATGTCAATCCAAGAAGCAATAGGAATAGGTAAAAGAGTATAAAGATCATGATTCATAACTCTAAACTTAGCTTGTTTACAAGTGACACATTTTTCACACAACTTTTCAACATTTTTTTTTCATGTTAGGCCAAAACAAGTGATCATGTAATATGTCTAAAGTTTTCTTCACTCCAAAATGTCCTATTAGTCCACCATTATGAGCTTCTCTAACAAGTAATTCTCTCAAAGAACTCCTAAGCTCACATAATCTATTTTCTTTAAATAGGAATCCATCATGCCTATAAAACTTTCCAAAACCAGTTTTCTCACATGCATTGAACACATTTTGAAAATCCTCATCAGTAGCATACAAGTCTTTAATATACTCAAATCCAAGTAGTTTTGTATTAAGAGTAGTGATTAGAGTATACCTTTGAGACAATGCATCAACCACGACATTTTCTTTACCTTGTTTATATTTGATTACATATGGGAATGTTTCAATGAACTCCATCCACTTGGCATGACGCTTATTCAACTTGTTTTGTCCTTTCAAGTGCTTCAAGGACTCATGATCAATGTGGATGATGAATTCCTAGGGCCATAAATAATTTTGCCAAGTTTCCAAGGCCCTTACTAATGCTCACATCTCTTTATCGTATGTGGGATAGTTAAGGGCATGTCCATTAAACTTCTCACTGAAGAAAGCAATAGGGCACTTCTCCTGCATTAAAACAACTCCAATACCTGTACTTAAAGCATCACACTCAATCTCAAAAGTTTTAGTAAAGTCAGGTAAGGATAATAAAGGTGCAGAACAAAGCTTCTCTTTAAGCAAGTTAAAAGCATTATCTTGCCCATTTAAATCCAACATTCTTTTTAACAACTTCAATTGAAGGTACAGCTATAGTGCTAAAGTCTCTAACAAACCTACGGTAGAAACTAGCTAATTCATGAAAACTACGCACTTCAGAGATATTCTTAGGTATATGCCAATCTTAAATTACCTTAACCTTTTCATCATCCACTACTATAACCTTACAAGAAATAACATATCCAAGAAATATAATCTTATCAGTGCAAAATGAACATTTCTTAAGGTTAGCATATAGTTTTTCCTTTCTCAAGACATTAAGCACATTCTTTAAATGTTCACTATGCTCATGCAAACTTTTACTATAGATCAAGATATCATTAAAATAGACAACTACAAATCTTCCAATGAAAGCACGCAAGACATGGTTCATTAATCTCATGAAAGTGCTAGGTGATTAGTTAATCCAAAATGCATAACTAACCATTCATACAAACCATGCTTAGTCTTAAATGCAATTTTCACTCATTACCTTTTCTCATGTGAATTTGATGATAACCACTTTTCAAATCAATTTTGGAAAAGATGCAAGAACCATGTAACTCATCAAGCATATCATCTAATTTAGGAATGGGATAACGATACTTTACAGTGATTTTGTTGGTGGCACGACAATCAACACCCATCCTCCACATCCCATCCTTCTTAGGAACAAGTAACATAGGAACAACACATGGACTCATGCTCTCTCTGACATAGCCTTTCTTCATGAGTTCTTCAACTTGCCTTTGAAGCTCCTTTTTCTTCTCGGGATTTCTTTTATAGGCAGGTCAGTTGGGAATGGCAACTCCAAGAATAAGGTCTATTTGATGCTCAATTCCCCTAATAGGAGGCAAGCCATTTGGAATCTCCTCAAGGAATATATCTTCAAATTCTTTCAAAAAGGACACAACATTAGTACGGAAAGAAGCATTAAGATCATTAGAACTAAAACACAATTCTTTATATAAAAACAAAAAGATTAGGCACTTAGCTAGAAAAGCAACCTTGACATCACTTTCCTTTGCATAGAAGCTTACATCCTTTCTTACTTTCTTCACAATATCTTTGCTTTTATCTAGACTCTTTGACCTTTTTTGTGAATCATTTTGCTCTTTCAACCTCAATTGGTCCTCATAAATCTCCTTAGGACTCAAGGGTGCAAGAATGAATTCCTTACCATCCATGGCTAATGAATAATGGTTTGTGAATCCATCATGCATGACATATCTATCAAATTGCCATGGTCTCCCAAAAGCAAATGGCCATCATACATAAGCACAACATCACATAACACTTTATCATTGTACCTTCCAATGGAAAATGGCTCCAATACTTGCTTTGTCACATTTACTTCTCCACAATTATTGAGCCATTAAAGTTTGTATGGTTTGAGATGTTTTATAGTGGGCCAGCTCAATTTGTCAACCAAATAAGTGCTAGCAACATTAGTGCAACTACCACCATCAATAATCAAAAGCAAACCTTATTGTTGACGTGGCATCTAGTATGGAAAATATTTTCTCGTTGCACTCCATTTTCATCCTTAACTTAGGCACTTAATGCACAACAAGCTATAAGTGCTTCACCATAGGTATCAAACTCAACATAGTCATCATCCTCATCAATGTCCTTCAATGGTAGCATAAAATCATCATTGGATTTTTCTCCATAGTTGTTATCCAACTTGTTATTAGCAACATTACCACATGCATGAGAAGTATCACTTTGTTTGCCTTACTTAAGGTAGTGTCATGTTGCTCCAACTTGTCATGAGTATTAGCCAATTTCAACTCTATTCGTGAAAGTTGTTATTACATGGCTTGGAGCATGATCTCAATCTTACTAAAAGCAAGACTTTCACTATTAGAAAACATAATTGTAACCTGCAAGAGATGTCAGTAAACGAAAAAGACCTCATAAGTATGACCTCATGTGTTTACATACAAGAATGTAACACTCACACTCGTATTTCACACAATTTTAATATGGCTTTTCTCCACTAATGTTACTCACACTCTTGCCTTTTTCCCTCACACAACTTTTTTCTATAGGCTTTATATTGTACTCAAGACGCAATCAAAAATCAGCTTATGGAATCCAACTATCAACCAACAATCAACCAAGATGAGCACAAGATTTTAATCAAGGGAAAACAAAATAATGATGACTCAACCAGACTTAGCAAGACTCAAGAAGACTCAAATGAATCTTGGCCTTAAAGGAAATATTGGTGTTTTTGGGTGTTTAGTTAGGATAAGGTTCAGCCAACAGTGGGATAGTCTGGTCTTTTTAGGTTATAGGGTCAAAAGGTAATTTTGCAAAGTAGGGGAGGTAACAATGAAATTTCAGATTTAGGAAAAAAACATATATCTCAAAGCTCAAGAAAGAATGACTACCTCAAGATTTTGATGAACCATACCTCAACGGATTGCCTTTGCACTTGCTACATACGATATAATGAATCACCTCTTGAATTGATTTTTTTTTTAATCTTAACGAATCACCTCTTGAGTTGATTTTCTTTTTTTTCTTTCTTTTCTTTTCTTTTCTTTTTTTTTACTTTTTTTCTTATTTTTTTGGTTACTTCTTTTTTTTTACTAAAGTAAATGAACAATGAAAAAAAAAAGTCTAAGTGACAAGAAGAAGTTTACTTGGAGAACAAAGCAACTTTTGAGAAAACAAGCTAGTTTAGGAAATAGCTTGTGTGGCAAGAAACGAGAGGGAATGGTGGCTTGTAAAACGAGGTAGTGTTTATGTGAAAGTAAAGCATTTGAGGGTTTCTTGCTAAGTAAGAAAACTTTTGGGGTGAAGGTTGCTTGGAGAACAAGTTAGGGTTTACTTAGTTGCTAAGTAAAGTAGGTTATTTTAATAAAGACAATAGGTTTGAGGAACAAACAATATTTGTGTTGGCATGGAAAAGGACTAAATCAAACTTCGGTCAAAATAAGAAGACAAAAAAAAAAACAAAAGAACATAACAAAACGAGATTCTCATGAATTGAACCTAAGCTCTGATGCCAAATGATATGAACCACACCGAAAGAAGATAAGGTTCAATGAAGAACATAAAGAACACTCAAAGATAAACAAGAACAAGTTAAAAACACAGCAAAGTAAAATAAAGAATTAGAGGTAAAAAGGAATTTAATTATAACCATTTTGAGATTGTTAACTCATATGGTGATCATGTATATTTATGTGCTTATGTGATTTACGTGATTTATGTGTATATGGCCGAATGACCTTAGTCAAGTCATCAGCATACCTATTAAATAAAAAGGAATTAGGCTTAAATTTACGTGTATGATTAAATTTACGTGCATATGGCTGAATGACCTTAGCCAAGCCATCAGCATACCCACAATTGGCACCTGGCTAGCCAACACTGTGGACCTTCTGACGAGGGCCATTTGTCTCCTTTTATGTGCTTGGCTTGGGGTTGGATCCTTGGCCCATGCGTTGGATACACGATTTCTTATGTGCAAACCCCATTGGATATCGTATATGCATGATCCTATTGGTATATTAATAATCCCCACCAAATGTTTTACAGAAATGAAATTTTGAAAATTTGAAAAGATACTGATGATTAATGATATCAATTGAAAGTATTTCTTTATCTATATTTGATTTAAATGTTTGATAAACTTTATTGTTCGTATTTGAAATGAATGATTATGTACCCTTGATCGTAAATGTTTTGAAAATCATATTTTAACATGAAGGCATGTAAGATGCATTATCGTGATTTCAAAGGAAATAATTTGCATTATTATAGTTTTAATAGAGTTAATTTGCATTGTTATGATTTTAAAAGAAAAGAAATTGCCATGGTTTTAACGAAAGAGCATACATGTACATTGACATGTTCATAACACTAATGCATCGTTTGTTAATCTCATTAGGACACCTATAATCGGACTTAGGGATTGGGACAAGTAAGGTACTTCAAAGTATCCTTCTATACTCAGCCCGATATCCCAACCGGCTATAGTACTTCCTCCTTCTGAACTCGAGTCAATGTTTGTGATAATCGATAAGATATTAATTGAAAGAACTATATTGATTTTGCAGTATCATGTATATATATACATTCCTGCATATAGTTAACATGATATTCTTTCATTTATATATGTTTCTTACTGGGCTTCATAGCTCACCCCCTTACTCCACATCTCAAATAGCTTATCAGTATATGTGGTATCTGCTACTGTAAGGTTGAATGAAGAAAATTTTAGAAGTCTAAGCTATCGAGTAAACAAATGCTTACCAGTATACGTGGTACCTACTGCTACAAGGTTGAATGAAGAAAATTTCTAGAAGTTTAAGCTATCGAGTAAACAGGTATGTAGTAAGTATTATACTTTTATATTTAGACAAGTGTATACACAATAGTTGTGTTTATAGCTGGGGATGTCAATCGTATAGTATAGTGTCAAAGAATGTCAAAAGACCTGTTAAGATGCACTTGAATTGAATTGATATAAATGAAATTAGAATTTGTGATATCGTGGTTTATATTTTAAATTTCCTATTTAATATTTATTGCTTTATGATTTCATTGAATAAAGGTTAAATTGTAATTAAAAGTTATATAGTGAACTTACACTGACACCGAATGCAAACAGAATGGTAATGAATCAAAAAGAAAATGTTAGTCCAGAAGTTCACATTTCTAGATGTGATAGTTTCGCAAAGGGAAACAAAGTAGTGGCCCGATTATAGTCCTAGAAATAAAGGCGTTGATCAAGGTGTTTGGTGGCTGTGCGAAGCAGTTTAACATGGCTTTTGAAAACTAATTTGAAGCTTATTTAGGTGGCATTGGTGCTACTTAAAAGTGGTTGGTTTAGAGTAATAAGTAGAGGAAAGAATCTAACATAGAGGCTGAAGAAAATAAGGGCAGAACAAGGGTCCGAGAAAGGGTGATCTGTGGTTTAGACAAGGCAGTTCATAGGCCATTCAGTGGCCTTTTGGGAGTTGATTTAGTGCTGCACAAAGCACCAAACAAGAATGCTTAAAACAAGTTTAAAACAAGGATATAAGAGGCTAACACTTGGATGCTTTAAGGTTGAAAGGTAGGTGTGAAGCATGGATTCTTGCTTGCAAAAAGGGGGTTGATGTGAGAGTGTTTGACGTGGTATGTTCGAGCTAAATCTGGGCTGCCTAAGCAGGCAATATAGGACTAAGAAGCAAGGGAATTAGGAATGACTTGGTCGAACCCAGCAATGTGGTTTTCAAGGCTGTTAAGGCTTGATCTAAATAGGTTAAGGTTGACATTTTAGGTTGAATTAGGTGAAGGTTTAGCGCAACAAAAGGATGACAGATGCTGGTTTAGCTAATCTCAATGTATGCTCACGCTAAGCTCGAAGTCATGTTAAAGAGACAAACGCGAATTTAGCTAAACCTAGGGCACTCACCTAGTGCTTTGGTTTGAGGAAGTCACCCATCATTAAGGCGACAATTTCAAGGTCGATCAAGCTCTGCGCGTGAACGCCAAGCTCAATAGAGGTAAGACGTTTATATAATTCAGACTTAATATTATATTGTATAGGAATAGTTAGGTTAGGTGATGATGGTGATAATTAATGGTTGAGGATTAATAATACAAGTAGAATGATATGATTGTGGTATAATGATAATTGATGGAATGATTGAACGATATTGGTTTTGCGATCGAATGATCCATAGAGTAGGTTATGATGAGTGCATTTATAATTAAACTGATTTTCTTTGGTACAACCCTGTTAAAATTGAAAGTGAGCAATTGAGAAAGTTAGAGTGAAATGTGTAACAATCTTGGGTTGGATATAGGTGCTATACTAGTGTGCTTTGAGAGTAAGGATACTAGTAGGACTTGACATTATGGATAGCTTTATACTAAATGATATTGCATTGACACATTAATAGGCACTATGATAAATAGTTATAAACTCATGTTTTAAATTACTTTGTTATTAAGCATACCTTGTTTATGACTTAGATTTTGAAAGAATGCATCCATTTAATGCTTACATGAATACCTTGAATTATTGATTAGCTTTGAAAAAAAAAGTATATGTATACGTATACATATTTCTATATATAAATAATCTTAAAGAGATGTACTATATACGTTACACGATTTTGACAAGAAAAGCTAAAGGTTTAAACATTTTATGAGATTATAGGTACCCTAAGAGAGTTAAACTCAATAAAGCATAGTGAAAACCGCCTAATTGGGAATTTTTCATTAGGCAAAGATACTTGTCTGACAATTGTTGTGGACAGGGCTCAGTCACACCTGATCAATGAGGCTGAGAGACATGAGGTCTATGGATATAGATAGCGCCCTAGTTTATTTTAAAGGGACAATGAAATGATTTTCACTGCTAGCTACAGTAATCTAAGTCTTTATTGATAGAGTATTAGGGATCTAGCCGAGTCTCAACCTGATATGATATATAAACTTTAGACTTGACACAATTTTTAAAGTATATGAGATATGTATTGAGACTATACATGTTTTAGACATGGTACAAAAGATGAATATGAGATATGTTTTAAAACCGTACATATTTTAAACATACTTTAAAAGTATACGTGATATGATTTGCAAATTGTACATGTGTTTGTCATATCTTAAAAGTAAACATGAGATGATTGAGATTTTACATGCTTAGACATTCTTTAATAGTATATATAGTATGATTTCTAAGACTATATATGCTTCATATACGATTACATGCCAAATGCTATATGATTTGAAAAAATAGTTGTTTTATACAATAAAACATGCATGAGTTCGCATACTGAATCATGACATGACAATATGTTATCTATATGAAAGATTTCTTGATCTTATACTGTACATGAACATGAGATGTATATGAAGAAATGTCATGACTTTTATACTACATGTGATCATATTTCTCCATATTAAAAGTGATATGATTCGATACAGTACAGAGTATATTTTCTAGATGAAAAGTGACATGATTTCATATTGCGCCTGAACATGATTTTTGTATAAGATGTAATATGACATGAGACAGATATGAGCGTAAATTAATACCATATGATGTCAGAGTTACATATAATTCATTGTTGTATGACATACTGTGGAAAAATGACAAGACGATTGAAAAATGATTGAATTATTATGATAAAAGGTCAATGTGATAGATAGGTGCTAGGATGGGTATAACAGGTGCTAGGACGGGTATAACGAGGCACTTCAAATTACCCTTCATTTGATATCCTAAAACCTTTGCCCACTTAGAGTTATTTAGGGCATGATCAAAGATGTTTTTGATAAACGATTTCAAAGAGAATATGATATTAGAATCCTTACTTAAAGGTTTCATGCATTTGCATTAGAACGGTATAAGTCTAATTCTACTATAATTCTGCACTTATATAAATAACTTACTAAGCCATCGCTCATTAAACGTTGTTTAACATTTTTTTTCAAATTGAGCACGGAGTTGATAGTATATTTCGAAGCTATCCGAAATAGTCACAGGCCTGAAATATTGTCCTAACTCCCAAGGGGAATCCAAATGATTGTTATGGGTATATATGCATATTTTTTTGTACGTATTTAATATTTCAAGCTAATTTTGTATAGTACTATAAGATAGGATGCAAACCAGGATAATGAATGGTCGTTATAATACTTGATGCCACATGATATGTGTGTGATGAGTAGTCGTAAATATTAGGACTGTTGATATAATGTCTGTTTGACATGGTTGATATGGACTATAAAAATTATTGCTGTGATTGGATATATGAAAAGAATGTAATTGCAGGTAGTTTGAATTGGGGAAATCTCTTATTTTAAAGAGGCATATTTTCAATTTGTTTTCTAAGCAAGAATATTTTGGAGTTTAAAATGATTATTACCTGTCTTAAAGAGTTAAATAAATTCACATGTGGATTATAACTTAAGCTATTAAGGCTAGAGTACAATGAAAAGATTAGTGAATATCATTTAATGACTACACTAACACTGAATACAAACTGTAAAAGGAAAATAAAAATATAGTTTGTAAATTTGTTAACTACAACAAGTGTAAGTGTCAAGCATACGTCACGGCTTTCGAGTCATGACATTGACTGGAGTTGTTAAAAAGAATGTTGGATTTAAATAGGGTTGTAAGCAAGATCATACTTTTAAATTGCTTAAAGAGAAGCTTTGTTCTGCAGCTTTATCATCCTTACTTGACTTTACTAAAACTTTTGAGATTGAGTGTGATGCTTTATGTATAGGTATTGGAGCTGTTTAATGCAAGAGAAGCACCCCATTGCTTTCTTAAGTGAGAAGTTAAGTGGAGCTACCCTTAACTATCCCACGTACAACAAATAGATGTATGCATTAGTAAGGGCCTTGGAAACATGGCAACATCATTTATTGCTCATGGAATTCGTCATCCACACTGATCATGAGTCCTTGAAGCACTTGAAAGACAAAGCAAGTTGAACAAGCATCATGCCAAGTGGATAGAATTCATTGAGACATTCCTATATGTGATCAAATATAAATAAGGTAAAAAAAAATATAGTGGCTAATGCATTGTCTCAAAGGTGTATGCTAATCACTACTCTAAATGCTAAACTACTTGGACTTAAGTATACTAAAGACTTGTATGCTGCTGGTAAGGATTTTGAAAATGTGTTCAATATATGTGAGAAAATTGGTTTTGAAAAGTTCTATAGGCATGATGGATTCTTATTTAGAGAAAATAGACTATGTGTGCCCAGGAGTTCTTTGAGAGAATTACTTGTTAGAGACACCCATGTGGTGGATCAATGAGACATTTGGAGTTAAGAAAACTTAAAACATATTGCATGATCACTTCTTTTGGCCTAACATGAAGGAGATGTTAAAAATTTACATGAAAGATGAGTCACTTGCAAACAAGTTAAGTCTAGAGTTATGAATCATGACCTTTATACTCCATTGCCTATTCCTACTACTCCTTGAGCTAACATTTCTATGGACTTTGTTTTCGGAGTACCAAGAACAAAAAGAGGTAAAGATTTTGTTTTTGTTGTTGTTGATAAGTTCTCTATGATGGCTCACTTTATTGCTTGTCATAAGATTGGTGATGCAAGCAACATTGTTGATTTATTCTTCAAGGAAATTGTTCATTTACATGGTGTTATGAGGAGAATTGTTTTTGACCGTGATGTGAAGTTCCCCAGCTACTTTTGGAAAACTTTATGGGGAAAGTTAGGAACAAAGCTATTGTTTCAACTACTTGTCATCCACAAACTGATGGTCAAACTAAGGTAGTCAATCATACTTTTTCTACTTTGTTGAGGTCCATTATTCAAAAGAACTTGAAGAATTGGGAAGATTGTTTGCCTCATGTGGAGTTTGCTTACAATAGAAGTGTGTATTCTACTACTAGTTGTTCCCCATTTGAAGTTGTCTATAGTTTTAATCCACTCACTTCGTTTGATCTTTTGCCACTACCTATTGAGGAGAGAGCTAGTTTGGATGAGGAAAAGAAAGTTGATTTTGTCAAGCAATTGCATGAAAAGGTACGCCAAAACATTAAGAAAAGGACTGAGCAATGTACTACTCAACCCAACAAACACCGCAAGAAAATTGTCTTTAAACCTGGTGATTGGGTTTGGATACATATGCATAAAGAGAGATTTCCTACCCAATGTCATTCCAAGTTGCAACCTTAATGAGATGAACCATTCCAAGTGAATGAGAAGATCAATGACAATGCTTAGAGCTTGGATCTTCCAAGTGAGTATAATGTTAGTGCTACATTTAATGTTTCTGATCTTTTTCCCTTTGATATTGATGTCGATGATTCTGATTTGAGGACAAATCCTTTTAAGGAGAGGGAGAATGATGGAGGCCCATCAAGCTTACCAAGCCCAAGTCATATTCATGATGATCGTGATTCTATAAGCATCCATGGAGGTACAATGACAAGAGTTAAAACTAAGAGGATGCAATAAGTCTTGGTTGGTTTTATTGATATTGCTAAAATTAAAGCCCAACAAAGCTTGAACATGGTGGATGACAAAGTCTTCTACAACGTGATCCAAGCCCAATGTCAACCTTCTTGAAGATTTACAAGTATTAGGCCAAAATGTAATCGGGCCAATGCATAAAGTGGGCTTAGTGCAATTAGGCCGAATGCTATACTTACGTTATTTAGTTGTCTTATTAGGCTAAGATTGTTTTAATTCAATTTTAGCCCAATTCTTTTTTATTTAATAGGTATTGTAGGATTCTTATTTCTTATTCTGCAAGTTTGCTATTTGCCTATAAATAGGCATGTAACCCTTTGGGTAGAACACAATTAATTTAAGATATAACATTGGAAACTTTTCTCATTAGTTCTTATTAAAGCTCTTGAACTTATTAAGATCTTTTTTATGGTGTTCTTCTACTTTCCACCAATTTATACTTTAGGTTCTAGCTTTTCCAAACAACGGGTCTAGGTAGAATACCATAAGTAATTGTGTTTCTACACAACAAATCTTGGTTTTTATCTTTAATTCTTTGTTTTACTCTAGTGCGTTTTTAACTTGTTCTTGTTTTTTCTTTGTGTGTTATTCATATTCTTCGTTGAGTCTCATCTTCTTTCGATGAGATGCACATCACATACACTTATCCAAATTCGGAGCAAACTATTATATATATATATATATATATATATTTTACCGTAACAATATTATTAAATTAATTTTTTTAAAAAATTTATTATTTATCTGCATCATAATTATGTTTCACTACATATTTAAATAAGCAAAATTAATACATGCATCGTAATAATCACAAACTAATTTATATATTATATTATAACTTACTAATTTATCTTATCCTTTGTTCATATTAATATCAAAAACTTAAAATGAACTGTTCAAAGTATCGGCTAAATTCATTACATTTAAATCACATAAATTGAAAGCAAAATTTTCATGATATGAGAGTGACGGTTTATGGTTTTGTTGCTACAGTAAAACTTTTAGATCCTTTTGGTTCAATCAGTTAAATGAGAAGCTGGTTATGTAAAAGTAATAATACTGAGAGGGAAAGAAAAATATATTAAAATAATAATAATAATATGAACGGATTATACACACAAATAAACAACTTAAAATATAATTAAATCTTATGAAAAATGATATTAAAAAAAAAGCTACTTTCATAGCAATTTTTTGTTGCTACATCAGAATTTAGTTGTTGTTATTATTGTTATTTAAAAAGAAAATGTCTCCGTTTACCTAAGTTGTTATCATATATTAGGCATCTAAGAATTGATTAATAAAAATAAAAAAAATCATATTTTAAATAATTAATCAATAGAAAATCAATAAAATTCAGGAAATAAAAAAAATTAACATTAAAATAAAAATCACTACAAAATAGATATCATTTATGATGATTTTTATTATCTACTTAGACATTTCAAGCTTTATTCGAAAAACTAAACTTGATGAACAAAGTAAAATCAACAATTGTTACGGGTCAACTTTTTCCTACCGATTTTGATGCACCCTGTGATGGCACTAGGCTCTCTGCGCGCCTAGTTCAGCCACTCAAACTATGAGTAATCAATACTCACCCGACAGCACACTGGCGTACAACAGTGCACGCACCACCTCGCAAGCCTGCGCACAAACACAATAGCAAAGATAAGCACACACACACTAAGCCAAGCACACACGTTTACAGAAACACCTTTGTTCCCAACCTTTTATTCACTCTTAAAAGGATTTACAAGTCTGCTGCATGGACTCTCTCTTACAAGGCCTGAGTTCCCCAACTCAGTCTATTCTCTCCTCTCAGGATTGATTAAGGTCCACTGCTGTATTGCCTATAAATATAGTCGTGTACAGCAGTAGACCTTAACCAATCCTGAGAGAAGAGAATAGACTGAGTTGAGGAACTCAGGCCTTGTAAGAGAGAGTCCACGCAGCAGACTTGTAAATCCTTTTAAGAGTGAATAAAAGGTTAGGAACAAAGGTGTTTCTGTAAACGTGTGTGCTTGGCTTAGTGTGTGTGTGTGCTTATCTTTGCTATTGTGTTTGTGCGCGCGCTTGCGAGGTGGTGCGCACACTGTTGTATGCTAGTGTGCTGTCGGGTGAGTATTGATTACTTATAGTTCGAGTGGCTGAACTAGGTGCGTGGAGAGCTTAGTGCCATCACGGGGTGCAGCAAAATCAGTAGGAAAAAGTTGTAGATAATTGAGCTTGAATAATAGTGTTGTTACCTATTCACAACAATGATTTTTGATGATGTACGAATCTCCATTTGCCTCTTAACCTGTCTCTAAGAACCGTGCAAGAAAGAAAATGATCAGAGGGGCACAGGGGCTTCCCTTACGCGCACACTCCGATGCTTAAGTCATATAGGATTTTGGTAAGGTTTTTAATAATCAAATAGATATAAGGGTTTAAAAATAATACCTGTGACTTATTTATATGAGTCAGTTTGCGTGTAATTACCTTTAAGACCCACAGCTTAAATGGTCACTTAATGGATCTTCAATGATCTTCCTGAGCCCTCTTTACACTTGGGCTCAATCTATTTTCAAGCCCAATGATCTTCAATTTGACTCATAACAAGGCCCAATACTTCTTAGTATAACTCTCATCGATTGCTCCCCACTCTTTCGCATGGTATATCCTGTGGAAGAGTATATATGGTTTTTTTTTAAATAAAACCATCATGGGTCCATAAACTTTTCAGATTCTCTCGCTACCCTCTTTTTGAAATTATTGTAAGAGACTTTTCATATTCACCTGTGGGCTCAACTAGTGAGTTTCATCATATTTGTAATAAGAATGAAGTCGTGTTGTTACTTCTTTTGTTAAGTGTCTTTTCAAGGCCATGGATTCTTTGAGTCAATGACCTATTTTAACTAGAAGGCCTCTGAACAAGAATTTCAAAATACATTTTTTAGGGAGCTTCCAAGTAAACTTCACAAATATGAGTATGTTTAGTTCTTCGTTGAAATCCCAAATGGTTTAGCTATTCCTACCCAATGGGTATTCCCTGAGGATCGGATTTTCTCGATCTCGAAGAGATTGTACAGTTAGCATATTGATTGGTTATGTTATGGAAGAGAGATTGGTTTATTTATTTTCTTCACTAAACAGAACATCCTATCTGCTGGTTGAGGCATGGTAGACGCTCTCATGAATCCATAAGTTCTCTTTTAGAGCCCGAGGGTCAATTAATCCAAAATGTTAGGCGTGCTTTTTACAAAAGGAAGGATATTGAGCGCTTCTCCTCCTTCTAAGCTGAAATTACTCATTCTCAGAAAACAAGTTCGCTTCAAAGGAGTGGTTATAGAAAACACCCGAGCTCGTACTCTTCTCATGCTCATTATGAGGGATTCAATTCCTCTTGACCCCTTAACCATAGGAGGAGTAAGTTTGTCATTAGTGAATCACCAATGATCAATTTCAGTGAACAGGAGGAACCAGAAGTCACACGGGCAAAATTGGGCTGAGTGCAATATATTCAATCTCCTCATAAAAGGTAAGGGGAAGCTATTCATGGAGCTGTCAATGAGAGACATGCGTGTGTTCCCCAAATTGCTCCTCTTAACGGACATGGCTATTTTAGAAGTGATGAGAGTAAGATTCAAATCCTTTATTTCACATTAACATGAATGTCCTGTGAGTTTACTAACTCGTTTTACTTGTTTATAAGCCTCGCAAGAAATAATTGCTATTAATGTTCAACACTTAGTGTTTAAGGTGCAAACCATAAGAGAACTCGAGCAGCTGGAAAGACAATTTTGAGATGAAAAAGGCCAAGATTGCCTCTTCAAAGCACTACTGGGATATGTTTTCCTCCACTTCAACTGAGTTGAATGCTCTTCAAGTGGAGTATGCCACTCTTCTCTTCGAACTTAAGGTCCTAATTGATCGAAACCAAGAGATATAAGGAGAAATTACAAGATTATAAAGCCACCAAAGCCTTCTCTTAGCTAAGAGGAACAAAATCAAATCTAGGTTAAGGCCGTGAAGGCACATCAACAAGAAATGCCACAAAAAGAGGCATATATTCTTAACTAGTTTTATCAAATGTGATTTGTACCTGGCATGCTCCTGATTGGTTAAAGTTTGATCCAAATGCTGAGGATCTGGAACCTTTTTTGAGGATAGGCACTTATAAAGATCTCTAATCTCACCAACCCTTAAGAGCCTTTTCGTCGACCTAAAGTGGTCGAGGTTCTCACAGGCTTGGACAAAGATGATTTGGATGACCCAAAGGCTAACTTGTCTAAAGATCAAGCTCCTGACATTATAGTGACTTAGGACGCACACGCTTAGGTGCCTGTTAATTTCGATACTCCTCTTGCTATAGAGGTCAATCTAGAATACTCTTATTGTGATACAACTCTAGAGTTGAATGAATGAAAAATTCCACTTTATTGCTTTATTTTCATGCTCTAATCTATACATATATATATATATATATATATATATATATAATAAGTGCTCCCCAATTCATTGTGAAAGAGCCTAGTCTTTTATAAAGAACCCTTCGGCGACTACACATTGACCTTGCACTTACTTAAACTCATCTTACGTAATAATTAGAATTATCTTGCGTACTTTTCGCTTCAAGTCCTTATATATCATGTGAGTGCATTACGTAGCGTATTTTTCAGTTCAAGCCTATGCACTTTCTTGTTTTTCACATGCATGGCTTACGTAGCATATTTTTCGCTTCAAGCTTTTTAACTTCTCATGTGAGGCTTACTCACGCACGTTTCGCTTTAAGCCTTTTACTTTGTTCGTGGCTTATCTCGTACATTTTTTCATTTCAAGCCCATGTATTGCCCATCTCGCGCATTTTGTACTTAGGGACTTTGATTTCATTCAAGGCTGACCTCGCGCATTTTTTGCCTCAAGCCCACGTGTTACCCATATCGCGCATTTTTTACTTAGGGACTTTTATTTCATTCACAGCTTACCTCGCGTATTTTTAGCTTCAAGCCCATGTGTTGCCCATCTCGCACATTTTTTGCTTAGGGACTTTTTTATTACCCATCTTGCGCATTTTTCCTTTAGGGACTTTTGTCGCCCGTCTCATGCATTTTTCACTTAGGAAGCATTTTCCGCTTAGGGACTTTGTTGTTGCCCGTCTCGTACATTTTTCGCTTAAGGACTTTTTTGTCTTCATGCATGACTTATATGGTGCACTTTTCACTTCAGGCATTTTTCTTTGAGTGTGTGGTTTACCTCGTGCATTTTTTGCTTCAAACTCTTACACTTTTTGTCTTCATGCATGACTTACATCGCACACTTTTCACTTCAAGTCCATGCATAGCCTACTCACGCACTTTTCGCTTCAAGCCTTTTTCTTCGTGTCGCCCTACAAGTGCCCTCATTGGCAAGCAGAGCTTATAATAGAGTGCTTGACTAGTAGAGCTTATCCAAACCTACATGGCAGCTAACATATAGGACATAATGGATTATATACTTAGGATCGTGTATATTATAACCAAGACAAGCAACAATGTCCTATATATTATAGGCAAGACAAACAACAATAATACGATAGGGTGTTCAAACTTAGCAAATAATGTAAAACATTATGTCATGATAGTAAGAATGAATAACAATAACCCAGATATGATAAATGTAGATATTTTACTCTTGTGGATTATATTTGTCACAGAATGTAGCTTGTCATGAGATAACAACTTTTGGCTTCTGCCATTTCATGCTCGCCAATACCCATGAGTTGCAATTTTTTTTAAAGGACAATCACATCAATTTTAAGGCGCTCAAGGTAATAAAAAAATTGATATTCAGCATAAATTAATAAATAAATAGCAAAAAATAACAACATATTTGATTAGTTTCATGAGTTTTAGCATCAAAAGAAAATTTTATATGGCTAAAATCATGATCTTACACATAAAATTTTTACCATTGATTAATGGTTTCCCTGATAGGAGTTTCCAAAAAAACATTCCTCGAACTAACAAGCAAGTTCTTCAATAATCAATTGCCTCAAATTTATTTGTAAAGTAGTGTTCTTACTCTTTCTTTTTGTTTCTTGTATTCTCTCCCAACAAGCTAAGAATGATTTTGCAAATTTGTTACTTGACAATTACAATTGATTATGCCAAGAAATTATGTATCAAACTTTTGTTTTGTTTCTTACGAAAATTAATCATATATCTTGGCTTTATCCCTAACTCTTAACTATACATAGTTGCTAAAAATGTCTCCTTAATTACAAGGAAATATGAAATTGATTATGCAAGAAAAACGTGTGTAATTGTTTTTCTTTTTTTAATTCACAATCAGGGACTTCAAATTTCAATTTTCAAGTCTTAAAATATTTAATCAGATTTGATTTTTTATATATTAGTATCGCGTTTGTTGAGAATTGAACAAGCCATTTAGTGTAGCTTCTCGGCTTCTCGAGTAAATGGTTGAATATCCAACCCCAACACAGGCTGAGATAGTGTCATACTCTAACTGAATTTATTGTCTATATTCGGCTATGAGGAAAGCACCAAGGAAACTTATATTCACGTAATCAGATTTTAGTGAACATTTAGATTTCTTTATAATACACTTTTCTTTGGCGCAACCAAGATGCCTTTTATCGTCGTAATTTAAACAATCAGCATGAACTGCTTCCCTTCAATAGTATTAGTCACTCATCATTTCTTGATGATTTAGTATTTGTAAGTTATGCAATGTCTTCTTGATTCATCTTCATGATTTTATTAAAAAGTTTTGCAGGTTACGTTAGAAGATTGTTTGAAAAGCTGTTGCAAAATTGTTGTTTTTTGTTTATAAAGCTAATTATATTATGTATATGAAACATCATTCTATGTGAAAATTTATTGCAATTCTTTATTTGCTGGAATAGTGTGTCGTCAAACGTGACTCTAGAAATAATAAAAATGAAAACCTAGCTCATAACCATCCCTTAAAGGTTTACCTTCAAATTATTTATATTTCATTTCTTTAGCATTTAATTCTCTTGAACTAATTTAAGGCCCTTTATTTGAACTTTGATCATTGGTGAATTATTTTGTAATGCCTCTTAAATGTTTGATGATTGCTTCATGGGCTTGGATGATTCCTACAATTATTTGCTTTCTAATTGTTTTTGGAGAATTATTTGGTGTTATTATGAGTGGATTAAGCATCTAATGTGTTAGTATCATTGTCAGAAGTCCCAATAGGCCTACCTCACCGAGCTTGATTACACGTGGCCCACTTAATTACAGTAAAGTAACCGCTGTAACAACCTACTTAACTACACGTAACCACCCACAAGGTGTAACCGCCATCCACTTAACTACGTGTAACCAACCACAAGGAGTAATCGCACACTTAACTGCACGAACGCCTATATAAAGGGGCAAAGACAGGAGAAAAGGGGACTTACTCTCACTCTCTTCTACTCTATTACTTATAATTTCCTTAAACACTTTACTGACTTAAGCATTAGAGCAAGTCCCACCGGGAACAACCCCAATGGACCTTCTATTTTGCAGGTTGATCCAAGAAGGAAGGAGATGATCCATCATCGACAAGCCTAACAATCTTTTTGGCATCAACATTTTGGCGCCGTTTGTGGGAACTCGAAGAAGAAGCGATGTCGAGCTACCAAGCACACCAACAAACATCAAATCAAGTAGATATACAACCACTCCATGTTTCTGCTGCTGCCGCAGTTCTATCCACCCTCACTACTTTCCTTCCTTCAATGACAATTCCGATGGGGCAGCCACAAACTCACACAATACCACAAATAGTATCCATGGAGCAGTACAATCAATTGCTCACCCAAAACAAAGCTTTAGAAGCTAAAATAGCCTACTACGCCCAGATAGTGGAAACTTTGACAGCTTGTTGCCATTCAAGCACAGATCACCCAATCAAGCCCACTGCTTGCCCAACTACATCCGATGTACAACCAACTGCTCCTATTGTTTGCCAACGAACAACCACTCCACATCAGCAAAATCCACCCGAAACACAACTCCCTGTCAACAATCAATCAAATGCAGTTCGTACAATCGGTGCCATCCCCAACCAAAACCCAAACCTGCTAGCAGAAACCCAAGTCAAGCAACATAACCCATGTGGAATGAGGGAGAGAGAAGAAGGAAGTGTCAGCTCCCACATACTAGATATGGCAAAAAGAACCAAGACTGTCCATGAGAAGTCTAATCTCTCCTTGCAAGAGAGATTAGATGCTATTGACAAGGAACTTAAGGAGATAAAGAAAGGGAGACAAGAATTAGTTCATTGTGTACGGCGAACAAATAGTCCATTATCTATAGAGATCCAAAGAGAGATTGTCCCTCGTCATTTTCGGGCACCAAAGGAGAAATATGATGGGAAAGGCGACCCACAAGACCACATATTGTGCTACGAGTCAACTTTGGATCTGTACAATACAAATGATGCTGTCAAGTGCAAAAACTCTGACAGGTACAGCTAGGTCCTGGTTTTATTCTCTTGCACCTAACTCTATCACTAGTTTTGAACAGCTTAGTAAACTATTCGTCGGGCAAGTCCTCGCTAACAAGAAGCAAATGAGGACTTCTGCTAGTCTGATGTCAATTGTTCAAAAGCCCAAGGAGAGTTTGAGGGATTATATACATAGATTTATTAATTTCTACGCTAATGTAAAGGACCCTAACGACAATCTTGCTATCCAAGCATTTAGAGCAGGGGTGATCAACGACCATGTTCACTATGCCCTATATGATCAGGAACCATTAGCCTTGCATGAGGTACTCTAGAAAGCTCAAAGCCTTGCTAAAGCAGAAGAGATTAGGAAGACAAACATTGAGAGAGTTGGCGATTAGATGAACACCGAATCAAGCCAAGACTTGTGAAGCCCACGATTCATAGGATAGAGAAGTCCCACCATTTGAAGTATATTCTCATATTTTTCCATTAAGCTATGTTCTATTTGTTTCCATTATTTAACAATTATTGATGCTTAGAAAAGAAAATAGAACCACAATGTCTGATTAATTGCTTATCCTGGCCCTTAGCACCAGTATCTTGGGCACTAGCTTGCCCCGGCCTTTAGCGCCAGTATCTTGGGCACTAGCTCGCCCCGGCCCTTAGCGCCATCATCTTGTGCACTTGCTCGCCTCAGGCCTCAGTGCCAATTCTTGGCACTTACTCACTGTGGCCTTAGCGCCAGTATCTTGAGCTCTTACTCGCCTGTATCCTTAGCACTAACATTTTTGGCACTTTACTCACCTGTGCTTTTCGCGCCAATATCTCAATTGATCGCCTATGGCCTTGGCGCCAGTTCTTGAGGCACGTGCTCGCTATGGCCTTAGCGCCAAATTCCACTCACTCTTGGCCCGAGTGCCAGTCTTCAGAGACTTCCTTACCCATGATCTTGGATTCTCATCGCCTTAAGCGCTAGAATTTATAAATTCATATGCAATCAAAACCTTGACACTACCTTGGTTAAACCCTTTGACAGAGGATACAAAATTCAAGAATATGAAAGGAGTAAAAGGTCTATGGCAAATACCGATCACTTTGTAATCGCCATTCGCCAAGGGGCATAATGTTAGTATCACTGTCAGAAGGCCCAATAGGCCCACCTCACCGAGCTTGATTACACGTGGCCCACTTAATTATACGTAAAGTAACCTCTGTAACCGCCCACTTAACTACACATAACCGCCCCCAAGGAGTAACCGCCATCCACTTAACTACGTGAAACCGCCCACTTAACTATACGAACGCCTATATAAAGGGGCAGAGACAGGAGAAAAGGGGACTTACTCTCACTCTCTTCTACTCTATTACTTATAATTCCCTTAAACACTTTACTGACTTAAAAGCATCGGAGCAAGTCTAACCAGGAACAACCCCGATGGACCTTCTGTTTTGTAGGTTGATCCAAGAAGGAAAGAGTTGATCCATCATTGACAAGCCCAACAACCTTTTTGGCATCAACACAATGCATTTAAAAATTTAAAAAAATTAATTTTAAATTAATTTTCTCTAAAATCAAAAAATTAGTTTTCCATGATATTATAAATAAATTAGTTAAATTTTTTTATGATTAAATTATTTTTTTTAAATTAAACTTCTCTGAATTGAAAATTAGAAGAGTTAAGTATCATTAACAAAATGATAATTAAATAAACAAGTAATACATGATACCTTTTAAAATTATATTAATTAGTTTAACTTAATCTAAAATCCAATTGTTGGTATTAAATTAAGCTTCTCTAACTTATAATAACAGTTGGTTTTATAGTTATGCAAACTTTGTATTGCCCAACTTCCGAAAAATCTTTAAATCAAAATAATTTGAAAGTTCTATCAAAAATGGTGATGAATAAATCATGCTAAAGAGCAACTTGAACATAATGACCGTGTCCTTTGGTTGGCTAGTGAAAGTGGTAAACTGAAGGAAAATATTAAACTATGGATTGAATAAACCAAAACCCAAACGAGGTAATTGAAAATGAAAGTACCTTTTATCTGTACAGGATGGATAATTCTAGACATAATAATGATTTTTTTGTTTGATTTTTTTTCAATATCTCGGCAAACAAACGAAAATTTTAAGAAATGGCATCGGTGTTTTTGTACAATGTAGTTGGGGAGCTGACGGTGGGGAAGCCAAAGTTGGTTGAATTCTCTGAGACAGAGAGTTGAATAAGCTATAAGAACAACAGGGGAGTCAACAGAGTGCGGGATACCAATTTGGACATGCGGGAATGATTGAAAACAATGACATGAGACAACAGAGATTTGTTTGTATTTTTCTTGTAATAAATTTACGGAATGAGGTAAAAAACAAAAGTACAAAATTAAATATTCCCTTCTTTAGTGTTTCACGTTGGTTCAAATTCTAGTTTAAGGTAACCAAAATATTACTTTGGAGGGAATATTCGCTCCTCTTTTTTTTTGGTGTAAACTATCCGGTTTCCCCACACCATTTTGGTATAGGATTAATTCGGATTCGAGCAGAGTAGGACTCAAAGGGCAGTAAAGCTCTCCCTCAAGAGTTTTAAAACAGCTGCATATCCAGGATTCGAACTCGAGATCTCTGGTTAAGCTAGAACAGCTCCTTACCAGCTGATCTACGTGTTCTTGGGTAATATTCGCTCCTCTTTAGTGTTTCACTTTGGCTAAAATTCTACTTTGGAGGGAATATTCTTGAAATATTTAACAACACAAGGAGCCAGTTGTTTCTTCCGTTTTTGTTTTTATGGGCTTTCCTCAAAATCCTTCACATCCTGACGGGATTTTTTTAATTAAAAATCATATGTCACGTGTCTAAGAGTGAATCTACAAAGTCCAAAGTATTTGTTTGAAGCTAAATACTGTGTATAATAAAAAAATTCAAGGAAGAAAATATGGTTTTTACACTGAGATGGGTTTCATATTTTTTTTTTCATTTTTTCAAATATTATCATAACAAATCTATAAACAATTGTAGAATATCGAAAACTAACTCATTTTCGAGTTGAAAATATTAAGATCTGACTGAATCGTGATGAGTAAATGGCTTGTCGATTCTCATAGACAGTGTCAATTGTTGTTACCTGTTCACAACAATGATTTGTGATGGCGTAGGAGCTTTCCCCTGCGTGCGCACTCCGATGCTTAAGTCAAACACGATTTTGGTAGGGTTTTTAATAAGCAAATAAATATTATGGTTTAAAAATAATACCTGTGATTTATTTATAGGAGTCAATTTGCACGTAATTACCTTTAAGACCCACAGCTTAAATGGTCACTTAATGGATTTTTCATGATCTTCTTGAGTCCTCTTTACACTTGGGCTCAGTCTATTTTTAAGCCCAATGATCTTCAATTTGACTCATAATAATGTCCAATAATTCTTAGTATGACTCTTATCAAATAGAATCAACAAATACTCTTTTATAAAAATATTTAAAATTTTTTGTATCAATTCCTTTAAAACTATTCATGTTCCTAAGTGTACAATCTGATCTCTCCATTTTACCAATAATATATACATATTAAATACCTCTATAATAGATAATTATACTTCTAAAAAAAGTAATTCAAAATAATACATGAACTAACATTTCAGTTATGATCAAAAAGAACTGAAGTTTGGCAAAATGAAACAATAAAAACGAAAAAAAGAAAGGAAATGGTTTGCCCAAGCCATACAAAGATATGAATATCCCTTGTGAAAAATCTATCAATATCTAATTTCTCTTTTTCTGGTAATTTTCAAGTGATTGCATTGTTTAAAGAAAATAATTTTTTCAGCACAAATATCAATCAATCCCATTTCTACCAAGAACATGAAAATGCAAATTCTCACTTCCCAAGAGACAGGATTTCTAACGGTAAAGAATATTTTATATAACTAAATTTGAAAGAATAGCTATTTGGAAAAGGCTTGCCAATGCTTTAGCAACCAACAGCTAAAATCGTACATCAACTGCAGGGAACCGGCCACATAAGAAAGAAAAATTAACAACATATCTTAAAAATTTCCCATGGGAACAGGAGAACTGTTTGAAGTTTGAGAACACCACAGATTGTCTAGAAGCAACAACCAATTTTTGAGCCACATAAAACAGAGGATAACTGTGCATAGAAATAGATGTTGCCATTAAATTGAAATCCTTAGTCAAGCAAATCAGACACTGCAGTCCTCCTGAATGCATCAACTTGAGCCAGCTGTTTGGCTAAAGTCTTAGTTGGGAATATGTTATCCGCTTTCATTCTCTCCCTCATTCCATACGCTGGGGCTTTTGCATTTATATATGCTTGAACTAGAGATTGGTACACACGAAGTCGAGCTACAAATCCCGCCTGTCTCATTCTATGGAGCATTTTTTCAGAATTATGGATGTCACCCCTCTTAGAATATTGCTCCATAACAGATATGAAAGAACTAACAAACGGCTTAACCGGGTTCTGCTGGCATGCCTTCTGCAAGATCAAGTCAGCCTTTTCCACTTCCCCTGCTTCCACATAAAGCTTCACAAGAGCATCCCAAGTTAATGGGCCAATCTTGCACCCATAAGCCGCCATACGTTTTACAAGATCCTTCCCCTTTTGCACCATCTTATGGTTTGTGTACACCTTCAAGAGCGTGGCAAAATACCTTGTGGGAAGCTTCTTCGATGTTTTTAACATCCTTTCAAAAATTGCCTCTGCATTTTCAATTTTGCTTAAACTTCCCCAAGCTTCAATAGCAGCCACATACTCTTCAAAGAAGGGATTTGGTTCGCACATATTCCAAATTCTTTCCACTTCATCAGCCTTTCCAAGCTCTGCATATAGAGGAAGCAGAAACTGGCAAGCCCAGCGATTCTTTTTGTTGTTTTTCCCTTCCATCCCCTTTAAAACCTCCTCTGCTTTTTCCACGAGGCCCCCTGAAACATAGTGCCTAGCAAGGATGGATTGTATGTGGATGTCTGGTTCAATACCTTCAGCCTTCATTGTCTCAACAATTTGATCCATCCCAGTTATGTCATAAGACAAACCTTTGGTGTCGATTAATATTTTATAAGTCAAGAGTGAAGCTTTGATATTTTCTTTCTCCATTAACAACAGCACATCAGCTATCTTTTTCTTGTCAAGCCTCTTGTACAGGAGCAACATCTGGTTGCAAGCATATGAAGTAACTGGGAATTCTAGGCTCCTCATTTTGTTAAAGACCTCCTCTGCTTTCTTCAAATTGTTAGCAACAACACAGTTAGCCAGCAGGGTTCTGTAGATTCCCTCTCCTCTGAAAGATTCTGGAACATGCTGAATGTAGTATTCGGCCTTTTGGAGACCATGTACTTTGGCAATCAAATCAAGACGAGATGCATAATCTCTCTCAATAAAGTCAAGCTGCTTCTTCGCCTCCAGCCACTCAGAGAGCTGCAAAAAATCAAATTGTAAGTAAACAGAAAGCAGAGAACAAAATGCAATTAAGTCTAACTTACACCTTCCATAACCAAAGTCATAAACAATAGAATATCATTTCAATCAGGCATTTAAAAACATATCAACTAAACCAACAAAATGGATGAATATCAAAGGGTCTCAAAAACAGGGTGTTGAGATAATATTCTAAGATTAGAGATATTCCATCAACTGACCAAGTCAATTCATACCATTTATGTAGTTGACATTTCTGAGGCTGTGTTTAAAATGCAGTGTGAAAATTAGAAACCAGAAAATAAAATAAAGCAAAACACAACCAAATATTCTTTCAGCCTTCAGGTAATAACATGCATAGTGCAAAATCAGAGGTAAGACTTCTCTTATAATATCCAACTATCTCCTAATTAAAGAGCAAAGTGCCAGGAGAACAACAAAAACAAAAGGCATAATTTTTCAGAATTTTTGGTGCCAAATTTGCGGAAGCAGATTATTAATCACGACAACTATCAGAGGCTTAGCAGTATTAGCATAAGGATGTCAGATTGTTGCAAGAACACTGCAACTAGATAACTAGATAAAGCCCTAAAGATTCTAATGATCAAAAAGAAAGGTGAGTAAAGGTCAAATATTTATTTATTTTAAATGAAATGGATCCTACTTGTGTTGAAACATCCAAACAAGAAGTTTTACACACTTGTTACAGATATAAATATGTCCATGGCATCCAACACATATGACAAAAGGTTGTTTAGCTGATCTACTTACAAAAGCCAATGATTGCTACTACATACATGAAATACTATCAGCATAAAATTGAATTTCTTTTTTCAGCTAATTTTTGGCAGAAAATTCATTTTGTATGCTTTAATATTTAACTTAATACCAGGGAACTTTAAGCAATCAATAAATGTTTGCTTTTACCATTTTAAAAAAAAAGAAGATACATAGAACTTAGAAGACTAAAAAATAAAATTCACTTCCTCGCTATATTGAAGAAAGAGAAAAACAGAGAACAAAAAACTAATATTTCCCAGTTGCACTTCAATGGAATGAAAAGAGGCGTTCTAAGCTGTACTTTCTGAAATATTGAAAGCCTTCCAACAAAATTAAAAATAGGGAAGTTTAAAATGAAAAATTAGAGGGAAAAAGATGAAATGGATTTGCCTAAATCATATTTGTGTATGCCCTCTTGCACTTGCAAACAATAGAGGAAGAGTGTTAGAAGCTTACACACTATACAGTAAGTAACATATAAAAGCCATACAATTTATTTAATATTTTTTATAAAAAATTTATCTAGATAAATTTGTAATGGAAAAAATTACCAAAATTCTAAAATCACATTTGGCTCAACACATATATGCAGAGATGTTAATTTCAAACACAGCGAGGTGACTAAAGTTTACTGTAAAATAAATGCCCCAAAAAAGATGCAATGATAAGTCAAACCACCTGCAATGCCCTCCCATACATTCGACGCTTGCGAAGATTGAGCATTGCTACTGAAATCTCAGCTCTGCTGAGATCTTTTCCTTCCTCAAGCCACTTATCAAGAGCCTCATGAACAGAAAGACCTGGTGCAGACATTATAGCTTGGGACAGTTCTGAGGTAGTTCTCCTCATGGATGACTTTTTATCACTGGCATCGGTTTCAGCCTCTAACAATTCCAGTTCACGTGAAGCAGTTTCTTCAACCTCTTCCTCATCAGCAGCTAATTCTTGATCAGAAACCAACCCATCTTCAGCTTCATCCTCAGCAACGAAATTTTCTTTGGTCTCAGCATTAGCATGTGCTTCAAGTTCAGAAAAGCCATCTTCCAAGTCAGTTTCTTCTTCACTGCTTTCTGCACCAGCCTGGGAGGAAAGGCCACACCTCCTAACAGGAAAATTTGAGGAAGCATTTGTCAAATAGTAAAATCTCAACAAAGATGGATGTTTATCAGATATTGTTTGAAAAGGCTCAAAAATAACAGCCTTTTCTTCTATGTAGTTACTCAGAAATTGTAATCTAGCAGAAGCAGTATAAGAAGCTCCAACGTTGATCCTTCTATCCCTGGAAACCAGCCAAAAGTTTGTGCAAAAAGCATAAATAAATTAGCCAGAGAACCATATTTTCTTTATAGTGAATTCAAAAGCTTAATATAAATAAAAGAAACGAAATGAGAATCAGCATTGCCGAAACTTTTTGCTGATATTCAATAAACGCACAATTAAATGAAAGCATGACCCAACAAAAATAGAAAAGAAATCTATTTGGCTTCCAGGTATTTTAGAACTCAAAATAGTGACAGAAAATGATGAAAAAAAAAAAAGGCTGTACAGAGAAATTCAGAGTCTGCAACTGGTAACAACAAAAGTAAACAAATCAGGATAAACTAATGTCAATAAAATCAAGCAACTTTTCATGCCAGCATTTAGCACTAGTAGTTTAGTTATGGAAGCAATAATCAGGGAAGTAAGAGCACGGCAGACTGGGTTCCCTTCGAGCCAATTCATTTGCACCAACTAATACAGATACATAGAATACAGATATAAATGTCATGAAACCCAACATTTCCATTCTTACTTGCAGTTTTTCTCGGTAAACAAACATAAAAGAAATGATTAGCTGATTAAATCAAAAAGGGAAAAGATAAGTAAATGCAGACAACCTATATTTAAAATAAAAAGAGAAAAAGAGAGAGGAAGGTACTTAAGAGGATTAGGAAGCCGGCGTATTGCCCGCATGGTGAAGAAACAATGGAAGAAAACACTCCTGAAACCCAAGACCCAGCATCCAGCAGCAAATCCCTGCCTTAAACCCTAAAACGAGAGAAATGCCCAGTGACATATTTCCTTGTATATAAAAAATAAAATAAGGGGTCTTCGGACCATTTCCATCTTTTTTTTTTAATTTTGTTTTATTTTTAAAACTTTTTTTAAAATCTGAAAATAGAAATGAGTGCTTCCATTTGCCACCAATTTTTCACTTCTCACAATCGAATTTTATTTTGCAAAAAATATTATGACATAAATACCCTTAAGGCTTTCTGGAAATGAATTTCCGAAAAAAATTAGAGGTCATGGGAAGAACATTTCCGGCCGGGAAGCTCAATTCATTGATGATAAGTAAAAGTCAATAAGCATGGGGACAACTCATGTTGTTGGAGACTCTTCATGCTGCCAGGCCTTGTGTTAGCACAGTTCGACGAGCATGCAAAACTCTCCTTGCTGCCACCTTGTGCCACTTTTTTTTTGTTACAACCTTGTGCCACTTTTGCAGAGACAAAACAAGGCATTCATTTCAGCCTTCAATTGTGTGCTTTCCGGCCGGAAATGAATTTCTGGAAAGCACACAAGCTTCCCGGGAATGGATTTCCGGGAGCACACAAGTTAATCGAAAATATTTTCGGAAAAGCACAAAATGAAAATTTCTTGTGGGGTATTTTTGTCATAAAATTACAAAAAAAAAGGTTGTGAGGAACATATTTTTGGTTTTGAATAGAATCCCTCAATAGAAATATATTTGATTAATATTTTTTATCTTAAAAAAAATTTAAATTAATTCAAATATAACAATTTAATTCACAAAATAAAAGAATTAAATAAAAATATTATTATTATATACATAATATCAATAAAAATATTTTATGCTATTTAATACTAATAATAAATCATCATTTAATCGTATTAAAATCTAATATTATTTAAATAATATTATAATAATGTAAACTTAAATGAAATAATTACTTAAAAATAATTCCTTTAAAAATAATATAAAATAATTTTTTTTAATATCAATCTTTAGTAGATAAAAATTATATTAAATTTTATATATTAAATAATAATATGAATTAATAAATTGTATTTAATAATATTATTTAATTTAATTGTAATAATATTAAATTATTAAATAATATATATTTATAATAAATAATATAATTATTAAAATATATTATATTTGTTGGCTTACTAATAAACTGAGAAGGAGTGTAAATTGAATTTATGTTTTTCTTCCTAATTCAAATTCGTCCTACATAATCTAATCAAGTTCTAAGCAATCAATGGGTAAAATAATAAAGCAACAAGTATCATAAGAGTGTAGAGAAGAAAAATACTACATAATCGATTTATAGAAGTTCAGCATCTTTACTTACGGCCTCCACCTTGAGTCTCTTTCAAAGATTTCCACCAAATTCACTATTGAAAATGGTTTACACACTTTTCCCTTTTTGCATACTCAATGAGACAAATTTCCTTCCCCTCTAAGCTTAAGGATAAACTTGCAAGGTCTCCTTTTTTATAGGCTTAAGGAGAAAACCGACACCTTCCCTTTTTCAAGATAAGAAAAAAAAAAGCAGCATTTACAAAGACTCTTTTTTTGGCTCAAGAAGTAAACCTTATAAAAACTCATTTTTCTAGCTCAATAAGCAGACATTAATTATACCTAGTCCTCAATTACACATTCACCTCTCCAAGGTACTCTCCCTTTTTACAAGATAGAATGAGTTTACAATTGGTATTGTAAAAACCTTTACAAGGCTGAGTGAATACAATTCGGTGGATTAAAGGAATTACAAGTGAGATAAAAGATTGAGACTATGAAGACTTTGTCTCATTTCTTCTTTCCTATCAGAGACAACCATGGCTCTCTCTTTTGTAGCTATTAGTTTCTTCCTTAAATAGCTTCACTTAAGTTTTTAGTTGTTGATGATGAGATTTCAAGATTCTTCCCATTGGTAGACTCAGAGATTTGACCATTAGAATTTGCCAACGCAAGGGTATCAATATTTTCTTTTTGGGTATCGATACTTCATAAGGAAATCTTGCATATTTAAACACACATCTGTCGATACTAAACTTAATCGTATTGGTATCAACACATGGCACGAAGCTTTTATTTCATAGTAATGATAGGGTATCAATACATCATCAATCCCACCAAGATATAAATATAAGGTATCGATACATATTCAAAGTGTATTGATACTAAGATCAAGAAACACATATTATTGGCATTCATTGCATGATATCATCTTAATCTAAATCATCAAACATGCATAGATAAGCTATCACTTTAAGTGCATGCATATTTGACTGTTCATTCATTAAGCATGATTACATAAGATCTATGTTATTGAGACCTTCATTTGCATTATTAAAATTACATTCTTCTTATGTTCAAAGGAAGCCATATCAAAATCCTAAGTATTTCAAAGTCAACAATCTCCCATTTTTTTAATAAGATAAAACTTAAGATGAATTAAGTTTAAATTCTCCCTCTCAATTTAATATTTAATGTTTAATACTTTAGCAAAATCATGTCTCCCCCTAAATTCCAACATAAATGTGATTTTGCATGAGAGTTACTAGCATTCTTTCTTTTACTCCCTTTGAGACAGTTAATTTTCTTTCCACTTCTCCCTATTTGTGTCCTATTAAAAAGTGTAAGTTTTTCAAAGTTTAAAGCATGATAGGAATATTAAAAGTAAATACAAGAGAAATATCAGACTTTCAAATAGAAAATCTCATGTTGTTCTTTTAGATCAAGTGAGATCAAGTGATTGATATGGACAATTATGAATATGTTATGTGACAAATCAAACACATATAAGGAATGATACCAATGCAAGGACTAATGCAATATGAACATGCAAACTGACTCACATGCAAAACTTAACTAAAGATGCAAAATTGACTCAATGATGCAAACATACTCAATGAGGTAGGACAGACTCATGATGCAAATAGACTTAATAATGCAAGACAGACTCAAAATGATGCAAACAAAGTACACATTGTTTAAGCTTAAACAAAGCAAACAATTAGCTTTATGTTAATGAGGTAGGACAGACTCATGATGCAAATAGACTCAATAATGCAAGACAGACTCAAAAAGATGCAAACAAAGTACACATTGTTTAAGCTTAAACAAAGCAAACAATTAGCTTTATGTCAATGAATATATGGTGACACTCACCATTCAATTAAACAAACAAAATCATTCTAAATGCATTCAAAGCATTTTAGTACATTCAAACACAATGAACAAGCATATGCTAATTTTTGTTACCATCTAATCAACAACAAACTTTTCAAGCACAATCAAGAGACAAATCACAAAAAAGCCAAGCACAAGGATTCAAACAAGTTTAAAGTCCCATGTGAGAGATTGATCACAAAAGCATTATAGCAATCAAGTAGTATAAATCAATCTCATTTAGGACATTCAATCGAACACTTGTTCAAAGTCCCTTAAGGAGACTTGATCAAAACAACAAGACACACAGAAATGACATCCATAGATTCAAAGATTATGTTTGTGAGATCCACACTTCCTATCACTGTTAATTTACCATTCATGAAGTTAGGAATAATAGATGTTTCACAACTGTTCCAATGCTATTTGGTCTATAGGCATGAAAGGAACTGGATGGGTAGGCCCACTAGTCTTTTAGTGTCCTGATGGAGGTGAAATTTGGCAAATCGGATATTTAGAGTCAAATACTGTGATAGTAAGAATCTACACCTCAAACTCTCTTGTTTGTGTATGTTTCAAAAAGCATGTAACATTTTCAAAAATGATAATTAAGTACATAGCACGGTGGAATTTTCGTAAGTAACGGTCAAATTGAGTTGACTTTTGACCAACTAACAGTTATAGATAAATCATTATGTGACAAAGTCATATGCCATATTGACTGATAGACTAAATCACGCGAGAAAGTAGAAAACTATGCAATCCGATGGTTAGGGCTATTTTGATAATTTTACCCATTTGATCAGTCAAACCCCAACAAAAGCTCAACCAATGATTTGAACATGTTAAATAGATGTGTTTTATGATGGAATGAAATATTTTAAAGTTAGACTAAATGTTTAAAATGGAGTCAAATCGTGAAGGGCAAAATTAGAATTTTTTGTAAGTATAAGGGCATTTTTCTTAATTTGTCCTAAAAAATAATTTAAAAATAGAAATTTCTACATTTTTCTTCATCTTTGGTCAGCGACCATCTTCATCTTCTCACTCCTTCATTGTTGAAAGATTAAGAAGAGAGAGAAAAACCCTTAAAAACTCAGTAAAATCACTTTGAAGCTAAAAACGAATTTCATCAAACATATCCAATTTTCAGAGCTCTACAAAATAATACCAAAATCAAGCCTTAAAGTGGCCATTTGTATAGTGTTGGGTTTCCTTCAAGATCGGCCAAGGTAAGAGAGAGAAAAAAACTTGTGATTTTTCATACTTTAATGATTCTATACTATGTGTTTAAGGTGTTTAAGCATGTATTTGAGCTTGGATTGAATTAAAACTAAGAGAATTATCACCCTAGAGTTTCAACCAAGCATGCCTCTCCATGAACATGAGGTTATTTAATGTGAAAATGATGTAGAATCAATGTAGAACAAGTGTAGAACATGAATTCAGGCTTAAATTGAAGAAATGAAGTGTGTAGGAAAGAGAGTGCATTTTGGACAAGAGAAGGGGAGACTAAAACCATGCTCAATTTAATGTGTTTTGGGCCCTAGAATAATTTATAAATTAATACAAGACTGTAGGCGAAATTGGAACTGAAAACGGAGGTATTTTTATAGTAGTTGCAATGTTAGCACCAATATAATTAGACTGAAATTGTAGCTGTTGTAGACAATGTAGTAAGTTTTAAGGAGTTGATTATTCTTTATAACTAAATTGTGAAGAAATGATAGTGATGGCATGGTATTTTGCAGCTCGAAAGTCAGAAAGTGATACTAGTGCTATCGGACAACACTACAAGAATTTGAGTGGTAAAAGTTTTATGAGATTAAACTTGATTGTTTGGTTGAAATGTGAAACTTGAATTGTAGTTGAAACTGTGTTTTTGCAAGGAGGTTAGGGTAAGTAGAACCATTATGCTGCCAATTTTCCTAAAACGAACCTAAATCTCTAAATTTATCATTTGGCATTATTTTGAAAGTAGAAGTAAAATGGAAATGTGATTTGAGTTAAGGATTTCTAAAGGTCTTATATGCACACAAAATTTATAACTCAGTTTTCAAAGGGATTTTTATTAACTTTTATGACTTTGTTTGGTTCGTTTAAAATAACTTTCGGAAAATGATTTCTGGAAAATATTTTTGAAAAATTGATTTCATGGAAAAATTGATATTTTTTGTTGTTTGGTTGACATGCTGAAAAATATTTTCCGTCGTTTGGTTATTTTCTGGAAAATCTGTATTTTTGTTAAAAAAGTATAATATACATATTTAACTACTAATAATGTTTTTAAATCAATAATAATAATAATAATAATAATAATAATAATAATAAATACGAAAATAATAATTTTTTAAACAAATCTTTATTTAATTAAAAGAATTGGTAGAGTTTACATATTTGATTGTATAATAGTTTGTAACATCTCAAATCATTGCCTTTGTAGAGTCAACCTCATGTTTTGCCAATACATGATTAAAATAACGAAAGCATAAGAATAATATAATAAAGATCCTACAAACTTATAATTAATATAATAGTGTTCTTACACCTACAATAATTACAAACCATAATTAGTACTTTCCTACTCTAATAGCTAATATTGTTCTACACAAAATAATCCTACAATAGTCATATTAAGCATGTTCTTACGTAAAACCATATCCATAATAATATTGTAGGATTAGAAACAAGCATATCCTACAAATATTAACCATTCAATCAATCATGTAAAATTCTTGAAGAATTTATCAAGCCAAAGCCTCTTAAGATTTTTATTTTTAACCATAAAGGCTTTGGCTTGCTTCTTATGTTCTACCAAGTAGTCAAAAGCATTAATAAGAGACTCCTCATCAAATCCCTCCATCGACACAACTTCCTCATAAAGACGTTTTGTGCTTACTTGATCAGCAGTGAACTTGTCAATGGCACAAGCAATCTCACCAAGTTTTTCTGTCATATTAGCAAGCATTTCATCATTAATATCCGAAGTATGAGCACTTTTTCTTTTACGATGAGACCTTGCTTGTGAGGTTCCAATTGAAGAAGTTGCTCTTCCTCTACCTTCCTCATTAACCTCAATCTCAAAGCCTAGAGACATTGTGTTAACCTCATTAATATCATCAAAATCAATGTCGACAAAGGATTTAGAAAAACCTCCCATCGCCATATCTTTTCCAACGACCAATGCCATCTCATTATACATTTCAATTTTTTTGTTCAAAAATTGTTCATACTTCGGATGTGCTTGTTTCATCATTAATAAACACAATAAGGATGCTAATCCTCTATAATCGATTAAAAGTAAAAATATATATGTTGAAATATTACCGTCACTACTTCATCATATGTTTTTTTATCACAATTGATCATCTTTAGACTATCGTCCCATCCAAATCCACTATTTTCTCAAATATTGGATATGATCTGCCATGTATTCTTAACAGTCCTAAGGTGATTATCGACATGATTATGCTCACCATCAACATTGAATTTTTCGAAAATAGTGGAAGCCACTCGAGCAAGTGCATGTGGCTTGAAAGTATTGGATGACTTATTTCCTTTCTGAGCCTCCTCAGCAAGTATTTCCAAATTCGTTGCATTAGTTTTGTCCACCTAAATTGCTTCGATGTCCCTTCTTTCTTTGACTTATTCATTTCTACAATAATAATTGTATTAAGCAAACATAAACAACACATAAAAAACAATAAACCCAAAAGCATATAAAGAAACATTAATACTAAACAAAGTATACGAATGAAATAATAATTTCAATAATGTAACTACTTAACTCAAATGTCAAATAAGTTCAATTCAATCCAAATAAAAAACATAAGAAATTCTTCAAACATAACAACATAACATTGAAAATTTCAAGTCCACACTAATTGGTTCTAGTTATGTAATTATTCCATATAGCTTGTGCAATTTCCTCCCTCTTGGTAGTCCATTCTGATGGAGATCCACTTGCTCGTGATGTTTGTGATGCTAAGGATCCATTGGTCATCCAAGGAGGTCCAATTACCCGAGCTCGAGCCAAGAAGACACAACAAGCCCTGGCCTCATTAATGTAACAAGCTCTGGCCTCATTGAATCGTTAAGGAAGCTTCCATGAAGAGTCCGAAGACATCTATACTTGCTTGGAAGCCCAAACGACATGAGCATGGTTTACTGTCTTATTTTAGCTTAACGATAAGATGGGTTAAGTGTTTGAATAGCCCACATTTGAGTCTTATTGTGTCTTGGACTATTTATTTTATGTAACTAGGTTTAGGCGTTAATTTGGGTTTAGTCTTATTTTCTGTTTGGTGTTAATTCCAGCCTACTTGTTTATGGGCTTAAGTGCTAGGTATTATTATAAATACCTTGTAAACGCTATTGATTAGAGGGAGATCAGTTTTGAATTTTAGAATTTGAGTGTGCCTTCCCCTTGGGTTCCCTCTCAACTAGGCTTATAAAGGTCTTCTTCCTTGTGGCGCCTTCTTTTTCACCATCCACCATTGCTATACCTTAGGTTCTCGAATTCTTATTCGTAGGGTCAAGGTCCAATACCTTTGGGTTCGAGTCTCTTTAGGCTTCGGGTCTAAGTTCCAGAAGGTGACGTTCATCCTCTTTGCTTCTGTCTTGTTGTCTTTCAGCCCCTTTCAAATTTCACTCCACGTTTTCTCATGTTTCGCGCATATTAGTTGGCATCAGAGCTCAGGTTTCGATTTCTGGTTTGTTTATGCGTCACTCACTTTTGGTAGAATCCTTGGAAAATTCCGCCACCTTAGTTATTGTGTTTGAGTTGAATTCTAAAATCTGGCGCAAATTCAGTCCCTTAGTTGTTGTGTTTGAGTTAAACTCTGAGTTTTATTCCAAGTCAATCTCTTAGCCACACCAAAACTCCTCCAATCACAACCCTAGCCGCACTTCTTCAGCCACTTTCAACCCTAGCCGCACCCCTACTCTTTTCAAGGAAACCGCAAAATCAGACTAAAAAAAAGAAAGAAAAAAACGAAAAAAATTGCAGTAATGTTCAAACAGAAAAAATTGGTTGATTTAGGAGGCGTGCGAGTATCTGTTTTAAAGAAAACGACGAAATAAAATGAACCCGTGAATTTCACGGGCCCCACCCTATCTTGGCTAAATTCCATCGTCTTCCTATAGTTTTAGGCCATTTTTTATTTTTTTTGGTCATTCTAGTGATTTTTCTTTCTTTCTTTGAGTCACCCTAGCCGCACCTTTCTGTGAAAAAAAAAAAAGAAAAAAGAAAAAAAAAGAAAATACTTGGTGAAAATACTTGGTGAATTAGTTGATTCAGCGAGGTTGATTCTTTAACTGAGTCTCTAGTGCGATTGTGAACCTATAGAGTTGAGGTAGAGTAAGGGAAAAAGGCATAAGTGTGTGAGAAACATTAGTAGAGAAAAGCCAAATTACTTGAGTGAAACACGAGTGCGAGTGTTCCATCTTGAGTGATTAAGTGTAAACACGTGAGGATATTACTTGTTAAAGATGTCTTCTGAAGGTGATAAGTTAGACTTTAAAAAGATTGAATTCATGCTTCAGGCAATGCAACAACAGTTCCAACGGATGGAGGTGAAATTCAATGACATTCATGATAAGTTGAACCAACATGAAGCTCAGTTTGCAAATATCCAATAAGGTGATACTTCCCGTCCAAAAAGTAAGGTTGTTGCCAATGACGAGTATGATGATAATGTTGGGTATGACTCGAAGAGTCTAAGGCAGATAGACATCATAGAAGGCACCATGGGAATAGAGATAGAGATCGAGTTGATAGAGCCCGTGATAGAGGCAAGGAGAAGATGGATGGAACCTTGGCAGTATAAAATTGAAGATTCCTCCTTTCCGAGGCAAGAATGATCCTGAGGCATATTTGGAATGGGAAAGGAAGATTGAAATGGTATTTGACTGCCACCATTACTCTAAGGAAAAGAAGGTCAAACTTGCAGCAGTTGAGTTCACAGAGTATGCTATGGTTTGGTGGGATCAGTTAGTCACTAGTAGAAGAAGATATGGAGATCCTCCAGTGTCTACATGGGATAAGATGAAGCACATCATGAGGAAGAGATTTGTTCCTACTCATTACTATAGAGAGCTATACCAGAAGCTCTAAGGTCTTACCCAAGGCTCAAAGAGTGTTGAGGATTACTACAAAGAGATGGAAATAACCATGTTCCGAGCCAATATCCAGGAGGATGCAGAAGCTACTATGGCTCGTTTTCTCCAAGGCTTAAATCATGAGATTGCCAATGTAGTAGAGTTGCAACATTCATGGATTTAGGGGAGATGCTACATGTGGCCATCAAAGCGGAAAGGCAACTCCAAAGGAAAGGTACATCCCGTTTCACTCCTAGTTTAGTTCCTGTTTGGAAATCTAACACCTTTCATAGGGATGATAAGCCTGTGTCTACACCTAAGTCAAAGAGCTTTGCTAAGCCCAAGCCTGAGGGCCCTCCAAAGCCTAAGACTGAACCTGCCCAAGCATCCTAGAGCAGGACACGTGACATTAAGTGTTTCAAGTGTTTAGGTCGTAGACATGTTGCCTCACAGTGTCCCAACCGTAGAGTGATGATCATGCATGGGAATGGAGATGTTGAAAGTGAAGGTTTTGAAGTCGGTGTTGAAGATGAGATGCCTGCATTAGAAAATGCTGAAGAAGAAGAAGTTGTTGAGTATGCTGCTCATGGTGAAGCACTTGTTGCCAAGCGTGCTCTTAATACCCATGTGAAGTTTGAAGATAAGGCACAGCACGAGAACATCTTCCATACAAGGTGCCATATTAGTGACAAGGTATGCACTGTAATCATTGATGGTGGGAGCTGTACTAATGTTGCTAGCACATACCTTGGTGATAAGTTAAAGTTGCCCACTACCAAGCATCACCACTCATATAAGTTACAGTGGATTAATGATTGTGGTGAAGTGAACGTGGTGAAGCAAGTCTTGGTTC
This sequence comes from Heritiera littoralis, assembly GCA_031772115.1. Taxonomy (NCBI): domain Eukaryota; kingdom Viridiplantae; phylum Streptophyta; class Magnoliopsida; order Malvales; family Malvaceae; genus Heritiera; species Heritiera littoralis. The sequence continues at coordinate 217,971 of JAPDPK010000168.1, read as the reverse complement.
CTTTTCATATTGGAAGGTATCGGGATAAGGTGTTGTGTGACGTGGTGCCCATGTAAGCTAGCCACCTATTGCTGGGTAGACCATGGCAGTATGATAGGAGAGTTTTCCATGACGGTTACACTAACAGTTACTCCTTTACTATGGATGGCAAGAAGATCACTCTTGCTCCCCTTAGCCCCAAGGAGATTTATGAGGACCAATTAAGGCTAAAGGAGCAACATGACGAGCAAAGGAAGCAAGCTAAAGAAAAGAAGGAAAACAAGGAAAGCAAACCAGTGAGTTGCTATGCCAAACCCCAAGATTTGAAGATTACGTTTCTTGCTAAGTCTTCTATCCTTTTACTCTTATTTAAAGATTCTTGTTTCATTGATGCTGAACTCCATGATACTTTGCCTACTGATGTTGTCTCATTGTTGCAGGAGTTTGAGGATGTATTCCCTGAGGAGATCCCAAGTGGATTACCATCGATTCCTGGGATTAAGCACAAGATTGACCTTGTCCCTGGAGCTGCCATTCCTAACCGTCCAGCCTACAGAAGTAATCTCGAGGAGACGAAGGAGCTTCAAAGGCAAGTTGAGGAGCTCATGAGGAAAGGTTATGTGAGAGAGAGCATAAGTCCATGTGCCATGCCCTACTGCTTGTGCCTAAAAAAGATGGGACGTGGAGGATGTGCGTTGACTGTCGAGCTATCAACAAAATCACTGTAAAGTACCGCTATCCTATTCCTAGGCTAGATGACATGCTGGATGAGTTGCATGGTGCATGCATGTTTTCTAAAATTGATTTAAAGAGCGGATATCACCAAATTTGTATGAAAGAAGGTGATGAATGGAAAACCGCATTCAAGACTAAACATGGTCTCTACAAGTGGTTAGTTATGCCTTTTGGCTTGACTAATGCTCCTAGTACATTCATGCACTTAATGAGCCATGTCTTACATGATTTCATTGGCAAGTATGTGGTTGTCTATTTTGATGACATTTTGATCTATAGTAAGAGTCTGCATAAGCATGTTGAGCATCTTAGGAGTGTTCTTACTGTTTTGAGGAATGAAAGTTTGTATGCCAATTTTAAGAAATGTACATTCTGCACTGATAAGATTGTTTTCCTTGGGTATGTAGTTTCTTCACATGGCATTTCTGTTGATAATGAGAAGGTAAAGGTAATTAAAGATTGGCCTGTACCTAAGTCTGTTTCTGAGGTGCGTAGTTTCCATGGTTTAGCTAGTTTTTATCGTCGATTCGTTAGAGATTTTAGCACTATAGCTGCACCTTTGACCGAAGTGGTCAAAAAGAATGTTGCATTTCATTGGGGTCCCGCACAAGAGTATGCTTTTAATTTGCTTAAGGATAAACTTTGTTTTGCTCCTTTGTTATCTCTGCCTGACTTTACTAAAACTTTTGAGATTGAGCGCGATGCCTCAAGTGTAGGTATTGGAGCTATGCTTATGCAGGAAAAACACCCAATTGCTTTCTTTAGTGAGAAGTTAAGTGGAGCAGCACTTAACTATCCCACATATGACAAGGAGATGTTCGCGTTAGTGAAGGCCTTGGAGACATGGCAACATTACTTGTGGCCCAAAGAATTTGTCATCCACACTGATCATGAGTCCTTGAAGCATCTGAAAGGACAGAGTAAACAGAATAAGCGTCATGCCAAGTGGATAGAGTTCATTGAGACGTTCCCGTATGTGATCAAGTACAAACAAGGTAAAGAGAACGTCGTAGCTGATGCGTTATCCCGTAGGTATACTCTTATCACTACTCTTGATGCTAAACTTTTAGGATTTGAGTATATCAAAGAACAGTATGCTGATGATGATGTTGATTTTGGCAATGTTTATGAGGCATGTGCTACATCTAGCTTTGGCAAGTTCTTTAGGCATGATGGGTTTTTATTTAGAGAAAATAAATTATGTGTGCCTTGGAGTTCGTTGCACGAGCTGCTAGTTAGAGAAGCCCATAGTGGAGGATTAATAGGCCACTTTGGAGTTAGTAAAACTCTAGATGTTTTGCAAGAGCATTTCTTTTGGCCTAACATGAGGAGAGATGTAGAGAGGTTATGTGATAGATGCATTTCAAGTAGGCAAGCTAAATCTAGAGTTCATAATCATGGTTTATATACTCTTTTACCCATTCCTACTACTCCGTGGACTGATATCTCTACGGATTTTGTTTTGGGCTTGCCTAGAACAAAACGCGGTAGAGATTCTATTTTTGTTGTGGTTGACAGGTTCTTTAAGATGGCTCATTTCATTGCTTGCCACAAGACGGATGACGTAAGCAACGTTGCTGACCTTTTCTTCAAAAAGATAGTACGTCTACATGGTGTACCGAGGACCATTGTTTTCGATCGAGATGTCAAGTTCCTTAGTTACTTTTGGAAGACGTTATGGGAAAGTTGGGAACTAAATTGTTTTTCTCCACCACTTATCACCTCCAGACTGATGGACAAACTGAGGTAGTCAACCAAACCCTATCTACATTATGAGCTCCATTATACAAAAGAATTTGAAGACTTGGGAAGATTGCTTGCCACATGTGGAGTTTGCATATAAACAGTGTCCACTCCACTACTAGTTGCTCTCCATTCGAAGTTGTTTATGGCTTCAATCCTCTTACTCCTTTGGACTTGTTGCCATTACCTAGTGCTGACCAGAGTAACTTGGATGGAGAATAGAAGGCTAAGTTTGTGAAGCAACTCCATGAGAGAGTACGTCAAGCTATTGAAAAGAAGACTGAGCAGTATACCACCCAAGCAAATAAGCATCGTAAGAAAGTAGTCTTTGAGCTTGGTGATTGGGTTTGGGTACATATGAGAAAGGAGAGGTTTCCTGTTCAACGACGAACTAAGTTGCATCCCCGAGGAGATGGACCATTCCAAGTCATTGAGAAGATCAACGATAATGCCTACCGATTGGATCTTCTTGGTGAGTATGGTGTATCTGCTACTTTTAATATTTCTGATCTCTCTCCCTTTTCTTTTGATGAAGGTATATACGATTTGAGGACAAATCCTTTTGAGGAGAGGGGGAATGATGGAGATCCACTTGCTCGTGATGTTCGTGCTGCTAAGGATCCAGTGGTCATCTAAGGAGGTCCAATTACCCGAGCTCGAGCCAAGAAGACGCAACAAGCCCTGGCCTCATTAATGCAACAAGCTCTGGCCTCATTGAAGCGTTAAGGAAGCTTCCATGAAGTGTTTGAAGACATCTATACTTGCTTGGAAGCCCAAACGACATGAGCATGGTTTACTGTCTTATTTTAGCTTAACGATAAGATGGGTTAAGTGTTTGAATAGCCCACATTTGAGTCTTATTGTGTCTTGGACTATTTATTTTATGTAACTAGGTTTAGGCATGAATTTGGGTTTAGTCTTATTTTCTGTTTGGTGTTAATTCCAGTCCACTTGTTTATGGGCTTAAGTGCTAGGTATTATTATAAATACCTTGTAAACGCTATTGATTAGAGGGAGATCAGTTTTGAATTTCAGAATTTGAATGTGCCTTCCTCTTGGGTTCCCTCTCAACTAGGCTTATCAAGGTCTTCTTCCTTGTGGAGCCTCCTTTTTCACCATCCACCATTGCTATACCTTAGGTTCTCGAATTCTTATTCGTAGGGTCAAGGTCTAATACCTTTGGGTTTGAGTCTCTTTAGGCTTCGGGTCTAGGTTCCAGAAGATGACTTTCATCCTCTTTGCTTCTGTCTTGTTGTGTTTCAGCCCCCTTCAAATTTCACTCCACGTTTTCTCATGTTCCACGCATATCACATTCTCTAGTTTCTTCTGTCTCTCTCTTCTCGCACTGTAAAGTTGATCTTACAGTTAAAGACTCAATTTCATCAAGTGATCCTAAATTAATTGAGTCATTAGGATCGACTCCCATTATATGGTTATGAATGATGCAACATGCTAACACTACATCTACTTGTATTTGAAAGTCCCAAAATGGTTCAGCATCCAACACATGAAAACATTTCTTCAAAATTCCAAAGACTCACTCAACAGTAGTTTGCAATGATGACTAACAAAGATTAAAGAGTTCTTTTGCATTTTCTGGAAGATGATCACTAAACTCTTTCAAATGATATCGAATATTATGATATGGAGATATAATACCACTTCGAATGCCATATCCAGCATCAGCAAGGTAATATTTGCCTACAAGTTTACAAAATTTAATTATTACTAAATTCATTCTAAGCATAAATAAAGTAATATTTTTCATTAGTTTTAACATTTACCTTTTGGAATTCTAAATCCTCTTAGGCATTCAAGTCCATCACTTGAAATATGAGAATCATGTGCACTACCTTGCCAACCAGCAAGTACATAGGAAATTTTCAAATCAAAAGCGATGGCAGCGAAGACATTTTATGTTGTTCCCCCTTTACGACTATGGAATCTTCCTTGAATCTCAAGTGGCATAGATGCACGAACATTAGGTTGTTTGTTATTTCTGAAGGAAACCGAAACAAACATGCAGCGGAATTTAAATCATTCGGCCTCCACCAGGATCGATTCGGAGAGTTGCCTGATTAGGGTTTCGAGATTTTACCTAACGTTTTTCTCTGATTTCTGTCGTTGGTCGAGTCATAAGCAACAACCTTTCGTTCCTGCCTCTATGGTATCCACACAAACGGATCTCACGACTCTTGAACGTCTCACGATCAGAAGCCTTAAGGAGCGTTTTTTATTCTTTATAACCGAACTGCTAGCTTCGATTAAAAGAATACTTTTCTGTTTTTTTTTAATTGTTGTACGGCTATGTTTCAGAAAACATCCTTTTATAGGCAGTAAATTTTACCCTAAAATTTACTACCAAACAGAACTCTAATCCTACTTAGAATAGGATTAACTATATCCTTAATCCAAGTCAGAATAGGATTAGACATATCCTTAATCCAATTCAAAATAGGATTAATTAAGCTCCTCATTGATCCGTTCTAAGTGTGCGACCCAATAGGTTCTCAAAACAATGGCAATGACAAAATTGTCACAGGCAATGAGCGGTATCTAGCAACACATCATTGCTACCCATGTAACGAGAATGTCAATGACTCGACATAACCTTACTCGTGATAGATGTTACCGTGTAGTCTAATCCCTTTATCCTTTGATGTCTTGATTAGACACAAGTCATGGAATGTGTCACACTTGTATAGTCTAATCAGCGTTTCTTGATTCCTGAGTAGACTAATTAAACAAATAAAATCAATATCTCATATTGACTTATTCGAGCACGGCCATGCATTTCTTAGTCTCACTCTATCAAAGGGCCCAAGACATCACTCTTGTTACATAAGAGGGATAAATCCTATCTTGATCACTCAACACCCCTCTACATAGATCAAGGCATACCCAATTACTACCTTTATAGTCCATCCTGTTACGAATGACATCTAGCAGCATTAAAGTATGCAATTCTCTATGTTGGGATCTCTGATGATCTCAAGTCAAAGGATCACATACACCATCATCACTATGAGAATCGCTTATGACACTCATATAACAATCCATGTAGCGTTCTCATAGAGGGTCGATCCAGTACATAGTTCCCTAACATGTACCTATGTGATGACTTGATATCCTATATCCATGACAATGGTCATCAGTCAACCACATACTAGTCTTATTGTACATTGTTATCCTTGTTCACAATAAAACTTGACTAGGGATATTTTAAGAATAGTGTGTTATTACTATTCTAAGGACATTATCATATAAGATTACTTTACGCAGTTATAAGACAAATATAATAATGAACTATAATAAATAAAATGTCATGATACATAAATAATGCCAAAGTCAATCATCTAATGAATGGTTCTAAGGGCATAATCCAACAATCTCCCACTTGCACTAAGACCATTCACTCATGTATCTAATACCTAGTGACCTAGTGTGACGATCATGTCTCTGCTGCGTCAAAGGCTTTGTCAGTGGGTCGGGATGTTATCGTCAGTTGGTACTTTGCATATCCTCACATCTCCTCTCTCGATGATATCTCGAATGAGATGGAAGCGCCGTAGTATATGTTTGGATCGTTGGTGAGATCTAGGCTCCTTAGCTTGTGCGATGGCTCCATTGTTGTCACAATAGAGCTCAATCGGATCTATAATGCTAGGAACAACTTCAAGCTCAGTAATGAACTTCCTGATCCAAACAGCCTCCTTAGCAGCTTCAGAGGCAGCTATATACTCAGCCTCTATTGTAGAATCGGCCACTGTCGCCTGCTTTGAACTCTTCCAGCTCACAGCACCACCATTAAGGCAAAACACATAACCAGACTGCGATCTATAGTCATCTTTATCAGTTTGGAAGCTAGCATCAGTGTAACCTGTTACAATGAGCTCTTCCTCACCTCCATATATCAAGAATGTATCCTTAGTCTTTCTCAAGTACTTAAGAATATTCTTGACAGTGATCCAGTGACGTTCACCAAGATCAACTTGATATCTACTCGTCATGCTCAAGGCATACGAACATCGGGACGTGTGCATAACATGGCATACATAATGGATCCAATAGCAAATGCATATGGAACTTTACTCATACGTTCTCTCTCTTCTTGTGTTGTAGGACACTGTTCTTTTGAGAGAGTAATGCCATTGGTCATAGGCAAGAATCCTTTCTTGAATCCTGCATGCTAAACCTCTTTAGCACTTTATCTATGTATGCACTTTGACTTAGGCCAATTAATTTCCTTGATCTATCTCTATAGATCCTTATACCCAGTACATAGGTAGCTTCGCCCAAGTCCTTCATTGAAAAGCAATTCCCTAACCAAGTCTTTACAGACTGAAGGGTAGGGATGTCATTCCCAATGAGTAGTATGTCATCTACATACAACACCAGGAAGACAATAGTGCTCCCACTGACCTTCTTGTAGACACAAGGTTTATCTTCGTTCTTGATGAAACCAAACTCTTTGATTGTATCATCAAAACGAAGATTCCAACTTCGAGAAGCTTGCTTTAGTCCATAAATAGAACGTTGCAGCTTACAAACCTTTTCAGCATTCTTTGGATCAACAAAACCCTCAGGTTGTGTCATGTACACATCCTCGAGTAGCTTTCCATTAAGAAAAGCGGTCTTGACGTCCATTTGCCAGATTTCATAATCATGGTATGCAGCTATCGCAAACAAGATCCTAATGGATTTGATCATCGCGACTGGTGAAAAAGTTTCATCATAGTCAATACCATGAATTTGTTTAAAACCTTTAGCAACCAATCGCCCTTTATAGATATGAACATTTCCTTCCATGTCGGTTTTCTTCTTAAAAACCCATTTACACCCTATAGGTTTTACCCTTTCGGGTAAGTCAACCAAGGTCCAAACTTGGTTGGCATACATGGATTCCATCTCAGATCTCATGGCTTCAAGCCATTTCTCAGAGTCTGGCCCTGTAATAGCCTCTTGATAGGTAGTTGGCTCATCTTGGTCCATGAGCAATACATCACCGTTCTGAGTCATTAGAAATCCATATCTCTGTGGCCCACGATGTGTTCTAACTGATCTACGCAAGGCTTGTGTCTCTTGAGCAGGCGGTTGCTCCACAACAGCTTGTGGTTCTGGTTCCACAACAACTTGTGGTGCTTGCTCAGGCTCCATCTCAACATCGGGTGCGCTATCTTGTATCTCTTGAATTTCTTCAAGTTCTACTTTTCTCCCGCTAGTTCTTCTAGAAATGAATTCTCTTTCTAGAAAGACACCTGTTCGAGCTACAAACACTTTGCGCTCAGTGGGATTGTAAAAATAATATCCTTTAGTTAGTTTAGGATATCCCACAAAATAGCACTTATCAGATTTAGGTGCAAGTTTGTTAGAGACTTGACGTCTTACATAAGCCTCACAAGCCCAAATCTTCATAAAAGACATACTGGGACGTTTACCAGTTCATATCTCATATGGTGTCTTTGGAACCGATTTAGATGGAACACGGTTCAGTGTAAAAGCAGCTGTTTCTAATGCATGTCCCTAAAAGGATTCTGGAAGATCTGTATGACTCATCATTGATCGAACCATATCTAATAAAGTTCGGTTTCTCCTTTCAGATACACCATTCCATTGTGGTGTACCTGGAGGAGTGAGTTGTGAGACAATCCCACACTCTTTAAAATAGTCATAAAATTCTTGGCTTAAGTATTCACCACCTCGATCTGATAGAAGTGCCTTAATGCTCTTGCCAAGTTGGTTTTGTACTTCATTCTTGAATTCTTTGAATTTTTCAAAAGATTCTGACTTGTGTCTCATAAGATACACATAGCCATATCTACTGAAATCATCAGTAAATGTAATAAAGTACATAAACCCACCTCTGGCCTGTGTGTTTAAAGGTCCACATACATCTATATGTACTAAGTCCAATAAATCACTTGCCCTTTCACTATGTCCTTTGAAAGGGGCTTTAGTCATCTTACCCATCAAACAAGATTCACATGTCTCATACGATTCAAAATCAAATGAGTCCAAAATTCCATCTTTATGGAGTTTGGAAATGCGATTCTCATTTATGTGTTGCAAGCGACAATGCCAGAGATATGTTGGATTTTGATCATTAGATTTAATCCTTTTAGCATTTATGTTATAAATAGGCATATCAAGATTTAGAATGTAAAGACCATTAATTAGTTGTGCACTACCATAAAAGATATCATTTAAATAAATGGAGCAACAGTTGTCCTTTATTATAAATGAAAAACCCTTCTTGTCCAAACAAGAAATAGAAATAATGTTTTTAGTGATGGAAGGCACATAATAACAATCATCTAATTCTAAAACAAGCCCTGTGGGCAATGTCAAAATATAAGTTCCTACAGCTAATGCAGTAACCCTTGCTCCATTTCCCACTCGTAGGTCGACCTCGCCCTTAGTCAACGATCTACTCCTTTTGAGTTCCTGCACATTTACACAAATGTGAGAACCACATCCAGTATCTAATACCCATGATGAAGAAGTAGATAGATTAACTTCTATAACATAAATACCTGAAGTGGTAGTCTCACTTCCTCTCTTCTTCTTTAGCTCTTCCAGGTATTTGTTTCAGTTCCTCTTCCAATGTCCGGTCTCACCGCAATGAAAGCATTTCCCTTCTTTGGCAACCCCACCTTTAGGCTTCAGTGCAGTATCATTGGGCTTGAACTTGCCATTGGCTTTATTACCCTTTTTCTTGCCCTTTGCATTAGCCCTGCCCTTAGCTTTCTTAACTATTAAGACATCTTTGGGCTTGGCCTTTTTCATGTTGGATTCAGCTGTTTTCAACATGCTAAGTAACTGTGGCAGAGTCTTGTCAATTTCATTCATGTTGTAATTAACAACAAATTGACTGTAACTGTCCGGCAACGATTGCATAATCACATCAGTGGCCAACTCTTGGCCCAAAGGAAATCCCAATCTTTCAAGGTTTTCAATGTACCCAATCATCTTGAGCACATGAGTACCAACGGGAGTCCCCTCTGCCATCCTACACTGAAACAATGCCTTAGAGACATTGTACCTTTCTTGCCTAGCTTCCTCTTGATAGAGTTGCTTGAGATGCTCGATCATATCGAACGCATCCATTTCCTCATGTTGCTTTTGAAGCTCAGGATTCATGGAGGCAAGCATAAGGCAACTAACATCCAATGCATCATCTTGATGCTTCTTATAAGCATCTCTTTCTGCCCTTGGAGCATTAGAGGGTGGTTCCTCAGGTAAGGGAATCTCAAGGACATACAACTTCTTTTCTTGCTTGAGGACTATCCTCAAGTTCCTGTACCAATCCAGGAAGTTTGTCCATTCAACTTGTCCTTCTCAAGGACAGATCGCAGTGAAAGTGTGTTATTTGTGTTTGATGCCATGGTAATCTACAACAAAAATATGCAAAATATAAGTATCATGAATGCATTCATTTAATTAAATATTTATTAAATGATGCTCCCACTATTTTTATCGAATCAACAACCCTCACTATTAATTCGAAAAAATCATCACATAATTTCTCTAGTGGGCCAAGATCCATATTTCACCTTATCTAGAGTTAACTTTGGCTAATCGCGCAAGATTTGGCTATTTAGGTAGGCAACACTTACCAATTACATCTCATGTAACTCTTGGATAGTTGGGTGAACAACACTTGTTCTAATTCATCTCATGAATGGAAGCCCAACTTTATGCCTCTAAATTCCCAATCCTATTGAAGAAATCTAGTTAAGTCAACCCAATTTATAGCCTTTGGATATCACTATTATCCCATCGCGTCTTACTAAGATAGATATGATATTTTGCTTTGGCAAACATAACAAAATCGATTCTAGTCTTGACGAGTGCTATTCATTGGTAGGCATCTATTATTGACTTAATTTAATTTGAGGGATTTTTCTTAGTTTATTGAATAAGATCTCACCAATTTTACTTTTAAAATTATCATATGATTTTCATATCATAAACGTACAAAATAAACCATGCATCTCATGCAATTAAGCAATAAAATAAACGTGACATAGTTATAGCCCAAACTAAATGGATTTCCCAAGCCAATGAGAAACCGAAAGGGTTAACCTAAGGGTAATAGCATCTTCTCCAAGTGCCTCTTTGGTCATCCTTTGCATGGTTGTCAGCTCCAATTACATAGTTTAAGAGAAACCTCGAGTTACATTCGAGGGGAGTAAGATAAGAAAAGAATGTACAACTAGATTTTCAAGAACAAGGCACGACACGCAGGTCGTATTTATTAAAATTTACAACCACCAAAATACAATCATATTGGGCTAGGGCTATAACTATGCACCATGCTCAAACAACAACCACCGTGTTTATACAAACAAGTGTAATGTAATTTCAACTTTTAATTTTATTAATGAGGCATATTTGAAAAGAATGATATATGACTGCCCACTGTGGGGTTCCCAGGGGCGGCCCTTATCCGGAAGTGTCCTAATCTTATCAGGATGTTCCAGCCAGTATCTCATACTGACTATAATTTTAGTCGCATTAGAACACTTTCGACATTATTCTGTTTCTTCCATAGCATTTATGTAGAACAGAAACCGCCATTAATAATTCGCATCACAGATTATATCTCACATATAAGTTGAATCGAAATTGATATATATCATATATATAATTTCAACAATTCGATTTCTAGCCTCTGAATATATCATATACATTCTAATCCGTATTAATCTCATGAAACGATTGCATATAATCATAAACAGAAAGTAACCAGAAATCAGAAATCATGCTATAATCAAAACAAATCATGGACTCCGAACCTGGCTCTGATACCAGTGAAGGAAACCGAAACAAACATGCAGCAGAATTTAAATCATTCGGCCTCCGCCAGGATCGATTCGGAGAGTTGCCTTATTAGGGTTTCGAGATTTTACCTAACGTTTTTCTCTGATTTCTGTCGTTGGTCGAGTCACAAGCAACAACCTTTCGTTCCTGCCTCTATGGTATCCACACGAACGGATCTCACGACTCTTGAACGTCTCACGATCAGAAGCCTTAAGGAGCGTTTTTGATTCTTTATAACCGAATTGCTAGCTTCGATTAAAAGAATACTTTTCTGTTTTTTTTTAATTGTTGTACGGCTATATTTCAGAAAACATCCTTTTATAGGCAGTAAATTTTTACCCTAAAATTTACTACCAAACAGAACTCTAATCCTACTTAGAATAGGATTAACTATATCCTTAATCCAAGTCAGAATAGGATTAGACATATCCTTAATCCAATTCAGAATAGGATTAATTAAGCTCCTCATTGATCCGTTCTAAGTGTGCGACCCAATAGGTTCTCAAAACAATGGCAATGACAAAATTGTCACAGGCAATGAGCGGTATCTAGCAACACATCATTGCTACCCATGTAACAAGAATGTCAATGACTCAACATAACCTTACTAGTGATAAATGTTATCGTGTAGTCTAATCCCTTTATCCTTTGATGTCTTGATTAGACACAAGTCATGGAATGTGTCACACTTGTATAGTCTAATCAGCGTTTCTTAATTCCTGAGTAGACTAATTAAACAAATAAAATCAATATCTCATATTGACTTATTCGAGCACGGCCATGCATTTCTTAGTCTCACTCTATCAAAGGGCCCAAGACATCACTCTTGTTATATAAGAGGGATAAATCCTATCTTGATCACTCAACATCCCTCTACATAGATCAAGGCATACCCAATTACTACCTTTATAGTCCATCCTGTTACGAATGACATCTAGCAGCATTAAAGTATGCAATTCTCTATGTTGGGATCTCTGATGATCTCAAGTCAAAGGATCACATACACCATCATCACTATGAGAATCGCTTATGACATTCATATAACAATCCATGTAGCGTTCTCATGGAGGGTCGATCCAGTACATAGTTCTCTAACATGTACCTATGTGATGACTTGATATCCTATATCCATGACAATGGTCATCAGTCAACCACATACTAGTCTTATCGTATCATTGTTATCCTTGTTCACAATAATACTTGACTAGGGATATTTTAAGAATAGTGTGTTATTACTATTCTAAGGACATTATTATATAAGATTATATTACGCAGTTATAAGACAAATATAATAATGAACTATGATAAATAAAATGTCATGATACATAAATAATGCCAAAGTCAATCATCTAATGAATGGTTCTAAGGGCATAATCGAACAATTTCAGGAGGAGTTGATTCATCGGGTAATCTAATAAGAAGTCTATATAATTTAAAAATAACTCTTAACACAATCCTAAAGTAACGGTGAGCTGTCCTAGTTGGCCTATAGTATTTTGACCCAATTACTCAGAACCGTACATTATGGCCAATGAGATGTAGAAAAATTATAACTTGCTCCCTAACATCTACCCACCTACCTGATTATAACAAATTGTTCCTAGTAAGAAGGTCACATAATTTTAAAAAAAAAAAAGCAATTGGATGCATTCTTATTATATCAACACATGTTTGATCACCTCCATATAAAATGCTATTAATATAATTTTCTCTATCATAATCTCGATTAACAGAAGGTTCACGAGCTAGTTGATTCCTAAGTCTAAATCTTTTAAAAACAATCATTCCAAAAGCAAAGACTGATGTAGTTGTAGCCATAATAGCTGCACGAATGGAATTATTATCCATATGTAATCAGAAACAGGTACTAACAAATCACAAACAAATCCAATCATCATAAATAAGTATTAATAAATCACAAACAAATTCAATCATCAAACACAACTATTGAGAACATTATCGTTGACTGTGAAATGCAGAATGGTGTGGTGGGGTTGTTAGGTAACTTCAAGTTTGGTCTATGTTAAATCAATAAAAAATCAACAGAGAAGTAGGCTTTAAGAATTAATATCCAACCTAGCAAAATTATTGAAGAAAAATGCCTAATGGTTTGAGTTTTTTTTCTTTTTCTTTTTATTTTTTTGGCTATTTGCTGCTACTGCTCGATAGCAGCAGCAGCAGCAGCTGTAGCTGCTGCTACTGTGTTGCTGCTGTCGAGCAGCAACAGCAAATGTTGTTGCTGTTGTTAAGAAGCAACAGATGCTACTGCTGTCGAGCAGTAGCAGCTGCAACTGCTACTACTTGACAACAACATCTGTTGCTGCTCGACACTCCTGTTGTCGAGCGACAACAACAGCTGGAAAAAAAATTAAAATAAAAAACTCAAACCAAACCAAACACTGTTGAAATCTGTTGAGCATAACACTGTTGGAGCAACAGCAGTTGGAAAATCAAGCTTTCGAAAATCTGTTCTTCAAGATCTATCAATCCAAACCAAACCAAACTTTAAAATCTATTTCCTCAAACAATAAGAACAAAAGTGTTAGATCATTATATGGATTTTAGCTTCTTCACTGATATGGGGTTTAGGGTTTCAAAGTGCTCAGATGAGGGAGATGTAACGTGAGTGATCTGTTTCGTAGGACAAGTGCTAAAGGATGCTGGAAGGAGCTTCGACGATGCCGATAATGGTGAGATCAAGGTGGTGCCGACAAGGTTTGAGGGTGAGATTAGGATGCTATCACAGACACAGTCGGTTTGTATTTTGTCTTCCCCTCTTCAAAAAGGGAAGACATTTTCCCTAATTTTAGATCCTTTTTGGGTTGACCGAAAAACAATCTTCATTGACCAAAATGATTTTCCACCTACCAATCATGGGAAAATGAGGAAAATAATTTTAGAAAAATGAAATTCATCAACCAAACCGAGCCTACGTTTTTCAAGATACACTTATGTTTTTATGCTACTGTCATACGTAAATAAAATAATTTGAACATTGGTTATTGAACTGAAAATATTTGATGAATTTTTAAAGCTCAAATATAATGATTTCTAATTTTTAATGCTTTATGGATTGACTGAAGATATGATTTACTAAATTGATCTTCGTAGACAATTCTGAAATGATTTCTGATTTGTTTTTGTATTGATGGCATGCCCTTTATGTGTGTGAACTGTCGCTGTTTGACCTTAGCCATATCTTTAGTGCCCACAGATATCATCCGGCTAATGTACACTGTGGATCTTTTGACTATGGCCATATGTTGTTATTACTCCCTATGAGGATGTTTATATTGCATGAGTCTATCAGATGATGCCTAGTCTCCGCTGTACTATTTTACTATGGTGGTAAATCACTGGCTAATCCAAGCACTCCCAGACTTCATTTACTTTATGTTTTCAATGTATATGTAAAATATGTTTTCTTATCTCTGTACTATTTACTGAAAATGATTATTATATTGTTTATAGAATGTTTTGAAGCTAATTATCAGAATGATTTGTGAACTGTTTAAGAGAAGCTATTTCTAAATGTTTAAATAAACTCCCTATAGTTGGAATTAGATGCTGGGACAAGTGAGGTACTTTAAAACATCCTTTTTTACTCAACCTTGTTATCTAACCAACTATAATATCCTTTCCGATATCGTGCCAAAGATTGTGTGATCATTGATTTCTGTGTGAAAGAGCATATTTTAAGATACTTGCATATAGTTATGTGTAGTATCAGCTCTTTTATGTTGGATTATGCCCTTAGAACCATTCATTAGATGATTGACTTTGGCAATTTTATGTATCATGACATTTTTATTTATAGTTCATTATTATATTGGTCTTATAACTGCGTAATATAATCTTATATGATAATGTCCTTAGAATAGTAATAACACACTATTCTTAAAATATCCCTAGTCAAGTATTATTGTGAACAAGGATAATAATGATACGATAAGACTAGTATGTGGTTGACTGATGACCATTGTCATGGATATAGGATATCAAGTCATCACATAGGTACATGTTAGAGAACTATGTACTGGATCGACCCTCCATGAGAACGCTACATGGATTGTTATATGAGTGTCATAAGCGATTCTCATAGTGATGATGGTGTATGTGATCCTTTGACTTGAGATCATCAGAGATCCCAACATAGAGAATTGCATACTTTAATGCTGCTAGATGTCATTCGTAACAGGATGGACTATAAAGGTAGTAATTGGGTATGCCTTGATCTATGTAGAGGGATGTTGAGTGATCAAGATAGGATTTATCCCTCTTATATAACAAGAGTGATGTCTTGGGCCCTTTGATAGAGTGAGACTAAAATGCATGGCCGTGCTCAAATAAGTCAATATGAGATATTGATTTTATTTGTTTAATTAGTCTACTCAGGAATCAAGAAACGCTGATTAGACTATACAAGTGTGACACATTCCATGACTTGTGTCTAATCAAGACATAAAAGGATAAAGGGATTAGACTACACAGTAACATCTATCACGAGTAAGGTTATGTCGAGTCATTGACATTCTCGTTACATGGGTAGCAATGATGTGTTGCTAGATACCGCTCATTGCCTGTGACAATTTTGTCATTGCCATTGTTTTGAGAACCTATTGGGTCGCACATTAAGAACGGATCAATGAGGGGCTTAATTAATCCTATTCTGAATTGGATTAAGGATATAACTAATCCTATTCTGAATTGGATTAGGGATATAACTAATCCTATTCTAAGTAGGATTAGAGTTCTGTTTGGCAATAAATTTTAGGGTAAAATTTACTGCTTATAAAAAGGATGTTTTTCTAAAACATAGCCGCACCTTTTAAAACAAAAAAAAAACATTCTTTTTAATCGAAGCTAGCAATTCAGTTATAAGGAATCAAAAACTCTTTAAGGCTTCTGATCGTGAGACGTTCAAGAGTCGTGAGATCCGTTCGTGTGGATACCTTAAAGGCAGGAACGAAAAGTTGTTGCTTGTGACTCGACCAACGAAAGAAAAATCAGAGAAAAACGTTAGGTAAAATCTTGAAACCCTAATCAGGCAACTCTCCGAATCGATCCTGGTGGAGGCCGAATGTTTTATTTCCGCTGCGTGTTTGTTTCGGTTTCTTTCACTGGTATCAGAGTCAGATTCGGAGTCCTTGATTAGTTTTGATAAAAGCATGATCTCTGGTTACTTTCTGTTTATGATTACATGCAATCGTTTTAATGAGATTAATACGGATTAGAATGTATATGATATATTCAGAGGCTACAAATCGAATTGTTGAAATTATATATATGATATATATCAATTTCGATTCAACTTATATGTGAGATATAATCTGTGATGCGAATTATTAATGGCGTTTCTGTTCTGCATAAACGTTATGGATAATCTGTATTGCGAATTATTAATGGCGGTTTCTGTTCTGCATAAACGTTATGGAAGAAACAGAATAATGTCGAAAGTGTATAAAGATTGAAACACTTTTAGACAAGAGTTCTAATGCGACTAAAATTATAGTCAGTATGAGATACTGGCTGGAACATCCTGATAAGATTAGGACACTTCCGGATAAGGGGTGTTGGCAATGTCAATACTGTTGACCTTTTTTTTTTTTCGGGGGCTCCGCCCCCAAACCCCCGCAAGGGGCGCTGCCCCTTGACAGCGCCCGCTGACCGGTCAGCGGGACGGCCGCCCAGGGGTTGCCGCCCCTGGGAACCCCGCAGTCGGGTCATAATTCTTTTCAAATATGCCTCGTTAATAAAACTAAAATTTGAAATTGCATTACACTTGTTTGTATAACACGGTGGTTGTTGTTTGAGCATGGTGCATAGTTATAGCCCTAGCCCAATATGATTGAATTTTGGTGGTTGTAAATTTTAATAAATACGACCTGCGTGTCGTGCCTTGTTCTTGAAATTCCAGTTGTACATTCTTTTCTCATCACTCCCCTCGAATGTAACTCGAGGTTTCTCTTAAACTATGTAATTGGAGCTGACAACCATGCAAAGGATGACCAAAGAGGCACTTGGAGAAGATGCTATTACCCTTAGGTTAACCCTTAGGGTTTCTGATTGGCTTGGGAAATCCATTTAGTTTGGGCTATAACTATGTCACGTTTATTTTATTGCTTAATTGCATGAGATGTATGGTTTATTTTGTACGTTTATGATATGAAAATCATATGATAATTTTAAAAGTAAAATTGGTGAGATCTTATTCAATAAACTAAGAAAAATCCCTCAAATTAAATTAAGTCAATAATAGATGCCTACCAATGAATAGCACTCGTCAAGACTAGAATCGATTTTGTTATGTTTGCCAAAGCAAAATATCATATCTATCTTAGTAAGACGCGATGGGATAATAGTGATATCCAAAGGCTATAAATTGGGTTGACTTAACTAGATTTCCTCAATAGGATTGGGAATCTAGAGGCATAAAGTTGGGCTTCCATTCATGAGATGAATTAGAACAAGTGTTGTTCACCCAACTATCCAAGAGTTACATGAGATGTAATTGGTAAGTGTTGCCTACCTAAATAGCCAAATCTTGGGCGATTAGCCAAAGCTAACTCTAGATAAGGTGAAATATGGATCTTGGCCCACTAGAGAAATTATGTGATAATTTTTCCGAATTAATAGTGAGGGTTGTTGATTCGATAAAAATAGTGGGAGCATCATTTAATAAATATTTAATTAAATGAATGCATTCATGATACTTATATTTTGCATATTTTTGTTGTAGATTACCATGGCATCAAACACAAATAACACACTTTCACTGCGATCTTTCCTTGAAAAGGACAAGTTGAATGGGACAAACTTCCTGGATTGGTACAGGAACTTGAGGATAGTCCTCAAGCATGAAAAGAAGTTGTATGTCCTTGAAATTCCCTTACCTGAGGAACCACCCTCTAATGCTCCAAGGGCAGAAAGAGATGCTTATAAGAAGCATCAAGATGATGCATTGGATGTTAGTTGCCTTATGCTTGCCTCCATGAATCCTGAGCTTCAAAAGCAACATGAGGAAATGGATGCGTTCGATATGATCGAGCATCTCAAGCAACTCTATCAAGAGGAAGCTAGGCAAGAAAGGTACAATGTCTCTAAGGCATTGTTTCAGTGTAGGATGGCAGAGGGGACTCCCGTTGGTACTCATGTGCTCAAGATGATTGGGTACACTGAGAACCTTGAAAGATTGGGATTTCCTTTGGGCCAAGAGTTGGCCACTGATGTGATTCTGCAATCGTTGCCAGACAGCTACAGTCAGTTTGTTGTTAATTACAACATGAATGAAATTGACAAGACTCTGCCACAGTTACTTAGCATGTTGAAAACAGCTGAATCCAACATGAAAAAGGCCAAGCCCAAAGATGTCTTAATAGTTAAGAAAGCTAAGGGCAGGGCTAATGCAAAGGGCAAGAAAAAGGGTAATAAAACCAATGGCAAGTTCAAGCCCAATGATACTGCACTGAAGCCTAAAGGTGGGGTTGCCAAAGAAGGGAAATGCTTCCATTGCGGTGAGACCGGACATTGGAAGAGGAACTGCAACAAATACCTGGAAGAGCTAAAGAAGAAGAAAGGAAGTGAGACTATCACTTCAAGTATTTATGTTATAGAAGTTAATCTATCTACTTCTTCATCATGGGTATTAGATACTGGATGTGGTTCTCACATTTGTGTAAATATGAAGGAACTCAAAAGGAGTAGATCGTTGACTAAGGGCGAGGTCGACCTACGAGTGGGAAATGGAGCAAGGGTTGCTGCATTAGCTGTAGGAACTTATATTTTGACATTGCCCACAGGGCTTGTTTTAGAATTAGATGATTGTTATTATGTGCCTTCCATCACTAAAAACATTATTTCTATTTCTTGTTTGGACAAGAAGGGTTTTTCATTTATAATAAAGGACAATTGTTGCTCCATTTATTTAAATGATATCTTTTATGGTAGTGCACAACTAATTAATGGTCTTTACATTCTAAATCTTGATATGCCTATTTATAACATAAATGCTAAAAGGATTAAATCTAATGATCAAAATCAAACATATCTCTGGCATTGTCGCTTGGGACACATAAATGAGAATCGCATTTCCAAACTCCATAAAGATAGACTTTTGGACTCATTTGATTTTGAATCTTATGAGACATGTGAATCTTGTTTGATGGGTAAGATGACTAAAGCCCCTTTTAAAGGACATAGTGAAAGGGCAAGTGATTTATTGGGCTTAGTACATACAGATGTATGTGGACCTTTAAACACACAGGCCAGAGGTGGGTTTATGTACTTTATTACATTTACTGATGATTTCAGTAGATATGGCTATGTGTATCTTATGAGACACAAGTCAGAATCTTTTGAAAAGTTCAAAGAATTCAAGAATGAAGTACAAAACCAACTTGGCAAGAGCATTAAGGCACTTCGATCAGATCGAGGTGGTGAATACTTAAGCCAAGAATTTTATGACTATCTTAAAGAGTGTGGGATTGTCTCACAACTCACTCCTCCAAATACACCATAATGGAATGGTGTATCTGAAAGGAGAAACCGAACTTTATTAGATATGGTTCGATCAATGGTGAGTCATACAGATCTTCCAGAATCCTTTTGGGGACATGCATTAGAAACAGCTGCTTTTACACTGAACCGTGTTCCATCTAAATCGGTTCCAAAGACACCACATGAGATATGGACTGGTAAACGTCCCAGTATGTCTTTTATGAAGATTTGGGGTTGTGAGGCTTATGTAAGACGTCAAGTCTCTAACAAACTTGCACCTAAATCTGATAAGTGCTATTTTGTGGGATATCCTAAACAAACTAAAGGATATTATTTTTACAATCCCACTGAGCGCAAAGTGTTTGTAGCTCGAACAGGTGTTTTTCTAGAAAGAGATTCATTTCTATAAGAACTAGTGGGAGAAAAGTAGAACTTGAAGAAATTCAAGAGCTACAAGATAGCGCACCCGATGTTGAGATGGAGCCTGAGCAAGCACCACAAGTTGTTGTGGAACCAGAACCACAAGATGTTGTGGAGCAACCGCCTGCTCAAGAGACACAAGCCTTGCGTAGATCAGTTAGAACACATCGTGAGCCACAGAAATATGGATTTCTAATGACTCAGAACGGTGATGTATTGCTCATGGACCAAGATGAGCCTACTACCTATCAAGAGGCTATTACAGGGCTAGACTCTAAGAAATGGCTTGAAGCCATGAGATCTGAGATGGAATCCATGTATGCTAACCAAGTTTGGACCTTGGTTGACTTACCCGAAAGGGTAAAACCTATAGGGTGTAAATGGGTTTTTAAGAAGAAAACCGACATGGAAGGAAATGTTCATACCTATAAAGGGCGATTGGTTGCTAAAGGTTTTAAACAAATTCATGGTATTGACTATGATGAAACTTTTTCACCAGTCGCGATGATCAAATCCATTAGGATCTTGCTTGCGATAGCTGCATACCATGATTATGAAATCTGGCAAATGGACGTCAAGACTGCTTTTCTTAATGGAAAGCTACTCGAGGATGTGTACATGACACAACCTGAGGGTTTTGTTGATCCAAAAAATGCTGGAAAGGTTTGTAAGCTGCAACGTTCTATTTATGGACTAAAGCAAGCTTCTCGAAGTTGGAATCTTCGTTTTGATGATGCAATCAAAGAGTTTGGTTTCATCAAGAATGAAGATGAACCTTGTGTCTACATGAAGGTCAGTGGGAGCACTATTGTCTTCCTGGTGTTGTATGTAGATGACATACTACTCATTGGGAATGACATCCCTACCCTTCAGTCTGTAAAGACTTGGTTAGGGAATTGCTTTTCAATGAAGGACTTGGGCGAAGCTACCTATGTACTGGGTATAAGGATCTATAGAGATAAATCAAGGAAATTAATTGGCCTAAGTCAAAGTGCATACATAGATAAAGTGCTAAAGAGGTTTAGCATGCAGGATTCCAAGAAAGGATTCTTGCCTATGACACATGGCATTACTCTCTCAAAAGAATAGTGTCCTACAACACAAGAAGAGAGAGAACGTATAAGTAAAGTTCCATATGCATCTGCTATTGGATCCATTATGTATGCCATGTTATGCACACGTCCCGATGTCTCGTATGCCTTGAGCATGACGAGTAGATATCAAGTTGATCCTGGTGAACGTCACTGGATCACTGTCAAGAATATTCTTAAGTACTTGAGAAAGACTAAGGATACATTCTTGATATATGGAGGTGAGGAAGAGCTCATTGTAACAGGTTACACTGATGCTAGCTTCCAAACTGATAAAGATGACTATAGATCGCAGTCTGGTTATGTGTTTTGCCTTAATGGTGGTGCTGTGAGCTGGAAGAGTTCAAAGCAAGCGACAGTGGCCGATTCTACAACAGAGGCTGAGTATATAGCTGCCTCTGAAGCTGCTAAGGAGACTGTTTGGATCAGGAAGTTCATAACTGAGCTTGAAGTTGTTCCTAGCATTGTAGATCCGATTGAGCTCTATTGTGACAACAATGGAGCCATCTCACAAGCTAAGGAACCTAGATCTCACCAACGATCCAAACATATACTACGGCGCTTAATCTCATTCGAGATATCATCGAGAGAGGAGATGTGAGGATATGCAAAGTACCAACTGACGATAACATCGCCGACCCACTGACGAAGCCTTTGACGCAGCAGAGACATGATTGTCACACTAGGTCACTAGGTATTAGATACATGAGTGAATGGTCTTAGTGCAAGTGGGAGATTGTTGGATTATGCCCTTAGAACCATTCATTAGATGATTGACTTTGGCAATTTTATGTATCATGACATTTTTATTTATAGTTCATTATTATATTTGTCTTATAACTGCGTAATATAATCTTATATGATAATGTCCTTAGAATAGTAATAACACACTATTCTTAAAATATCCTTAGTCAAGTATTATTGTGAACAAGGATAATAATGATACGATAAGACTAGTATGTGGTTGACTGATGACCATTGTCATGGATATAGGATATCAAGTCATCACATAGGTACATGTTAGAGAACTATGTACTGGATCGACCCTCCATGAGAACGCTACATGGATTGTTATATGAGTGTCATAAGCGATTCTCATAGTGATGATGGTGTATGTGATCCTTTGACTTGAGATCATCAGAGATCCTAACATAGAGAATTGCATACTTTAATGCTGCTAGATGTCATTCGTAACAGGATGGACTATAAAGGTAGTAATTGGGTATGCCTTGATCTATGTAGAGGGATGTTGAGTGATCAAGATAGGATTTATCCCTCTTATATAACAAGAGTGATGTCTTGGGCCCTTTGATAGAGTGAGACTAAAATGCATGGCCGTGCTCAAATAAGTCAATATGAGATATTGATTTTATTTGTTTAATTAGTCTACTCAGGAATCAAGAAACGCTGATTAGACTATACAAGTGTGACACATTCCATGAATTGTGTCTAATCAAGACATAAAAGGATAAAGGGATTAGACTACACAGTAACATCTATCACGAGTAAGGTTACGTCGAGTAATTGACATTCTCGTTACAAGGGTAGCAATGATATGTTGCTAGATACCGCTCATTGCCTGTGACAATTTTGTCATTGCCATTGTTTTGAGAACCTATTGGGTCGCACACTAAGAACGGATCAATGAGGAGCTTAATTAATCCTATTCTGAATTGGATTAAGGATATAACTAATCCTATTCTGAATTGGATTAGGGATATAACTAATCCTATTCTAAGTAGGATTAGAGTTCTGTTTGGCAATAAATTTTAGGGTAAAATTTACTGCCTATAAAAAGGATGTTTTTCTAAAACATAGCCGCACCTTTTAAAACAAAAAAAAACATTCTTTTTAATCGAAGCTAGCAATTCGGTTATAAGGAATCAAAAACTCTTTAAGGCTTCTGATCGTGAGACGTTCAAGAGTCGTGAGATCCGTTCGTGTGGATACCGTAGAGGCAGGAACGAAAAGTTGTTGCTTGTGACTCGACCAACGAAAGAAAAATCAGAGAAAAACGTTAGGTAAAATCTTGAAACCCTAATCAGGCAACTCTCCGAATCGATCCTGGTGGAGGCCGAATGTTTTATTTCCGCTGCGTGTTTGTTTCGGTTTCCTTCATTTTATACATATTTTTTAGTGGGCGTAAGCTCATCCCTTTATTTTCCTTTCAAATTATCTGTAGTAGATTTATATATCTGCTCAAGAGGATTTCCGACTTATGGTATCCCTCAGGTGGTTCTTCGATTTCCATTGAGGTATACAGATTTACTTTTATGTGTTTAGACTGTTTATGTATAGTTTTGTTTCGTATGTATGTACATACTTGGGATGTAAAGCGAATGTAAGATATTGAATATAAGTTGAGATCGTGTATATGTTTAAATGAATTTTAAATTGAATATGTGGTTTCTAAGTGACATGCGAATAAATAAGTATGGTAAATTACTATAGGGTGTGTGTGATTGCAGACAGCCCAACCAAATATGACTAAATGTAAGAAAAATTGTATGAATAATTAGGTATCTAGTGCATGACAATGTTCCAACCATCCATTCATAAGAACATCCAGTGATTCTAAGATGAAATGTTAAGTAGATGATGACATCAACTTTGTTCGTCCAAAAGTTTGCTAACAGATTAGAAAAAAGACATCCTAGTTACTAGTCATATGAAATTCCCTCATTCAATAATGCAAAAAAGAGACTTGATTTAGGAACCTACAAACATCCTTGACAAAAGTGACTTAGAATGCTTCCCCATTAAGATTTGAGAAGAGTTGTGCCTATGATGATCTATAAGGATTGCTGAGACATTCCTTGAGACTCTTAAGGAGAGCACGAGTTTCTTGGATTTGCAATTGTTGATCATTAAATGTTTCCATTATCTGCTTATTTTGCAATTCCTATGGTAGATTAAATAAGATTGATTCGTCACTCAAGAGATGCAAGAGTTATTTCCTTATGAAACGTCTGAATGGGTGAACCTTATGAAGGAAACCGAAACAACACGCAGCGGAATTTAAATCATTCGGCCTCCACCAAGATCGATTCGGAGAGTTGCCTGATTAGGGTTTCGAGATTTTACCTGACGTTTTCTCTGAATTTTCTGTCGTTGGTCGAGTCACAAGCAGCAACTTTTCGTTCCTGCCTCTACGGTATCCACACGAACGGATCTCACGACTCTTGAACGTCTCACGATCAGATGCCTTAAGGAGCGTTTTTATTCTTTTAACCGAACTGCTAGCTTCGATTAAAAAGAATGTTTTGTTTTCTGTTTTTAAAAAAGTGCGGCTATGTTTTAGAAAAACATCTCTTTTATAGGCAGTAAATTTTACCCTAAAATTTACTGCCAAACAGAACTCTAATCCTACTTAGAATAGGATTAGTTATATCCTTAATCCAATTCAAAATAGGATTAATTAAGCTCCTCATTGATCCGTTCTAAGTTTGTGACCCAATAGGTTCTCAAAACAATGGCAATGACAAAATTGTCACAGGCAATGAGCGGTATCTAGCAACACATCATTGCTACCCATGTAACGAGAATGTCAATGACTCGACATAACCTTACTCGTGATAGATGTTACCGTGTAGTTTAATCCCTTTATCCTATGATGTCTTGATTAGACACAAGTCATGGAATGTGTCACACTTGTATAGTCTAATCAGCGTTTCTTGATTCCTGAGTAGACTAATTAAACAAATAAAATCAATATCTCATATTGACTTATTCGAGCACGGCCATGCATTTCTTAGTCTCACTCTATCAAAGGGCCCAAGACATCACTCTTGTTATATAAGAGGGATAAATCCTATCTTGATCACTCAACATCCCTCTACATAGATCAAGGCATACCCAATTACTACCTTTATAGTCCATCCTGTTACGAATGACATCTAGCAGCATTAAAGTATGCAATTCTCTATGTTGGGATCTCTGATTATCTCAAGTCAAAGGATCACATACACCATCATCACTATGAGAATCGCTTATGACATTCATATAACAATCCATGTAGCGTTCTCATGGAGGGTCGATCCAGTACATAGTTCTCTAACATGTACCTATGTGATGACTTGATATCCTATATCCATGACAATGGTCATCAATCAACCACATACTAGTCTTATCGTATCATTGTTATCCTTGTTCACAATAATACTTGACTAGGGATATTTTAAGAATAGTGTGTTATTACTATTCTAAGGACATTATTATATAAGATTATATTACGCAGTTATAAGACAAATATAATAATGAACTATGATAAATAAAATGTCATGATACATAAAAAAATGCCAAAGTCAATCATCTAATGAATGGTTCTAAGGGCATAATCCAACACCTTACTTATAAAATGCAACATGGGATTGGCGAGAGGCATTCATAAATGAGGGAATGAAGGTGTACTACTCTTGATGTGAAGAATCATCCTCAAGTTCTTCATGAAGATGCACTTATTTATCAATGACGAAACTTCATAATAACTCATACAAAGGAGTGTAGCAAGATTAATTTCATTTTTCCTAGATGGTGTCAGTCTTTTAACACAGTCTATATTGATGCCCAGTGATTTGATGAAAAAAGCTATTGGCATGCCAAATACTATAGTGTTCTCTGTGCCGTTGATAATTTTGACTACATCTGAGAATTTGAAGTGCACTAGCTTGGGTTTATTATTGGTACAGATGGAATGAAGCCACTAATAATCAAGTTGGTAGAAGATAGAGTATTTGGTTCCAAAGGAATGGATATTATAGGTGATGATGATACGGAGCAAGCAGTCATGCATGAAAAGATTTGCAAACTTATCCTGATGCACTTTTAGATTTTCAGGAATATTAGTCTCTTCGTTTGTATTTCCTTCATCATGAATACAAAAAACTATGGCCAGGGAGTCACAAGATATGATGATCTCTTAACCCATGAGAGAAGTAACTAAATGGGCCACTTGATGCATGTTACTTGGATAATAGACTAATTTAACATTCAAAGTGAAGGCATGAAGTGTTGGATTATGCCCTTAGAACCATTCATTAGATGATTGACTTTGGCATTTTTTTATGTATCATGACATTTTATTTATCATAGTTCATTATTATATTTGTCTTATAACTGCGTAATATAATCTTATATAATAATGTCCTTAGAATAGTAATAACACACTATTCTTAAAATATCCCTAGTCAAGTATTATTGTGAACAAGGATAACAATGATACGATAAGACTAGTATGTGGTTGACTGATGACCATAGTCATGGATATAGGATATCAAGTCATCACATAGGTACATGTTAGAGAACTATGTACTGGATCGACCCTCCATGAGAACGCTACATGGATTGTTATATGAATGTCATAAGCGATTCTCATAGTGATGATGGTGTATGTGATCCTTTGACTTGAGATCATCAGAGATCCCAACATAGAGAATTGCATACTTTAATGCTGCTAGATGTCATTCGTAACAGGATGGACTATAAAGGTAGTAATTGGGTATGCCTTGGTCTATGTAGAGGGATGTTGAGTGATCAAGATAGGATTTATCCCTCTTATATAACAAGAGTGATGTCTTGGGCCCTTTGATAGAGTGAGACTAAGAAATGCATGGCCGTGCTCGAATAAGTCAATATGAGATATTGATTTTATTTGTTTAATTAGTCTACTCAGGAATCAAGAAACGCTGATTAGACTATACAAGTGTGACACATTCCATGACTTGTGTCTAATCAAGACATCATAGGATAAAGGGATTAAACTACACGGTAACATCTATCACGAGTAAGGTTATGTCGAGTCATTGACATTCTCGTTACATGGGTAGCAATGATGTGTTGCTAGATACCGCTCATTGCCTGTGACAATTTTGTCATTGCCATTGTTTTGAGAACCTATTGGGTCGCACACTTAGAACGGATCAATGAGGAGCTTAATTAATCCTATTCTGAATTGGATTAAGGATATAACTAATCCTATTCTGAATTGGATTAGGGATATAACTAATCCTATTCTAAGTAGGATTAGAGTTCTGTTTGGCAGTAAATTTTAGGGTAAAATTTACTGCCTATAAAAGGGATGTTTTTCTAAAACATAGCCGCACTTTTTAAAACTGAAAACAAAACATTCTTTTTAATCGAAGCTAGCAATTCGGTTATAAGGAATCAAAAGCTCTTTAAGGCTTCTGATCGTGAGACGTTCAAGAGTCGTGAGATCCGTTCGTGTGGATACCGTAGAGGCAGGAACGAAAAGTTGCTGCTTGTGACTCGACCAACGACAGAAAATTCAGAGACAACGTCAGGTAAAATCTCGAAACCCTAATCAGGCAACTCTCCGAATCGATCTTGGTGGAGGCCGAATGATTTAAATTCCGCTGCGTGTTGTTTCGGTTTCCTTCATGAAGAACATTCATTCATTGGAATTTATGCTGGATTTTGAGGTATTTGTTCCAACTAAAGATTTCAAGAGTCAAAAGGTATGGAAAATTGTTCGATTCAAAGAAGTCAAAATCAATTATTTATCTAGGTTTTATTGGAAATGTGGAGTAAGAGTTACTGTAACGCGCTTAGTCATCAAGGTTATGGAAACATTATTGAAGGATGCCTTGGGAACCTGTCTAGTGAAACTTCATTTATATGAAGAAGGTTTAGAGGATTCATTTCGTTTGGTTTTCTTGTGGGAACTCATGATAAATTTTTTTGAGATTGTATGCTGTATGAATGAAAGCTTTTGAGAGTCATTCTTTTGGTGAAATCGATATAAGGTATTTAAGAGTTATTCCTATTGCCTATATCGACAACCACTTTGTCTTAGTTAGCATTGATACATTTATGAAGAATATCGATACATATTCATCCTGTTTTGATACCTCACTAAGGTGTATCGCGTACTTTCTGATCTCGTATCATTCCTAGATCTAATGTATTAATATTTTGTGAAGAGTATTGAATTTTCATTCAGCACAAAATAAAGCATATTTACTACTCTAACTTGTCTATCCTAGTACTAAGCACACAAACAATTCAAACAAACAACCAAGTGCGATTACAAAACATTTAAGCAATAAAGATATAACACAAATTCAAGCAAAACACTCGGAGCACATAGAAGCAGGCAATATCAAATAATTCTAATCCTAACTCTATCCTAATATTCTATCTATTGATCTATCCTATTTTAACAACATACAGCTACGAAGGCTTTCATATTGTGTCAAGAAACACATATAACACTTTAGAGCATGAAGCCAATTTTTTGTCCAATGTAGTGTAATCATATTTCAATAATCGTCTTACACTATCATTAATTCAGCCATGCATGAGGATCATATGGATTGGAGTATAAAAAGAGTAAGAAGGATCTTATAGTATTCCTTAGCATGAGAGTGGACATTTCCTCATAATATTGACTTGATGAAGGCAAAATGTTTTATGTCTTATACTTTTTGTTAAGAGTATATATAAGCTTTTATATATAGCTACATGTAATTAAATAAAACACAGTGGAACCCCTTTGAATTAATACTCTAAAGGGTTTTATTTGTAAATTGTTCTTTTATATTAAAAAACGTATTTATTTAATTTTCATATTTTTTAAACTCCTTTAATAATTCTATGGTATTAATTTTTTTTTAATCTCATTTTGATTGATAAGTTTATTAAAAGGTCATTACAAATATATATCATTTAACATATTTTTATATTTTTTTAGTTCTTGAAATTAAAAGTCTTAAATATGGTACATTTTACAACTAGCATATTGAAGTGTTTTTTTTAGTTATTGAATATTGTGTAATATATTTTATATTTTTTTATCTAATTATTAATTTATGCTCAAAAAAGACTAAAATGTACGTTAAATTTTAAAATAAAATTATTAATTATTACAATAGAAAAATTTATTAGTTTTATATAGTGGCTTGAATTTGAATAATAATTTTTTTATTAATTTAAAGAGTTTATTAATTTAAAAGAAGTTAATTTAGTAAGGCTCTAAAATAAATAAAATAAAAAAGAGCAAATCAAGCAGCAGCACGTAGCGAAACAGCGTTGAGGTTGAGCTGATGCGATGACAACTCTAAACTTTCCCAATATTTATGTTTATCTTCACTTTTCGTTAACTCTTTAAAAGCCCTGAGAAACATAGAGAGAGCGCACAGCGCCACCGCACTGCACCGCATAAATACAGCATAGGCGACGTCGACAGCGAGGTAGTCTCTTCTCTTTGAAACCGAATCCCTTAACAACCAAAAGCAGAGGTCTCCTTCCCTCTCTAATTTTTAACACTTATTCAACATTGATTTGTGTTTGACGTTGTTATTCGAATCCCTAGATTCTTTTTTATTTTTTATTTATTTTTTCTGTTGCTCGCAAATTGTTGAAATGACAATATTAATTTTATGAATAAAAATTAAATTTCTATTATTTAATGTTTGTGCAAAATAACAGCAAAACTTTACTGGCTTGGCTGTTGCTTTCTATAAGGTTACTTTAAACAAGAAGGAAAAACATATTTGATTTAAAATTGTACTAGCAATATTTTTTGTTTATCTATCAAATTTTGAAAATATCTTTTGCTTCTTAATTCTTCAAATATCTTTTGCTTTTGCGTCCAAACGTGCATTTTACTTTCTTTTTTTTTGAAAATATATTTATTTTGGAAGCAAAAATGCAAGCTGAACCAGCAATAACAAAGGGAAAAAACTTTATTTGCAAAATAAATAATGAATGTAAGATAAATAATAGAATAACAACAGTTGGGAACCTTTTGTTGCAGTTAATGGAGAGATAAATGGAGGCTTGAGTATGAATTAATTTGTTCTTGTAGCTTCTTTCTATCATCTCTGAAATCCACGGATTCTTGTTTGCTTGATTAGATGTTTTTCATTCTGTTTCCTGGTGGAGAGTTGGGAATCCTTGTGATGAGTAATTTTCTTTTGCTTAGGTTAAGAATCTTTATTTGTGTATTTATTTATTTTCAAATATAAATTTATGAGATTGCAAGTTTTATATTTGAGTGATTTTTCTAATCTTGAAATACTTTAAGGTCGTAAGCAATTTTTTTAAATGACATCAGTTTCTTCTTAACAGTCATGGTGATCTGTTGTTCTATTTTCTATTTTTGGTCAATAATTCTTATGTTTGCATGATATAGAAATATATATTATTTCAGGTAATAGGCTTCATGGACTCGAATTTGCAGACTTCACCTCGTGATAGTTCTGAAGCTAAAGCAGCATTTCGGAAGCCTTCTAATGATGCATCTAACCGACAGTATAGGCGTCGTTCTCCTGTCAGCAGGTTATCTTCACCTGAAGGTTGATTATTTACTTTTGTTTCAAGTTCTTGGTGGTTCTTCTTGAACCTTATTCTTTGTTTAATTTGTGCCTTTCCACACTCTAAAAAGCTTATTCTTCCATATGTGAAGGAAAACACATTTAGCTAAATTTAATAATTCTCTGCCATCTCTTTTACCAGAAAGTAGGGAAAACTAATTACATTCCTTTCTTCCTCTTCATTTCCCTTCTTTTTTCTCACCTTTTTTTTCCTTCCTACCAAATAAAATTGACTTTTGGTTCAGTTAGAGAAATAATTAGGCTTGTTGGTTGGTTTAGAAAGGAAAAGATTCAGTTTCAAGGGAAAAAAATAAAATCAAGAAAAAAAGAATAGAATATGGATCAAATATATCCTCTGGTTTGGGCTGTGAACAGTAGCTATGGGGTGATTCAAGGTTAGAACGAAGTTTGAAGGATGCTTTGTTGTGGATATGGTTTGAGTTTGATGACTGTATTAGGGTTTAAAGGGACTGAATGCTTTTAATCTGAAAGATTTAGAAGAATAATTACTGGAATATGCCTTACACAAACATAAACTAAGAACTAATATGATCCTGCAACATAACCCAAGACTTGATAAGAAGAAGAATTACCAAATAACTCCATAAAACTAGGACTTAATAATAATAAGATTTACCATGATACACCTGACACAAGCATAAAATTGGGACTTAACAATATCACTTGTAGATTCAATAATGACCTAATTTAGTCCAACATGAAATGAAGTCCTCAATTTTATAATCTGCTAGGAAACTAATCTTGACTTCCTTTAACACTTTTGTTTTCGGCTTCATATCTTTGTTTTCTAATGGTTCTCTTCATTTCCATCTTGTGTCATACAGTTCATAAACATGTGGTGAAATTCACATCAGTGTGAACACTTCTTCTGTCATACATATGGTCATGTTTCCAGAAAGCAGTTAATTTGAAATGATTCCTTTTATTGTTATTTCAAAAATGCTGTTGATGTTGTTTGGTCTTTGCTGCCAGTTATTTATGGCTTGCGTCAGAATTTGGGATAAGCAAATCTCTCTATACTGTTAGATTGTCATCCTTAGTATTTTGGTTAATATATTTAAGTGTGCTGATACAAAAACTTTAGATATATATGGAAGTTTTGATGAAAACTGGACTGAGAGTGGGTCGGAAATTAGCTTAAAGTGGGAGGAGCCCTGTGCATTCAGAAAAGCCAGTTAAAATTCTTTAATCACACTATAACTGAAAGGAAGCTTAGTTTTGATTGATTCTGCCCCGGTAAAATTTATTCATTCCTGATTGCTATTTGTCTGTAAGTAATAACTTTTAACTCTTAAAAATACACCAATAGAGCCTTGTCCAATGTACAAGTCTTGGGAAACTTATGTTATTAGGACTTGAATGACCATTGGACCAAGTAATTAACATTTAAAACATGAAGTTTCACTTTTAATGAGCACAGATATCTTTCTTCTTATGAGGAATGGCTCTTATGACTATTATCTTGACATAAAAATTTGCAAGTTTCCCTTCTCTTCCAATCTCAGACCTTGAAAGTTTGAATCACGTCAGCAAAAGTGTATCACATTTCAAAATCTCATTTCTGATGGTGTATGTTTACAGGAAGTTCTCCTCAGCGTGAGCGCAGTGTTAGTCCCATCGTTTCAAGGGATGATCTGGAAAAAAGTGCCGATACTCGACCACGAAGAGATGGGAGGGAACTAGATAGGGATTCTAGTAGGAATCATTATAGTAGAAATGGTAATTCTTATAGATATTCTGATCAACAGTCTTCCAGGAGTTCTCATGGTTACTCCGGGCATCATGATTATGCTAGACGTGACAGACGTGCAGATGAAGAGGGCAAGTACGATAGATTGTCATCACGTTCTGGGGAATCAAGAGTTAGCACTCGCTCTGATCATCCAAGAAAAGAAAGTGACAATAGTAGGTCAAAAGACTATTCACGTGCTGACAAATATTCTCATGATAGATATGATGGTTCAGGACATAGGAGCAGGGACAAGGAGAAAGAATCACCATCTCTAGAGCGTCAGAAATACAAAGAGAAGGATTTATCTTATGACAGGGTTGGGTCTGGTAGGAGACATGGTAACTCTATTTCTGAAGAGATGGATAGAGATCGAAGAAGGCGGGACAGAGATGGTCGAGATGAAAAAGTGGACTATCATAGAAGCTTGGGAGATAGAAAAGGTGATTACACAGCATCTTACGAAGAATCCAGGGGCCACCGAAATGACTCATCTTCTGGAAGGGAGAGAGGCAATGATAAATATCGCCATAAAGAAGGTTTCAAGAGTGGTCTGAAGTATGTAGATGGTCTAAAGCCTGAAAAGGAGAGAGTGAAATATGATGAAGGGGAAACTAATCTGGAAAAGGACAGGTATGGTAGATATCTGAAGGAGCAATCTGAAGAGAAGTCTGTATTGGACAGTAAAAATCAGGAATCTCCAGCTAAGAAGCAGAAACTCTTTGGCTCAGGCAAGGGCATTGATTATGATAAAGAGTGCAACTATTTTATGGCATTTTTGTGTTTGATTTTACATTTTAGAAGCAGTTATTTTCATATCTGTTATCCAATAGATTGATGCTTATTGTACCTTTTTTTTTATTACATTGCAATTAGTTTCCAAGTCTTCTACTGTAGCTGATGAAAAGCTGTCAAGTTTGGAGCAAGCTGAGGAGAGTGGTGGAAGAGTGACCGTGGGTCAGGCCCATGGCAATGATGTTGACATCACTAATGACCTAAATGCAGCTAAAATTGCTGCAATGAAAGCTGCTGAATTAGGTATTCTTTAGATTTGGCTTTGAGGGACATCTCTCTCTTTCTTTCTCTATCTCATTCAAACTTAGAACTCAAATACCTTATGAAAGCAATGAAATATTTTTTTCAGTTCTTTTATCCTTAAAATTTTGATAGTTGGAATTGAATCTTGGATATAGTTGTACTTGTAGTCTCACTTGGAAATTGAGTCATTAGCATACTTCTGTCATGAATTACTGTGAAGCTGTGACGTTCACATGGCCTTTATCGACTTGAAGTCTCCTTTGTCATTCCCAACCATTGGGAATTTTATTTCTTGGAGACCCTAAGTTCTTTCCGGTTCTATCATGTTATCCCTCACTCTATTCCTTATCCTTTCTATTAGGCTCCAATTTTGTTCTGTTTCTCTTTTTGGTGGTTTTTGTAACTGGTACGGTTATACAAAAGCAGGTTTTGAACTTGAACAGGCAACGTAGATAAAATACATTTGCATCCACATCAAATGTTTTTGACAGTTTCTTGCTGATAAGACTGCCACATTATTTCTGCTGTATGCCTGCTATAGAACATTGCTTGATTAGCTTTTTTCAATGTATATTACCCTGTATGTTACTTGCATTGGTGTTTAGGTCATTATTTTTGTTCCTATGATCTTTCTGATAGCTCTGTTTCATATTTGTAATCACACTCATTGATTAAGTTATTATTATTTTCTTTTGTTCCTGTTAGTGGAACACTATAGACTGGTAGCTGGATTTCCAAGAAATTTTTTGTTCTGTTGCATTCACACTGTATCTGAATTGATTTTCAATGCAGTTAATAGGAACCTTATTGGGGCAGGCCATAGTAATATGACTACTGAGCAAAAGAAGAAGTTGCTGTGGGGGAGCAAGAAAAGCAACCCTGCAGAAGAGGTATTTCTGATGAATTAGCCAAATTTTCATGTTTTTGCAAATTTATTCCATTTTAACATAGATTGCTACTTCTATCTGTATATTTGGTTGGTGTCAGGCTGGTCATCACTGGGATACTACACTATTTGGTGACCGTGAGCGACAAGAGAAATTCAATAAACTCATGGTAAATCCCTTTTTCTCTTTATGGCATTTTTGTTGTTCCCCGAGCAACTTTGCTTGCTTACAC
Organism: Heritiera littoralis; assembly: GCA_031772115.1. Taxonomy (NCBI): domain Eukaryota; kingdom Viridiplantae; phylum Streptophyta; class Magnoliopsida; order Malvales; family Malvaceae; genus Heritiera; species Heritiera littoralis. Next base: position 183,445 of record JAPDPK010000168.1, on the reverse strand, counting down.
TTCAGTCATGGGACCGTTGTACAGAACCTACCATTGCATGTGCCTCTATGACTAAGTTGTCTCATTTAGAGTTTTTTTCACATACTAACACAGTTTTAGAGTCTGAGGTTGCCTTGGTACCTATGGCCAATTGTAGGGTGTGAAGGGGGAGGTGAAGATGGAGCAGAAAGCAGACAATCAAGATGGCAGTTCTCACCTTCAAGCAGAGAAGCAGCGGGAAGTCCAGCTGGATTTGGAGAAGCAGTACACTGCTGGACTTCGACGAAGGGATGGTCGCACTGTTGGATTAGGTCTTTGAGCATCAAATTAGGAAATTTGTGGAGCTCCATAGGAATGCTTTGTGACATTGTGTTGTACTCTTGTGGAAGAAGTCTTATGATAGACTTGTTATGCTATGGCATTCTGAGGAAAAATATGCTTTGTTGTTTGTTTCAGGCCTCAGCAGATGGCTCTAACCTTCTGCCGTTCAATATTATAAATGGCTCTCTCCTCTCTATATCTATCTATCTATCTAATCCTCTCTTGTTAGAAAGATTTGGAGTGTCATTTGCCTATGTTATAGTCCCCCAGCCCTACCACAGCCGCACGCACAAGAGAGATTTGACGGTGGAGTTGATACACCCGAGGAATGCCAGCGGCAGTTATTATTACAGTTGTATTTTCACGCTCTTCGTTACATCATTTTTTATTTTTGACCTAAAAAGTGGGTTACCCGTTAAATTTACCTAAAAAGCTGAAAAACTAAAATATATAAGATGTTAAGCAATTTGTAATAGTAGGTAATCAGTTTTCAAGGAAAAAAAATAAAATGTAACATGGTTTAGTAAAATGGGAAATGTTGAAATACAACTGTTATAGTAATTGCGGTTAGCATTCTTCCACCTTTCATGTAATACTGTTTATATTGAGATGATAATTTTAGATTATAGTTATCTTATACGTTCGTATCATCGATGATCTATTTTGTTTTTTTGGTTTGGTGTAATATATTATAGTATATACTATATTTATTGCAAAGTCATAGAGTTTAAATTGACTTATCCTGAAGTTTTTAAATAACATTCATGAGTTGTGGTTTAGTTAATAACGCAAGTTGAGTTTTAAAAGGATTTTTGAGTTCGATCTTTACTAAACATATTTTTGAAGAGATGTAAAAAGTTTTAATTATGATTAAGCTTTAAGCAACAATAATCTTATATCGTTAAAACGAAACGAGAATTCAAGTTCCGTATATTGAATACAAAGTTAAGAATGCAAGTTTTGGATTTGTGAAAGTTAGGTTTGATCTTTGCATCGCGAGAAGTGCAAACCCGGATGGAAGGCACAACATTCAGGCATCATTTATTTTTTATTTACAATTACTATTTTATATTTTGTACGTTGAGGTGGTGATTAATGAATGCTGATGTAGGAGTAGGAGGCCATTCACAGTTCGCTTGCCTCACCGACTTTTCATTGTCTCGGCTTTTGGAATGGGTGGGTCACCGTCCATTCTAGACCATAATAAAACCTCAAAATGTGAATTTTTATTTAAAAAGTTATCTTTTAGTATATAATAAAGTATAGTTTATTTATATTGGAAGTGTTCACATCGAGTGACTCACTTTCGCATTGAGTTTGGGTCAACTTAAGGGTTATAGTAGGCACTCAATCCAAATTTTCAGATTTAAATTTTTGTTTAATTTTTTTTTGTAATGTGTTTCTATATCACATTAAATATGAGATTAATCTCTACTTACATTACATGATTAGTAAGTTTTGAGTATGAGATCTCTTGTTATGGATCATTTTCACTCAAAAATTTTATAAAACTTTACATTACTGAATCAATCTTTTGAATTTGTTTAAATTCATTTTTATATATATCAAATAAGCACAAACTCATTCAAGTTCATTTAAATGCTAATACATTATATTTTTTTTAAATTAAAAACATAAAAATTCAAATAATGGTTAATAAATATGATTTAATAAAATAAAATAAATTCTTACCAAAAAACTTAAGAAGCATTAAAATCTAAATTAAATTTTAAAACATATCACAATATTAAATTAAATTAAAGAAAAAGCTAAAATAATTAAGGCATAGTTTGCAAAGTGTTTAGCTCCAATGCGGTCAGTGGGAAGAAAAAAAGAAAAGATAGCACAAGGGTAAAATTACCTTCTGCCTTTGCTTTTATTTTTTTAATATTTTATTAAAAAAAATATGTCTTTGAGCACCATTTCATCAATTTTAATATCACCGGAACCAATCTCACTATCCATTCAAACTAAAGCCTTGTTTGAAATCAATCGCACTTGATTCTATAATAAAAAAGAAAAAACCTAAAGACAAAAAAAATAAAATTAATTTTTTACCCTTTCTTTTACATATTTTATTATTATTTTTATTAAAATTATTTTTACTTAATGCTCATTTCATCTTTTTAATCTCACAGGAGCCAATCTCACTACCCATCCAAACTAACTCTAAGTCTAAGAAAATACATTTATATATTTTTTTCTAATAGATTCTTTACTTGATATATTTTCAAAATCTTCTTAAAACCATTTCAAAAAACACACCATATTTTAGTAATATATCAAATTAACTATATTATAACAAAATTATAAATAAATTATAATTATTTGAATTTCATTTGTTAATCCAAACTTCTAATGAGTGCTAATTCATGGACAAAAAGGTTTCAAACTTAAACAGATTTTTGAACTCATGTACAGGTATAATTTGCATGGAATGCATAGCAAAAATGCCCTTTTGCTATTAAAAAGAAAAAGGCTTAAAGGATATACTTGAAGATCAACAGAAGAAGGCAACTTTTAAAGAAGCAAAGGGATTAGTCACAACTTTTTGGAGGAAGGAATGCTACAATTACTTTTTCAATTGTATAATGGCTAAGCATGATAAACTGTCTCAGCTCCTTTTTGCTTATTTTGGGAGTAGGATTGGCTACCAAGTAATAAGCATTATAAATGAACCGAAAAAGTAGATCATCAACATCATTATCTTGTATTAAACCATGTGCACATATACAAATAATCTAAATTCATGCACCCCAATCAACATCGGGTCTCGGTCGGCCCCCCTTCTTTTAATTACTTTTTTAATATTTCTGTTTAAATATATCTTTAACCATTATTTATCTTGAATATATAATTTATGGTCTTTTATAACACAATCAAATCAACAAACTAGTTTTAAATTTTGTTTGAAATTATTTTTCATTTTAAACAAATATAAGCATCTTCTTGTAATTGTTTATTCAAAATTTTGTTTTTAAAATTTTTCTTCATCAATTGAATAATTTTTTTTTCACGATTTTTTTGAGACTATTTGTAATTTATATTTTAAAAATTTTATTGACGAATTAGAAAATTTACATCTCTTGAATTATATTAATAATAATAATAATAAAAAATGAAACGTATAATATATATAATTTTGTTTGTGAAATTAAAAAAATAATCACTATTAAAATTTTTGTATTTTTTTTATGCTTTGGTCTTACATACAATATCCGTGGATAGTAATGGATGGACCATCCTCTGAAGAAAAAAAGAATAAATTCCATCTAGATCTTTTAGTTTTAATCTCAATTTAACATTAGTCCATTAATTTGAAAAATGGATATTTTGATCCAAAATTATCAATTTAGTTGTATAAAAAAATTGTTCTACTAAGTCACTATTAAAAAATCTATAAACTTAAAAATTTTTTACTCATCAAATATCCATAATGGTCTTTTTTTGTATTAAAAAAATTAAAAACCTTACATAAAATAATTTTTTAAAAAATACTTAAAAATAATAAATTGTAATAAAATTCATTATTGATACTTACGAATGCGATATTATTAATTCAAGTTTAGTAATTAACTAATATATATTAACATCAATTGTGCATTTTGGATCAAAATATCCATTTTTAAAATTAATAGATTAAAATTGAATTATAGCAAAATTTTAAATTACTTAGTGAAATTTACACCGCCCTCCGGGGCCCCCGGGGAAAATAAAAGAAACTATTCTTATTGCTTTCAACATTTTCTCTCTCCATAGATATATGGTGCATTGATAGATTGATTGTTGAACTGCACATAATAATGTATTAAAGAATAAACCCTTCGATTTTGGGCCCCTCCTTTTTGAGTTTTTCTTTGTACATTCTATCGTTGACACGCCCACTCAGAGTTCAAACTCGTTTGCAATGGTGGGATTCCTCCACGAGGAGATGGTCTGCTTCACTTCCTTATTTTACACACCATGAATTATGAACTACTTAAACTTTTTTTGTGCATTAAATCAAAGATTTTCTTTTATTCTTTGACCAAAATTCCTCTGAAAGGGGTCCCCTCACCACTTCGCCTAGTTCATGATTTCATCTATCACATTAAAAGCACATTGTATGTGGGCATTCATAATATGCTTTTATATATAAAGTTGGTCACTTTCTATCTCTGTGAGACATGCATGAGTAGGCTAGAAAAATCCTGAGTAAAAATAGAAAAAATCCCTCTTTAATGGATTAGGTTTCCTTGGAATGTTCTTTTTGGTCATGTTTGATGCATAGCATAAGGATAGGATAATATAATATAAGATTATGAATAGAATAAGATTAGATTATATCATCTTATCTTATGTTTAGTGTGTACAAGAATTAAGAATAAAATAAGATATTTTTTTTAATGTCTTTTACCATATTTGCTGTGTGTAAAATTAAAAGTAATATAAAATGATTTTTTTAGTACTCTTTTTTAAAGTAACATAATTTAAATTTATAAATTTTTTGCTATAAATATAAATAAAAATTTAAAATTTAAATATTATTTATAATATTATTATTAATAAAAATTTATTAGATGATTTTTGAATAAAAAATTACTTTTAAAAATTTATATTACATTTTCAAAAATTGTTTTGTTAAAAATGAATTTTTATAAAAAAAAATCTCTGTACTTTTTCACTTTTTTTCTCTTCTTTTCTTTTTTTATTTCTTTTATATGATTTAAATTTAAAATATTTTTTTTGTAAATTAAATATATTTATTTTTAGAAAATTAAGTTTTTCTAGGAAATAAGTTTATTATTTTAATTATATTAATTTTTTCAAAAGACAATTCTTAAATATTTTTCTTTATTTTCATGGTTTCTTTATCTTCTTTCTTTTTTGTCAATTAGAAGGAAATATGGAAAACAAAAAAAAAGAAAAAGAAAAAATACGAGTTAAATTTAATAATTTGAATTTTAAAAATTAAAAATATATCATTTCTAATAATTTTATGGTTAGTAGTTGTTTTTCTTTCTTTTTTTTGACAATAAAATAGAAAAAAATTAAGAAAGAAAAAATAAAAATTTAAACGTAAGAAAAACTAGTTAAAAATATATTTTATAATAATTTTTTTGTTTTAGAATTTATTTTCTAAAAAATGATTTAAAAATATTAATTATTTTCAAAAATAATTTTGAAAAAATTTATTCTAGAAAATATTATTCCATCAAAATTATAGATTTTCTTGAATAAAAACAAGAAAAAACAAAGAAAGAAAAAGAAGGAAAAAAATTGAAAAGAAGGAAAAATTTTAGATTAATTAATTAATTAATTAAACAAATGTCCTTATTATTTTATTAAATGTTTAAGTTAATTTTTAAATACAAATTTTAAGAATGAAATGAATAAAATATGAGTATTTATTTCTAATCCCATGGGATTAGAAACAATTTACCTTTTGGAGGGGATTGAATCATCCTATACTAGGAGGATGAGTAATCCTTCTTACAATCCAATTCTCCCTTTATACCAAACATAAGATAAGATGATTATCATCCTATCCTACTTATCATCCTATGTACTAAACATGACCTTTGTGTATATTATTATGTTGGAGGGACATCCTCGTTTCCATAGTATAATACAACTCCCAATTACAATTTCACGTTTCTACTTATACCTCTTATTGCCTTTTTATTTTTAATAATGTGTGGATCAATATGCAAAACCTCACTTCAATTTTTTTAATGTTTTGGTTAAATTATATCTTAGAGCAATTTTAAAAGTGCTTAGATTGACAATTTTACAATCAAAACTGCAACGTATATGAGACTTGAGTCCCATATAAAAAATATGAGATTTTGATGTGAGATATGTACGAACGTGAACGCTTCACCCTAATCACGGCTAGTTATTGAGAGTATAGTTCTTGTAAAATTCCTATCAATTGGTATAAAAGTCATTCATTATATCTCCTAGTTGCAATTATGCAATATATATGGTGACATCAAAATAACAATGTACACCTGGGGCTAGACCAAGCTAGCACATTTTTGGTGGTCATATGGTATTGCTAGATGTCCGATTTGATCTATGAATTTGAATTGTTGTTTAAGTTCATTGCCATAATGTTAAAATTGTAGGGATGGCAATGGGTACCCTATAAACGGATACTTGGCATTTCCTTACCCAATTAACTAGGATTAGGGTAGGATATAATCGGATTCGGTTAGGGTTCGGGTAATAAAACTATTACCTGTCATAGGTTCGAGAAGTTATCCTAGGGCACTCGCTATGTAACATACCATTTACTCAAAATTTGAAGTAACTTTTTCCATTTTCAATGCTTTTGGTTAGGCTGTTTGTGGTGTCATTCATTACATTTCGTTCTATCACATAAACTGACATCTTTAAGAACATCATCATACCATTTTACATAACTAATAAACATCTAGAATTGTAATTACAATCGGGTTAACTTGCATTGTCTAGCATACTATCATATAATTTACATCCCTGAGTATAATCTAACTGTAGAATTTGTACTATACATAAAGTTTAAACATATTTATAAAGTACAATATACCTTTAGGGATAACAAGTTTGCCTTGAAGGAATACTGACTAAAGTGGAGGAACTTCCCGAAATCGCCCAAACTCTACTGCAGATAATTTGGGAGGAGAAATAAAGGGTGAGTTTACGCTTAGTAGGAAACATACATAAAAGAGCAGGTACCATGTAACTATCATGCATGTACCTTAACAATGCTATGACATTCTAGTGAACATTCTCTAACAATGACTTATGTTATACAAGGAAGGAAATTCTATAATTGGTTAGGGACACCAGATTAAGTATGGGAGGATGCTTTAAAGCACCCCACTTGTCCCAGTTCCTAGGTCTGATTATAGGAGAATTTTTACTAATTTCTCAGAGAAGGAATTCATGCTTGTACATGATAGGTCAATTAATCTGAAGTTTCAAATGACAATACTTTGCATTCGATAACAAGCCAAAAACCTTGTGTTAGCTTTAAATTGCCATATGTATTTTGAAATGAAAAAAACTTAAGTAAACCTTAATGTTTCTTTCATATTGTAAATTTGCTTTATGACACATGATTTTCTCAAACCATTTAAAGTAATAATATCAAACATTAAGACCATAATTTAATTATACATCCTTATTGGTCTTAAAACTTTAAATGTTTTGAGTATTTTAGAAAATCACTTAATGAATTTTTGGACCATGTTTTCATCAGAGAAAGTTAAGAAAAACTCCCACAAAAAATGTCAAAATGTTTTGGGTTGGATTAGGATCAAAAGCCACATCATTTCTAACTCAAAAAGTGCAAGAAATCACATTCTGGAAGCATGGGATCGATCCCCTAAGATAAGGGATCGATCCCTTTATGGCAGAATGCCTAGGAGGCATAGAATGAAGCATAGGATCGATCCCTTTTGCAAAAGGATCGATCCCTTTATGTCAGAAAGCCTCCAACGGCTAGTTTTTGTGAGATACAACGGCTAGTTTCTGTTTTGGCTCCAACCAACGTCCATAAACCATCCAAGGGACTATAAATAGAGGCTTAGAAGCTAAAGGAAGTAAGAGGAACTACTCAACAACTCCAAAACTCATATTTCTCAAATCCTCAAGCCTCAACAACAAATCAAGAGCTACAGAGTCTTCATCTTCCATCATTCACATATCTCTTGTATTGCTTAGCACAAATATTGTATAGGCTTTTCTTTGTGCCTAATTTCTGTAATCATTTACCTACTTAGAGGCCTTTCTTTGATTACACAATTTGTAAACCAACTCATTCCCTGTAAAAGGGGAGGTTTCTCTTTAGCCTAAGAAAAAGAGGGAGGTTTCTCTTTAGCCTTAGAAAAAGAGGGAGGTTTCTCTTTAGCCTAGAAAAAGAAAGAGGTTTCTCTTTAGCCTAGAAAAAGAAAGAGGGAGTGTAACACGAATTCAAGTATAGTGAATTTGGAGAAAATCCTTGGGAGCGTCTCAAGGTAGAGGACGTAGGCAAGGTTACCGAACCTCTATAAATCGCTTGCGTACATTTCTCTATCCTTACTCTCTTTACTTATTTGCAATTATATTTGTGTTTATTGTATTGAATTTATATTGTATAATTGCCTAGTTGAGAGAACTTAGAAAACACTCAAATAGGCTAGAGAATTTAGAAGAATCGAAAACCGGGCATAAGGTTAGCTAAGAACCGATTCACCTCCTCTCTCGGTATAGCCTATAGAGCCAACAATTGGTATCAGAGCTTGGGCTCGAGATTGATTTATACTAACCTCTATCGATCAAAACTATCATAAATGGCTCATTTGAATGTAGGCACACCCCTAGGAGAAGAGGGACAATCATTAGTTAGACCTCCACTCTTCAATGGAGAGAATTACTTTTATTGAAAAACAAGAATGATGTTGTTTGTCCAATCAAATGATTATGAAATGTGGATAGTGATAGTTAATGATCCCAAAGTCCCAATGAAGAAAGTAGATGGAAAAGATGTCCCTAAGAGTGAGGATGAGTGGGACACAAATGACATGAGAGTGGCACAATTGAATGCCAAGGCTATGCACACTCTCTTTTGTGCATTAGGTCCCAATGAATATAATAGAGTCTCCCTATGTGAGAATGCCAAGCAAATATGGGACAAATTAGCCATCACACATGAAGGGACAAATCAAATGAAAGAAACCAAATTAGGTATGCTCACACATGATTATGAGCTTTTTAGAATGAAAGAAAATGAGTCCATGAGTGAAATGTACACTAGGGTTAATAACATAATTAATGGACTTAAGGCATTAGGCAAGAGCTATTCCAATCTAGAAATAGTTAAGAAAATTTTGAATAGCTTGCCAAAATCTTGGAAGGCAAAGGTGATCGCAATAGAAGAATCTAAGGATCCTAACACCTTGTCTCTAGATGAACTTATGGGCTCCCTACTTACATATGAAATGAAATTAAAAAGAAATGAAGAGCCTTCAAAGAAAGTAGGGGTAGCACTTAAGTCTTCCACTCATGAGATCATTGAAGATAATAGTGAAGAGAGTGGAAATGAGGAAGAAAAGGGAATGGCAATGTTTGCCAAAAAATTTAATAGGTTCATGAGAATGAAAGAGAGTGAGAATGATAAGAGACATCAAAGAAGAGGGGTAATGAGAGGAGAGTCAAGTAGGAGAGAAAAAGACTCCTTAGTGTGTTATGAGTGCAATGAACCGGGTCATACTAAGTTAGATTGCCCCTTACTTAGGAAGGAAAAGGATAGGAAACCTAAGAAGAAAGCATTTGTGGCTGCATGGAGCGATAGTGATAGCTCCGATGAGGAAAATGTAGATGAAGAGGTAGCCTACTCATGCTTTATGGCCATTAGTAATGATGAGGCTAGTAGTAGCTCTAGTGAAAATAATGATTTTACATTTGATGAGTTACAAAATGCCTTTAATGATTTAGCAAATGAATTTCAATGCATGAATTCCAAATATAAGAAAATCATTGATAAATTAAAAATAGAAAATGAAGCCTTGACAAATGCTAAGCTAGAATTTGAAAAGAAATTAGAAGAGGCTAACTTAGAGATAAATGAGTTGAATGAAAAGAATACAAATTTGCATAACTCATTTACTAGGTTTTATATGGGTCAACAAAAGCTAGATCATATGTTAGAGACCCAAAAAGCTTTCTTTGACAAAGATGGGTTAGGCTATAATGAAAAACAAAAAGAAACTCGTCTTAAGAATTTCCTAGTGAGCAAAAATACTATGCATAATTTATCTCTTACATGCTCACTATGCAATAAGATAGGCCATTCTTCACAAGTATGCACAAATAGAAAAACCACATTTAGAGGAAGAGTGGTTAGAAAAATGTGGGTGCCAAAGCAAGAAATAAATAATGATGATTTGAGTTTGAAATGGATCTCAAAAGGATCAAAAATTATTTGCACTAACTCTCAAGGACCCAAGAAAATTTGAGTACCAAAACATGCTTAAATTGTTTGTTGTAGGAGTGTTAGAGCATGAGAATACAAAGAAACAATGGAGATTAAATGCTCTACACACCCCCCATGGAGATTTCTTATGCCAATGAGAAAGAGGAAGTGCTTAAGAATCCATACTTGGCAAGGTCACAACAATTCTTCAAAGAATGGCACAAGATGGATTCAACTATTCAAGGCAAAGCATTCTCTAGCAAAGGAGTTTTGTAAGCTTAAATCCTATCTCTTCAAAACTCATTTTTGCTAAAATTATTTATATGTTTTATTGAGGCAATTTGGTTGATGTTCTTTGATGTCTTATAAGTTGAATGAATCAATAATAGGCATGATAAATGATTGTTGAATGTTTGATGAATAATTCTTGATGATTAGATGAAAGGCATGTCTAGTGATTTTGAAATGATTATTGGATTTATGCATTTTGAGCAAGTTTTCTATGTGTTGATAATGTATTTACTTGCCTTAAATTACCAAATATGTCACTTATGCAAAATGTCATGTCATGAGCATTAATGAAGAATTTGTATGTTGAAATCATGGCATGTTGTTCACAAGATGTATGCTTTAATGATATATGTGCTTGAAACCTATGTGAACAAGTTTGTTTTGATATATTTATGTAATTCAATGCATTAGTTTTACCAAAACATGCATAACTCTCAAAATGACCTCCCTTGAGGCAAAAAATGCATTTTATTGTGAAAATCCTTCCAAAATTGCAAAATCTATTGTTAAATGGTTTTTCATTCATGTTTTTCACTCATACAAGTCGAAAATCACGTTACACAAATATTTAAACCTTTACTTGGATTTAAAATACTCAAAAACAAAGTTTTGGCACCTCAAAGGTTGGATTTTCTGTCAAAAATCTGTAGAATCAGGATGAGGGATCGATCCCTCAACATGCAGGATCGATCCCTTTGAAAAAACATGCAGAAAATTAGATTCTAGAGTTTAGGGATCGATCCCCTTGCTCATGGGATCGATCCCTCTAGGCAATTTATGCCTTTTCTGCATTTTTAAGCCTTAGTTGAGAAGTTTTCTTCATTCTCTTGATATCTTCTTCCTTCTCAGCTTAAAATTGATTGTTTTTACCCTTTTTTGATGATGTTTACATATGAAAAATCACTTTTCATTGATGTCATGCCTCAACTCCATCAATTTGTATTATTTCCAACAATTGGTATCACTTTCAACAATCAATATCATTTTTTCATTGAGCTCACAAGTGCAAAATCAGTTTTCTCATTGAAGATGGTCATGAATTGCATAAATCTTGAAATATATTTTCAATGAATGCTTAAACATAATTTTGAGATTTATTTCAATGATTTATCGATATATTTGAGAATTTGATGAACTTATGCATAATGAATATTCTTCATTCCTTTTGTTCATCTTAGTCAAGCATGATTATAGGATTATGTCTCTTAGCTTGACTTATCTATTCCACACTAGGTTTCATGATAATTATACATCTAGTGGATTGATTTCAAATGTAAATTCAACAATTGGTAATGGTCATTGGCCTATAATTTGTGATGGTAAATGGATCCTAAATGTTTAAATGCATGAAACTTTATCATCCTTGTACTTAAATTTTTCTTAGAGCCAAAGTATTAAAGAACTAGGGCTTTAATGACAACACCAACATTCAAAGATAAATGCAAACTTGAACAAATGTACCTTGATTGATATCCATGCATTTATTATTTGAATCTTTCCTTGCTCATAATTGGTTAAGGACTTGAATTGAAAAATGAGCGTAGGATTTTTATGCTTAAAACCATGGAAGAAAATGTGTTTGCTTGAATACCTTTATTTTTTGAATCTTCCATATGGTATAACTTTGTGAATATGAATATGGATTAATACTTTATGATAGTGTGCTAATGATTAATTGATCCATATGCATATTTGATGATGTGTGTTGTGTTCTTGCATAATTAGAATGATAATTTTCTTGACATGAACACACTACACATAAATATTAGATTCATGCAAAATGTCTAAGTCAACCATTAGTAACAATTGGTATTTAGATTGAAATAACAATTAGTATCATTGGTAACCATATTTTCAACAATTGGTAAGCCAAAAACTAAATTAACAATTGGTATGAGCTTTAAATTGACAATTCTTCTTGTACTCTTTAGTTTGAAATGACAAATAAAGAAGAATTCATTTAGGATATTTTTGTATAAAACTCTTGTGTGATAGAATTTGTAGTTAATTGTTATATGTCCTAATTCTATGCACACTCTTGCTTGAACGTGATTTATGAACTCATGCATATGATATGTCATCTTATTTCAGCTCATAATCATGATGTATTGTCATGCACCTTAGTTGGACCTTAGAGAACAATTGATATATTTAGGTGCTTGATAGAATTGAAATAAGCAACTTATAAAACTTAATAGATAATTTATAAACAACTTGCTTCACCACTTACCAATTGAGAACTTCTTGCAAAATCATTTATAAACAATTGGTATAGGATCATAAGTCATATTCTTTGCATGAATATTTCATACTCTTTGTGGATATTGACTTATTTATTTGTGCTATGAGTCCCATGTACTAACACGTTTCTTGTTGGATGGAGCATATTTTTTATTCTCACATAGCCATACTTTAAAGGGGGAGCATACTTTTTATTTTTCCTTCTTTTTGCTATGACAAAAAGGGGGAGAGATATTAAGGTATTAAGGGGAAGAGATAATGGGGGAGAAAAAGTTTGAAAATCTCTTTTGGAAAATTCTCTTCAAACCATGCTTACATTAAGGGGGAGCTTTATAAAATCCTGCTTTATTTGAGGGGAAGTATTTTATTAAAGAATTTTCAAAGCAAATTTACATTAAGTTTTGTCATATCAAAAAGGGGGAGATTATTAGCTTTAAATTGCCATATGTATTTTGAAATGACAAAAACTTAAGTAAACCTTAATGTTTCTTTCATATTGTAAATTTGCTTTATGACACATGATTTTCTCAAACCAATTAAAGTAATAATATCAAACATTAAGACCATGATTTAATGATACATCCTTATTGGTCTTAATACTTTATAAATGTTTTGAATATTTTAGAAAATCACTTAATGAATTTTTGGACCATGTTTTCATCAGAGAAAGTCAAGAAAAACTCCCATAAAAATGCCAAAATGTTTTGGGTTGGATTAGGATCAAAAGCCACATCATTTCTAACTCAAAAAGTAAAGGAAATCACATTCTGGAAGCATAGGATCGATCCCCTAAGGGACGGTATCGATCCCTTTATGGCAGAATGCCTAGGAGGCATAGAATGAAGCATAGGATCGATCCCTTTTGCAAAAGGATCGATCCCTTTATGTCAGAAAGCCTCCAACGGCTAGTTTTTGTGAGATACAACGACTAGTTTCTGTTTTGGCTCCAACCAACGTCCACAAACCATCCAAGGGACTATAAATAGAGGCTTAGAAGCTAAAGGAAGTAAGAGGAACTACTCAGCAACTCCAAAACTCATATTCCTCAAATCCTCAAGCCTCAACAACAAATCAAGTGCTACAAAGTCTTCATCTTCCATCATTCACATATCTCTTGTATTGCTTAGCACAAATATTGTATAAGCTTTTTTTTTGTGCCTAATTTCTGTAATCATTTACCTACTTAGAGGTCTTTCTTTGATTACACAATTTGTAAACCAACTCATTCCTTGTAAAGAGGGAGGTTTCTCTTTAGCCTTAGAAAAAGAGGGAGGTTTCCCTTGAGCCTAGAAAAAGAGAGAGATTTCTCTTGAGCCTGCAAAAGAGGGAGTGTAACACAAATTCAAGTATAGTGAATTTGGGGAAAATCCTTGGGAGCATCTCAAGGTAGAAGACGTAGGCAAGGTTGCCAAACCTCTATAAATCGCTTGCGTGCATTTCTATATCCTTACTCTCTTTACTTATTTGCAATTATATTTGTGTTTATTGTATTGAATTTATATTGTATAATTGCCTAGCTTAGAGAACTTAGAAAACACTCAAATAGGCTAGAGAATTTAGAAGAATCGAAAAATGGGCATAAGGTTAGCTAAGAACCGATTCACGCCCCCTCTTGGTATAGCTTATAGAGCCAACACCTTGAAATCAATATCAGTATAGTCCAAAACATTATTTAGATAAACAATATAATCATACTAAAAATGCACTTCTTTGCATTCAAACATTTCATTTCATTTGAAAGGAACAATTGTAATCATTCATTTCATTTCATTTCGATACAACATTCAATGGAGACAATCAACATCCCTGTAGTATCACCATAAGGGAAAATACAATAAGATATATGGCTATAGTCAAGGGTCCATAAAGTGCATTGATAAGGTGACAATCGTAGGTGCTGAAGACGTGATCAATGTCAAACAGCAATACAATACAATACAATACAATACAATCGCATGATTGCTCGAAGGCAACTGTGACAGTGAGTAGTCTCAAAACAAGTCATTTATCATTCGAAAGCATTTGCAAACGTCATTTCAATAAATCATATCTTCAGTCAGTCCATAAACATTCAAAATAAGCAATAATTTCATTTCAAGTATAAAAATTCAGCAAATATTCTTAAAGCGATAGCCATAGTTCAAAATATTTTATTTACGTATAAACAGGTGTCTAAAACATGCGCTAACTTGAGACGTGTAAAATCAATTAAAAATCCATTTGAAAATTGAGTTACAAAATCATGCAGTCTTAATGCTTAAATCCAGTTTTACTCATTTCTTCTTACTCCTTTAACTTTGGTAGCTAGCCTAGTTTGCTTTTAGTAATGAGAATGATTTAGGTTCATTTTACGAAATTTCGGTAGCATAACGGTATTAGATGCTCTAGCCTTCTTGTACTAAAACACAGTTTATATATCTCACAATCAACCAATATTCCCCAATGCAATATAGTATCTCCTGCACTATTTTACATGTGTTTCTTACCACTAATACCGCAGTATCAATTAGCAACTTGCAGCACCCAAAACGGATAAGCAAGTATATATTTGCCTATTGCCCTTAACCTCATTTTAAAGCTACAAAACAATTTCAAACATGATTGAAACTCAACATTCCTTTCACAAAGAATATTGTATACTTCATAATCTTCCATAATTCCTAATATAACAACAATTTTGGTCTAATTTCTACCGATACCAAAACTATAACTAGTGTCAAATCACTTTCTTTTTCGAATCCGACTTCACCAACAATCTTATTATCATTAGTAAAATATTCTAAGACCATTAAAGTAACAATTGAAGCATGGTAACCCCAGTACCTAAGCTTGGTTGAATGCCCTTTATTTTGCCACACTCTCCGTTTCAACAATTTAAAGTCATGTATGCCTTTTACTCACTACGTTCATTGATTCTACATCATTTTCACATTGGATTACACATTTTCCATGGACAAGAAGCCTTGGACAAAACCCTAAAGAAGTCTTACAATCATTTTTGTTTCAATTTGAAGTTATACACATGCTTAAACATTAAGAAAATATCACAATCTATCATTAAAATCAAAGAATTACAAATTTTCTCTCTCTTACCTTGTGGTTGAAAATGATGGAGAGTGATTCACCAAGAATATGGCCACTTTAACACTTGATTTTGGTGCTAGCTTGTAGAGCTCTGAGAGCTGAACAGGTTTGGTAAATATAGTTTTCAGTTTCGAAGTGTTTAGGTTAAGGTTTTGTTGACTTTCTCTCTCTAAACTAAGCTTTTTAAAGTGAGAAGATGATAGAGAGGGTGGTGGATGGCAAGTATGAGGAAGAAGATGAAGAAGATTCTTTTAAAATAATATCTTTGGGCAAAATTATTAAAATGCCCTTGCTACATAATAAAAATTTAAATTACGTCCCTTTTTTCCTAATTTTTGTTTAAATTTTCAGTTAAACTTTCCAATATTTTATTTACTCATAAAATATAAGTATTCTACACATTCTAATAATTACTTATACTTTTGTATAGGTTTGGCTGGTAATGAATGTGAAATTACCAAAATACCCCTAACAATGCAATTGCGTAATTTTTGACTTTCGCGTGTGATTCAATAGTCAAGATGACATGACATGAGACTTCTTCATACATAGATTTATCCATGATAGTTAGTTGATTAAAAGTCAAATTGGTTTGATCGTTATTCACGAAAGTTTTTCTGATCTATGTATTTAATCGCTATTTTTGAATTTGTTGCACGTTTTTCGAAACATGCACAAATAGAGGAATTTTAAAATGTAGATTCTTACCATCTCAATATGTGGCTTCAAATATTACTATTATGGAGTTTCACCTCCATCGGGATAGGAGAGGTCTTTGTGGGGTCCATCGCCCAATCTCCTTTATACCTACAAAACATAGTGTGTTTTAAACGGTGATGAGATCCTTATTTCTTTAATTTTATTAGCATATATTTAAAAGTATTAGGAAGTGGAAATCTCAAACCCTCCCCACCTTAATTAATTTGGTCCTCCAAATTTGAATCGGGTTGATAATTGAACAGTTCAGGTTACTTTTCTTTCATCAAGCTCTCTAGTTCCCACGTAGCTTCTTTTGCAGAGTGGTACTACTGCCAGAGAACTTTGACCAATGGGATTGTCTTGGATCATAATAACTTTTCCTTCCTATTCAGAATCCGAATTGGTTTCTCAACATAACTCGTGTCTTCCTTGATTTCCAAAGGTTGATACTGAATAACATAAGATGGATCTGGATGGTACTTCCGTAGCATAGATACATGGAAAACGTTGTGGATATCGACTAGCTCTGGAGGTAATGCTAAACTATAAGCTACATCCCCCACTCGATCTAACATCTTGATAAGCCCGATGAAGTGAAGACTCAATTTTCCTTTTTTACCAAATCTCATGATGCTCTTTGATGGAGAAACTTTTAAGAACATAGAATCCCAAACTGAGAATTCCAACTACCTGTATGGCTTATCAACATAGCTTTTTTGGCAGCTCTGAGCTATCTTAAGCCTTTCACAAATCAACTTAACATCCTCAAAAGCTTGCTTTACAAGATTAAGGGCCAAAAGCTTACAATCATCCACTTCCTCCCAAATCGATCGGAGAACGACACCTTTTACCATAGAGAGCTTCATACGGTGCTATCTCAATACTAACATGATAACTGTTATTATAAGCAAACTTGGCTAATGGTGGATGATCGTCTCAAGAGCCTTTAAAATCTAAGACACAAGCTCTCAACAGATCCTCGAGCGTCTAAATGGTGCTCTCGGACTGACCATTAGTATGTGGATGGAAAGTCATCCTAAAGTTCAACCAAGATCCCCTAGCTTCCTGAAAATGCTCCCAAAAGTGAGGTAAATTTGGAATCTCTGTCAAAGGTAATTCTCACTAGAACTCCGTGAAGTCTAACAATCTCTTTGACATATAAATCTGCCAAAGCATTAAAAGAATCAATAGACTTAATAGTGAGAAAGTGAGCAGATTTAGTTAACTGATCAACAATCACCCAAATAGCATCATGATTTCTCATGGTTCGAGGCAAACCCATAATGAAATCCATCGTCACATGCTCCCATTTCCACTAGGTATGGGCAGAGGCTATAATAAACCTGTCAGTTTTTGATGCTCTTTCTTAACCTGCTGACCAGTGAGACATTTTGCAACAAATTCAGTAATGTCTCTTTTCATTCTAGACCACCGGTACACTCTATGCAGATTATGACACATTTTTGTACCGCCAAGATGTAAAGTGTACTTTGATGTGTATGCTTCGATCAGAATCAAATCTTTCAACTCTTTATTCTCTAGAACAAAAATACGACCTTTAAATCTGAGTATACTATCACTACCAATGCAAAAATCTAATTGAACACCTAACTGAACCTGATTGGCAGCTACAACACAATAACCATCCTCCTTTTGAGTAGCCCTGATTTGACCCATCAAATTTGGTTCAATTCGTAGACTGGCCGTCATACCAACTTTTTTCGAAGGAGTGATATTTAAGCTGAGGTTCGCAAACTATTCCACCAATTCATACTCTCAAACCATCATGTATGATACTATACCCAGATGTTTTCTGCTCAAAGCTTCTGCCACCACATTAGCTTTCCCCAGGTGGTACAAGATTTCACAATCATAATCCTTCAAAAGCTCGAGCCATCTCCGCTGTCTCATGTTCAGTTCTCTCTATGAAAATAGATACTTCAAGCTCTTGTGATATGTGAATACCTGGAATTTCTCTCCATAAAGATAATGCCGCCAAATCTTCAAAGCAAACATCATGATGGTTAATTCCATATCATGAGTTGGGTAGTTTTTCTCATGGTCCTTCAGTTGACGAGAGCCATAAGCAACTACCTTACCATTTTGCATCAGCACATACCGCAGTACCCTTCTATGTAGCAGTGGAGCTATTTGTGGTAGTGAACTTAGCAGGTGTACTCTCAAAAATCTTAATTCCCATAACCTTGGCCATCTTAGTCAGCCTTTTCTCAAATTTATCATCGAAGCTCTACTTAACCTTTTCTTTACCTTTACTTTTAGCACGAGCCCTAAATTTTGTCTGATAGGACTTATAGTCTTGCTCGCATAGCTGAGCTCGGTGGATAGCCTCATCATATATGGCCACATCAAACGGAGCTAACCATGCCCTGATAAAGTACCTCAAACTAGCAATAAATCTCTCAATCTTATGTTCCTCATTCCTAACTGTCTAATGGTCAAATCTACTCAATGTCATAAATTTGGACTCATACTGGTCTATTGTCATAGATCCTTGTACCAAACCCAAAAACTCTGCCCCACAACTTCTTCTGCATTGTCTAAGGAATATACTGCTTATTAAATGCCTCTAAAAACACACCTCTGGTCACTACTGGATGTCTAGCACCCAACACTATCTTGGTGGACTTCAACCAATGTTTTGCCTCATCGACCAATAGAAAAGTAGCCAAGCCCACCTTTTTTGTCTTAGTACACCGTATGTAAGTAAACAGTTTTTCCACAACATTTACCCAGTTTTTCACTGCCATCAGATCCTTAACGCCCTTGAACTTTTGCGAATCTAACTTCTTGAACTGTCTCAGTAAATTAATATCATAGGCAACCACTAGGTCAACAGGCTGGGGTTGTGGTGGCGGTAGTATCGATTGGGGCTGGGGCTCTAAAGGCACATTAGTTGCCGAAGGAGGAGGTAGCGTGTGACATCCCCGTCACTACACATTCACCTATAATTTTTTCCTTTCACATAAACTTGATTAGACTCGTCCGTCAATGTCATTCATTCTTTTCCTTCTCAAACTTGATATTTAATAGTTCATCATAAAGAATTTGGTTTTAAATAAAACATAATAATGATATATATATATATCATTCCTTCCCATAGGATCTTACACATCTTACATACCTAAATCCCCAAAACTTATAAACATTACTGTAGCAGTGTACTATACAATAGCTGAAATACATGTCATTAAGTATACCTTCAACAATTACTCGGAAGCGTATCTCAAAGGAACACTAGGATACTTCAAAGGCGAGCTCTTCTATTTGGAGCGGAAATCACTTCAAGTAATATGTATGAAAAATAGTTGTAAAGGGGTGAGTTTACGCTCAGTAAGAAATATATGTAAAAGAGTGTACTATGCCTCTATATGCAATTTTCCTGCTTGGCTCTATGATGTCATGTAAAATCATTATAAAGCATATAGCGTATACTTCGTTCAAATAGCTTATGAAAACACACATCATATACTTCTTCTTTCAAATAACATGTGCAAGCATACATCATTTACTTTCGAAATCATATATTTCATATACTTTCAAATAGCAGGGAGACTATTTGCATTTTAACGGAATTATGCACTGATTAACAGGTGGCGTACCCCCGTATGGGCCAAGAATCCTCCCCTAGCCAATTATATAACAGAGACAAATGGCCAAGTGTCGGTGGGCCACGATGAACACTAGTCAGGTGACATCTGTGGCACTGAGGGTTGGACTAGAGCTCCTCAGCCATGTACTTATACAGAAGTGCATAATCATCAAGTACATCATAGTCTCAAAACATTAGTCATATAGCTTTTTGCAATGACATTCATGCTTTTCTGAAATAGGCTTTAAAATCTCTTTTTCAAAAGGGGTAGTCGACTGGTCTTATAGGGCAGTCAGCTGCTATTGCATATTTTCATTTATCAAAATTATTTTCTTTTATAAATTTTGATATTTTGAAATTCTGAAAACACATGGGGTAGTCGACTGGTCCCATATAGCAGTCGACTGATTTTGAAACAGAATGCTTTTCGAGAAAAAGGCTGTCGACTGGTTTCACAAACGGAATGCTTCTAAAAACAGGGCAGTCGGCTGGTCATATAGCAGTCGGCTAGTTTTGAAACAAAATGCTTTTTAGTAATAGCAGTCGATTGGTCCATATAGCAATCGACTGGTTTGAAACAGAATGCTTTCTGGAAAATAGCAATCGACTGGTTTGCATCGGTTTTTAGAAAATTTACGTTTTGGTTGTCTCTAAGTGGCTGCTACTTAAGGCAGTCAGCTGCTCCTAGCATTTTGGTAACTATGAGTAAAATCCGAAATTTAACCTTCCTACATTTAAAATAGCTGGTACTTCATTCCAAAACAATTAAAATCATGCGGACATAGTCACCTTACGGTCGTTACATAAATTCCTTACCTCAATAGCCAATAATCCACAGCTTAGCTGAAATCCAACACCTTGCCTTTCACTTCTTCAAAGCTGTAAACATCATCAATATTCCAAACTTTAACTTTCTTTCATTTCAATACCATAAGCATACTATACCAACATAATACAAATCCAAACCATAGACATAATTGAAAGAACCAACTTCTTCTCTTACCTTTGTCTATAGCCAAATAACAGCAACTTTCGATCTCCTCAATCTCTTTGATTCAGCTCTTCATATTACAGGTATGAATAGAGCTAGTGATGAGGATCGTTTTTCATTAAGTGAGCTTAACGAATAAATAACAGGGAGTGGTTGTTTGTCAAGGTAGCTAAAATGGAAACTTAGGAAAATTGGAAGGGAACGAGAGGGAGGCTGAAAAGGGGGCTGCCGACTTTGATGGCTGAATATGATGATTCATCAAGCTTCATTAATTACATGTTAATCTTCTTCCCATATCAGCCATAATTACTTTGACCCTTTGATCCTCTTGACTTCTCTTCTTTCTTCCAATAATCAGCCACATGTCATTTTAATTGTTATAAAATCTGACATTAATTCTTTTCTCATACTTCAATTATTCTTACAATATCAATTTAATTCCTTGACTATTTGACTTTCAATTTAAATTATTCTTTCAATGTTCTACATATAACATTCACATATCAAATCCTCATATTTACTTAATCATTTCAGTTGGAATACTTTACAAACATGAGGAAATTACATGAAATTGGGGATTTCACATAGCGCCACTTTGGATACTGGTGCTCTAGCATTATTATTGAAATTAAAAATAAACTCACGAGCATCTGTTCCAGCATGGAGATATGAGTATTGGGACTCTCAGGTTGTGGAGGAAGAGCAGGTTCAGGGATCGGTTCCGGAGATGGCTCGAGAGATGGCTAGGCTAATCTCCGTCCTTGTCTTTGTCTTTGTCCAGTACCATTTTGCCTATCACTCATTCTGTCAAAAACAGACATAAGAAATGTTTTTAGTTACTCCAAACAATTATACATGCAAACAATTACAGTACTACAAGTGATGTAAACCAATTCTAGCTTAAAGACACTAATTGACATCAAATCAACCTTGTTCTGATACCAATCTTTCTTGTCACAATCTACTTATTAACACTCAATACAAAATTTTCATTATTCATTATGATTGGTTGGGCTGACCGTAGTGTCCACACTCAGTTCTCGTGTCAATTAGTATTTAATCTTAGAATCCGAACATTCACTTTCGATTTATAACTAAACGATTATACTATGATTTACATTTAACTTCTACATGTTCAGTACACTATAATACAGTTTACATCCGCTGTACAAGATACATATATCGTAGTACTGTATAAACACTGTCTGAACGAATAAAAGTAACATAGTATACCTCTACGGTCTCT
The DNA here is from genome assembly GCA_031772115.1 of Heritiera littoralis. NCBI lineage: Eukaryota > Viridiplantae > Streptophyta > Magnoliopsida > Malvales > Malvaceae > Heritiera > Heritiera littoralis. Next base: position 161,061 of record JAPDPK010000168.1, on the reverse strand, counting down.
AATAACCACCTGAGGGATACTGATTAGAAATCCTCCTGGAGCAAAATAAGTTTACTGTAGATAATCTGGAAGGAAAGTAAGGGGGTGAGCTTACACCTAGTAAGAAATATATATATATATATATATATATATAAAAGAGCTGATATGCATGTATCTTAAGTATGCTCCTACACTCAAAATCAATATCAGTATAGTATTTAGGCACTCTATCAAAAAGGACACTATAATCGGTTAGGTAATCAGGTTGAGTACAGAATGATACTTTGAAGTATCTCACTTGTCCCAGTCCCTAGCTCTGATTGTAGAGAGTTTACTATATTATTGCTCGATAAACAATTCAGTAGTATTATTTCGAATAAATCATTTCTTAAATAATTCAGTAAACGGTTAACGATCAATCGATAAACAGAATGAAAATCAGTTCAGTAAACTGTTTAATAAAACAATTGATAAATGATACAGTGACTATTTTAGTAAATAGTTCAGTAAAAAATTCAAAAATAGAGCGGTTAACGATCAATCGATAAATAGAATGGAAATCAGTTTAGTAAACTATTCAATAAAACAATTGGTAAATAGTACAGTGACCAGTTTAGTAAATAGTTCAGTAAATCATTCAATAACAAAACTGTAGGTAGATTTCAGAGAAAAATACAATAAATCAGTTTAATCCATCACATTCAATGAAATACTTAGTAACAGTACGGTAAAACAAATCGATAACAGTCTAGTGGAGACCAGGCAACAGCCAATAGAATCATGCAGTTTCAGAATCCCAAAAGGGAATAATAATACGATATATAGCCGTAGTCAATAATGGTCCATACTGAACACTAGTTAGGTGATAGTTGTGGGTGCTGAAGACATAACTAAGGTTAATCAACAACAGAACACACACTCACTCAGATAAGCATGATAAACTCGAAGGCTACTATGGGGCCAACAGTCTTAAACCGTATATAAAATAGTGAAAACACTCTTCAGAGTTTAATTCAGTAAAACAAATCTTCAGACAGTCCATAATTCAGTAAAATTAGTGACAATGATAGTTTAGATAATAATATTCGACAAATATTCTTAGTTCAGAATCTGGTGTTCAAAATATTTTATTTATGTATAAGAGTGACACTAATACTTGTAAATATCTTGAAAACTGAGAAAATCATTAACATCAGTCTTGGAAACTGAGTTTTAAATTGGGCACTCTTAGCGACCTATGTGTAACTCTTAATTTCTTCACTCTTTAACTTTATCTCCTTCACATTTGTAGTCTACCCTTGTGATTCTAGGGTTTAGGGTTCGATTTACGAAATTTTAACAGTATAACAATAGGGTTAATCCTAACCCTCTTGTACCAAAAACACAATTCAATAACCACAATCACAGTTTCCCAACCTCAATCAATTCACAATAACCAATCACATATTATCACAATTTAACCATTATTAATGCAACATAGTATCCCTATGCCTCTTAAATATATCCTTTACTACTCAAATTGCACCGTGTCGCTCAGTGGCACCAATATTTTACTCCTCACTTTTGAGCTGCAAAACATCACAGAATCACTATCAATTCACCACACTTTAGTTATAAAAAGTATTTAACTCCTTAAGACCTACTACATTGCCTACTGCAATTGCAAATTCGATCTACTTCATACCCGTGCTTACACTGCAAGTATCGTCAAAACAACTCCTTTTTGGGTTCTGACTTCACCATCAGTCTTGTATTAATTTATACAGTATCCTGAACCCAATATACATTGAATTGAGCATGAATTCTTCATGCCCTTCACTTGGCCGAAATGGCCTCTCAGGGGTACACTACTATTTCAACGATTTAGGCCCATATATGTGTTCTACACACTCTGTACACTGATTCTACATCATTTTTACATTGAATTACATCACATTCCTATATAGGCATACTTGGCTGAAACCCCAGCAGTTTGATTCTCATGGTTTCAATTCAATCTAAGCTTAAATACAGACTTAAACACCTTAAGCACATAATGTAAAGCCATTAAATCATGACAAAAAATTAAGCTTTCGCTCACTTTTCTTCTTGATCGAAAATGGAAGGGACCCAAACACCATGCAAATGGCCACTTCAAGAATTGATTTTGGTAGTATGTTGTAGAGCTTAGAGAGCTGGACAAGTTTGCTTAAGATTGTTTTTGGTTTCATGGTGTTTTTCTAGGGTTTTTAATGACTTTCTCTCTCTAAATGAAGATTTCAACAATGGTGGGTGGTGACAGAAGATGATGGACGTCCAAGATGGAGAGAAAAGACTAGAAATTTCTTTTAAAATAATATCTTGATGGCAAATTACTAAAATGCCCTTAATTTTATCAAAATTCCAATTTTGCCCTTCACACTTCAACTTTCATTTAAACAGTCAATTTAACTTCTAAAATATTTCATTCACTCATAAAACATATCTATTGAATAGGCCTTTGATAGAGTTTGACTGGTCAAAATGGCGAAATTCACTTTTTCGTATGATCCAATCTATCAATTAGCATGGTGTAAGACTTCTTCACATAAGGATGTATCTATGATTGTCAGTTGGTCTCAAATCAATTTAGATCGATTGTTATTTTTGAAAGTTTTCTAAACTAATGGACTTAACAGTAATTTTCTAAATTGTTGCACACTTTTTAAAACATGAACAAATAGATGAATTTCGAGATGTAGATTCTTACCATCTCAGTATTTTGCTCCGAATAACAATACTTTCAAGTTTTGTCTCCATCAGAATAGTATAAGTCCTAGTGGAGCCCATAGTCCAAATCTCCGTTACACCTACAAATCATAAGGCATATAAACAGTTATGAGGTATCTTATCTTCTTAGCTTCATTAAAAATGTATAACAATAATAGGAAGTGTGAATCTCACATTTATGCTTTTCATAGTATTTTTACGTTTATTCTCATCAATTTTACAATGAATCACATTAATTTTAGGTTAATTATTATAGATTTATATTTTTAGTGTTTTTGCACTTACTCTCATCAATTTTACGATGAATTTCATTAATTTTACAATTAGTTATCATATTTTTATGTTTTTTTCTAGTGTTTTTACACTTACTCTAATTAATTTTACAATAAATCTCATAAATTTTATGGTTAACTATTATAAAATTATGCTTTTTCTAGTGCTTTTATACTTACTCTCATAAATTTTACGATGAATCTCATAAATTTTACGATAAATCTTATAAATTTTATGATGAATCTAATAAATTTTACAATGAATGTCATAGATTTTACAATGCATGTTATAGATTTTACGAGGAATTGATAGTGTATAACCTTTATACACTGTCAGATAATCACAATTTCCATCTCGTTAATAAATTTTAAAACACGTAAGTCCTTAAAAATAAATATTAGTAAAAACTTTAATTTATTTTTAAGGACTTTTATATTTTTAAACTTTATTCATTAATGAGGAAATAGTTTGTGGTTGACTTATAGTTTATAAAGATTATATATTGTCTATGCATCATATATATATATATATATATATGTAAACTCATAAAGAATTATAAAAACAACATTTTAAAATACTTATTAATAATAAATTATTATAATTATAAATATTATTTTCCTTAAAATTTTATATATATATATATATATATATATATATATATATATAAAATATTCACAGTAAGCGAGAGGGATAACATTCTACTCAAGGCATCCGAAGGAAACATACAAGAGATTATAAACATACAAGAAATTTTTTTGTCTAAAACACAAATTTCCCCAAACAAAATTTTAATTTTATTTAAAATAAATTCGAATTCCTCCTCTTTAAGCAAAGGCATCATGTACCAATAAATCGACTTAAAAATATTGGGATGCTTCATTGGTCAAAGTTTAGTCGGTTAACGACTTGAAGACCATGGTTTACGCTTGGCTGCAACATTATATGCATACATTTAATTTAATTGATCCTCCAACCTCCAACTAAGCTAGCTAACTTCTAACTGTCTATCTATGTTTTAACAGACGAAGTCACTAAAGGCTTATTCTTATTTGTTGATCCTTCCAATTTATATGCAGCAGATTTTGTTTAATTTAAATGCAGGAAACTGCTCATTTGCACCAAAAACAAAATAAAATGGTCATTAAAAATATATGATTTTTAATAAAATAATAATAATAATAATAATAAATATAGAAATTATGAATAAAAAGGTAATTTGATCCACCTTTATTATTTTGCCCTATGTACACGTGGCACATCAGTTGCACCTCATCGAAGGCAACTGTTGTGCTAAACTTACCCTTAACCTAACTTAAGCTCAGTCTTAAACATGATTTTTAAGATTGAACGAGTTGATTCGGTGCATGAACAATTTTATTTAACAAACATAATTATAAAATACAAATTAAGCTGCAATAAGTAACATAATTACTATGTCAAATTCTAGGAAAGTTGTTGTGTTTTCATTCTGTTTTAGTGGGCTTATGAAAAATCCTATGTGATGTGATGTGATGTGTGGAAGAAGTCCCATTCGGTTTAGGCAACCAATAATAAGCATTGGTTGAATCGACCATAGGCATATATTTGTTCATAAAACAAACAATGACATTGAGATAAACCTTGTTAGAGTCATTAATTTTGAGTGCTTTTGGCTGTGCGGTAGAAGGGGAGTTTGGTGGAAGTTAGGCCAAGAAACGAAGTATGCTTTGTGATAATCAATCAGATAACTGTCCTTTTCTTACTTCCTGCCTGTGTGTTGGAGTGAATTCACTTGGGAGGGACCACTTCAACTTAATCAACCTTTCCTTTTCCCATTTGCTTTTTTTTTCAATTTAAAATGAAATTTCAAACTTTTGGGTAAGCTTAAATTTTGCAATTTTGACTGTTGTTGTTGGTGGCATGCATTTCAACTAATTTCGAACCTACCATTATTTTCTTCCCTTTTTTTTTTGTGTGTGTTTTGGCTACCTAAATTCTTAGATTTTGGAGATGTAGGTTCTATTTGCACAAAGCTAACAAGTCTTGCTTTTTAGATATTATATAAAAGAGAGTTTTAGATATTATGCAAAGGGGAGATCCATTTATATAAATATAAAATTAATTTAATTTTACAATTTCTTATATCATTTTGTACTATTTAGAATTTTTAATTCTTTTTTTGAAATTTATATTTTATTTGCATAAATTATATATGCCAAATTTTAAATTAATAAAAAGTATCTAACTATTTGTTTGAAAATAAAAAATTTTAACAGTTAATATATTTAAAAAATACTAATCTCAATCAAAATTATACGAATATTGGATTAGTTAAAAAATTTACCTACACGACAAGTACAGGTAAGCTATTAAATGTAATAGTTGATTTATATTATAAAATAATAAAAAATAATTTAGCTATATTTATATATGAATTAATATTTAATATACTGTCAGTAGAGTTTTTCGATTTCACAAACAGTATTAAGATAATGACACATATTTTTTAAAAATATTAAAAAAATAAAAAATTAATAAAATAAAATATATATCATTATCTTAATCTTATTTGTATGATCAAAAAATTGTATATGAGATAATTATCTTCTCTCTCTTTTTCTCTCTCTATGTGTGTGGTGGGAATTGAATATATACACTGTATTTAAATGCCCCAACGCCAGCCAAGGCTATCATTTAATGAGTTTATAAATGCAATAGAACCCTTATAAATTAATTTTTTTAATTAATAATTTCTTTAAATTAATAAAAAATTATGATCAATTTGAATTAATGGAAAATTTTAATCAATCTCTTTATTATAATAAATAATAAATTTTATTTTAAAATTTAGTGGAAAATTTTAGTACCATTATCACATAAATTAATAATTTGATAAAGAAATACAAAATATATTACATAATATTCAAAAACTAAAAAACACTTCAATATATTAATTTATAAAAGATTATCATATTTAAAATTTTTTATTTTAAGAATTAACAAGTATGAAATATATTGAAATATATACATTTGTAATTAGATTTTTATGAAATTAAAAATTATAGACTTATTAGAAGGATTTAAATAATGTGAAAATTAAACAAATACTTTTTTAAAACAATAATAATTTGCAAAATAAAACTCTTTAAATTAATAACCTCTCTTAATTAATGCTCAACGATGGATTTCAAAAATATTAATTTAGAGAAAATCATTTATATAGAAAAAAAAAAAAAAAACCTCAAAGCAGATGGAGAACAAGTTCTGTCGTGTGAATGTATCATATTTTTTTTTTGGTGAAAGTGAATGTATCATATTTTTTTTTTGTTCATTGGTGAATGTATCATATTTAATGAGTTTATAATGCAATAGAACCTTTATAAATTAATTCTTTTAATTAATAATTTCTTTAAATTAATAAAAAATTATGATCTCAACTTGAATTAATAGAAAAATTTAATAAATCTCTTTATTGTAATAATTAATAATTTTATTTTAAAATTTAGTATAAAATTTTAGTACTATTATCACATAAATTAATAATTTGATAAAGAAATACAAAATATATTACATAATATTCAAAAACTAAAAAACACTTCAATATATTAATTTATAAAAGACTATTATATTTAAAATTTTTTATTTTAAGAATTATAAAGTATTAAATATATTGAAATATATATATTTGTAATTAGATTTTTATGAAATTAAAAATTATAGACTTATTAAAAGGATTTAAATAATGTGAAAATTAAAAAAAATACTTTTTTAAAACAATAATAATTTGTAAAATAAAACTCTTTAAATTAATAATCTCTCTTAATTAATGCTCAACGATGAATTTCAAAAATATTAATTTAGAAAAAATTATATATATAGAAAAAAAAAACCTCAAAGCAGATGTAGAACAAGTTCTGTCGTGTGAATGTATCATATTTAAGATCTTAGTTTGAAATACTTTACATAAAAATCCAACATGGATTGACGGAGAAGAGAAGAGAAGAGAAGAGAAGAGAAAAAAACAGAGAAAAAAAGAGTGCAGAGGAGAGGTGATACAATCAATGTATTGTCCGCTATGGTGTCAACATATGTCTCATTTATTATGTTTCAGACCGTGTATTGTCGGCTAAGGAGTAAGGTCCACTGTCATTTGATAACTCCGTCCATTTCGCAGCAACGCACAGCCACTCTCATTGCTTCTACCTTCTTTGTACTACAAATTAAATCAAAAGAAACAAAAAATAAATAAAAAAATTACCCCCTACAATAATGTAATTTATAACGTCCATCTTACACTTTTTGGGATTATTCAACTATTGATTAAATCTTAAAAGTATTAAGTTAATTTTATTTTTGATGATTTATAAAAAGAAATAAGAAGTTTGAGATCTTTTTATAATTAGGAGATAGTCTCACATAGTCAGAAAAGTAAAATTATTTTTTCTTTTATTCATTAGAACTTTTTTCACTGAAAAAGGAAAAAAAAACAATAATCAAGTTTGATTATTAATTTTTTTATTACCCTACAACTCCTATGTATGATACAATATGATATCTTGTTGTTTTTAAGTATGGCCTTATATTTATGTAGTTTCGTGTCTACTTTGTTATTCATTTGATCTTCTCAAGCAGTATTCATTTTTTCTTTGTGAATTGTGAAATCCAAAACTTGAGCCTTCACCAGTTCTTAAGATTTAAACGTATATATCATTCTTGATATCCAATGTTTTTATTCCTGATATCTTGTTTCTCTTTCATTCTTCTTTCCAACTCACTGTCTTTCAAGAACCGTCCAAGGATGAAGAGTAAGTGGAGATTGTTGTCACCATGGTTTTGGGAAGAGTTCTCGAGCTTTATGGTCTCATGGTTCCGGAAGGGTAGGCTTGGAATCAGTTTCCATCAACTCCCTACGATCATATCATTGAAGACGAAGACGAGGCTTGGTTCTAACGTGGAGAATGTGGAGGAAGACGAGATGTCTCTGCTGAATCTGCCTGAACTCCCTCTAGAATGCATTCTGGAGCGCCTTTCACCGGCCGGATTGTGTAGCATGGCCGGAGTTTGCTCTTCTTTGAGGGAGAGATGCACAAGTGATCATCTTTGGGAGAAGCACATGAAGCAGAAATGGGGTAAAGTGATGGGTGATGCCGCTTACAGGGAATGGCAGTGGCATATTGCTTCAAGAAATAGACCAAACCTATTAAATCCAAGTAAACAAAAGGGGTTTCTGGGATCTCTTACTAACATCTGGCCTTTCTCTTGGTTTAGACCAAACTTAGGAAACAGCCTGCAGAAAAAAAGTGATCTGCCAGTTGATTCAATCATGTCCAGGTATCTATCTCTGGAAACTGGCAAATTCTGGTTCCCAGCACAAGTCTATAATCGGGAGGTAATTGGCTTGCATATAACTGTTTCAGTTGATTCTTTCCCTGTTTGTCCCATCTACACGTATGTTGTTAATGGAAAATTTTCATCATTACTAAAGTTATGAGAAATGATGTATTTGTGATTGATTGCAGAATGGGCATGCTGGGTTTATGCTGTCATGTTATGATGCCAAACTTAGCTATGATTCCAAGATGGACACCTTTCAGGCAAGGTATAGTATGATTTCTAGTTTAATCCAGAGTCTGGAGTTTCCGAATTTGAACATTTGAGCCGAGCACTCGACTTTCTCAGCTTCAACAAATTCAATCCCCTTTCTCTATTCATCTTGTTTTGCTAAGATAAAAGGGATTTCAAAACCAATTCAATAGCTAAAACAACTCAAGCAAAGAGTGACTTTATATGCTTCTCTGTGACTCCTTTCTCAAGCTGGATTTTGAACTTTAGGTACTCACCTCACGGGCGGCGGACAACAGAGGAGAATATCTCCTGGGATAGGCTAAGAGTACCACCGGTTGATACTCCTTCATATGAGCTTCATAATTCTGAGTGCTTACTTGAGTTAAAACCTGGTGATCATATTGAGATCCAATGGAGAAAGAAACAATGAATTCCCCTATGGTGAGTAAGTGAGTGTTGTTTTCCCATGTGAAATCAACTCACCGTCATATTCTACATTGCTCTGAATGCTTGTTGCTTGACATTAAAACTTTTACTTGCTATAAACAATTTAGTAATTTGAGATTAATTTCTTGCAGGGTGGTGGTATGGTGTTGTCGGTCACTTGGAATCATGTGGTGGAAGTCAAAATCATTGCCATTGTCAATATGCAGGTGAGACCAACAGTCTCAGAATGATGTTTACAGCAAATTAAGTCAGCATAATGTTTTGTTAACAAAACCTAAATATGCAGGGCACTTGGAAGTGCCTTGCATTGCATGTATGAACATTCTCTGAACTGCTACTGGTTTCATTGCTGCATTTTAGGCAAATTAAAAAGGAACAACATATCAAAAAATTCAAAGTTAATGCACTAAAGGCCTCCATAGGTTTATTAAAGTTACTAACTTACAGTAGCATGACTCATTGGTCCATAGTTTGTTGTTGTTTCAGTGTCTATAACTAAGTATTGATTGATCTTTTGTCGTTCTTATTCTCTGTGGTTGGGTTTGTGATTTCAGTATGCATGTTGCTGTCCTTAGGTGCAAGATGTCTAATGGTCCTTTAACTACTAATCATAGCTAACAGAAATCGATTTTTCCTTCTTTTTATTGAACTCGAAATGATGAGTTTTCAGCAATAAATTACTATAAATAAATTACACAATGTCAATGGTTGGTATGCATAACCTCTGCTCGAATCCGCACATTCTTCAAACCTCATTTCTTTTGGTCATCAGCCTTCATCTTGAATGGTAATTTTCCCTTGTCTGCATTCTTCGAATCTTGTGAGCAAAGGAACATTCTTAACACTTTAGCATCAAAATAACACCAGTAGTATATGCTATTGCTTACCTGAGTTCAAAAGTTAATGAATCACTGGTTAACTAAGTGGCAAAATAGTTCATAAATGAAACATCTGCCTTCAATTATGTAGACTTTCTTGCAAACTAGCAAACAACTCTTCCCACAACTTCCCTTTACCATGCACAAATGCTGAAACATATGTTTTGACTCTTTACAAGGATTTTCTAGAACCAATGTTGTTAACCATTAGCTTTGTTGACAGACACAGTGATGCTAGAGTTCAACCAGTACCCCGCTAGCTCAAGATGGAGAAAAACAATGATAAACAGGAAAGACCATGGACAAGTAGGCAATGAAGCTGATGGATTTTATGGAGGAATCAGAAAGCTTTACAAGGACGAAGAGATCTCAATGTGGAAATGTCTCTGGCCGAAGCAAGTCTTGGAATAAATTCAAGTATCTGCTCTTCCCCTCAAGCTCGGTAAATATGCCCATTGCCAACCTTATTTTTCCTTTCTCCTTGATTTGTGAACTGGAGAAAGTTTAAAGTCCATAGGAGGAATTTTGCAATTAGATGTACATTAGGTATTTGTACTTTTTTTGACCGCCTTGCATGCCTTGAGAGTCAGCACATTTATGAATTGTAGCTGCAGCACCAAGCTATATAATTTTGCAAGGACTTATATAGCAAAATTAGTTTCTGGTTTGATAGAAAACTGACTGCCTTTCAGTTCTGAGATTGCCATTCTCATGTATACCGATATAATTTAGAAGCAGAGTTGCTGGTCATTTCCTATACAAGAAAGGGGAAAAGTTTAGAAACTCTGGCAAAAGCTGTAGAAGTGGTCAATCATTCTGTGATATTCCGATCCAAGGTTCCTGGTGTTTTATCTTTAGACTTTGTTGTATAAGGGCAGAAAAATTGTATCTGTAATGATTAGGTTACATAACTAGTAAATCAACAAATTTTCATCCTTATTCCATAATCCCTCCTATTAGTAATAGAAGGAAATAAGGTGGCTAGTCTCAAACATGGATACGAATTCTATCAAATCTAACCATGTGGTGACAGTGATGATTCAAATATTCAAAGCTATAAACATGACATTTTTGGTATCTCCTTGTGAAGGCAACCATTCCCTCTCTTAGATATTAGACCCATCCATTCGTACATAGAACTTGTGATACTACTAAATCGCTGAATTGAGATATTCAAAAATTTTCATCATGGGTATGTTAATTCTTCTTCTGAGCAACCTCTATATTTAAATCCTCTCTCTTTGCATTCTTCTGTACTTTGAAAATCCCAAGCCTCTAAGTTATATTCTCTTATGAGATTGATTATATTCCAAATTGAAAAAAGAAACAGAACTTCAGTCTTTGAAATCCCTATAATGCTTTATCCCAAAATCCTTCTTTTATTGTTAGATCCAGGAAGACTGTCCTCAAACAAAAAAAACTCAAACCCCAAAAGGAGTACGTTCAAGCTCAATGTTTGATCGATGCATTCTCCCAACAAGATCTTAAGAGCACTTTGTTACTCTTCAAATTCTTTTAGAATTTTAAGAATAGTGGATAGATCAAGGCTACACTCATATTCATTTTGGAGTTATCATAATAGCATTAAGCTTTCATAGGTGAAATGTTATTCCTGTTTGTACCATTATGGCCTTTACTAGACACAAGGTTCAAAGAATACAAACATGTTGTCCTTAGAACCGTTGAAATGACACTTAACGCGGGAGCTATTTTCTTCATAGTCTTTCCCAAATACAACATGTCCCTTCATAGTCCGACTCTGTTGGACGCTCTAGAGGTTCAAGTTCAGATCGTTGAAACACAAGTGAAAGGATGCAAAGCAACACTACACTATCAAATGGCTTACAAAGTCCAAAGTCGTGCTTAGGTTTTGGATCTAATCTATTCCATTGTGAAATCGTGCACAAGATACATGATTAAGAAAAAAAACTATGCAGGAATATACAAGTGATATACATTAGATAATTTCTAGTTACAAAAATACGTTTAAGAAAAATGGTATAAAAAACTAATCAAACAATAGTAACCTAAAGAACCAAAACACATCCACACAACTATCTTGTTTTTCCTTTCATTGCATAGCTTTTGCTGCGAAACTTGCGAACTCCGGTTATCAATGTTTGACATACATAATTAGCCAAATTTAAATGTTTTCTAGTCTTTATACTTCTTAGGCAGAAAATGTATTTTTTTTTCTTATTTCTGTCTGTTGAAGGGTATAGTAAACAACCTAAGGCATAAAAAGAACATTTTGCCTTGAACTCCTTTGAATTAGACGATAATAATGGAATTTCATCTTCTAATTCATTAAATGTCATTGAACCCTTATGAATATGAAAGAGACATAAGAGATGTGGTGAAAAGGATGAAAACGTGTGCCATGCAATCAAAAATTGTCGATCGGCAAATGAAGTATGGCAGAAAGCTGGTTGGAATTGGACTAATGAAGGTGACAATGATGAGGAAATAGGGGCTTGGCTACAGCAGAACTTAAGTGGAAGCAATAATGAAAATAGTCCGCAATTATTTTTTATTGTGGCTTGGACAATTTGGAACGACAGAAACAATGAATTTCATGGCGAGGCTCGTAGGGAGGCATCAAAATTGGCTATCTTTGCAACTTCTTACCGAGATCAGTACATTGATGCAACTAAGAGAACCATCTCATCTTCAACAATACAGGAGGCTATATGGCGGCCACCACCTCCTAACATTTATAATGTGAACCTCGATGGTGCGGTGGACTTGCAAGGCAAAAAGGTAGGAGCTGGAGCAGTGATAAGGAACTCATAGGGACTGGTAATGGGAGCCTTCTGCATGAACATGCACTGGGTAACGAACTCTTTTATTGCAGAAACTTATGCAGCAGTCAAGGCTTTGGGGTTTGCTTTAAACATGGGATTCAGAGAGGTAATTCTTGAAGGGGATTCTCTTACAATTATAAAGAGAAGCAAATCCCAAGCCATTGATCTATCTCCAAGTGGGCCTTTGATTGAAGAAATTCAAGCCAAGATGGGACTTTTCTCTATATGCAGACCGGAACACACAACAAAAATGTGTAACAAGGTAACTCATAAATTGGCAAAACAGGGGTTAAACATTACTGAAGAGGTAATATGGGTAGAGGAGCATCCAGAATTTATTTTTGAGTTTGTCATGTATGATGCCAACAATTTCTAGTAATGAAAGTTCGGTCAACTTCGGTAAAAAAGAAAAGAATTATAATGGCTCTTTGACAGCGGTCATCCACCCATCTGTACAAGAATTTGCAAACTTCTTGCTTTTTGCAATACCTTTATTAACAATGGCATTACGAGCGCTGGTTCCCTCGTAGCGGTATTTAGTTACATAAGTTACATTTATTTTATGAACAATATGGGACACTATAACTTCAAACTAGTTCCAAACTAGGTTTCCTCTATCTTCCCTCTTCTTAAATATCTCATGTATAAAAAAAATGAAACTGAAATATCAAACATTTTGCCTTTCAAAATTGAAAAAAATGAAAATAAAATTTTAAATTTGAGAGAAAATCTGAGATCGAACTTTGAATGTACAGAATCTCATTACCAAAGGATGGAAAATGTTGATTGGTGACACTAAAGGCAATAGCAGAAGTGGCGTAGGCAACAACAACGACAGGGGCAACATTTAAATGCAGGAGGCGAAGTGGAAGGCAACGAGGAAGATGGGAAGAACGAAAATAAAATGATGGGGAAAGGTTATGAAATAAGGGGTATTTTAGAAAACCAATTATATTTTTAAGGGTGTATGTGAAAAGAAAACAAAAATATAATAGGTAAAATTGATATGCAATTTTAAAATTTATTAGAGATATTTTAGTCCAAAATGTATAGTTTATATATAATACACTGATAGTGCATAGCTTTTATACATTATGAGTCAACAATAAAATCCTTATATGTGGTACCTTAAAAATAAATATTAATAAAGTTTTAAATTAATTTTTAAATATTTATATACTTTTAAACTTTACTTATTAATTAAGTATCATCTTATGATTAATTGATAGTATAAAAAAATTATATATTACCATTGTATCGTATATAACCTCTGTATATTTATATATAATCACACACTTTAATGGAAGCAAAATGGTCAAAATTTTAGTCTAGTGATTCTGGACCCTTCTTTAGATTTTGGGCTTGCCACCACGCGGTCCAAATGACTCATTTACATTTTGAGTCGCTTTATCCAACACAGGTACGAATGCCCCAAAATGCATCCTAATCACATTGGAGTGGAGGTCCAGTCCAACTAGAGGGGTCATCAATCAACCACTCACAAATTGTTACTTAGACTGAAAAATTTAAAATAATCATTGAGGATATATGCTTTTATTTAAATAATTAAAGTAAAAAATGCAAGGATAATTTTTCCTTTTCACTTGTTTTATCTTTTGTGCAATTGCATCGCTGTCGGTGCCAACCGATGTGACGAGCATCCAAGCGATAATTTTTCATTAAATGATAAGTAGTAAATGATTTCTCAACATGTCACTAGATTTTCTCACATAAGAGATTATTAATAAAGGAAATAAATTTTGAAAATATCATGTTCAACTTTATTAGCGCATATATCAAACTAGATAATTTTTATATCACCAAAGAGGCTAAGTGGAATATTTTTATTCAAATAAAAATGTCACAAACCCAAACAAATATTGGGAGGATTATTCATTTTTGCTTTCTGTTGACTGATGCCATAAGTAATGCTACAATCAGCAATCATCCATGTCACATGCGGCTGTAATTAGTAAGAACACTAGGATTCAAAGAAGCAACAGAATTTAACTCTTGGTCACGCTCAAATATGGCCATTTCTAGCTCGTCCAAGGTCACCCAAGCTTCTATGCCTCCCCATTTGGAATCTAGCAACACAATCAAGTTCTTGAAATCACTTGGACTTGTCACCCATATCGGCTTTCGCCACCCAAAATCCATTTCATGAAAAGGATAGCCACACAAGTTTGTACAGGTATAGGTGTTCACGTCCGCCAATTTGCCTTTCAGCAGCTGCGCAATCTGCTTACGAGAATCTTGAACTTCTGCGTAACCTTTCTTGCTTTTAATCGTTTTCACCTTGTCTTTGCAAACTTTGGTAAACTCATCCTTCATCTTAGAAACCAGCTGATGGAGTTCCACATCACTCTCTTCGAACATCACTGCATATTTCCAAATCAGATTTCCCACTGTGTTTCCAGGTAAAGGCGGAACTATTCTTTTACGTAAGTTCACAACGTTGAGCAAAGCAGACTGCCGAGATTGAGAGGATCCATATTTCGACTGCGAAGCAGCAGATGCGCATTTAAGTATGATAGCCAACACGATTTCTACATTTCTGATGCGGTGCTGTTGCCGCCGCCCCATGGCAGAGGCAACTTTGGCTTTCAGATTCGCTATTTGCGGTTCGTGGAAGACAAACCTCTTTGTCGTGCAGTTTCGAGTTATGGGCGGAGGAATGGATGTGATTGGCGTATCTAAAGGTGGCAACAAAGACGCCCCAACTAGTTTTGGCACCACTACTCTGCCGTATTCACGGCTGCTGACGGCGGTCCAGCTACGAATGAAGGTACAAAAAGACGATGCATCGCCAAATTTCTGTGAGACGCAAACTGCAACTGCCGTTCCGCCGCATGCAAAACTGGTGAGTTGAACAAGCAGGATGCACGCCAATGTTGATCGGATGGTTTTGGGATCAGTGGATGGGATCAATTCCTTAAGCAAATCCGGGTCAGGATGGGTAAGAAAATCCTTGAGTTGGCACTCAGATTTAGCTTCTATAAAGCAAGCCCCCTCATCATTGCAGTCGATGGTAACCGCATCCTTGAGCTGACCAGCAAGCGGGTAGAAATGAAGCAGGATTTTAGACAGGGAGCTTTTCAGGGACTGAGACTTCTGTGAAACACTCCTGTTAGTGACATTAGTTTTCGAAGTGGAATTGTCTGAGGGGTAGAAGAACACGACAGAGCCGTAGTGAATTGCGAGAACATCCTGATCCAAAAGAGAAAGATTGAAAGTTCTGAGATGATGAGGGGTTGGAATGGAGGGTTTGATGGTTTTTCTCGACAGAATTTCAACCTTCATTTTCTCCATCCCTCTGCCTAGCTCCAGGTAATTGTGCTTAAGCTTAAGCTTTATCCTGGCCAGGCCTACTTCTCCTTCATTGCCATTTTATACGCAAACAATGGGATAGAATCTGACTTGACCGGTTCCACATTTCCTTTTTTTGATATAATTATTCTAATTTTCTAATGAAATATTTTCCAAGCAGCCAAACAGGCATTCACAGAATCTGACTTGACTTGATCTATTTATGTAGAACTGGAGTTGCTTCATACCATAGAAATTAATAATTTAATTTGATGAGATTATTTAATTTTAGGCTGGCTACTTTTCATTCAACGAAACAAAAAAAAAATACATTATTTGTTCGAATGCGGCGCAGTCTAACGTTTAATCGGTCTACTGAGAAAACTGGATCTCAGAAATCCCAGATCAAGTCTCCATTCAATGGCAATTTTCAACTACTTACAGAGCATATTTATTAGATGAATGAAACAGATGAGCTATTCATCATTTTCTCTGTATTGTGAAATGGTACCAAAGTCACGTTATATTCTCTGAATCTTTTCAGATTTTTTTTCATTTTCTTTTTTGCCAAACACTCTTCAAAATGCCAGACACAAAATCAAAGCCAGAAGAACAGCCACAAGTCCATATTACTTGCATTCAAATGAAAATCCTTCGTTAGTCTTAATCTCCACACCTCTGAATGGATCCAATTATCATTCATGGTTTCGAGCCATGAAAATGGCTTTATTATCAAAAAACAAACTTAAGTTTGTTTATGGATCCATTACTGTTCCACCTTTGGATGATCCTCTCTACTCAGCTTGGGAGCACTATAACACCATGGTTTTATCCTGGTTGATTCATTCTTTGAGTCTATTGATTGCTTAAAGTGTGATTTGGTTCGACAATGCAGCTAAAGTTGGGAAGATCTTAAAGATCGATTTACTTAGGGAGACTCCATTAGAATTGCAAAGCTCCAGGAAGAGATCTTTGTGTTTCATCAAGGTACACTTTCAATCACATAGTAATTTGAAGATTCTATGGGTTGAACTGATGAATTTGAGATCAATTCCTTCCTATTCTTGCACAACTAAGTGTTCTTGTGCAGCTTTTCCCATAGTAAGAGCATATTAGCAATCTGATTATGTGATTAGGTTTTTAAGAGGATTAAATGATAATTTTGCTACTGTAAGGTCACAAATCATGCTCATGGAGCCTCTTCCATCTACCAATAAAGTGTTTGCATTGGTAATTCTACATGAGATGCAATCTGCTGGAGGTTTTATGTCACAGATTTCTAAACTAGTAGCATTCTTTAATCGAGGCACATCTTAGTCTAATAAGGAAGGAGGTGTTAGATCTAAAACCAGACCTCAATGCTTCCATTGTGGAATTTATGGTCACATTATGGACAAGTGTTTTAAGAAACACGGTTATCCACCTGGTTTTAAATTCAAGAAAAGATCAGCTGTTGTCAATCAAGTAGCAGGGGCAACACAGCAAGCAATTGAGAATAATGATCCTAAATCCTTTGGTTCTGTTGCATTGACTCAACAGCAGGTTGATGATAAACTTGTTTTTACACTTGAGCAGTATAATAAACTCCTCAACCTAATTCAATCTTCACCACCAAACCAAATTTCTGCCATAAATACTATTTCTTCTGATCTTCCATCTATGAGTAATATGGTAGGTAATAGTTCCTTTGTTTCTTCTGTGTCGATTCTTGATACAGGAGCAACAGATCATGTTGCTCATTCTCTTCAATTTTATACTAGCTATAAACATGTTATAAACTGTTTTGTTAGACTCCCAAACAATGAAAAGGCTATTGTTTCTCTCATTGGTGCTGTCAAACTTTCTCTTATGTTAACTCTTACAAATGTTTTTCACGTGCCTTCTTTTTCTTACAATTTAGTTTCAGTCAGCAAATTAACCATTGATAATAATTGTTCCCTAACTTTTCAGTCTCATACATGTTTCATTCAAAACCTTCAAAGCAAAAGGATGATTGGTTTCGCTAAGGAAGTTCATGGATTGTATCAGCTTACCTATTCTGAACAGCCCTTTTATACATCTCTTTGTAATTCTGTTTCTGTTTCCCCGTCAAATTTTTGGCATTATAGGTTAGGCCATGCTTCAAATTCTAGAATTAAACTGTTGCATTCTATAGACAATTCGATTCATGTTAATGAAGATAATATTGCTTATGAGACTTGCCATTATGCAAAGTAGAAGAGATTACCATTTCCTATCCGTACTTCTTCTACTTGCTCATGTTTTGATATGATATATGTTGACATTTGGGGTCCGAGTCCATATCCATCTTTATCAAGTTTTCAATATTTCTTACTGTTATGGATGATTATAGTAGAGCAGCAAGGTTATTTTTAATGAAGTCCAAATCTGAAGTTAGATCTATTCTTCAAAACTTTTAACATTTGTTGAAAATCAATTTAATACCAAAATTAAGTGTATCCGTAGTGATCAAGGATTTGAATTTAGAATGACTGATTTCTTTACCTCTAAAGGGATTGTACATCAAAACTCTTGTGTCTCTACTCCTCAACAGAACAGTAGAGTGGAAAGGAAATGTGGCTAGAGCTTTGCATTTTCAAGCTAGAGCTTTGCATTTTCAAGCCAAACTACCAATTTCTTTCTGGGCAAATTGTGTTGCTCTTGCTACCTACTTGATTAGCCGAGTCCCTTCACTAGTCATTAATAATAAAACACCTTTTGAGTTGCTTTCAACATTCCTCCTAAGTATCATCATATCAAAGTCTTTAGATGTTTTTGTTTTGCATCTACAATTTCTCACAACTGCATTAAGTTTGAACTAAGAGCTAGAAAATGTGTTTTTCTTGGTTTTGCAAATGGTATTAAAGGCTACAAACTATATGATCTTCATTCTCATGAAATCTTTTGTTCTAGGAATGTGATCTTTTATGAAACAGAATTTCCCTTTCATAGTCATTCTGATTCTTCACCACTTGTTTTACCAACCGTTCAAACATATTTTTTTGATCATTGTGATTTTACTTCTCCTTCTACTGATTCTTTGCCTTCAAGTTCTCTTTTGCAACCAAAACATACTATTGTTCCCTGAAGATCAACCAAAATTAGATAGGTTCCCTCTTATCTGCAAGATTACACCTATGAACTTCTAAGCACTAATCAACTACCTCTTGCAGACGTGTCCTCTCCTCATCTAATATCTTAGGTATTATCTTATTCACACATTACTCCTTCTTATAGAATTTTTCCTCATTCTCTTGATTCAATTCTTGAACCACAAACCTTTGAGCCAGCTGTCAAACATGCCTATTGACAAGAGGTAATGCAATTTAAACTTCAGGCATTACTGGCTAATTCAACTTGGGAGGTTGTTGATTTGCCTCCTGGTAAGCATGCCCTAAGCAGCAAATAGGTATACAAGGTAAAGTTAAAGGTTGATGGTACACTCAAGAGGTATAAGGCAAGGCTTGTAGCCAAAGCCTACACATAACAAGAAGGCATTTATTATTTAGATACCTTCTCTCCTGTTGCTAAGATGAGTACCATCCGTATGCTTCTTACCTTATCTGCAACTAAGAATTGGTATTTGGAATAGTTGGATATCAATAATGCATTTCTTCACGGTGATTTGCATAAGGAAGTTTACATGGAAATTCCTCCAGGAGTTATTGTCACTAAGCCTAATCAGATCTGTAAATTGCTCAAGTCACTCTATGGACTTAAACAATCAAGTAGACAGTGGAATGCAAAGCTTACAGTAGCTTTGTTGCAATGTGGTTTCACCCAAGCTGCTTCTGATTCTTCTCTATTTGTCAAGTGTTCAGATTCTTTCTTCATAGCTTTGCTTGTTTTTGTTAATGATGTTCTTGTTGCTAGTGACAATTTTGATCAAATTACTGCAGTCAAACAGATGCTATATGATCATTTTAAGATTAAAGATCTTGGTCCTCTCAAGTATTTTCTAGGACTAGAAATTGCTAGATCATTTGCTGGTATTAATATTTCACAATAAAGTATACCCTTGACATACTTTCTGAAGAAAGCTTCTTGAACTGTAAACCAACAAGTTTTCCTATGCTTCCATTTACTAAACTTTCTCATGATGATAGTGCACCCTTGGAAGACATCACAGTTTATAGGAGGCTTGTTGGTAAATTGTTTTACTTAACTTCTACTTGACCTGACATCAGTTATGCAACTCAGCAATTGTCTCAGTTTCTTGACAAACCTACCCATAATCACCTTGTTGCTACACATAGAGTTCTTAGTTATCTTAAGGCTGCTCCTAGTCAGGGTCTTTTCTTCCCTGCATCTTCAGATTTTAACCCCAAAGCTTTCTCAAACTCAGATTGGACTTCATGCATTGATTCTCGCAAGTCTATTACAGGCTATTGTGTTTTCATTGGTTCTTCTCTTGTTTCTTGGCGTTCTAAGAAGCAAAGCACAGTATCTCTTTTCTTCATCTAAAGCTGACTACTGAGCATTAGCAGCAGCAACATGTGAACTTCAATGGTTGCTTTTCCTCTTACGTGATCTTCACACACCACATCCTTCTCCAACTCTGTTGTTTTGTGCAATCAATCAACTGTGCATATTGCTAAAAATCTTGTGTTTCATGAAAGGACAAAACAAATTGATATTGATTGTCATATAGTAAGGGAGAAACTTGTTGCTGGTATCATTCATCTTCTTCCTATTCAATTTCAAAATCAGTTAGTTGATATTTTTACCAAGGCCTTGAAGGAAATCGAAACAAACACGCAGCGGAATTTAAATCATTCGGCCTCCACCAGGATCGATTCGGAGAGTTGCCTGATTAGGGTTTCGAGATTTTACCTAACGTTTTCTCTGATTTCTGTCGTTGGTCGAGTCACAAGCAACAACCTTTCGTTCCTGTCTCTATGGTATCCACACGAACGGATCTCACAACTCTTGAACGTCTCACGATCAGAAGCCTTAAAGAGCGTTTTTTGATTCTTATAATCGATTTGCTAGCTTCGATTAAAAGAATACCTTTTCTGTTTTTAATTGTGCGGCTTTGTTTTAGAAAAACATCCTTTTATAGGCAGTAAATTTTACCCTAAAATTTACTGCCAAACAGAACTCTAATCCTACTTAGAATAGGATTAGTTATATCCCTAATCCAATTCAGAATAGGATTAGTTATATCCTTAATCCAATTTAGAATAGGATTAATTAAGCTCCTCATTAATCCGTTCTAAGTGTGCGACCCAATAGGTTCTCAAAACAATGGCAATGACAAAATTGTCACAGGCAATGAGCGGTATCTAGCAACACATCATTGCTACCCATGTAACGAGAATGTCAATGACTCGACATAACCTTACTCGTGATAGATGTTACCGTGTAGTCTAACCCCTTTATCCTTTGATGTCTTGATTAGACACAAGTCATGGAATGTGTCATACTTGTATAGTCTAATCAGTGTTTCTTGATTCCTGAGTAAACTAATTAAACAAATAAAATCAATATCTCATATTGACTTATTCGAGCACGGCCATGCATTTCTTAGTCTTACTCTATCAAAGGGCCCAAGACATCACTCTTGTTATATAAGAGGGATAAATCCTATCTTGATCACTTAACATCCCTCTACATAGATCAAGACATACCCAATTACTACCTTTATAGTCCATCCTGTTACGAATGACATCTAGCAGCATTAAAGTATGCAATTCTCTATGTTGGGATCTCTGATGATCTCAAGTCAAAGGATCACATACACCATCATCACTATGAGAATCGCTTATGACACTCATATAACAATCCATGTAGCGTTCTTATGGAGGGTCGATCCAGTACATAGTTCTCTAACATGTACCTATGTGATGACTTGATATCCTATATCCATGACAATGGTCATCAGTCAACCACATACTAGTCTTATCGTATCATTGTTATCCTTGTTCACAATAATACTTGACTAGGGATATTTTAAGAATAGTGTGTTATTACTATTCTAAGGACATTATCATATAAGATTACATTACGCAGTTATAAGACAAATATAATAATGAGCTATAATAAATAAAATGTCATGATACATAAAAAAATACCAAAGTCAATCATCTAATGTGAAGGAGACCGAAACAAACACGCAGCGGAAATAAAACATTCGGCCTCCACCAGGATCGATTCTGAGGGTTGCCTGATTAGGGTTTCGAGATTTTACCTAACGTTTTCTCTGCTTTTTCTGTCTTTGGTCGAATCACAAGCAGCAACTTTTCGTTCCTGCCTCTATGGTATCCACACGAACGGATCTCACGACTCTTGAACGTCTCACGATCAGATGCCTTAAGGAGCGTTTTTGATTCTTTTAACCGAACTGCTAGCTTCGATTAAAAGAATACTTTTCTGTCTTCTAATTGTTGTTCGGCTATGTTTCAGAAAACATCCTTTTATAGGCAGTAAATTTTACCCTAAAATTTACTGCCAAACAGAACTCTAATCCTACTTAGAATAGGATTAGTTATATCCCTAATCCAATTCAGAATAGGATTAGTTATATCCTTAATCCAATTTAGAATAGGATTAATTAAGCTCCTCATTGATCCGTTCTAAGTGTGCGACCTAATAGGTTCTCAAAACAATGGCAATGACAAAATTGTCACAGGCAATGAGCGGTATCTAGCAACACATCATTGCTACCCATGTAACGAGAATGTCAATGACTCGACATAACCTTACTCGTGATAGATGTTACTGTGTAGTCTAATCCTTTTATCCTTTGATGTCTTGATTAGACACAAGTCATGGAATGTGTCACACTTGTATAGTCTAATCAGCGTTTCTTGATTCCTGAGTAGACTAATTAAACAAATAAAATCAATATCTCATATTGACTTATTTGAGCACGGCCATGCATTTTAGTCTCACTCTATCAAAGGGCCCAAGACATCACTCTTGTTATATAAGAGGGATAAATCCTATCTTGATCACTCAACATCCCTCTACATAGATCGAGGCATACCCAATTACTACCTTTATAGTCCATCCTGTTACGAATGACATCTAGCAGCATTAAAGTATGCAATTCTCTATGTTGGGATCTCTGATGATCTCAAGTCAAAGGATCACATACACCATCATCACTATGAGAATCGCTTATGACACTCATATAACAATCCATGTAGCGTTCTCATGGAGGGTCGATCCAGTACATAGTTCTCTAACATGTACCTATGTGATGACTTGATATCCTATATCCATGACAATGGTCATCAGTCAACCACATACTAGTCTTATCGTATCATTGTTATCCTTGTTCACAATAATACTTGACTAGGGATATTTTAAGAATAGTGTGTTATTACTATTCTAAGGACATTATCATATAAGATTATATTACGCAGTTATAAAATAAATATAATAATGAACTATAAATAAAATGTCATGATACATAAAAATGCCAAAGTCAATCATCTAATGAATGGTTCTAAGGGCATAATCCAACAATCTCCCACTTGCACTAAGACCATTCACTCATGTATCTAATACCTAGTGACCTAGTGTGACGATCATGTCTCTGCTGCGTCAAAGGCTTCGTCAGTAGGTCGGCGATGTTATCGTCAGTTGGTACTTTGCATATCCTCACATCTCCTCTCTCGATGATATCTCGAATGAGATGGAAGCGCCGTAGTATATGTTTGGATCGTTGGTGAGATCTAGGTTCCTTAGCTTGTGCGATGGCTCCATTGTTGTCACAATAGAGCTCAATCGGATCTACAATGCTAGGAACAACTTCAAGCTCAGTTATGAACTTCCTGATCCAAACAGCCTCCTTAGCAGCTTCAGAGGCAGCTATATACTCAGCCTCTGTTGTAGAATCGGCCACTGTCGCCTGCTTTGAACTCTTCCAGCTCACAGCACCACCATTAAGGCAAAACACATAACCAGACTGCGATCTATAGTCATCTTTATCAGTTTGGAAGCTAGCATCAGTGTAACCTGTTACAATGAGCTCTTCCTCACCTCCATATATCAAGAATGTATCCTTAGTCTTTCTCAAGTACTTAAGAATATTCTTGACAGTGATCCAGTGACGTTCACCAGGATCAACTTGATATCTACTCGTCATGCTCAAGGCATACGAGACATCGGGACGTGTGCATAACATGGCATACATAATGGATCCAATAGCAGATGCATATGGAACTTTACTCATACATTCTCTCTCTTCTTGTGTTGTAGGACACTGTTCTTTTGAGAGAGTAATGCCATGTGTCATAGGCAAGAATCCTTTCTTGGAATCTTGCATGCTAAACCTCTTTAGCACTTTATCTATGTATGCACTTTGACTTAGGCCAATTAATTTCCTTGATCTATCTCTATAGATCCTTATACCCAGTACATAGGTAGCTTCGCCCAAGTCCTTCATTGAAAAGCAATTCCCTAACCAAGTCTTTACAGACTGAAGGGTAGGGATGTCATTCCCAATGAGTAGTATGTCATCTACATACAACACTAGGAAGACAATAGTGCTCCCACTGACCTTCTTGTAGACACAAGGTTCATCTTCGTTCTTGATGAAACCAAACTCTTTGATTGCATCATCAAAACGAAGATTCCAACTTCGAGAAGCTTGCTTTAGTCCATAAATAGAACGTTGTAGCTTACAAACCTTTCCAGCATTTTTGGGATCAACAAAACCCTCAGGTTGTGTCATGTACACATCCTCGAGTAGCTTTCCATTAAGAAAAGCAGTCTTGACGTCCATTTGCCAGATTTCATAATCATGGTATGCAGCTATCGCAAGCAAGATCCTAATGGATTTGATCATCGCGACTGGTGAAAAAGTTTCATCATAGTCAATACCATGAATTTGTTTAAAACCTTTAGCAACCAATCGCCCTTTATAGGTATGAACATTTCCTTCCATGTCGGTTTTCTTCTTAAAAACCCATTTACACCCTATAGGTTTTACCCTTTCGGGTAAGTCAACCAAGGTCCAAACTTGGTTGGCATACATGGATTCCATCTCAGATCTCATGGCTTCAAGCCATTTCTCAGAGTCTGGCCCTGTTATAGCCTCTTGATAGGTAGTAGGCTCATCTTGGTCCATGAGCAAAACATCACCGTTCTGAGTCATTAGAAATCCATATTTCTGTGGCTCACGATGTGTTCTAACTGATCTACGCAAGGCTTGTGTCTCTTGAGCAGGCGGTTGCTCCACAACAGCTTGTGGTTCTGGTTCCACAACAACTTGTGGTGCTTGCTCAGGCTCCATCTCAACATCGGGTGCGCTATCTTGTAGCTCTTGAATTTCTTCAAGTTCTACTTTTCTCCCATTAGTTCTTCTAGAAATGAATTCTCTTTCCAGAAAGACACCTGTTCGAGCTACAAACACTTTGCGCTCAGTGGGATTGTAAAAATAATATCCTTTAGTTAGTTTAGGATATCCCACAAAATAGCACTTATCAGATTTAGGTGCAAGTTTGTTAGAGACTTGACGTCTTACATAAGCCTCACAACCCCAAATCTTCATAAAAGACATACTGGGACGTTTACCAGTCCATATCTCATATGGTGTCTTTGGAACCGATTTAGATGGAACACGGTTCAGTGTAAAAGCAGCTGTTTCTAATGCATGTCCCCAAAAGGATTCTGGAAGATCCGTATGACTCATCATTGATCGAACCATATCTAATAAAGTTCGATTTCTCCTTTCAGATACACCATTCCATTGTGGTGTACCTGGAGGAGTGAGTTGTGAGACAATCCCACACTCTTTAAGATAGTCAAGCAATTCTTGGCTTAAGTATTCACCACCTCGATCTGATCGAAGTGCCTTAATGCTCTTGCCAAGTTGGTTTTGTACTTCATTCTTGAATTCTTTGAACTTTTCAAAAGATTCTGACTTGTGTCTCATAAGATACACATAGCCATATCTACTGAAATCATCAGTAAATGTAATAAAGTACATAAACCCACCTTTGGCCTGTGTGTTTAAAGGTCCACATACATCTGTATGTACTAAGCCCAATAAATCACTTGCCCTTTCACTATGTCCTTTGAAAGGGGCTTTAGTCATCTTACCCATCAAACAAGATTCACATGTCTCATATGATTCAAAGTCAAATGAGTCCAAAAGTCCATCTTTATGGAGTTTGGAAATGCGATTCTCATTTATGTGTCCCAAGCGACAATGCCAGAGATATGTTGGATTTTGATCATTAGATTTAATCCTTTTAGCATTTATGTTATAAATAGGCATATCAAGATTTAGAATGTAAAGACCATTAATTAGTTGTGCACTACCATAAAAGATATCATTTAAATAAATGGATCAACAGTTGTCCTTTATTATAAATGAAAAACCCTTCTTGTCCAAACAAGAAATAGAAATAATGTTTTTAGTGATGGAAGGCACATAATAACAATCATCTAATTCTAAAACAAGCCCTGTGGGCAATGTCAAAATATAAGTTCCTACAGCTAATGCAGCAACCCTTGCTCCATTTCCCACTCGTAGGTCGACCTCGCCCTTAGTCAACGATCTACTCCTTTTGAGTTCCTGCACATTTACACAAATGTGAGAACCACATCCAGTATCTAATACCCATGATGAAGAAGTAGATAGATTAACTTCTATAACATAAATACCTGAAGTGGTAGTCTCACTTCCTTTCTTCTTCTTTAGCTCTTCCAGGTATTTGTTGCAGTTCCTCTTCCAATGTCCGGTCTCACCGCAATGGAAGCATTTCCCTTCTTTGGCAACCCCACCTTTAGGCTTCAGTGCAGTATCATTGGGCTTGAACTTGCCATTGGTTTTATTACCCTTTTTCTTGCCCTTTGCATTAGCCCTGCCCTTAGCTTTCTTAACTATTAAGACATCTTTGGGCTTGGCCTTTTTCATGTTGGATTCAACTGTTTTCAACATGCTAAGTAATTGTGGCAGAGTCTTGTCAATTTCATTCATGTTGTAATTAACAACAAACTGACTGTAGCTGTCTGGCAACGATTGCATAATCACATCAGTGGCCAACTCTTGGCCCAAAGGAAATCCCAATCTTTCAAGGTTTTCAATGTACCCAATCATCTTGAGCACATGAGTACCAACGGGAGTCCCCTCTGCCATCCTACACTGAAACAATGCCTTAGAGACATTGTACCTTTCTTGCCTAGCTTCCTTTTGATAGAGTTGCTTGAGATGCTCGATCATATCGAACGCATCCATTTCCTCATGTTGCTTTTGAAGCTCAGGATTCATGGAGGCAAGCATAAGGCAACTAACATCCAATGCATCATCTTGATGCTTCTTATAAGCATCTCTTTCTGCCCTTGGAGCATTAGAGGGTGGTTCCTCAGGTAAGGGAATCTCAAGGACATACAACTTCTTTTCTTGCTTGAGGACTATCCTCAGGTTCCTGTACCAATCCAGGAAGTTTGTCCCATTCAACTTGTCCTTCTCAAGGACAGATCGCAGTGAAAGTGTGTTATTTGTGTTTGATGCCATGGTAATCTTCAACAAAATTATGCAAAATATAAGTATCATGAATGCATTCATTTAATTAAATATTTATTTATTAAATGATGCTCCCACTATTTTTATCGAATCAACAACCCTCACTATTAATTCGGAAAAATTATCACATAATTTCTCTAGTGGGCCAAGATCCATATTTAACCTTATCTAGAGTTAGCTTTGGCTAATCGCCCAAGATTTGGCTATTTAGGTAGGCAACACTTACCAATTACATCTCATGTAACTCTTGGATAGTTGGGTGAACAACACTTGTTCTAATTCATCTCATGAATGGAAGCCCAACTTTATGCCTCTAAATTCCCAATCCTATTGAGGAAATCTAGTTAAGTCAACCCAATTTATAGCCTTTGGATATCACTATTATCCCATCGCGTCTTACTAAGATAGATATGATATTTTGCTTTGGCAAACATAACAAAATCGATTCTAGCCTTGACGAGTGCTATTCATTGGTAGGCATCTATTATTGACTTAATTTAATTTGAGGGATTTTCTTAGTTTATTGAATAAGATCTCACCAATTTTACTTTTTTAAAATTATCATATGATTTTCATATCATAAACGTACAAAATAAACCATGCATCTCATGCAATTAAGCAATAAAATAAACGTGACATAGTTATAGCCCAAACTAAATGGATTTCCCAAGCCAAT
The DNA here is from genome assembly GCA_031772115.1 of Heritiera littoralis. Lineage (NCBI taxonomy): Eukaryota > Viridiplantae > Streptophyta > Magnoliopsida > Malvales > Malvaceae > Heritiera > Heritiera littoralis. The sequence goes on along the minus strand of JAPDPK010000168.1, from coordinate 132,921 downwards.
GAGAAACCCTAAGGGTTAATCTAAGGGTGATAGCATCTTCTCCGAGTGCCTCTTCGGTCATCCTTTGCATGGTTGTCAGCTCCAATTACATAGTTTAAGAGAAACCTCGAGTTACATTCGAGGGGAGTAAGATGAGAAAAGAATGTACAACAAAAATTTCAAGAACAAGGCACGACACGCAGGTCGTATTTATTAAAATTTACAACCACCAAAATACAATCATATTGGGCTAGGGCTATAACTATGCACCATGCTCAAACAACAACCACCGTGTTATACAAACAAGTGTAATGCAATTTCAAATTTTAGTTTTATTAACGAGGCACATTTGAAAGGAATTATAACCCTGACTGCGGGGTTCCCAGGGGCGGCAGTATTGACATTGCCAACGCCCTTTATCCGGAAGTGTCCTAATCTTATCAGGATGTTCCAGCCAGTATCTCATACTGACTATAATTTTAGTCGCATTAGAACTCTTATCTAAAAGTGTTTCAATCTTTATACACTTTCGACATCATTCTGTTTCTTCCATAACGTTTATGCAGAACAGAAACAGCCATTAATAATTCGCATCACAGATTATCCATAACGTTTATGCAGAACAGAAACGCCATTAATAATTCGCATCACAGATTATATCTCACATATAAGTTGAATCGAAATTGATATATATCATATATATAATTTCAACAATTCGATTTGTAGCCTCTGAATATATCATATACATTCTAATCCGTATTAATCTCATTAAAACGATTGCATGTAATCATAAACAGAAAGTAACCAGAGATCATGCTTTTATCAAAACAAATCAGGGACTCCGAATCTGGCTCTGATACCAGTGAAGGAGACCGAAACAAACACGCAGCGGAAATAAAACATTCGACCTCCACCAGGATCGATTCGGAGGGTTGCCTGATTAGGGTTTCGAGATTTTACCTAACGTTTTCTCTGCTTTTTCTGTCTTTGGTCGAGTCACAAGCAGCAACTTTTCGTTCCTGCCTCTATGGTATCCACACGAACGGATCTCACGACTCTTGAACGTCTCACGATCAGATGCCTTAAGGAGCGTTTTTGATTCTTTTAACCGAACTGCTAGCTTCGATTAAAAGAATACTTTTCTGTTTTCTAATTGTTGTTCGGCTATGTTTCAGAAAATATCCTTTTATAGGCAGTAAATTTTACCCTAAAATTTACTGCCAAACAGAACTCTAATCCTACTTAGAATAGGATTAGTTATATCCCTAATCCAATTCAGAATAGGATTAGTTATATCCTTAATCCAATTTAGAATAGGATTAATTAAGCTCCTCATTGATCCGTTCTAAGTGTGCGACCCAATAGGTTCTCAAAACAATGGCAATGACAAAATTGTCACAGGCAATGAGCGGTATCTAGCAACACATCATTGCTACCCATGTAACGAGAATGTCAATGACTCGACATAACCTTACTCGTGATAGATGTTACTGTGTAGTCTAATCCTTTTATCCTTTGATGTCTTGATTAGACACAAGTCATGGAATGTGTCACACTTGTATAGTCTAATCAGCATTTCTTGATTCCTGAGTAGACTAATTAAACAAATAAAATCAATATCTCATATTGACTTATTTGAGCACGGCCATGCATTTTAGTCTCACTCTATCAAAGGGCCCAAGACATCACTCTTGTTATATAAGAGGGATAAATCCTATCTTGATCACTCAACATCCCTCTACATAGATCGAGGCATACCCAATTACTACCTTTATAGTCCATCCTGTTACGAATGACATCTAGCAGCATTAAAGTATGCAATTCTCTATGTTGGGATCTCTGATGATCTCAAGTCAAAGGATCACATACACCATCATCACTATGAGAATCGCTTATGACACTCATATAACAATCCATGTAGCGTTCTCATGGAGGGTCGATCCAGTACATAGTTCTCTAACATGTACCTATGTGATGACTTGATATCCTATATCCATGACAATGGTCATCAGTCAACCACATACTAGTCTTATCGTATCATTGTTATCCTTGTTCACAATAATACTTGACTAGGGATATTTTAAGAATAGTGTGTTATTACTATTATAAGGACATTATCATATAAGATTATATTACGCAGTTATAAAACAAATATAATAATGAACTATAAATAAAATGTCATGATACATAAAAATGCCAAAGTCAATCATCTAATGAATGGTTCTAAGGGCATAATCCAACAATAATGAATGGTTCTAAGGGCATAATCCAACAGGCCTCTCATCTTGCTATCTTCCACGGTTTCTTGTCCAAGCTAAGAGTCCAAAATTTGTACTCTCTAGCTTGCAGGGGGTATCACAGTAGCATCATAATGATCAATAAAGCATTAATAGTAATGGACAGCAGAAGAGCATTGATCAATCGAATAAATGAGAGCTGATGTAGTTTAAACTTTGTAATTAGTATTAGGAGTTAGTTATAACATAATATTAATAGCAGAAAGACGTTTTGTATTTTCTCTAGAAGGTTGTTAGCTTCCTTAGCTAACAACATGTATATAAACCATTGTAAATACCGATTAGATGAATGAAACAGATGAGCTATTCATCATTTTCTAGAAGGTTTGATGGTTTTTCTCGACAGAATTTCAACCTTAATGTTCTCCATCCCTCTGCCTAGCTCAAGGTAATTGTGCTTAAGCTTAACCTCTATCCTGGCCAGGCCTACTTCTCCTTCCTAGCCATTTTATACGCAAGCATTGAGACCGAATCTGACTTTGACCGGTTCCACATGTCTTTATTTTGCTATAATTATTCTAATTTTCTAATGAAATATTTTTCCAAGCAGCCAAACAGGCATTCACAGAATCAGACTTGACTTGATCTATTTATGTAGAACTGGAGTTGCTTCATACCATAGAAATTAATAATTTAATTTGATGAGATTATTTAATTTTAGGCTGGCTACTTTTCATTCAGCGAAACAAAAAAAATACATATATTTGTTCGTATGCGGCGCAGAGTCTAACGTTTAATCGGTCTACTGAGAAAACTGGATCTCAGAAATCCCAGATCAAGTCTCCATCCAACGGCAATCTTCAACTACTTACAGAGCATCTTACCAGAAAAGTCAATTTCCTTTTTTATTTCCCCATAATCCAATAAGCATTAGCGAAAAGAATGCATATAAATCATAGAAAGGTCAACACATTTTATACATAATTTATATTTTATTAATTTAATTTTTGAATTTTTGAATTTTATTCGTATAAATTATGTATGTCAAATTTAAAAAAAATAAAAAATGCCTAATTATTTGTTTGATGACAATAAATTTTAGTGGTAATATAGATTGCAAAAATTTTATTCTTGTTGAATTAATTTTGTACTGAAAAATATAAATTATACAAATTATAAAAAATATAAAAAATTATTTTATAAAAAGTTATTTTCTATTAGTGCAAATTGATTCCTTTATATCGGTTCATACTTCGTAATGTTGGTGTAGTCAAACTTTATATTCATTGAATAAATATATATATGGAAAAAGTAGTCCGTCTAAAGAGTTGACAATAAAAAATATCTAAGAATTTCACCGAGGCAAGATTCGATATCATTTGATTTTGTTTAGATCTAAGACAAAATTTAAATAAGATTTACATAGATTGATCTTCAAAGTCTTAATTAAATATATTAAATTAAAATTCAAATAGATATGTAGACTGATACATTTTTATCTAATACACAAAATTTCAAAAAAAAAATTAAGTTTTAATTATTTATCGTAATAATTAACTGTTAATTTTTTATTCTAAAAAAGGTTCATAAAAAATTAATTATGGTAAAATTCACCTTTCAATTAACAAAGATTATTTTGTATATACTTTTCTTAATTAATTGCTGTATATATTTATCTTAATTAATTTCTAATTGTTGATAAATTCTATAATATTGATCCATTTCAGTTTTATTTACTCAAATATTGTTGATAATTTTATAAACTTAAAAAAAAAAGTAACACAGAACAAATCATCCCATAAAATTGTGATGAAAATTTTAGTTAATTTTTGCACTTGGCGTAAAGAAATATTATGCACGTGGCGTAAAAAAAATTATGTAAATCTTTGTGGCTATTTGATTCGCAGAAATTAAAAATTTTTTTAGAATTCATTTTACCTCAAATTATTTTATTTAATGAGTTCTTAAAAATATTAGATTTTTGTGTTTGATTGCATTGATGAAGTGATGAAAATTTTGTATGATTTATATGGATTTTGTTTGGGGGCTTGCTTGGAAAGAGACGGATGGCTGAGTATGGAGCAGCTCTTCGATTGCTGCACTTAGCCTGGAATGACAGTGTTGTCTCTTGAATGAGAAAAATGAGATGATGGTTGTCTGCTATAAACCTATTTAAGGATTAGGTTATTTACTCAAGTTCGAAAATATGTTTAATTTTTTGATTGGTTTGAATTTTGAACAAAAGTATTAGGTTCGTTAAACGGGTTAGAGCTTGAAAAATAGGTGCCTGATAAAAAACCAAATATTTAAGTCCAAATCTAGAGCAATAATTATAATTTTTACTATTTTTATATTAAATATTTTTTAATTACATTTGATTTTTTGGACAATTTAATTTGAATTTGTATTGTTTTTCTATACTTTAATTTAAATTTTCATGTTTTTTTTGTTTTTTTATAAGAATTTATTTTAATTTATTGTGTTATATTTTATTAAATATTATGTGTTTTAATCATTTTTATATTTTATTAATTTTTTAAAAAAATAATAACTATTAACTTAGGTTTAGATGAGATTGGGTTGATTGTATGTAAAAAATGGATTTCAACAAAAAAATTTCGGCTTGAAAAGTTGGTTTGGACAAAAAACAATTAGAGTAGGTTACGTAGCCTTGCCTAGGGAAATATTTTGAAATTTAATATCAAACTCAATTCAACAAACCTTTATTATTATTATTATTATTATTATTATTATTACATTTAACATATTAATTCATTTTAAATACAAGACATAAAAATATCTTATACAGAAATTACTAAATGAAATGCTCAATGAAGTGCGCACACAAAAAAAAAAAAGAATTATATTTTTGAAAGCTTGGATTAAACCGAGTGGCCTCTTCTTGATACCAATATCGAATGTAATTAATAAATTGAAACACATATTTGTCCAAATCTAAGATTCAAAGCAAACCAATATATATGCCCCTAGATTTATATTTATAACAATAATATTATTAAATTAATTTTTTTAAAATTACATTATTTATCTTAATTATAATTATATGTAGTTTATATTTAAATAAATAGTGTACTTATTTTTCTCTTTCAACCTGATGATTGTAACAAAATGAGTGAAAAAAGGATGTAAGCACACTATTAGCTAGATTTGTCTATTTGAATCTAGAGTCGCTAAGAAACCTTGTAAATAAGTGAAACACCAACATAAATACAACCTTTATCAAATAGGGCTCTCTGCAAAGAACATAATATATAAATTAATCTTTTTATATTACAAAAATCAAGACAATTTTTACCATTGTCTGACTGATATCTGAAGAAAAATGTCAGCAGTAAAATTTGAATATAAGCACCATCTAAATCAACATCTGTTAAAATGATAATATTATTATACTGTAGGTTTTATTTTTTAAAATCTCTCCTTGTGAACATTACATGATATTATTAGTTTGCTTTAAAAAAGAAATTAAGTAAAGTAACAACAAAATAAGCACCTTGATCCCAATTCCAGGATCAAAGAATCAAATTTTGAATTTCTTTGGTGCTGTACACGGCTGCCTCATCCCTATTTCAGTGTTCAAAATTTTATCCCTTAGGGGGAGAATAGCCTACAACAACACATTTATAGATTCAAAATGCTACATACATCAAATTCAACAAATAAAACCAAGATTAGAATCTTGTATAATAATCTATAGGTGCAGATACTGTTAACCTAATATTTTAATAATAAAACTTTAATGTTATTAAATGTTACAAATGCTAGCTATTTATGTTGCAACGTTATTATATTGGATGCATATATAACGTTTTGGTGTAAAAACAATATTATTATTTGTATAAGTTACAAAGCATTCAACCTATAAATAGAGATACAAAACCTTAAAACATTTTACATAACAATTCTATTCACTTTTATGATATACTACGGATACAGTTTTTGAACTTTTGGACAAGAGAAAGGTGCTTGATCTTAAAACTTTTTACTCTACATGTTAGTGTAGACTTGTGAAGTGTACGGCAAAGACAAAGACAAAGACAAAGTTGCGCTATTGTATCTTGGAGGCAATACGCTTTGAGTTCCTATTGCACTGGTGATATAATCTCACAAAAGCGTAAATTGTCTTAAAGAGAGTGAGATATTAGTGGCTTGGTCCAATTCTTTGTACTAGTATGATTTTTTATAAAATTATAAAGGATGAAAATGCTAAGCCATAATATAAAAATATAATTGTGGCAAGAAAATTGGGTATATCTGTTGTGTGGCTACTAGATAATCTTTGTTCTAATTCATGTGATAAGTATTTGTAATAATACTGCTATAATTGATAGAGTACATAACCATTGTTACAATGGTAATTCCAGATCTATTAAAAGAAAACACATATAGTGAGAACTCATTTGAGTAATAGGATTATAAGTGTGAGTAATATTATAAATATGGGTAAATTCCATTAACATCCTCAAGGTTTTACTATAATTCAACTTTAGTCCATTAGTTTGAGAAATTGACATTTTGGTCCAAAATTATATTTTGAAAGTACAAAAAACTGTTCTATTAAGTCGTTGTTAAAAAATCTATTAAACTAACTGTGGAAATCCGGTCCATATTCTACGGGATTAGATATGATTGATTTTTTATTTATTTCCTAAGATAAAGAGATTTAGTATCTTGACCAAATATTTTCCTGATTGGTTTCATTTAAAACTTTCCTTTATTTAGGATTCCTTTTCCTTTTCTGAAAATGGTATATAGGATATAAAGGGATTTAAGTAGATTTCCTAGCTTAGCCTAAAACGATTTATACTCCTTGTAAGCTATAGTTTTTTGAGTAGAAAACAGAAAAACATGTTCGCATCAGTTTCTACATTCTCTACAGTATCAGTTTCTACATGATATCAAGAGCATACGACCCATTAAAAATCTTAGTTTGATTCTTTTCCCACCATGGTGAGCGGTAACACAACATCAGAGGTGACTTCAAACTCAGGGAGCATGCTCAGCAACATCGCTTTGAAGCCTGTACATGCTAGGAAGAGTTATGGGAAGACACCTACTGATGAGATGCCGCAATAGTCCCTTCAGCAAAACAGACCTAAAATTGTGAGTACTGCCACTTTGGCACAAAAAGGTAATTTTCTATGCGCTCTAAGTGTAAAATGTGAAAGCTCAAAGGCTTGGATCGTTGACTCAGGCGCATCAGACCATATGATCGGTGATGCATCGTTATTTCATGAATACAACCCATGTTCTAAAAATTTTACAGTTCGTATTGCAGATGGCTCACTATCTAAAGTGACTGGTATCGGTTCAGTTGCTATCTCCACGGACATAATGCTCAAATCTGTTCTCCATGTTCCTAATTTGGATTGTAATCTTTTATCTATTAGTAAGATTACGAGAGATCTAAATTGTGTTACTAAATTTCTCCCATATATGTGTGAATTTCAGGACTTAGATTCAGAGAAGAAGATTGGCAATGCTAGGATATGTGCAGGGCTTTATCTTCTTAGAGATGAAGAATCTGCGAGGAAAATTCAGAATAATGCTTGCACAGTCTCAACCTCTAGCAGTCATAAAGATAGTGCAGTCATGTTGTGACACTACCGATTAGATCATCCCAACTTCTTGTACCTCAAACGGTTATTTCCCACATTATTCAATAAAAGTCCCTCATATTACCAATGTGAAATTTGTCAATTGTCCAAGCATCCTCGTAATACTTACCCACATCATTCATATAAACCATCCCATCAATTCCCCATAATACATAGTGATGTTTGGGGACCATCTAGGATAGCAAATATTACTGGTTCTAAATGGTTCGTTAGCTTTATAGATGACCACACCCGAGTGACTTGGTTGTTCCTCATGAAAGACAAATCTGAGGTTGGGCAAATATTTCAGAATTTCAACAAAATGTTCCAGACTCAATTCCAAACCAAAATTCAGGCGCTTAGAACTGACAATGGAAAGGAATATTACCACTCTATCCTTGGAGCTTATCTACTTGATCAGGGAATTGTCCATCAAAGTTCATGTGTGGATACTCCCCAACAAAACGGAATAGCAGAGAGGAAAACTGACACCTAATGGAGGTTGCCTGATCGCTCATACTTTCCACTCATGTTCCAAAACATTTTTGAGGAGAAGCAGTTTTAACAGCTACTTATCTCATAAATAGAATGACTTCTCGTGTCCTTCAATTCCAAACACCGTGCCAAAAGCTCCTTACAACCTACCCTCATCTTCGAATTATCTCATTCATCCCTACTAAAGTGTTCGAGTGTACAGCATTTGTCCATATACATCAGCAGCATCGAAGCAAATTGGATTCCAAATCAATCAAGTGCATATTTCTTGGTTACTCTCCAAACCAAAAGGGTTACAAATGTTATTCACCAGTAACCAAAAGATTTTATAATTGTATGGATGTAACCTTTTTTGAGAATCAACCATATTACACCAAAGCTGACATTCAGAGGGAGAGTGCGAGAGAATATCAACTTTGGGAAACTGTACCTGCTACTAAACTAGTACCTTCACTACCAGCCCAAATATCTAGTCCACTTATAATCCTCATAGAAATCCACCACCAACCTCTTGATCCTAAGATAACTAACACTCAACTTAGCCCTCAAAACCCAGAGTCTGTGAAAGAAACAGCAACAAAAGACATGATTGTTTACTCAAGGAGACCGAAATCTCAAAAGGACGTAGAGAGTCGCACATCTCCAAAGCAAAACCAAGATTCAGAACCAAATCCAGAAGTTTCTGAGATGCATACAGGTAACATAATTACTGAACTTATCTCCAGTGATTTTCCGAATGATCTTAACCAACCTATTACAATAAGAAAAAGAGTGAGGACATGCACTCAGCATCCTATCAGCAACTTTATATTCTATGAGAACCTATCTCCTGCTTTTCGTGTGTTTATGTCCACTTTAACAAATGTTCAAGTTCCAAGCAGTATTCAAAAAGCTCTCCAACAACCAAAATGGAAGGCTGCTATTTTGGAGGAAATGAAAGCACTAGAAAAGAATGGCGCATGGGTGATTATAGAACTTCCAGAAGGAAAGAGTTCGGTTGGTTGCAAGTGGATATTTTCAGTTAAACACAATGCGGATGGAAGCGTAAACCGATTCAAAGCTTGTCTTGTTGCCAAGGGCTTCACTCAATCTTATGGTGTTGACTATGAGGAGAAATTTGCTCCCGTGGCCAAGCTAAACTCAATCCGTGTGCTACTGTCTTTGGCAGCTAACCTGGATTGGCCTCTTCATCAACTAGATGTTAAAAATGCATTTTTGAACGGTGACCTAGAGGAAGAAGTCTTCATGGAGATTCCACCAAGATTTAACTCTCAGGAGAACAATGGTAAAGTGTGCAAGCTTCGTAAGTCGCTATATGGCCTCAAACAATCACCACAGGCTTGGTTTGATCGCTTAACAAAGGTTGTTAAGAAGTATGGGTTTTCACAGTACCAAACCAATCACACTATGTTTGTTAAGCACTCATCTGATCACAAGATTGCTATCCTTATTGTTTATGTGGATGATATCATTCTTACAGGGGACTACGTGGAGGAGATTGTTGGGGTAAAGACCCTTCTGGCAAGAGAATTTGAGATAAAAGACTTAGGAAAGCTCAAGTATTTCCTTGGCATGGAAGTAGCTCGATCAAGAAATGGGATTTCTATTTCACAACGAAAATATGTTCTGGATCTTCTTACGGAAATAGGGATGCTTGGATGCAAACCTGCAGATACTCCTATAGATTCAAATGGCAAGTTAGGAGTTGAAGAAGAAAGTCCTCTAGTTGACAAAGGTAGATACCAAAGGCTTGGAGGAAAATTGATTTATTTGACACATACTAGACCAGACATTTGTTTTGCTGTTAGCCTAGTAAGCAGATTTATGAATACCCCTACCGAAGCACACATGGGAGCAGTTTACCAGATTCTTCGATACTTAAAGAAAAGCCCAGGCAGAGGACTACATTTCAAGAAAACCTCAAATAAAGATGTTGAAGTTTTCTCAGATGCAGATTAGGCAGGATCTGTAATGGATCAGAGGTCAACCACCGGATATTGCATATTCGTATGGGGTATCTTGGTAACGTGGCGAAGCAAGAAGCAGACAGTAGTAGCTCGGAGTAGTGCTGAAGCAGAATTCAGAGCTATGTCTCATGGGATTTGTGAAGGAATTTGGCTTGAAAGGGTGCTGAAGGAATTGAGGATTTCAAAAGGAAGTTCTATGAAGGTGTTTTGTGACAACCAAGCAACCATAAGTATTGCCAAGAAGCCAGTTCACCGTGATTGGACCAAGCATATCAAGATTGATCGCCATTTTATCAAAGAAAAAATCGAAGAAGACCAAGTTAGACTTGTCTACACACCAACTAGTCTTCAAAATACAGATATTCTCACCAAGGCCCTTCCTAGAAACAATTTTGAAAGTTTGAAGTCCAAGTTGGGTATGATTGACATCTACTACCCAACTTGAGGGGGAGTGTGGAAATCCAGTCCATATTCTACAGGATTGGATATGATTGATTTTTTATTTATTTCCTAAGATAAAGGGATTTAGTATCTTGACCAAATATTTTCCTGATTGGTTTCATTTAAAACTTTCCTTTATTTAGGATTTTCTTTTCCTTTTCTGAAAATGGTATATAGGATATATAGGGATTTAAGTAGATTTCCTAGTTTAGCCTACAACTATTTATACTCTCTGTAAGCTATAATTTTTTGAGTAGAAATCAGAAAAATATGTTCGTATTAGTTTCTACATTCTCTATAATATCAGTTTCTACACTAAACATTTATTACTCATGAAATATTCATAATATCCTTTTTTAGTATTAAAAAATAAAAATCTTCTATAGAATCTTTTTTTAAAAAATTACTTAAAAATAATAAATAGTAATAAAATCCATTGTTGATACCTGGAATATGATATTATTAATTCAAGTTTAGTAATTGACTGATAAATGTTAAAATCATTTGTGATTTTGAACCAACATGTCCATTTTCAAACTAATGGACTAGAGTTGAATTATGGTCAACCTTGATGGCCTTAATGGAATTTACCCAACATTATTGTTGATCCTTTAATAAAGGCCTTTACTCGAGATAAGATCTGAAATCCATTGAGGGGATGGAATATTTACCCAAATAATCTGGAATCTGCTATGAAGATACCCAACCTAATGATTAGAGAACCTAAGAGTTAGGTTCAATTCTTAGAAATATTAGATTCTTGTGTTTGGTTGCATTGATGAAGCAATGAAGATTTTGTACGTCCATGTATATAGGCTTGGGGCTTGCTTGGAAAGAGGCGGATGACTGAGTGTGGAGATATGATATTCATACATTTACCATCCGTAACCATTTATTGATATAATATAATTATCTAAATGACTTGTACCTTGCAAAAATAAAGGATAACGGATGGTGGGCCCCACAAGATTTATAGTGTCTTAGAGCAGGCGTGTGAGAACCAATTATATGGTACTGTACATGCGAAATTAATCAATTATTAATTTAATTTTGGAATATTTAAGTAAATATTGATATGGGCCCCACTTGGAATATTGAGCCCATATGTGTATACGATTGATGAAACGGTGTAGTAATGGTGTAAAAAATGATATTAATGAGATTTGAGACTTAAAATACCTTGTTTGCACCATTATTGGAAGTGTGACAAACAAATTGGAAAATGACGGTTACGTCCTGAGGGTAATTTCGTAAATTCCTCCCAAATTAAAATGAATTGGGACGAAGTAAAAATATCATGATATTCTACATGAAAAGTACTTTAACACATTGTTAATAGATTTTTTGAATCGGTCACTAAAATAGAAAAATTCACTGGTTGGTTGCAAGGGTAAAATTATAATTTCTCACTATTCGTGTACCACGCGTCAACGAAACCACTTCCAATCATCAAGAAACAATTAATATGATCATTTGGTACTAGAATCCAAAAATTTGGAGTACGTTTACATAGTTTTATGCTAGCAGAAGCATAAGGGCAAAATTATCTGAAAATTTTCATAACCAAGGGCATTTTGGTAATTTTACTCATTTCCAGAATTTTCCACACTTTTAATTCTGCTGATAACTGGTACTATTCATCATCTTCCCTTTTTCTTCTCACGCCATAGCCAAGAAAGAAAGAAGAAAAACTTAAACAAATTTTCCTAGCTAACTAAGCACACCAAATCTCACCATAATTTTAACTAGAAAAATATTCCTCTCTCTCCTCTACATTTCTATGCCCATAGATCACCATATAAGCCATCATACAAGCAGAAAGAGCTCTTCAAATATTGGGTCAAGCAAGGTAACCATGCCATTCCTTATGCTTTTCTTGATTCTAATGGTATAGAATTATTCTTTCAAGCATGCTTAACATGTTTATAGCCTTAGTTTCATTAAATTGTTGAAAAATAAAAATATGTCATAGGAGGACCATTTGGCCATGCATGGAATCTTAGGGGTTCATTGTGTTTCAAGCATGAAAATGGTACTAAAATGAATGATAAGCAAGACTAAACATAAATCCAAGTTTGATTGTTGAAAAACAACCAAAAATGGCCAAGAGAGGATTCGTCATAGTGAAGGGGACTGAGTTTCATGGCTGATATTGATGAATTGAGGGTAGATTTAGACTGTAGGAATTACAAGAAGTCTGCCGGTATGCTCGGATTTAAAATCCGACGTAAAACGAATAAGTTATGTTATACTATAGATAGAAATTATACTGTAAAAATATTTGCAGTGTCTAATGTGGCTGCATAAAAATATAAGTAATAGCTTAAAATAAGTATTTAATAGGCTAATAATTTTGACGGAATTATCTGCAACTCGGGAGTTACGGTTTTCGTGTGGTGTTATTGGGAAGCTCGGTTTTGATAGACAGGTAAGGGACACATGTGTAATTTGTTGGGAAATCTCAGATGCATGATTTTCTCACCAATAATTTTATGAAATTAATTTGAAAGTGAATTGCATCGAATGTGGTGAAAATGTGGTTGTTTTGGCTGGTTTGAACTGCGTTATAATTGCAGGGGGATAAGGTATTAACAGCTGTTATGCTACCGGAATTTGTTAGAAATATTCCTAAAAATGCTATGAGAATATTTTAAAGCATTATGAAATATTTTCCTAGCCTCAAGAATGAAATATTTATCATTTTTCATAAATTGTGAATTTACTGAAAAACATTTATTAAATATTCATGCTATTGATTTCGGTAAAAGTTAAACTATCGAAAATTCATCCCAAGTGTTTTATAATTGAATCTGTGATTTGTAAAGTGAAAGGTTGAATAGTGAATATTTTATAAATTATTTTTAGTATAATATTCACTATTTTATTAAATATCCTTTATGGATTGACTGAAGATTTTTACCACGTGTAATGATTTTCATAAAGGAGATATTATCGTGTGAATATTGTTTTGAAACTAAATGTTTCTAGATGTGTTCCATAGTGAAAAATGTAATTATGAAGTCACTAAGAATTTTGGAAAATAAATATTACTATTTTCTATAAAGTATGAAATTACAGAAAAATGATTTCCTGTAATCTTGACATTTGAATTTTGAAAGGAAAGTGTGGAAATATGAGTATATGTGTTTACGGTGAAATAGAATATTTATGAGATTTATTACTAAAGTGTAATTATTTTATAACACTGTTTTCACTGTACGAGATACTGTGATTTATACCTTTATGTATTTTCTGAAAGATATTATTGATTTTAATTAATTCCATAAAGGTCACGAGATTTCACATATACTGTTTTGAGACTGATAGGCCCTATATCATGCTCACGTGTGACGTGGTCATGCGTTACTGTTACTGTATGAAGCTGTTGACATTGAGCCTGTCTTCAACATCCTGGTTGATACCTACTCAGTGTACGACTGAGGTCATTTATAGGCTATGGCCATAGATCTCATGTGTTTATTATTACTGCTCCTACGGGGATTATAGCATGATATTATCAAGGTGTTGCCTGGTCTCCACTATTATTTCACGTGTTATTACTGGATCTTATGATATTTACTTAAATGTACTGTTTACCGAAGTGATTTTACCACTGAATTGGTATTATAATTGAACAGTTTATTTTACTGTTGCACATGTAAAGATGATGGTTTCAATGGTGGAAATCAAATTGTTTTCAAGTGTTAACTTATATGATTTAATAAGTTATTTTATTCAAGTATGTGAAATATTTATATGAAGTGAATATTTAAATAAATTTTACATTAAATTAAATTTCTACTCCCTATAGTCGCTCTGGGTTTTCGAGACAAGACAGGTATTTCAAAATACCTTCCATGCTCTATCTGGATTACCTGGTTGACTATAGTATCCTTCATTTTAGTGTGCCAGCATACCGATAGGAAACTAAAGAATTTTACTGCATATAGTTTTCGTGTTATCAAAATTGCATACAACTCTCTTACTAAGCCGTGATTTGCTCACCCCTTGATTTTCATCTCTCCAAAGTATTTTCAGTGACCGAGAAATATATAATTCGAGGATTATCGGTTGCGTATTGAGTATCTGAGGCAGCTTGTTTAGTCCTGGAGGTATATTTATTTTCTTTTATATGTTTAGACTTACTTTTACAGTACTACAGTGTTGTATTAGACAGGGGATGTATATAATTGATATAATTGCTGTTTTGTAAATATTTTACTTATGTAAATTGAAGTAATTTACATAAATTACTGTTTACTATTGATTTGGAAGGAGGAAATAAAGGCATCACAGACATCCCAACCAATTCATGTTTATGGAAATGTGTAAAAAGGTATAAAATACTGTGTATTCAGACTGTGACAGTATTTAATGGTATTAGAGTAGGGTTGGCCTGATATCTGTTGATGTCTTTAGTATCGAAAGGATTGAAAGTGGTTAACATCCCTTGTAATACTGTATAGTCTGAATGTATAAATGAAACAAGTGAATGAAAAACGAGATTAAGTGTTGGAAAATGTGCAGAAGCTAGAGGATTAAGAGTTATTAAAAGAGGTAGTAACCCGAGATTTCTAAGTAAAATGAGTGATCTTACAATCTTCATGAAGGGTTTGTTCGATAAGATATAGGGAGGAACTCGGTAAGGGCCCCACCAGGACTTCCTTTGTACGAAATCGAAAATAAGGCCCTAAAATGATGATATTGAGGTGAAGTATGGATATCATTTGTGTATAGACCTTAAGATCACCTGTTTGAATGTAATTGAAGGGAGAGAGAAATAAATTTAGAAATGACGAATGTACCCTTACCTTGAAATAACTCCTTGAATAATAGTAAACTAATTTGAAAATCGAACTAAATGGATGTGATAGAAAAAATGGACTGTGTAAAGAATGTTTCTTGTGATACTGTGATGGAGGAATTCTTGCATAACAGTCCCTACTATTGGCCCCACCTTTGTTAAGATGAGAGATGCAACCTAACATGTTTGTTATGAGATGGTCGCAAGATAGTTGGCCCTGTTATGCATTCCTTAGGGTTTGATTTAGCTGTGAGTAAATGGGGTATCTGCTTAGGGAATGTTTGATGATATGAAGAGTGATATATCTACTAAATATAATTGGGAATGTGATTGGTGCATTCGATGATTTAATACCATTATTGTTAATTCTGGTTCTACACATTCCTTTTGTCCTCTGTGTGGGTACTAATCAGATGCTTGTAGAACCGGAGAATTTTGGGACATACCTTGCAGAATAATATACTGTTCTGAATGTCACCAATTTTCAAAAAAGGGTGTATAGAAATTGTAGAGTGATTTTAAGAGAGAAAGAAAATGACAGCTAACTTAAGTTTATCAATATATATGATTTCAATGTAATTTCAGAGAGGGATATGTTAGCTACAAATTGTGTTAACTTGAATTGTTGTACTCAGTTTATCACCTTCTCTCACTTTGAATGCAATAGTGTGGAAATTGCTAGATAAATAAATGAATCAAAGTAGAAGGTGTGCTAAAATTGTTCAAGAGTTATATGTGTGCGTGTTTGGAGAAATATTAGTTAGGTGTAGGACATAGAAATGAAATGTCCAAAGTGGTATGAGGTATGTGATTGGGAATTTTCCCGGTATATTCCTAGATGAAACATCATCATTGATTTTGGGATATCGAGTTTATTATCGATTCAATAACTGGTACGAAGACTATTTCTAAGCTATTATCAGATGCCATAAGCAAAATTGAAGAAGCTTAGGAAGTCACTTCAAAAATTATTGAATAAAGAATTTATTTCTCCTAATATATTCCTATTAGTGTTACTTGTTTGGGAGAATAATGATAGCCTATGAGTATACATCAATTAATGATTAAATGACATTGTTATCACCAAGTGTAAATATGCACCTATCACAAGATTGATGGTTAATTTGATCTAATTAAGGGTGCATAAATGTTTTCTAAGATTAATTACTAATTGGGGTACTGCTGGTTAAAATTGAGAGACCGATGTCCTTAAGACAATAATTAGGACTCGGTAAAGTTATTATAAGCTCTTTGTAGTGCATTTGGGCAGATGAATATCCTTTTGGTGTTTATGAGCCAAAGAAGAAATTGTGATAGTGCTCAACGATGATACGCCAATATATTAGAAGGCACCAGAAGAATATGAATAGTATGATATTTATACATATAGTCTTACAGACTCCTAGAGACTGGATGTTAAATAACTAAGGTGAGTAAATATGAGTTATGACGAAAAATATTTCTTTTGAGACATGTGATCTTAATTGACGAAGTGACGATAGAGTCACTTAAATTTGAGATTTAACATTAAATGGGAGAGAGATTAAAGATAGTAATTGAAATACGAAATTTACTGAGTTTAATTGAATAACTCAACTGGTTTATGGAAAAGTTTGCTGGATCAGCTGCCCCACCGATATAAATCATATGTGAGAAAATCAAATATGTGAGTGGAGTACTTAAAAGGATCAAAAGAATTAAATTGTGAACTATTATACTATTCGAGAAAGCAACTGAAGTGACAAGTGTGTTGAATTAGAAATGTGTATTAAGAAGGTATCTTAGAGAATGAATAGGGAATATAGATTGTTGGGGGAAATTCTCAAATTCAGATTGAAAGTGATTTCCTCTGGTGATCATATGTAGATGACTAGAATTAAAATCGAGCCAATCTTAATAGATAAACTTGGTCATACCCAAAGGAATAAATAAATAAATTTACTGTCGATTATATAATGGATATGCACATAAGTTATGAGATTGGCATAGGTAGTTAGAGACAAGGATTTATATTTTGAAAATTATCAGTTATAAAAAATCTAATTTTTGAGAGAAATTATATCTCCATATATATTCTACTCCCAAATAGTATTAAAAGTACCATAAGAATGACTAGTGTATTAATAATTCAAGATGAAAAGAGATATAATGAAGTTCAATACCGAATGATTCATAGACAGTGAATGGAAGTCAAATAGTAAAGTCTGCAAATTTATTGTAGGCTCTACCAAATCAATGTGAAAAAGGGAGCAATCGGGAGAGATTTTTGTTTTGGGGTTACTAAAGAACTCTAATGTTATAAAATGATTAAAATAACAAAACTTCTTAGTGACCACATCTATTATTTTTCTTAGTGCTTTAGCTGATATATATTTTTGAAATAGTGAGATGATATGTTGAGTTTCAGGGAGCATTAATTATGATATGGATTCCCATGACACATCGTAATCTGAGAGTGAATTTAAGAGACTATGGGAATTCTAATATAGTTTCAGCACTGCTTCTTACACGTAAATAGGTGGATAGATTGAGTGTACTACTTAGATGCTCAAGAATACATTGAGAGCTAGTGCTATGGATTTCAAAAGCTCTTGGGACTACTATAAATTTATTTCAAACTAATATCAGCATGGTGCTATATGGGATGTAAAATGGTGTACAATGTAGACTTCTAATGATATTGAAGGAAATGGGAAATCTGAAACTATTAACTCCCGAAATAGTAAAGTAAGCTCCCTAGTAGTAAAGTTATACCAATATCAAATGTCAACCTTGAAAATTCCTCATTAGGAATCCTGCATTTCAAATGCATTGTGAAAGAAATACTAAAGGAAGAAATTTGTATGAGGAATAGAGAATTTAAAGTACATAAGCCATTTCAGTGATCGGTTTGAGCGAAATTTGGAAGACCAAATTTCCTAAGGTGGGGAGGAAATGTGAGAATCGATTATATGGTACTGTACATGCAAAATTAATCAATTATTAATTTAATTTTGGAATATTTTGTAAAATTTAAGTAAATATTGATGTGGACCCCACTTGGAATATTGAGCCCAGATGTGTTACGATTGATGAAACGGTGTAGTGATGGTGTAAAAATGATATTATGGAGATTTGAGACTTAAAATACCTTGTTTGCACCATTCTTGGAAGTGTGACAAACAAATTGGAAAATGATGATTACATCCTGAGGGTAATTTCATAAATTCCTCCCAAACTAAAATGAATTGGAACGAAGTAAAAATATCATGATATTCTACATGAAAAGCACTTTAACACAGTGTCAATAGATTTCTGGAATCGGTCACTAAAACAAAAAAATTCTTTGGCTGGTTGTAGGAGTAAAATCGTAATTTCTCACTATCCGTGCACCGTGCGTCAATGAAACCACTTCCAATCATCAAGAAACAATTAATATGATCATTTGGTACTGGAATTAGAAAATATGGAGTACGTTTACATGGTTTTTACGCCAATGGAATCGTAAGGGCAAAATTGTTTGAAATTTTCATAACCAAGGGTATTTTGGTAATTTTACCCATTTTCGAAATTTTCCACACTTTTAATTCTGCTGAGAATTGGCACTACTCATTGTCTTCTCTTTTGCTTCCCATGCCATAGCCAAGAAAGAAAGAAGAAAAACTTAAACAAATTTTCCTAGCTAACTATACACACCAAATCTCACCATAATTTTAACTAGACAAATATTCCTCTCTCTCCTCTACATTTCTATACCCATAGATCACCATATAAGCCATCATACAAGGAGAAAGAGCTCTTCAAAGATTGGCTCAAGCAAGGTAGCCATGCCATTTCTTATGCTTTTCTTGATCCCAATGGTATAGAATTATTCTTTCAAGCATGCTTAACATGTCATAACCTTAGTTTCATTAAATTGTTGAAAAATAAAAATATGCCATAGGAGGACCATTCGGCCATGCATGGAATCTTAGGGGTTCATTGTGTTTCAAGCATGAAAATGGTACTAAAATGAATGATAAGCAAGACTAAACATAAATCCAAGATTGGATTGTTGAAAAACAACCAAAAATGGCCAAGGGAGGATTCGGCATAGTGAAGGAGATTGGGTTTCATGGCTAATATTGATGATTTGAGGGTAGATTTAGACTATAGGAATTACGAATAGTCTGTCGGTATGCTCGGATTTAAAATCCGATGCAAAACGAAGAAGTTATGTTATACTACCGGTAGAAATTATACTGCAAAATTATTTGCAGTGTCCAATGTGGCTGCATAATAATATAAGTAATAGCTTAAAATAAGTATTTAATAGGCTAATAATTTTGACGAAATTATCTGCAGCCCCGAAGTTACGGTTTTATGGTGGTGCTATCGGGAAGCTCAGTTTTGACAGACACATAAGAGACGCGTGTGTAATTTGTAGGGATATCTCGGATGCATGATTTTCATGTCAATAATTTTATGAAATTAATTTGAAAGTGAATTGCATCGAATGTGGTGAAAATGTGGTTGTTTTGGCTGGTTTATGAAATTAATTTGAAAGTGAATTGCATCGAATGTGGTGAAAATGTGGTTGTTTTGGCTGGTTTGAACTGTGTTGTAATTGCAGGGGCTAGGGTGCTAGTAACTGTTATGCTGCCAGAATTTATTGGAAATATTCCTAAAAATGCTATGAGAATATTTTAAAGCATTATGAAATATTTTTCTAGCCTAAAGAATGAAATATTTATCATTTTTCATAAATTGTGAATTTATCGAAAAACATTTATTAAATATTCATGCTACTGATTTTGGTAAAAGTTAAACTATCGAAAATTCATTCCAAGTGTTTTATAGTGGAATATGTGATTTGTACAGTGAAAGGTTGAATTGTGAATATTTTATAAATTATTTTCAGTATAATATTCACTATTTTATTAAATATCCTTTATGGACTGACTGAAGATTTTTACCACATGTAATGATTTCCATAAAGGTGATATTATCGTGTGAATATTGTTTTGAAAATAAAATGTTTCTACATATGTTCCATAGTGAAAAATGTAATTATGAAATCACTATGAATTTTGGAAAATAAATATTACTATTTTCTATAAAGTATGAAATTATTGGAAATTGATTTCCTGTAGTCTTGACATTTGAATTTTCCAAGGAAAGTGAGGAAATACAAGTATATGTGTTTACAGTGAAATATAATATTTATGAGATTTATTACTACAGTGTAATTATTTTATAACAATGTTTTCACCTACGAGATACTGTGATTTATACTTTTATGGATTTTCTAAAAGCTATTATTGATTTTAATTAATTCCATAAAGGTCAGAGATTTCACATATACTGTTTTGAGACTGATAGGCCCCATATCATGCTCACGTGTCACGTGTTCATGTGTTATTGTTACTATGTGAAGCATTAAGCCTGTCTTCAGTGTCCCAGTTGACACCTGCTCAGTGTACGATCAAGGGCATTTATAGACTATGGCCATAGATCTCACATGTTTATTATTACTGCTCCCTACGGGGATTATAGCATGGTATTATCAGGGTGTTGTTTGGTCTCCACTATTATTTCACGTGTTATTACTGGTTCTAATGATATTTACTGAAATGTACTGTTTACCGAAGTGTTTTTACCACTGAATTGGTATTATAATTGAACAGTTTATTTTACTGTTACACATGTAAAGATGATGATTTCAATGGTGGAAATCAAATTATTTTCAAGAGTTAACTTATATGATTTAATGAGTTATTTTACTCAAGTATGTGAAGTATTTATATGCAGTGAATATTTAAATAAATTTTACATTAAATTAAATTTCTACTCCCTATAGTCGCTCTGGGTTTTCGAGACAAGACAGGTATTTCAAAATACCTTCCATGCTCCATCTGGATTACCTGGCCGACTATGGTATCCTTCATTTTAGTGCGCCTAGCATACCGATAGGAAACTAAAGAATTTTACTGCATATAGTTTTCGTGATATCAAAATTGCATACAACTCTCTTACTGAGCCGTGGTTTGCTCACCCCTTTATTTTTATCTCTCCAGAGTATTTTCAGTGACCGAGAAATATATCATCCAAGGATTATCAGCTGCGTATTGAGTACCCGAGGCAACTTGTTTAGTCCTTGAGGTATATTTATTTTCTTTTATATGTTCAGACTTACTTTTACAGTACTGTAGTGTTGTATTAGACAGAGGATGTATCTAATTGATATAAATGTTGTTTTGTAAATATTTAACTTATGTAAATTAAAGTAATTTACATAAATTACTATTTACTGTTGATTTGGAAGTGGTAAATAAAGGCATCACAGACGGCCCAACCAATTCACGCGTTTGGAAATGTGTAAAAAGGTATAAAATACTGTGTATTCAGACTGTGACAAGGCGAAACTTGGTGGACATAATATTCGAAGCTGTAACGTCCCGTTACCACATTTTTCACCTTATTTTACACAATTTATCCGGTTGGGCTGTCTGTGATACTTCACTTTACACTTGATGTTAAACATTTTAATAAAATATTGTTAACATTATACACATCCCTTATCTTAATTACCAATATGTAGTACTGTAGACATGTCTAAATATAGAAAATAAATGATCGTACCTGATATATTTTAGTCAGTCTGTCACATTGTCCATTATGTGCAGCCGTAATCCACAAATACTGAATCTCACCATCATCAAAACCTGAAATGTTAAAATTGGGGAGTGAGCAAACCACGGCTCAGTAAGAGAGTTATATGTCACACTTGATATTCAGCTATTTATATGCTGAAAATAATTTTTCATTTTCTTTAAAATCTTCCTAGCTGGCTTTAGGCACATATGTAGGAAGGATACTATAGTCGGCTAGGGATCCAGATAGAGTAAGGCGGGTATTTTGAAATACCTGACTTATTCCGAAACCTAGAAGCAACTGTAAAGAGTACTATTTTCGTTGTTTTCAAAACGATATAATTTTCGTTTTTCCACGGAGTAAACCACTTTTCTCTTTTCACTTTCAGTATACTTTAAAACACGTGACAGTTCAGTAGTAAAACAGGGGTTTACTTCTCTTCTCTTCAGTACAGTAAAACATGTGACAGTACAGTGAATTGTAAATATCCAATCATTGGATAGGTACTTCTTCGATTATTTCTTTCTTAGAAATAATTCTTATGTTAGTCTTTTAGAATAAACATTTATTTCTCTTTTCAAATCAGTAACCGTATCGTACATTTCAGTAAAATAGTATATTCAATATTCAGTAAAACAGTATCTCGATACTGTTCAGTCAGTAACAGTAAACAGTAGCTACCAATTCAGTAAATAGTATACGGTAGCTTTCAGTTCAGTAAACAGTAAATGGTAGCTTTCAGTTCAGTAAAACAGTAATCAGTGGCTACCATTTCAGTACACAGTGCAGTTCAGTAAACAGTATTTCGGTACGATTTTTCATCATTAACAGTAAACAGCAAACAGTAATTCAGTATAGTAAACAGTACAGTACAGTAAATAGGATTCTGTACATCCTTTCAGTAAACAATAATCAGTATGTGAGACTAGGCGTCACCCTACAATTAAATCATGCTATCATCATTCAATAATGGACCATTAATCATCATCCCCGAAGGGACACAGTAACAGTATAACAGTGAGATCTATGGCCATGATCTATATGGTGTCCTCGGTGTACACTTGCCAGGTGACATCCGAGACGTTGATGACTGGCAGGTCTATCAGCCACGTGACGGTAACAGTATAAGTGTGATGCATGAAACTCGGGGCCTAAGTCTCAAAATAGTATAAACCGTACCATAGCCTTTATGGATTTTAAACACGATAAATCAAATTATCCATAAGGCTCACATGTAAATATAATCACCTTTATGAAATTTATAAAATAAATAATATTTTTCAAATTATTTCATAAAGGTATATATCATGTTTTCCATATGGTGAAAATAGTCTGCAAAATCATCACTGTAAAAATAAAAGGGCAAAACTGTCCTTTTTCACTGTAAAACACATATGCACGCTTTCCTGTGCCTTTTATCCAAAACATGGTTTTCAAAGAAATCGGGATTCAAGTCAAATATTTTCATAATTTATGTAAAAATAAATTATTTACTTTCCAGATTCAAAATCCCTTAACCATGTTTTCTTCTAAAAACACGTGTAGAGACCTCTAGTCTCGAAATCATGGTTTTCCATCATTTCTTAGCCTTTATGGAATTTTCATAATTATTTGTTTCCATAATTAAAACCATAAAGGTTTTATGTAAAATCAAGTGAATATTTAAGAATATTTATAAAAATATTCACTTCAGTCTCTTTTTCATTTTCATCTCGTTTCACGTGAAATATCACCTACCGGGTGAATTTTTTGTGATTTCCTTTTCACCATACTCGAAAACATGAATATTTTAAAATTAAATATCACTATATTCATGTTTTATGAAATTTACTTGATTTCTCGATTTTCGTGCCTGAAAATCATTTCATGTGAAATCAAATCATTTATTATGGTTTTCGGTGATTTTCGGTAAATTTCAATAATTTTTTGATAATTTTTTTGGCAGTATAACGACTGCCAATTTGGCTAGCCTCCTGCACGGAAAATACAGTTTATATTTCTCAACCGGTATTTCACCACAATTTAAGACCGATAAATCACCACAAATTTCAAAACCAATCATTATAAATTGCATTTATAAATTAAATGCATAATTTAAAACATGGTCGAATATCCTTACAGGCGGCACATGTCTCCTTTACCTGTTTCGGGTCGACGACTGCCTCTCGAAGGTAACGCCCGTGTTCACCTCGCCCGATTCTATCGGCTCGATCATCGAGGAAATTTTCTGTAAATTAAATTCTAAATTTTAGAATTTTTCCACAATTATTTAAATAAATAATTTATTTAAATAATTTAACATTTTTCGGGATTTCTTATAGATTCCCGTAATTCTCGGGATTTCCCGTAATTTCCCAATTCTCGGGAATTTTTCAAATTCTCGAAATTCCTTTTCTTTTCTCTTTCTTCTTTTTCTTCCTTCTTTCTTTTTCTCTTTTCTTTTCTTTTATTTTTCTTTTTCTTTTTCTTTTTTTTCTTTTCTTCCTTTTTCCTTTGCTGGCCGGACCGGTTTAGACCGGTCAGTCTCCTCCATGGTCGGTTCTCCGGTGGTTCGGCCGCTCCTCAACTGGCCGACGTCAAGGCAAAGCTGCCAGTGGCCTCTGTTTAGCCTGGTTCGACAGCACGGCGGCGGATCTACTCGGTTTCTGGCTCGATTTTCTCCTCCTTCGTTCGACCTTCCTCCGCCGTCGTTGGCCTCACCGATGGCTCTCTTCTCTTTCCCCTCACCTCCGCCGAGGTTCGAGTGGCGGTGGCGGTGCCAAGACCGGCCAGCACCGCCGTTTCCTTCTTCTCCTTTCTCTTTCGGCTTCCGCCGGTTTTCCTTCGTTTCCGTTTCTGTTTTCGTCGTCTTCCGTCGCCAGTCATCTCCTCTTTTCCTTGGCTCGCCGGTTGACGTCCTCTCTCCCTTCTCCTCTCTTCCCTTCTCCGGCGACAGTGGCCGGTGCCACTCGGGGAGGCAGAATCGGCATTCTTCCCGATTCCTCCCTTTTGTTTTTCTTTTGTTTTTAATTTTTATTTCATTTAATTATATACATATATATATTATATATATAAAGTACATCTAATAATATTATTGTATATATTATAGTACTATAGATATATTATATATATACATATAAATGTGTATGTATATATATATTTCATGTATTAACAAAATACATATTTAGTATATATATATTTGTTTAATTTAAATTACATAACATTTATATATTTTTATATAAATGTAATAATACCAATAATAGTAATAATATAATATATATTGTATTTACAATATATATATATATGTACAATTCAAATGTAAAATCATATTTACATTTCTTTTCAAATATGTATATACTTATATATACTTATATATACATATTATATTATATTTAATACATATGTATTATTTAAATTTATACACTAGTATATATATCTATATATACCTCTGTATATATTAATATATACTATATTATATTTCAATACATATGTATTCATTTAAAATTACATTTATATAATTTATAATTATATAAATATATTTCTTTTTCGTTTCTCATTTTCTTATTTAATTTGAATTTTCATTTGTCCAAATTCAATTTCCCTACTTTCCTTATTTAATTTCCTTCACTTAAATTTCCAATTTCATCACTTCCTCAATCCTCGAAATTTCCACAATATTCCAATTCTCACAAATTTATTTATTTCCACTGATTTATTTTCTCTAATATATATTTTTCAATATTTATAATTTCCAATAAATGAAAAATTTACGGTTATCACATTCTCCCCACCTTAAGAAATTCAGTCCTCCGAATTTAACTTAAGTCCAAAGGGGGTACATGCCGTATACTTACGACCTCTGACCTCTAAGTCATCCTCCAAGTAATACTGTCAGTACACTTTCAACATCAAGAGTACTTTAGACCACTACATGCTGTCTTTCATCATATATATATTTATACTCCCGTAAGTTCATTCATCAAATTGGAAGTCATTCATTTCATTCCTCTTTTCACATAAGAGTCCATGCACAGTATTTTTCATGTCACGCTACTTTATGCTGTTCATCATCCATTTTTCTCACTTAGTGCCAAGTCGATATAGTTTAAAACTATCAATTACACATGTCAGTCAGTTATATGTAATTGTCCTAGTAGCTTATACATCTCATGCATCTGCTCTCTCAATGTATCTTCAAGCGTTTCAATATTACGCTAAGATATTTACATTAGTACGGAGCGATGCTATCAACACACTTGGGATCTCAAAGCCTTTTGCAATTTCTCATTAAACATATGGCAACTCAGAGACTCCCATCACATGTAATGCTCACTGGAACTGTACATATACATCTCCACTGTTTCTCACTCATACTGCGACTAAGGCACTAGAGAATAGAGGATTCCGATAATGGAAATTGATTCTATTTAGATCATTAGTCCTTAATCACTTCCATATCATTATATCTCTTTTGGACTCTTTATTGTCCACAACATTCATTTTATCAAGGCTGCATCTCACTTACAGACTTTACTATTGATCATCTCTTACAATCATAGCTCATGAGATGATCATGTTCTCTTCATGTAGTATGGTCTTTACATCTCTTTTCATAATTTAGATTCCACAACTGAATCCTCAATTTATATATTTAATCACCATATCATCTATATACTTCCACCGTTTCTATCATGTTACAGTGGTTATATGTATTATCATTTTTCATTTATATACTGGTAGTAAAATAACACGTGTCATTCATTTTACTCCTTTGAGTATCGTTACTTTCACTATTAAATCTGTCCTGATTTTTTTTCATCTTGTCACAGTTATGTGATAACCAACAAAAATCACTTTCAGTCTTACCTTCGGGAACTGTTTCATATTAATGTTCCCTTCTCATCATGCAACTTATTTCCTTATTCCACTTTCATTTTTGTTTTCATATTCCCACTTTTATCTCTTCATATTTTTACTCTCATCCTTTTAGTCGATTTTTCTCGATTGGTATGGTACTATACTGCTAAGATCTTTTAAAATCTTGCATACCATCTTTTCTTTACACTTATCCATTTACCGACTTTAACTTCTTTCTTTAATTACATCACATTAGTAGAGCAGCTAGTCTCATCACTCTTTTATAGATTGGCATTAGTATCTAGCTAGACTCATTATTTTCGTATCTCGATCATTTTCTTTATTATAGACAGATTCACTGTCACTCTGTCATCTCGAGATCATATATCCCTCATAAGGAGACACTGTCTAGCCAAACATCTTATTTACCAATCTTAACACAATTCCACAGTCTTTAAGAGTTTAAGAGTCATACCACAATGCTGCTCATTTTCCATTTGTACTTTAAACTCTATCAGTATTTCATCAATTTACTCATGTATGGATGCCTCATTCTTTAGGCTTATATACCTCACAAGGCAAATCATTAACCTCGTAACCTCAATAGGAACTCGTAAAATTCACTCCAAGTTCTAATCATTATCTTACGGACATTAGTCTCCAATCTTTTATCTAAGGACGCTTTATACTGAGGCTAGTCTTATTAACCCTTCATATATCTATGATCAGATCAATAAAGCGTCTATTTTCATGTAGATGAATACTTGTTCTTTATGAGAACTTTATTAAATAGTAATCATTTACTATATCACTTTCATTCATCTACATATCGAGGTCATCTGTATTTCTCTCATTTACACTTATACAGACAACTTCATTATTCTCAATTTCACTATCTGTGTTTTCGTCATTCAGACCTTTACACATGAATTCCATTATTCACACCTTTTCCAGAGTGGATTTCTTAAGCTTTCGGATTTTCTTAAGTTCTCCGATATAAGCTTAGAATTAGATTTCATATTCAAAATCGAGTCAATGTTATCTCGATTCCTCCAATTTATATAACTCTGGAAGTTCTATCGGAAATCAAATCCGATACTTTCTTTAATCACACATTCCTTATTAATTCGGACATTTCATCCTCATGTCCTGTCATTTACAATGTATTCTCAAGGTAGAGACATTTACTATTCGATTCATTTCGAATCACACTCTACCTTGATTTCACTATTTACTCATACTTTACAGCCTTACAAATCTCATTCCAGCAAGCTGTAGTAAGTACAATAGTTATCAACACATGTTACAACTAACCAATTTATTACCATTGTAATTTACTTTGGAATAAAGTTCATTTAATAAATTCAGGTTTAACTCCCTTGAGCATATTATCCACGAGGTTTGAACCCTGACACCCTTACGTACCTAGTTCCTTACACTCGTGTTATCATTAAGCTCCTTGTAAGAGTCCCGCTCGTTCAAATCGACTGTCGGCGAGCATCCCCTAGGCAATCCTTTCGCCCCAGGTTTACCCTTACTAGTGAGTCGGTGATAACATTGTTCGCCCGCATCTCACAACACATGATCCACTACGGGTCGACCATCATTGGGTCCCCCATCACAGTTCTGTCTCAAGGGTCCTAAAGAACTTAGGTTAGCTGTCATCTTCTTTTTATCACTTTACTGTTCTTATATATATATATTCACCAATTCACAGTACTCTATACAGTACATTAATTTGCAAGGCATATCTCAAATGCTCCGGTTCTATAATTAACTAATCATTTAATACTTCAAAACAGTATAAATGTATAGAACCTCAATCAATAGTACTGTTATGGATTTCATTATCTGTACTATTCACCTTCTCAGTTATTTTCTGTAATTATTTCACTTCTCATAATATTCAACGATCCTGTAATAATTATCCGAGTTGATACACTCATAATTCAGGCCCTTACAGTCAATATTCGGGCCAATCATCTGATGACATTCCACTACACTTTTATCGGATCGCATCATATAAGGCCCCGGCCCATCCACCGTCCGCCTTTACATATGTGTACTGTCCTCTTTGAGAGTGCCCAGCCCGTTCACTAGGTCACTCACAGTCGCGTCCGTAATCTAAGTGTAAGTGGAAGTCAGTAATAGGGATCGTTATATTCATATGACATCCTCTATGCCATTTATAACTCCATTACTATCAATGGATTCCAATTCAACTCGGTTTTATCACTGTTCCAAACATCGCCCAACATAGGGGCATTTTCATCATATCGACATTTATTTCTTTCTCCTCAGTATACTTTTGAATCAATGATCTCTTTATCTATGTGCTGATAGTATCATTTCTCATACTAATATCAGCCATTTAAGATCTTGTTTGATTTCGACAGTGAGTCCACTAAAATCCATAATTAGATTATTCTACCTGTAATTCAGCTTTATATCATCAATTTCTCTGTCAAATCAATCAAATCCAACCTCTGTTGGTCTATTCTAACTCTAAGTAAAATTTTGGAGGTAGGGGTATTTTGGTCATTTTTAGCCAAAAATTTTCTCTCTCTTCAAATTACCCTCAATCGATGATCTTAAAGTCTATTTAATGATGATATGTCAATCCCCTCCTTCATACCATCATTTTCAGGTCTCAATTCGATTCGGACCGTAAAGTACTGGTGGGGCCCTCACCGAGTCCTTTACTGATCCTTACCGAACCGGCCTTCATTTAGATTATAAGATCACACTTTTCGGTAATTCTGAGCTTATTTTCTTCTTTTAACATTCTCAATTTAACTTTCTCACTCCCTTTAAAATCATTTTACACAATTCACAATCATTATTTTCTCTATGTATTTAGACAAAACATACTATCGGGGATGTTTAACACTTTTCCTTCCAAAAGTATTCACGACATCAGGCCAACCATGCTTTGATACCATTAAATCTGTAAAGTCCCGTTACCAGACACCATTTTTCACCTTATTTTACACAATTTATCCGGTTGGGCTGTCTGTGATACTTCACTTTACACTTGATGTTAAACAATTTAATAAAATATTGTTAACATTATACACATCCCCTATCTTAATTACCAATATTTAGTACTGTAGACATGTCTAAATACAGAAAATAAATGATCGTACCTGATATATCTTAGTCGGTCTGTCACATTGTCCATTATGTGCAGCTGTAATCCACAAATATTGGATCTCACCATCATCAAAACCTGAAATGTTAAAATTGGGGAGTGAGCAAACCACGGCTCAGTAAGAGAGTTATATGTCACACTTGATATTCAGCTATCTATATGCTGAATATAATTTTTCATTTTCTTTAAAATCTTCTTAGCTGGCTCTAGGCACACATGTAGG
The DNA here is from genome assembly GCA_031772115.1 of Heritiera littoralis. Lineage (NCBI taxonomy): Eukaryota > Viridiplantae > Streptophyta > Magnoliopsida > Malvales > Malvaceae > Heritiera > Heritiera littoralis. The sequence goes on along the minus strand of JAPDPK010000168.1, from coordinate 102,558 downwards.
AAGGAAACTATAGTCGGCTAGGGATCCAGATAGAGTAAGGTAGGTATTTTGAAATACCTGACTTGTTCCAGAACCTAGAAGCAACTGTAAAGAGTACTATTTTCGTTGTTTTCAAAACGATATAATTTTCGTTTTTCCACGAATTAAACCACTTTTCTCTTTTCACTTTCAGTATACTTTAAAACACGTGACAGTTCAGTAGTAAAACAGGGGTTTACTTCTCTTCTCTTCAGTATAGTAAAACACGTGACAGTACAGTGATTTGTAAATATCCAATCATTGGATAGTTACTTCTTCGATTATTTTTTTCTTAGAAATAATTCTTATGTTATTCTTTTAGAATAAACATTTATTTCTCTTTTCAAATCAGTAACCGTATCGTACATTTCAGTAAAACAGTATATTCAGTATTCAGTAAAACAGTATCTCGATACGGTTCAGTTAGTAACAGTAAACAGTAGCTACCAAGTCAGTAAATAGTATACGGTAGCTTTTAGTTCAGTAAACAGTAAATGGTAGCTTTCAGTTCAGTAAAACAGTAATCAGTGGCTACCATTTCAGTACACAGTGCAGTTCAGTAAACAGTATTTTGGTACGATTTTTCATCATTAACAGTAAACAGTAAACAGTAATTCAGTACAGTAAACAGTACAGTACAGTAAATAGGATTCTGTACATCCTTTCAGTAAACAGTAATTAGTATGTGAGACTAGGCATCACCCTACAATTAAATCATGATATCATTGTCCAATAGTGGACCATTAATCGTCATCCCCGAAGGGACACAGTAACAGTATAACAGTGAGATTTATGGCCATGATCTATATGGTGTCCTCGGTGTACACTTGCCAGGTGACATCCGAGACGCTGATGACTGGCAGGTCTATTAGCCACGTGACAGTAACAGTATAAGTGTGATGCATGAAACTCGGGGCCTAAGTCTCAAAATAGTATATACCGTACCATAGCCTTTATGGATTTTAAACACGATAAATCAAATTATCCATAAGGCTCACATGTAAATATAATCACCTTTATGAAATTTATAAAATAAATAATATTTTTCAAATTATTTCATAAAGGTATATATCATGTTTTCCATACGGTGAAAACAATCTGCAAAATCATTACTGTAAAAATAGAAGAGCAAAACTGTCCTTTTCCACCGTAAAACACATATGCACGCTTTCCCATGCCTTTTATCCAAAACATGGTTTTCAAAGAAATCCGGATTCAAATCAAATATTTTCATAATTTATGTAAAAATAAATTATTTACTTTCCAGATTCAAAATCCCTTAACCATGTTTTCTTCTAGAAACACGTGTAGAGACCTCTAGTCTCGGAATCATGGTTTTCCGTCATTTCTTAGCCTTTATGGAATTTTCATAATTATTTGTTTCCATAATTAAAACCATAAAGGTTTTATGTAAAATCAAGTGAATATTTAAGAATATTTATAAAAATATTCACTTCAGTCTCTTTTTCATTTTCATCTCGTTTCACTTGAAATATCACCTACCGGGTGAATTTTCGGTGATTTCCTTTTCACCATACTCGAAAACATGAATATTTTAAAATTAAATATCACTATATTCATCTTTTATGAAATTTACTTGATCTCTCGATTTTTGTGCCTGAAAATTATTTCACGTGAAATCAAATCATTTGTTATGGTTTTCGGTGATTTTCGGTAAATTTCAATAATTTTTTGATAATTGTTTTGGTAGTATAACAGCTGTCGATTTGGCTAGCCTCCTGTACGGAAAATACAGTTTATATTTCTCAACCGGTATTTCACCACAATTTAAGACTGATAAATCACCACAAATTTCAAAACCAATCATTATAAATTGCATTTATAAATTAAATGCATAATTTAAAACATGGCCGAATATCCTTACAGGCGACACATGTCTCCCTTACCTGTTTCGAGTCGGCGACTGCCTCTCGAAGGTCGCGCCCGTGTTCACCTCGCCCGATTCCATTGGCTCGATCATCGAGGGAATTTTTTGGAAATTAAATTCTAAATTTTAGAATTTTTCCACAATTACTTAAATAAATAATTTATTTAAATAATTTAACATTTTTCGGGATTTCTTACTGATTCCCGTAATTCTCGGGATTTCCCGTAATTTCCCAATTCTCGAGAATTTTCCAAATTCTCGAAATTCCTTTTCTTTTCTCTTTCTTCTTTTACTTCCTTCTTTCTTTTTCTCTTTTCTTTTCTTTTCTTTTCTTTTTCTTTTTCTTTTTCCTTTTCTTCCTTTTTCCTTTGCTGGCCGGACCGGTTCAGACCGGTCAGTCTCCTTCACGACCAGTTCTCCTTCGACGGCCGGTTCTTCGGCGGTTCAGCCGCTCCTCAGCTGGCCGACGTCAAGGCGAAGCTACCGGTGGCCTCCGTTTGGCTTGGTTCGACGGCACGACGGCGGATCTACTCGGTTTCTGGCTCGATTTTCTCCTCCTCCGTTCGTCCTTCCTCCACCGTCGTTGGCCTCACCGGTGGCTCTCTTTTCTTTCCCCTCACATCCGTCGATGTTCGAGTGGCAGTGGCGGTGGTGGTGCTAAGACCGGCCGGCACCGCCGTTTCCTTCTTCTCCTTTCTCTTTCGGTTTTCGCCGGTTTTCCTTCGTTTCTGTTTCTATTTCCATCGTCTTCCATCGCGGGTCATCTCCTCTTTTCCTTGGCTCGCCGGTCAATGTCCTCTCTCCCTTCTCCTCTCTTCCCTTCTCCGGCGACAGTGGCCGGTGCCACTCGAGGAGGCAAAATCGAGATTCTTCCCGATTCCTCCCTTTTGTTTTTCTTTTGTTTTTAATTTTTATTTCATTTAATTTTATACATATATATATTATATACAAAGTACATCTAATAATATTATTGTATATATTATAGTACCATAGATATATTATATATATACATATAAATGTGTATGTATATATATATTTCATTTATTAACAAAATACATATTTAGTATATATATATATGTTTAATTTAAATTACATAACATTTATATATTTTTGGCAAAATAGCCAATTAAGCCCTCGACCTTGAGTCCAAAATGGAATTAAGCCCTCAACATTTTATTTCATGAAAATCAGTCCATAAACTTTTTATTTCAGTGGAAATAAACCCTTAACCTTCTAAAATTATGCAATTAAATCCAAATTTGTTAAATGACACTAACTGCCTTTAGTATTGCACACGTGGCATGCCACGTGGCAACCAAGTAAGCTATCCACGTCAGCTTCCACTAACGGCAGTTAGTGTCATTTAACAGATTTAGACTTAATTGCATAATTTTGGAAGGTTGAAGGTTTATTTCCACTGAAATAAAATTTTATGGACTGATTACCATGAAATAAAACGTTGAAGGCTTAATTCCATTTTGGGCTCAAGGTCGAGGGCTTATTTGGCTATTATTCCTATATTTTTATATAAATGTAATAATACCAATAATAGTAATAATATAATAAATATTGTATTTACAATATATATATATATATATATATGTACAATTCAAATGTAAAATCATATTTACTTTTTTTTTAAATATGTATATACTTATATATACATATTATGTTATATTTAATACATATGTATTATTTAAATTTATACAATAGTATATGTATCTATATATACCTCTGTATATATTAATATATACTATATTATATTTCAATACATATGTATTCATTTAAAATTACATTTATATAATTTATAATTATATAAATATATTTCTCTTTCGTTTCTCATTTTTTAATTTAATTTGGATTTTCATTTATCCAAATTCAATTTCCCTACTTTCCTTATTTAATTTCCTTCACTTAAATTTCCAATTTCATCACTTCCTAAATCCTCGGAATTTCCACAATATTTCGATTCTCACAATTTTATTTATTTCCACTGATTTATTTTCTCCAATATTTATTTTTTAATATTTATAATTTCCAATAAATGAAAAATTTACAGTTATCACAGAAGCTAAATATGGATAAGGTAAGGATTTGAACCCTAAATTAGTTTGTTTGTGCATTTTTGAGAAGCATGCAAACAAATTAGGAAATTACGATTAAGTTCATCAGTCAATAGAATTTTTGTAAATAACAGTCAAAACGAGCTAACTTTGAACCCACGATCTATGATAGAAAATTTTTCATAAAATAAGATTCTAGGCCATGTGGATTGATGGAATTAAACCTGCGTAAAAATAGAAATTTACGCGATTTTATGATTAGGTGTATTTTGGTAAATTTCGCGCAAACGATTAGTCGAACTTCGATAAAAGATCAACCAAGTATTAGAGCAAGTTAAATAGATATATTTCGTGATTAAATAAAATATTTTGAAGATTATACTTATTGTTTAAACTAAAGTCAAACAAAAAAGGGTAAAATTGGAAGATCACTTAAACATAAGGGCAAAATAGTAATTTTCATCATAAAATATCCTTTTAAATGAATTTTCCAGCTTCTTCCACCCTCATTTTTGGTAGCAATCAGATTTCTCTAAAACCTCCATAGCCAAACCTTGTTGAAGAGAAAGAAAGCCTAAGAAACTATACCAAAAAGTCAATAAAATCGAAAATTGTCTTCACCAAAGTTGTTCCTTTCAACTTCCTCTATCTTCCTACACCAAAATCATTAGTTAAAACAGCCAAAATAGAAGTGTAGGACTCCTTAAAGCATTTAGCCAAGTGGGAAAGGTAAGGAAATGTTGGATTTTTCATGGTTTTCATGATTTCTACTAGGTGTTTAACATGTTTAGATAATTGTTTAGCTTGAATTAACTTAAAACTGGGAAGAACACTTCCTTAGGGTTTCAGCCAAGCTTCCAATTGCATGAAAATGGTGTAATTGATTAGGAAAAAAATATAAATAGTGTAGAAATATCATAAACCATGAATTTGTGTTGGAATTGAAGAAAATACATGAGTACAGAGCTTTGAAGGGGAGGAGGAAATTGTGTTCAATTTAATGCATTTAAGGTCTTAAAATAATGTACAAATTAATATGAGACTGTAGGTGAAATCAGAACTAAAATTGGAGGTGTTTTAGTTGTAGTTGCAGTGTTAGCACCGATGTAAAAGAGACTGAAATGGAAGTGACTATATGCAATGTGATAGTTTATGGAGAGTTAATAATTCTTTATAATTGAAGCGTCGTGATTTGACCGTGTTTATATGATGTTTTACAGCTCGGAAGTCAAATAAAGACATTGGTGCTAACGAGCAAAATCACAGCGAATTAAGAGGTAAAGGGAGAGTGTAGAAGACATTAAAATCTATGGTGCATGTTTTAAAAATATGTGTCTCCCTTGAATTTGGAATGTTGAAAATTGGTGTTGAAATTAGAACTTTTGCTGGTATTATAAACTGTGTTTTTCCTGCAGTAAAGCTAAGATAGAAATAGTTGTTATACTACCAGAAATTCTAATAAAATTATAGAATTATGTTTTTATATCTTTAAATTTTAAAATGCTAGATTTGATGAGTTCAAATTCATCCTTTTTTTCAAAATTGCATATGTATAATGAAACCCAAAATTATATATTTAAAAATTCATGTTATCAAATTTCACATACTTAAGGATACTGACATGTTTTCATAACTTATTTAGACATAAATAGAATATTTTTAGAAGAGAATATTGAACTGTGAATATTTTATGAATATTTATTCTTCAACTACTTATGTTTCCAAAATATACATTTGTGGACTGACTGAGGATATATACTATTGAATTTATCTCCATAAACTGCTATGAACTATTTATATACTGTTTTGAGACTGTTGGCCCCATAGCTGCTTAATAGCACATGCACCCTTACTGTTACTGTTACTATAGCTGAGTGATCCTGATCCCATCACTCAGTGTCCCCGGGTGACACCTAGCCTGTGCTCATCTGTGGACCGTCCTATAGACTATAACTATATGTCCCCTTGCATGAGTTTATTGGGTGATGCCTTGTCTCCACTATTTTATCTACGGTGGCAAATTCTTGAACATCCCGGGCACTCCCAAAAAAATATATATGCTATATTTAATGAATATACTTTTCTCAATTTTGTTACAATTATTGAAACTGATTTTTATACTATTTGTGGAGAAATAATTTACATTGTTTACCTAAATACCTGAAGTTATTGTTAAAAGTTGTTTATTACTGTTTATGAATTACGCACGTTTATTGGACTACTTGCTTTTAAATAAGATCCCAATAGTCATATCTAGATCCTGGGACACGTGAGGTGCTTCAAAGCATCCTTCCATCCTTAACTTGGTTATCTAACCGATTATAGTACCGTTTCTTTACATCATGCCATATTTATATACTCCATGCTTTTATCTAAAAAGTATGAATTTGATATTTTTGCATATAGGATATATAGTATCAATTCTTGTACACGATTCTCTTACTAGGCATTAGCTGACCCCCTTCTTCTCCTTATAGATTATTTTCAGTGATCTCTCGACTACAAGCGAGAAGAGTATATTACTTTTGGGTATCCCTCAAGCGAAGTTGGTATTTCAATAGTGGTACATAGACTTAAGTTTATATGTTTGAACTTATATGTACAGTACTTTTTGTTAGCTTTAAATTGACATATATATTTTGAAATGACAACAACTTAAGTAAGCTTTAATGTTTTAATTCATATTGTAAATTTGCCTTATCACACATGATTTTCTCAATCCATTTTCAAGTGATCATATCAAACGTTAAGACCATGATTTAATTACATATTCTTATTGGTCTTAATATTTTATAAAATGTTTTGAATGTTTTGAATAGTTTAGAAAATTACTTGATGAAATTTTGGACCATGTTTTCATTAGAGAAAGTCAAGAAAAACTCACACAAAAATGCCAAAATGTTTTGGGTTCGATTATGATCAAAGGCCACATCATTTCTAACCCAAAAGTGCAGGAAATAGGCTTTCTGGAGGCATGGGATCGATCCCCTAAGGGAAGGGATCGATCCTCTCATGGCAGAATGGCTCCCAACGGCAAGAAAGGTCCCTCAGTCGAGAATAATCAAATTTGGAATGAAGGGATCGATCCCCTATGGGAAGGGATCGATCCTTTTGCCCGAAAATAGCCTTTAACGGCTAGTTTCTGTGAGACAACGGTCATATTCGAGTTTTGGCTCCACCCAACAGCTAGAATACATCCAAAGGACTATAAATAGAGGCTTAAAAGCAAAAGAAAGTAAGGGGAACCACTTAGCAACTCCAATACTCATTTTCCTCAAATCCTCAAGCCTCAACAACAAATCAAGAGCTACAAAGTCTTCATCTTCCATCATTCACATATCTCTTGTATTGCTTAACACAAATATTGTATAGGCTTTTCTTTGTGCCTAATTTCTGTAATCATTTACCTAGGTAGAGGTATTCTTTGATTACATTATTTGTAAACCAATTCATTCCTTGTAAAAGGGGAGGTTTCTCTTTAGCCTTAGAAAAAGAGGGAGGTTTCTCTTGAGCCTAGAAAAAGAGAGAGGTTTCTCTTGAGCCTGCAAAAAGAGGGATTGTAAAGACAAATTCAAGTTAGTGAATTTGGAGAAAATCTCTGGGAGCGTCTCAAGGTAGAGGATGTAGGCAAGGTTGCCGAACCTCTATAAATCACTCGCGTACAATTCTCTTTCCCTACTCGCTTTATTTACTTGCAAATATATTTGTGCTTATTGTATTGAATTTGGATTGCATGATTGAATAGCCTAAAGAACTTAGAAAATATTTATATAGGCTAGAGAATTTAGAAGAATCGAAAAACGAGCTTAAGGTTAGTTAAAAATCGATTCACCCCCTCTCGGTATTACTTATAAGATCCAACAATTGGTATCAGAGCTTGGGCTCGAGATTGATTTAGACTAACCTCTATTGAGCAAAACGATCATAAATGGCTCACTTGAATGTAGGAGGAGAAGAGGGACAATCATTAGTTAGACCTCCACTCTTCAATGGAGAGAATTACTCTTATTGAAAAACAAGAATGATGTTGTTTGTCCAATCAAATGATTATGAAGTATGGAGAGTGATAGTTAATGGCCTCAAAGTCCCAATGAAGAAAGTAGATGGAAAAGATGTCCCTAAGAGTGAGGATGAGTGGGACACAAATGACATGAGAGTGGCACAATTGAATGCCAAGGCTATGCACACTTTCTTTTGTGCATTAGGTCCTAATAAATATAATAGAGTCTCCTTATGTGAGAATGCCAAGCAAATATGGGACAAATTAGCCATCACACATGAAGGGACAAATCAAGTGAAAGAAACCAAAGTAGGTATGCTCACACATGATTATGAGCATTTTAGAATGAAAGAAAATGAGTCCATGAGTGAAATGTACACTAGGTTTAATAACATAAGTAATGGACTTAAGGCATTAGGCAAGAGCTATTCCAATCTAGAAATGGTTAAGAAAATTTTGAATAGCTTGCCAAAATCTTGGGAGGCAAAGGTGGCCGCAATAGAAGAATCTAAGGATCCTAACACCTTGTCTCTAGATGAACTTATGGGCTCCCTACTTACATATGAAATGAAATTAAAAAGAAATGAAGAGCCTTCAAAGAAAGTAGGGGTAGCACTTAAGTCTTCCACTCATGAGACCATTGAAGATAATAGTGAAGAGAGTGGAATGAGGAAGAAAAGGAAATGGAAATGTTTGCCAAAAGATTTAATAGGTTCATGAGAATGAAAGAGAGTGAGAATGATAGGAGACATCAAAGAAAAGGGGTAATGAGAGGAGAGTCAAGTAGGATAGAAAAAGACCCCTTAGTGTATTATGAATGTAATGAACTGGGTCACACTAAGCTAGATTGCCCCTTAGTTAGGAAGGAAAAGGATAGGAAACCTAAGAAGAAAGCATTTGTGGCTGCATAGAGCGATAGTGATAGCTCCGATGAGGAAAATGTAGATGAAGAGGTAGCCTACTCATGCTTTATGGCCATTAGTGATGATGAGGCTAGTAGTAGCTCTAGTGAAAATAATGACTTTACATTTGATGAGTTATAAAATGCCTTTAATGATTTAGCAAATGAATTTCAATGCATGAACTCCAAATATAAGAAAATCATTGCTAAATTAAAAATAGAAAATGAAGCCTTGACAAATGCTAAGCTAGAATTTGATAAGAAATTTGAAGAGGCTAACTTAGAGATAAATGAGTTGAATGAGAAGAATACAAATTTGCATAACTCATTTACTAGGTTTTATATGGGTCAACAAAAGCTAGATCATATGTTAGAGACCCAAAGAGCTTTCTTTGACAAAGATGGGTTAGGTTATAATGAAAATCAAAAAGAAACTCATCTTAGGAATTTCTTAGTAAGCAAAAATTCTATGCATGATACATCTCTCACATGCTCACTTTGCAATAGGATAGGCCACTCTTTACAAGCATGCATATATAGAAAAACTACCTTTAGAGGAAAAGTAGTTAGGAAGATGTCGATCCCAAAGCATGTTATAAATGACGATGAAATAAGCTCAAAATGGATCCCAAAAGGATATAAAATTGTGAGCACTAACTCCCAAAGACCCAAGAAAATTTGGGTACCAAAACATGCATAAATTTGTTTGGTGTAGGAGTTTGCTTATGCCAATGAGAAAGACAAAGAACTTGAGATATCCATCTTTGGCAAAGATCACAACAATTCTTCAAAGAAAGGCCTAAGGTGGATTCAACAATTCAAGGCAAAGCATTATCTAGCAAAGGAGTATTGTAAGCTTAATTCCTTACTCCTTAAAATTTTTATTTATTTGTGCTTAGATGAGAAATTTGGGTGATAATCTTTAATGCATTATGATTGAGCAAAAGGCATGATAAATTATTGTTGAGTGTTTGATGGACAATTCTTGATGAATGAATGAAAGGCATGATTTATGATGATCTTTTGATTATTGGATTTCTGCATTTTGAGCAAGTTTTCTATGTATTGATAATGTATTTACTTGCCTCAAATTACCAAATATGTCATTCGTGCAAAATGTCATGTCATGAGCATTAATAAAGAACTTGTATGTTGAAAATCATGCATGATGTTCACAAGTGTAGGGATTTGACGATATGTGCTTAAAATCTATGTGAACAAGTTTGTTTTGACATATTTATGTAATTCAATGCATTGGTTTTGCCAAAACATGCATAACTCTCGAAATGACCTCCTTTAAGGTCAAAAATGCATTTATTGGTGAAAATCCTTCCAAAATTGCAAAATCTATTGTTAAATGGTTCTTCATTCATGTTTTTCATTCATACAAGTCCAAAATTGTGACGTCCCCGTCACTTCATCTTATCACTTATCTTTTTCCTTCTTTATTTAGATTTAGTTCATGCAGTGTCATTCTCTTCTTATCCTTAAGCTAATTATTTAATAGCTTATAATATTTTTACTCAATTACCATAAACATAAAAATGATATATATACATATCATTCCATTTTCCACAGGATCTCATACATCATCTTATCTTACATCCCCGATATCCTATATACACAAATTCCTACTTGTACTGTACTGTAGCTGAATTACAATTTACTATATACATGAACATATGAGTATACCTTCTATGCTAACCGGGAAGCGTATCAAGAAGGTACACCTTGATTCTTCAAAAACAAGCTCCTCTAGTCGGAGCGGATTTCACTTCAGGTAATCTGTAGGAAAAATGGTCGTAAAAGGGTGAGTTTACGCTCAGTAAGAAAAGTATGTAAAAGAGCGTGCTATGCCTCTATATGCGTTTTTCCTACTTGGCTCTTTAATGTCATGTAGAGCATTAGAAAGCATGTATCATAAACATTTTTCATGCATTGTTTGCAACCATGCATATTTATTTCAAATGCCATGGCAAACATACTTTGTATGCTTTCTTTAAAACATAGCATACATATTAAACATGCATCATACTTCATACATACTTTAAAACATACATCATATACTTCTTCATATGTACATCTTGTACTTTGAAATAGATTGAGACTATGTACAATGTTTAAGCGATTGAGTCGTCATATGAACCGTTCATTCCCATTCATATGACTCATATGACTCTAATCATGCATTAGTACATTGGTATACCATGTAGATGTCAGGGATTCTCTCCTGCCTTAATAATACCATAGTGAGCACTAGTCAGGTGTCACTTATGGTCTTGAGGACCGGACTAGGGTTCCTCACTTAACATACATATTACTGAGGACTTGATCAGAGTCTCTCAGCCATCAGAAATGCATAATCATTACGCAGTCCATAGCCTCAAAACATTTATAATATACTTTTCAGAAAACACCTTTGTGTTTACATTGAATAAGCTTTGAAACATCTTTTCATACATGGCAGTCGACTGGTCTTATATGGCAGTCGACTGCTGCTTCATAATTCCTTTTATCGAAATTAATTTTATTTAAAATTTCGATAATTTCATCGTTGAAAATACATGGGGGCAGTCGACTGGTCCATATAGCAGTCGACTGGTTTTCAAACAGAATGCTTCTTAATAAATAGCAGTCGACTGGTCCATATAGCAGTCGACTGTTTTTGAAACAGAATGCAATTTGGTAAATAGCAGTCGACTGGTCCATATAGCAGTCGACTGGTTTGAAACAGAATGCTTCTGGGAAAATAGCAGTCGACTGGCTTACATAGCAGTCGACTGGTTTGCATCGGTTTTCGGAAAACGGCGTTTTGGTTGTCTCTAGGCAGTCGGCTGCTACTTAAGGCAGTCGGCTGCTCCTAACCTAATTGGTACTAGGAGACAAGTCCGAAAATGCATCTTTTCCTGCACAAAATCAACTGGTGCTTCTCTCCAAATCATACACAAGTATCATAAAACATGCGGACATAGCCGCCTTACGTCCGTTACATAATTTCCTTACCTTGATTCCTTCGGAAACGCGAAATCACTTGATGCGTAACCCTAGCTTTCACTTCTTCAAATCTGAAATTATTACATCATATCAAACCTTAAATTAAACCACATACACATGTTATACTAACTCAAAACAACTTCACATCAAGAACGAAATTGCAAGAATCATCCTCTTCTTTTACCTTCACTAGAGACCAAACATCAAATCTTGAGATCTCTCCCAATACTTGGAATCAATCCTTCAAACTTTGGATATCATCTAGTCTAGTGACAAGGTTCGATTTTCGTTAAATGAACTTAGTGAATTGGTGAGGGAGTAAGGTGGTTTAATAAGGAGCTTGGAATGGAAAACTATGGAAGTTTGGATGGAACGAGAGGGAGAGCTGGGAAGAGGGGCTAGCGTAGGGTGATGATGATAAGGGTGATGAGTCATGCTTCATGCATTAAATGCATGCTCATCCATTCTCTATCTCAGCCATTAGCATCTCTTTGACCCATTTGACCTATAAATTTCCTCATGACTAATCCATTTAATCTCCAATCAAAATTCTGAATTTAATTCTTTTCTCATGCTCACTTTATTTTCCTGATATCATCTTATTGCATTTGACTTATTGACATTCAACTTTATTATTTCTTCTATATCCTATACATCATGCATACATTATTCATACATCAATCTTCATATTCATTTAATCATATTAACTTAGAAATACTTTACAAACATGGAGGAATTACATGAAAATTAGGGATCTCACATCCTCCCCACCTTAGAAAATTTGGTCCTCCAAATTTGCCTTAGCTTATCATGTGAATAATTCTGGATACTTTTCCTTCATTAAGCTCTCTAGCTCCCATGTAGCTTCTTCCATCGTATGGTATTGCCAGAGCACTTTCACTAATGGGATCGTCTTAGACCTCAAAACTTTTTCTTTTCTGTCCAAAATCTGAATTGGCTTCTCTACATAGCTCATATCTTCCCTTATCTCCAAGGGTTCATATTCTATGACATGAGACGGATCCGGATTATACTTCCGAAGCATCGATACATGAAACACATTATGTACTCCCGATAGCTCCGGAGACAATGCCAATCTATAGGCAACATCGCCTATTCGATCTAAGACCTCAAATGGACCGATGTAACGAGGACTCAGCTTACCTCGCCGACCAAATCTCATAATTCCTTTGGATGGAGAAACCTTCAAAAACACAAAATCTCCAACCATAAACTCAAGTGGCCTCCGTCGAGCATCTGCATAGCTCTTTTGTCTACTCTGAGCCGTCTTAAGCCTCTGACAAATCAACTTAACATCTTCTGAGGCTTGCTCGACTAAATCTGGAGCCAACAACTTACGTTCGCCCACTTCTTCCCACCCAATCGGAGATCGACACCTTCTTCCATACAAAGCTTCATATGGTGCCATCCCGATACTTGCATGATAGCTATTGTTGTATGCAAACTCAGCTAATGGCAGATGGTCATCCCAGGAGCCTTTAAAGTCCATAGCACAAGCCCTCAACATATCCTCGAGCGTCTGAATCGTGCGCTCGGACTGTCCATCAGTCTGCGGATGAAAAGCTGTGCTAAAACTTAACTTAGATCCCATGGCTTCTTGAAAATGCTCCCAGAAATGGGAAGTAAACCTGGAATCTCTATCAGAAGTGATGCTCACTGGAACACCGTGTAGTCTTACAACATCTTTTACATACATATCTGCCAAAGTATTGAGTGTATCTGTTGACTTCATAGGCAGGAAGTGAGCTGATTTTGTCAATCTATCGACAACCACCCAAATACCATCATGATTCTTCTTGGTTCTGGGCAACCCCATAATAAAGTCCATCGTAATGTGTTCCCACTTCCACATAGGTATGGGCAGAGGGTGCAGTAATCCTGCTGGCTTTTGGTGCTCTACCTTGACCTGTTGACATGTGAGACATTTTGCTACAAAATCTGCTATGTCTCTCTTCATGCCCTTCCACCAGTACACCTTGCGAAGATTGTGATACATCTTCGTATTTCCTGGATGTAACGTGTACTTAGTGGCATGTGCTTCAGTTAAGATCAACTTCTTCAGTTCATCATCATGTGGAACACATATACGACTCCCAAACCTCAAAATTCCATCACTACTAACATCAAATTCTGAGGTCATACCTGACTGTATCTGATTCATAGCCTGTGAGATCCCTAATTTTCATGTAATTCCTCCATGTTTGTAAAGTATTTCTAAGTTAATATGATTAAATGAATATGAAGATTGATGTGTAATTGATGTATGGATAATGTATGCATGATGAATGGAATATAGAAGAAATAATAAAGTTGAATGTCAATAAGTCAAATGAAGCATGTAGATATCAGAAAATGAATAAAGCATGAGAAAAGAATTAAAATCAGAATTTTTGGATTGGTGATTTAATGAATGGCTGAGATGAGAAGGAGAAAAAGAGGAATTAAATGGTCAAATGGATGAGTCAAAGAGGAAAGAAAGGGCTGAGATGATTAATGAGATGAGCATGCATTAAATGCATCTTGCATGACTCACCATCTCCATCAGCTATCACCAACGTCAGCCCCTTGCCAGCCCCATCCCTCTCGTTACATCTCCAAGTTTCCAAGTTTCCATTCCAAGCTCCTTGCTAAACCACCTTACTCCCTCACCAATTCACTAAGTTCATGTAACGAAAAATAATCCTTGTCGTTAGACTAGGAGATATCCAAAGTTTGATAGAGTGAATCCAAGTATTGAAGGAGATCTTAACATCAGAAATTTTGGTCTCTAGTGAAGGTAAGAGAAGAGGATGATTCTTACAATTTGGTTCATGATAAGGAGTTGTACTGAGTTAGTAGGACATGTGTATGTTGTTTAATTTGAGGTTTGAAATGGTATGATGATTTCAGGTTGAAGAAGTGAAAAGCTAGGGTTAAAGCATCAAGTGATTTCGCGTTTCCGAAGGAATCAAGGTAAGGAAATTATGTAACGGACGTAAGGCGGCTATGTCCGCATATTTTATGATGTGTGTATGTGATTTGGAAAGAAACATCAGCTGGTTTTGTGCAGGAAAAGATGCAATTTCGGACTTGTCTCCTAGTACTAATTAGGTTAGGAGCAGCCGACTGCCTTAAGTAGCAGCCGACTGCCTAGAGACAACCAAAACGCCGTTTTCCGAAAACCGATGCAAACCAGTCGACTGCTATGTAAGCCAGTCGACTGCTATTTTCCCAGAAGCATTCTGTTTCAAACCAGTCGACTGCTATATGGACCAGTCGACTGCTATTTAACAAATTGCATTCTGTTTCAAAAACAGTCGACTGCTATATGGGCCAGTCGACTGCTATTTCTTAAGAAGCATTCTGTCTGAAAACCAGTCGACTGCTATATTGACCAGTCGACTGCCCTCTTGTATTTTCAAATATGAAAATACCGAAATTTAAATGAAAATAATTTCGAGAAAGGAAGTTATGAAGTAGCAGCCGACTGCCCTATAAGACCAGTCGACTGCCATGCATGAAAAGAGCTTTCAAGCTTAAGTTATTTAAACACAAAAGTGTTTTCTGAAAAAAGTATAATATAATGTTTTGAGACTATGGACTGCGTAATGATTATGCATTTCTGATGGCTGGGTGACTCTGATCAAGTCCTCAGTAATATGTGTGTTGAGCGAGGAACCCTAGTCCGGTCCTCAATCCCACATGTGACACCTGACAAGTGTTCACTGTGGAAATTATAAAGGCAGGAGAGAATCCCTGACCTATACGGAGTGCACTACTGTACCAATGCATGATTAGAGTCATATGAGTCATATGAATGGGAATGAACGGTTCATGTGACGACTCAATCGCTTAAACATTGTACCTAGTCTCCATCTATTTAAAGTACAAGATGTATGTATGAAGAAATATATGAAGTATGATGTTTTAAAGAAGAAGTATGATGCATGTTTTATATGTATGCTATGTTTTAAAGGAAGCATACAAAGTATGTTTACCATGGCATTTGAAATAAATATGCATGGTTGCAAACAATGCATGAAAGAAGTTTATGATGCATGCTTTATAATGCTTTACATGACATTATAGAGCCAAGTAGGAAAAATGCATATAGAGACATAGTACGCTCTTTTACATACTTTTCTTACTGAGCGTAAACTCACCCTTTTACGACTATTTTTCCTACAGATTTCCTGAAGTGAATTTCGCTCCGACTAGAGGAGCTTGTTTTTGAAGAATCGAAGTGTACCTTCTCGATACGCTTCCCAGTTAGTATAGAAGGTATACTCATGTGTTTATGTATAGTAAAGTTTAATTCAGCTACGGTACAGTACAAGTAGGAAATTGTGTATATAGGATACTGGGGATGTAAGATAAGATGATGTATGAGATCCTGTGGAAAATGGAATGATATGTATATATATCATTTTTATGTTTATGGTAATTGAGTAAAAATTTTATAAGCTATTAAATAATTAGCTTAAGGATAAGAAGAGAATGACACTGCACGAACTAAATCTAAATAAAGAAGGAAAAAGATAAGTGATAAGATGAAGTGACGGGGACGTCACATAGCCTCAATGCATCCATCATCTTCCTTTTGAGCAATCCGAATTCTTTCTATCAAATCCGGCTCAATCTTCAAACTAGCCATCATTCCCATTTGCTCATTAGGTATAACATTCAAATTGAGGCTTGCGAACTGTTCCATCAATTCGTGCTCTTTGATCATCAAGTAGGCTATCATACTTACATGCTTCCGGCTCAGAGCATCTGCCACCACATTAGCTTTCCCCGGGTGGTACAATATCTCACAATCATAATCTTTTAGAAGCTCGAGCCATCTTCTTTGCCTCATATTCAATTCCTTCTGGGAGAACAAGTATTTCAGACTTTTATGATCGGTAAAAATCTGAAATCTCTCACCATATAAGTAATGCCTCCATATCTTCAGGGCGAATACTACTGCAGCTAACTCCAAATCATGAGTCGGGTAGTTCTTCTCATGGTCCTTCAACTGTCGAGAACCATATGCTACTACCTTACCATGCTGCATTAGCACACATCCCAAACCTTGCCCTGAGGCATCACTATACACCGCAAATCCTCCTGAACCACTAGGGATGGTAAGGATCGGTGCAGTCGTTAGCCTGCGCTTCAACTCTTGGAAGCTACTCTCACAGGCTTCATTCCACTCATACTTCACTTCTTTGCGCGTCAAGTGCGTCAATGGAGCAGCTAGCTTGGAGAAACCCTCTACAAATCTTCTATAGTAGCCAGCTAAACCCAAGAAACTCCTAATCTTCGTCACTGTCTTCGGTCTTTCCCATTGAACCACCGCTTCAACCTTCGATGGATCAACCGAGACTCCATCTTTACTGATCACATGACCTAAAAAGGAGATCTGATTCAACCAGAAATCACATTTACTTAGCTTGGCATACAATCCTCTATCCTTGAGGGTTTGCAGAACTATCTTTAAATGCTGCTCATGCTCTTCCCGAGACCTCGAGTAGACCAAAATGTCATCGATGAAGACAATGACAAACTGGTCCAAGTACTGCTTAAATACATCATTCATCAAGTTCATGAAGGCTGCAGGTGCATTAGTCAAACCAAACGGCATCACCAAAAATTCATAATGGCCATACCGCGTCCTGAATGCAGTCTTAGGGATATCTTCATCTCGAATCTTCAACTGGTGATATCCCGATCTCAAGTCTATCTTGGAAAAGACTTGTGCACCCTTAAGCTGATCAAAGAGGTCGTCAATTCTGGGAAGAGGGTACTTGTTCTTGATCGTCACTTTATTCAACCACCGGTAGTCAATACATAACCTCATACTACCGTCCTTCTTCCGGACAAAAAGCACAGGAGCACCCCAAAGGGATACGCTGGGTCGTATGAATCCCTTGTCTAGCAACTCCTGAAGCTGCTTCTTCAGTTCTTCCAATTCTACCAAAGCCATCCGGTAAGGAGCTCTTGATATAGGCTCAGTCCCCGGCACCAAATCAATAGTGAACTCCACTTCCCTATCCGGAGGAAGTCCTGGAAGATCATCCGGAAATACTTCTGGAAAATCTCGGACTACAGAAATATCATTGAGTCCGGGACGTTTCTGATTTACGTCCTCCACATAAGCAATGAATCCTTCATACAGTCATACATACTTTTCATTACTTTCATATGAATTCAAATCAAAACCAAACAGGCTTCATATTAATTACTTGCAAAGTTTACAACATAGCTAACGGGTGAAGAGAAGGTTACACTCTTAGCATAACAGTCCACTATGACATGATTGTTAGCTAACCAATCCATACCCAAAATAACATCAAACCCATACATATTCAGTAGGATTAGGTCAGCCTTAGATTCTCTTTCTCCTACCCGTAGCTTACAGTTTCTATATACCAACTCTGTCACTTGTGATTCTCTAAATGGTGTGCTTATCTTTAATGAATATTCTAAAGTCTCAGGCTCAACAGGTATTTTCATAGCAAACTTAGGAGACACAAAAGAATGCGTAGAGCCTGGATCAAACAATGCTATGACATTCACATCAAACAGGTAAATTGTACCTTTAATCACTTTGGACGAGGCATCGGCAGACTCTTCATCGATGGCAAACACTCGTCCTTGGGTCACAGCTTTCTTCCCCTTCTCGGCAGCAGTGGCCTTAGGTAGTGGTTTAGGGGTCTTATCAGATTCGTCAGGCATCTTCGGATCTCTCTGAGGGCAATCCTTAATCATGTGCCCTTTCTCCCCACATCTAAAGCAAGCGCCACTCGCCAAGCGACATGGCTGTGATCCGTGAAATTTCCCGCACTGCTCACATCTTTGCAATATACTCTTTTGCGAGCTAGCGGTACTTCCAACTTGATTTCGGGATCGCTCATCACTTATCTTGATCCCTGTAGCTTTAGGAGTACCTATATCAGTATCATCATCATCATAACTCCAACTTCAATATAATTCCATATAACTATTGAATTAATTTAAAGATCATCTTTCTATACTTTACTTACCTATAGAAACTCCTTCAGATCGTCTACTCCTCCGAAATGGATACCTATCACTCGGAGCTTTCTCATCCGACTTCCGCTTCATCGGTTCTTTGCCCTTACCCTTGGTTCGGAAGTCAGCATGATGCAAATCATAATCCTGCTCACACAACTGAGCCTTACGGACAGCTTCTCCATAGGTGGTGATATCCATCGGATACAGTTTGGATCTAATCGGGGACTTCAATCCCTCGATGAACCTGTATATCTTATGCCCTTCATCTCTGAGGACCTCTGGATCAAATCTACTCAAGGTAATAAACTTTGATTCATACTGATTCACCGTCATCGTACCTTGAGTCAAACTAAGAAACTCAATCTTCAATCTATTACGATCAGTACGTGGGATGTACTGCTCATGGAAAGCTTCTACAAATCTATCCCACGTAACCTCATCATATCGGGCCTCTAACACGGTCCGGGTGGCTTGCCACCAATATTCAGCATCATCCACTAACAGGTAGGCAGCCAATCCTACTTTTTCCCTTTCAGAACAGGGCATGTACTCGAAAGATTTTAGGACAGCTTTCATCCAGTTCTCAGCTGTCAACAAATCTCTCTCCCCTTTGAACTTAGGCGGATCCAATTTCTTAAATTCCTTAATCAATGCCACACTGCAATAAGCTCTAGAATCCCGCCTTCCAGTAACTGGGACTGGTGGGGTTACTTCAGTAGGAGGAATAACAGTTGCAGTTGCTTGAGTGCTTGTGGCCACATTCAGGAAATTAGACATAAACTGGTTGAACATCGTGGCCATGTTCTCCATATGCTTTTCCATTTTCGCTAGCCTTGTATTCGGGCTATGTGGTGGAGATGGATGAGGAGACGGAACTGGGGGCTCTTCAGTGCGACCCCGTCCTCTTCCTATACTTGTACCTCTTCTTCGTGAGCTCATACTGTAAATATAATCATCATTGAGCTCTTTAGCATAACTAGAAATAGCTATACTATACATTTGTATTCAGACAAGTACAGTACAATTGGGGAATATACTCTATTTCTAGCTTCTTGACACTGACAAACCTCAATCTAAACTGCTATGATACCACTCTGTGACGTCCCCGTCACTTCATCTTATCACTTATCTTTTTCCTTCTTTATTTAGATTTAGTTCATGCAGTGTCATTCTCTTCTTATCCTTAAGCTAATTATTTAATAGCTTATAATATTTTTACTCAATTACCATAAACATAAAAATGATATATATACATATCATTCCATTTTCCACAGGATCTCATACATCATCTTGTCTTACATCCCGATATCCTATATACACAAATTCCTACTTGTACTGTACTGTAGCTGAATTACAATTTACTATATACATGAACATATGAGTATACCTTCTATGCTAACCGGGAAGCGTATCAAGAAGGTACACCTTGATTCTTCAAAAACAAGCTCCTCTAGTCGGAGCGGATTTCACTTCAGGTAATCTGTAGGAAAAATGGTCGTAAAAGGGTGAGTTTACGCTCAGTAAGAAAAGTATGTAAAAGAGCGTGCTATGCCTCTATATGCGTTTTTCCTACTTGGCTCTTTAATGTCATGTAGAGCATTAGAAAGCATGTATCATAAACATTTTTCATGCATTGTTTGCAACCATGCATATTTATTTCAAATGCCATGGCAAACATACTTTGTATGCTTTCTTTAAAACATAGCATACATATTAAACATGCATCATACTTCATACATACTTTAAAACATACATCATATACTTCTTCATATGTACATCTTGTACTTTGAAATAGATTGAGACTATGTACAATGTTTAAGCGATTGAGTCGTCATATGAACCGTTCATTCCCATTCATATGACTCATATGACTCTAATCATGCATTAGTACATTGGTATACCATGTAGATGTCAGGGATTCTCTCCTGCCTTAATAATACCATAGTGAGCACTAGTCAGGTGTCACTTATGGTCTTGAGGACCGGACTAGGGTTCCTCACTTAACATACATATTACTGAGGACTTGATCAGAGTCTCTCAGCCATCAGAAATGCATAATCATTACGCAGTCCATAGCCTCAAAACATTTATAATATACTTTTCAGAAAACACCTTTGTGTTTACATTGAATAAGCTTTGAAACATCTTTTCATACATGGCAGTCGACTGGTCTTATATGGCAGTCGACTGCTGCTTCATAATTCCTTTTATCGAAATTAATTTTATTTAAAATTTCGATAATTTCATCTTTGAAAATACATGGGGGCAGTCGACTGGTCCATATAGCAGTCGACTGGTTTTCAAACAGAATGCTTCTTAAGAAATAGCAGTCGACTGGTCCATATAGCAGTCGATTGTTTTTGAAACAGAATGCAATTTGGTAAATAGCAGTCGACTGGTCCATATAGCAGTCGACTGGTTTGAAACAGAATGCTTCTGGGAAAATAGCAGTCGACTGGCTTACATAACAGTCGACTGGTTTGCATCGGTTTTCGGAAAACGGCGTTTTGGTTGTCTCTAGGCAGTCGGCTGCTACTTAAGGCAGTCGGCTGCTCCTAACCTAATTGGTACTAGGAGACAAGTCCGAAAATGCATCTTTTCCTGCACAAAATCAACTGGTGCTTCTCTCCAAATCATACACAAGTATCATAAAACATGCGGACATAGCCGCCTTACGTCCGTTACATAATTTCCTTACCTTGATTCCTTCGGAAACGCGAAATCACTTGATGCGTAACCCTAGCTTTCACTTCTTCAAATCTGAAATTATTACATCATATCAAACCTTAAATTAAACCACATACACATGTTATACTAACTCAAAACAACTTCACATCAAGAACGAAATTGCAAGAATCATCCTCTTCTTTTACCTTCACTAGAGACCAAACTTCAAATCTTGAGATCTCTCCCAATACTTGGAATCAATCCTTCAAACTTTGGATATCATCTAGTCTAGTGACAAGGTTCGATTTTCGTTAAATGAACTTAGTGAATTGGTGAGGGAGTAAGGTGGTTTAATAAGGAGCTTGGAATGGAAAACTATGGAAGTTTGGATGGAACGAGAGGGAGAGCTGGGAAGAGGGGCTGGCGTAGGGTGATGATGATAAGGGTGATGAGTCATGCTTCATGCATTAAATGCATGCTCATCCATTCTCTATCTCAGCCATTAGCATCTCTTTGACCCATTTGACCCATAAATTTCCTCATGACTAATCCATTTAATCTCCAATCAAAATTCTGAATTTAATTCTTTTCTCATGCTCACTTTATTTTCCTGATATCATCTTACTGCATTTGACTTATTGACATTCAACTTTATTATTTCTTCTATATCCTATACATCATGCATACATTATTCATACATCAATCTTCATATTCATTTAATCATATTAACTTAGAAATACTTTACAAACATGGAGGAATTACATGAAAATTAGGGATCTCACAAAAATCATGTTTTAGAAATGTTTAAACCTTTACTTGGACTTAAAATACTCAAAAACGAAGTTTTGGCACCTCAAAGGTTGGATTTTCTGTCAAAAATCTGCAGAAACAGGATGAGGGATTGATCCCTTAACAAGCAGGATCGATCCCCCCAAGCCAAAATGGCTTTTCTGCACTTTTTCAACCGAATTTGAGAAGGATTTTTCACTTTCTTGATCTTTTCTTTCTTTTCAACTTAAAATTCATTGTTTTAACTTCTTTTTGATGATCTTTACAATATGAAAATTTATTTTTCATTGATATCATGCCTCAATTCCATCAATTTATATTATTTCCAACAATTGGTATCACTTTCAACAATTAATATCATTTTTCATTGAGCTCACAAGTGCAACATCAGTTTTCTCATTGAAGATTGTCATGAATAATGAAATAATCTTGAAATATATTTTCAATGAATGCTTAAACATAATTTTGAGATTTATTTCAATAATTTATGGATATATTTGAGAATTTGATGAACTTGTGCATAATGAATATTCTTCATTTCTTTTGTTCATCTTAGTCAAGCACACTTATAGGATTATGTCTCTTAGTTTGACTTATCTATTCCACACTAGGTTTCATGATAATTATACATCTAGTGGATTGATTTCAAATGTAAATTCAACAATTGGTAATGGTCGTTGGCCTATAACTTGTGATGGTAAATGGAACCTAAATGTTCAAATGCATGAAACTTTATATCCATGTACTTAAATTTTTCTTATGGCCAAATTATTAAAGAACTTGGGATTTAATGACAACACCAACATTCAAAGATAAATGGATTTAATGACAACACCAACATTCAAAGATAAATGGATTTAATGACAACACCAACATTCAAAGATAAATGGATTTAATGACAACACCAACATTCAAAGATAAATGCGAACTTGAACAAATGTACCTTGATTAATATCCATGCATTTATTATTTGAATCTTTCCTAGCTCATAATTGCTTAAAGACTTGAATTGGAAAATGAGCATAGGATTTTTGTGCTTGAAACCATGGTAGAAAATGTGTTTGCTTGAATACCTTGATTTTTGAATCTTCCATATGGTATAATTTTGTGTGATTGTGTTCTTGCATTTTTAAAATGATTATTTTCTTGACATGAACACACTATACATAAATATTGGATTCATGCAAAATTTCTAAGTCAACCATTAGTAACAATTGGTATTTAGATTGAAATAATAATTGGTATCATTGGTAACCATATTTTCAACAATTGGTAAGCCAAAACTAAATTGACTATTGGTATGAGCTTTAAATTGACAATTCTTCTCATGCTCCTTAGTTTGAAATGATAAATAGGGAAGAATTCATATAAGACACTTTTGCATGAAACACTTTTGTGGTAGAATTTGTGGTTAATTGATATATGATTTAATTCTATGCACATTCTTGCTTGAACGTGATTAATGAGCTCTTGCATATGATATGTCATCTAATTTTAGCTCATAATCATATAGTATTGACATACACCTTAGTTAGACATTAGAGAACAATTGATATACTTAGGTGCTTACTTAATTTCTTACCAATTGGAAACTTCTTGCGAAATTATTTATAAACAATTGGTATAGGATCATAAGCCATATTCTTTGCATGAATATTTCATACTCTTTGTGGATATTGACTTATTTATTTGTGCTATGAGTCCCATGTACTAACAGATTTCTTGTTGGATGGAGCATATTTATTTGTTCTCATATAGCCATATTTTTAGGGGGAGCATATTTTTTTTATTTTATTTTTCCTTCTTTTTGCTATGACAAAAAGGGGGAGAGGTATTAAGGGGAGAGATAACGGGGGAGAAAAAGTTTGAAAATCTCTTTTGGAAAATTCTCTTCAAACCATGCTTACATTAAAGGGGAGCTTTATAAAATCCTGCTTTATTTGAGGGGAGTAGTTTATCAAAGAATTTTCAAAGTAAATTTATATTAAGTTTTGTCATATCAAAAAGGGAGAGATTGTTAGTTTTAAATTGACATATATATATTTTGAAATGACAAAAACTTAAGTAAGCTTTAATGTTTTAATTCATATTGTAAATTTGCCTTATCACAGATGATTTTCTCAATCGATTTTCAAGTGATCATATCAAACATTAAGACCATGATTTAGTTACATATTCTTATTGGTCTTAATACTTTATAAAACATTTTGAATATTTTAGAAAATTACTTGATGAATTTTTGGACCATGTTTTCATTAGAGAAAGTCAAGAAAAACTCACACAAAAATGCCAAAATGTTTTGGGTTAGATTATGATCAAAGGCCACATCATTTCTAACCCAAAAGTGCAGGAAATAGGCTTTCTGGAGGCATGGGATCGATCCCCTAAGGGAAGGGATCGATCCCCTCATGGCAAAATGGCTCCCAAAGGCAAGAAAGGTCCCTCAGCCCAGAATAATCAAATCTAGAATGAAGGGATCGATCCCTTTGCCCGAAAATAGCCTGTAACGGCTAGTTTCTATGAGACAACGGTCATATTCGAGTTTTGGCATCACCCAACAGCTAGAATACATCCAAAGGAATATAAATAGAGGCTTAGAAGCTAAAGAAAGTAAGGGAACCACTTAGCAACTCCAATACTCATTTTCCTTAAATCCTCAAGCCTCAACAACAAATCAAGAGCTACAAAGTCTTCATCTTCCATCATTCACATATCTCTTGTATTGCTTAGCACAAATATTGTATAGGCTTTTCTTTGTACCTAATTTCTATAATCATTTACCTACGTAGAGGTCTTCTTTGATTACACTATTTGTAAACCATTTCATTCCTTGTAAAAGGGGAGGTTTCTCTTTAGCCTAAGAAAAAGATAGAGGTTTCTCTTTAGCCTTAGAAAAAGAGGGAGGTTTCTCTTTAGCTTAGAAAAAGAGAGAGGTTTCTCTTGAGCCTGCAAAAGGAGGGATTGTAAAGACAAATTCAAGTTAGTGAATTTGGGAAAAATCCTTGGGAGCATCTCGAGGTAGAAGATGTAGGCAAGGTTGCCGAACCTCTATAAATCACTTGCGTACAATTCTCTTTCCCTACTCTCTTTATTTACTTGCAATTATATTTGTGCTTATTGTATTGAATTTGGATTGCATGATTGAATAGCCTAGAGAACTTAGAAAATATTTATATAGGCTAGAGAATTTAGAAGAATCTAAAAACGAGCTTAAGGTTAGTTAAAAACCGATTCACCCCCCTCTCGGTATTGCCTATAAGATCCAACACTTTTGTTATATGTAATTAGACTTGGGATGTAAATCGGACTAAAAATATTTTTGGAAAATTTGTAGTTTGTATATATTTGTTTATAGTGAATGAAAAGAAATAGTTTTTGGGATTAATTTCGAAAATGAATATAAATTTTAAATTAAATTATTAGTGAAGGCACTGCAGACAGCCCAACTGACAGTAAGGTTTAAAATTTATATTGCATATTATATTTCGGATTGTGACAGGAGCAGCTCTTTGGTTGTTGCACTTAGCCTAGATGACAGTGTTGTCTCTAAAATGAGAAAACTGAGATGACGGTGGTTTGCTATAAACCTATTCAAGGATTAGGTTATTTATTCAAGTTCGAAAATATGTTTAATTTTTTGATTGGTTTGAATTTTGAACAAAAATATTAGGCTCATTAAATGGGCTAGAGTTTGAAAAATAAGTGCTCGATAAAAAACCAAATAATGTTTGAATTTGTTATTTTAAGTCCAAATCCAGACCGATAATTATAATTTTTACTATTTTTATAGTAAATATTTTTTATTACATTTGATTTTTTGTGCAATTTAATTTGAATTTGTATTGTTTTTCTATACTTTATTTTAAATTTTCATTTTTTGTGATTTTTATAAGAATTTATTTCAATTTATTGTGTTATACTTTATTAACTATTATGTGTTTTAATCATTTTTATATTTTATTAATTTTTTAAAAAATTTAATAATATTTAGGTAGGTTTGGATGAGATTGAGTTTGATTGTATGTAAAAATGGATTTTAACAAAGAAATTTCGGCTTGAAAAGTTAGTTTGGACCAAGCTAGGCTTGAACTCACTATTAGTCCCTTAATACATTACCTAAACCTAGTCCAGACCCAGCCTAGCCCAATCGATGAACACCTCTAGCCTGCTCTAAAGGAATCGACAATGACTTATGCGAATATTTAACCCTTCAACTGAGGTTATATAGTCTTGCCTAGGGAAATATTTTGAAATTTAATAACAAACTCAACTCAATATGCCTGTATTTACTTCTAAAATCACATTATTATTATTATTATTATTATTATTATTATTATTATTATTATTATTATTATTATTATTATTATTATTATTATTAATAAATAAAAGACATAAAGAAATCTTATATAGAAACTACTAAATGAATTGCTCAATGAAGTGCACATAAAAATAACTTATTTTTTTTTTAAAGCTGGGATTAAATCGAGTGGCCCTTTCTTGATACTAATATCAAATGTAATCAATAAATTGAAACATGCATTTGTCTAAATCTAGGATTCAAAGCAAACCTATATATATGCCCTAGACTTATATTTATAACAATAATATTATTAAATTAATTTTTTTAAAAATTATATAAGCACACTATTGGTTAGATTTGTTTTTCCGAAATTAGAGTAGCTAAGAAAACTTTTAAATGGGTGGAACACCAACATAAATACACCCTTTATCAAATAAAGCTCTCTACAAATAACATAATAAATAAATTAATCTTTTTATATTACAAAAATGAAGACAATTTTTGCCACTGTCCACTTGATATGATGATCTTACGATATTGTAGGTTTTTTTTTTTAAAGCCTTTCTTTAGAATAAAAAAACCATTACTTCATATTATCAATTTGCTTTAAAAAAGAAATTAAGTATAGAAATAACAAAATAAGCACCTTGATCCCAATTCCAAGAGCAAGAATCAAATTCTAAATTTATTTGTTACGGTAGATTGCTGCTTCGTCCCTCTTTTAACGTTCAGAATTTTACGCCTCAGGAGGAAAATAGCATACAACAACACATATAGAGATTCAAAATGCTACTTAGTAGCAGGGCCTGTAAGGCTTTCTTGAAAAGTATGGATCAATAACTTATCATCATGCTTGTGAGGAGCCATCTTTCGACAATGTTATTCATGTAATCTATTTTATTTATGTGATGTCATTCATACAATCTATCATATCCTTGCAATCTATTCTATCTACGCAATGTCATTATTTTGATTTTTTTTATCAATCTATCTCATGCACTTCATTCTCGAGGGATCTTGGACCCTATGTAGCGGCTTCAAACCTCTCATCATCACCTTCTCAAAACTACACCCTCAAAACTACATCACAGTCAACTCTAATTAGGATATTAACAAATAAGAAATCTTGTCTAATAATCTATAGGTGCAGATAATGTTCTAACCTAATATTTAATAATAAAACTCTAATATTATTATATGTTACAAATATTAGCTATTTATGTTGCATTGTTATTATATATTGAATGCATATATAATGTTTGGGTGTAAAAACAATATTACTTATATAAGTTACAAAGTATTCAACCTATAAATATATATACAAAACCTTAAACAATTTACATAACAATTCTATTCACTTTTATGATATACCACACATAGACTTTCTAAACCCTTGGACAAGAGAATGGTGTTTGATCTTAAATCTCTTTACTCTACATGTTAGTGCACAATTGTGGAATGTATGCCGAAGACAAAGTTGCACTATTTTATCTTGGAGACCATATGCTTTGAGTTTCTACTATACTAGTGATATAATCCCGCAGAAGCGCAAATCGTCTTAAAGAGAGCGAGATATCAATGGCTCAGTCCAATTCTTCGTAGTAGTATGATTTTTTATAAATTTTTTTATAAAATTATGGAGCATGAAAATGCTAAACCATATTATAAAAATACAGTTGTGGCAAGAAAATTGGGTATATCTGTTGTGTGACTGCTAGATAATCTTAAATCTAAAGCATGGAATAAGTATTTGTGATAATACTGCTATAATTGATAAAGTGCATAACCATTATTACAATGGTTAATCCAAATCTATTAGAAGGAAACACACTATACTAAGATCCCATTTGAGTAATGGGATTATTAGAAGGAAACATACTACATTGTTGATCTTTTAACAAAGGCCTTTTCTTTAGATAGAATATGAAATACATCGAGGTGATGGAATATTTGCCTAAATAATCTGGAATCCACTATAAGGATATCCAACCTAATGATTAGAGATCTTAAGAGTTAGGTTCAATGAAAAGAAGGAATCATAAGGAGATCATTAAAAAGATACACATTGAGAAGCTTTTAAGCTCATTTGTCTATTCCTATAATGTTAAGTGTATCTATCATTTAATGTTGGAGGGTTGATTTTTTAAAATCTTAATGAAATTGATAGCTCATTATGAGTGGGATGTATTAGTTATATGAACACTCTTGATAGATTTCACCTATGTGAGTATTGGAGTGGGATTGCTCCTATGAGATTTGGTTAGGCAAGTTTCTAGATTACTCACTAGATCTGAGATCAAGCACAAGACCATAATATGTTGGTTAAATAAGAATCTCATGAACATCTAAATTATTATGTGTGCACTTCTTATATCCCTTATATAGTTAAGGGTTGATGCATATATGTCACGATCCGATTATTACACATAGTGTAAACTTTTATAATTGGTTAGGTTATCTTTAGCGTCCACACTCAGATTTCATTATCAATCAAAAGCCAGGATCCAAAACATTCATTTCCATATATACATGAAAGATCAAAACTTTAAATCTTTTACATCTAACATTTGTCAATCTAGTTTACATCCCTTGTACAAATTACATATATAGTAGTATTGTACATACATGTTTGAACATATAAAAAGTAAAGTTGTATAACTCTACGGTCTCTGGATAATCACCTAAGGGATATTGGTAGAAGTGACCTCTGAACGTAAAAGAAACTACTGTAGATAATCTGGAAGGAAAGTAAAGGGGTGAGCTTATGCCCAATAAGAAATATACATGAAAGAGTTGATACTATGCATAACTGCATGCGTTTATTATAAAACATGCTCCTATACTTAAATTTCACTATGAGAACAAAGCTAAGGCACTCTATCGAAAGGATACCATAGTCGGTTAGGTAACCAGGCTGAGTATAAAAGGATACTTTAAAGTACCTCACTGCAGTCCTTAATTCTGACTATAAGGAGTTTGAATAATTTGTTCAGTAAATGTTTCAAACGTCTTATTTTCGATCAATCATTTCATAAGCAACTCAGAAAACAATTAACAACCACTTGATAAATGATGCAAAATTCAGTTCGATAAACTGTTTCAATGAAACAATTTGTAAACAATATGGTAAACAGTTGATTAGATTCAGTTAACAATCAGTAAATCAAATCAATCGATCAAATTTAGTAAACACATAGTAAAGCAGTTCACTAGTAGTATAGTGGAGACCAGGCAACACCCAATAGTATCATGCAGTATAAGAATCCCAAAAGGGAGTAATAATAAGATGTATGGCTATAGTTAATAATGGTCCACAGTGAACATTAATCAAGTGACAACTGTGGGTGCTGAAGACGTCACTAAGATCAACAGTAATAGAACACTCGATCACTCACTCAGATAAGCATGAGAAGGTCGAAAGTTACTATGGAGCCAACAGTCTCAAAACAAATTATGAAGTAGTAGAAACATCTTTAGAAATCCACTCGTTGAAACAGATCTTCCATCAGTCCATAAATTAGTAAAATTAGTAACATTAGCAGTCAAAATATAAATATTCGGTAAATATTCATAATTCAAAATCCAGTGTTCAAAATATTTTATTTACGTATAAGAATAATGTCAACACTTGTAGAAATGTTGAAATCAAGGAAAATCATTAAAAGCAGTCTTGGAAACTGAGTTACAATTGGGTTATCTTAGTGACCTATATGCAACTCTTATTAATGCACTCTTATAGCTTTATATCTATCACATTATAATCTACTCCTTCTAATACTAGGGTTTAGAGTTTGATTTACAAAATTTCGGCAGCATAACAGTATGGTTAATCCTATAGTCTCCTGCACGAAAACACATTTTAAAACCACAATGCTGGTGTAGACACCCTATTTTGTCGGGGGTTTTAATTTGTATAAATAATTAATTGGGGTGGGTGACATTTGTATTTTAATTTAATAATTGGGAATTTGGCTAGAATTAAATTAGAGTTTTTAGATTTAGAATTAATATTAATTAGGAAATTAATATTAAAATAGGATTTAGGAATTAAAAAAAAAAGAAAAGAAAAGAAAAGAGAGAGAAAAGATAAAAAGAAATAAAAATAAAATTAATTTTAGGATTAGATAATTAGGATAATTAGATTTTTAGGATAATTATATGGATTAATATTAAATTTGATAGAGTTAGATTAGGATTAACATAAGAATTAAATAGATAAAATATTAAAAGTAGGAGATAATTATTAGAATAAGCATAGTTGTATTAGGACTCTAACAGATTGGTGGCTATAAAAAGGGATTTAGGGGACAGACAACAGATACACAATCAAGCACTCAGCCTTGACAGAGTACTTCACCCTGCTTTCACCACCCACCTTCGAATCCTTTTATCTCCATCGCCTACGCTATTGCTACTATAACCTTCTCTGCTCTTTACCCTCCACCCAATCTACAAACCGCACCAACCAGCCTTCATTGTACCTGTTTCACGTTACAGCCTGGTCACTGCCGGAACCGCGACTTTACCTTCTTCCTCGCCAAACAGCTGCTGCATTATGCCTCTGTTTTGGTCATCATCTTCATCCGATTGCTTCCAGCTGCATTTCTGTCTAGTCAACGTCGTTGCACCGCTGTTCGATTCCCAGCTGCTGTGTACGTTGACCCACCATTCCTCCCTTGCATAGCCGCTGTTTGAAACTCCTCGCCGCTGCATCTGTTGCTTGTGTGCATCCTGCCTTGACTTCGTCATCACTGCTGCATCCAGTTGCTGTTCTGCTCTTCACCGCTTGCCACTTTTTGCTGCTTGTTGCAGCATTAAGACCAGGCCTAAACAAGAAGAAAATAAAGAAACAAGAAAAGAAAGGAAGCAAGTGAATCCGTTTACCAGGTTTATATTTTTATTTTGTTTAATGAATCTTATTTTAATAAAAAGGCTAACAATAGGATTAGAAAAATAATTAAAACAAATATAATCTAACAGCATGATTTGATGATATAATAATTATTAGCATGATTTATTTAATGATTTATGTGGTAATGGTCTAACTTGGTTATTAAATCTGACTTAATAGTTTAGAAAAATTTGCATGATAATTAATTTGACTTGATAACTGTTTGTGAAATATTAATTTGTGTTATTTGATTTGTTGTATGACTATAGTATAGTACAGTGATTTAGTTTGCATGTATAATTTTGATTTAACAATGTTGTATGATTTAGATGAGTATTCTAAGGTTGTAAAAAATATATGAACAATAAGTATATATATATATATATAATTAAAATCAAATAAATGAAAAAAGAAATAAATGTGAATTATACCGAGGATGAAACTCCAAGAAAGTCAATTGAGACTCCTTGGAAA
Source organism: Heritiera littoralis (assembly GCA_031772115.1). NCBI lineage: Eukaryota > Viridiplantae > Streptophyta > Magnoliopsida > Malvales > Malvaceae > Heritiera > Heritiera littoralis. The sequence continues at coordinate 70,553 of JAPDPK010000168.1, read as the reverse complement.
TTTCTAAGTGAAAGAATCTTTCTTAAGTTGAGCCAAATTGATGGAATACTTTTGAAAGAATTTTTTTTAATTAATTCATATTTATTCATAATAAAAATAAAAGTAAGATAAGATAGATGAATTAGATATAGATAAATAAAAATGAGCAAATAAAGATAAATAAACAAATAAAGATAAATAAATAAAATAAGATAAGACAAAATATCTAAATAATAAATAGAATAATAACATAAATAAAAAAAGGTAAATATGAGTTATGCCGATGATGAAATTTCAGGAAAGTCAATTGAGACTCCTTAGAAATTTCTAGGTAAGGAGGTTCCTTTTGGGCTGAGCCAAATTGATGGGACGCTTAAAAGTGAATTTTCAATAAAACATAATTCATGTTTATTTCCTAAAAGTAAGGTAAGTAAGAATATAAAAATATAAAAATAAATTAAAAAATCTAAGAAATTTATAAAATGAATATGGAGTCAATATTAGAAACAAAATTAGGAGAAAATAGGAATCTCATAAAATATTAAAATTTACCCAACGATGGAGTTCAAGAAAGTCAATTGAGACTCCTTGAATATCTTGAGGTGAGGAGAGTTTCTAAGGTTGGAGCCAAATCGATGGAAAAATCTTAGAAAATTTCCAATATATAAGTATATCGAAATTAATATGAACCCAAGGCAAACTATAAAGACAACCTAAAGCTAGTTGGTACCATCTTAGGATGGGCGTTGTGGGGGGTGCTAATCATTCCCCATACGTAACCGTACTCCCGAGTCTAAGAATCTTTGAACGTATACCATGCCTTATCTTTAGACAAGAATAGGTGACCAATCACACCTTAGGTTTGAATGGTTGGTGGCGACTCCTTGATATAAAGTCTAGCGGGTTAGGTCTTAGGACTTGACACGTTATGACAGTTTGGCAACTCCACTGGGGACTTTAGAGAGTCGAGCCAATGATTGGTTTTATGTTATTCTATGTTTGCCTTAGGAATGTTAATTTTGATTGTTTGTTCCTTCAACACACATTTCACGTCCATGTGCATGCATTGGCCGTCTACCCGGGCTTTATCCTTTTTAGGAGGAAGTAGAGTAACTACGCTCTCGTGAGGTAATACCTCCTCAATGGCTAGTGAAATACTACTACTCAAATTGAACCTTTCCGTTTGTAGCCTGTCATGGGTGAGGATTGGGTACCTTACTTATCTTGAGTGGACGACAGTGAGGGACAATTTGGGAACCTTTAGAACCTTTAATTATCCCAACCCAGCATGTAATGAAACATAAGACCTAGCCTTAGAGTGGAACCATGCTAGATTGAAGTGTAGATATAAACCTAAGATAGGACACATGAAGGAATAAGTTTTACTTCCTCTTTTTACATTGTTTTTACAAAAATAAAAATAAAAAAAATAGTTTTTCTTTCTTCCATTTTTCAAAAAAAAAAAGAGTTTGTCTGTATCATTAAGTCATGCATAGTTGTGTCGCATAACATATCATTCATGTAAGTTTGCACCTATCTTATCATGAGAATGACTATACTTTTGATTGTTAGGAGAGATTGCTAGACCTAAGTGCATTCCATGTGCATTCATTTTTGTGCATAAACATATCACCACATGAAATAATTTCAACTTAATTGTGGCACTCAAGGTATCAAATTGCATCTAGTAGACGGTCTGCCCTCCATAAATACCATACAAGGTATCAAGCGCATAATGGAAGAAGACCAAAATATAGGATAGAGAAGTTGGAAAGGAAAATGCAGAGATAAGGGGGCAATTGAGCGAAATTACCCAGTTGCTAAAAGCCATGATTAAAGGAAAGGAGAAGATGGGTAATCAAGATGAGTCTGTCCAAGAGACTCAACAAAGCATGCAAGACAACCCTGTTTTCGTTCCGAAGGAAGTACTGTCAAAGCTCCAACGTCTCTACATATACAAGTTCAAAACCCAGTGGAGGTGCCAAATTTAGATGATCCCACAGAGTAGAAAGTTGAAGCATAAAGAAGAATATAGTGGTACTAAAGCTCAGCTGAACTTGATAGAGGAAAGACTAAGTGCCATGGAAGATTGACTATTTTGGACCCGTTGATGCTGAAAGGTTGTGTTTGGTACCTGGTGTCGCGCTTCCACCAAAATTCAAGGTGCCTGAATTTGAAAAGTTCAATGGAACATCGTGCCCAAAAGATCATCTCACCATGTACTGTAGGAAGATGGCGGCATATGCATGGGATGACAAGCTATTAATTCATGTTTTTCAAGACAGTTTGATTGGGTCAGCTGCTAAGTGGTACAACCAATTGGAAAAGAGCAAAGTTTCTTCTTGGTTTGAGTTGGTGAGAGCTTTTATAGCTCAATACAAACATGTGTCCGATGTAGCTCCTGACCGCTTATCTCTCCAAGGTATGGAAAAGAAAAAAGATGAGCTTCAAAGAATATGCCCAACGATGGAGAGACGTGGCATCACTAGTCAACCTCCCTTGACTGAGAAGGAAATCACCATGTTCTTTTTGAATACTCTCAAGGCTCCTTCCTATGAGCGTATGCTTAGCAGTGTGACCAAGAATTTTGCAGACATGGTGCTGATAGGCGAAGCTATTGAAAATGCCTTTAAGAGTGGTAAGATTGAAGCATCTATGAATGATAGCAAGAGGAATGGGTTTTCAAAGAAGAAGGAAGAAGATGCACAAGCTGTCTCCAATAACTCACGTCACTCCTATACCTCTTATTCACCTTCAGTGAATTACACTTATTCTCAACCCCACCCACAAACTTATCATCAGAATGCTTACCAACCCATTTCCCATTCACAAGGCCCCACTTTTTCACCTAATGACCAAAAGAATACTTGAGCTAGCCGAAATGTCACCATAGACCCTATACCAATGACATACACAGAGTTGTTCCCACAGTTGGCAAGGGGTCACCTTATTGCCCCTGTTTATGTAGAGCCCTTGAAGCCTCCCTACCCAAAGTGGTATGATCCTAACGCAAAGTGTGCTTATCATAATGACAATGTTGGTCACTCTATTGAGAATTGTATGGGCTTGAAGAGGAAAGTCCAAGCCCTTGTCAATGCTGGAATTTTGAGTTTTGGGGCAAAGAATGACCCAAATGTGAATAATAATCCTCTGCCAGATCACACAAAGGGTAGCGGTTAATGCTATGGAAGAAAGTGGATGATATTGATTGATTCACCAAATTTGAAAAGAATGGTTGTTTCTTTGTTTCTAATTTCATTCATCTTAGGACGTTTCACTTTCTTAGGTAATATAGGAGTGCTTGAGCCCAAAAGGCATTAAGAATTCTTTTATGTATTGGGCCAGCTTTCATTTGTTTTCATTTCAATAAAAGATCAGTACAATTCATTTTTCTCAATTCCTCGTTCCGATCTTGTTCTTTTATGTAAAACACCAATACCCATATTCTTTACATGTTACCAAGCTTGAAAGTATCCAAATAATGAACATGATAATGATAATGGCAATGAGTGTAAAATTCAATTCTGAAAGAACCACTTTGTTTAGTTGGATGGATTTCTAGTTTGCCAAGATTGTTCAAGCAAGAAGAGAGTAGAAGATATTTGTCTAAAATCTTCAACTATAGAATGTTACGAGTAAAGGTGAGTCTCTACATGAAATTCTAATGAGTTTGTCATTGTTCAATAGATGACCTTTAATGAGAGTACTTGTATTGAGATGAGAAATGGCCTTCTTTCACTACCTTTCAAGCATGAGTAAAATTATCCATTGATTACCCCTTTTGAGCCTATTATATTTCCTTTTTCTATAACCCACCAAGAATCACCCTCCACACTGGGGGGCAAAGAGAATAGAAGATGAAAGATCAGTGGGGCAAAATAAAAATATAAAAGGGGCAAAGAAAACAAAACCCTTTAGTGAAAAAAAAAGAACAAAAAAGAAAAAGAGAATGAAAAAGGAAAAAGGGTTTGAATCAAGAAAGTGAAAACCCTAGTCACATTTGAATAAAAAAAAGAGAGAAAGCAAATTAGAATGGGGGCAAAAGTCAAAATGCCTAATTGATTCATGAAAAATGATTCTTGGTTTGATGAACCCTGAAACACTTATTTTGGGCCTATATTATCTTTTCTTTCATGAACCCTCACCTGAGCCTACATTACGTGCTTTAAAAGTCCATTTTGATCAAATATGAGTACTTCTATTGAAGAATCATGTGTTGAATAAAGGCATACTTACACTATGAGATGATGATCCTTTGGATGGAATTAGGACAAGCAGATCAAGATAAGCAAAAGGATTTTGTCTAGATGGAAGAAGTGGGATTCCAAAGACTCTCTTGGATCCATGTGTGCATTAAATTGGGTGAAGAAATTTTTGATGTTGGGGCATGAATCAAAATGGAGAACAAATAAAAGAAGTTTCATCAAGGACAATGAAGTTGAAAATGAAGAGAAATGAATAAAAATAAAAAAAAAAGAAAGAAATGAAAATGAAAAAGAAGAAAAGAAAAAAAAAGAGAGAGAAGAAAAAGAAAAGAAAAAAAAATAAAAGTAGGATTCAAATCGAAAACCCAAAAAGGGTGGTTTTGATCAATGGAGTGCATCTAAGTTGAAAACCTGAAAAGGCAGCTTAGATACCAAAAAACTAGATGTCAACGATACTGGGACAAGAGGATATTTTGATGAACTCAACATGATCAGATAAAATGGACTTTTGAAGGGAATCTTGTATTCATTGATCAAAATTGTTTGAATTGTTATTATTTGGATACTATTACCTAATCCTAAAAATTCTCACTTTTCATTCAAGCCTACTTTCCTTTTAAGCCTGACAATTTCTTGTTAAATCTTTTCAGATAATGAATAATACCATTCCTTTCATTTTCACCTATTATTTCTTTACCTTGAGGGATTGAGAAATTGTATTGCATTGATTTTGAAATTGGAATGATAATGAATGTTTGCTTGGCAAAATATGTGAAAGACTCCTATATTATTTAGGAAAATGAAAGAAAAGGAAACTTGTGAATGAATGGAAATTGGAAATCAAGAAAAACCAATGAATAAGAAAGAATGGATGATGAGGTCTCAGTAAAGATTTTAATGAGCAAATGAGTGACTAGATAGAAGGAAAGTAAAAAGAAGAATCAAGGGAGAAGATAAGATAAAGAGGGCATGAAGGCAAGAGTTTCATTGGGCAAGAAAAATGGAACGGAAGAAGGAAAATGAGGAAAGAAATAAGAAATAGAAGGACAAGAGGACAGATGAAAGAGAAGAATGCATGAGATGGATTGATAAAGAATAACCTTGTTGTTGCCACAATTGAGCTTGAAATGTTTCGAAAAAACATTGCATGGATAGAGTAGATTGCATCATAGAGATAAAACAGATTGCTTGAATGACATTGCATGGATAAAATAGACGGCATTACGTGGATAGAATTGATTGCATCAATAACATTGCATGGATAGACTAGATTGCATGAATGATGTTGCTTGAATAAGATATCTTACATGAATGACATTGCATGGATAGAACAGGTTGCAATTGCATGGATAAGATAAATTTCCCAAGATTTCAAATTTTAACAAGACAAGAAATTTTAGAGGGGTTTCCTAAAATTTCAAAAATTAGACAAGATAGAAGTCTTGGAGGAGTTTCCCAAGATTTCAAATTTTGGACAAGAAAAAGAATTTTAGAGGGATATTCTAAAATTCAAAATTTGACAAGAAAAGAAGTTTTGGAGGGGTTTCCCAAAATTTCAAAAAAGAGAAGAAAAAGAATTTTAGAGGGGTTTCTTAAGATTCAAAATTTGATAAGAAAAGAGATTTTAGAGGGATTTCCTAAAATTTCAAAAATTGGACAAGAATAGAAGTTTTGGAGTGGTTTCCCAAAATTTCAAAATTGGATAAGAAAAGGAATTTTAGAGGGGTTTCCTAAGATTCCAAAATTTTTTTTTGACAAGAAAAATTTTAGAGGGGTTTCATAAAATTTTTTTTAAAAAAAATCAACTTTTTTTGGACAAGATTTTAAAGTTTGACTGCCTACCTGTTTAGGAGGAGCTTTTGGACAAGATTTAAAGTTTGACTGCCTGCCTGTTTAGGAGGAGCTTTTGGACAAGATTTTAAAGTTTGACTGCCTGCCTGTTTAGGAGGAGTTTTTAGACAAGATTTTAAAGTTTGACTGCCTTTCTGTTTAGAGGGAGCTTTTTTGAAAAAATAAAAAAATTAAAAAAAAGAAAAAAAAGGAGAAGTCAGACAAAATAGGTGTCTATGTCTTTGTGCAATTACTGTTTCACAGCAAATGCACAAAGAGGGGCAACTGTAGACACCCTATTTTGTCCGGGGTCTTAATTTGTATAAATAATTAATTGGGGTGGGTGACATTTGTATTTTAATTTAATAATTGGGAATTTGGCTAGAATTAAATTAGAGTTTTTAGATTTAAAATTAATATTAATTAGGAAATTAATATTAAAATAGGATTTAGGAATTAAAAAAAAAAAGAAAAGAAAAGAGAGAGAAAAGATAAAAAGAAATAAAAATAAAATTAATTTTAGGATTAGATAATTAGGATAATTAGATTTTTAGGATAATTATATGGATTAATATTAAATTTGATAGAGTTAGATTAGGATTAACATAAGAATTAAATAGATAAAATATTAAAAGTAGGAGATAATTATTAGAATAAGCATAGTTGTATTAGGACTCTAACAGATTGGTGGCTATAAAAAGGGATTTAGGGGACAGACAACAGATACACAATCAAGCACTCAGCCTTGACAGAGTACTTCACCCTGCTTCCACCACCCACCTTCGAATCCTTTTATCTCCATCGCCTACGCTATTGCTACTATAACCTTCTCTGCTCTTTACCCTCCACCCAATCTACAAACCGCACCAACCAGCCTTCATTGTACCTGTTTCACGTTACAGCCTGGTCACTGCCGGAACCGCGACTTTACCTTCTTCCTCGCCAAACAGCTGCTGCATTATGCCTCTGTTTTGGTCATCATCTTCATCCGATTGCTTCCAGCTGCATTTCTGTCTAGTCAACGTCGTTGCACCGCTGTTCGATTCCCAGCTGCTGTGTACGTTGACCCACCATTCCTCCCTTGCATAGCCGCTGTTTGAAACTCCTCGCCGCTGCATCTGTTGCTTGTGTGCATCCTGCCTGGACTTCGTCATCACTGCTGCATCCAGTTGCTGTTCTGCTCTTCACCGCTTGCCACTTTTTGCTGCTTGTTGCAGCATTAAGACCAGGCCTAAACAAGAAGAAAATAAAGAAACAAGAAAAGAAAGGAAGCAAGTGAATCCGTTTACCAGGTTTATATTTTTATTTTGTTTAATGAATCTTATTTTAATAAAGAGGCTAACAATAGGATTAGAAAAATAATTAAAACAAATATAATCTAACAGCATGATTTGATGATATAATAATTATTGGCATGATTTATTTAATGATTTATGTGGTAATGGTCTAACTTGGTTATTAAATCTGACTTAATAGTTTAGAAAAATTTGCATGATAATTAATTTGACTTGATAACTGTTTGTGAAATATTAATTTGTGTTATTTGATTTGTTGTATGACTATAGTATAGTACAGTGATTTAGTTTGCATGTATAATTTTGATTTAACAATGTTGTATGATTTAGATGAGTATTCTAAGGTTGTAAAAAATATATGAACAATAAGTATATATATATAATTAAAATCAAATAAATGAAAAAAGAAATAAATGTGAATTATACCGAGGATGAAACTACAAGAAAGTCAATTGAGACTCCTTGGAAATTTCTAGGTGAAAGAATCTTTCTTAAGTTGAGCCAAATTGATGGAATACTTTTGAAAGAATTTTTTTTAATTAATTCATATTTATTCATAATAAAAATAAAAGTAAGATAAGATAGATGAATTAGATATAGATAAATAAAAATGAGCAAATAAAGATAAATAAACAAATAAAGATAAATAAATAAAATAAGATAAGACAAAATATCTAAATAATAAATAGAATAATAACATAAATAAAAAAAGGTAAATATGAGTTATGCCGATGATGAAATTTCAGGAAAGTCAATTGAGACTCCTTAGAAATTTCTAGGTAAGGAGGTTCCTTTTGGGCTGAGCCAAATTGATGGGACGCTTAAAAGTGAATTTTCAATAAAACATAATTCATGTTTATTTCTTAAAAGTAAGGTAAGTAAGAATATAAAAATATAAAAATAAATTAAAAAATCTAAGAAATTTATAAAATGAATATGGAGTCAATATTAGAAACAAAATTAGGAAAAAATAGGAATCTCATAAAATATTAAAATTTATCCAACGATGGAGTTCAAGAAAGTCAATTGAGACTCCTTGGATATCTTGAGGTGAGGAGAGTTTCTAAGGTTGGAGCCAAATCGATGGAAAAATCTTAGAAAATTTCCAATATATAAGTATATCGAAATTAATATGAACCCAAGGCAAACTATAAAGACAACCTAAAGCTAGTTGGTACCATCTTAGGATGGGCGTTGTAGGGGGTGCTAATCATTCCCCATACGTAACCGTACTCCCGAGTCTAAGAATCTTTAAACGTAGACCATGCCTTATCTTTAGACAAGAATAGGTGACCAATCACACCTTAGGTTTGAATGGTTGGTGGTGACTCCTTGATATAAAGTCTAGCGGGTTAGGTCTTAGGACTTGACACGTTATGACAGCCGGTTTTCACAATTCCAATCAAATCATCCATTACGATCTCATAAAATCATTTTCATCATTTTCAATGCAACACAATATCTATACGCCTCTTACATATATCCCTTACCATTTAGATTCTGCCGAATCGCTCGTTAGCACTAGTAATTCGCACCTCACTTTCGAGCTGCAAAACACCACACAAACATAATCAATTCATCACACTTCAGTTATAACAAGTTTATAACTTCATGAGATCTACTACATTGCCTACTGCAGCTGCAAATCCGGTCTACTTCATACCAGTGTTAACATTGCAACTATCATCAAAACACCTTCGTTTTTAGTTTTGACTTCACCAATAGTCTTCTATTAATTTATACAATTTCCTAGGATCCAAATTACATCAAATTGAGCATGAATTCCTCATGCTCTTCTCTTGGCTGAAATGGCCTTTCATGCCTACCCGATCTGTTTCAGCGATTTAAGGTTGTAATCGCGTTCTAGACACTTTCTATACTGTTTCTACACCACTTTTGCATGACAAAACACCATATTCATGTGCATACATGGTTATCCAAAACCCTAAGGGATAATTTCTCATGGTTTTAATCCAAGTCAAGCTTGAATACATAGTTAAACATCTTAAACACATAGTATAAAGCCATTAAAGCATGCACTTTCTCTTACCTCTCTTAGTTGGCTGAAACTATTGGAAGCCCAAACACAAAGAAAATGGCCTCTTCTATGTTGGATTTTGGTACTATGTTGTAGAGCTTGAAAGCTAGAAAGGTTTGGTGAAGATAGTTTTTGGTTTCGGTGAGTTTTACTAAGGTTTTCAAGAGTTTTCTCTCTCTTCACAAGCTTTTAGACTAAGAAAGGATGGATGAATGGTGATGGCTGGCCAAGTGAGGAAGAAGACTAGAGAATTCCTATAAAAATGAATATTTTAATGCAAAATGATGAAAATATCCTTATACAATTTTAAAAATTTCAATTACATCCCTTTCTTTCTAATTTCTGTTTAAACATTCAGCTTAACTTCCCAATATATTATTCACTCATACAATATATGTACTTAACATGTTCTAATCATTGGATAGGCCTTTGATAACGTTTGAGTGACTGAACGGGTGAAATTACTAAAATACCCCGAACAGGTTAATCGTGTGTATTTTGGTTCTCGAGTGTGATTTAGTCTACCTGCGAACATGGTATGAGACTACCTCACACCAGGATTTATCGATGTCTATCAGTTGGTTTTAATTCCATTTAGATTGATCGTTATTTACGAAAATTCTCGGAACCTATGGACATAACTGTCATTTTTTAAATTGTTGCACGCTTTTCAAAACAAGCACAAACGAAGGAATTTTAAGATAATAATTCATACCATCTCAGTATTTTGCTCCAAATATCAATACTATAGAGTTTCATCTCCATCAAAATAGTATAAGTCACAGTGGGGCTCATAATTTAATTCTTTGTTATACCTATGAAACACATGGTATATGAACAATTTTGAGATATCTTATTTCATTAGTTTTATATATAACAGTAATAGGAAGTGTGAATCTCACATCCTCCACACCTTAGGAAATTTGGTCCTCTAAATTTGATTATGCTTATTAGTCGAGTAACTTTGGGTACTTTCCTTCATTAGGCACTCTAATTCCCAAGTAGCTTCTTCTGCTGAATGGTACTACCAGAGAACCTTAACCAGAGGAATTGTCTTAGATCGTATCCAAGATCCGAATCAACTTCTCCACATAACTCATATCTTCCCTGATCTCCAGTGGTTCGTATTGAGTCACATGAGACAAATCTGGATGATACTTTCGTAGCATTGACATGTGGAAGACATTATGTACCCCAGATAACTCTAATGGTAATGCTAACCGGTATGCCACATCTCCCACTAGGTTTAAGATCTCAAAATGTCTAATATATTGAGGACCCAACTTCCCTTTCTTTTGAATCTCATGATGCCCTTGGACGGTGAGACTTTCAAAAACACTAAATCCCCCACTAAGAATTCCAAATGTCGACGTCTGACATCTGTGTAACTTTTTTGCCGACTCTAAGCAGTCTTCAGTCAATCACATATAGTTCGAACATCCTTTGAAACTTGCTCTACAAGATTGGGAGCTAGGATCTTTCGGTAACCCACTTCTTCCCAGCCAATGGGAGAACAACATCTCCTACCATAAAGAGCTTCAAAAGGTGCCATGCCGATACTAGAGTGATAACTGTTATTATAGGCAAACTCTACTAGTGGTAAATGATCATCCCACAAGCCTTTAAAGTCTAGTGCACAACTCTCAACATATCCTTAAATGTCTTAATCATACGCTCGGACTGACCATCAGTCTGCGGATAGAAAGCTGTGCTGAAATTTAGTTGAGATCCCATGGCATCCTAAAAATGTTCCTAGAAATGAGAGGTAAATCGGGAATCTCTATCAGAAGTAATGCTCATTGGAATTCCATGCAATCTAACAATCTCGATGACATACAGATTGGCTAAGGCATTTAGGGAATTAGTAGACCTGATGGCTAGGAAGTAGGTTGACTTCATCAATCTATCCACAACTACCCAGATAGCATCATGGTTCCTCCTACACTTCGCCAAACCCATGATGAAATCCATACTGATATGCTCCCATTTCCACGTCAATATCGGTAGAGGCTAAAGCAACTGTGCTAGTTTCTGATGCTCTACCTTTACTTGCTAGCAAGTGAGACATCTTGTAACAAATTTAGCGTTGTCTCGTTTCTTCTTAGGCCACCAATACACTTTATGAAGATTGTGATACGTCTTATCACTACTTGAATGTAAAGTGTACTTCAAGGTATAAGCTTTTGTCAAAATCAATTCCCTTAACTGCTTATCCTTGGGAATACAAATCTTGCCCCTGAATCTCAGAATCCCATCAGTATCAATACCAAAATCTGACTGAGTACCCATTATACCTGACTAGCATTTCTGATCCAATCTATCAAATTGGGCTAAATCCGAAAATTAACCATCATACCATATCTCTCAGAAGGAGTAACATTCGAACTAAGACTATATTTCCAAATCATCACATAAGAAACCATACCTATGTGTTTCCTGCTTAATGCATTTGCCAACACATTTGCTTTCCTCGAGTGGTATAGTATCTCGCAGTCATAATCTTTTAGTAGCTCCATCCATCTATGCTACCTCATATTCGATTCACACTATGACAATAGATACATGAGACTTTTGTGGTCAATATATTCCTGGAACTTCTCACCATTCAGATAATGCTGCCATATCTTTAAAGCAAATACCATGGGAGCTAGTTTTAGATCGTGAGTATGATAGTTTTTCTCATAATGCTTCGGTTGACAAAAACCATAAGCGACCACTTTACCATTCTACATAAGCACACATCCCAAACCCAATGAGGAGGTATCACTGTCCATTAAAAAAAACCCCAAACCACTTGGAATGATGAGAATTGGTGCTATAGTCAATTTGCGCTTCAATTTTAGAAAGGTGTGCTCACATGCATCAATCTGTTCAAACTTCACATCCTTGCACATGAGGCGCATTTGAGGAGTAGCCAATATAGAAAAACCCTCAACAAATTGATTGTAATACCTAGCTAGACCAAAAAAGCTTCAAATTTTCATCACTGATTTCGACCTTTCCAACTGAACTATAGCTTCTATCTTGGACAGATCAATTGGTACCCTGTCTTTAGACACCACTTGTCCCTAAAAGGTAATTTAATCTAGACAGAATTCACACTTACTTAATTTAGCATACAGCTTTTGATCTCTGAGGATCTGTAGAACAATATAAAGACGTTGCTCGTGCTATTCCTGAGACTTAGAATATACAAGGTTGTCATCAATGAATACAATGACAAACTTGTCTAGATAAGGCTTGAATACCTCATTCATCAAGTTTATGAAGGCTATAGGGGCATTGATGAGTTCGAATGGCATAACTAGAAACTCGTAATGGCCATACCGAGTTCTGAATGTAGTTTTAGGGATATTTGCTTCTCGAATTTTCAATTGATGATATTCCGATCTAAGATCAATCTTAGAAAACACATGTGCACCCTTGAGCTGATCAAATAGATCATCTATTTTGGGCAGAGGATATTTATTCTTGATATTAGCCTTATTGAGTAACCGATAATCGATGCAGAGTCGTAAGCTACCATCCTTCTTTTGAACAAAAAAGACTGGTGCACCCTAAGGAGAGACACTCGGATGGATAAAGCCTTTGTCTAACAACTTCTAGAGCTACTTCTTGAGCTCATCTAGCTCCATCAATGCCATTCGATAAGGAGGCTTAGAAATAGGTTCTGTACCGGGTACTAAATCGACAGTGAACTTTACCTCTCGATCAGGAGGGAGTCTCGGTAATTCGTCTGGAAACACATCTGGGAAATCATTAACCATAGGAATCTCGTGTAACTCTAGACGTTTCCTTTCACGTCCTCCACATAGGCAATAAACCTTTCAATAACAAACATAATTCTTTAGACTTGACACTCAGACAAATTTTAGTAAAATATTTTAATTTCATTACTACTCAGAAAGTCTTACAATATAGCTTTTGGGGTAAGAGAAAGTTACATATTTAGTATAACAATCTAAACTAACATGATTTGTAACTAACTAATCCATCTCTAATATCACGTTAAAATCGTACATATTAAGCAAAATTAGGTCAGCTATAGTTTTCTTCTCTCCTACTCTTAATTTATGATTACGGTACACAATATCAATCATATGAGATTCTCTAAAGGGTGTATTAATTTTGCAATAAATGTTCTAAAGGTTCAGGTTCTACCGATATTTTAATAGCACACACGGAAGACATAAAAGAATGCATTGAACTCGGATCGAATATTGCAAGTGTAGTTATATCAAAAATAGAAATCCTACCCTTGATGATCTCAGATGAAGCATCAGTAGACTCGTTATCGCTCGCATACACTTTGCCTTGATTTACAGCCTTTTTTCCTTTCTCTGCAACTGTAGCTCTCTTATGCTGGGATGGCGCAGCCTTCTCTAATTCCTTAGCAAGTGCTACTACCGATACCTTATTGTTTGGACAATACCTAACCAAATATCTAGTTTGTCCATATCTAAAACAAGCTTCAGTGGCTCAATGACAGGGTTTGGTACCATGCAATCTATCACAATGCTCACAGTACCCTTCTATATAGGGACAGATCTATTAGTAGGAGTGGACTCAATGGAGGTAGGCTCAAAAATCTTAATCCCTATGACTTTGGCCTTTTTTGCTAGCTTCTTCTCAAATTTATCATAAAGCTCCACTTAAGTTTTTCTTTGCCTTTACCTTTGGCTCGAGCTCCGAATTCTACCTGATAAGACTCATAGTCTTGCTCGCACAACTAAGCTCGACGAATTGCCTTATCATACGTGGCCACATCAAATAAAGCCAGTCGTGATCTGAAAGAGTACCTCAAACCAGCAATAAATCTCTCAATCTTATGTTTTTCACTCCATACTGCCTCTGGCTGAAATCGACTCAACGTTGTAAACTTGGACTCATACTAGTCCACTGTTATAGATCCCTATACCAAATCCAAAAACTCTACCCGCAACTTCCTCTACGCTATCTGTGGACGATACTGCTTGTTGAAAACCTTTAAGAACACTACCCAAGTCACTATCGATGTCTGGCAGCCAACACTGTTTTAGTGGACTTCCACCAATGCTTTGATTCGTCTACCACTAAAAAAGTAGCCAAACCCACCTTATTTGTTTCGGTACACCACATGTAGGTAAACAATTTCTCTACAGTGTTCACTCAGTTTTCTGCTGTCATAAGTCCTTCTCACCCTTAAACTTCAGCAGATCCAACTTTTGAAACTATCTTAATAAATTAATATCGCAAGAAATCACTAGGTCAGCAAGTTGAGGCTGTGGTGGCTGTAGCACTGAAGGCACATCAACTAAAAGAGGGAGGGTGCTTGTAGCGCTTCTGGTACTAGTACTCTGGCACTATTATTGAAATTAGCAATAAAGTCTGCAAACATCCATTCTAGCCTAGAGATACAAGTGTTACGACTCTCAATCTATGGAGTAGGTAGAGTAGGTTCCGGAATTGGTTCCAAAGATGACTCTGAAGATAGCTGAGCTCATTGCTGTCCCCGTCCTCATCCAATACCTCTTCGCCTATCACCCATTCTGTCAAAAATAGACATAAGAAATATTTTTAGTCACTTCAAACCTTTATATACATTCAGATAAGTACAGTACTATAAGGGATGTAAACCAATTACTCCTAAGACACTGACAGACATTAGACTAACCTCGTTTTGATACCAATCTTTTTTATCACGATCTAATTATTACACTTAGTGTAAACTTTTATAATTGGTTGGGTTGTTTGCCGCGTCCACACTCAGATTTCATTATCAATCAAAAGCCAGGATCCAAAACATTCATTTCCATATATACATGAAAGTTTGAAACTTTAAATTTTTACATCTAACTTTCGTCAATCTAGTTTACATCCCTTGTACAAATTACATATATAGTAGTACTGTACATACATAATCTGAATATATAAAAAGCAAAGTTGTATACCTCTACGGTCTTTGGATAACCACTTGAGGAATACCGGTAGAAGGAACCTTTGAACAGAAAAGAAACTATTGTAGATAATATGAAGGAAAGTAAGGGGGTGAGCTCACACCCAGTAAGAAAAATATATAAAAGAGCTGATACTATGCATAACTACATGCATCTATTATAAAACACGGTCATATACTTAAATTTCATTATGAGAACAAAGCTGAGGCACTTTATCGGAAGGATACTATAGTCAGTTAAGTAATCATGCTAAGTATAGAAGCATACTTTGAAGTGCCTCACTTGTCCTAGTCCCTAATTTCGACTATAGGGAGTTTGATATAATTTGTTTAGTAAAAGTTTCAAAGGTCTTATTTCCGATCAATCAGATCATAAGCAACTCAGAAAATAATTAACAATCACTCGACAAATGATGCAAAATTTAGTTCAATAAACTATTTCAATGAAACAATCGGCAAACAGTACGGTAAACAGTCGATCAAATTCAGTAAACATATAGTAAAGCAATTTAGTAGCAGTATAGTGGAGACCAGGCAACACCCAATAGTATCATTCAGTATAAGAATCCCAAAAGGGAGTAATAATAAGACATATAGCCATAGTCAATAGTGGTCCATAGTAAAAACTAGTCAGGTGGTCAACAGTAACAGTACACTCAATCACTCACTCAGATAAGCTGTGATAACCGTAAATATTCCATTTATTGAAAATAAATATTGGAGAAAATAAATCACTGAAAATAAATAAAATTGTGAGAACGGGATATTAGTTAAAAATCCCGAGAATTGACAAAGTGAAAGAATCGGGAAATTCGTGTAAAGGAAATTAAATTGGAAGTGAAAATAAAAATAATGGAGAGAGGAAAATTAATTTGGATAAATTAAAATCCAAATTAAATAAGGAAAATGAGGAAAAGAAAATAGAAAATATGTTTATATAATTATATATTATAAAAATGTGTTTTATACAAATACATATGTATTTAAAATATTGTATGCTATATATATATATTATACATTGGTATACATGTGTATATATAAATATACTATTTAACAAATTTTAGATAATACATATGCATATAAATATTACATTTTATGTGTGTGCGTGTATATATATATATATATATATATATATATATGAAGAAAAGTAAATATTATTTTATGTTACAATTTTATGTTACAATTTGAATATATATATATATATATATATAATTTTATGATTACATCTATACAAATATATATAGATGTTATTTAACTTAAAGTATATAAATATATATTAGATATTATTTGTTAATACATAATATAAATATATCTTGATATGATATATATATATATAGAATATAATACTATATATATAAAGTGATAATACATATTATATGTATAAAATATAAATGATAGTATATAATATGGTATATTATATACTAAAATTAGAAAGAAAAACAAAAATAGGAAGAAGAAACAGAAGGAAGAATCGGGAAACCCGATTCTTCCCCCCGAAAGGCGATAGGCCACTGTGCCGGAGAAAGGAGAGAGAGAGAAGGAAAGGGAGGGCGACGCCGGTGAAGGAGAAAGAAGAGGGAAGTGACCGGCGGCAGCCTGAAACGAAAAAGGAGGAAAAATCGAGAGAAAACCGACGGAGAAAATCAAAGGAAAGGAGAAGAGAAAACGGCGGTGCCGGCCGGTCTTGGCACCGCCACAACCACTTCGACCTTGACGGAGGTGAGGGGAAGGAAAAGGAGGCCACCGGTGAGGCCAAAGACGATGGAGAAAGGCCGACGGAGGAGGAGAGAAACCGAGCCAAAAATCAAGTAGATTCGCCTCCTTGCCATCGAACCAGACCGAACGGAGGCCAGATCCAAGCTCGCCGTGGCGTCAGCCAGCTGATGGAAGTCCAAACCGCCGGAGAACCGGCCGCCGGAGGAGAACCGGCCATGGAAGAGATCTGACCGGTCTGAATGGCCTGAACCGGCCAGGAAAAGAAAGGAAGAAAAAAAAAGAAAAGAAAAAGAAAAAGAAAAGAAAAAGAAAAAGAAAAGAAAAGAGAAAAAGAAAGAAAAGAGGAAAAGAAAAGGAATTTCAAGAATTTGGAAAATTTCCGAGAATTCAAAAATTTCGGGAAATCCCGAGAATTAGGGAATCGGTAAGAAATCCCGGAAAGTGTTAAATTATCTAAATAAATTATTTATTTAAATAATTATGAAAAATTCTAAATTTTAGAATTTTAATTTCTAGAAAATTCCCTCGATAACCGAGCCGATGGAATCGGGCGAGGTGAACACGGGCGCAACCTTCGAGAGGCAGTCGCCGACCCGAGACAGGTAAGGGAGGCATGTGTAGCCTTTAAGGATATTTAGTATGCATGTTTTAAATATGCATTTAATTTTATAAATGCTGTTGACAATGATTGGTTGGAAAGTTGTGGTGATTTACCGGTTGAAAATATAAACTGTATTTTCCGTGCAAGAAGCTAGCCAATCGGCAACCGTTATACTACCGAAAAATCTTAGAAAATTACTGAAAATCATAATAAATGATTTTACATTACAAGAAATGATTTCCAACACGAAAATTAAGAAATCGATTAGTTTTCATAAAACATGAATATATTGATAATTAATTTTAAAATATTCATGTTTTTGAAAATGGTGAAAAAGGAAATCACCTAAATTTATCCCGATAGGTGATATTTCACGTGAAACGAGGTGAAAAATGAAAAGGACCAAAGTGAATATTTTACTAATATTTCTTCAAATATTCACTGGATTTTATAAATAACCTTTATGGGTTCAATTGTGAAAATAAGTGTTTATAGAAAATTCCATAAAGGTAATTACAAGTGGAAAACAGTGTTTTGAGACTAAAAGGTTTTTGCAAGTGTTTACAGAGAAAACACAGGACGGGAGTATTGATTTGGAAAATAAATATTTTAATTTTCCATAAATCATAAAAATAATTGATTTGAATCCCGATAACTTTGAAAATCATGTTTTCGATAGAAAGCACGGAAAATCATGCGTATATGTTTTACGGTGAAAAAGGACAGTTATGACCTTTTATATTTTACAGTGATTATTTTATAAACTGTTTTCACTGTATGGAAAATGTGATTTATACTGTTCTATAATGTTTAGAACATTTTCGGGAATAATGACCCCAATATGAATATTTTATAAATTGTGATTCATAAGATGAAAATATTTTCCTTATGAATATTTGTGGATTGATTGAACTTATATTCAATGAAATTGATTTCATAAATGGGGTTTATATCACATGTTTACAGTTTTGAGACTGTTAGGCCCCATATCATGCTCACGTGTCACGTGTTAGTGCTAATAGATACTGATCCTATTATCAGCATCCCAGTGGACACCTGATCAGTGCATACTGAGGACCCCATAGACTATGGCCATAGATCTCATGTGTTTCCCCTATTAGGGATGATATTATTATAGCATGATATATTTAGGGTGTTGCCTGGTCTCCATGATACTGAACTGAAAGCTACCGTATACTGTTTATTGAATTGGTAGCTACTGTTTACTGTTTTACTGATTTGCAAGATACTGTTTTACCAAATGATACTGTATTGAATATTACTGTTTTATTGAACTGTAAGATACAGTTACTGTACTAATGAGAAAGAAAGTAAACTACTATTTTATTACTGAACTGTCACATGTTTTAAATTATACGGAAGTGAAAAGAAATAAGTGGTTTACTTCTTGAAAACGAAAATTATATCGTTTTGAGAACAAGGAATATAGTACTCTTTACAGTTGCTTCTAGGTTTTGGGACAAGACAGGTATTTCAAAATACCTGCCTTACTCCATCTGGATCCCTAGCCGACTGTAGTATCCTTCTTACATGTGAGCCTAAAGCCTCTAGGAAGATTTAAAAAAGTGAAAAATTATTTTCAGCATATAGGTAGCTGAATATCAAGTGTTGCATATAACTCTCTTACTGAGCCGTGGTTTGCTCACTCCCTAATATTAACATTTCAGATTTTCGAGGACTAAGAGACCTGACATACGAGCATTTCGGCTGTGCATTTGGGGATATTGCGACAGCTTGATTTATAATATGAGGTATGATCATTTATTTTCTGTATTTAGACTTACTTTCAGTACTACTTTCTTGAGAATTAAGATAGGGGATGTAATTCATATTATAATTTTATACGAAATTGCTTAATAGTAAATGAAAAAGTGAAGTATCACAGACAGCCAAACCGGGTAACTTGTATAGAAATACGTGAAAAATGTGATCACCGGATGTGATAGATTTAATGGCATCAGAACATGGTTGGCCTGATGTTTGTAGATACTTTGGAAGGAAAAATGTTAAACATCCCCGGTAGTACTGTGTCGTCTAAATACATAAAGAAAATAAATGATTGTAAATTGATAAAAAATAAATTAAAGGGAGTGAGAAAGTATAAATTGAGAATGTTAAAGAAATAATAGGCTCAGAAATTACCAGAAAATTGGTGATTCTTATCATCTAAATGAAGGCCTGTTCGGTAAGGAACCGAAAACACTCGATGAGGGCCCCACTAGTACTTTACGGTCCGGATCAAACTAAGACCTGAAAATGATGGTATGAAGGAGGGGAATGGCATATCATCATTAAATAGACTTTAAGATCACCGATTAAGGGTAATTGGAAAAGAGAGAAAATTTTTGGTCATAAATGACCAAAATACCCCTGACTCCAAAATTTTACAGGGAGTTAAAATAAACCAACAGAGGTTGGAATTGATTGATCTGATAGAGAAAATAATGATATAAAGCTGAATTACAAGTAAAATAATCCAATTATGGATTCTTGTGGACTTCTCTGTCGAAATCGAATAAGACCTCAGAGTGCTGATATTAGTATGAGAAAGGATAATATCAGCACATGGATAAGGAGATCATTGATTTCAATGTATACTGAGGAAAAAGAAATAAATGTCAAAATGACAAAAATGCCCCTATATTGGGCGATGTGTTTAATAGTGATAAAACCAAGTTGATCTTGAATCCATTGATGGTGATGGAGTCATTAATGGCATAGAGATGTCATATGAATATCATGATCCCTATTACTGATTCCACTTACACTTAGACTATGGACGCGAATTGCGAGTGACCTAGTGAACAGGCTAAGCCTCATGACAAAACCTCGAGGGGGCCAGTGGGCTCGCCAAAGAGGATAGTACAGATGTGTAAAGGCGGACGGTGGACGGGTCGAGGCCTTACATGATGCGATCCCATCAGTGTATAGTGGAATGTCATAAGATGATTGGCCCAATTATTGATTGTAGAGGCCTAAATTAAAAGTGTATTGAATTGGATATTTATTACGAGATCGTTGGATATTATGAAAAGTGAGATGACTATGGAAAATGACTGAGAAAGTGAATAGTACAAATAATGAAATCAAGATGGAGAATATTTCAAAATGATTTGAATATTAACTTTCTCTACCTTGAGGATACACAGTGAAAATGATAGGACATGAGGATGAAATGTCCAAGATGATAAGAGGTGAGTGATTAAAGAAAGTATCGGATGTAATGCCCGATAAATTTTTCAGAGTTGTTTGGATTGGAGAAATCGAGCTAACACTGACTCGAGGGATTATATGAAATTTAATTCTGAGCTTATATCGGAAAATATATAAAGAATCCGAAAAGCCTTACAACTAATTTGGAAAATGTGTGAATAATGAAATTCACTTGTATAGGTGTGTTTGGTGGAAATACAGATAGTGTGATTTAAGGTTAATGAAGTATTTGTATAAGTGCAAATGAGAGAAGCACAGACAACCATGATATGTAGATGGATTAAAATAGTATATTAAATTCTAATTATTTAATAAAGTTCTTGTGAAGAACGGGGGATCATCTACATGAAAATGGACGCTTTATTGATCTGATCAGAGATACAGGAGGAGTTCATAAGACTAGCCTCTGTATAAAGCGTCATTAGATAAAAGTTGGAGACTGAGGTCCATGAAATAATGTTTGGAACTCGATGAAATTTTACGAGTTCCTATTGAGGTTTCAAGGTTAATGAATTTCCTTGTGAGGTATATAAACCTAAGGAGTGAGATATCAAAATACTTAAGGATACAAATGGAACAGGAGCAGCATTATGATATAAAATCCTTTAAACTCTCAGAAACTGTGGACTTATGTTAAGAGTGGCGAATAAGAGACTTGGCTAGACAGTATCTCTTTCTGGGATATCTGATCTCGAGATGACAGAATGACAGTGAATCTGTCTATGATAGTGAGATAATGATTGAGATACGGAATTACTGAGTCTAGCTAGACACTACTGCCAATATATAAAAGAGTTATAGGACTAGCTGCTATACTAATGAGATATAATTAGAGAAATAAAAGTCGGTAAATGGATAAGTGAGAAGAAAAGATGGTATGCAAAATGTTAAGAGATTTTGTTGTAGAATACCATACCACTCGAGAAAACCGACTAAATTGATGAAAATATGAAAACGAAAATGAAATAAGAAAGTAAGTAACATGATGAGTAGGGAACCTAAAGTAGTTCCCGAAATTAAGACTAAAGGTGATTTCATTTGGTTATCACATAACCGTGGCTAGATGTAAAATCAAGTCAAACTTGACAGGTGGAAATAAATGATACTCAAAGGAGTAAATAAATGATTTAACTTTTTACTGACAGTAATGTAATAGAAATGGTGGAATTATATGGATAATGTGGTGATGAAATTGAGGATTTCAATATTCTACTGTGGAATTTAAATAATGAGAAGATTACATTCTCAAGTATATTCTAAAATTTAAGTGATGTTGAATATACCATAAGAACAAGAGATGATTAACAATAGACTCTACAATGAGATGCAGCCTTGATGGAATAAATGTGAAAATGGATATTATGGACAATAAAGAATTCAAAAGAGATATGACGATATGGGAGTGATTAAAGACTGATTGTCTAAATGGAATCACTTTTCCACTAACGGACTCCTAGATTCTCTAGTGCCTTAGTCGAAGTGTGAGTGTGAAACAGTGGAAATGTATGTATACGGTTCCAGTGAGCATTACATGTGATGGTAGTCTCTCAGTTGCCATATGCTAACAAGACATAGCAAAAGGCTTTGAGATCCCAAATGTACTGATAGCACCGCTCCGTACTGATGAAAATGCTCGAGTGTAATATGTGGACGCTTGAGGATATATTAAGAGAGCGAGTGCATGAGATGTGAAAGCTGCTGGGACAATTACATATAACTGATTGACATGTGTACATGATAGTACCAAATTTTAACGACTTGGCACAAATGAGAGAAATAGATGACAAACAGCATAAATTAGCTGTAATATAAAACACTGGTGTGAATGGACTCTATGTGAAAAGAGTGGAAATAAATAACTCTAATTTGAGAAATAAACTTACAGGTGTATAGATATATGATGAAAAACAGCATGTTGTGGTCTAAAAGTAATTTTGACAATGGAAGTATGCTGGCAGTAATTGTGTAAAAGTTGATCTAAAGGACAAAAGTTGTAAGTATATAGAATGTACCACCTTTGAACTTAAGTTAAATTCGGAGGATCGAATTTCTTAAGGTGGGGAGAATGTGATAACCGTAAATTTTTCATTTATTGGAAATAAATATTGGAGAAAATAAATCAGTGGAAATAAATAAAATTGTGAGAACGGGATATTAGTGAAAAATCCCGAGAATTGAGGAAGTGAAAGAATCAGGAAATTTGAGTAAAGGAAATTAAATTGGAAGTGAAAATAAAAAAATGGAGAGAGGAAAATTAATTTGGATAAATTAAAATCCAAATTAAATAAGAAAAATGAGGAAAAGAAAATAGAAAATATGTTTATATAATTATATATTATATAAATGTGTTTTATACAAATACATATGTATTTAAAATTTTATATGGTATATATATATATATATAAAATTATACATTGGTATACATGTGTATATATATATACTATTTGACAAATTTTAGATAATACATATATATATAAATATTACATTTTATGTATATTATATATATAATATATATATATGAAGAAAAGTAAATATTATTTTATGTTACAATTTGAATATATATATATATATATATATATAAATTTTATGATTATATCTATACAAATATATATATAGATGTTATTTAACTTAAAGTATATAAATATATATTAGATATTATTTGTTAATACATAATATAAATATATCTTGATATGATATATATATATATATCATATATCATACTATATATATAAAGTGATAATACATATTATATGTATAAAATATAAATGATAGTATATAATATGGTATATTATATACTAAAATTAGAAAGGAAAACAAAAATAGGAAGAAGAAACAGAAGCAACCAGCCACTGTGCCGGAGAAAGGAGAGAGAGAGAAGGAAAGGGAGGGCGACGCCGGTGAAGGAGAAAGAAGAGGGAGGTGATCGGTGGCAGCCCGAAACGAAAAAGAAGGAAAAATCGAGAGAAAACCGATAGAGAAAATCAAAGGAAAGGAGAAGAGAAAACAGCGATGCCGGCTGGTCTTGGCACCGCCACAGCCACCTCGACCTCCACGGAGGTGAGGGGAAGGAAAAGGAGGCCACCAGTGAGGCCAATGACGGCGGAGGAAGGCCGACGGAGGAGGGGAGAAACCGAGCCAAAAATCGAATAGATCCGTCGCCTTGCTGCCGATCCAAACCGAACGAAGGCCAAATCCAAGCTCGCCGTGGCGTCGGCCAGCTGAGGGAAGTCCGAATCGTCGAAGGAGAACCGGCATGGAAGAGATATGACCGGTCTGAATGGCCTAAACCGGCTAGGAAAAGAAAGGAAGAAAAAAAAAAAGAAAAGAACGGAAAAAGGAAAAAGAAAAAGAAAAAGAAAAGAAAAAGAAAAGAAAAGAAAAGAGAAAAAGAAAGAAAAGAGGAAAAGAAAAGGAATTTCGGGAATTTGGAAAATTCTTGAGAATTCGAAAATTACGGGAAATCCCGAGAATTAAGGAATCGGTAAGAAATCTCGAAAAGTGTTAAATTATCTAAATAAATTATTTATTTAAATAATTATGGAAAAATTCTAAATTTTAGAATTTTAATTTCCAGAAAATTCCCTCAATAATCGAGCCGATGGAATCGGGCGAGGTGAACACGGGCGCGACCTTCGAGAGGCAGTCGCCAACCCGAGACAGGTAAGGGAGGCATGTGTAGCCTGTAAGGATATTCAGTATGCATGTTTTAAATATGCATTTAATTTTATAAATGCCGTTGACAATGATTGGTTGGAAAGTTGTGGTGATTTACCGGTTGAAAATATAAACTGTATTTTCCATGCAGGAGGCTAGCCAATCGGCAGCCGTTATACTGCCGAAAAATCTTAGAAAATTACTGAAAATCATAATAAATGATTTTACATTACGAGAAATGATTTTCAACACGAAAATCAAGAAATCGATTAGTTTTCATAAAACATGAATATATAATTGATAATTAATTTTAAAATATTCATGCTTTTGAAAATGGTGAAAAAGGAAATCACCTAAATTTTATCCCGATAGGTGATATTTCACGTGAAACGAGGAGAAAAATGAAAAGGACCAAAGTGAATATTTTACTAATATTTCTTCAAATATTCACTTGATTTTATAAATAACCTTTATGGGTTCAATTGTGAAAATAAGTGTTTATAGAAAATTCCATAAAGGTAATTACAGGTGGAAAATCGTGTTTTGAGACTAAAAGGTCTCCGCAAGTGTTTATAGAGAAAACACGGGACGAGAGTGTTGATTTGGAAAATAAATATTTTAATTTTCCATAAATCATAAAAATAATTGATTTGAATCCCGATAACTTTGAAAATCATGTTTTCGATAGAAAGCACGGAAAAGCGTGCGTATATGTTTTACGGTGAAAAAGGACAGTTATGACCTTTTATATTTTATAGTGATTATTTTATAAATTGTTTACACTGTATGGAAAATGTGATTTATACTATTCTATAATGTTTAGAACATTTTTGGGAATGATAACCCTAATATGAATATTTTATAAATTGTGATTCATAAGATGAAAATATTTTCCTTATGAATATTAGTGGATTGATTGAACTTATATTCAATGAAATTGACTTTATAAATGGGGTTTATATCACGTGTTTACTGTTTTGAGACTGTTAGGCCCCATATCATGCTCACGTGTCACATGTTAGTGCTGATAGATACTGATCCTATTATCAGCGTCCCAATGGACACCTGATCAGTGCATACTGAGGACCCTATAGACTATAGCCATAGATCTCATGTGTTTCCCCTATTAAGGATGATATTATTATAGCATGATATATTTAGGGTGTTGCCTGGTCTCCATGATACTGAACTGAAAGCTACTGTATACTGTTTATTGAATTGGTAGCTACTGTTTACTGTTTTACTGATTTGCAAGATACTGTTTTACCGATTTGCAAGATACTGTTTTACCAAATGATACTGTATTGAATATTACTGTTTTACTGAACTATAAGATACAGTTACTGTACTGATGAGAAAGAAAATAAACTACTGTTTTATTACTGAACTGTCACGTGTTTTAAATTATACGGAAGTGAAAAGAAATAAGTGGTTTACTTCTTGAAAACGAAAATTATATCGTTTTGAGAACAAGGAATATAGTACTCTTTACAGTTGCTTCTAGGTTCCGGGACAAGACAAGAATTTCAAAATACCTGCCTTATTCCATCCGAATCCCTAGCCGACTGTAGTATCCTTCCTACATGTGAGCCTAGAGCCTCTAGGAGGATTTAAAAAAAGTGAAAAATTATTTTCAGCTTATAGGTAACTGAATATCAAGTGTTGCATATAACTCTCTTACTGAGTCGTGGTTTGCTCACTCCCTAATATTAACATTTCAGATTTTCGAGGACTAAGAGACCTGACATACGAGCATTTTGGCTGTGCATTTGCGGACATTGCGACAGCTTGATTTATAATATGAGGTATGACCATTTATTTTCTGTATTTAGACTTACTTTCAGTACTACTTTCTTGAGAATTAAGATAGGGGATGTAATTCATATTATAATTTTATACGAAATTGTTTAATAGTAAATGAAAAAGTGAAGTATCACAGACAGCCCAACTGGGTAAGTTGTATAGAAATACGTGAAAAATGTGGTCACGGGATGTGACATAAGCATAATAGCTCAAAGGTTACAATAAGGTCAACAATCTCAAAATAGATTATGAAATAGTAGAAACATTCTTTAAAAATCCACTTGTTGAAATAGATCTTTAGTCAATCCATAAATCAGTAAAATCAGTAACATTAGGAATCAAAATATAAATATTCGACAAATATTCTCAGTTCAGAATCCAGTGTTCAAAATGGTTTATTTCCATATAAGAATAATGTCAACACTCACAGAAATCTTGAAATCGAGGAAAATCATTAAAAACAGTCTTGGAAACTAAGTTACAAATTAGGTTATCTTATGACCTATATGCAACTCTTATTAATGCACTCTTATAGCTTTATTTCTATCACATTACAACCTACCCCTTGTGATTCTAGGGCTTAGAGTTCGATTTACAAAATTTCAACAACATAGCAATATGGTTAATCCTATACCCTACTGTAAGAAAACACAGTTTAAAACCACAATGCCAGTTTTCACAATTCCAATCAAATCATCCATTGCAATCTTAGAAAATCATTTTCGTAATTTTCAATGCAACACAATATCCCTACGCCTCTTACATATATCCCTTACCACTCCGATTTTGTCAAATCGCTCGTTAGCACCAATAATTTACACCTCATTTTCGAGCTGCAAAACACCACACAAACACAATCAATTCATCACACTTTAGTTGTAACAAGCTTATAACTTCTTGAGATCTACTACATTGCCTACTGCAACTACAAATTCGGTCTACTTCATACAGGCGCTAACACTGCAACCATCGTCAAAACACCTTCGTTTTTAGTTTTGACTTTGCTAGTAGTCTTCTATTAATTTATACAATTTCCTAGGACCCAAATAACATCAAATTGAGCATGAATTCCTCATGCTCTTCTCTTGGCTGAAATGACCTTTCATGCCTACACCCTCTGTTTCAGTGACTTAAGGCCGTAATCGCGTTCAAGACACTCGCTACACTATTTCTATACCACTTTTGTATGAAAAAACACCATATTCATGAGCATACATGGTTGCCTGAAACCCTAAGGGACAATTTCTCATGGTTTTAATCCAATTCAAGCTTGAATATATAGTTAAACATCTTAAACACATAGTATAAAGCCATTAAAACATGAAAAATCACACTTTCTCTTACCTCTTTTAGTTGGCCAAAACTATATGGAGCCCAAACACCAAGAAAATGGCCTCATCTATATTGGATTTTGGTACTATGTTGTAGAGCTTGAAGAGCTGGATAAGTTTGGTGTGGACAGTTTTTTATTTGTGAGTTTTACTAGGGTTTTCAAAGGTTTTCTCTCTCTTCACAAGTTTTAGAGTGAGAAAGTATGGATGAATGGTGATGGCCGACCAACTGAGGAAGAAGACTAGAGAATTTCTAAAAAAATGAATATTTTAACGCAAATGATGAAAATACCCTTATATAATTTTAAAAATTTCAACTACGTCCTTTTCTTATTTCTGTTTAAACATTCAATCTAACTTCCCAATAATTTATTCACTCATAGAATATATATGTATTTAACATGTTCTAATCATTGGATAGGCCTTTGATGAGGTTTGAGTGACTGAACGTGTGAAATTACCAAAATACCCCTAACAGGTCAATCGTGTCTATTTTGGTTCTTGCGTGTGATTTAGTCTACCTGTGAACATGGTATGAAACTTCTTCACACCAGGATTTATATATGTCTATCAGTTGGTTTTAAGTCCATTTAGATTGACCATTATTACAAAAATTCTCAGAACCTATGGACTTAATTGTCATTTTTGAAATTGGTGCATGCTTTTCAAACATGCACAAATGAAGGAATTTTCAGATATGGATTCTTACCATCTCAGTATTTTGCTTCAAATATCAATACTGTAGAGTTTCATCTCCATCAGAACAATATGTCTCAGTAAGGCCCACAGTCTAAATCTCCATTATAGCTACGAAACACAAGGTATATGAATAGTTATGAGATATCTTATTTCACTAGTTTTATATAATAGTAATAGGAAGTGTGAATCTCACAACATAGCACACTATTGGCTTAAGAACAAGATTTACTACTACACTAAGTAAAGGTTCAATGCAGTTGCACATCTTTATGCATAATAAATCATCTCTATCCAAGTTAATAAAATAATTAGACCTTTTAAATGTTATTTTATTAATGAAAAGAGAATTGTTGTATCCTAATATTTTAATAATAAAACTTTAATGTTATTATATGTTACAAATGCTAGTCATTTATGTTGTCGCATTATTATATAGTGAATGCATATATAACGTTTTGGTGTAAAAGACATCATTATTGTTTGTATAAGTTACAAAGTATTCAAGCTATAAATAGAGATGCAAAACCTCAAACAATTTACATAACAATTCTATTCACTTCTAAGATATACCACACATATACTCTCCAAATTCTTGGATAAGAGAAAAGTGTTTGATCTTAGAGCTCTTTTTACATGTTAGTGCAGAACTGTAGAGTATACAACGAAGATAAAGTTAGGTTGCTATATCCTAGAGGCAACATGCTTTGAGCTCTTGGTACACCGATAATATAATCCTACAGAGGCA
Organism: Heritiera littoralis; assembly: GCA_031772115.1. NCBI lineage: Eukaryota > Viridiplantae > Streptophyta > Magnoliopsida > Malvales > Malvaceae > Heritiera > Heritiera littoralis. The sequence continues at coordinate 41,488 of JAPDPK010000168.1, read as the reverse complement.
TAAATCGTCTTAAAAAGAGCTAGATATCCGTACCTTAGCCCAATTCTCTGTATTAATTTTAATTTTAATTTGTTATATTATGCTCTCATTTTATGTTCTAGCACTAGCAGATAAATGAATCTTCTCATTACTAAAGTTGACTTATAAAGTATTAGGTAACTATAGCTGTGAGGATCACATTTTTCCAATAAATTCCATAAGTTAAAGGTTATGAAAATGAAAAGACAAAGGATGAATTACCAAGAAATGGAATAATTGGGCTATAGAAGAAAAGTGTCACATAGGCCCCATAAGACTTGTACAATCCAAATTGTGGTGAAACTCCAGATTCATGATAGTTGGAGTGAATTACTAAGGTGGGAGGAATCTGCACCTCGAAATTCCTTCATTTAAGCATGTTTTGAAAAGCATGCAACAATTTTGAAAATGACAATTACGTCTATAAACCCATGGAATTTTCATGAATAACGGTCAAATTGAGTTGACTTTTGACCAACTAACAATTATAGGTACACTTTCAAGTGATAAAGTTTTAGACCATGTGGATCGATAGACTAAATCACACGAAAAAGTAAAAAATTACATAATTCAACAGTTAAGGTTATTTTGGTAATTTCACCCATTTGACCAGTTAAACCCCACTAAAATCTCAACCAATGATTAGAGCATGTTAAATAGAGGTGTTTTATGATTAAAAAAATATTTTAAAGGTTAGACTGATTGTTTAAACTGAAGTCAAATTGTGAAGGGCAAAATTGAAATTTTTTAATAAGTAAAAGGGTATTTTCGTAATTTAGCCCTAAAGATATTTTTAAAAAGATTTTTCCTTCTCTTTCTTCTTCATGGCCGAGCACCACCTTCATTGCCTCTTTTCTCCATGATTAAAGCTTCCTTAAGAGATAGAAAGTCATTAAGAATCAAACCGAAAACTGTCTTCACCGAACATGTTCTACTCTCTTTCCTCTACAACATGCTACCAAAATCAAGTACTAAAATGGCCATTTGCAAGGTGTTTGGGACCCTACAACTTTCAGTCTTGGTGAAAGGTGAGAGAAAGCTTGTGTTTTTTATGGTTTTATGATTGCTTGTCATGTGATTAAGATGTTTAAGCATGTATTTGAGCTTGATTTGAAGTAAAAAAAAATGAGAATCACTCCCTTTAGGATTCGGCCAACATGATATGCGTATGAATATGGTATTGATTCATGTATGAATGATGTAGAATCAGTATACGAAGTGTGTAGAACGCGTTTACAACTTTAGATTGTTGAAACGGAAGGTGTAGGCAAGAAAGGCCATTTCGACCAAGAGAAGAGATGAGGAATTCATGCTCAATTTGATGTAATTTGGATCCTAGAATACTGTATAAATTAATATAAGACTATTGGCGCAGTCAGAACCGAAAACAAAGGTGATTTGACGATAGTAGCAGTGTTAGCATTGGTAGGAAGTAAACCACATTTGCAGCTACAGTAGGCAATGTAGTAAATTAGGAGAAGTTATAAACTTGTTATGATTGAAGTATGAAGAATTGACTACACTTATGTGATGATTTGCAGCTCAGAAGTGAAATTCGAACATTTGTGCTGTCGGGCTATTCGACGAAAACCAAGTGGTAAGGGGTATATGTAAGTGGCGTAGGAATACTATATTGCATTGATTTGATAAAATCTACCCTTTTATAAGATTGAATTTGATGATTTGGTTGAAATTGTGAAACTGGAATTATGGTTATAAATTGTGTTTTTAGGCAAGGGGTTAGGATAGGTAGTGTTGTTATACTATCGAAATTTCCTAAAAATGATTTAAATCCTTAGAAATCATTATATGGCATGGATTTTGTGATTAGAAGTGACATGAAAATGCATTTTGGTTAAGCTTTCCTAAAGATTGCAAGTGCATACGAAATTTGTAACTTAGTTTTCGAAGGGATTTTTATTAATTTTTACCTTTCTCAAAATACACTCATGTTTTCATATCACTGTTATACATAAAGAAAATATGTTGAATCTTGGTTATAGAACTGAGAATATTTGGTGAATTCTTATACTTCAACTATAATGATTTTTTTATTTGAGTACCTTATGAATTGACTAAAGATATAAATTTCTGTATTGATTTTCGTTAACGGTTCTGAATTGGTTTATGAAATGTATCAACTAAAGTTTTGAACAACTAACTGAAATGCGTGTTTTAGATTGATTGACTTTGTTTTACTGAACGTTATGATTGTTTGACTGAAATGTGTTTTGGTTGAGTGTCTAGTTAAAGTTAACGTTTTGAGTGTTTAGCTAAAGTTAACCTTTTCAGTGTCTGATTGATGTAAATGTTTTGGATACTGTGCACTGACTGAAAGAGTTTTATTGACATTGTTTTACTGGAAATATCTATTTTCCAATCAAAGTTTATGATTTAGATATTTTGGATTTGATCAAATGTATTGATTTCTGAACAAATAATTTGAAATGAAACTTGATTCTCAAGAGTTTTATATCTTAAGTCCTAGGGCGGTAAATCCCTTGCTAATCTAGGCACTCCCAGGTACTAAAAATAAAAGTGTGTGTTTATGTTATTATATTCCGTTTTGAAAACATAAAGTATGTTTTATTGTTTTTCATGGAATCAAGTAAAAGTTTTGAGATTGTTGGCCTCATAGCTACTTACGGATACATGCTCTTCCATTCTGTTCCGTTCTATTATTGATAGACCTTGGTCACATCTTCGTTTCCACAATTGTCACCTGACCCGTGTACTCTATGGCCCTTTTTTTTACTATGGCCATATGTTGTTCCTTGTTAGGATATTTATATTGCATGAGTCTATCATGTGATAGCTAGTCTCCACTGTACTGTTTTACTGGAGTGGTAAACCCCTGACTAATCCATGCACTCCCAGACTTTATTGACTTCTGATTTCAGAGGATTTGTTAAACATGGTTTTCGATCTCTATACTGAATAAGGATTATTATACTGTTTAATGACTAATTTCTGATCAGTTATTGAATTATCACTGAATTGTTTACTGAATGATCTACTGTACTATTTACCAATGGTTTATTAAGTTATTTTACTGATGGTTTACTAGTTTGACTACTGAACTATTCACTTATCGTCTTCTGAATTATTTACTGAGTATTCATCAACCATTTATTGATTGTTTACTGAACCATTATCTGAAAGGTCTATTGATTGTTTACTAAGTATCTATTGAATTGTGTGTTGAGCGCATACTGACTAATTGTTGATTGTTACTGAACGTTTTACTAAATTGTTTAGTGAGTATTTACTAAACTATTTACTGAAACATTTACTTATTGTTAGAAATTATCTACCAGTGCACTTACTGATTGTCTGAACTATTTTCTGATCGTTTACCGATTGATTTCTGATCATTTATCAAATTGTTTACTAATCGTTTATTGTTTGTTTTCTGATCGTTTATTGAAATATTTTTCTGAAATGTTTACGGTATGATTTACCGAATGGATATCTATACAGTTTACTAAATTGTTTACTTAACGATTTACTGAAGTGTATATTAAATTATTTATTGAATTGTTTTCTGAAAACATGTTCTGAGTGAGTGATTTATAATCGATTTATGGAATGGTTTTTCTGAGTATATGATTTTCTGATAAACTTATTGAAGGATTTTCTGAGTGTGAGATTGGTTTGCTAATTATATGATTTCTAAAAAGCTTTCTGAGTGTAATCTTTGATCGATCTAAGAAACTGTTTTCAAAGGATTTGTTTTTGAACTATTTTCTGAAGAATGTTGTGAGTGATTTACTGATCGATTTATTATAATGTGTTACTGTGTCATTTATTAAATGATTTTCGAACAGTTTACATTGTGATATCTGAACGATTTTCTAAATTGGTTATTATGTGAATTACTGAATGATTTTCTAAATAGTTTTCCGTGTGATCGATTTCTGAACGGTTTCCTATGTAACTGATTTCTGAACAGATTTTTGTGTGATCGAATGCAATTGATTTTTGAATGGTTTTCTGAGCATGTGATTTCTAATTGATTTTTTTAATTATGTTCCAAGTAAGTGATTTTGATCGATTTTCTAAACGATTATCTAAGCCTGTGATTTTCTGATTGATTTTTGAACTGTTTACAAAACGATTTACCAAACGGTGAACTGAATGGTTTATTGAATATTTTACTAAACCATTTGATAAGATTGTTAACTATCGTGTATTATCACTAAAGATTTTGAAAGGTGTAGACATTGAGTTGGTTAGTATGAATTCTTTCTCTATAAAGTTTTTAGAAATTCCCTATAATCGAACTTAGGGACTGGAACAAGTGAGGTGCTCTAAAGCGTCCTTCCATATTTAGCCTAATACTCTTAACTGATTATACTATCCTTTCTGATAGTGTGCCCCAACACTGTTTTAATATTGGCTGTATTTTTTAAATCTGTTTTCGATGTATGCATAGAGGTATGCATAGTATCAGTTCTTTTATATATATATATATATATTTCTTACTAGGTGTAAGCTCACCCCTTTTTACCTTACAGATTTATTTGCTGAAATAGTCAAATGTTAAGAGAAAGTTTTGATCGGATGCCTACGAGATTTTGATGTTGTACCTTGCAAGTATGGTATTCAGACATTTATTGTACAGTACTTTAGTGTGTAAAGGGATCTAAACAGTAAACTGAAGAAGTTTGAACATTGATAATAGTTTTTGTTATTAGGTATTTTTATAGAAAAACAAATACATATTATAATTTAATGTACTAGGATTGATCTAAATGATTAAATTTTGAGTTAGATAGGGAAGTTTTAACTTAATATTAGAGTGAAGACAATAAGCATAGCCTAACCAATCGTGTGAAAATGGAAAAAGTTAGTTCCAATTTTCAATAATCAGAGCATGACAAATAGCAAGGCCAATATATTGAACAAGTCATGCTAATGCAAAAAGAATAAAGATCTACAACCCCATACATCATGAAGCACCGTTTAATTAGCCAATTGTCATTAATGGATGCAACTTGATGGTACCAATAGTTATAGTAATTAAGTGTTACAACTGCATTATGATATTAGCACTACAAGAAATTTTCCATAAACTGGCACTTTGTTATAGTGATGGTCGAATTTTGTAGGTAAAAACGGATTATACTGACGGATTTTTAGTACTCTCAGCGTAAATAGTACCTATACTAACACTTTTATCAACCATCAATACAGATGAAACCTTTTCTGACAGTTTATAAATTTTCGTCAGTATTAGTATGGCATACACTGACAGATTCTTAAAACCGTTAGTATGTACAGAACCTATACCAACACTTTTATCACTCGTCTGCTCTGACAGTCTATAAATTTTCATCAGTATAAGTATGGCATATACTAACAAATTCTTAAAACTGTTAGCATATATAGAACCTATACCAACATTATTGTCACTCGTCAATATAAATAAAACCTTTTTTGACAATCTAAAAATATTTGTTAGTATAAGTATAGCATATACTGATGAATTTTTAAAACCGTTAGAATAGGCAATACCTATACCAACACTTGCTTTAATCGTTTATATAGATGAACCATTTTCTAATAGTTTATGAATTTTGTCAGTATAAGTGTGGTATACACAAAAAATTTTTTAGTACTGTTAGAATATAAGGTAACTATACCAATACTTTCTTTAATCATTTGTAAAGATTAAACTTTTTTGGACAAGTTATGAATGTCTGTCAGTATAAGTACAGTAAATACCCACAAAATTTTAATACTGTTAGAATATACAAAACTTATACCAACACTTCTTAAATCGTTGGTATGGATGAAACTTTTATTTGACTGTCTATGAATATCCACTATTGTATTTAATCACAAATTTTTAATATTATTAGAATACATTCTTAAATCAGACTCAAGAGTCAACCCTCATTAAATCAAATAACTAACTTATCTTTTTAACTCTGATTAATGAAAAAAATTAAAAACTCACATAATTAACAAAGAACTATCAACATCTAACAAAACAATTATTTTGAAAAGTAACAAAAAATTAATTTGTGGATTATGAGAGGGCTCTTATCTTGGAGGACCAATTAAGTTATAATATTTCATTTGAAACTACTTCAAAATCATTCTGTCAAACACGATTTCCTTTCGCATTTTATAAATTAATTTTTGTTACTTTTAAATTAATATTTTGTTAGATGTCAATAGCTCTTTGTTTATTATATAAGTTTTTAATTTTTTTTCCATTGATCTAAGTTAAAAAAGGTACATAAGTTGATTTAATAAAAATTGACTCTTGAGTAAATTAATATAATTAGAGTTGATTTGAGGAGGATAAGTGTAAGATGATTATTAAATATCTTTAAAAAATTATGATGTACAATTATTGGATTTATATATAATGTACTAACAGTGTCTAGTTTTTATATAGTGTCAATACACCAAAAGCTAACACCTTATCAATAAACCCTTATAATAAATTGAAAAAAATTATTTATATTTATTTTTAAGAGCTTAATATTTTTTTAGTTTGTTTATTAATTAGGTGTCAACTTCATGTATATTAACAGTGTATAGAGATTATACACCGTCAATATATCACATACAATCTCATAATTATTTTATTGGTGTTTAAAATATTCTTTATTGCTCAAATTCCCCACGAAAAATAATATCGTGGATAACCTTCTATTATTACTAGCAAGGAGCGTAAAGGACGTTGCTACTCTACAAACTAGTCGGACTGGAAAGACAGGATTCTCGTTAGGAAAAACAAAGAAAAAGGCCAATTAAAATGATTACATCACATGACTCAATTTGATGAGGACTAGGTGGAGCTCTCAGGTTATGAAATCAAGCTCTTTTTCCCCTCTCTTTCTTCTCCCTGTCTGTAGAGCTTTCCCAAGCCAAAAAAAAAAAACTAGCTTAGGCTCTGAAGTCAGTATAAAGTAAGTTCACTGTTACACTCTTTTTTTGGTTTTTTAATAGTAGAAACCGGGCAGCAAGTCCTATGCATTTTGACTCTCAACCCCTATTGACTTGCCTCCTCTTCAAGCCCCAAAAAGCAAACACAACCATAAAGTTTCGTTTATAGAAACAATCTTCGTTCCCGTAAACAACAGCCATTTTCATAAGCTTCTGCAGCGGTGGGGAGAGGGGATTTGCGTCTTCCAGCTGAAACTGCCGTTCCATGCAATGGCTTGGGTTCTGAGAAAGAACCAGATGAGCCTGAAAAGAGGGTTAGCTTGCTTGTCGCTCCTCCTGCTCATGCTGCTACAGTTTGAGACTCCATGTTATGCAGCTATGCTCGATAAACTCAATAGATTCAAAGCTGGGTCTGGAGGTAGGCTAAGTCCTGCTTTTAAATCTCAAGGTGGGTTTACAGCATCGAATACTGGTAAAGATGGTGATGACATTTTTGGTGCTGAACAGAGAAAAGTGTATACAGGCCCAAATCCTCTACACAACAGATGAGTTAGCAGGGTAGAAAGAGTGCCCAAAGCTTGAATTCCTCCTTTTCAGGCAGTGATATCCTTTTTGCCTTTTCTTCTTTTCTTTTTTGTAATTTTCATTTCATTTCACTTTCTTGTGAGAGCATTTTTGATGCTTGAGGCTTTGCAGGCCACTACCTCAAGTGATCTTACAGATGTATATGCAAAGATTCGCTTTGAGTTTTTGGTGAAGAAATATACTTGTTTTATTTATTTGTTAAAGATGACTAGTATAAAGGAAAGTGAATATTTTATCCGATATATATTTATTTAGAATGAAAATTGATCTTGCCATTAATGTGGTTGTTTTTTTTTTAATGTGGTTGTTGATATTATTAATACCAGTCTGCTTTTCGCCCAGAGGGTTGTTCTACTCATTGGGCGTGTTATATGTATTTTGCAGCGCTCTCTCTGATGAATAGTAATACTTAGTGGTAGTTGGACTTAGTAATAGTAGTAGCACATGACAAGAAAACATCTGTTGGTTGAATTCGGTGGGTTTTCCGAATTAGACAGGGATAATTAAAACAAAAATACTAATAGTATAAGCTTGATTTAATTTCCCCTCACATTATCAGAACATATAAGTTTGGCATGCATATACTCATAGTAGAAGTGCAGCAAATTTAAGGTTGCAGTTTTCATGGAAATGTACTGGTTATTTGGAGATTTGGTTGATTTTCTGAGTTTGTATTAGTAGTAATTATTTTAGGGTTCAAAATGTAAGGTTGGAGTATTGTAAGTTTGAGTTGTCTGAGAGAGCCATCTATTCATCTATATTTCTCTGCCTTGAATGATTATGAAGAAGGGGTCCCACTGTAAGTTTGGTACTGATTTCCCTTTGCCATTTGCCAACCACAAACTCCACTACATCATTTCTCATTCTCTCTTCTCTCTCACAGTCTCTGTTCCAAGTTTTTAACCATCTCAATGCAGTGCTCTGCTTAAAACGGTTTTCTGATATGGATGATTGGCTTTTCTGGGTAATTATATTTGTGAATAAATCAGATATCTGTAACAACCATTTCTGTATCACAGGAAAACATTGTTGTCCATTTTAACATTTTCTTTAAAAAAATCCGACACTTTAACCTCTATCATATCACATAATATAAATAAATAACTGGTTACGACAAAATTAAAGCGTAACAGTTGTCTTGATTCCGAAATTTCATTGTTGTCTCCTAGGAATTATAATGAAGTAGCGTAAAAGTTGTACCAAATCAACAAGAAAATTTTGATTTGAATATCTGTTCTAATCGCTCACACACAAAAATTATGAATGCATGCCGTGCAAGAAATTGAGAGACAGACCGGCTTGTGTTTTCTATAAGCAGACAGAACCATCCGGTTAGTTTGACTAAAACATAAATTATAAGTTTGAAGTCAGAACTGTAGAGAAGAGACCAAAGTGGTTTTGATTTTTGAACCAAATTTATAACATAATAATGGTTGCAATTGACTCCCTTTTAAGTAAATATTTTAATTAATGTACCGAAACTAAAAAAGAAAGAGCAATGATTGGCCTTTATGCATGCATAAAAAGCCCAAAAATTGAAAGGCGTGTCCAGTCTTTTTGTGCAAGTTATACCAATACCAAGCCTAGCTAATAAGTTAGCTGAAGTTCCACTATCATTTTCCTTGCTGGCATAAGGTAGTAGTATTAGTATGTATATAAACGTAGAATGAGGGATGTACCCAAAAAAATGTTAGAATGAAGGAACCTGCATTTTATTAGTTTGAAGTTTTCTTATTTTGTGTTACTTCGTTTTCCTCTTCATCGCATTTGCTTTGAACTCATAGAAAGAATTATATCATTTGAGTATAAAAGCTGTAGCTTATATGAAAAATTTTATAGTGAGACAAAATTTTACTATAAAATCAACATAAATACATATAATTAAATGTAAGTTTTGTGTTATTAAACGTAAAATATATTATAAATATCGTAAATACATAAAAATAAATATAAACATATTTTATAACAAAATTATCATGCAGTTACGTTTATTAATTTTTATGGTTTTTTTCCTATGTTTATGATATTTTTAACATAATTTATACATAATAATATTAAATTTATGTTTAATCATATACATTTACATTGATTTTACAATAAAATTATAAATTTCAATTTTACTGTAAAAGCTTCCTAGCTTGAAATGATGTTTCCAGAATCACAAGTTTAATTAGCGATAATCACCTTTACATGTAACTTGAACGCAGAATCGTGAAGCAAAAAAAAAAAAAATTAAATCGATCCCAGACCAAGTAAATTAGCACTTTGTTATTTGTATTGAGGTAAAAAAATATATATTCCAATTTAAATGCTAAATAAAAAAAAGGCGGGGGGGGGGGGTAGAAGCATGTTAAAATGAAAAACTGTAGAATCAGCAGAACTCTTCGAAGGCGCGCAGTGGCTGCAAGCAAACCCTTAAAGTCAAACTCATAAAACAAAACAGGATTATGAAACCCACAAAAAATATTTAATTTATCACACACACATTGCCCAAGAGTTTATCGAAGTGCTGTGAATTTACGAATATCTTTTTAATTCTTCACTGACATACGAAACTTATATTTTACATACTAAAAATCCATTTTATAACTTTGACATGTTAGAAATTTTCAATTCATGAACAACTATTAATTAATAATTTTAAGTTTTAATAAAACATGCTAATTTAATTCAGTCATTATACGAAAACATGCAAGTAAGTCCAAAATATTAATTGTGAACAGCAAGTATGAGTTTTTGCGCATCTTATTAAGTCAGTGTGGTGCAATGGTTGTGTAGGCCTGAAATTTAATATTCTTTGATGAGAGATTATTAGGTTCAATTATAAATATAAGGCTAAGTCCCTTCTGAACTTCTTAACATATTGGTATCTACCTATTGAGAGTTACCCTAGAGAAAGAAGTAGAAGAGGAGGATCTGTCTAATCATAGTCCTAATGATTATGTTTGATTGATCATATATGTGGTATGAAGAGCTAGACTTATGTAGAATTAGAATCAAGGGAGAATTTATGTTCATTACCCAAAAAAAAAACGTTTAGGTGTTAGTTTTTTAGCAAGATAAATTCTAATCTTACAAAAGAATTTTAAGAATCAAATCTTAGGACTTTTGTTACCCATTAAACAAGGTTTAAAAGCATGAAATAAATTTTGGCTAATTTATTTTGTGAAAGAAATAATTGAGATTCAAAATTTATGAACAAAGTTTCTAATCTGAATTCGAAATTAAATTAAAACCTTGTTATTTTATGTGTTTTGGATTGATTTGAGCATTAATGATAGTTGTTTATGTGTTATAAAGATGAAATAAAAGCTTTAATTTATAAAATTTCAATTTTTGATGATAAATTTAAAGAAAATCCAAAATGATTTGAATTTGAGTTTTGAGTCAAAGTTGTTTGGTCAAATTGATCATGATTTTTGTTGTTTTGAGACATTTTATCAAATAGGTTTTGTGAAATAATGGTTTAATTGATTTTTTGACACATCAATTTGATCAAAACCTCAAGAAAAGGGCATGAAAATTGATTTTTTTTTTGCTCAAAAACCCAAACAGGTCGGGTTCTACAGTGCCCTGTCGGGTTGACCATTAGGAGGTTGAAGAAAGTTTAATAGTGTAGGCTGAATGAAGCCCACTCTTAGAATGCGGAGAGTGCAGCAAGTGTGGGCTCATTCTACGGCCGTTTTTACCCCCTTTTTTTTACACGCTCAAAATTTTATTTTTGATTTTTCTATTATTTTTATTTAATTTTTTGATGACTTTGAATATTTATTATTTAATTATTATAATATTTTGGTTGTTATTATATATTATGCATATGTATTTTTAAACTTTATTGTAGGATAAAATATTTAACATTTCTCTGAGTCTATTGGCAATATGTACTCTCCCTAGTATTAATAAAACATTTAGGTATTCTCAGCCAATGATTTTGTGAGTAATTAATTAAAGTTTTTAGAAATTAATTTTATTACGGTTAAAACCCAAAGCTTTAATGCAACATATATAGTTTTAAAACTAAAGTTAGATATGAACCCCATAAGGATTGGGCATTGCTAGTATCAAACTAGTAACTTATTTAGCAATTAATAATTATTGAATAATTAGTTATTTCAAATAATTAGAGTTTAATATTTTGTCTAAATTGATTATTCCCATGACTATATATGTTATGTATCATTGCTAATTTTTTGAAATTTATATTTTTTGATAGATGATACATAAATAAGAATTGTGTTAAATGTTCATTTATTAATAAAGTTCAAGATACTTGGTTTTGAATGCAATAATTATTTGTTGATCAGAAGAGATATGTTTGGATTTAAGTATCTTAGGATCCATAGAGATACATGATGGTTTATGCCTCGCAAGGATTGACCAACTCTTCAAAGACCTAATAAGATACATCTAGGTTTCGTATCTCTGCTAGAATTGTTTATTACATAAATCGCTTAAGTATGCATATTAATAATTTGAGCAAATTTTAGTTTTCTTGGATTGAGATTTTTTTATTTAATTGATGTAAATGTTTGCCTACCAAAGTGGCTCATTTATTGATATTACGTGAGAACCCTGAATTCTAGTACTGTTATACATGTAGGACTACTCACCACTGTTCAATTCCTGTATATTTCATAGGTACAACCTTAAACAGTGTTGATGGTCCCACAGGCCCTACAGTGCCCGGATGGACGTGAGATTGGATAGATACTGTAAGAGGAGTCCAATAAGCCTATGGTAAGAATCTAGAACCCAAAATCTCTTATTTAGATTATTTTTAGTAAGTGTGCTAACAATTTAGAAAATAACAATTAAGGACATAGCCCGGTTGAACTTTCGTAAATAAAGGTCAAACTAAATTGACTTTTGACCTACTAACTGAGGCATGATAAGCTACGTATGAATAAGTTCTAGGCTATGTCAATAGATAGATTAAATCGGTGGTGAAATAAAAAAAATATACGCGATTGGCCAGGTAGGAGTATTTTCGTAATTTCACCCTTAAGAAACCTTAATAAAACCCTATTCATTCATTAAATTATGTTCAATAATGATATTTAGTGATGAAATAAAATATTTTGGAGTTAAATTGGATAGTTAGAAAAATTATAGAAGTTTAAAGGCAAAAATGTCCAAAATTATCATAACCAAGGGCATTTTGGTTATTTTTCTATTCAAAGAAATTTCTAAATATTTCTACACAAGTGCAACTGGCCACCTCACCCATCTTCTTCAACCTCACGCCTACACCTCCATAACCAAAGCTTAACTAAAATAAAAATTCAACCAAAACACCATTAAAACAAGGTTATTTCATAAAAATTTCTTCTACAAAATTATCCTAAATTAAATTCTTTACAAGCCCATACCAAAATCTCATTGTAAAGTGGACAAAATTAAGAGGAAAGGGATCCCACCATTTTTGGCCAAGGTAAGAACTCATTATGTTTTCATATCCTTTAAGTGTTAACGGTAGGAAATGATGTAATTAATTCTTAAGCATGATTTTAAGCTTGGATTGAATTAAAACTCTTTAAACCACCACCCTAGGGTTTCGGTCATGATGAAGAACATGTGGATTTTTGTGTTTTGATGCTTGAAAATGGTGTAAAGAAGATGGGAATTAAAGATAAAACATGAAACTAAGGTGAAATTGTTGACAAACCACGTGATTTGCCATAGGTACCATTCAACCAAGCTAAGGGGACTATGTCATAGTGTTCAATTTGATGAATTTAGGGTTCCATGAGACTGTATAAATTAGGAGGAGATTGTTGGTGAAGTGGGAATTTAAATCGAGTTGATTTAGGCAAAGTATGTTTTAGCATCGGTGTAAATTATATTGGGTTGAATGATCACTGTGGACAATGTAGTAGAATTTAATGAAGAAAAATTTATTAGAGTTGAATTATGGTGAATAATGTTGATTGGCATAATGTTTTGCAGCCCCAGAGTGAAGAATTGTCGAGTGGTGCTATTGACAAGCCGATAAAAAACGACAAGTAAAGGATGAGTGTGGAAGCTGTAAGGATACTGCGAATGCATGTTTTGACTTAAAACAATTTTATGATATGGTTTGGAAATCAATTTCTTTGGAATTGGTGAAATTGTGGACACTAGATGGTTTATAAAGTGTATTTTTAATGCAAAAGAGCTAGGTTAGAAACAGCTGTTATACTACCGAAAATTATATAAATTCTATGAAATTATCTTTAATATTTTTAAATGATAGAAATAAATAAATTTCAAAGTGATTTCCATGTTGTTTATTAAAATTGTATATTTTTATTTTTTACTGAAAAACAATATTTAAATATTTATGTTAATGAATTTTACTTACATGAAGGTACCAGCATATGCTTATAATTGTTCTATAGATAAATAGAACGTTTTTAGTAAAGAATACTATCGTGTGAATATTTTATGAATTTTTTTTTATGAATTTTTTTTTCTGAACTGCATATATTTTCCATACAATTATTTATGGATTGATTGAGGATATTATCATTGAAATTGATTTCATAAAAGGTGTTTCTACTGTATATAAACTGTTTTGAGACTGTTAGGCTACGTATCATGCTCAAGTGTTACTGTTACTGTTGCTGATAGACCTGCTAAGTCTTCTGCTTCCACAGTTGTCACCTGGCAAGTGTACACTATGGACCACTGTGACTATGGCTATATATCGTCTTGTTACTATTTCTCCCTTCTTGAGATACTATTATAGCATGATATTCATTAGGTATTGCTTGGTCTCCATTATACTGTACTTGTTGGCTCTAATAGGCAATACTGAGAGGGGGGGTGAATCGGTTCTTCGCTAGCCTTAAGCCCGTTTTTCGGTTTCTCTAAATTCTCTAGCCTATTTGAATATTTTCTAAGTTCTCTAAGCTAGGCAAGCATGCAATTCAAATTCAATACAATAAGCACAATTATAATTGCAAGTAATTAAAGAGAGTAGGGAAAGAGAAATGTACGCAAGTGATTTATAGAGGTTCGGCAACCTTGCCTACGTCCTCTACCTTGAGACGCTCCCAAGGATTTTCCCAAAATTCACTATCCTTGAATTTGTTACACTCCCTCTTTTCAAGGCTCAAGAGAAACCTCTCTTTTTTTCTAGGCTCAAGAGAAACCTCCCTCTTTTTCTAGGCTCAAGAGAAACCTCCCTCTTTTTCTTAGGCTAAAGAGTAACCTCCCTCTTTTTCTTAGGCTAAAGAGAAACCTGCCCTTTTACAAGGATTGAATGTGTTTACAAGAGAAGTAATCAAAGAAGGCCTCTAGATAGGCAAGTGATTACAAAGATTAAGCACAAATAAAAGCCTATACAAGATTTGTGCTAAGCATTACAAGGAATAAGAGAATGATAGATGATGAAGACTTTGGAGCTCTTGATTTGTTGTTTGAGGCTTGAGGATTTGAGGAATATGTGTTTTGGAGTTGCTGAGTAGTTCCTCTTCCTTTCTTTAGCTTCTAAGCCTCTATTTATAGTCCCTTGGATGGTTTGTGAACGTTGGGTGGAGCCAAATTTGAATATGACCGTTGTATCTCACAAAACTAGCTGTTACAGGCTATTTTCGGGCAAAGGGATCGATCCCTTTCCATAGGGGATCGATCCCTTCATTCCAGAATGCTTTATTCTGGGCTGAGGGACCTTTCCTTCCGCCAAAAAGCCTACTGCCAAATAGGGATCGATCCCTTCCTTTAGGGGATCGATCCTATGCTTCCAGAGAGCCATTTTCCTGCACTTTTTGGGTTAGAAATGATGTAGACTTGAATTTAATTTAACCCAAAATGTTTATAAGCTTTAAGGAGTTTTTCTTGACTTTCTCAAATGAAAATATTGTCCAAAAACTTATAAGTAATTTTCTAAACTTATATTCAACAATTCTTGAGAAAATTACTTAATATTCAAAACCATTTTATAAAGTATTAAGACCAATAAGAATATGTAATTAAATTATGGTCTTAATGTTTTATATGATCACTTAAAAATGGATTGAGAAAATCATGTGTGATAAGGCAAATTTACAATATGAATTAAAACATTAAAGCTTACTTAAGTTTTTGTCATTTCAAAATATATATGGCAATTTAAAGCTAACAATCTCCCCCTTTTTGATATGACAAAACTTAATGTAAATTTTCTTTGAAAATTCTTTCATAAAATACTCCACCTCAAATAAAGCAGAATTTTATAAAGCTCCCCCTTAATATAAGCATGGGTTTTGAAAATGAATTTTCAAACTATTTCTCCCCCATTATCTCTCCCCCTTAATATCTCACCCTTTTAATATCTATCTCTCCCCTTTGTTGTCATAGCAAAAAGAAGGAAAAATAATAAAAAATATGCTCCCTCTAAAATCATGGCTATGTGAGAAGAGATAAAAGAATATGCTCCATCCAACAAGAAACATGTTAGTAAATGGGACTCATAGCACAAATAAATAAGCCAATTGTTCATAAAGAGTATGAAATATTCATGCAAAGAACATGACTTATGATCCTATACCAATTGTTTATAAATAATTTTGATACCAATTGTTGATAAGTAATTTTGCAAAAAGGTTCCAATTGGTAAGAAATTAAGCAAGCACCTAAGTATATCAATTGTTTTCTTAAGTCCAACTAAGGTGCATGGCAATACATTATGATTATGAGCTAAAATTAGATGACATATCATATGCAAGAGCTCATAAATCACGTTCAAGCAAGAATGTGCATAGAATCAAAACATATAGCAATTAACTTCAAATTCTAGCACACAAGAGTTTCATGCAAAAATATCCTAAGTGAATTCTTCTCTATTTGTCATTTCAAACTAAAGAGCATGAGAAGAATTGTCAATTTAAAGCTCATACCAATTGGCAATTTAGATTTGCCTTTCCAAGTATTGAAAATATGGTTGCCAATGATATTAATTGTTATTTCAATCTAAATACCAATTGTTACTAATGGTTGACTTAGTCATTTTGCATGAATCCAATATTTATGTGTAGTGTGTTCATGTCAAGAAAATAATCATTCTAAATATGTAAGAACACAATCACACATCATCAAATATGCATATGGATCAATTAAACATTAGCATACTATCATAAAGTATTAATCCATATTCATATTCACAAAGTTATATCATATGGAAGATTCATAAAATCAAAGTATTCAAGCAAACATATTTTCTTCCATGATTTCAACACAAAAATCCTATGCTCATTTTCCAATTCAAGTCCTTAACCAATTATGAGCAAGGAAAGATTCAAACAATAAATGCATGGATATTAATCAAGGTACATTTGGTCAAGTTTGCATTTATCTTTGAATGTTGGTGTTGTCATTAAAGTCCAAGTTCTTTAATAATTTGGCCATGAGAAAAATTTAAGTAGTTGGATGATAAAGTTTCATGTATTTGAACATTTTAGGATCCATTTATCATCACAAAATGTAGGCCAATTACCAATTATGACTTTATACCAATTGTTGAATTTATATTTGAAATCAATCCACTAGATGTATAATTATCATGTAACCTGTAGTGGAGTAGTTGAGTCAAGCTAATAAAGATAATCCTATAGGCATGCTTGACTAAGATGAACAAAAGAAATCATAACTATCATGCACATGTTCATCTTTAATTCTCAAATATATACACAAATAATTGAAATAAATCTCAAAAATATGTTTAAGCATTCATTGAAAGTATATTTCAAGATTATTTCAAGATTTATGCAATTCATGATCATTTTCAATAAGAAGAATGATTTTGCACTTGTGAGTTCAATAAAAATGATATTGATTGTTGAACGTGATACCATTTGTTGGAAATGATATTAATTGATGGAGTTGAGGTATGATATTAATAAAAAATGAATTTTCATATATTGAAGATCATCAAAAAGAAGTTCAAACAATGAATTTTATGCTTATACAAAAGATAGTGTGAAACTAACAAAAGATCCTCCCAATTTTCAGTTTAAACATGCAAGAAAGCCCTTTCTGGCTTGGGGGGATCGATCCCTTTAGGAGGGGGATCGATCCCTCATATGTTTCCTGCAGATTCTGCAGTTGTTTTGACAGAAAATTGAACTTGTGAGGTACCAAAACTCCGTTTTTGAGTAATTTAAGTCCAAGTAAGAGTTTAAACATTTGTAAAACATGATTTTGGACTTGTGTGAATGAAAAACATGAATGAAAAACCATTTTACAAAGATTTTGCAATTTTGGAAGAATTTACACAATAAAATGCATTTTTGGCCTCAAAGGAGGTCATTTTGAG
This sequence comes from Heritiera littoralis, assembly GCA_031772115.1. NCBI lineage: Eukaryota > Viridiplantae > Streptophyta > Magnoliopsida > Malvales > Malvaceae > Heritiera > Heritiera littoralis. Next base: position 23,709 of record JAPDPK010000168.1, on the reverse strand, counting down.
ATTTAAGCATATTTTGACCAAACCAATGCATTGAATTACATAAATATGTCGAAACAAACTTATTCACACAGATTTTAAGTATATATATCATTAAAACATATATCTTGTGAACAACATGCCATGATTTCTAACATGCATATTTTTCATTAAGGCTCATGACAAGGCATTTTGCATATAAGTCATATTTGGCAATTTGAGGCAAGTAAATACATTATCAACACATAGGAAACTTGCTCAAAATGCAGAAATCCAATAATTATTTCAAAATCATGCTTTTCATTCAATCAAATATTGCATCAAAAACTATCCAATCATTTATCATGCCTTTTATTTATCCATTCAACTTATAGTGCATCAAAGATCATCAACAAACCATATCATCAAGGCATAAACACTAAAAAGTTTAAGGAGTAAGAAATTAAGCTTACAATACTCCTTTGCTAGAGAATGCTTTGCCTTGAATAGTTGAATCCACCTTGTGCCATTCTTTGAAGAATTGTTGTGACCTTGCTAAGGATGGATTTCCAAGCTCTTCCTTTTTTTTTTCTCATTGGCACAAGCAAACTCCATGAGGATGTGTTGAGCATTTAAACTCCATTGTTCCATTGTATTCCCATGCTCTAACACTCCTACAACAAACCACATTCAAACATGCTTTGGTACCCACATTTTCTTGGGTCCATGAGAGTTAGTACAAACAATTTTTGATCCTTTGGGGATCCATTTCAAACTCAAATCATCATTATTTATTGCATGCTTTGGCACCCACATTTTTCTAACCACTCTTCCTCTAAATGTGGTTTTTCTATATGTGCATGCTTGTGAAGAGTGTCCTATTCTATTGCAAAGTGAGCATGTGAGAGATAAATCATGCATAGAATTTTTCTCACTAAGAAATTCCTAAGATGAGTTTCTTTTTGTTTTTCATTATAGCCTAACCCATCTTTGTCAAAGAAAGCTCTTTGGGTCTCTAACATGTGATCTAGCTTTTGTTGACCCATATAAAACCTAGAAAATGAGTTATGCAAATTTAAGTTCTTTTCATTTAACTCATTTATCTCTAAGTTAGCCTCTTCTAATTTCTTTTCAAATTCTAGCTTAGTATTAGTCAAGGCTTCATTTTCTATTTTTAATTTAGCAATGATTTTCTTATATTTGGAGTTCATGCATTGAAATTCATTTACTAAATCATCAAAGGCATTTTGGAGTTCACTAAAGGTATAATCATTATTTTCACTAGAACTACAACTAGCCTCATCATCACTAATGGCCATAAAGCATGTGTAGGCTACCTCATTATCTACGTTTCCTCATCGGAGCTATCACTATCACTCCATGCAGCCACAAATGCTTTCTTCTTAGGTTTCCTATCCTTTTCCTTCCTAAGTAAGGGGCAATCTAACTTAGTATGACCCGGTTCATTACACTCATAACACATTAAGGGGTCTTTTTCTCTTCTACTTGACTCTCCCCTATGATGTCTCCTATTTTGCTCTCTCTCATTCATTCTCATGAACCTATTGAATCTTTTGGCAAACATTGCCATTTCCTTTTCTTCCTCATTTCCACTTTCATCACTATCATCTTCAATGATCTCATGAGTGGAAGACTTAAGTGCTACCCCTACTTTCTTTGAAGGCTCTTCATTTCTTTTTAATTTCATTTCATATGTAAGTAGGGAGCCCATAAGTTCATCTAGAGACAAGGTATTTGGATCTTTAGACTCTTCTATTGCGGTTACCTTTGCCTCCCAAGACTTAGGCAAGCTATTCAAAATTTTCTTTACCATTTCAACATTGGAATAAGCCTTGCCTAGAGCCTTAAGTCTATTAATTATATCATTAAACCTAGTGAACATTTCGCTAATGGACTCATTTTCTTTCATCCTAAATAGCTCATAATCATGTGTGAGCATTCCTACTTTGGTTTCTTTCACTTGATTGGTCCCTTCATGTGTGATGGCTAATTTGTCACATATTTGCTTAGCATTTTCACATAGAGACACTCTATTATACTCATTGGGACCTAATGCACAAAAGAGGGTGTGCATAGCCTTGGCATTCAATTGTGCCAATCTCATGTCATTGGTGTCCCACTCATCTTCACCCTTAGGGACATCTTTTCCATCTACTTTTTTCATTGGGATTCTAGGACCATTAACTATTACTCTCCACACTTCATAGTCATTAGATTGTACAAATAACATCATCCTAATTTTCCAATAGGAGTAATTCTCACCATTGAAGAGTGGAGGTCTAACAATGAGTGTCCCTCTTCTCCTAGGGGTGTGCCTACATTCAAGTGAGCCATTTAAGATCGTTTTGCTCAATAGAGGTTAGTCTAAATCAATCTCGAGCCCAAGCTCTGATACCAATTGTTGGCTCTAATAGGTAATACCGAGAGGGGGGGTGAATCGGTTCTTCGCTAGCCTTAAGCCTATTTTTCGGTTTCTCTAAATTCTCTAGCCTATTTGAATATTTTCTAAGTTCTCTAAGCTAGGCAAGCATGCAATTCAAATTCAATACAATAAGCACAATTATAATTGCAAGTAATTAAAGAGAGTAGGGAAAGAGAAATGTACGCAAGTGATTTATAGAGGTTCGGCAACCTTGCCTACGTCCTCTACCTTGAGCCGCTCCCAAGGATTTTCCCAAAATTCACTATCCTTGAATTTGTTACACTCCCTCTTTTCAAGGCTCAAGAGAAACCTCCCTCTTTTTCTAGGCTCAAGAGAAACCTCCCTCTTTTTCTTAGGCTAAAGAGTAACCTCCCTCTTTTTCTTAGGCTAAAGAGAAACTTGCCCTTTTACAAGGATTGAATGTGTTTACAAGAGAAGTAATCAAAGAAGGCCTCTAGATAGGCAAGTGATTACAAAGATTAAGCACAAATAAAAGCCTATACAAGATTTGTGCTAAGCATTACAAGGAATAAGAGAATGATAGATGATGAAGACTTTGGAGCTCTTGATTTGTTGTTTGAGGCTTGAGGATTTGAGGAATATGTGTTTTGGAGTTGCTGAGTAGTTCCTCTTCCTTTCTTTAGCTTCTAAGCCTCTATTTATAGTCCCTTGGATGGTTTGTGAACGTTGGGTGGAGCCAAATTTGAATATGACCGTTGTATCTCACAAAACTAGCTGTTACAAGCTATTTTCGGGCAAAGGGATCGATCCCTTTCCATAGGGGATCGATCCCTTCATTCCAGAATGCTTTATTCTGGGCTGAGGGACCTTTCCTTCCGCCAAAAAGCCTACTGCCAAATAGGGATCGATCCCTTCCTTTAGGGGATCGATCCCATGCTTCCAGAGAGCCATTTTCCTGCACTTTTTGGGTTAGAAATGATGTAGACTTGAATTTAATTTAACCCAAAATGTTTATAAGCCTTAAGGGAGTTTTTCTTGACTTTCTCAAATGAAAATATTGTCCAAAAACTTATAAGTAATTTTCTAAACTTATATTCAACAATTCTTGAGAAAATTACTTAATATTCAAAACCATTTTATAAAGTATTAAGACCAATAAGAATATGTAATTAAATTATGGTCTTAATGTTTTATATGATCACTTAAAAATGGATTGAGAAAATCATGTGTGATAAGGCAAATTTACAATATGAATTAAAACATTAAAGCTTACTTAAGTTTTTGTCATTTCAAAATATACATGGCAATTTAAAGCTAACAGTACTGTTTACGGAACTGAAAATATTACTGGTACCAAAATGAATGTTTTAAATATTGATTGTAAACTATTATTGTACTGTTTACTAAATTTCTATACTGAACTATTTACTAAAGTGATTTTAATTAAAGTGATTATATATTGTTTTATATATATATATTGCAAAAATGCATAAATTGTTTTTATGTGATTTAAACTGATTACACATGTCATCTTCAACTGATTACTCCCTATAGTCGCTTCTAAGGACCGGGACACGACGGTACTTCAAAGTACCTCCCATACTCCACCGGTTTCCTAGTCGACTATAGTATCCTTCCTTATTTATACCTTAGTATACTGTTAGCAATTAAATGTTTTAAACATATAGATTTCATAGTATCAGTCTTACATACGATTCTCTTATTGAGCATGTTAGCTCACCCTTTATTTTTCCACTCCACTGATTAATTGCAGTGACCTATTGATATACTATTCCAATGATTTTGGCTACGTTTATAGTACCCTGAGGTAGCTGTGATTGGATCCTGGAGGTATATTTTATTTCTTTATATGTTCAAACTTGTTATGTATAGTACTACATTTTGTATAATGATGTACGATGTAGAACTTGTGGAAAATACTGGAATTAATATTTTATTACAAATATTGATATCAATTATAAATAGAAGTTCATATTAAAAAGTGTATTATTGTTAAAATGAGTGTGATAAAGGCATCACAAACCACCCAACCAACTTATTGTGTGTACGAATATGGATAATTACCGTATATAATGGATCGTTACAGTTTAATTGATATCAGAGCAAGGTCGGTTTGATGTTTGTGTGTGTCTTTATATCTAAATAAGAATACATCTAATGTAGTACTGTATAGTCTGAATGTATAAATAATTCAAGTGACTAAAATCGATTTGAATGTCTGTGCTGTGCAAAAATGCATGGGCGAAGGGTAACTAGATGAGGTAGAGGACGTAGTAAGGCAGAGCCAATTCTGGAGCCAACACTGGAACCGCCCCAAAACCTGCACTACCTCCGCAGCCTGAGATTCCAAACGCTAGAATTACGAGGGTGGAATAGATGTTTGCAGATTTTATTGCTATGTATAATGCAGCCCTAGAAGTAGCTCCACCCTTACCTAACCTACACAAGCATGGCACAACCAACTCCCAAGGCAGGACACAGCCAGCTCCACAGCTTGAGCCCCAGCCACAGGTAGCACTGCAACCACCAACACAGCTGCAGCCTACTAATATAAAGTCTTATTGTGATGTTAATTTGGTGTGGCAGTTCAAGGATTTGGATCCTCCGAAATTTAAAGGGGATAAGGATCCGATGGTGGCAGAGCATTGGGTTAATGCTATCGAGAAATTATTTAAGTACATGCGGTGTTCTGAGATAGAGAAAGTGGGCTAGGTACTGTTCCAATTGATTGATGATGTGGAGCATTGGTGAAAATCCACTCAGACCGTTCTATTAGCTCAGCATCCAGTGGTGACCTGGACAATATTTCTGGAGGCTTTCTATAGACAGTATATTCCCCATATAGTGCAGAAGAAGTTGCAACAAGAGTTTCTAGAGTTGACTCAGGGGAGTATAATTGTGGATCAATGCGAGTCTAGATGCACCACACTCAGTCGATTTAACCCGCAAACCAGGACGAGTGAGGAGCAAAAGATTGATAGGTTTATGACGGGTTTGAAACCTTCAATTCGAACCCAATTAGTCTCATTTGATATTCAGACTTATGATGAGGCGATGAGGCAATGAGGCAATGAGGCGAGCTCAGCTGTGCGAGTGGAATTATGAGCAATTTCATGTTGGCACGGGTTCGAAGGGTAAAGGTAAAGGGAAGAAGAAGGCGAATAGAGGATTTAAGGATCGAACAGGGAGACGGTAGCCTATAAAGTCTAAGACATTGGGTATCAGGATTTTAGAGGATAAACCAGCTAGATCCGTTGCTACTAGCCTTACAACTAGCCTTGGCACTATTCATAGAGGTACCGCAACCAAGTGTGCACATTGTGGGAGGTCACATGGTACTCGACCCTATTACATGCTTACTAGGGCCTGTTTCGGATGTGGACAAACGAAGCACTTGGTTAGGGATTGCCTAATGTTGAGAGAGGTAGCTGCATCCAATGTTCCTGCTACGGTTCCACCTCCAGCAACCCCAGTATTGAGTGAGTCAGAGAAGGCGACACCCTCACAGCTGAGATGAGCTATAGCAGCAGAGAAGGGTAAAAAGGCTATGACACAAGGTCGAGTGTATGCATTAGACCAAGATGCTGTTAACACATCCACTGATGTGATTAAGGGTAATATTTATATTTTCGATATTTTGGTACTTGCTTTGTTTGATTCTGGTTCTACACACTCTTTTGTGTCACCTACATGTGCTAGTAAGATACTAGTAGAACCTGAACCTTTTGGGGTATACCTTACAGATAAATACGCCCTTTAAAGAATCACAAAATGACTGATGTTGTGTATAGAAATGGTAAAGTGACAATAGGAGAGAAGGAAACAATAGCTAACCTAATTTTGTTGAATATGTATGATTTCGAAGTAATCTTAGGAATAGATTGTTTAGTGTGAACTATGTTAGTTTAGACTGTTACACTAAGTTTATTACCTTCTTTCATCCTGAACAATATATTGTAAAATTGATAGATAAGTAATGAAAGTAAAATATTGTTATTAAACTATTTGAGTGTTGTGTGTGATGTGATTGAAGGTTACATTGCTTCTGTGGAAGACGTAGAAAAGAAATGTCCAGAGCTGCATGAGATTCCTATGGTTAGGGATTCTTCGAACGTATTTTCGGATGATTTACCAAGGTTACCACCGAATCAAGAGATTGAGTTTACCATTGACTTGGTACTTAGTATAGAGTCATTTCTAAGCCCCTATATCGGATGGCATTAGAGGAGTTGGAGGAGCTTAAGAAGTAGCTCCATGAATTATTGAATAAGGGCTTCATTCGCCCCGGTATGTCTCCGTGGAGTACACCAGTATTATTTGTCCGAAAGAAGGATGGTAGCTTGCAGTTGTGTATAGACTATTGATTGCTTAATAGAGTTATCATCAAGAATAAATATCCTTTACCCAGGATTGATGATTTGTTTGATTAGCTCAAGGGTGCGCAGGTGTTTTCGAAAATTGATCTCTGATTAGGGTATCATTAGTTGAAGATTCGATAGGCTAATGTCCCTAAGATGGCATTCAGGACTCGATACGGCCATTATGAGTTCTTAGTGAACTCATAAGATGGCATTAGGTACAAATCTTGAACCTTATATTCACAAGAACATATTTCTGAAACATTTTGAATGAAATTTGGAGGTTAATATTTATTTGAGTTCCATGTAAGTCCATAATATGCATCAAATTTGTAACTCATTTTTTAGACTAATTTTGATGGATTTCTTTGATTTCATGACTTATACGGGTGATGACAGCATTCTTATACGTAAATAAAATATTTTGAGCTCTGAGTTCTGATATGAGAATATTTGCCGAATTTATATTCTTGAATTGCTAATATTCTGATTTTAATGGTTTTATGAAGTAAGTGATAATCTGTTTTACTGTACAAATCTTGAAATGTGTTATTACCGATTTGTGAACTGCTTTTAGTGTTTAACTAAAGTTAAAGTTCTATTTTGTTTGATCGAAGTAAATGCTTTAATATCTTGAAATTACTAACATTGCTTACTGAAAATGTTCATTTTTTGATTTAAGTTAAATGTTTTTAGTTTAACCAAATGCATTGAACGAAATATATATTGAATTTCAAATGATATGATTTTAAATGAAAACTTGGTTCTTAAAGATTTATATTATGACTACTGGGGTGGTAAATCCCTGGTTAACATAGATCCAAGCACTCCAGGCTTCACAATAAAATGTGCATTTACATTACCATACTATATTTTGGAAAATATAAAGTATTGATTTATTGTTTTCAAGGGAATCAAGTAAATGTTTTGAGACTGTTGGCCCCATTTCATGCATTCTAAGTGATAAATTATATGTTGTTAGACCAACCAAGTCTTCAGCCCCGCAGATGTCACCTAGCAAGTGTACACTGCAGACCACTTTGACTATAGCCATATGTCTTTACTAATCCCTTTAGGATTTTTGTTTCTAATCCCTCTGGGATTTCTGTTTCATGCATGATATTCTTGGGTGTAGCTTAGCCTCCACTATTATGTTATTAAATCTATTTTGTATGTGTTTATTGAATCTGATCGATTGATTTGATATATTGAGTGTTTATTAAATCTAATCGATTATAACTGATTGATCTCTAATCGTTTACAGATCGTTTTTTTATCATTTTCTGACTATCTTCTGATTGTTTACAGATCATTCTCTTATTGTTTACTGAATTGTTTTCTAATTGTTTTTTGAACATTTTTTGACTATTTTTTGATCGTTTACTGACTGGTTTCCAATCGATTACGAATTGTTTTCTAATTGTTTATTGATTGTTCTCTAATTGTTTAGTGATTATTTTCTGATCGTTTTCTGATTGTTTTCTTATCTTATTTCAATTAATTTTTGATCTTTTTTCGATTGTTATTAATCGTTTTTGATCCTTTACCGATTGTTTTTCGATGGTTTATTGATTGATTTCTAATGGTGTACTGGCTGTTTTTCCATGGTCTACTAACGGTTGTCCAATTGTTTATTGATCGCTTTCCTAATGTTTACTGATCGTATTTCGATTGTCTATTAATGGTTTTCTGATCGTTTACTGATGGTTTTCTGACAATTTATTGATCATTTACGGAACCATTTTCTAATTGTTTTTTGTCTGTTCACTGATTGTTTATTAACTATCTATCGAGTGTACTTTGAAAAGGTTTATTAAATTGTACACAAAGTGATTTACTGAATGTTTTACTAAACTGTCTACTAAGAGGTTTATCAAAGCAGTTACTGACCGTTTTACTGAGTGCTTTACTAATGTTTTATTTAATGGTTTACTTAAAGATCAAAAGATTTTGATACGGATTTAATATGCACGAATTCCTTCTCTGTGAAGTTTTAATATTCCCTATAGTCGGATTTAGGGACCGGGAAACGTGAGGTGTTGCAAAGCATTCTCCCATACTCAGTCTAGTTACTTAACCGATTATAGTATACTTTTGACAGAGTGCCCAAACACTGTTTTAATAACGATTATAAGTTTTGACCATGTTTTTAACTCATGCATATAGATGTACATAGTATCAGTTCTTTTATATACATTTCTTACTGGGCTTTTCCCGAGCTCACCCCCTTCTATCTTACAGATTTATGTGTAGTAATAATTGATTGTGTGAGAAGGACTTTGATCAGATTTCTATGAAGTCTCAATATTGTACCAAACGTGTATACTTGTACAGTTATTATATTGTATTCAGACATTTATTACATAGTCCTTAGTGTGTAAAAGGATGTAAATAGTAAATTAAAAGAATTTTAAGTGTCTACTATAGTCTTTATTATGGGTTTTGCATAGAAAAATAAATATACATTGTGAGTAACTGTACTGGGACCGATGTGGATAGTTAAATTCTATGCTTAATAAATTTTATTGTAATATCTAAGTGAGGACACTGAGCATAGTTCAACCGACTAAGTAAAAATTTGAATGAAAAAGGAAAAATTTGGTGTGAAATTTCAGTAATAAGAGTTTGGCACAAGTAGGTCTAATTGAAGAGATAAAACGATTTAGTTGTGGTTGATTTAGAACTTAATTTAGTCATGGGAGTTTTCTTGAACATAATCATTAAGTTTCAAAAGTTGTAATTGATTATTGTTCTAGTGTTGAAATGTTGCATTTCGTGATGATAAAATTTTTATTTGAGAAAATTTTGTTGAGTTCTTAAATATTGTTTAGTTATTTAGATTCGTGAGAAGTAATTGTCCTATGCATGATCAATAAGATTGTTGGTAAGTTGCCATAGTATGATAAATTGATTTTAATGGTCGATTATGTGTTAATGGAATGTGACTATAGAATTAATATTTGTTGATTTTGAAAGCATGCTTTATATGAGTTAAATATATTTAACATGCTTGTAATGTAATTAATTTTTACACATCACTTAATTAGATTTGAAATTTTTAGGCATTAATTTTAAAGCCTAAAGAGGTGCATGATGTGATATACGATTTTTTGCTTAAATTTCACATTTGTTATGGACATGAAACAATATTGCTTGGTTAAGATTTACAGAAAGCATTTAGATTATGCTAATTAATTGAATTGGTGGAAGAATCTTTGGATAATGATTATTGTCGTAGTACAATTACATTATATTAATTACTTTTGTTAAATAATTGCAAAATAAATTGCCCATATAGATTGTTAAGGAATAATGATAAAATCTTGTAGTTTCTCAAAATACTTACTAAAGTTAATTATGCTCTCATAAGATATTAAATTATTCATAATTAAGTAATTATAATTGATGATAGAGTAGTTGTTAGAATTTTTCATGATTAAGTATTTGAGACATGACTTCTGTGTCATGAAGATAGGAGAAATATCACCATAGAATCCTGGGCAATAAATAACAAATGAGTTGTGATAATAAAATATATGAGTAAAGGTTTTAGCCTATGTGTGTAAGCAAAAAACTAGTTTTGCAAATTTAAGTCATTAAAGTTAAAGTTTTGATTGAAATGTATTGTTGTTGGGGCTTGCAAGATTAATTTGCCATGAAGGTTTATGTCACAACTCATTTTTGGTGATATTGAAAATATTTTCTTATAATATTATTTTGTACATGAGATTGCATGATACCTTAATACATTATTGTGTACATATGATTATTGTGTCATTAACTTTCATCATACGCCCTCATGTTAAGATTTATGGTATGAAGAAAATGGAATATGTAAAATCTCATGTTAGTATAAAGTATGTGGATTGATAGATGTTTATGTGGGTTTATCAATGTTAATTTTGATATTTCTTGAAGTCATGATTAAAAAGGTTGTGATGCTAGAGTGAAAACGTTATTAATTGTTAAGACAATATACTTGGTCATATGACATGCTTAGAGGTTTTGTTGATTGATAAAATGATTATGGAATATGATTTCAAAGTTCTCCAATGTGTTTAAGTTTTATATTGGGCAATTTAAGTTGTTAAGTGATCCATAGAGGTAAACTGAGATTAATATCTCGTATGGAGTGATTACAGACATATCTGGACATAAGAAAATTAATGAAACTATAATGATTATGAATTTCTTCTATTGTAATGGGATTGTATAAAAGTTACTGCATATGAGTACCTGCCTAAAAGGGGTGATCATGTGTTTTTAATTTGGAGATAATCGCGAATTATAATTGTAAAATTACATATACATGGACCAGGAAAATTTATCTACCGAAAAGGGATAAATTTTTGAAAGTCTTTGTATTCATAGTTGTTTAAATTAAGAACACACAAGGTATAACGTGTTTTCTAAATATTAAGTTTGCCTAATATAAATTTGTTTTTGAAGCACATTAGTTATTATTAATAAGATTGACAAATATATTAAGTTGATCAATATAATGATCTATTTTAAAATGTTATTGGTCTTTGTACACAATTTGAGTTTATTGAATAATTGTCATCATAGTTTAGTGTCTACCATAAGTGATAAGTTCTTGGATGTTTGTCATTTTAATTATCACATCTTAGTATTTACATTTTATATGTTGTGCCTTTAGATAGCTTCCACATAAGGATTTTTTCCATTTTAGACTTGATATGATATCTCTCTTAGGTAATGTTTTGCGTAAAATTGAAAGTTGTTTAAATATAATTTCATTTTGATAATTATTTATATAGGTTTTTTTACTCTCAATTAAGATTGATTTTAGCATTTTAGCTAAAATTATCAAACTTAGCACAATTATTATTATTATTTATTTTAGGAGCATATTGTTGTCATTTGTTGACAATGTGTTTTCAAGAACATTAATTAAAATCTTTTTAAGAACTCACATGTGGGGAGAAAAATATTGTTTTACACTTATTGCACATGTGAGAATTTTTGAAATAAGAAATTTTATGCAATTAAGTAAATGATTTGTTTTATGTTTATTTTGGTAATTCCTTGTTAATCTTTCTAATTTGGTTTAGGTTTATATTGTTTATATTTATAAAGTACCTAAATTGATTATTAAGAGAAAATAAGAATTTTAATAGTCTTCCTCTTCTATGTTGAATAATATTTTACATTAACATTTTAAAATTATAGGAAAGAATAGTATAAAGGTTTTGACTATATTGTATGTTATTGAATCAAAAAACTATTCTTTTAGGAAGTGTAAATTAGTGGGAGTTCACATATTTTTGGAAAATAGTGAGAACTCATAAATGCCCTAAAATTATTGATTTGGAGATATCATATGTATTAAGGTCAGTGGGAGCACTTAGGCAATTATTTGGCACATGCTTAAAAGACATATTGTTGAAACACATCAGTATGAAAATTTTGCAATTTGTTGGTAATTTTGTAAGTGATTTATTTAAGTGACAGCATGAAGTCCAAGAATAGTAGTAGTCATCACATTTGCCATAAGGTAGATAATACATGACTTTGTTATGACTCAATTTATTTTTATGCTTCTTGCTCATCATTTGAAAACTATTGGAGCATGTTTGTAATTCACTGGATTTGTGGGAGTCATTGTGATTTGATGATGACATGTTTTCTCTATGTGAGAATTTTGATATTTTTCATTTTGATAGTAGATGCATTGTGATTTGTTCTTTGAAACCACTATAGTTTTAGGTTTCTTTACTTGGTTAAATGCATCGTTAGTGATTGTAAAATTACTTATGAGATATAGTTTGATTTGAAAATATCCATAAGGTATCATACCTTAAAAGGACATTAGTGTTTTGAAGTCTTTTGATGTATTGGTTTAGTGGAAGTATGTTACTTGTTATTAAACTCTCATGTTATACATTATGCTATGTGATATTTCACTTAAAATGTCAGTTGATGATCATCGTTGGCTTATATCTTATGCCATCATGTTGATTGTTTTGTAGAAAATTGTGAAATTAACTTTGTGTCAATGGGGGTATGTCTTGGTAAGTGATACCACTTTATAACCTCGAGGACAAGGAAGAGATATACCGGCACATTTGGTTGCCAAATAGATTTTTTAGCGAGTTAAGGAGAAATCGGAGGACTGACAAAGAAAGTAACACATTTGATCACTACTGGATGTTATTTTCTTACTACACAACTATATTGAGATCCATTGTTGATGTGGTCATTAGTATTTGTAACCGCGGGTTGGTCTGATGTTAATAAAGGGCACAATCACCACCATGATTCACTATTGGTTGGTCACGTTGAATAGGATTATTAAGATGTTGTTTCAAGGACTGAATTGTTTTTAAATCATGGCCACGTCAAAAATAAAGTTAATCAGCTTGGAGTCTTGTTTTATAAAAATAAATTTTCATAAAGTCAAAAACCCTAATTAATATTGTCTAAGTGGGAGAATGTTAGAATTTTCCAATTGGTGGACTGTTATTAATTGGTAGTTTTGAGTTTTAATAAAACAGGCTGATATAATTTAGTCCTTGTATGAAAACATGCAAGTAAGCCCAAATATTTAATTGTGATCAGCAAGAATGGGCTTTTGCGCATCTTATTAAATCAATGTGATGGGGTGGTTGTGTAGGCTTGGAACTTAATATTATTTGATGGGAGACTATTAGGTTCAACTACAAATATAAGGCTAGGTCCCCTATTCACTTTTTAACATATTGGTATTTGCCTATTGAGAGACACCCTAAAGAGAGAAGTAAAGATGAAGATGTCCCTAATCATAGTCCTAATGATTATGTTTCATTATACTTCTGTTTTTGTTGATATCTACCTTCAACAGGTATGTCTAATTAAATGTTTATATCTCTTATGTTCTAATTATTACATAAGAAAATTGTTTGATTGATCTTATATGACAAACCTTCAAAATGCTTAGGTTCCATTTTATTTGATAATTGATGCATGCATTACCTATTTCATTCAAATTGAAAGTCAAGTCTTTAAGTTTAACTTTTTCTATCCCTTCTCTACCATTGTTATTTAAAATTTGAATTTACATATGATGCATTGATCATGTATAACTTTTATATTATAAATGTATCAGAAATTGACACCTCATTAATTAGCAAACTAGAAAGATACAAAGTTCTTTCGAGCAAATTGAAAAAAATAATTGTTTGTATTTATTTCCAAAGACTTGACATTTTTTTAATTTATTTATTAATGAAGTATTAACTTTTAATGCATTGACAATATATAAAAACTATATACTGTCAGTACATCATATACATAAATTTTTAAAATTTTACTAACTTTAATCAACAAAATTATTTCTAAAAACGTTTTTGACTTAATTCTTAGTAAAATTTGAATGTAAAATTATGTATACTATAATTTTTTTTGGTACATAATTATGCATACTATAATTAATAATATATTTCAATCAAAAAAAGTAATAATATATTGTTACTGACAATTTTAAATATTACAAACAAAATTAAAATGATATTTATTTTTTATTTTTTAATTTCTTTTAAAAAATAAAAATTAATTTCTCTATGATCGAATGTTCAAGCCATAAAATAATGGAATTCCATCTAATTTCCCTGATAAAAAAGACAAATGCATCTCTCTCATCTTTCTGGCAGTTGGCGCTCTTCCCAAACTAGAATGCCTATAAGATTTTCCGTGAGATCTAAAACCCCTCGAACAGACAACTTCTCAGTGCATTTAAAGAAGCTTCTTTCTTTCTTTTATTTAAAAGGTTTATTTAAAGAGCTTTTAGTTTTTGCTTGCATCGATATTTGTTAAGAATGTCACCGAGGCATGCATGTTTTAAGTTCGAAGACACACCACCAGCCATTCTGCCCGACAACCAGCCAGTCTTGCTTCATTTAATTCGGCTAATTCTTCTTTTTTTTTTTTTTGGTTCATTTAATTCGGCTGATTCTCACCAATGTGGTAGTGACAGAATTTCTTTTATCAAAAGTTTCATCTTTCAAGGGGATGAACGGAAGCAAGAATTCTGCAGGCTTTCTGGTCCTTTATTAAAAAATTAATATGTTACAGACTAATTAATAGACAGGAGGACTTTCTCAAAAAAGAAAAAGAAAAAAAGACAGGAGGATAAGACGCCGGAATTCGCTTCTGTAATGTCTCTACCAATTCGACATTTTTGGCAAATAATAGCACCTAACCAGAACTGCAACTAATCCTCCTTTCTAATCATAAATAAAATAAAATAAAACCTACCATTAATTAAGATCATTTTAGCATTCTAAGCGTTCCAGTGAGTCCTTATATTCCTTATGTACATCAAATGATTAATGATTTAAACAAGAATTTAGCAAATTTTCATTAAAACTTAAATACTGAAATATATTTTTGAAAATGGTTAAATTTGTTGAAAAATGACAAAATTACAAATATGCATATTTTTGAGTGATTAATGTTGAAAATGGCAAAATTATGATTATGACGCCCAAAGCATTGATACTTTCCTTTGAAATTTGGTTTCAGAAGGACTGTGTCCATATCCTTACATTTTTAGTAATTATCAATTCTCTCAAAGTCAATAGCTCATGTTTTGTTTTAGGATCGATTCCATTAATATTGATACCCACAAAGACAAAATGTTCCTCTCTTCTTAGGCATGGTTACACTAGAGTTTAGGTATTAATACTCTCTAACATTTGCCTTGGGATTTTGAAGGAGGTATAGGTATCCCAAGATAAGGTATTGATACCCTAAGCTTCAGATTGAAAATTTCCCCTCACAAGTTCGATACACTTAAGTAAGATATCGATACTCTCAATACTGGCAACAAATAACGATCATATTTTTGTGAGATGCAATGAGAAAAAAAACATTAAATGCACACCAACAACCTGAAATAATCAATGAGATATAAAAGCAAAGATTCAAAGCTTCATATTCAAGAGAATTCATTTCCAATAACCAAGAGCTTCAACATTTAAGTCTACAAAAGTATTCTTAAGCTGAAATTTTTTTTTTATTATACATCTGTTGTAGTCACTTGAGCTTGTTATTCTAGCAGACATCAAGCTTTAAAAGGTATCTTAATTTGCCAAAACACTTATCCATCATTTAAATTATGCATGAAAGTGGTGAGTAACCCTTAGATGCTTAATTTTTGTGAGATTGAGTAGCCACTTATAATGGGAAAAGGTTTCTATCTTGAACCTAGAAAATGATAGAGAGCGTTAAAAGTTGTACCTAAACCTACAAAAGGTAATTTTATTGAACTTTGTGATCAATAGTGGATTACGAACTCTTTGAGGTGGAAGCTCAAAGGAGAAGATGTAGGAAAGAGAGATGTGAAGGTTTGTTACCCCACCATACTTTGGCTCATACTCAAGTAATCATATTAAATAGCATCAATTAGCAACGGAAGTAAACAAAAAAACATAGAAGCATACGCAGGATCTTCTTGATACAAAAGAATAGAAACTAATTTGCATGTTATAAGTATTCATGGAGTTCAAAAAAAATTTTACCTTTATTCTTGAATATTGTAATTCAAGAATTGAGCTTAAAGTTGATTAAATACACATAGACTTACTTATAGGAAACCATAGTCATCTAAGTGTCCGACCTTTAATGGTGATCCACACGAGCAGCACAAAAAGCTTCAAGAATGTTGAATCATATTGTAGTAGCAGCTATGTTAATAGCTTGAGTTTGCTGAAATTCACCACCAAGATCAAGCAAGAGTGATTCTTAGGTAGATAGATGTTGCGCTAATGAGGTTTCTCACAGAGCAGAAGGAAAATTTTCAAGGATACTTTACAAGGCTTGCTGCAATTCACAAAAAACTCACAAGGATTACCGAATTGTTGAGGACCTTCCTCTTTCTTTGCCTTGTCGCAAATCTCAAGGAAAACTGCAAGGTTTTTACAATATGCTATGTGTGAATTCTTTCCTTGTATTGACGCAAACATTAGGGTTTTTTTTCTTATGTTTTGTGAAATGTGGATTATATAAGCTAGGGCTTTTCTACTCTAACTAGTTTTTTTTTTTTGAATAATTGGAAATTTTATTACAGGGATGGAAAATTATTACAATCTAACATAGTAGTATCCTTTATAACATTAGGATACTCTTCCAACCAGCAATGATCAATGCTAGAATTTAAAGCAAGTTTTGCTAAGCCATGTGCAGTACCATTGCAACCTCTAGTTACAAATGTTGTGTTAACAAATCTGAAGAACTCAGCAATATCCCTGCTGTGAGATCTACATTTCCTGTTACTATTGTTCACTGTTCATGAAGTTAGAAATAATGTCTCACAACTGTTCTAATGCTATTTCAGTTATAGGTATGAAGAGGAAACAGATAGTGGGCCCTATTAGGCTTTTAGTGGCCTAATGGAGGTGAAACTTGACAAACTAGATATTTAGAGCCAAACACTGTAAAGGTAAGATTCTGCACCTCAAACTCAATTGTTTTTGCACATTTTGAAAAACGTACAACAATTTAAAAAATGATGGTTAGGCCTATAGGCCGTTGAAATTTTCATGAATAACGATCAAATTAAGTTGACTTTTGAACAACTAACAGTTATAGGTAAATCCTCATGAGATAAAGTTTTAGGCCATATGGATTGCTAGATTAAATAATGTAGAAAAGTAAAAAATTATGTGATTCAATGGTTATGGCTATTTTGGTAATTTTACCCATTTAACCAGTCAAACCCCAATAAAAACAGCACCACTTATTAGAGCATGTTAAATAGAGTTTTTTTTTTTATAATTGAATCAAATATTTTGAATGTTAGACTGACCATTGAAATGAAATCAAATCGCGAAAGACAAGATTGGAAATTTTGTTAAGTATTAGGGCATTTTCATAATTTGCCATAAAATATATTTTGAAAAAAATAGAAAATTCTCCATCTTTCTTTATCTTTAGTTGACTCCTTCTTCAACTTCTCACTCCTTCATTTTTGCAAGCTTGTGAAGAGAGAGAAAGCTCTTAAAAACCTCAAAAAAACATACCGAAATCGAAAATTTCCTTCACTAACCCTGTCTAACTTTCAGAGCTCTACAACTTGGTACCCAAGTCAAGCCTTAAAGTGTCCATTTGCATAGTAAGGGTAATTGTTCAAGTTTCGGCCAAGGTAAGAAATGGAAGAAAGCTTGTGATTTTCATGGTTTCATGATTCCTTGTCATGTGTTTAAGGTGTTTAGGCATGAATTTATGCTTGATTGAATTAAAACAAAGAAATTCACCACCCTAGGGTTTTGCCCAAGCTTACCTCTTCATAAACATGATGTTGTTGATGTGAATTTGATGTACAATCAATGTAGAACACGTGTAAAACATGAATTTAAACTTGAATTGAAGAAATGAGTTGTGTAGGAAAACGAAGCATATTCAGCAAAGTGAAGGGGACTTTGAAAGAGTGCTCCGTTTAATGTGTTTTGGGTTCTGAAATAACATATAAATTAATATAAGGTTGTAGATGAAATAACAATTGAAAATAAAGGTGTTTTAAAGGTAGTTGTAGTGTTAGTATTTGTATGAAATAGACTAAATTTAGGGCTTGTCACAGCCCATGACCACATTTTTCACATATTTCTATACAACTTATCCGGTTGGGCTGTTTGTGATACTTCACTTTTTCATTTACTATTAAACAATTTCGTATAACATTGTTAATATGATATACATCCCTTATCTTAATTCACAAGAAAGTAATACTGTAGATAAGTCTAAATACGAAAAATAAATGATCGTACCTCAGGTAATAAATCAAGCTATCGCATCGTCCCCAAATGCACAGTCGAAATCCTTAGATACCAGACTCTCAGTCCTCGAAAATCTGAAATATTAAAATTAAGGGTTGAGCAAACCACGGCTCAGTAAGAGAGTTATATGCAACACTTGATATTCAGCTATCTATATGCTGAAAAACTTTTTCACTTTCTTTAAATCTTCCTAGAAGGGCTCTAAGCTTACATGTAAGAAGGATACTACAATCGGCTAGGGATCCGAATGGAGTAAGGGAGGTATTTTGAAATACCTGTCTTGTCCCAGAACCTAGAAGCAACTGTGGAGAGTACTTTATAAATTGTTCTCAAAATGATTTAATATTCGTTTTCCATAGTGTAAACCATTTATTTCTCTCCACTTCAGTATCGTTTAAAACACGTGGCAGTTTAGTAATAAACAGTGGTTTACTTCTCTTCTCTTCAATACAGTTAAAAGCACGTGACAGTACAGTGGTTTATAAATATCCAATCATTGGATAAACACTTCTGCGATTATTTCTCTCTTAGAAATAATTTTCATGTTATTCTTTTAGAATAAACATTAATTTCTTTTTAGTTCAATAGCCGTATCTTACAGTTCAGTAAAACAGTAATATTCAATAAAACAGTATCTCGATACGGTTCACTAAGTAAACAATTAACAGTAGCTACCAATTCAGTACACAGTATACGGTAGCTTTTAGTTCAGTAAACAGTAAATGGTAGCTTTCAGTTCGGTAAAGTAGTAAGCAGTGGCTATCATTTCAGTAAACAGTACAGTTCAGTAATACAGTGTTTTGGTACGGTTTTGCTTAGTAAACAGTAAACAGTTCAGTAGTTTAGTACAGTAAACGGTATAGTACAGTAAACAGGATTCAGTAAATCCTTTCAGTAAACAGTAATTAGTAAGTGAGACTAGGCATCACCCTACAATTAAATCATGCTATCTTCGTCCACTAAGGGACACAGTATTAGTAATGAGATCTATGGCCATGATCTATAATATGTCCTCGGTATACACTTGCTATGTGACAATCCGGGACGCTGATGACTAGCTGGTCAATCAGCCACGTGACAGTAACAATAAGTGTATGATGCATGAAACTCGGGGTCTAAGTCTCAAACAGTATAAAAACCTTACCATAGCCTTTATGGATTTTAAACACAGTAAATTAAAATATTTCTCAATTATCCATAAGGCTCACATGTATAAATCCTCACCTTTATGAAATAAATAAAATAAATAACATTTTTTAAAATATTTCATAAAGGCATAAATTATATTTTCCATACAGTGAAAACAGTAAATAAATTAATCATATTGTAATTTAAAATATCATAACTATTTCTTTTCACCGTAAAACATGTACGCATGCTTTTCCGTGCTTTCTATCGAAAACATGGTTTTCAAAGTTATCAGAATTCAAACCAATTATTTTTATGATTTATGGAAAATAAAATATTTATTTTTCCAAATCAACAATCTCGTCTTCATGTTTTCCTCTATAACACGTGTGCAGACCTTTTAGTCTCAAAATATCATTTTTCATCTTTAATTAACCTTTATGGAATTTCTATAAATAATTATTTTCACGATTAAATCCATAAAGGTTAATTACGAAATCAAGTGAATATTTGAAGAAATCTTAATAAAATATTCACTTTGTTTCTTTTTGTAACATCCCGAATCCACAGTATAATATAATATTTACTTATAAAATCACACATTTTCACCAGTTGGGCTGTCTATGATGCTTAACCATCCGTTAATCACTTTAGTAAAATTAGTACTCTTATTCATTGTACCAATATGGAAGTATGCATTGTTACATTATTTCCTTAAGATATATATATATATATATACACACACACATTCCTTCTACTCAAAGTAGTACTGTACAAATTCACTGAATATATAAAAGAAAATCATATACCTTCAATATCGAAAATCTACTTATTCTAGCAGTCGATAATCTCTGGAAGGTAATTCACTTAATCCAAGATCAACAACCTGTGGAGTGGAAAATAAGAGGTGAACGACGACGTGCTCAATAAGGAAGGTGTATGCTGCTTTATAAATAAAAACTATATCCCACAGAACGTTTATTTTCCCTAACAGCATACCCAGTAGAAAAACAGTGGATATAGTAAACAGTCTTTAATATTCAAATCACTGGCTAAACAGTTTACGATATAATATAGTAAACAGTAAACAAGATTCAGTAAATCCTTTCAGTAAACAGAAATCAATAAGTTGAGACTAGGCATCACTCTACAATTAAATCATGCTATCATTGTTCCCAAAGGAACGCATCATTTCCAAAGAAACATAGTAATCATTCCCACAAGGATACAGTAGATCTATGGCCATGGTCTATATTGTGACGGCCTAGGGTGCACCCGCTGGTCCACCGACCCGAGCCATCGCCCCAGGCGGGTCACTCAGCTACATGAATAGTAATACATGAAACTTGGGGCCTAAAGTCTCAAAAATCACTTTATATCTCATGAAGAACCTTTAAGGAATATTTCACATATTTCATCATTTTCTCAAAATGATTGTTTTCCAAAAAGGCATTATATTTTCTGTTTACAAAACACAGTAAAAACAGCCCGAAATCTCACCATTTTACGCGTGAGAAAAACACGAGTTAAATCGACTCGCCCATGGTCAGCTCGCCCATTACGGCTCACCCATGGTCAGCTTACCCATTACGGCTCGCCCATTATGGCTTGCCCATCGCAGTGGATTGAGCTCGCTTGTTTTTATTTGCCCATGTGGTGAACTAACATCGCCTACTTTGGTTCTCAAACTGAGCTAAACTGGGGGGGTCGCCCACAAAATAGTTTAAGGTTGCTCATAAGATTATTAGGGATCGCCCATAGGCACTTATCTTTAAACACCAAGGGGTCGCCCACTTTTGGCTCGCCTGAAATATCACAAAGGGGTTGCCTATCTTGGCTCGCCCGGATTTTATTAAAAACAGGGGTCGCCTTTCTTTGGCTCGCCCAGAAAACAACATAAAGGTCGGCTATATAGCTCGCCCAAATCATGGTCTGTAAAAATAGTTTATCAAACCAATGCATGTTTCAAACCAAATCATTTCTTTAAAATTTCCATAAAATTTAACTCCATAGAACATGCATTCACTTCACACACATCTCCCTTACCTGGTCTTACAAAACCGTGCTTCCCGGTTACGTCTACAGAAATCATACTTCCCAACTGCAAAATAATTGTATCAACTCATTAGCTTAATTATCCTTGTATCTTTAAGCTATAATTCATATCAAACTATAAGTAAGTCCCACAGCTAAAATGGCTATTCTTCATGCCATTCTCTCTTACTTTATATCTCTAAAGTGAGATCCTCGCCTACTTGGACAAGTACTTTCAACTTGGCGAGTTCTTTATTTCCTACTCGCCTTATTGGCGACCACTAACGTTCCACATGGGCGATCACAATAGTCACCATTCTCGCCCTTTTGGGCGATCATACCTCGGTCCATTTAGGCGATCCTGTGCCCTCACCTATTCTCGCTCTTTTGGCGATCATCAAGTCCATACATTTTGGGTGATCAAAAGCCCTCACCCATTCGGGCGATCATTCTGATTTTTCAAAAAGTTGGCAAACATGTATATCATCGATTCATGCATTGCATTAAGCTCGCCTCATCCTTTAGGCGAGTATCCTAATTTCTTTGCTCGCCTATTTGGTGAGCAGTTGGATAATCACGTTCGCCTATCATGTTTCATCTACTCACTTTACATATGCATAACACAGCAGTTTATGTTCAGCCATTAACGTCCCCAACCAGTAAGAAATTCAGCCATGTTAACTTGCTACATACTTTCATGCCAAGTAATATACCTACACATCTCCTACTTAGCATATCATCATTATAAACCAAGGATTAAATACATACAACATTGGTTGGAAATTCCTTTACCTTTGTTTAACCGAACCAGCACAGCTCAAAGTTGTTATTTCCTCCCTCGTCAGTCTTTCATTTCTTGGTTTCTTGGATGGTTTGAGGGTGAAGGAAAGATGTATAAAGGAGTGTTAAGTGATTTGATAGCAAGAAGGTGAAATTTTGCAACTTAAACGTGAGATAGGCGACAAAACAAAGCAGAATTTAACAGCAACAGCGTCGGGCATGAAGAGGAAATATGCTGGAGTTCTTGGTTTCACTTACTAAGATATATATATATATTCTATCATCAAAGCCTCGTAGCTTCTTATCATTTTCTTCTTCATTACGTTGTCTGATGGTTCATTAAATGGTGAAGAAAATAGCAGCCGAAAGGTAAGTGGCGGGGTGCACATTTTTCTGCTCCCATTAAATGACGAAGAAAACCGCAGCCGACTTATTTGTCCATCCCGTTTTTCTTGACTTATTTGCACCTTTGTCTTATTCCTTGTCCAATTAAAACACGTCTCATATTGATTTAACATTTCTCTCTTCTCATTTCGTCCAACACAGTCGACTTTCTCTCAAATCAGAAGTGGCATGTAGCAGCAATTTTTTGCTACCCATTGACTTATTCCTTATCCCTTTTTACATACATTTCCACCAATCAAAATAATTTACAATTATGGTGTACAGTGTAATAAATTCAGGTCTCACACTTTTCATATTCCATCTCGTTTCACATGAAATCTCACATATCGGGAGAATTTTTGGTGATTTCATTTTCACAATTCTCGAAAACATGAATATTATAAAATTAACTTTCGTATATTCATGTTTTGTGAAGAATAATGGATTTCTCGATTTTCGTGGCTGGAAATCATTTCTCGTGAAATAAAATCATTTATTATGATTTTTGATATTTTTCGGTAATTTTTCGACAGTATAACGGCTGCCGATTGGCTAGCCTCTTGCACGAAAAATACAGTTTATAATTTCAACCGGTAAATCACCACAATTTTCCAACCGATCATTATCAACAGCATTTATAAAATTAAATGCATATTTAAAACATGCATACTGAATATCCTTACAGGCTACACATGCCTTCCTTACCTGTCCTGAGTCGACGACTGCCTCTCAAAGGTCGCGCCCGTAATCCACCTCTTCCGATTCCATCATATCGTTCGCCGAGAATGATTTCTGGAATTAAAATTCTAAAATTTAGAATTTTTCCATAATTTACTTAAATAAATAAATTAATAATTCTCTTAAATAATTT